>OX422214.1:55906844-58306844 GCA_949130495.1 Sambucus nigra
GCGACATGCCCTAAATGAAAGATCAACTACAGAGTATGAATCAATAAATATGAAAATGTCTAAGCAAAGTCAAAAACTCCATAGCATCCATAGCTCGTCAAAAATATTAAACCTCTATTGTTGGCGTCCCTGCGGCTGGACACCTGATATGGGAGATACAAGAGAGAAGAGAATATATTAAGAAAATGGGCCAGGGACCGATGTAAAATAGTTTAGAAAATAGCAAGTGAATAAATTCTATATTCAACAATTATTATATACATGTTAGATTATCGGACTCTCTCTTGAGATCCTCACCTCTCATCTAGTGCGCACACCTAGCGAACCTTAAAATCATACTAGTTACTATTCCCATGCTAACTAGTTCATATCAGTGTCAACTAATCATAGCCCATATTTTTCCCATGTATTTCTCTCGCAATATAGGTAACACACACACACACACACACACACACACATATATATATATAATTTCTCTTTAACATGGATAAGCCCCTTTCCAATTCAATATAATTAAGTATTCAGTTACTTAATTCATTTCAAATTTCATTATCTTTCATGTCTACTTAATTCACATAGTAGATAATAACCCATGTATATATATACATTTTCACACTATAATATATATACATTAATATGGCGCCCTTAGGCTCAGTTGCGGGGCAAGATGTAAAACATGTCACAAGTACATATATACATTCACTCTTATTATATATATATATGCATTACAGCACCCCGAGACTCAGCTGTAGTGAATGCATACTCAGTTGTCATGTCCAGGTACATCTCCTCACTATACAAAGGACTACTGGTTCAGTGTATCCCTCGAACAACAATTAACAAGTCAAAAACAGTGGAGGTGAACATAGTCCTAAGACTTTGGGCTACGCACATACCTACGCACCCAAAAGACCATTCAATACCATTATTCTCACTAATGGCAATCCAACCTAAGTCCCATGTTCTGAGGCACAAGTCAAAGATCCCCCATAAGGATCATCAGGATATGACTGTCCTCTACACACAAACCTCCCGTCGATAGCAAGTAGGTTAGGTATGTCATACACATAAATCAACAATCAATAGGTATACACATCAACCTATATAAAATTTGGTACGTACTCGACCAATATCATATTAGGATTTCATCCTGTCCCAAGTACCCGTCGTATTTCTCGAATACCACCTGTACTTGTTAATCAAGATTATCATTGTATATTTATTATGTACTTATCACTCACATAATCCCAAGTACCCGTATATATATATATATATATATATGTGTGTGTGTGTGTGTGTGTGTGTGTGTGTGTGTCTGTGTGTGTGTGTCACCAATATTAACCCATACCTGATCATGACAATTATTAATCTCTTAATCGTATTATTCTTATGTAGATAACTCTCACATAATTTTATTCCTCAATTTCATATAATTTTCCAACATTGACCCAAGTCCCTCACTCCTTGTTAATGTACCAAAAGTAATCAAATCTTACCGTGGGCCAGATAGTCAATTTCTAAAATTTTTTGGGCTAAAAATAGGACTTTCTCAATCTCGTTAGAAGTCTAAAATTCTCATTCAAACGAGATGGCATCTTATTCGAATGACAACATGTCTTGTTCGAACGAGATCGGCGTCATTCCAGTTCGTCCTCAACCTCAGTTTTCTGCATTTTTTTTCATGTTCTTACCCCCAAACCCTCATGGATTATATTCTACCCAAAGCCCAGATATTCTAACATTATTCTAATATGTTCAATGGTGATTTTCATATTAGAGCAACATCAAATTCATATGTTCATAAGGGTATTATCATCAAACCCATTAAATCCTTTAAATTTCAATTCATCAAAAGTCTCCATTTTTATACCTCTTAAAAACCTGGAATTTAGAATTATCATTTCATATTTAAATCATCAAATTTCCATATTCAACATGAGTTGGATTCATCTACATTCAATACCTATCATTTTTTTCATATCTTCACTAAACATATAAATCATCTAAATGTAAAACCTATCCATTTTCATATTCATAGTCTCTACATGTATAAATCTCCAACTACATAAATTTGCCTATACATTAAACTTGATTTATTAATCATTTTAATCCCAAATTCATAAGTTCATCAATCCAAAAGAAAATCTTATTCTAACATGGATAATATAAGCACCAAAATAAAGCAAGAATTACACTTGCCTTATGTGTAGGTATGAACCTATGGAGAAGACAAGTGTTTGGCCCTACTCTTCCTTTTTTCGATGACTATCCGGTGGTGGTGCAAGGTATAGAGATGGTGGTTATCCCCTTAGTTTTCCCTAGGTGACTCTTCCTTTCCAAGCAACTATTCCTCTCCTCTAAATAACCTATCACTTTATCTCTAAGTCGTTTTACTCTCTCTCAAAAGACCTCACTTTTTATTTTAATGAAATAAACCTTACGTACAATCTAAACTCACATACATAACAAGTCTCCAAGGTTAGATAAAAGATAAAAAAAAAAGTAGGTACTATTAATCTCTCAAGCAAAATTACTAAAATGCCCCTTCAGGGTGTACTTTCATCTTCCAATTGACCCAAGATACAAATCAAACCCCCGGATAGATTTTTCTTCTTATTTCGACCCTTTCGGACTCAACGGCACACTCGAAATGACCATTCGAATGACTTAAAAATAAATCTCATTTTATTTCTCAACATTAGTCCCGACACGACTCATAAGCGTGTCCCAACTGAATTTCCATTATTGTCGTATTTGTAGCTCTCAACAATAATTATTATATTCACATATTAATTTTATATCACTCAGTAATTTTCAAAATTATATATTCAAAATCATATATTGCTTTAATCTCTAGTAATAATCAATCTGGATCAATCCCAATTAATTTTTCACATAATTAATTTATATCTTATTCAAAGTTATTAAAATTATGGTGTATTATAGTGAAGTAGTCTGTGGCGACCAACAGATACTTTTAATTTCTAGCTGCAGTAGCAGAGGACCCATGATGTCCAGGCCCCACTGGGAGAAGGGATAGGGTCTAGGTAGAGACTTTAGGTCACTGGAGGGTTGGTGGACTAAGTGCGAGCGCTTTTGGCATTTTTTTCATTTTCAGACATAGACTCTAGCGTCCTTCTACATGTATGGCCACCCGTATCCTTCCTTCATGGCTCAAAAGGCTATTGATCTTCCTCCTACGTGACTTCCCCAATTTCCTTCATAAAATTCACGCAAACTTGCTCGACGTCCTGTGGATGAATACACTGGAGGTAGGGGCCATTGAAGGATCTCTTATACAACTTTCCCTCGGGAGACTTGACTCTTATTTGACGAGCTGTCTTCTTATCGCTTGGTAATTTATAATTTTTAATGTAATCTATAACAGGATCTATCCAGCTCGGAGCTTTTTCAATATGGAGAATTTGCTCGGGGTTTTATAATTCAGTAACCCGATGAATGTTGGGTTGCACGAGGAAATCAATTTGTATTGTTCTTCTCAAGTTGGAGTCTATTGCGGATCTTAAAGCTGCTAGGGCATCTTCATGGTTGTTCTGTTCCCTAGGGAACGACTGCATATCGACTTGATCGAAGTTGGCCATTAATCCCTTTACAATGGCTAGATAAACTTCCATCTTTTCACCTTTTACATTAAAGTCACCGCTTATTTGGTTGGAAACTAGCTACGAATCGTCGAAGACTTGAAGGTGCCTCACCCATAGTAGTTGTGCTTTGTGTAGTTTGATGATCAACGCTTCATATTTTGCCTCATTGTTGGAGCCTTAAAATCTAATTCTGATTCCCTGCTCGAGCACTGTGTTCTCAGGAGTCATTAGCACAATACCTACTCCTACACCCTCGATTTGGAGGCTCCATCAATGTATGATGTCCAAATATTTAAGCCTTCCCTTGAACGACTGGTCTTGGGGTGACCGCAAGGCTGCTCCCCTGTGAACTCAAAAATGAATTCGTCCAGGACTTTCCCCTTGATGGTTGTTCTTAGTTGAAAGTGGATATCAAACCTTCCGAGCTCGACTGACCACTTGGATAGTCAGTCAGAGAGATCTCATTTCCTTAGGACTACCTTAAGAGGGTGTGAAGTAGCTACGACGATGGAGTGAGCCTCAAAATAATGATTTAATTTCCTTGAGGCTATCACAAGTGCATATGCGAGCTTCTCCAATGGCAGGTATCATTGCTCGACTTCTAAGAGATTTTTGCTTGCATAGTAAACTGGATGTTGGCTTCCTTCTCTCTCACATACCAAGGTAGAGCATACAGCATGGTTTGCCACTGCTAGGTAGGGGTACAACGGATAACTTTGCTTAGGAATTACAAGCGAAGGGGGAGTTCTAAGGTGAACTTTGAGCTCTTCTAGAGCTCCCAAGCAACTTTTGTCCCATGTTACTCCTTTGTTCCCTTTTAACAACTCGAAGAACATTTGACACCATTCTGAAGATTTAAAAACGAATCGGTTGAGCGCGACGAGCATTCTTGTCAGCTTTTGTGCATCTCTTACAGTTCGGGGCTACTAAACTTTGTTGATAGCATCGATCTGGTCAAGGTTTGCCTCTATTCCTCTCTTACTGACTAAGTATCCAAGGATTTTTCCTGACTGGACGCCAAAAGAACACTTACTTGTGTTAAGTTTCATTCGGTACTCACTATACCAAAAATAACACACCTTGATATTAAAAATCTGGCACAGCTTAAAACTGTGCCAAATTTTGGCACAACTTAATAATAATCTAGCACACTTTAAAACCATGCCAAAATTTGGCACTATTTTTAAGTGTGCCAAAATTAAGGACACTTACTAAAATATAAATACCCTTAGGTTTTATTTTTCCCTATAACTTCCCCCCATTTCTCATTCGCGCTCTCTCTCTCTCTCAAAATACCCCCGAGACCTTTCGTTCTCTCTCTCACCCTACCCATACGGTGTCCCCCACTTCCCTTTCTCGTTCTATTATTGATGTGAAGAATAGTTTTTATTGTATTGAAAATGGCCTTCTCTTCTTCTTCTTCTTCTTCTTCTTCTTCTTCTTCTAGATCTACGCTCCAAGTCTCACTTCGGTCGGCGGGTCGATCTAAGTGACAGGTAATAGTACATATAACGCCTTCTCTTTTCCTTAATCGGACACTCCAACCCCCGAGACACCGCTTCATCCCCCTTTCTACACCTCATCTTCTATCTCAGTTGGCCCTGCTTGCCCGATCCACCTCGTTTACTGCGACGACAAAGGAAAGTTCCAGATGGATCCGAAAGTCATCGTAGTTCTTCAACTCATCAAAGAGCCCGTCGGCGTTGTCTCCGTCTGCGGTTGTGCTCATCAAGGCAAAAGATTCATTTTAAATCAGGTTCTTCTTCTCCATTTACTTTTATAATTCACCCTCTCTCTTTTGTTTTTAGGTATTCTATTTCTTATTTCTTAACTCGGGTTTAAGATGTTAACTAACAATCAGATTTCTTATACCTACATTCTTCACTTTTTCCAAACACTTTCCTTTAACTTCTGGCATTGGATTCGGAGAGTTGAGTAGCCGGTTAAACCTCATAAGTGCTGGTTAATTCAGATATTTACTAAATATCATTTTTGCCAACTGTGTTTTAATATTGTTTTATTTGTTATTTTTGTTTCCTCTGATATTATCCATTTCCTAAGGTTTCATAATTTAACCTCTATGTTCCATTTTAGGCATTGCATCTCTTATTTCTAAACGTAGGTTTAAGATGTTTATTTAATTTTAACATAATTATAGACATGCAATAATTTTGTTGGTGTGACTTAATGATTGCAAACAGTATTATGAAGAACTTGATTAATCGATTTTTACTTATCTATGTTACTTTGGTTTGTTTTTGGGTTTTGATATTTGACTGATGTTAATCTGGCCTTCAGCCTGTTTAATGTGCAACAGATATATGTAAGTATATTCATTGTTGTTTCTTACTCCAGATTTTCTCATGAGTGATATTAATAAAAAGATACATTTTATTTTAGTAACACTAGTCTTTGGTCTCGTTTGGCATATATTTTATTGACATATTAGGACTCAAAATTAACTTTGTAAATAATTTATAGGGTATATTATATGATGGCCCCTGAATTTTAACCCCGTTACAATTTGCCTAAACTTTAAATTTTAGTAATATATAACCTGAACTATTATTATTATTATTATTATTATTATTATTATTATTATTATTATTATTATTATTATTATTATTATTATTATTATTATTATTATTATCATCATCATCATGATACAATCCATGTAAGATACAATGTTAATTTTTTCGCGACATGGGCGTTGTACGTGAGAGCTAATAGTGCCACTGGGATTGTGTCGTGATAATTATGAAAGTTCAGGGCAAATATTGCTAAAATTAAAAGTTTAGGCGATAACCCTACAAGTAGCTTATTGAATACCTAGTTATATCTTTACATTTGGACACATGTATATGTGTGTGTGTGTGTGTGTGTGTGTATGTGTGTGTGTATCTTCTAGTGAAGAGACACTGATTGATTTTAAAAAGTTATCTTAGATGTGGAAGCAAACACAAAGCATACAAAGAATGAATTTACTGTGGTTTTCCTCGTATAAATTCATAATTCTAAATGACAATGGAATATCTTCTCATTGTAATATGTTTATATTGAAATGTTTATTTATTTATTTTGATAACTTCATCCCCTTTATTTATAAAAATTAAAATACCATATTGTTTTATTTTCATAATTATAAGAAACTTTTCCTCATGTTATATAATGCACTTCTATTTATTAAAAATTAATAAAGAAAAGTAAAAAAATAGATTCGATAATGTATTTTGCTGAATGATTTGACATATTCAACTATGAGTGACTTCGTTTGGTTTCGATTTAATTTGGAGTTGGTTTGGATCGAGGTTATGGTTGAATTACAATAAAAGAAGTCTTTTTTTTAAACTAAAGATATATAGACTGAATTATATGCGCGTGTCTTGATGGAAACTTAAATCATGTATATGGTAATTTACACGTGTGTATTTTACCGATTGAACGTTTTAAATTCAAATAGATATAAAATGCAAAAATCTATGAACATTATATCACATGAATTTTGGATTAAATTTGTTGACTCTCTCAAAATTATCACTTGTTATTTTGTATGCCACTCATTCAACACATAATACTAAGAACAACATATTTACAAAAGATATCAATTATGATCTATTTATATCACTAAAGCTATTTTAAATAGGTTTTTTATAAAACGTCTACCCATCACCCTAGTACCCCTCTATTATTCCCCCACCCATTTACTTCACCTAATTCCAACCCACTCATTTTTTATCCCCTCGATCTAATCCAACACGAGGTCGACCTTTTCTCATTATCATGTATTCTCAACTAACTGATTGTTTATCACGCTTTATTTATTGAGGGTAGTCAAACCACTCATTGTTTGTCTCTTGAGGACATCAAATTAACATCAAATGTGATAAGGGGCCTGATAAATACAACAAAAATATATCTCCAAAACACCACATAAAAATTAAGCCCAAACTTTACTAACCACACCCAAAAGTGTTGTACCTTTTGTTTTCTTTAAAATGCCTAATATACCCCAAACTATATAAAAAAATTACACACAAAGTAACACCGCATAGTATAAAACACCACAATAAGCCAAACTTAAACTAGTTGATTTTCCCACCAAAAGAATTAAACCCACGGTTAAAGCTGTCCAAAATCACCTTGTCCATTTCTTCTCGAATCTCTATTTTCATGTGTTTATTGTATTGTTTATATACAGAATTAAAGGATAAATGGGTTCAATTGCAATGGTTGAGGAATAGAAAGTTGTTGATCAAGGTTCTCAAACTCATAATATCCAATTCTCGTTTGATGATTTTGAGGTATTACAACACCTCTACACACTATATAATTTGTAAAATAACATTTAAAATGATGAAATTATTAAAACAATGTGACTGCATTTACGGTTTCCCATCTCCGTAAGTGACAATCACTTTCGATCACAAGTGACCATATACTCTCCCACGGTTATAGTTGGTCATGGGATGATCACTGGCGGTTTGTTGTCACCGGACCGTGGTTTTATATCCATGGTTATAGTTGTTTGTTGTTTGTTATTAGATATAAAATTTCAATATAGATATAACATTTCAATATAGATATAGAATTTCAATCTAGATATACAATTTCAATAGAGATATAGCATTTCAATATAGATATAAAATTTTAATATAGATATAATTCATGTAGCAGTTATCTGTTTTTATTGATTTTTGTTATTATATTATCAAATATTTTTGTACTGATTATTGTACTATTATTTCAGTTATATGACTTGGTAATAGATGATACAATTTGGCAAGATATAGACAATCTCATTCTACCGAGTGTATCTACTTAAAGTGCTTCCACTGAGAAAGCAAATATGCGTGAACCGAATATGAGCGAACAAGCAACGACATGAACCTCACCTAAATGTTGTCATGATTTGTTTCCATATTTCACATCGTCTATGGTAAAAAATCATATCACGTAGTTAAATTTCAACACTATGAGATTTTTAATGTATGACATTATTGTATGACATAATTTGATTCTATGCATTGTTAGTATGCAAAAATAGAAGAAGGATTGGATATTGATGCGATTAATCAAGACCATACAGTCGAATTCACCACTGAGGAGACATGTTTAGTTTATTTATATTGTACCCAACATGATTTTATAGTTATACTTGAAATATCCATTTGAACTATCCTTTCATTTAATAATGTTCATCTTGCGTAGGTTTTTTATGACCGCGACAAGATGATTGATTAGTGTCAATAAGTTGGTCGCAAGATTCATGCGGTCATGATAATCCGACAAGGCCAGTATAGTCCACAAGGGGAGGTTCGTACTTGGTTGTGAGTGAAGCGAGCTTCATAGACCCAATAAAAACGAGGGGTTGGACAATATGAGGAGGCGTTCTTCTGAAACATAAAAATGTGATTGCCTCTTTCGATTGAAAGGCGTTTCCCATGATAATGGTCATTGGGGGGTTGAAGTTGTATGTGGGATACACAACCACGAGGTGTCAAAATCACTTGTCGGATACCCATATGCCGACCAACTCTCCCAAGAAGAGTGGAACATTTCTTCTGAGATGATAAACAATGGGGTGGGCCCGAAGGAAGTACTCCAGACATTGAAAAAGAGGTCGGAGTACAATTGTTCATCCATACGAACAATACATAATGCTAAAACCAAAATGAAGAAAGTTGAGATACAAGGTCGCACCGCCATGCAACAGTTGATGCATTTGCTCGGGGAGAAGAATTATGTCCACTGGCATCGAAGGAATGAGCAAACCGATGTGGTGGAGGATTTATTTTTCACACATCCCATCTATTGCTTATTAGTGAAATGCTTCCCGAGTGTGCTTGTGATCGATTGCACTTACAAGACCAATCAATACAATATGCCATTATTTGAAATGATTGGGGTCACTTGTATCGAGCAATATTTTTGCATTTCATTTGATTTTCTGAAGAGTGATAGGAGAATTTAGATGGGCTCTACAACATTTACGATCATTATACGATCCATAAGCTTTGTCGCAAGTTATTATCTCTGACAAACAACAATCTTATCTAAACGCTTTTGCCAAACGTGTTTCCACTTGTCACCATTCTACTATACTTATTCCATGTTAAAAAAAACGCTGAAGGTGTATGTCTAAAACATAACATCAAAGACCAGGACAAGAATGCATTCATGTAAGGTTGGATTAGGGTGTTAGAGTCAAAGAATATAAATGACTTTGAGAATGCATGGCTAACTTTCTTCCAAAACTGGCAAGAATACCCAAACATAGTTGGCTACATACAAAAGAACTGGATGCCTTTGTGTTTTCAGTTTGCGCATGCATGGACTAATCACGTATCCCACATTGGCAACCGTATAACTAACAGAGTGAAGGGTGCCCATGCGCAACTAAAAAACACTTAACAAAAGAATAGGTTCTTTTGCGATGGTGTGGAAGGGTATGGACGCATTGCTTGTTCACCAAGTCACTCATATTCAAACGGAGTTTAAAAAATCACTCCAATCCACCAAGAATGGACACAGTGACGCGTAGTTGCGTGAGATTCGTGGTAGGTCAGCACACTATGCATTGGATCTAATTATTGTTAAGATAGATTGCATGCTATCGGAGTTGAGTGCATCTGGCGCTAACACCCAATATACGGAGATAAGATGCTCCCAGGTATTTCTCACCATATACTAATTACAATGTGTCCACGAGTTGGCCCAAAGTGAGAAGCTAGGTCAAATAATTCCACTGTGGGCACTAGACGATCATTGGAGAAAACTTGCCATTGTCCTGGATATCCCTCGGTACCATGACCTTGAATATACACATGAGATGATATTGTTTAAAAAAAGGTGGACTGAGGTTGGTGAAGCTGTTAGAAAGATGATGCTAAGTAAGTTAATGGAGATTGATGAACCCTCTAGCACACTCTTGATGGAGCTCGTACAAATTCAACAAAAGGGTAGTCCACCTAAGGGGAAAAAGTCTATCAATATATGTATGAAAAGAACCCCTTGTGCTTGGGATCAAGATGTAACGTCCACAATGAAACTTAAAAAAGTCTTCACAAATAAAACCCCATTGACGAGCATGAAATCGAATACGTGGTCTCAGGAGAAGAAGATGTATATGAAGGACGTTCCTAAGTTCTTCCAATCATTTGTGGACGATATATATGATGTAAAATCTAATGGAAACTGTGGATATAGGTTTATTTCGAAAGGTGAGGGTGTTGGGGATGGACTAGAACATTCTCAAGATATTCGTAGTGCTTTGTTGTCTGAACCACGTAGGGATAAGCCATTTTAGGCTGAGGTGATGACCTCCAATGGTATTGATGAGTATGAGAGGAGATTGGACAATTTTATACACTCATGCACAAGTGAGTGATGGTTTATAATGTCAGAGTTTGGCTACCTTGCGACGAATGCACTTAAGCTAGTGGTTGTGTTGATATCCAAATTTAAATGCTTAACTTTTGTTCTATTCGACGTTGGGCTAAAACCTATGATAAAAGAGAATCGTATCATCTATATCCTGAACTCGTCAAATATTCATCGGGTGAGTTTGAAATGGATAAAAAATTTCCCCTACCACCAATTGCCTCTCATTAGAGATCAAAGGCCAGTAGAGATGCCCTTTAGTGGCCTACTTTGTTTAAGTCCCGCTTGTAGACATTTCAGAATCTATGTTCCAAAGAGATTGCGACGAGAGATGAACCATGATTGATATCGTCGAATGAGGATGTGGACTTGACGACGGCTTAAATTGGTGATTGTAACTTTTTGTAATTATCAGGATTGGAAATTTTGGTTATATATAAAGTGGTTGTTAAAGAAAGTCTAGGGGATGATTGTAACTTTTTGTAACTTTGTACAATCATTGATTATATGTAAATGGATTGTAACTTTTTCTATCTTTTTGCAATCATTGATTATATGTAAAGTCTCAGGGTTCTTAACAATTATTAATTATAACTTTTTGTATCCGTTTGCAATAATTGATTATATGTAAACTCTTGGGTTTTGCAATCATTACTATAATATAAATTGGTTATATGTAAAAATATAAATTGGTTATACAAGTTTATTAGAAATCTTAGGGAATTGTAAATAACATATGATCACCTAACACCGCATAGATGTACACACGGTGACACCACACCATTTATTCCCCATCTATGGTGACACCACATCGTGAAGAAAATACTCAGGTCTAATGAAACCGTGGGAAGATAACCACGGTGAGAACTAGCTGCAATAAAAAAACTCCACGGTTTGTTCTCACCGTACCATATATACAGAGACTTGGCCCATTTTTCAACCCAACTAACACGGTCCAATAAAATCGTGGGAAGAAAAATCATGGTAAGAACTAGCCGTAATGACAAAACCCTCAGTTTGTTCTCACCGTCCCATGTATGAAAAAAGTTGGGCTATTTTACAAGCCAACCAACACAGTCCATTGAAATTGTGCGAAGATAACCACGACGAGAACTATCCGTAATAATAAAATCCATAGTTTGTTCTCATCGTCCCTATATGCAAAGACTTGGCCTATTTTTCACCCCAACTAACACGGTCCAATGCAACGGTGAGAAGAATAACCACGGTGACAACTAGTCGTAATGAAAAAACCCACGATTTGTTCTCATCGTCCCATATGTGCAGAAAGAGAGTTAGGTTATTTTTCAAGCCAACCAACACGGTCCAATGAAATCGTGCGAATCATCACCACGGTGGTAGCTAGTTGTGTTAGTACCTTACACAGTGTAGACTCACTGTCCCATATATGAAGAGACTTGGCCTATTTTTCACCCCAACTGACACGGTCCAATGAAATATTGGGAAAAATAACCACAGTGACAACTAGTCGTAATGACAAAACCCACGATTTGTTCTCACCGTCCCATATACACAGAGAGTTGGATTATTTTTCAAGCCAACCAACACGGTCTAATGAAACCTTGTGAAGGATCACCACAGTGGTAACTCGCCGTTACAATACAGTACACGGTGTAGTCTAACCGTCCCATATATGAAGAGAGATGGGATATTTTCAACCCAACCATAACGGTCTAATGAAACCATATATTTTAACAAACGGTGAGAACTAGCTGTATGTTCACATTCCACGGTCTCATCTCAGTGTGTGGTGTAATACCCCATAATTTTTATGACTTTTAAAACGGGTTATATTTTAACTTAATGGATTAATTGGATTTTACTATAAATTAATTCATTTGGGATTTATCCGAATTGTGGATATTAAAATTGATAATTCTGAATATTACTTAAAGATATTTAGGTAATATATGAATGTGATGCCATTGTTATGAAGGTGTGATATAATTTCGGTAATTTAGATTTGTACTCAGACGCGGTATGGGACGTGTCGGGACTCATTTATTAAATTAAAAAAGGAAATTTATTTTCTATTGACCTTATAGTCATTTCGACTGCGCTGTTGCGTCCGGAAGGTTCGATATAGTCAGAAAAGTCTATTTGGATGTTAATTTTGAGTCTCGGGTCATTTGGAAATGAAAAGACAACCCAAAAGGGCATTTTGGTTATTTTTACAAGGGGGATGAATAGTGATTTCGGGTTTTGTCTTATTATAAGTATTTGGAGATTAGTTGAATGTGGGTTCATTCATCTCTTCTACACAAAATTGAAAGGTCATCTTCTTATAGAGAGTGAAAGGTTTCTTGGGAAGAGAAAAGCTTGCTTGGAAAGGAGGAGAACTAAAGACCAAAAGTCACCACCACCAACCACCACCGAAAGTGGCCGGAAAAAGGGAGAACCACCTATGTTATTCAACCCCAAAGGATCAGATCTTCATTAGAGGCAAGTGTTTGATATTTGCAACTTAAGTTCGTATATTGTCCATGTTAGAATAATTATGAAAGGAGATGATTTTCATGTTTGGAAGACATAATGGAGTAGTAATGGATTTCTGGAAGTATGAACATATGTAGAAATCAAACTCATGTTGTAAGTTGATAATAATCCACGAAATAATCATAAATCTATGGAGGAAATTCTGAAAACCATTGTTGTGTTCTTGAGGATATTAGTTTTATAATTTTCTGGAAAAGAGGAGATAAACATGCTTTTAAATCCAATCTCTTGATGATTCTAGGATGTTTAAAGTATTAGAAATCGTTCATATATGTTGATATATCATGTAGTAATAATTATAAGTCATTTGGAATGTAAATATGAAGGTTTGAATTAACTAAAATGGTGAAACCCGTAGTTGCAGAAATGCAAAAAAACCAGGTTGTGACCTGAGGGATCGATCGATCGACCCCCTGCCTTCGATCGATCGACCTCCCCAGAATGGTTAAAGTCATCTTTTTTAAATGTTGATTCTTATCCCAAAACTTTGGTAGATCTTTGGTGATTGTTAATTGGATATTACGGGACTTAGAGAAGATCAGTAAGCTCTAGTTCAGATTTGAATTAATGTGATTTGGATTTAATTGATTAAGAATGATGTTAATTAAATTGAAAGATATTTCGGTTGATCGATTCATTTGTTGAATTCTAATTTGTATGCTTGAGGATTAAGGATAGGTCCAGTAGGGGAGATGATTAGGCACATATTCTTCACATTTATCCCCTTAATTTCGGTATTTTTATGATCCTGTGCAGTGTAAATAGCTTGGATTTGTCTCATATTTATGCTACTAACCTTTTTTGGCAATTATTTCGTGTTTTGTGTATTTCTCATGTGCTTTATAGGTATTTCATGCAAGTTAGTGCGGAGGAGAACTCAAAACAGTGAAAGAAACCAAGAAATGGAGAGTTGAAAGGCATTTTCGTAATTTTTCAGCCTTAGTCCGGAGCTGGGGGCAACTAGAAAGTTGAATATCTCTAAATTATAAGAACACTGGAAAAAACGGCACCTCAATCCGAGCTACGGTGAAGAAGTTACGATATTTTGAAGTTGTGCGATAATGAAGAGAAATGGACCAGAAACCAAACCGATCCGGATCGAACAGGACTGATCCGGTCAGGAAAAAAAGAACCGATTCGGGTCCGGACTGATCCGGCTGTGCGAATTGCTAGCATTAATTATGCAGATTTGGAGGTGATTAGCTGGTGAAAACTTGCGCAACAAGCGATTCTAGCTGTCAAATTCGTGCTACTTGGTGCTATAAAAGACCAAGCCCTACCTCATTTCAAGGGGAGTCGAATTCTAGAGAGTAGAATAGAATTTTAGTGAGAGAATTAGATTTTAGAGAGTCTTTTTGTAAGTTTGAAGAAGAAGAATTTTTTTGGATTCAAGTTCATCTCTTTTCCCTATTGCTGAATACAAGTATCAATTTTTCCTTCTCTTATTTATTCTCTATTTTATTTTCAATTCAATTCTCAATTGTTTTTGCAATTTGTTACCAATGGTTGCTAGATCCATAATTCCATGTAGTGGTATGAATTTGTTTCCTAGAAAAATCATGTCCAGCTAAATTATCAAGGGCTGGGGTAAATGAATTCATTCCGAGGTGAATTACCCATGTAGAAAATAGAGGGTAAATTAAATATTGACCGAATCATGTATGGAAATTAGACAAACTTAGCCGATCTTTTAATCCCTCTTGCCCTAGGTACTTGGGATGTTTAAGAATGTTATGCAAGTGTAATTTTCCATTCACCACTTTCTATTTGCCTTTGATTTCATATGATGCGGGCAAGATCCTTCATATATGTAATGCTTAGGATATATAAAGACTCGATTTAGTAAAAAAATTCAATTTACAATTCTAGTATTCTATACGGTAATTTGTTAAGGTTTGAGGGATTGTACCCCACCCTATTTTCTCTCATTTTCAAATCTAATTTCTTTACAATTCTTAGTATTTTTGTGCACATTTTATTTCATCACCAATTGGAAATTTAAACCCATCAATTATCTTTTTCTTTTATTTTATTTTAACATCAACTTTAGGATTAAACTACCTTACCTTTGTCATCACGTTCACACGTCCTAATTCCCTGTGGATTCGATACCCAGACTCGCCACTATACTCCTTAAGAAGTGTAGTTACAAGTTTAGTTTTTTTTATATTGAGGTTGGAAGCCGATAACAACGACTAGCGTATTACACGGACGCTCGGTTTTTCCATTCGATAAAAATGGCGCAGTTGCCGGGGAATTAGGGAGACTTTAGGTTTGGTTGGTTAATCCCGAATTTGACCTTAAAAAAAGTTTTAAAAAAAAATCTCATCTCATCTTTCATAAGTTGTTCATGCAAACTCCTCTGTTGTCTCTAGCCTAATTTCACAAAAATCCCCTTGCTGAAGCTAACTCTGAAAATTCTCATACTACCAACGCTCCACACTTTTGAGTCAAACACTGAGTGAGGGTTCTGAATCGTTGGGTAGAAATATGTCGGTGCACGGTAGTGTTGGTGTTGGTACTAGAGAGGAAGAGATACCATATCTTCCCATGAAAGATCTTTTATTTCCGGAGCGAACTGTTACCCCTGGTTGCATTTTACTCCCGTATAATGTCGGTCAGTTCCACTTTCGTAATGGGATGATTCAAATTCTTCCTACATTTCGTGGGATGGATTCTAAAAACCATATCTCCTTCCTTAAAGGATAAAGCTAAAATTTGGTTATGGTCGCTACCCCCGAATTCCGTATTATCTTGGAGAGATATGCAAACCAAGTTTCTCTCCAAGTTCTTTCCACAACACAAAGCCAATTCTGTCAAGGCACAAATACAAGCTTTTTGATAAAATGAGAATCAGGCCTTCGACAAGTGTTAGGAGAGATTTCAGGAGTTAGTTAGTGCTTGCCCACATCATGGATTCGAAAAACATCATTTGATTTCATTTTTTCATCAAGGGCTTACTTTGGCGTCTAAACAACTTGTTCAAACGATGTGCGAAAGACCTTTTTGGTAATTAGACTCAAGCGATGCTGAGGCTCATCCGAAATATGTAGCAGAGACTACCCAAGCATGGGATATTTCTGATCCCAATAGTCAAAATAGAAATCGACAAGTGTCCAATTTGCCTGCTGCGTCCGGTATCTATCACTTGGATAAGGACACTTTGTTAGATCGAAAATTTGACCAATTGGAAAAGAATTTCAGAGACATGCTTGAAGTGAGATTAAGAGAAGTAGTTGGACCCGTGCAAGCAGGAAAAGAGAAAGTGTGTGCCATTTGTGCTGCTGGTCATTCTACCAAAGGATGTCCTACTATCCCTGCATACAAGGCAATGTACACTGAGCAAGTTGAGGCAATAAGGGGGTTTCGCGGAAATTATAATGCACAGCAAGGGAATGCATACAATCAATCTTGGAGGAATAATCCTGGTTTCAACTATGGACAACCACAAGGGGGACGGCTCCTAACCCACATGAGACTTTACCACCCCACCCCCCTCAATTTCAGCAAGTGGTTCCTCCTATGCATGTACCACCTCCTGGTTTATATGTTACCCCACCGATGCGATCTCTTGAGGACAACTTAAATCACCTCATCCAATCCCAAAAAGAGAACAGTGCTAAATATGATCGAATGTTCAATGAAATACATACTAGCATCTCAAGGTTGCAAACTCCATCGAATGTCCAAGAGAAGGGAAAATTTCTTGCTCCAAGCCAACGACCTCCCCAAGGACAAACCAGTATTGGCACTACATCCCACGACCATCGAGAACAATGTAGCGCTATTACCACTCTACGTAGTGGGAAACTAGTTGATTTGTCACCTCCCCAACGCAATTCATCTAAAGATAAAGAGGTTTCACCCGGCACAAGAGAGGCCGAAGATGCCCCTTTAATTGAGAGTGAGGAGGAGGAAAATACTAGTTGAATGAAGACCCCCACCGCTGCCCCATACCCTCAACGGTTGGTCTCTCACCCCAAAACGACCTCCCGTGATGAAGTTCAGGAAGTCCTTAAGCAAGTAAAAATTAATTTACCTTTTCTTGAGACTATACAGATAATTCCCGCGTATGCTAAGTTTATAAAGGACTTACTCACAGTGAAACGCAAGCTAAAGGTAAACCAGAACGTCTCTTTGTCCCAAAATGTCAGCGCAGTCTTGTCGAGTGACTTTCCATTAAAATATAAAGATCCGGGTGCACCCACTATTTCGTGTATCATGGGGAAGAACCGAATCGAGAGAGTTCTAATAGATCTAGGGGCGAGTGTTAACATTATGCCTTATTCCATCTATAGGCAATTAGAACTGGGGGCCCTTAAGCCCACAAATATGACTCTCCAGCTCGCGGATCATTCTGTGAATCTTCCTCGAGGAATTGTTGAGGATGTGATTGTCCAAATAGACACTTTCTACTTCCCGGTGGATTTTGTCATTTGGGACGAAGAACCATCCGTTCTCCCAAGTAATCATATTCCCGTTATCCTTGGCCGCCCATTTTTAGCTACAGCTAATGCTCTTATCAATACCCGAAGTGGGCGTATGCAATTAACTTTCGGGAACATGACCCTCGAAACAAATATTTTTAATAATTCCAAGAAAGAGGATGATGAAGTGGAACCGCGAGGGTTGGATCTTTTGGGGGAAGCACACAAGCAAGAAAGAACTTACAAGGAAGAGCCATTAGGGGAAGGTTGTGTTACGTACAGTGAGAGGATTGGTTGTAACATCGAGAGCAAGGTAGGAGAGGTATGTTTAGTTAATGCATTAGAGAGCATTAGTGATCCCATGAACAAGAGTGAAAGAGGAGATTTAGAGTGTGTCAGGAGAGGCTCGTCGAAATACTTAGAGGAAAGAGAATGGCAGGACACTATCGATACAATTCTCCTCGATTACCACCCACCCACACCACCCTATAATTCGGCGAGTGAGCATGAAAGGAAGGTTGAGGACACCAAGCAAGAGAGAGAGCTAGAGGAGTTGAGCCTAGCAGAGTTTGAGAGCGAGTTTGGACAGGTGGATGCATGCCTCAATGATGAAGTCCAATCTTTCTGGGCCTCATTTCGTCATTTAGACGAAAGCGAGTGGGACAATAGAATTGATGCATTTCTCCTTACCAAACATCCACCCATACCATTTGAGTCTTCGGAGGTACTTGAAGATAAGACTCAAATCTCGTCCGACTTAGAGACCAACCCACGTGCTACGCAACAAGAGGATCCTTTTCCGATTTATCATAATGCATCTCCCGATCTTTCCTTTATCTATGGGCATGGGCCCAATTTGTTCCGGCTATTCACTTATGATGGTAAGACGGGAGAGACGAGGAGCGCATCGTACCCAGTGAAAGGGGTCGAGTGAATTGTGGAGAGAGATGAGAGGTCGTCGCACCCCCGACGCGTATGGGGTGATTTTTGTTGTATTTTTGAGTCATGTATAAGTGTTATATAGTGTCTTGTTGCATTTTAATAATTTGCTTATTTTATTTGTTGGACTTATTCTTTTTCTTCTTTAGATTTTAATCCTTTTGATCGAGGACAATGCAAAAGTCTCAGTTAGGGGGGGTGATAAGTGCGTCTTTCTAAAACTTTACAAATTTTTAAAATGACAAAAAAAAAATTGAAATTTTTTTGAAAAGCAAAAAATATTTTTCTTCAAAATAAATAAAAATTAGAATTTAAATTTTTCAAAAATATCACCTTTATTCTATTTAAAGTCTCAAATTGTTAACAATCAAAATGCACTAAGCCAAAATTGACCGAAGATGGAAATTGAAAGAAAATTGACGACTTAACGAATAAGTGTGGAGATTGATCAAACCCGGTGAGTTGTTGAGCCTTTCAATTTTTTATGAGTTTTTAAATCAATCCGAGTTTATGATTAACTCAAAGTTCTTTTCAGCGTTTTAATAAGTCGTTGATGATCTCAATCCTTTGTTTTGATCGGTTATGGGAAATGTGTGAAATATTGACTCGAAATTCGTGCTAAATATATCTCTAAACTTAATTAATCTTGAGATGCATATGGTAATGATTAGCAATTTGGACAATGAAGTAGGCCCTCGTTTATTTAGCCCAAAAATATTAGCCATAATAAGTTGTGAAAAATTATCCCTTTGCAACCCAAATTGAGCCTAATAAATTTTTTCTTTTTCGTTTGATAACTCGAAAAACCCAAATAGTCCGAAATTCTAAAAATTGAGAAAATTCATCAAGAAAGTCCAAATTGTGCAATAAAAAGTGGCAAGAGAAAAACAGAAAAAAAAATGCTCAACAAAAAAATAGTGAAAAAAAAGAGAAAAAAAAAGAAAAAAATGAAAAGAGAAAAAGAAAGAGAAAAATGAGCAAATGCCCTAAAAATCACTAATGGACATCATAAGGACATTTTCCAATTCCAACATTACCTACCATTTCCATTTTTTCCCTTTTACACCTTAACCCCAAGAAAAGTCCTAACCGAGTCCGAATGGTGAAATTAATTACTGTATGGAGAGATAAGATATGAAAAGATAATAAAAGAGATTAAAATGGTGTGATTAAGAGATGATGTTTCCCGTTTCCTAATAAATGTATTCCGATGATGAGATCTTTTCACCATATATTTCCTTCTTTTCAATTTTGTATGCATGAATATGTGTCCATTATATTTACTCTTTATATCATGCATACCGAGAGAAAACAACCACAATCCGAGTGATTCGTTTTTGAGTGCATCCATAAGAATTTGAATCAAAACGAATTTTTGGAAAGTAACGTAATGCTCAATCGGTGGAAACTTGAGGTTTAATTTTTGACTTTGCACACACACACACACACTATGGTTTGAGACATTTGAATATGAATTTATGATGATTATTTTTTGAAAAGTTTAAGTTGTACAATTTTTAAGTATTTTGATATTTATTTGAGTCAATAAAGAATTTTGTGGGTATATTCACTGCAAACCCTCACGAGACAAAACTCGTCCTACTAGGGTAACCTAGGGGTTTAAAGGCTTGTTGCATACGCTAAATGCAATCGCTTGCCCGCGAAAAAGGTATTCTATCCCAATAAAATTATTTTCAAGAGTTGATCCTTGATAGTATTCATTTACATTGCTCGGGACGCGCAAAGTTCTAAGTTAGGGGGTGTGATTAGGCACATATTCTTCACATTTATCCCCTTAATTTCGGTATTTTTATGATCCCGTGCAGTGTAAATAGCTTGGATTTGTCTCGTATTTATGTTACTAACCTCTTTTGGCAAGTATTTCGTGTTTTTTTTATTTCTCATGTGCTTTATAGGTATTTCATGCAAGTTAGTGCGGAGGAGAACTCAAAACAATGAAAGAAACCAAGAAATGGAGAGTTGACGGGCATTTTTGTAATTTTTCAGCCTTAGTCCGAAGGTAGTGCCAACTAGAAAGTTGAATAGCTCTAAATTACAAGAACATTGGAAAAAACGACAACTCAATCCGAGCTACGGTGAAGAAGTTACGATATTTTGAAGTTGCGCGATAATGAAGAGAAATGGACCAGAAACCAAACCGATCCGGATGGAATAGGACCGATCCGGTCAGGAAAAAAAGAACCGATCCTGTACCAAACCGATTCGGATCTGGACCGATCCGGCTGTGCGAATTGCTGGCATTAATTATGCAGATTTTGAGGTGATTAGCTGGTGAAAACTTGCGTAACAAGCGATTCTAGCTGTCAAATTCGTGCTACTTGGTGCTATAAAAGACCAAGCCCTACCTCATTTCAAGGGGAGTCGAATTCTAGAGAGTAGAATAGAATTTTAGAGAGAGAATTAGATTTTAGAGAGTCTTTTTGTAAGTTTGAAGAAGAAGAATTTTTCTGGATTCAAGTTCATCTCTTTTCCCTATTGCTGAATACAAGTATCAATTTTTCATTCTCTTATTTATTCTCTATTTTATTTTCAATTCAATTCTCAATTGTTTTGCAATTTGTTACCAATGTTTGCTAGATCCATAATTCCATGTAGTGGTATGAATTTGTTTCCTAGAAAAATCATGTCCAACTAAATTCTCAAGGGCTGGGGTACATAAATTCATTCCGAGGTGAATTAGCCATGTAAAAAATAGAGGGTAAATTAAATATTGACCGAATCATGTATGGAAATTATACAAACTTAGCCGATCTTTTAATCCCTCTTGCCCTAGGTATTTGAGATGTTTAAGAATGCTATGCAAGTGTAATTTTCCATTCACCGCTTTGTATTTGCCTTTGATTTTATATGATGCGGGCAAGATCTTTCATATATGTAATGCTTAGGATATATAAAGACTGGATTTAATAAAAAATTTCAATTTACAATTCTAGTATTCTATACGGTAATTTGTTAAGGTTTGAGGGATTGTACCCCACCCTATTTTTTCTTATTTTCAAATCTAATTTCTTTACAATTCTTAGTATTTTTGTGCACATTTTATTTCATCACCAATTGGAAATTTAAACCCATCAATCATCTTTTTCTTTTCTTTTATTTTAACATCAACTTTATGATTAAACTACCTTACCTTTGTCCTCACGTTCACACATCCTAATTCCCTGTGGATTCGATACCCAGACTCGCCACTATACTCCTTAAGAAGTGTAGTTAGAAGTTTAGTTTTTTTTTTTTGTATTGAGGTTGGAAGCCGATAACAATGACTAGCGTATTACACGGACGCTCGGTTTTTCCATTCGATCAGGAGACTTAATATAATACGTGGGTAGCCTTAGGGTTACAATTTGAACATTAAGGACTGAGTTTAAGCTCATTATTGATTGCGCAAAGACTGAGTGTAGTACAAGTGCTTAGTGATCGACCCCCAGATAGAGATTGGAGTTCGAACCACATTTGATTGAAAGAGGGGATGAGGTTATTCCGGTTGAATATTTGAAGTTGACGGACCTCCACAATCGGCAAAGTTAAGTAGTAGTGTAATTGGAGGGGTTCCTTGTTTGGATTTCGCTTTGCGAGACGTTCCGCGCATGAACCTTAACCACGTCGGGAGTGGAGAGATGTTATAGGATGCGAGGATGTTGGTTTTGTTGATAAGTCTTATAGTGTGAATGAAACACTGTGGACTATGAGTCATGTGATGATGGTATTTAATCCTAGTTGATAGAAGATGTGTATATAAGAGATTAGAAACAATCGGTTATAATCCTAATCAAAGGAAAGTTTACTTCGTGGTAATTCGGGAGACATGATGATATGGACTAGTAGGATTCTAGTGATTTCTTACTGAATTTATGTTGAGGAAAAACCTATTTGAATCTTGGGAAATGAGTGAGACTCGGGGATAATTAAATTAAAGATGTAAAGTTATGATATTTTAATACGTGGGATTTAAAGAGATATAATGCTACGTATGGGAATTATCTTAGGGTAATATGAGTACCTTGGTGATATTATATTATGGGTATGATAATACCTATTTAATTGATTAATGATTATGTGTATGATATACCTAGCTTACTTGCTATCGACAGGAGGTTTTCGCGTGAGGGAAGTCATATCCTGATGAATCCATGGGATCTTTGATTTGTCGCTCGAGAACATAGGTCTATGAAAGACTTATCGGGGAGTTGATAAGTCCGTTGACTGTGGGTACGTAGGTATGTGCGTGACCCATGGATACGATAATTATGTTTGCCTCCAATTTGTTTGTTGATGTTTGTGGTTCGAGGAATCCTTACCGAACCTTTTGTCCCCTATTCGGCGACCAGCGATATTGGGACATGATAGCATAGTCATCCATTGCATCGCAGCTGTGACTCGGGGTGCCGTATTATATATATATATATATATATATATATAATGAATTAAATGAATGATTGGATTTATTGTGGTTAAATCATCTACTATGTGTTATTGTAGATAACGGTGAATTGAGAAAAGAATTGAAATAAGTTAATGAATATTTATGGAAGATATTAATTCATGTAAATGAGAAACGATTCATATAAATGAGAAACGTATGAGAATAATTATCTGACGTATGGTACGGGACATACGAGGTTATGATATAGGATGGAATCATAGAATGGAAACTAGTGAGGAGGAACCATTAACTAGGAAGTTAATAGGAAACGTTAAGTGTGCACTCTAGTTGAGAGGTGAGAATAGCAAGTGAGATTTGGATACTAACATGTACATAATAAATGCTTTATTGCACTTGTTAAATACTTGCTGTTTTCAAAATCATTTTCACAATCGGGCTCTGACCCGTTTCCTTGCATATTTTCTTTTCTATTGTATCTTCTATATCAGGTGTCCAGTAGCAGGGACGCCAACCTTAGCGGATTATGACAGGCTATGGAGCTATGGAGTGTTGCTTAGACGCTTATCTTCTTTTGATTCACAGTATTCTTAGTTAGGGCATGTCACCCAAAGGATTTCAGTCATCATTTTCTAGCGGAGTCAAATGCTATTATATTCGTGTCATTTTAATGCATTTGTTATTGTTGGGATTACTGTAATGGATTAATATTATGTGGGAATTTTTATTACAAATGCTTTTAAATTCTTTTGTGTTATCTAATCGGTTGTCAGTGTTGTAGAATAAAATGTGTTGTGTTATTCTTAAACTGGAAATGAATTTTATTGAATTAAAATTTGGAAAGTTTTTAACACCAACTTAATTGAGTATTGGGTGAGTTGTATATGTTTTCGACAGTGATGCTGAGAATGAGACAACTGTATATTCTATTTTAATTTGGTATGGGGCTGGCCACCCGGTATTTAATTAGGCGGGGTGTTACAGGTGGTATCAGAGCATCAGGTTCTAGTGTCCTTTAGGATCTGTACGACTTATTGTGTCTTCAGCTTAGCGTTCTTTGATGTAGAGCCCTATGAGTAGGATTATTGCTTTTCTATTTACGCCTACGATCTTCAGCTATTTTGAGATATCAAATACTGATAGTGTTCTCTCGTTTCAGATGCCTCCTCGACGTGCACCTCAGCCCGCCCCAGCTCAGGGTACGATGACTGCGGCTGAAGTTGCTGCAATTATCTCTCAGGCAGTCAATGCTGTTGTAGCTGCTGTTCAGCAGGCTCCCGCACAGGCACCGGTTGTGCCACCCGCGCAAGGGCAAGTGTTTCTTACTGCATGGGAACGAGTGAGGGATGCTTTTCAGAAAGCGCACCCACATGAGTTTTAGGGAGGATCAGATGTTGTGACTGCTAGCCAATGGAAGAAAGATATCCAACGGCACTAGAGAATGATCGAATGCACTGAGGTTCAACGTCAAATACTTGTTACATTCAAGCTAGTAGGGGCATCTTTGCAATTGTGGGAAGCTACGACCACTATGGAGGAGAGGGACACAATGATTATCCAAGACTTTTGGATACGGTTTGATGGGAAGTATTTTCCTTCCGCCATCCAGACAGAGATGAGGCGGAAACTACTTGATTTGAAATAGGGAGAGAAGACTGTGGCAGAATATGAGGAAGAATTTACAAGATTAACAAATTTGGTACCAGCAGAAGTACCCACTGAGGAGAGGAGAATTCTAATGTTCACTGATGGGTTGAACTATAAGATTCGCCAATATTTATTGGGGAATCTTTCACTGCGTACGTATGTAGATGTTCTTAATGCTGCAATGCTCCACTGCCAGGATAACCGCTTCCATAATTAGGGTGTCAAGCGGGGGTTTGGGTCAAGCCTGCAAGGAAAGACTACTGGGGGCAGTTCTAGTGGGACTCAGTCAGGGTAGAGTCATCAGCGTCAGAGTGATCAGGGTTCCCAGACAGGGGACTATGCTAAGCGCTTGCGATCTGGAGATTCTCGATTTGAGGATAGAGGTATTGGGCAAGGACAACAGGGCCATCAGGGCCATAGACAGGCTCATCAGGGCCAAGGGAAGGGAGGTAATGATCAGAAAGTTCGGGGTCAACAGGGGCAAAGTGGTGGAAAGTTTATGGGAAAATGTTTCGTGTGTGGAAAGTATGGCCATAAACATCAAGATTGTCCAGAGAAAAACAAATTCCCTCAGCAACAAAATGCTCGACAGGAGCCACAGGTACCAGTGTTTCCACCAGCTGCTCTTCCAGCTCCAGCTCCGGTGCTAGCATTACCTCCCATTCCAACAGCACCCGTGCATCAGGGTCAATACGGGCGTGTATATAACGTCCTTCAGGCAGCGAATCAACAGCCACCACCCGCGAAAGAGGGTATGTTTTCTATCTAAGGAATTATGTGGCGTTTATTGAATTTTGTAGCGATTAATATTGTGTGGGCAAAAGGGTTACTAAACTTAGCCTATAGCACTATTATTTACGTAGACTCACTGAGGAGTGTGGAACACCTATATTTTACATGTTATCACGTGGGTTTGATTTTTATCATGGGATGACTTACCTTGGGCATGTCCGAGCGTGATGTGACTATCGGCGTGCATTGACTTGTGGTATATGAGAGCGTATGTACTACTACTATCCTGCATCTTGTCTTCTATAAGAGAGTAGATGCGTAGATCTATAAACCACATTTTTTTTATCGATAAACCTGATTTATTTTCAAAAAAAAATCGATAAACCAAAATTTTATATACTATCGACTAAGGACCTGAGGAGTTTCGATGACCGACTACTTTAGGTAGTAGTGTATCGGGGGGGTTCCTTATTTGGATTTCGCTTGCGAGATACCCCACGCATGAAACTAATAACCGTTGGGAGTCGAAATAAGTTAGGTCTTTGGGATATGAGTTTATAACCTTTGCGAAAATTTTAATATTGAAAGCGGTACGAGATGGTGTATGGGCGCCCTGGATGATTGGATTGTAGTAGTTTTCATAATTGTGAAAAAGGTAAGTAGTTGAGACTTCAGGATTTATTTCTTCAATACGAGAGGATCATTTATTTTTCCCAAAGTTTGTCACGAGGACGGTATAGGGAAGATTCGATAAAGTTTATATTCGATTCAGTTGGAACTATATGGTGAGGCTTAGCGTATAACATCTATAGGGATTTTCGTTAATGTACTGTATGGGTGGTACGTCTTAGATTTCTTGCGATGTGAGATTTATACTCGGAGTTGACCTTACCGGTATGACTTATATTCCTGAATTTCGAGACAAAATTCTGTTATAAGGGGGGAAGTATGTAATAACCCATAATTTTTATGACTTTTAAAATGGGTTATATTTTAACTTTACGGATTAATTGGATTTTACTATAAATTAATTCATTTGGGATTTATCCGAATTGTGGATATTAAAATTGATAATTCTGAATATTACTTAAAGATATTTAGTTAATATATGAATGTGATGTCATTGTTATGACGGTGTGATATAATTTCTGTAATTTGGATTTGTAGTCAGACGCGTATGGGACATGTCGGGATTCATTTATTAAATTAAAAAAGGAAATTTATTGTTTATCGACCTTATAGTCATTTCGACTGCGCCGTTGCGTCCGGAAGGTTCGATATAGTCAGAAAAGTCTATTTGGATGTTAATTTTGAGTCTCGGGTCATTTGAAAATGAAAAGACAACCCAAAAGAGCATTTTGGTTATTTTTACAAGGGGGATGAATAGTGATTTCGGGTTTTGTCTTATTATAAGTATTTGGAGATTAGTTGAATGTGGGTTCATTCATCTCTTCTACACAAAATTGAAAGGTCATCTTCTTAGAGAGTGAAAGGTTGCTTGGGAAGAGAAAAGCTTGCTTGGAAAGGAGGAGAACTAAAGACCAAAAGTCACCACCACCAACCACCACCGAAAGTGGCCGAAAAAAGGGAGAACCACCTATGTTATTCAACCCCAAAGGATCAAATCTTCATTAGAGGCAAGTGTTTGATATTTGCAACTTAAGTTAGTATATTGTCCATGTTAGAATAATTATGAAAGGAGATGATTTTCATGTTTGGAAGACATAATGGAGTAGTAATGGATTTCTGGAAGTATGATCATATGTAGAAATCAAACTCATGTTGTAGGTTGATAATAATCCACGAAATAATCATAAATCTGTGGAGGAAATTCTGAAAACCATTGTTGTGTTCTTGAGGATATTAGTTTTATAATTTTCTGGAAAAGAGGAGATAAACATGCTTTTAAATCCATTCTCTTGATGATTCTAGGATGTTTAAAGTATTGGAAATCGTTCATATATGTTGATATATCATGTAGTAATAATTATAAGTCATTTGGGATATTAATATGAAGGTTTGAATTAACTAAAATAGTGAAACCCGTAGTTGTAGAAATGCAAAAAAACCAAGTTGTGACCTGAGGGATCGATCGATCGACCCCTGCCTTCGATCGATCGACCTCCCCAGAATGGTTAAAGTTGTTTCTTTTTAATTGTTGATTCTTATTCCAAAACTTTGGTAGATCTTTGGTGATTGTTAATTGGATATTATGGGACTTAGAGAAGATCAGTAAGCCCTAGTTAAGATTTGAATTAATGTGATTTGGATTTAATTGATTAAGAATGATGTTAATTAAATTGAAAGATATTTCGGTTG
This sequence comes from Sambucus nigra, assembly GCA_949130495.1. NCBI lineage: Eukaryota > Viridiplantae > Streptophyta > Magnoliopsida > Dipsacales > Adoxaceae > Sambucus > Sambucus nigra. Next base: position 55,934,813 of record OX422214.1, read on the forward strand.
ATCGATTCATTTGTTGAATTCTAATTTGTATGCTTGAGGATTAAGGATAGGTCCAGTAGGGGAGACTTAATACAATACGTGGGTAGCCTTAGGGTTACAATTTGAAAATTAAGGACTGAGTTTAAGCTCATTATTGATTGCGCAAGGACTGAGTGTAGTACAAGTGCTTAGTGATCGACCCCCTGGATAGAGATGGGAGTTCAGACCACATTTGGTTGAAAGAGGGGATGAGGTTATTCCGGTTGCATATTTGAAGTTGACGGACCTCCACGATCGGCAAAGTTAAGTAGTAGTGTAATTAGAGGGGTTCCTTATTTGGATTTCGCTTTGCAAGACGTTTCGCTCATGAACCTTAACCACGTAGGGAGTGGACAGATGTTATAGGATGCGAGGATGTTGGTTTTGTTGATAAGTCTTAAAGTGTCAATGAAACACTATGGACTATGAGTCATGTGATGATGGTATTCAATCCTAGTTGATAGAAGATGTGTGTATAAGAGATTAGAAACAATCGGTTATAATCCTAATCAAAGGAAAGTTTACTTCGTGGTAATTCGGGAGACATGATGATATGGACCAGTAGGATTCTAGTGATTTCTTACTGAATTTATGTTGAGGAAAAACCTATTTGAATCTTGGGAAATGAGTGAGACTCGGGGATAATTAAATTAAAGATGTAAATTTATGATATTTTAATACGTGGGATTTAAAGAGATATAATGCTATGTATGGGAATTATCTTATGGTAATATGAGTACCTTGGTGATATTATATTATGGGTATGATAATACCTATTTGATTGATTGATGATTATGTGTATGATATACCTAGATTACTTGCTATCGACAGGAGGTTTGCGCGTGAGGGCAGTCATATCCTGATGAATCCATGGAATCTTTAATTTGTCGCTCGAGAACATAGGTCTATGAAAGACTTATCGGGGAGTTGATAAATCCGCTGACTGTGGGTACGTAGGTATGTGCGTGACCCATGGATACGAGAATTATGTTCGCCTCCAATTTGTTTATTGATGTTTGTGGTTCGAGGAATCCTTACCGAACATTTTGTCCCCTATTCAGCGACCAACGATATTGGGACATGATAGCAGAGTAATGCATTGCACCGCAGCTGTGACTCGGGGTGCCGTATTATATGTGTGTGTGTGTATATATATATATATATATATATATATATATATATAATGAATTAAATGAATGATTGGATTTATTGTGGTTAAATCATCTACTATGTGATTATTGTAGATAACAGTGAATTGAGAAAAGAATTGAAATAAGTTAATGAATATTTATGGAAGAGATTAATTCATGTTAATGAGAAACGATTCATATAAATGAGAAACGTATGAGAATAATTATCTGACGTATGGTATGGGACATACGGGGTTATGATAGAGGATGGAATCATAGAATGGAAACTAGTGAGGAGGAACCATTAACTAGGAGGTTAATAGGAAACGTTAAGTGTACACTCTAGTTGAGAGGTGAGAATAGCAAGTGAGATTTGAATACTAACATGTATATAATAAATGCTTTATTTCACTTGTTAAATACTTGTTATTTTCAAAATCATTTTCACAATCGGGCTCTGACCCGTTTCCTTGCATATTTTCTTTTCTATTGTATCTTTTATATCAGGTGTCCAGCAGCAGGGACGCCAACCTTAGAGGATTATGACAGACTATGGAGCTATGGAATGTTGCTTAGACGCTTATCTTCTTTTGATTCACAGTAGTCTTAGTTAGGGCATGTCGCCCAAAGGATTTCAGTCATCATTTTCTAACGGATTCAAATACTATTGTATTCTTGTCATTTTAATACATTTGTTATTGTTAGGATTACTGTAATGGATTAATATTATGTGGGAATGTTTATTCCAAATGATTTTAAATTCTTTTGTGTTATCTAATCGGTTGTCAGTGTTGTAGAATAAAATGTGTTGTGTTATTCTTAAACTGGAAATGAATTTTGTTGAATTAAAATTTGGAAAGTTTTTAACACCAGCTTAATTGAGTATTGGGTGAGTTGTATACGTTTTCGACAGTGATGCTAAGAATGAGCCAACTGTATATTCTATTTTAATTTGGTATGGGGCTGGCCACCCGGTATTTAATTAAGCGGGGTGTTACATGTGGTTTATGCAAAAAGTTTAAGAGTTATTTAACCCAAATAGATGGGTCACTAGAGACTGTGGTGATTCAGATGGCGGTGACACCACACCGTGGGCATTCGTATCATAGTGACACCACACCATAAGTGGGACACATATGGTCACACCCCACCGTGTACAAATAATCCACGATTGGATCCCACTGTATTATTATTCTATGCATAACCAAATATTTATTTATAATGTATTATAATGTAATTTACATTATAATTAATCATGGTACTTATTTACATTGGACCAAGTATTTATTTAGAATTAATCATGGTACTTGTTTACAATCAGCCAAGAATAATTAAAGGGACTAACCTTATATTCAAACCTAACATTGTATACATTCAAACAAATAACACAATTTTGTTTACATTCAAGCACATAACGTTCAAACACATAACACAATTGTTTCAAAGTTATTTCAACATGTGATAATTCAAAATTGTGATACTTTACAATCAATTTTTTTTAAATACAGTTACATTCAAATTGTTCCAACAAATTCTATATATTTTCTCTTTAAACGCTTCTTCGGGGGGGTTGCTTAGGCCTTTTTTTCTTGGGGGTTGGATCGTGTCGTGCCTTGGTCCGAGTTTCTTGATGCATCGTTGCCTTTCCCTTTTCAATTTACGCATGCACTCCCTTAGCCTCAAGCAGGGCGTCAAGCACGGTACTTACTAGTGCCTCCTAGTTCGAGCCTCTGGTAATAGCATCCTGGAGCAAGCTAATGGCTACTTCTATCCCCTTGGCCTATATATAAATTATCATCAATCGTGTTAGACAATTCTTGAATAAAGGAAATCAATTTACGGATAAATTTTAAAATATTTACCAATTTATCAGAGTGCTTTAACTCCGGCTTATGTATTCTATGCTCGGGATTTTGAATGTATGGATGGGATCTTTCTAGGTATCAATACATATACCCATCCACACATTCCCAAGGAATGGACCTTATCATGGTCGAACGTCTGGCATCGGATAGAACATGGTCGACCCAATTAAGTTGATACCAATGCTCGATATCAAACTTTAATTTGTATCAGGCCTGGGTCTTCCCCCTCTCTTCTGATAAAAGGCGCATTAGAGGTCTAGGAATTGTTTAAACTCGTCCAGCCTGGTGTAGGACCCTTTTGGGATAATAGGGTTCCCCGACATCATAGAAAACGAGGAGGCTATTGTACCATGTGACCTCCTGAAATGGGCAGGCCTCACTTTTTTCGGAGTAGGGATCCCATTCAACCTAAACGTATTTCCAAATGTTAGTACGTGCATATAAATAAAGAAAATAAATACTGACTTTAAAATAAATAATACTTAAGTCTGAAGCTTTTAAATTGTGTAAGGTTTCCCTTAGCTCTAGTATCTGTGCAAAGGCATCCCTTGACACCATTTGAGCCCTCCATTTGCATATACGTGGCTCGTTATGCTGAAAGTCGAGATTTCTAACACCCCTCGCTAAATTAAGGTGGTCGTATATCCACGCCTGGAGTCAAATAGGCATATTAATTAGGAAATTATTACATTACAAAACAAAATTAAAATCACGTGTTAAATTTAAAATATGTACCACGAGAAGGGAAAGATATCCGACCACCTGCCGAATATCTACCCGCGAGGCAATCCCCAACTGTCGATATAAGTGGGCCAATACACCCATCCCCCCAAAATAGTCTTTGTATTTACCGGTCTTTCGCAAAGCCTTCAGGTAGTACACTACTACTTAACTTTATTTGTCCAATGGGCTTTATAATAAATTTGATAGCCTAGTCATCTCTAATTGGTTTAAAATTAATGAAAGTGACAAATGCATTTATTATAAATATGTTGAGAACATTTGCACTATCATATGTCTTTATGTTGATGACTTGCTTATATTTGGTTCCAATATTCATGCCGTAGAAAATGTTAAATCATTATTATGTGCCAACTTTGATATGAAGGATTTGGGTGAAGCTAGTGTAATATTAGGAATTAATATTACTAGGTCAGAAAAGGGACTTTCTTTGGATCAATCTCATTACATTGAGAAAGTTCTAAAGAAATATAATTACTTTGACTGTAAACCTGCTAGTACTCCATTTGACCCTAGTGTAAAGTTATTTAAGAACACTGGCGACAGTGTAAACCAAAATGCTTATGCAAGCATTATTGGTAGCTTACGTTATGCTAGAGATTACACTAGACCTGACATAGCTTACACTGTGGGAGTACTATGTAGATTTACTAGTAGACCTAGTATGGAGCATTGGCATGCTATTGAGAGGGTCATGTGGTACCTTAAAAGGACGATGAACCTCAGATTACACTATAATAAGCATCCCGCTGTCCTTGAAGGATTTAGTGATGCAGATTGGAACACCCTATCTGATGATTCTAAGGCTACTAGTGGATATATATTTAGCATCGCTGGTGGTGCAGTCTCTTGGAAATCTAAGAAACAAACTATTTTGGCTCAATCCACTATGGAGTCTGAGATGATAGCGCTAGCTACTGCTAGTGAAGAGGCAGGTTGGTTAAGAAACCTCCTGTCAGATATCCCATTATGGGAAAGACCGATTCCGGCCGTTTTGATTCATTGTGATAGTACCGCGGCTATTGCAAAAGTTAAGAACCGTTATTATAATGGTAAGAAATTACAAATACGTCGTAAGAATAGTACTGTTAGAGAATTTATCTCTACGGGTGCTGTGAGGGTGGATCATATACGGTCTGAACAGAACTTAGCTGATCCTTTGACGAAAGGACTAGCTAGGGAGAAGGTGTGGAACACCACGAAAGGGATGGGACTAAAGCCCTTGGATAAATGAGTCATTTGTGATGGTAACCCAACATATAGACTGGAGATCCCAAGAAATATGTTCAAAGGGTAATAACAAGTCACAAGTGATATGGGTTGAATCATGCGATTATTAATTAAAATAGAACGGGGTTTTACTCCGAGTCCATCCCTAAGGAGCATGATATCCTGAAGCGAGTTAAGGATGAGTTATGATAACTCTTAATGAGATCTATAGCTTTATTTTGAGTGGGGTACTTAGCTACAGGAGTATTCTTGATATACTGACCTATGTGAATGTGGAAGTGTGGTCGCTTCCTATAAATAATTTGGGCAAATTCCTAAAGCGTTCACTATACTGGGATAGAAGCACATGGCCGTAACGTGCTAGCTATTAGACTTACACCCAAGTAGGGTTGTGTGTGGGATGTTGTCAGAGATAGAGTTCAAAACTACGGTTACTCTAGTATATTCTGAATCATCTTTACTACGTAAAGGTTCAAGTCGAAAGACACCTTTGCTTATGCACAATTCTATGAATTATTGCTCGATAAAATGTTTTCAAGTTTTGCAAGTGGGGGATTGTTGGAAACAGCTGTCTTTGACAACTGTTATAAGATGTGCAAAAACTTTGACAAGCCTTTAGGAAGAGTCCCACATCGGTGGGAGACTTAAAATGTGTTGTGTATATTTACAATTTTTTGGGAACAAAGGTTCAGCCCTTTGGGCATTCAAGTTTTTGTGGGTATGTGGGGCAGACCCAATGGGCCAAGTCACACACGCGCGCGCGCGCCGCCTCCGCCGTCCGTCCGGCCCGGCTCGTGCCCGTGTCCGGGTCCGGGTCCTGGGTCTTGGGCTTGGGCTCATTAAGAATTAATTTTTTGGACAAATAAATTAACGTTTTTAGGCTTTAAAAATTAATTTTTTAACGCTAATTAATTCCGAAAAATTAAAACGTGGTTTACTCCGTGTTGATTTCTTCAACCGAGTTGCCCACTATTTCCAGATTTTTCTCCACGTTGTTTACCAACGTCTCTTCTCTTTTTTCCCCATAAAAGAGGTTGTAGCCTCCGTTTCTTAATACAGTTATTCCTCTACAGTTCTGAAAATATTTCCTTCTCCCAGAATAATTTTTTCCAGAATAATTAATCTCGTTCGTGTACAGATTAATTATAGAATCGAGCAATTAATACAGAATGGGTGTATACAGACCGGATTGATTCTTGTGCTTTATCAATCCGTAATTTAATTTTGGAGGCTGTTTTATCCTGGGGGTGACGGGGATGTACACTGTCAGCACACTTTGGGCAGAGCCGCGAAACACCTTAAAGAGAGCGAGATTGTCCGCGACTCAGCCGTGTTCTTGACTGTCCAGTTCGGGATTTTGGGATTTCTTATATTTATTCTACCCCAGATTTATTTGCTCCAAAATTGGGTAATTTCGTTCCTAATTTTGATTCTGCATTTAATTATTTAATTGCTGCTACAACAATTTTAAGGTGTTCTAAATTCTGCCATGGACGAAATTAACTCCAGTAACCTAAATAAGCCTTTCAAATATGAAGGCACTCATTTTAAACGTTGGAGCAAAAAATTGCTATTTTATTTAACTACGAAAAAAGTCGCATCATGTGTTCAATTTGACAAACCCGTAGTAAATAATCCACCTACTGTTGAGGAAAGCAAAACAATTAGAAATTGGGAGGAAAATGATTTTTTGTGCAAGAACTATATTCTGAATGCTCTAAGTGACGAACTTTATGACTATTATGCCAATTATAAAACTGCGAAAGATGTTTGGGACGCACTTTTTTAAAAATATGACACGGAGGAGGCGGGTGCTAAAAAATATGCCGTCAGCCGTTATTTGAAATTTCAAATGACGGATGACAAATCTGTTGTTGCTCAAACCCATGATTTGCAAATGATTGCCCATGAAATTATTTCCGAGGGCATGGCTTTAGATGAGCAATTTCAGGTGGCTGTAATTATTGATAAATTGCCTCCACTGTTCAAAGAGTTTAAAAATATTTTGAGGCATAAGTCTAAAGAATTTTCACTAGAGTCATTAATTACTAAATTGAGAATTGAGGAGGAATCCCGAAAACAGGACTATAAAGATGAAATTCTTGTAGTGTCTAACAACAAAAATCAGAAAAAGAACCACACTCCAGTTGTTTTAAAAGCAAACGGAAAAAATATGAAAAATCAGAAAAAGAGCCACAACCAAAATTTTAAAAATCAGACCTAGACTCAGAATAAGTATAAGAACCCTGGAAATGGACAGTCTAGCAACTCGGGACAGTTTCTCTGTTTCAAGTGTGGCAAGCCTGGCCATATGGCTCGCAAATGTCGCAATGTGCCACAAGCACAAGCGAATTTGACCGAAGAGGACCTATGTGCTATGATTTCAGAAATCAACATGGTTAGCGGTGCCGAAGGGTGGTGGTTGGATACTGGCGCTTCCCGTCATATCTGTTATGACCGTAGTCTGTTTAAGACTTATTCTGAGACTGCAGATAAGAAGGTGTTGTTGGGTGATTCTCACTCCACCGAGGTTGCTGGTACTGGAAATGTGGAATTGAAGTTCACTTCGGGAAAGACTGTTATCCTCAAAGATGTTCTTCACACTCCCGAGATAAGGAAAAATTTGGTTTCGGGTTATCTTCTCAACAAAGTTGGCTTTACTCAAACTATTGGTGTTGATTTATTTACTTTGACCAAAAATGGAATTTTTGTAGGCAAGGGTTATGCCACTGATTGGATGTTTAAATTGAATGTTGATGCAATGAATAAAATTTCTCCTTCTGCTTATATTGCTTGTTCATTTAATATTTGGCATGCTAGCCTTTGTCATGTTAATAAACGAATTGTTAAAAATATGAGCACTTTAGGATTAATTCCCGAATTATCATTAAATGATTTTGAAAAATGTGAATGGTGTAGTCAAGCAAAAATCACTAAGACACCACATAAATTTGTTTTTAGAGAATCTGAACCACTTGATTTAATTCATTCGGATATTTGTGAATTGGATGGTGTCACAACTAGAAATGGCAAACGTTATTTTATTACTTTTATTGATGATTGTTCCGATTATTCATTTGTTTATTTAATGAAAAATAAAAGTGAAGCGTTTGACATGTTTAAAATTTTCCTAAATGAAATTGAAAATCAATTTAATCGGAAAATAAAAAGGTTACGTAGTGATAGGGGTACCGAATATGATTCTGGACCATTTATTGAATTTTATAAAACCCACGGTATTATTCACGAAAAAACTGCCCCTTATTCGCCCGAAATGAACGGTAAAGCCGAAAGAAAAAATAGGACATTAACTGAATTAGTTGTAGTTATTTTATTAAATTCCGGGGCTGCCTCACATTGGTGGGGTGAAATTATTTTGACTGTGTGTCACGTGCTTAATAGAATTCCTAAGACTAAAATGAAAATATCTCCTTATGAAATTTGGAAAAATATTAAGCCCAACGTGTCATACTTTAGAACGTGGGGGTGCTTAGCCTATGTACGTATACCCGACCCTAAAAGGTCTAAATTGGCAAGTAGAGCATATGAGTGCGTTTTTATAGGCTATGCTGTTAATAGCAAAGCATACCGATTTTATGACTTGAAAAATCAAGTAATTATTGAATCAAATGACGTCGATTTTTATGAAGATAATTTTCCTTTTAAATTGACGAATAGTGGGGGCGAGTCATCCACTAATATTTCTTTAAATAAAAATAAAGAAAATAATGAATCCATTTGAGAAATTCGAAAAAGTAAAAGGGCTCGTGTAGAAAAAGATTTTGGTCCCGACATTTATGATTACACTTTAGAGGAGGATCCTAACACTATTCAAGAAGCCTTATCTTCTTTAGATGCCGATTTATGGCAAGAGGCTATTAATGATGAAATGGATTCTTTGAAAACAAATAAAACTTGGCATTTAGTGGACCTTCCACCTGGATGTAAAACTATTGGGTGTAAATGGATTCTTAAAAAGAAATTAAAACCTGATGGCACTGTTGAAAAATATAAGGCACGTCTTGTTGCTAAAAGTTTTAGACAAAGAGAAAATGTAGACTTTTTTGACACATTTTCACTCGTGACTAGAATAACGTCTATACGTGTACTATTTGCTATAGCTGCCTTAAATGATTTAATTATACACCAAATGGATGTTAAAACTGCATTTTTAAATGGAGAATTAGAAGAAGAGATTTATATGGATCAACCTGGAAGGTTTTATTGTACACGGTCAAGAAAATAAAGTGTGTAAATTAGATAAATCTCTTTATGGACTCAAACAGGCACCTAAACAATGGCATGATAAATTTGATAGCCTAGTCATCTCTAATGGGTTTAAAATTAATGAAAGTGACAAATGCATTTATTATAAATATGTTGAGAACATTTGCACTATCATATGTCTTTATGTTGATGACTTGCTTATATTTGGTTTCAATATTCATGCCGTAGAAAATGTTAAATCATTATTATGTGCCAACTTTGATATGAAGGATTTAGGTGAAGCTAGTGTAATATTAGGAATTAATATTACTAGGTCAGAAAAGGGACTTTCTTTGGATCAATCTCATTACATTGAGAAAGTTCCAAAGAAATATAATTACTTTGACTGTAAACCTGCTAGTACTCCATTTGACCCTAGTGTAAAGTTATTTAAGAACACTGGCGACAGTGTAAACCAAAATGCTTATGCAAGCATTATTGGTAGCTTACGTTATGCTACAGATTGCACTAGACCTGACATAGCTTACGCTGTGGGAGTACTATGTAGATTTACTAGTAGACCTAGTATGGAGCATTGGCATGCTATTGAGAGGGTCATGCGGTACCTTAAAAGGACGATGAACCTCGGATTACACTATAATAAGCATCCCACTGTCCTTGAAGGATTTAGTGATGCAGATTGGAACACCCTATCTGATGATTCTAAGGCTACTAGTGGATATATATTTAGCATCGCTGGTGGTGCAGTCTCTTGGAAGTCTAAGAAACAAACTATTTTCGCTCAATCCACTATGGAGTCTGAGATGATAGCGCTAGCTACTGCTAGTGAAGAGGCAGGTTGGTTAAGAAACCTCCTCTCAGATATCCCATTATGGTAAAGACCGATTCCAGCCGTTTTGATTCATTGTGATAGTACCGCGGCTATTGCAAAAGTTGAGAACCGTTATTATAATGGTAAGAAATTACAAATACGTCGTAAGAATAGTACTGTTAGAGAATTTATCTCTACGGGTGCTGTGAGGGTGGATCATATACGGTCTGAACAGAACTTAGCTGATCCTTTGACGAAAGGACTAGCTAGGGAGAAGGTGTGGAACACCACGAAAGGGATGGGACTAAAGCCCTTGGATAAATGAGTCATTTGTGATGGTAACCCAAGATATATACTGGAGATCCCAAGAAATATGTTCAAAGGGTAATAACAAGTCACAAGTGATATGGGTTGAATCATGCGATTATTAATTAAAATAGAACGGGGTTTTACTCCGAGTCCATCCCTAAGGAGCATGATATCCTGAAGCGAGTTAAGGATGAGTTATGATAACTCTTAATGAGATCTATAGCTTTATTTTGAGTGGGGTACTTAGCTACAGGAGTATTCTTGATAGACTGACCTATGTGAATGTGGAAGTGTGGCCGCTTCCTATGGATAATTTGGGCAAATTCCTAAAGCGTTCACTATACAGGGATAGAAGCACATGGCCGTAACGTGCTAGCTATTAGACTTACACGCAAGTAGGGTTGTGTGTGGGATGTTGTCAGAGATAGAGTTCAAAACTACGGTTACTCTAGTATATTCTGAATCATCTTTACTACGTAAAGGTTCAAGTCGAAAGACACCTTCGCTTATGCACAATTCTATGAATTATTGCTCGATAAAATGTTTTCAAGTTTTGCAAGTGGGGGATTGTTGGAAACAGCTGTCTTTGATAGCTGTTATAAGATGTGCAAAAACTTTGACAAGCCTTTAGGAAGAGTCCCACATCGGTGGGAGACTTAAAATGTGTTGTGTATATTTACAATTTTTTGGGAACAAAGGTTCAGCCCTTTGGGCATTCAAGTTTTTGTGGGTATGTGGGGCAGACCCAATGGGCCAAGTCACACACGCGCGCGAGCGCCGCCGCCGCTGTCCGTCCGGCCCGTGCCCGTGTCCGGGTCCGGGTCCTGGGTCTTGGGCTTGGGCTCATTAAGAATTAATTTTTTGGACAAATAAATTAACGTTTTTGGGCTTTAAAAATTAATTTTTTAACGGTAATTAATTCCGACAAATTAAAACGTGGTTTACTCTGTGTTGATTTCTTCAACCGAGTTGCCCACTATTTCCAGATTTTTCTCCACGTTGTTTAGCAACGTCTCTTCTCTTTTTGCCCTATAAAAGAGGTTGTAGCCTCCGTTTCGTAATACAGTTATTCCTCTACAGTTCTGAAAATATTTCCTTCTCCCAGAATAATTTTTTCCAAAATAATTAATCTCGTTTGTGTACAGATTAATTATAGAATCGAGCAATTAATACAGAATGGGTGTATGCAGACCGGATTGATTCTTGTGCTTTATCAATCCGTAATTTAGTTTTGGAGGCTGTTTTATCCTGGGGGTGACGGGGATGTACACTGTCAGCACACTTTGGGCAGAGCCGCGAAACACCTTAAAGAGAGCGAGATTGTCCGCGACTCAGCCGTGTTCTTGACTGTCCAGTTCGGGATTTCGGGATTTCTTATATTTATTCTACCCCAGATTTATTTGCTCCAAAATTGGGTAATTTCGTTCCTAATTTTGATTCTGCATTTAATTATTTAATTGCTGCTACAACAATTTTAAGGTGTTCTAAATTCTGCCATGGACGAAATTAACTCCAGTAACCTAAATAAGCCTTTCAAATATGAAGGCACTCATTTTAAACGTTGGAGCAAAAAATTGCTATTTTATTTAACTACGAAAAAAGTCGCATCATGTGTTCAATTTGACAAACCCGTAGTAAATAATCCACCTACTGTTGAGGAAAGCAAAACAATTAGAAATTGGGAGGAAAATGATTTTTTGTGCAAGAACTATATTCTGAATGCTCTAAGTGACAAACTTTATGACTATTATGCCAATTATAAAACTGCGAAAGATGTTTGGGACGCACTTTTTTAAAAATATGACACGGAGGAGGCGGGTGCTAAAAAATATGCCGTCGGCCGTTATTTGAAATTTTAAATGACGGATGACAAATCTGTTGTTGCTCAAACCCATGATTTGCAAATGATTGCCCATGAAATTATTTCCGAGGGCATGGCTTTAGATGAGCAATTTCAGATGGCTGTAATTATTGATAAATTGCCTCCACTGTTCAAAGAGTTTAAAAATATTTTGAGGCATAAGTCTAAAGAATTTTCACTAGAGTCATTAATTACTAAATTGAGAATTGAGGAGGAATCCCGAAAACAGGACTATAAAGATGAAATTCTTGTTGTGTCTAACAACAAAAATCAGAAAAAGAACCACACTCCAGTTGTTTTAAAAGCAAACGGAAAAAATATGAAAAATCAGAAAAAGAGCCACAACCAGAATTTTAAAAATCAGACTTAGACTCAGAATAAGTATAAGAACCCTGGAAATGGACAGTCTAGCAACTCGGGACAGTTTCTCTGTTTCAAGTGTTGCAAGCCTGGCCATATGGCTCGCAAATGTCGCAATGTGCCACAAGCACAAGCGAGCTTGACCGAAGAGGACCTATGTGCTATGATTTCAGAAATCAACATGGTTAGCGGTGCCGAAGGGTGGTGGTTGGATACTGGCGCTTCCCGCCATATCTGTTATGACCGTAGTCTGTTTAAGACTTATTCTAAGACTGCAGATAAGAAGGTGTTGTTGGGTGATTCTCACTCCACCGAGGTTGCTGGTACTGGAAATGTGGAATTGAAGTTCACTTCGGGAAAGACTGTTATCCTCAAAGATGTTCTTCACACTCCCGAGATAAGGAAAAATTTGGTTTCGGGTTATCTTCTCAACAAAGCTGGCTTTACTCAAACTATTGATGCTGATTTATTTACTTTGACCAAAAATGGAATTTTTGTAGGCAAGGGTTATGCCACTGATGGGATGTTTAAATTGAATGTTGATGCAATGAATAAAATTTCTCCTTCTGCTTATATTGTTTGTTCATTTAATATTTGGGATGCTAGGCTTTGTCATGTTAATAAACGACTTGTTAAAAATATGAGCACTTTAGGATTAATTCCCGAATTATCATTAAATGATTTTGAAAAATGTGAATGGTGTAGTCAAGCAAAAATCACTAAGACACCACATAAATCTGTTTTTAGAGAATCTGAACCACTTGATTTAATTCATTCGGATATTTGTGAATTGGATGGTGTCACAACTAGAAATGGCAAACGTTATTTTATTACTTTTATTGATGATTGTTCCGATTATTCATTTGTGTATTTAATGAAAAATAAAAGTGAAGCGTTTGACATGTTTAAAATTTTCCTAAATGAAATTGAAAATTAATTTAATCGGAAAATAAAAAGGTTACGTAGTGATAGAGGCACCGAATATGATTCTGGACCATTTATTGAATTTTATAAAACCCACGGTATTATTCACGAAAAAACTGCCCCTTATTCGCCTGAAATGAGCGGTAAAGCCGAAAGAAAAAATAGGACATTAACTGAATTAGTTGTAGCTATTTTATTAAATTCCGGGGTTGCCTCACATTGGTGGGGTGAAATTATTTTGACTGTGTGTCACGTGCTTAATAGAATTCCTAAGACTAAAATGAAAATATCTCCTTCTGAAATTTGGAAAAATATTAAGCCCAACGTGTCATACTTTAGAACGTGGGGGTGCTTAGCCTATGTACGTATACCCGACCCTAAAAGGTCTAAATTGGCAAGTAGAGCATATGAGTGCGTTTTTATAGGCTACGCTTTTAATAGCAAAGCATACCGATTTTATGACTTGAAAAATCAAGTAATTATTGAATCAAATGACGCCGATTTTTATGAAGATAAATTTCCTTGTAAATTGAGGAATAGTGGGGGCGAGTCATCCACTAATATTTCTTTAAATAAAAATAAAGAAAATAATGAATCCATTTTAGAAATTCGAAAAAGTAAAAGGGCTCGTGTAGAAAAAGATTTTGGTCCCGACTTTTATGCTTACACTTTAGAGGAGGATCCTAACACTATTCTAGAAGCCTTATCTTCTTTAGATGCCGATTTATGGCAAGAGGCTATTAATGATGAAATGGATTCTTTGGAAACAAATAAAACTTGGCATTTAGTGGACCTTCCTCCTGGATGTAAAACTATTGGGTGTAAATGGATTCTTAAAAAGAAATTAAAACCTGATGGCACTGTTGAAAAATATAAGGCACGTCTTGTTGCTAAAGGTTTTAGACAAAGAGAAAATGTAGACTTTTTTGACACATTTTCACCCGTGACTAGAATAACGTCTATACGTGTACTATTTGCTATAGATGCCTTAAATGATTTAATTGTACACCAAATGGATGTTAAAACTGCATTTTTAAATGGAGAATTAGAAGAAGAGATTTATATGGATCAACCTGAAGGTTTTATTGTACACGGTCAAGAAAATAAAGTGTGTAAATTAGATAAATCTCTTTATGGACTCAAACAGGCACCTAAACAATGGCATGATAAATTTGATAGCCTAGTCATCTCTAATGGGTTTAAAATTAATGAAAGTGACAAATGCATTTATTATAAATATGTTGAGAACATTTGCACTATCATATGTCTTTATGTTGATGACTTGCTTATATTTGGTTCCAATATTCATGCCGTAGAAAATGTTAAATCATTATTATGTGCCAACTTTGATATGAAGGATTTGGGTGAAGCTAGTGTAATATTAGGAATTAATATTACTAGGTCAGAAAAGGGACTTTCTTTGGATCAATCTCATTACATTAAGAAAGTTCTAAAGAAATATAATTACTTTGACTGTAAACCTGCTAGTACTCCATTTGACCCTAGTGTAAAGTTATTTAAGAACATTGGCGACAGTGTAAACCAAAATGCTTATGCAAGCATTATTGGTAGCTTACGTTATGCTACAGATTGCACTAGACCTGACATAGCTTACGCTGTGGGAGTACTATGTAAATTTACTAGTAGACCTAGTATGGAGCATTGGCATGCTATTGAGAGGGTCATGCGGTACCTTAAAAGGACGATGAACCTCGGATTACACTATAATAAGCATCCCGCTGTCCTTGAAGGATTTAGTGATGCAAATTGGAACACCCTATCTGATGATTCTAAGGCTACTAGTGGATATATATTTAGCATCGCTGGTGGTGAAGTCTCTTGGAAATTTAAGAAACAAACTATTTTGGCTCAATCCACTATGGAGTCTGAGATGATAGCGCTAGCTACTGCTAGTGAAGAGGCAGGTTGGTTAAGAAACCTCTTGTCAGATATCCCATTATGAGAAAGACCGATTCCAGCCGTTTTGATTCATTGTTATAGTACCGCGGCTATTGCAAAAGTTGAGAACCGTTATTATAATGGTAAGAAATGATAAATACGTCATAAGAATAGTACTGTTAGAGAATTTATCTCTACGAGTGCTGTGAGGGTGGATCATATACGATCTGAACAGAACTTAGCTGATCCTTTGACGAAAGGACTAGCTAGGGAGAAGGTGTGGAACACCACGAAAGGGATGGGACTAAAGCCCTTGGATAAATGAGTCATTTGTGATGGTAACCAAACATATAGACTGGAGATCCCAAGAAATATGTTCAAAGGGTAATAACAAGTCACAAGTGATATGGGTTGAATCATGCGATTATTAATTAAAATAGAACGGGGTTTTACTCCGAGTCCATCCCTAAGGAGCATGATATCCTGAAGCGAGTTAAGGATGAGTTATGATAACTCTTAATGAGATCTATAGCTTTATTTTGAGTGGGGTACTTAGCTACAGGAGTATTCTTGATAGACTGACCTATGTGAATGTGGAAGTGTGGCCGCTTCCTATGGATAATTTGGGCAAATTCCTAAAGCGCTCACTATACTGGGATAGAAGCACATGGCCGTAACGTGCTAGCTATTAGACTTACACCCAAGTAGGGTTGTGTGTGGGTTGTTGTCAGAGATAGAGTTCAAAACTATGGTTACTCTAGTATATTCTGAATCATCTTTACTACGTAAAGGTTCAAGTCGAAAGACACCTTTGCTTATGCACAATTCTATGAATTATTGCTCGATAAAATGTTTTCAAGTTTTGCAAGTGGGGGATTGTTGGAAACAGCTGTCTTTGACAGCTGTTATAAGATGTGCAAAAACTTTGACAAGCCTTTAGGAAGAGTCCCACATCGGTGGGAGACTTAAAATGTGTTGTGTATATTTACAATTTTTTGGGAACAAAGGTTCAGCCCTTTGGGCATTCAAGTTTTTGTGGGTATGTGGGGCAGACCCAATGGGCCAAGTCACATACGCGCGCGCGCGCCGCTGCCGCCGTCCGTCCGGCCCGTGTCCGGGTCCGGGTCCTGGGTCTTGGGCTTGGGCTCATTAAGAATTAATTTTTTGAACAAATAAATTAACGTTTTTGGGCTTTAAAAATTAATTTTTTAACGGTAATTAATTCCAAAAAATTAAAACGTGGTTTACTCCGTGTTGATTTCTTCAACCGAGTTGCCCACTATTTCTAGATTTTTCTCCACGTTGTTTACCAACGTCTCTTCTCTTTTTGCCCCATAAAAGAGGTTGTAGCCTCCGTTTTTTTAATACAGTTATTCCTCTACAGCTCTGAAAATATTTCCTTCTCCCAGAATAATTTTTTCCAGAATAATTAATCTCGTTCGTGTACAGATTAATTATAGAATCGAGCAATTAATACAGAATGGGTGTATACAGACCGGATTGATTCTTGTGCTTTATCAATCCGTAATTTAATTTTGGAGGCTGTTTTATCTTGGGGGTGACGGGGCTGTACACTGTCAGCACACTTTGGGCAGAGCCGCGAAACACCTTAAAGAGAGCGATATTGTCCGCGACTCAGCCGTGTTCTTGACTGTCCAGTTTGGGATTTTGGGATTTCTTATATTTATTCTGCCCCAGATTTATTTGCTCCAAAATTGGGTAATTTCGTTCCTAATTTTGATTCTGCATTTAATTATTTAATTGCTGCTACAACAGGTATTAAAGATCCCTTGTTATGACTCAATTGTTTTCATTAAATCGAACTTGATCGAGTGTTGTAATCTGACAAAGGTTCTCAAAATGTATTGTGATGCATCTATCCAATTGGTCAATTTTCACAAGTCGGGCGTTATTCTTTCCTCTAATATTGATCCTATTTGGTGTCATGTTATCTACAACTTTTTTAACATTTCTTGCCTTTAAAAGAGCTTAAATTACTTGGGAGTTCCTAATTTTTGGGACAAATCTAAATCTGAAAGTGTGTCGTATCTTGTAGAAAAAGTCGTAAACGAGGTGCAAGTCTTGAAAAACTCGTATGTTGTCCTCGGCTGGAAGGGAAGTGATGTCGAAAATTGTTTTACAAGCCATCCCAACATATATTGTGGCATGCTTTTCTCTACCAATTAGATTATGCAACAAGCTGATAACTTTTGTAAGTCATTCTGTGTGGGGAGGAGACGGAACGAAAAAGAGAATCCATTGGAGGAAATGAGTTGTTTAAGAAAACCCAAAGATGATGATGGGCTTGGGATGAAAGATTTTAAAAGTTTTAACATTGTTTTGCTCCCAAAACTCAGTTGGAATGACCCCTATTTCCTTAATATTCTTGTCATAAGGTTTGTAGAATTAGTCACTATATTTTAGGTTTTAGGGACTAAAAGTGAAATAAAAATATTGTTTGAAATATAAGTGGAATGAAAAAATTAAGAACCCTAAAAATATAAAGTCCTTAAAATGAGATCCTAGCTTCGTCCCTGACATAACTATGGACAACAATTAATATATATACTCTTGATAATAGTACCTTCGTCGACAATTAATATATACATAGTTATGATGCATATGATATAGGTTATAAAACTTAAATTTTTATTATTTGATGATTCCAGGATCATGTCAAGGATTCAACCTGTTTTTTTAGCGTGCACAACAATGGTGAAATAACAAGTAATGAACAAATCAGTAGAAAAGATGAGAGGGAAATGGAGATAAACATGGAGATATAAATGGTCCAGCTAATGGTAAGGATGGTTATTTAACTCGACCCACCGGATTTCCTCCCCACCTTAACCTCTAATGGGTAGTGTTAAGAACATGTTTAAAATAAATAGGGCAGGTATGGGTTTTAAAAAAACCAGTTAATTAAATAGGGCAGGTTCGACTTTACTATATATAAGCATAACATGCCCCGTCCCGTCCCGTTTATTTTTTATTTTTTATATTTATTTACCCTACTTTGATATATCACTTACACCAAAACCTTATATATATATATATATAATAAAGGAGGAGGTTTTTTTTGTCTTTCCCAACTAACGGTTGAGATTAAAAGTTGATGGGTTTGGTCTTTATCAACTCACGGCTCAGATTTAACCATATTATAAGTGCCCACCTTGATTTTTAACTCCGTGCTAAAACCCTAACTCATTCTCTCTCCCACTTTCCTCGAGCCACTCCCAAACTTTGTTTTACACCCACTCCCCATAACTCTCCTCAAACAGAGAGCCTCTCTCCATCTCTCTCTTGGTAACAACTCCCCCGGCCTGCTTCTCCCCATAACTCTCCTCAAACCCACAACCTCTCTCTCTCTCTCTTGGCAACAACTCCCACGGCCTGCTTCCACCCACTCCCTATTACTCTGCTTTTTTTTTAGTTTTTTTCTTTTGTTGTTCAAATAATAAAGGAGGAGGGGATTTACATGTTCGTTTATTTCAACTTTTTTTTGCAGATCTCAGACCTTTTTTTTACCAAAGGCTTATAGATCTCAGGTAATCCTCTCTCTCTCTCTCTCTCTCTCTCTCTCTCTCTTTTCTCTCCTCGGTTTGGTGGGTTTGTTATCAGCAAGATCTGAACTTGGTTTGGTTTGGTGCATCTGTGTTGACCAAGATCTGAACTCGGTTTGGGTTTAATTCTTGGTTTGGTTTGGTGCGTCTGCGTTGACGAAAACCTGTGCAAGAATCATCTGGATCTTCGTACATGTTATGATAACAAAACAGAGTTTTAGTTTTGCCTTTATTTTTTGTAATTTCTCTGAGTAGCTTTGAGTTTTAGATATGAGATGTTTTATTCAATTTATGATGAGATGTTTTGGGAAGAACAATTTGGATCTTCTTATGCCTGTAACTTTACCTTTTTTTCTTTTGTTTACAGGTTATGATAACAAAACAAAAAGGGTATTTTGTTCCATTTTGTCACCACAAAAGGGTATTTTGTTCTCTCTCACCTGTATCCATCCTTCACCCATCCCAACTATGTTTTTTTAGAGGTGCCGATCTCTACTCTGTTTGTTTAAATCTTTTTGGTTTTATGGTGCTTTGGCTTTACTTCTGGTTTTGTGGTGACAAAAAAACCCATTTAAGATCTCTCCAATGCTGGATACAAGGTATGGGACTATATTTTTTTATTCGGTGATCTGACTTTTTTGGATTTTATTTGTTTTTAACAACTGATTATTATTCTTTGTTTGGTTTATTTTTAGGTGCTAAAAAGATCATTTGGTTGGGGAACATGGTGGCCACTGTGGCACCGAATCGTGGACGGAAATGGTGGCCACTGTGGAACCGCCTATCCTCCCCCATAAGAAAAAGGTTAAAACCCTATTCAACATTTTCGTTTTGGTTTTTTATTCAACGTTTTCATTTTTTATCCAGCGTTTGCGTTTTGGTTTGTATAATGTTTTTTCTTAAATGGGTTATTTGATGATACCAATGATTTTTTAAGGTTTTTTTTTCAAAAATGTGTTTTATTTCGAATTTATTTTTGTTTAATATTATAATCAATTAGCATCTACTCCCAACATTCCAAAAGCCCCAACACGGTAACTTCCATGGTTGAAATTACCCACAGTTGTGGGAGAAAGTTGAGATTTACAAAATCTATGGAAGAACTCGCAAATAGAAGAAGCAAGCAAAAAAAAGTATTGGGACCTTTCGTCGAAGATGATTCCGACGTTGACGTTTGAAAAAGGTGGACGAGAGGGAGGGAAAGTCGGAGATGACAGTTTTCAGTCCAGGAAGGGGTAGGCATATGGAAGCTGGAGAAAATCACATTTTATTATTTTTGGATTTCTTTACATGTGAGAAGATTACATGTTATTATTTTTGTGTTTCTGAATTTTGTATGTACGTTGAGGTTGTATTGGGTGTTTATTGTGGTTAAGGGCTTAGTGATTATTGTAAGTTTATGCATTTCATCCAAGAAAATGACAATTCATTAATTTTTATACCTTTAACATAAATTAATATTTACAATCGTGCTATCGACATGACTCATTAATTTGTCAACTACTTTTTCACCACAATTTTAGTTGGAGATTTTTATTCCCTCAGTGAACCTAAAAGGGTATTACGGGCTATAAAAATTTTGTTTTGGAAATAGTAATTTATTTTATATTTATTCATTAATTTATTTTTAATTTTTAATTGGAAAGAAAAGAAATTTATTTATAAACAAAAAGGAGAAAAGCCTCTTCTAGGGCTTTGCCAAGCACTAAAAAAAACAAAAAAAATATGAAAATTTACTAAAATTGATTAATACATATTTTTTTATTTTAATATATTATACAGTTTTAATATTTTTTGAAAAGAACATCCCATCCATCTTTTTATCTAATTGTGTTTTTTTATTAAATTTTTTTTTAGGCATACACATAAGTGGTGTTTGCATTACTCTCATTTCCCCCCTTTTTGATTTGACATATATTTGCTTTTTTTGGTTTTACAATATTAAATTTATCACCGTGCACCCTAGGCTTAAAGTGAAAGATGAAATAAATGTTGCACATGAAATAAATGTGTAGCACAAAGTGGAAGATGCAACCGTAGGCTTAGATTTAAAAATTTAGGTTGCAATAGTAATGGGCTTAGATTTAGAAATTTGCTTATACATTTTTCTTGATTTCATTTTTCAAGAAAGTGATATATATATTAAATTTCATTTTCACACTTGCATTTGATTTTTAATCTTATTTGATTAGAAATTGCATTTTCGAATTATCACACTTGCATTCTTTCTTTTCTGGAGGTTCAGAAAGATTTTGGAAAGAGATAAATTAATTGTTTAAATAGTGTACTTGAAATGACATAAAGCTTTATGTCATAATTGTTTTTTACAACCAGCATACAAATATATATAAATATACACCCCAAACCCCTGGATAAGACCCATGTAATAAATAACATCTTTTGCCGGCCTTTTGTAATAACTAAACTGTATATTGTACTATATTAATATTACTCCAACCTATTATCTAACACTTGGAAGCTGACCTACCTAACAAGCTAACGACCTATGTATACCGGCTACCATGAAAAAAGCTCATTAAAAAATCTAAGCCATGATTTTATCCCAACTATTACATGGCTCAAGGTATTGAGGTTGTCTACAGATTGACAGAACAAGGCCCAAGGACTGACATCCAACATCTACTTCAAGGCTTGGGAAGGTTGACATATTACACGAAGTAATAAGTGAGAGTAGGCAACTTCCCAAGTATCGGATAAAGGGGAAAATAATTTGGTAATCTTCCCAAATTAATCGCATGTATATCAAATAATTAAACGCATTTTTTATTCAACTTTTAAGTTATTTTTTCATTTTTATTGCTATGTTTTGTATTTGGAATTTTCTTGACATGGTAAAAGGATAAATAATATAATTTAACTTTTTAACTTATCATGTTTTTATCGATTCTTATAATGTGACATGTTGTAAAATCACATATTCAACTTTTTAATATTCTTGCAAAATCATATTTAAACACGAGCCATTAATGTGTCGTGTTCATTCGTTATTAGAGATATGGGAAATGCATAAATGCACCGTACTAAAATTGTAAGCATGTCGTAAGTGTACCATGGGATGACCAACAGTATTTATATTTATCACGGGAAAAAAATTGTCGTTGTGCTATGAGCACGAGTACAAAATAGCATGGTAACAAACTTATCACCGTGCCATCGGTACGGGTACACCCTAGTATATATATATATATATATATACACACACACACACATGCGGTATGCAAGTTTAACATGCGAGTTTTAACATTGTTTTTGACCCTTATAATGTAAACGGGGCGGGGGCGGGTGCACTTTTAATTGGGTTCGAGGTGTGTTAAACTAAACTTATCACGGGTCGTAGTGAGGGTTAATTTTTTTTTCACGGGGCGGGTTAGGGTTTTGGCAAACAAACCATAAACTCAACCCGTTTCCATCCCTAGCCATTAGCGTATGTCCACTATGCAAAGTGATGGTGTTTTCACTAGAATAAGGGCTCAAACAGCCATAGAAGGCATACAAGGTCTCTCTCCCTCTTTAACCAATTTATTAGAGTTTTAGTAGGGTTTTCAAATGATCCATCCTCATGAAGAAGACACATGATGTCTTATATAGGCTTAGGGGTGCACAATATCACCCCCCCCAAGCATACACTCTATGCCTAGCTAAGGTCATGGACAATGAGAGAGTGTTAATTGTAAATGTGTAGAGTAGATGTCATTACGAAGAATATTCCCTCACGTGGGTTGTTGATCTTTGATAAAAATTTTACGTAATGTGCCTGAAATTCCCCTGTCATGTTTCCCATGCGTGTATGACGTGTCTGAGGTAGGAGTTTTTGACCGAGCTGAGACTTTTGAGGCTTTGTATTGCATCGCAGGACGGGACAAGATTGGGTGGTCATTTGTGATCGACGCACCCATCTTTAACTGAGGTTACTAATTTAGTGTACCAGTGTACTCTGAGGCCGACATTGATATTGGCCAATATGAGATTATTCTTTGTTATAAGATAAGACCAAATTTAGGTGGGTAATCTAGATCTCATCTGGACGAGTCTTTTATAGGACGAGAATCCTGATCATGAGGGCTTGGGCAGACAATGGACTTCTTGGCAGGACTTTAGTGATAATCATTTTCTTCAAGGTGTCATTTAGACGAGACCACACTTATGTATATCAATCACCCATAGACTTTAGCCTTCAATGTCGATAGGAAGCTAAGGTTTAAGGACATTTTAATTGTCTCCTCTTATCTTAGTGCATGGTTTCATAGGTCGTATTATAGGGCATCCAAGAGTCAGGTCAGAGTAACAGTCATATCAAACCCATATGTTGGGTCGCATCCCACTTATGGGAAGTTGTCTAGATATCGTTCATTGGTGGGTTGTGCTAGAGGCGGCACAACTTCCTAAGCATGCTTGGGCTATGCGCGCAGCCAATATCACTCATGCGCTTTGAAGTTGTTCCCTAATCATTACAGCACATTTCGAATTTTGTGAGGGTCTGTTTAGGCGGCAAATGACCCTCATCCTATTAATTTCTCACAAAACACAGAATGAACTATTTCCTTCTCTCATTCTCTCTCTATATTTTTCTCTTTCATTTCCATCTCCGACTTCCTTCTCCGGTGTAGTTTGTCCTCCTTCATGACACTTTCCTTCTTTATAGGTATTTCTCAACCTTTCCTTCTATCTTTTATCATTTAATTTAATTTTCTCTTAATTTCATAGTTTTCGATGGGTTTTGGGTTACTCTGGAAACTACTTTTTAGTAGTTCCATCCCTTCGTGAGGGTATTAGTGTAGTGGTTTTCACTTTTTAGGAGTTTTAAAACCAATTTGGTAGGACATTTTATTGAGGTTTGGGGTAGTTTTTAGGTTTTTCAGCATCATATTCGGCTTGGGTCGCTTAGAACTGGGCTTGAGTGTTCTTGATGTTCTTTAATGTTCTTAGCTGAAACCCATCCTATTCCCCATGCTTGATTTGTCACCTTCGCATGCCCAAACTGTTAGTAATTTTTTTATGTACATCCATTTGTATAAGTTTGCTAAAGAGTTCCATTATCCCCGTAATAGCATCCATCGAGAGCGGGAAAAGGCCACTCTACTTGAACAAGAACCCATATACCTTTGACTTTGACACCTTTAGATGTAGAAAAACTTGTTATGTATTTAACCGTAATCATCCCCACTACAAGGCCACACTTTCACCCCCAGTTGGGATATCCATAAGTAGTGATACAATGTCGTCTTACTCTAAGGGCTATAGTCCCACTAAGCATTTGGGTATGCATGATGCCTAGTAGACTCTGGACCTGACTCCTTTGAGGAGATAATGATAGTGATTATGTCTTATCCAGGTGAAGCCGAGATGATAGACTTTATCGAATCTAGCACCAAGGGTCGTCATAGCACTTCCTTTCATCAATAAGGAGACCCTAAGACCCAAATCTATGATGTCTCCTATGAAAGACTAGGGATCATATTCCCTTACCCCTATAGATGCCTCAGCCAGTAACTGCCATGATTGAGGCATAATTCTTTAGCTGATACCCTCTCAGTAAAGCCCCGATCGTAAGGAAGAAGTGAGATAGGATACCAATGTGTTGGACACAAGTGTTTCCTTATCCTACCCCATTGATGTTAGAGAGACTAATATAATTGTATAGAGATACATATATGGGAAAAAACCCTCCATCAATACGAGGTTATCTTCTGAGGACGAGCGAGCCATTAACCTTAGAAATTAGTGTAAAATCGCCATTTACAAGCAGATGTTTGAGGTCGGCTCTATCCTTCCTTTTAACTCACCTATCAGGTCTATTATTTATGCCATTAACGTTGCTCTGAACCAATTTTCCCCAAATTCCCAGAGGATCCTCTTGGGGTCAACCGTCCTGTGGAAACTTGCATATGAAGAAGACCTTCCTGGTGATGTCTTTCAAGCATGTTATATGGAAATTTTAACGAAGTTTAATCCATGCTACTATCACTTCGTTGCATGATGACCAGACCATAACTCATCCATGTAAATCATATATCCAACCACGATTAACAATCTCGAGATTCTAGCTATTGGCACTTTGGCGAAGATGAATCATCTGCCCTTCGTGAGTTAAAGGTGCCTTGTCAATGTGATCATATCGCGACCTAGGCTAAGGTCGATCTGGGCCTTAGCAAAAAGAAGAGACTGAACATAGACCAGATAAGGGACACTAAATGCCTAATTGTATTTAAGGAATTGATGATCCCCCAGCTCCTCAAATATATTAGAATAGGTATACACCCCTAGGAAACACTTCATAACCATTTTTTACTATTTAACATCATTTGCCTTTTAGCTATTCCAATTCTGATATAAGCCAATACAACTGTTATTTGATTTTGCAAATTGTCCAGCAAATATTCCTGATAGTATTTGGGAGATAGAAACTCTTATAATAGGCAATATTTTGGCTCGACTTCAAGGAAAAACTACACACCTGACCTAGGCTCGATAAAAAACTATAACTATTGGACCCAGTGCTGCTAAAGGGTCAAAGAAAAGAAAAGACATTGATGGGACCTCGGCTGCTCCCACCCAATAAAGAAAAATCAAATGGTTCAGTCGAGATGACCCTCTAACCCTAACCTCCTCATTTTAGAGGATGTATCGGTGATTGCACATTTGGATTAGCTTGCCCTAAACCCTAGTTCACTTCTTGGGAGTCTAGTAAAGGCTAGAAAGGTCATTACCTTAGTTACCCCTTCCTGTGATGGTCGATAATATGAGGCCCGGGATCCTTCAATTGTGTCTGGATTCTCCCTTCACAATGCTACTCAGGTAAGAATTTGTATCCTTGTATCTTGTGATTATTTTCATTTATAATTAGTATGATGTCGTCTTATCTTTTTCGTACTAACCTTTTTTTCCTTTTTGGACTTGTAGTTTGTCCTTAATCTTTACACCTCCATCAGTGGGTGTTGAAGGCCGAGTCTAAGGTTAGGCTTGCTAATGAGGTAGCATCTTAGCTGTCTAACCTGAGTAAGCAACTCACTGACTAGAAGTCTACTTATGACGATGAGACCCAGAGGCTCCGTGGCCGACAAAAGGAATAGGTTACTAATTTGAGGATAATTACAGGACTTAGATAACTGAGCTAAAAGGTGAGATCCATAATTAAAAAAAAACTCTGAGGGTGATCGTCTCAAGGAGGGTGTTACTAAGGTTGTAGCCAAATTCAAGGAATCTGAGGAGTTTGTCGATTACGCCATTTAAAATCTGGAACAGTGGCAAAGGCTTCTTATCGATGGGTGGTTAACCAATTTGGAGACCTCGTCACCAAGTAACCTGAGCTGGTTGAGCTACTCAACTCCATCAATTTTTCTAATCCTAAGAGCATTATTACACCCTAGGCTGAGTTAGACATTGTTGGTGCTGCTGGTTCGGAGGCATTTGGAGATGAGAATACCCAGAAGTCGAGGAGGAAGAGGAAGAGCAGACTGGTGACCAAGATGCCACCAGAACAATTTAAAAGGATCATGTCATCCCTGAAGCCATAATCACAAAGGCTTGGAAGTCGATACAGAAATATCTCCTATTTTTTCATCTTTGGGCGACCATTTGTTATCTCTGATGCCCTAAATCTGTAATGGCTATCTTCATTTCAACATTTTTTAACTATGATTGTAACTTTTATTTTGCCTTTATTATAATTTTCCTTATTTCTTTTAAAATTATCTTTAAATTACTTTGAAAAGTGTAATAGATGCGTTTACCTTCATTATATTGCATGATGTTTAGGTATCACCAACAAATTAATGATGTTTATTTTGGGATGTCTAGATGATATGTCTTTCCCATTGTGCCTGAGCACCATTTTCACCATAAAATTAATAATGATGTTAATTTGTCTGTCTCCCATTTTTTTTAAATAGACATATTTGAAATGTGAGACTTTGAAACATTCTCGGACTTTTAAGAGTAACATATAACCATTCACCATAAAATGATATATAAGTTTCACTGGGTTAATGTAATGTTCTCCCAGGGTTTTTGAGGAGATATGTTTGGAATATGAGACTTCGAAACATTCTCGTATCACCGAGAGAGAGAGAGAGAGTAACATATAACCATTCACCATAAAATGATGTTTAAGTTTCACCATAATCAAATGATTTTCAATTTTCCCCTCCTCTCAGGTTTTTTAATAAGAGATGCCTTGGAGACGAAACTTCAAAACACTCTCGTACCACCGAGAGAGAGTTTAACATTTATCCATTCACCATAAAATGATGTTTAAGTTTCATCGTAATCAAATAATGTTCAATTTTTCCTATCCTTTTTGGGTTTTTAATGAGATATGCCTTGGAGAGGAGACTTCAAAGCACGCCGAGCGAGATATTTTGCACGTGCACATGTCATTCATAGATACAATTTGTAAATACGAGACAACACTTCGTTATATTGAAATTTTGAGTATTACTTCTACACGATTTGAATACATAACTTCTTTCAAGGTATTATATTGGAGATATTCATTGGTAATATTTTTTAAGTGATATCCATTTCATGGATTGGCAAATGGTTCCCCTTTAAGGTTTTCCATCCAATAGGCGCCCGGGATGACTTCCTATGGGACTTTATAAGTCCCTTGCAAATTAAGATTAAGCTTATTAGTTTAGGAATAACCTTCTTGAGTATGAGACCCATTACTTTGATCGATCGAGACTTGACTCTTTTGTTGTAAATTTTGATGGTCTTTGTTGGTAAGCCAATTGTCTTATGGCCGCGTCTTCCCATCATTCATCAATGAGATCCAAGTTAAGTCAACTCACTTCCAAGTTTACTTCACGGTCATATGTATGGACCCTATATCTTAGAAAACCTATCTCGGTTGAAATAATAGCCACCGACCCATATGCTAACATGAAAGGAGTCTCGTCGATTGGAATCCTCTCGGTCCTCATGTATGCCTATTTCACACTGTGTAATTCATCGAACCATTTCCCCTTAGAATTTCCCAACTTCTTATTTATTTTATCTAATATTTTCCTATTTCTTACTTCTATTTGACCATTCTCTTGTGGTTGGCCCGGTTCAAAAAAGAATTGCTTGATGTCGACCCTTCCATATTAAGCTTCTAGGAACCTGTTCTTAAACTATTTTTCGTTGTCCAATATTAGGGTGTTAAGGAGTCCATATCAGTAAATAATGTTCCTCTAAATAAATCTAAAATATTTTTCTTTCGGGGCCTCAGACTCTACCCATTTGGAAAAATAATCTATCGTGATAATAAAAAAATGAAAGTTTCCCTTCAGTCTCAGTAGGGGGCCGACCATCGTATAAGCCTGAATGTAGGTTTATGAATGACTTGACGGAAAGGTGTGTTAGTGAGCACTACCATCGTATAAGCCTGAATGTAGGTTTCATCTTTCTTGACATGTGGATTAGAGAATACGTAAGTTTTATCATTTTTAGGTACCTTATCTTGGCCCCTTGAAACGCTTTTCTATTGAAGTAATATAGCTTTCGAACTCCACTATCGTCTCTGATAATAACAGCACTAATGGTTGATTCTGAGATGAACAGGTACAAATATAACTTTTCTACTTAGATAGGCTGAGAGATGAGCATTGGTGAGATGATATAGGCCTTTAACTCTTAAAACACCATTTCGCACTCTTCGTTCTAAATGAAAACCTTCCTCAAGATTTTAAAAAATGGTAGATATTTGTCAATTACCCATGAGAAAAATTAATTAAGCGCAAAAACTCGGCATGTTAGCCTCTGAATATATTTTATGTTCCTCAGTGTCATCATATCGTTCAATGCCTTTATTTTGGCAGGATTTTCTTTGATGTCCCTCTGATTAACAATGGAACCTAGAAATTTTCCTTCTTTGACACCGAACACGCACTTAGTTGGATTCGATTTCATTTATTATTGATCATTATATCAAAGGTTCTTTTCAGGTCAGCCATATGATTCTCGGCCTTCAAATATTTTGTCAACATATCATTGCCATAAACCTCCATCATCTTGTCAATCTGGTCCTTAAATTTTTTATTGATTAATCTCTCGTAGGTAGCCCATGCATTCTTCAGACCGAAAAAATTCACCTTATAGAAATATATCCATTTATCAATTATGAAGGATATCTTTTTAGCGTCCCCCTCAAACATAGAGATTTGATTGTAACCCAAGTAAGTGTCTATGAAACTCATCAGCACATAGCCTGCCCTAACATCCACCATTTTATCAATTCTAGAAAAATTAAAGCTATCCTTTCGGCATGCTTTGTTAAGATCGGTGAAGTTAGCACATGTCCTCCATTTTTCATTCTACTTGGGAACCATAACTATGTTGGTTAACTACTCTGGATACTGCACTTTCTTGATGAAGTTCGCAATCTATAGTTACTTTACTTCTTGTATGAGATCGTACCTATCTATAGTAATGGTACGTCTCCTCTGTTTTATTACCTTTACTATGGCATCCACGTCAAGGCGATGGAAGATGACATCAGGGTCAATCCCGAGAATATCATTATGAGTTCACGTGAAGACACTCTACCTTTTTTTTACATCTCAAGTAATTCCTTCTTAATCGATGGTTTTAGGGAGGATCTACTTTTGACGATTTTGTCAATTCTTCCTCATTGAGGACGATGGATTCTACTTCTTTTGTAGTCTCTACCTTCTTAAGTTTTTGCTCGTCTCTTGGATCAATAGTATCAACATTATACGAGGTCTTCTTTCTCTTGCGGTCCTCCCTTTCCTTCGTCGAAGTGAAGTAGCATTCGCGTGCTTCCACATGATCACTATTTACCTGTCCTACTCCATAAGGAGTTGAGAATATCATCATTTGGTGTACGATGGAAGGCACGACTTTAAATTATTTTAACACTACCGTCCCTATAATGATGTTGTAGACTGAGAAGATATTATCATCCATTATAAAATGTTGATTTTCTTAGCCAAACACCTCATCCAGGTTCCTATACAAACCTCCATTTCAAATACTCCCAGAGGTTAGACTTCATCTCCACTAAACCTAATCAACGAGTGGTGATACGAGACAAGTCTCTTCTTGTTGATCTCCCCTTGAAATAAACATAAAACATAACGTCAGTCAAGTTTCCCCCATAAACCAGAATACAATATATGTTGCAGTCGTGCACTCATGTGTTGATGATGAGTGGGTCGTCATGCAGAGACCAAATCCCCTTGAAGTCTTTCCTTAAAAAATCCTACTACGAGACTATCCATATAAACTTTTTTCAACTTGCCTAGTTTTATCTTGGCTTTTGCTAAATTCAAATCCACTATTTTCGGCCCGAGTTTGGCTTAAACCACGTGAGACTTTCTATCGGCCAGCTCCATTTCCCAACTTTTTATTCCCATAGATATATCTTAACATCAAAATAAATCATATTAAGGTTACCTTTAACTTCACCAGGCTTAGGAGAGAGGCCAGGGTCGTCTTTGTCACAATCGCCTAACTCTGGATCATTTTTGTTCACCTTACTTCCTTCTTTTTGGGCCTGTTATCTTCTGATAAGGAAAATATTTTTATATTTTTGTCATCTTAGCTCCCCCTTTTATCAACATTCTTTTGTAATTTTCCTTGTTCCATCAGCTTCTCAATCTCGCCTTTCATAGCGAAGCACTTACCAGTTGTGTGACCATAATCTTGGTGGAATTCACACCACTTACTTTTATCCTTTTTGTGAGGAGGAGGTATCAACTTCTCAGGCCATCTAAGTTCTTTGTCGTCCTTAATCTCGTTTAGAATTATATTTGGACTAACTATCGTAGGGGTTTAATTTATGAACTTGTCATCATTTGACTTCTTCTTTCCTTCCTTATCTTTCTCCTTATCTCGGCCTTGCCCAGATTTTATACTGCCGACCTCCTTTTAGTCTCCTCTCTTGGTCTTCATGACCTCTTTCGTGTTCATGATTCTCCCGATCTTATTCAAAAGTTTTATCATGGACTTTGGACGATCTTTGGAGAGATTGAAATAGAGTTTTCTCAACAAGAGCCCATTGATGGGAGTTGTCCTAGTAATGCTCTCGTCATAGTCTTCAACTTCCAACTTTTCTTTATTTAATTAAGAAATGAAATCCCTCAAGGGTTCATTTTTTCCCTGTCAAACATTCAACAAGTGAGTCACACATTTCGTTGGCTTCATTATAAAACAGAAGTTATGAATGAATTTTTCAGCCAGCTGATTGAAGTTCTCTATAGATCCTCTCAACAGGCCGGTATACCACATATGGGCAACACCTGTGAGGTGTTAAAGAAAGATCGGCACCTCATCTCGTCTGAGGTGGAATATATGTCGATAGCCAACTGATACATCTTAATATAATGGACATGGTTTATACTCTCATCATACTTAGGAGTCGCGACTGGAGTCTTGATCTTGCTGGGAATTGGATAGCTAACTATGTTTGTCACAAAAGGAGAACCAACAATATACCCCTTGTGGATGGGATCTCGTCTTTTAATGAGGTAATCAATCTTATCTTTAAACCTCTAGATTGAGCTATTTCATGGTTTTTCATCCAGAGTTGCACGATTATGTGCTCCTTCCACTTAAGAGACGGCCCTACAAGTGGACCCTCCGTTCGAGTTCCTCTATTCGTTATTCACCTCTATACACTCCCTCTTCTCTGGGTGATGTATCGGCTGAGCTTCACAATTACGACCGGTGATAAATGTTTCGTAGATGTTTCTGGGGATAATGTCTCGGCTATAAACCCCTTTTGGGCCAAGACTATCAAAAGTTAATCCCATAATCATCATATTGAATACGCTATCTCTCGGACGATTCTGAGGAGTGTATTGAATACTTTTACCTTGGTGGGTAGGAGCTGGGGTGGCATATGACCGATACGATGTGTCTGATGTCTCGTACCTTCGTTCACTTCACGCTCCAAATGAAATTTTTGATGATTTAATTACCCTAATAGTTCTCCTCTCCACATGCCCCCGCTCCACCTTGCACCTCCTTGTTAAGGCGGAGACGATGGGGATCAATAATCATTTTTTATCTGAGAAAGTATTGACCCTATTTAGAAGGAGCTGGTGTTATCCCCTGATTGCTGGTTGCACGGCCTCCCTGGTGGCCGGAGTGATAAGGTTGACAGTTGGATCCTCTAGGCTCCGGCTTATAATGTCTTTGCTAAATTCCAAGAGGTGGTGATGCATTTATAATTGTCTTAAACAGGTCGCCAAATTTCCAATGCCACATCGGCCATCTCATAGTGCTGGGGCAGTTGGATGGAACTAGCCTCAGCATTTAACGGTGGGTAGGAAGACATCTTCAATCGGTGAGAATAACAACAACGAAAATAGGGGTATGAAAACCTAGATTATATGATAAATCAGATGAGAGATAATAAATTCCTCCACCCATTCTCTTTTAATGGCGATTCAACTCCAATAATAGTAGACTTAGATCACCACTAAAGATGAGAGAGAAAGTCCAATCTAAGATGAGTGAGGAAAATGCTGAAAATGTTCCCATAGACAGAGCCAAAGTGATGATACCAGGATCATTCCATAGATTCAGCATGTGCTTTGAGCTTACACAACAACGGTTAAATAACAAGTAATGAACAAAATAGTTGAAGATATGAGAGGAAAATGGAGATAAACACATAGATATAAGTGGTTCATCCATCGACCAATGTCCACTGTGCAAGGTGACGGTGTTTTCAGTAGAATAAGGGAACAAAAGTCCATATAAGACATATAAGGTCTTTCTGCCACTCTAACCAACTAAGCAGAATTTCAGCAGGGTTTTCAAAAGATCCACTCTAACCAACTAACCAAATAAGGGACCAATGTCCCTGTCATGCATCTTATGCATGTAGGAAGTGTATAAGGCAGGAGGTCTCAGCCAAGACGAGACTGCTGAGGCTCTATACTGCACCGCAGGCTGAGACGAGACTGGATGGTCGTTTGTAACTGACGCACCCATCTCTAACTAAGGTTACTATTTTCGTGTACCGGTGTCATCTGAGGCTGACACTGATGTTAGTCGAGATAAGATTGTTCTCTGTTATGTTAGGAGATAAAACTGAAGTTAGGTGGGTTATTTGGAAGGACGTCAATGACAATTAGTTTTTTTAGGGTGTTATATGGACGAGACCACACTTATGTGGAATGAAAAAAAATTAAAGAACCTAGAAACATAAAGCCCCCGAAATAAGACCCTAGCTTCATTTCTGACATAACTATGGACAATAATTAATATATATTTTTTATAATAGTACCTTCGTCGACAATGAATAGATCCATAGTTATGATGTATATGAGATATGCTATAAAACTTAAATTTTTATTATGTCCCAGTAGATTTAGCTCAGATGTAAAAGCAAAAAAAGGGTTCATTATTGAGCCATTGATTGATATAGCAATAGCATATATATCAGCAACATCATATATGTAATATAACAACATATATGGAAATACTTATCATGTTATACAAAATGGATTTTAATTAATTTACAAAAAGTATAAACAATGTAGTTAATACATACATAATAATAAAAAATAAACACAAACAAACTTATAGTGACAATAATGAAAAATTACTTGATTTAGGCAAGTGTTGAACACTCAGTCCTTAAGACGATATTTGCCTCATACTGGTGCTCTACGGAATCAACCACAAACATCTCCCATGACATAACAATCATAACTTGCAATAGTAGCATTTCAAATTGCATGTTACTCACGAAGAAACGATAGAAGAAGCTCCCTTTTATGGACACGAAATGGGACTCACTTAGGACAAAATAATGTTTGAAAAAATCAATAAAAAAAAATGAAATGCACACCACCAATTTATATTAAAATAAATGGCGGTTAAAAAATAGTTGAAATTGTTCCTAACTGTCACAACAGTTGGAATAAAATTAATTGCTGAAAAATGAAATGTGATTGGGCCAGAAAGACACCAAAAAATTAGACCCGTAAGTAACTAAAATAAAATTTTGCGCAAAAAGTTAATACGTTAGCCAAGTCAAATCCCAAAGCCCGTGTAAATATCATGCTGGGCCGGATAGGGTCGGGTTATGCAGGCAACAACGTGCGTGTGGACTTAAAATTAAATCCAAGACCATGTATGTCCTCCCTCCTTCAAAGAGTTGGAATACTTCAAGGTCACCAAACCCAAATGCCAAAATAAGTTATGATATACTCCACCCATTTTCCAATTTTATCTATATGGGACAAGAAATTTGTTGATTTTGGCTCTCCTATTTTTCAGTTTTGGTTTATTTACAAATTTGCCATTTTGGCTCAAATCTATAAATACAAGTGTTATTTCTAGGTTTTGAGAGAGGACAAGTTTGAGAGCTATTTTGTGAGTTATCAAAGCTAAAGAGTGATAGAGCTCCCATTTGAGGGGTGAGTTCTTGTGAGGTTGTGAGTGACTTTCTAAGAGAGATAAATTATGTGTGTGTATAACCTTTGGGTTCCTCCATTTATCTATAGAAAGAAGAAATCCTCCTTGGTGGATGTAGCCCAAACATTGGGTGAACCACGGTATATCATTGTTGTTTTGCTTTGATGATTGCTTGTATGTTCTTATTGTCTCTTCATTGATGCTTGGTTGAATTGATTGGGAGTTTGCACACTAGTTCATTTTGGGAACAAGGTCTTGGGTGTTTTCCGCACACCAAGTGTTTGATAAAATTCCCGAGTGAGTTTTATCGTCTTGGTCGCTAGAGATAGTCTTGCTTTAGCGCAACAAGTGGTATCAGAGCTTTGGTTACATTGTTTGCCCGGTATTTTTGGTTCGAGGTTGAATCAATTTTGGCAATTTTGGCATAGCTTTTGTTTTTGTTCCAAATGACGGAAAATGTGGAGAGTACTCGAGAATCAACCTCTACGAGCGGAGTCTCTAAGAGATGGGATCCGAGTTATGGATCAAGTGGCTCAATGAAGACGGACATGAAGGCTTTTGATGAGAAGATCAATTTCGGGTTATGGCAAAGACGAATGCGAGGCGTTCTTGTCCAACAGAGGTTGCAATTAGCATTGTTGGGGGTAGAGGGACGACCGGTAGGCATGACCGATGCCGAGTGGATTGACATTGATCAAAGAGCGGCTTCGTGTATTGAGATGCTTATCACGGATGATGTGTTGAATAACGTGATAGCGGAGACCACGGCTAAAGGCATGTGGGATAAGCTTGAAGAGATTTATTTAGGAAAGTCGTTGTCAAATAAATTGTTCCTCAAGAAGAAACTCTTCAAGCTTGAGATGAAGGAGGGTGAGGATATGATGAAGCATATCAACGTTTTTAATGCCTTGATAAATGACTTGAACCGGATAGACGTTCAATTCATTGAGGAGGATCGAGCATTGTTGTTGCTTGCATCATTACCCGATTCATACGAGCATTTTGTGACCACGCTCATGTTTGGGAAGTCTACGCTCCGGTGCAACGAGGTTGTGCAAGATATTCAATCTCATGTCACGATGAGAAAGAAGGAAGGTGGAGGTGACGGGTATTCTCATAATGTAGGCCTTATGGCGAGAGATGGAGGTGGGCAAAATGGCGGGAGGAACTCCAACCCGGGATTTAATGACGGTAGTAGGTCTAGATCGAGAGGTGTTGGTGGTAAAGGGTCGAAATGCTACAAGTGCCGGGAATGGGGTCATATGATCCGAGAATGTCCTTTGTGGATCGACAAGGTTAAGGGCAAGGTTTATTCCGAGAGGGCAACGGTAGCGAGTGCGAATTATGAAGATGAACTTGGAGAACTTCTCACAATCTCCGAGGTTAACTCTCTTTCCCAATATGATTGGATATTAGATTCGGGATCGTCGGATCACATTTGCTCCAAGAGGGAATATTTTGAGACTTTCACAGAAAATGGAAAAGGTTCCATGTCTTTGGCTAACGGAGAGAAGGTTTTCGTTGAGGGTGTCGGGACGGTGAAACTCAAGATGTTCGATGGGGGTGGAACGCACTTTGGGTGGTGTGGACTATGTCCCAAAGTTGCGAAAGAATTTGATATCCATTAGCCGTTTGGATTCCAAGGGTTGCCGGGTGTCGGTGGCGGGTGGAGTCTTGAAAGTCACACGCGGTTGTATGGTCCTAGCGAGGGGAGAGGACAGAGAGGGGTTGTATCGTCTAAATCAAACTTCGAGGAAGATTGGGAAGCGGTGTGCACAAGTGATCGAACGTTCGAGGCATGTCTCGTTTGTGAACAAAGTGGAGACATTGGGTCCTAGCTTTCCAAGAGTAGACGGTAGTGATGGGAGAATACCTACTAGTGGAGGGGATGGATCGAAGTCCCCCTCCAGGGCCAACGGGTGATGTTGACCCGGTTTAGTTGCACACATGCATTGGCCGATTCGAATCGAGGAGGTGTAGGACTGTGATGGATTCGAGGTGTGTGTAGCTAGTTCAAGGAAGGTCGATGAGTTATTGTTTGCGAGCATTGGCAAACGGGAGTTTTTCGTGACAAAGACTTGGTATATCTTTCGAGGGTGAGATTTGGAGGGTCTGAGAGGTGAGGAATTTTCCCTCTCATCTGTGGTTATTTCTCAAGGTGGAAGATGGTGTTGATGTGTTTGAATGTTTCGTGTAAAGAAGGTGTATGCTATATGTATTGTGTGGGGGTGTACTCACCGGGTTACATGAGGAGCGAGCTTCACCGTATGGTTACATGGGAAGCATTCAGGGGAGTTCTTAGTTTAGAACTTGGTTTCTCGGCGGGTGGAGTCGTTTGGAGTCTTGGAGTGAAGACTTGCGGTATCTCACTTCATGGTTGAAGTTTGAGGTGGCTTAGCGTCGGGTGGAGCGTATTGGCTTGTTAGATGTCGGGATGATCTTAGAGCGGATTTGATGTTTGCATTCCGAGTTCGGTTGGATCGTGAGGATCGCCTGGGGGAATCGCATTAGCTTGGTAGATGGTGGGACAGTCTTCAAGCGGGTTCAATTTCAGCATTCTAGAGATTGGTTGGATCGTCAGGATCGCCAAGGTGGAGTTTGTTGATTTTGGCTCTCCTATTTTTCAGTTTTGGTTTATTTACAAATTTGCCATTTTGGCTCAAATCTATAATTACAAGTGTTATTTCTAGGTTTTGAGAGAGGACAAGTTTGAGAGCTATTTTGTGAGTTATCAAAGCTAAAGAGTGATAGAGCTCCCATTTGAGGGGTGAGTTCTTGTGAGGTTGTGAGTGACTTTCTAAGAGAGATAAATTGTGTGTGTGTATAACCTTTGGGTTCCTCCATTTATCTATAGAAAGAAGAAATCCTCCTTGGTGGATGTAGCCCAAATTTGGGTGAACCACGGTATATCATTGTTGTTTTGCTTTGATGATTGCTTGTATGTTCTTATTGTCTCTTCATTGATGCTTGGTTGAATTGATTGGGAGTTTGCACACTAGTTCATTTTGGGAACAAGGTCTTGGGTGTTTTCCGCACACCAAGTGTTTGATAAAATTCCCGAGTGAGTTTTATCGTCTTGGTCGCTAGAGATAGTCTTGCTTTAGCGCAACAAAATTTAACATAACGCTTTCACAAAATTCCATTTTCCATATGGGTACCTTAACCTATAATTTTTGCCTCATTAATTTATAGTTTTAAACATGTGGGTTGTTGATGTAAAAAATTAGATCACTCTAATAATTCAATCACAGATAAATAAATCAGACAAAAGATTTTAAAGTGGTTCAGCCTTATAAGAATGGCCTACGTCCACTGTTGTTTTATTGCTGAGTGTTTGGGAATTCTCGATTACAAGAAATTCCGTTCTGGATTCGATCCCCCTACAATGAGGGTTGTACAATGTATTTATAGCCCTAAGGCTGTAATGTGAAAGGGTAATACATTAAATGATATGAAAGGGTAGTACATTTAATGCCCTCTTTGCGTGTGCGTCTGAATGATAAGCATTTAATGAATCAGTTGAACTGTTGGTTATCCAGCTATTAATGCTTTGTTCGAGATACAGCTCGGACCGCCTGAGTTGCTCGGACCGCCTAAGCTTCCTGGTATTCAAGAGTTCCTCGGAGAGGTTTGTTCCTCGGAGTGTATGAGTTCCTCGGAGAGGTCTGTTCCTCAGAGCGTATGTGTTCCTCGGAGTAACATGGTTCCTCGGAGCGTGTGGTCATCTCGAA
The DNA here is from genome assembly GCA_949130495.1 of Sambucus nigra. NCBI lineage: Eukaryota > Viridiplantae > Streptophyta > Magnoliopsida > Dipsacales > Adoxaceae > Sambucus > Sambucus nigra. The sequence goes on from OX422214.1 coordinate 55,972,878, forward strand.
AGTGCTTGTTGTTGCCATGTAGATAGCCACGTGTCTTCATATGATTGGTCCAAGTCAGCAGATTAAATTTGGTATCAACAGAAGCCCCCAATGTTTCATAGTTCGAAATTTGAGGAGTATGGAACATTCTTTCTCGGAATATGGTAGCTTTAAATATTCTTCCTGATTTTTAGGAGCATCTCCCTTGTATTTATTTCTCCTCCCCAATTCGTAGAATCATGCTTTTTTGGACTTTTCTGCGTGCTTCGATTCCCGCGTTACTTTTCGTTTTTTTGTCCGTTGTTGCCCGCTTTGGTTCCCGCGCCACTTTTCATCTTTTTAGCCGCCGGTAACGTAATCATCCTTTTTGTAATCATTACTTCGCCAGTTCCCAAGGTAAGGTATTTAAACCTCACAGACACTCCCATTGTCTTCTATCTTTTCAAATTTTCATCTTCGAGTTTTTCACTGTCTTCTACTCTCTTGTGTATTCATCTCTTCCATCGTCTGTCGTCATCAGCTTTACTCTTTTCCTGTAAGATCTTCTTCTTTCTTCTTCATTTCTTTTAATCACCATGGTTTACCCTGTTGAATCTCTTGACAACTTTCGATCTGATTTTTCCATTTCCTCTTGGGTTGTCTTGGAAGAGCTTTCTGAGCCTTCTAATTATTTCAATTTGGCTGAGGGACATTGGTTCCCCAGTCTCTTTTTTGCTGAGTGTGGATTTTCTTTTCCACCAAATCCTTTGTGTCTGGAATTCTGTCAGTACTTTTATGTTGTTCCTGCACGAATAGCCCCCAACACATGGAGAATAGTTAATGGGTTGCATAAATTAAATCAAGTGCATGAAACTCGTATAGGAATTCCATAAATCATGTACTGCTATAGATGGGTAGTTAATGATAATATTTATTATTTAAAAACTAGGTTTATAAATAGGGCCTTAGTAGTCAATCTCCCTGATGCCAATAGGGATTTTTTTGAACACGGGGTTGTCATAAAAAATTGGCAACACCCTCCATTGACTGGAGACGAGGTTTACCAGGGTCCAGATGCCCTCCTTATGGCAATGGGATAGGTTATTTTTATTTTTTTATGTATTTTGAAATCATGTTTCTTTTGTGTTTGATAAAATGTGCCACTGATAACAATATTTATTTATTTGCAGTTGATAGTAAGAGAAAGTGCCCAAAAGAAGCAGATGTCAATATAAGGCATTTGGGACTTATCTGGAGTTTGCATCAACGATTTGTCGACGAGCACATCAGGTCGGCTTCGTATCTGCTCCAGTACAGGAGCTACACAACTTCCTTCACTGCTCGTCCAGTGATCAGTGAAGCAGAGCCAGTACCAGCCTCTGCAAGTTCTTCGCCTGAATCTCATATTCCTTTGAGCGAAAGGATGAAGAAGAGAAGACCTCCCACCTTGTTCGAGAAAAATGCCTCTGGTTCTGGGTAGGTAAAAAGGAGTAGGATTGATGTCCCAAGGGAGGGGACAAAGAAGACTGATGCAGCTCCTCCAGCTGCTCCTGCTAAAGTTGCTGAGAAGGTTGCTGATAAGCCCGCAGTGGCTCCGAGCAGCTCTGCTGCTCCTGGAAAGGTGATTGTGATATCACCGACCAAGGATTCATCCTTGGTTGAATCTGTAACTGTTCCCCCGAGGAGGCTGAAGAAAAGCTCCTCGATCAATTTGGTTGTCACCACTACTCAGCCCCCAGCTGCTGGAACTGGAGTTCCCAAATTTGTTCCCCCGAGTTCTGACATGAGCTCGGTAAAGTCCTTAACCATTCCCGAGGTTCAAGGTACCGAAGAAAACCTTACTCGAGATATGGTTACCTCACTAGCTGCTCGTCACCTTGCTTCTGTAAGTATCTTTACTTAGAATTTTTTCATATTCCCTTTGTCATTTATGTTTCTAACTTGCTTTCTTTTTCTGTTCACAGTTAACGAGCTGCTTCAACATAATCCTGAAGAAGGATGAATCGATTAAGGCTTCTTGCTCCTCGTCCAGTGTGGAGGGATCTTTGGAAGAAGCTACCAAATCCCTGGCAGATTCTCGCCAGAAATATGCTGATGATAAAGCTATCTGGGAGAAAAAGCTTGCCTCCTCCGAGCAGGAAAAAGCTCGAGTTGCTGATGCCTCCAATGAGTTGGAGAAGAAAAAGAATGCCTTGGAGAAGGCAAATAAAGAGCTTGAGGAAAAGCTCAAAGCCGCTGGAGAGCTGGAAAATAAACTCAAAGTTGCTGAGGAGAGGTTGGACCAGCTCCAGGAAGTAGGTCGGCAGAAGTAAGAGGCAGAAAATAAATTGAAGGCAGCTGAGAACTTGATGTCCGAGAAGCTTGCCTTGGAGAAGGCCAAGAGGAAAGTTGCTGTGAAGAATTCCTTCATCTCTGGCAGGGACAAGGGGTGGGATAAGGGGTGTGCTGCTGATTAGGCATAAATTCTTCATATTTATCCCCTTAATTTCGGTATTTTTATGATCCCGTGCGGTGTAAATAGATTGGATTTGTCTCATATCTATGCTACTAACCCTTTTTGGCAAGTATTTCGTATTTTGTGTATCTCTTATGTGTTTTACAGATAGTTCATGCAAGTTAGTGCCAAAGAGAACTCAAAATAGTGAAAGACATCAAGAATCGGGGAGTTGAGAGGCATTTTCGTAATTTTGTAGCCTTAGTTCGGAGGTGGGCCCAACTGGAAAGTTGAAGAGCTTTCAATTACAAGAATACTGAAAAAAACGGCACCTCAATCCGAGCTACGATGAAGAAGTTATGCCCATTTGAAGTTGAGAAGAAATCCAAGAAAAAAGCTGTAAGACCCGAACCGAACCGAAGCTGAGAAAAAAAACCAATCTGCCCATTTGTCACGCACCAGATCCGTTACGAAATTAGTCACGCTCCAGATCCGTTACAAAATTAGTCACGCTTTCTAAGTGTGACAAATTGGCAGATACGGGATTTTTATTTTGTGCTTATCTTTTAGCCAAAAGAGTTTTATGTTTTGGGGACTCTTCTAAACGACCCTTAGCCTATATATTTAGTCATTAGGACTCTTTTTATTCAGATTTCATTCATGTAAAAGCTCCATAACAAGTAGAAACATCTAGGAGAAAGATTCACATATTTTGCACCATTAATTCAAGAGCTTTTCCGGTTTTTCTTCAATCTTTGATTTCTTCTTGCATGTTCTTGTTCTTCAATCGTGGTAACTTTAATTTCCAGTACTTTTATTATTATTCACCATGTTAGGCTAGGTTTTTAAAGGTTGGGATGCATGAACCCAACCTGATGTTGTAGTTGCGTGCATATAAAATTAATCCGCTGAATTTAGTGATTGATTATGACCGTATTGCGTAGTTACACAATAATTGTAGATCTTTATATTTCATTTGCCTCTGGGTACTCGTGATGATTTAGAGTGCAATTCGAGTGTCACTATCGCGATACTGATTTACTCATCCTCAGATTAAGTATGACGCGGGCTTGAACCTCGTATACGTAATGCTTGGGAGTACTAAATTCCGGATCAAATTAATCAGTTAAATTTACGATTAGTTTTATACCATCAATACTCTAGGGTTGGGGGATTGTGTCTCTACCTTAATTTTTCCAATTAGTTTTAGTTAACTTCTTTATTTTTCCCTTTTTCCTTTGTCACTCAATCATCATCTTTTACACTTTATTTTTTGATGTCCGAGAAGCTTGCCTTGGAGAAGGCCAAGAGGAAAGTTGTTGTGAAGAAGTCCTTCATCTCTGGCAGGGACAAGGGGTGGGATAAGGGGTGTGCTGCCATGGTATCTCAAGTGGATTATGGCAGTCTAAAGTATTTTAGGGATGGATGGGTTGCTGCCCTTCAGGAAATGAAGGTCGACGAGTCATCCGAGCTCTTCCAGAGACATATCCCTGGTCCTCCTCCTACTCCAGAAGAATTAGAAGAGGACGAAGCTACCTCTGAGGAGTCTTGAATGGTGATGGGAGATCACCCCCCATCCATCCAGTATGCTGTCGAGCAAGTCATTTCTTCTTCCGAGCAACAGCTGGTGCTCTCCGAACAGCCCACAGTTCCCTCCGAGCAACCTGCTTCCTCTTCCCAACCTCCCGAGAAGGTTTTGGGAGATAAGGAAAAGGTGTAGTGTTGTTCGGGCTTATCTTTATATTTTTCTTTTTTGTCAAATGTAATCTAGAAATTGTAACTCTGAATTTTATGATCTAATTAAACTTGAGTTTTCTTTGCATACTGTTGTCTATTTTCTATTTATACTCTGCTTGTTTCTCTTATTGATTACTGCTCTTTCTTTCTCTGCTAGTTTCTGGCCAGGATGGATCTGCTATCTGCCAATGATACAAAGCTGATGCGGCAATGTAATGAATATTATAAGGCTAGTCACACAGACCTGAGTGCATCAGAAGTTATAGACATCCTCGGCCAGGATGCTTCAGAACAGGCAGTGGAGGCATATTAGTGCCTGAAATGTCTGCTTGATCGAGCGGTGGCCAATAATGTGGCTTATTATGAAATGATCGAGGATCTCCAGAGCACCCTCGAGGACCTTCAGCTTCAATATAAAGAGTCCACTGCCTTGCTGCATGAGGGGTACGAGAAGAAGTACAAGATGATCATGGCTGACAAGGGCTACGAGAAGCTTTTTGCTGGTTATGATGTAAGGGGAGAACCCTGAGGGGTGAGGTCGAGGAATGCAGACAGATTGTCGAGCTGCTGGAAAAGGAAAATAACAACTTGCAGAAAGAGCTATCACAGTTGAAGTCTGCAGCCTCTTCTTCAACAGCCCTAATCCCAGTCACTCACGAGGGATTTTCATTCTTAGAGGTTGAGAATGCCAAATTAAGGGACGAATTGGAGGCTTTGAAGAGTTCGGGCACTTCTACGTCTTCTCGCGGTCGAGCAAGAGCTCCTCGGGGACGAGGAAGAGCAGCTCGGGTTCTTATCGAGGAACAGAGAACTCAATCTGCATTAGAGAACCAAGCTTTCCAATTGATGGTGAAGAACCAGGCTTTGTCTGATATGTCAACGAAGATTAGGGACTTGGAAAAACAGCTCTCTACGCAGAAGTCAGTCTTGGAGAATAAGGAGTTTTTCATCAAGAATCTCCACGAGCAGCTGGCAAGGCTAACATATCAATTCCACAAACAGCCCAGGGAATTATGGATGATTGGATACAATGAAGCACTATTCCACTTGGATGATCGTATCCAGAATGCTAACAATGAGGGCTACAAACAAGGATGGCTGAATGCCTTAGGTGTGCTTAAGCTCGAACAAGGACACTATCTGTGGGACTTCCATGATCCCGGGTTGCTCGACTTGCCTGTGCCACCATACAATTTGGAGATGGAATGGATCCCTGCTCGGGCCAGTCCTCGGAGCTTAATTTCAAAGTACCTCGGTGATTACAATCTTCATTCTCAATTTGAGGTATCTCGTCCCGAGCATCTTTTAGATCGACCTTCTGTGATGAATGTCAGGATGCTGAAGGATTTGAACTTTATCAATTCTCCTCAGTCTTTAAATGATCCGCCTGCTGGCGAGGAACCTGCATCAAAAGCTGAGGGGAAAAGACCAGTAGAATAGAAATTTTTGATGTAGTAGTTAGCATACATATCAATGTAGCTTTCATTTTATCATCAATGTAATTTATTTCGAATTTAATGAAAAAATTTCATTTATGTTTGCAAATCTTAATTGTTATTGTCTTGTAATTATCAAACACTTTATATTTATGCATCTCTGTTAAAAAGATAACAATAGTGTTGTTTGTCGACCAACTCAATAATAATTAAAAAGTTATAAGTATCAATAATGTTGCTCGATCACTTAATAATAAAGTTACGAGTATAAAAATGTTTAAAATATTTACAACCAACCAAGGTTGTTAAATTATGCCTGTCGACCAACTACGGTTAGTGAGAGTTTATCCCCGACTAACCATACTTAGTAAATTTTTGTCTTTTTCATAAAATGTGTCCGACCAACCAAGGTCGATAAATTCTCCTCGTCGACCAACTACAATTAGTGGGTTTTTATCCCCGGCCAACCATAGTTGGTACAGTTTGGAATATTTTCTCCTCGTCGACCAACTACGTTGGTACAGTTTGGAATATTTTCTCCTCGTCGACCAACTACAGTTAGTGGGTTTTTATCCCCGACCAACCATACTTGGTACAGTTTGGAATATTTTCTCCTCGTCGACCAACTACGTTGGTACAGTTTGGAATATTTTCTCCTCGTCGACCAACTACGTTGGTACAGTTTGGAATATTTTCTCCTCGTCGACCAACTACAGTTAGTGGGTTTTTATCCCCGACCAACCATACTTGGTACAGTTTGGAATATTTCGTTTCCTAGCCAAACAGGTTGGCATTTTTAGGAATATTTCTCCTCGTCGACCAACTACAGTTAGTGGGTTTTTATCCCCGACCAACTATACTTGGTACAGTTTGGAATATTTCGTTGAGTAGTCTGCCGAGCTTTGTCGAGTAGTGCATAGCACTAGTATTCCCCCAAAAATTTTCAATAAACAGAGAGACTTGCAGAATATTTTTATTTTATTCATACTGATGGAACTATGTTACATATACATTACTGATAATACTTGCGCAGGTGCTCTGCATTCCAGGCATTTTTAAACTCCTCGCCTTCTAAAGTTTCTATTCGATAAGTTCCTGGTCGAACAACTTCTGTAACTCGGTATGGTCCATGCCAGTTTGCCTCCAGTTTGTTATGCTTTTGAATTACTTTCTTCAGCACATAGTCTCCTTCTTTCAGGTCGCACTTCTTCACCCTCTTGTTGTAAAACAAAGTTGTTCACTTCTGGTAAGCAACATTTCTAATGGCTGCTTCTTCTCTAACTTCCTCGAGCATGTTTAAATCCAGCCTTCTCATTAAATCGCTGACAGGGGAATTGAAATTTAGCACCCTGTGTTTTGGGAGGCCCAACTCGGCAGGTATGACAGCTTCACTCCCAAGCGCCAGCATGTATGTGTGACACCCCGCCTAATTAAATACCGGGTGATCACTCCTTTATTAAATTAAAATCAAGGTGAACAATTGGTTCATTCTTAGCATCACTGTCGTAAAAATACTTTTCCAATTTAAACACCCTAAATAATTAAGCTAAGTGTCAAAACCATTTTCATACATACTTTCCAAATTTTATTTTAAGAAAAATCATTTATTTTATTAACAACATACAATAAGTAAGAATCACACCACATTAAATTCTGCAACATAATCCAATTAATTTAATACATTCGTCAATCGAATGTCAACATACGAAATCTAAAGTCACACATCCAAACTGAATAAATCCCATAGTAACAATACTGGAAATAACTGAAATACAAATGTCCAATAACAACGGAATAATGGAAAGAGCTACACATGCCCAACTAGATGAAAGTACTAAGAGTGGATCCGAATGAACGAAGTCGTCTAATCAAGAGACCTGCAACTCCCACCTAAGCTGCAGCGCGTTCCTTCCAAGAGATCCTAAGCAAGACGCCCCTGTGGCTGGGCACCTGTAATACATACATATATATACAAGAGAGAGAGAGAGAGAGAGAGAGAGAGAGAGAGAGAGATGGGTCAGAGCCCGATAGTGTGTTTGATTTAAAATACGTTTAGCAAGTATTTAAATTGATACAGGCCAATGCAACAACATATTAGTGCGACACTCTCTTGAGAAATTCTCACCTCTCTTCTAATGTGCATACCTATCGCACTAACCTTCCCAATGATTTGTCTTATCATTTATCGCACTAATCTTCCCAAGGATTTAACTTATCTTAGCTTACTCGTAAGATTCAACATTTAACGATTTAATTGTTTGAAAAGGATATTTCAATTAGTAACCAAAGTTCTCATTTTTAACTTTATAAATCAATAAAGTTTTCTAGTGTCATATTATACTTTCTCAAACAAGTATTTACAATTTGAGTCATCAACCATGTCCTACATATCTCATCACAGTAGGCAGTTCCAGATTTCAGAATTTCATATATATATTAACTACTCATAAAATGTATATATATATCACAATAGCACCCCAAATAACGACTATGGTGCGGGCATACTCTACTATCCAATCCCCGTATCACTCGTACTAAGGGAATACATATTCGGAATCACTCTCGAACTGTATTAACACATACTCAAATAATATTGAGACAAAGTATAGATTCCCAGTCTCTCAAGACCATCTGAACTATCACTGCGATAGCCTGTACCAAGGATACCTATACACAAACAAAATGAGGTGAAGCATAGATTCCAAGTCTCTAAGATGAAAGCACATACCCGCATCTCTTAGGACCGTCGGAACTATCATTCCGATAGCTTGTACCAAGGATATCTATCTTCTAGGGTACAAGTCAATATCCCCCATAAAGGTCCCATCGAGATAAGACTGTCCCAGCGCGGAAACCTCAGGGATAGCAAGTAGCGTGGGCATGATTTTCACACATAGATAGTATATGCATACACAATCATATAACTATACTCATACTACCATATCAATAATGGGTTAATTCTCAATTCCCATAATTACGTCATTTGCATTTATTTCTCATTATATAGTTATCACGTATAACCATTCACATCTTACTTTAATTTGAGGAACTTTTCCACTTACTACATAGCGCTCATGGATTCTATCCTCCCAAGTATAAAATTCAGTAGGTATACACATTTGTCCCAAAGTAACTCTCTTACGTGTCTCTCTCTTTAAAGCATAAATTCACCGACCCTTATGTAATTATCCCAAAATACAATCTTTTCCCGACATCAAGGGTCCCAAAATCTATTCACATGTCCTACTGGTCTTCCCTATCTCCCACAAAATTTTATTAAGGATGTCCAAGAATTATCTCACGATAGATTGAATTTAACTCATTTAAAAAGGGAAATAGGAGTCTCCCAGGAGGGGTCGATCGATCTTGGTATGGGGCTTGATCGATCGAAGCTCTAGGCTTGATCGATTGATCAAGCAGGTCTGCGAAAACTGAAATTCTGCAGTTACGGGTTTTATCTCCAAACTTCAACAATTTCCATATTTTCTAATCCCAATCGTCCCAGAATTGATACTACTAACCTTATATCATCATATTAGGTATTTTCAACGTATAGCATGTGGATTTCTGTCATTTAATCATGGATTAACAGCCCAAGATCTATACAATTATCAAAAACCCTAGAAATTTCTTAAACAGGTTTCTATCAAATTTTCTCCAGAAATTCCTTCTTATAATCATCAAAATTTCGTGGTTAAATACCTCTACATGGCAAGGGTTTTCAGAATTATCAAATAGACCAATACTACATGGATTTTCCTATCATAAATCGGGTTTTCTTCCATTAAATCCCATTCTAATTACTCCTAAACTAATATGAAAGATACATCAACGAAATAAGCAAGATAAACACTTGCCTGTAATTTTTAGAGGTTTGGTTTGGTGCCGAATTCGGTATGGTTGTGTTCACCGTCTCGCGATCTACGCGTTGGTGGTGGCGGCGGTGCAAACCGTTGAGTTTTGGGCCTTGAATTCGCCTTGAGAGCTCTCTCCTTCCTCTCCTATGGCCGTCACTTGTGTTTAGAGTTTTTAACCCTAGAAGGTAACCTAGGTATCTGATATAACTCCTCTAATTTTCGTGGGTTTAATTACCCAAAAATGTAAGATGACCAAAATGCCTTCCCGGGTTACTAATTACGCCTAAAAACGCCCCGAGACCAAAACTAAACTCCCGGGTACACTTTTCTGACTATCTCGACCCTTCCGGATGTGTTGGCGCACTCAAAACGACTATCCGAACGACTTATAAAATATTCACTTTTATTAATTCACATTTAGTCCCGACACGACACAGGCGCGTCCCGACTTAAATTTCCAAAATTGCCATTTTATTCACACGTGATAATATTATAAAAAAAATAAATCTTATATATTACTATACTCATCCAGTAATATGCAACAAATAACAAATTTCCAATAATTACTAACTCTCGTCACGCTAGTAAATATTTAAAGCAACATTCCGGATTAAAATTAAATTAATTTATCTCGATTAAATTTAATAAATCACATAATTTAAATGCTATAAAAAATACGGGGTATTACAGTATGGTGATTCTCCAGTTGCTACTCGGGGAGTAGTTCGGTAAGCCCAGAGTACTGATTGTAACTCGTTGATCCAGTTTGCTTTCGCATCATCCAATCTTTTCTTCAAACCGTTCAGCAGCGTTCTGTTTGTCACTTTAGTTTGTCCATTGCTTTGAGGATGGCCTGGTGCTGAGTGGACCTTCAAAGTATTTGATTGATGACAATAGGCAGTGAACTCCTCGTTATCAAATTGTGTTCCATGGTCTGTGATGAAAGCATGAGGAAGACCATATCGAAAAATGATATTCTTCCAAACAAATTGGTATACCTTCTCGTACGTCATGTCAATGAGTGGCTCAGCTTCTACCCACTTAGTAAAATAATCCACTGCGACGACGAGATACTTGAACCTTCCTCGGGTCGTTGGCAGTGGTCCAACCAAATCAATTCCCCACATGGCAAATGGCCAAGGGGAAGTTATGGGTGTCAACAATGCTTGTGGAGTTCTTCGGATGGAGGAAAAACGTTGGCACTTGTCACATTTCTTGGCATAGGCTATACAATCTGCCCTCATCGTCGGCCAGTAGTATCCCTGCGTCATCACCCTTTGTAAAAGCGTCCGACCTGCTACATGCGCTCCACAAGACCCTTCATGGATCTCTTCAATCAAATCTTTTACCTCGGTGGGATGTACACATCTCTGTAAACCTGTCATAATTCCTCGTCTATATAAAACACCATTAGTTAATACATACCGAGCAGCTTTAAACTTCAATTTCTTGGCTGCGAGCTTGTCAACTGGCAATTATCCTTCCTCGATATACGCCCTGATGGGATCCATCCAAGATGGTCCTAAATCAAGGGTGATATAGTTCATCGTCAGATCTTCCTCTATACTCCGACCAGCTAACACTTCAATTAGGATTGTTCGTCGTAGCTCGGTGCGAGAGCTGATGCTAGTCGAGCTAGGGCGTCTGCTCTCGCATTCTCCATTCTTGGTAATCTGACCAGCTGAATAGCGGCAAATTCTGACAGCATCTCCTTTGCCTTTGCATGATATCTGATCATTAATTCTCCTCTAACTGCATATGCTCCCATCATTTGGTTTACAATCAATTGAGAGTCACTGAAGATCACAACCTGCTTCGCCTCCATAATTTTTGCCAAATTAAGCCCTGCAATCATGGCCTCATATTCAGCCTCATTGTTGGAAGCTTTGAATTGGAAACGCAAGGCGTATTCCATGTCGACCTCGTTCAGAGTGCTCAAAATTATCCCCGCGCCACATCCTGCAGTGCAAGATGAGTCATCTACATATAGCCTCCATATAGGTAACTCGTCTTCAAATTTTGAATCAGTCAGAGATCCTCGGTGAAATATTTGTTGCTTCTTTTCATCCTCCCCGGATTTTTCTCACTCCTCGTCAATCATCTTGTCTTGCCCTTTTACCAATCGGAGTTGGTCTGAACTCGAATTTAATGATTTTGTAACATCCACTTGCCCTTTTACCAACCGGAGTTGGTCTAAGCTAGTGTTTGTCGATCCTGTAACATCCACAGGTTGATCAGCGAGCAACTCTTGTTCCTCGTCTGGAGTATTTCCAACTATCTCTGCATCATATCCTGTAACATCCACACGCCCTTTTACCAATCAAAATTAGTCTGGGCTTGTGTTTGTTAATCCTGTAACATCCACCGGTTGATCAGCGAGTAATTTTTTCTCCTCGGCTGTATCAGGATAGGTGAACTCCACTATGAAATCTGCTACACCTTGCCCTTTTAGCGATGATCTGGGTTCGTAAATTATATCATATTCACCGAGCTCTATTGCCCAGTACATCAATCTCCCAGATTTTTCTGGCTTATGAAGGGCTTGTCTCAATGGCACATCGGTATATACTACTATAGTATAAGCCTGAAAGTATGGACTCATTCTCCTACTCGCCTCAATCAGCACCAGTGCCAATTTCTCCAGCCTTGGATATTTGATCTCTGCTCCTCGGAAGGCCTTACTTGTGTAGTAAACTGGTTTTTGCACTCCATTCTCCACTTTGATCAACGCCGAGCTAACTGCATTCTCGGACACTGCAAGGTACAAATACAATTTTTCTCCCATCATCGGCCTGGACAACAGTGGAGGTGCTCCCAAGTATTTTTTCAAGTCTTGAAAAGCCTTCTCACATTCATCATTCCACTCAAAAGTCTTTCTGAGTGTCTTGAAGAATGGGAGACATCTATCAGTTGCTCGTGACACAAATTTGTTGAGTGCCGCTACTCGTCCAGTGAGACTCTGTACTTCCTTCTTCGTTGTTGGAGATCGCAGCCCTAATAGAGCTTTGATCTTTTCAGGATTTGCTTCAATGCCTCGTTGATTGACAATGTACCCGAGGAACATGCCTTCTCGTACTCCAAATATGCACTTCGTCGGGTTCAACTTCATTTGATATTTATTTAGTTGATCAAAAGTTTGACTTAAGTCAACCAGATGATCGGCAGCTTTCTTGCTTTTTGTCAGAATGTCGTCAACATGGACTTCAATATTGTCACTGATTTGTTCAGCAAAGACCTTGTTCATCAGCCTCTGATATGTCGCACCTGCATTTTTCAAACCAAAAGGCATAACATTATACAATAAGTTCCCCTAGGGGTAATGAAAGAAGTACTCTCCCTGTCTTCAGGTTTCATTTTGATCTGATTGTAACCAGAATAAGAATCCATGAAGCTCAGCAACTCGTGTCCCGAGGTAGCATCTACCAGTTGATCAATTCGGGGCAATGGAAAGTGATCCTTTGGGCATGCTTTGTTGAGGTCGGTGAAGTCTACACACATCCTCCACTTGTTATTCTTCTTCTTTACCGTCACCACATTAGCTAACCAATCTGGATATTTAACATCTTCAATGAAACAAGCTTTCTGGAGCTTCTCGACTTCCTCCTGTATAGCTTGATTCTTCTCGGGACTGAATACTCTTCTTCTCTGCTTCACAGGCTTGATTTCCTTACTCACATTGAGCTCGTGACATAAGAAATTTGGGTCTATCCCAGGCATATCTTCATGACTCCATGCAAAAGTTTGTCTTCTGCTTCTAAGGAAAGTTATCAATTCTTGTTTTAATGAGGTATCCAATGACGAACCTATTTGAGTAGTTCGTTCAGGGTGCTCGTCATCCAGAATGATATTTTCAGTAGCTTCCACCACTTGACCCTTCACGAGCTGCGACTCATCTCGAGGATCCAATGTTTTAATTTTTGCACCTTCATCCACTTGATAGGTAGTGGTCTTTTTCTTTTATTCCTCCAGTTCTTCTTGCTCGACGGATGAATAATAGCATTCCCAAGATACTTTCTGATCACCTTTCACAACTCCTACTCCAAAGTTTGTTGGAAATTTTAGGCACTGATGCACTGTAGATGGTACAGCTTCGAACTTCTTCAATCCTACTCTTCCCATGATGATATTGTACGATGATTGGACATTCTTATCGATCACAAAGAAATGTATTCTTTCTGTCCGACAAGCAGGCCACGTACCAATGAATATATCCAACTTGATCGTCCCAAGGGAAAATACTTTCTCGCCAGCAAAACCAATGAGGGGTCTGTGGTAAGGCTCTAGTTGAGATCGCTTTAGATTTAAACTATCGAAACACGAGTAGAATATGATGTCCGCTGAGCTACCGTTGTCGACCAGCACTCTTGAAATCATTACCTCCTTCATTCTCATCTTGATCACCAGTGGATCATCGTGAGGATATAAAACACCTGTAAGGTCATTTTTTGAAAAACCGATGACCAATTTATCCTTGTTCACCTTTATCGGGCGATCTTCCTAAGATAAATTTATTCGTTGAATGTACGAGCAAGCTTGAGCCTCTCCGAGGTAAGCTTTTCTTTCTGCAGTAAGGTCTCCTCCTCCTGCATCTCCTCCTGTAATAACATTACAATCAAATGACCCAAAGCGTATTGAAAATACCTCTCGTTCTGGCTGCCTTGGTTTCTTGGGGAGATTGGGGTCATCCTCTGGATCAACTTCATGGTTTCTCTTCTTGTTCTCCTCTGCCCGACGAGGAGATCTAGACCTCTCTCTAGTTCGGTCGTTGTTTCTTCTTTCGCCTCCCCGATCAACATACTTTACTAGCTTTCCTCGTCGAATGATTGTTTCAATCTCATTCTGAAGAGCTATGCAATTTTTGGTCATATGGCCATGATCCTTGTGGAACTCGCAATACTTTTCCCTATTCCTCGTGTCAGGGTCTGCCTTCATTTTCTTTGGCCAGTTTAACTCCTCACTGTTCTTAATTTCTTCCAGGACGTGGTTGATATTTGCCTTCAAAGGTGTGTAATTATCAAATTTCCTCAAGACCTCCCATGACGACATATTTTTGGATTGTTTGTCACCACCATTGTTCTTATGCTCTTTCTTCTTAGCTTTATCACCTCCCACCTTGGTTTCTTTGGTGTTCATATTCTTCTTCGCAGACATAGCCTCCTCGGCATTCATAATCTTGGACGCTTTTCCCATCAGGTCCGACATGGTTCGAGGTGGATCTTTGGCCAAAGTGTAGTACAACTTGTTTGGCAGCAGTCCACTCATCAGAGCGGTAATTGCTCTTTTCTCCTCGTAATCAATGACTTCGAGTTTCTTATTGTTAAAACGAGTTATATAATCTCTAATACTCTCACCAGCTTTTTGTCTAACACTTAACAAATGTGCTACTCGCTTAACTGGCTTTGCGCCAAAGCAGAAATTCCCAATGAATAACTCGGCTAGTTGAAGAAAAGTTGAAACCTTACCCCGAGGAAGATTATTATACCATATCTGAGCAGATCCGGTAAGAGTTCCCGAGAATGCCCTGCATCTCATCTCGTCTGGGACAGCATAGATGTCGGCAGCAGCTTGATATTGTTCTATATGAAGGACAGGGTCAGTCTTCCCATCATACTTGGGAGTCACAACAGGTGCTTTGAACTTTGATGGTGTTGGAAAATCAATAATATCCTGGACAAAAGGTGTTCCTCGAACAAAGGTTCGTTGTAGAGGGTTCTTGGCCCTAGCCGTTTCCCCCAATCTATCCTCCAGCCTCTGAATAGATCCTTTCCATTCATCATTTCCTTCCTTGGGCCTATTGATTCGAGCAACTGATCGCGTTGAAGTGGCTTCCTAGGATTTATCTCGACGAGCAACTGGTCGGTCATAGGATCCATCTTGACGAGCAGCTGGTCGCGACTGGGCAGATCCTTCCCTTAAATCTGATGGTCGTCAAAAGCTCCTCGACGCTGCATTAAGAGGACTTTTGTTCCTCCTAGGGCCTAATCGATCGAAAGGAGAGGCCCTACTTAATCTTTCCAATGCGCTGGCACTTTCTGGGGAGAGGGTGACACGTTGTTCAGTATCTGTGGCTCGCACTGACGAAGTTCGTCCAGGTTGATAAGAAAAATCTTCAGATTCCTCATTGCGATATGAATTGGTATGCCTAGTACGCGAAGAAGGCGCACGAGTATTTCTTTGAATGCTTCGTGATCCGAAATGGGCTGATGCACCGCCATGGAAGGTTTGGATGAGTTGTCGCATCGTTTCTTGCATGACGGTCTGACCCTAAGCCATATTTGCCATTATTCCAGTCAGATCTGGAATAATTGGTGGTGCATATGTATTTGGAGGGGTTCCAGCGTTTCGATTGCTGGATTCAGGAATATCAGCCATTGGTAATGGATTGTTATTGGTGAGAAAACGATATTACCATTCGTTCCCACAGACGGCACCAATCTATTGATGTAAAAAATTAGATCACTCTAATAATTCAATCACAGATAAATAAATCAGACAAAAAATTTTAAAGTGGTTCAGCCTTATAAGAATGGACTACGTCCACTGTTGTTTTATTGCTGAGTGTTTGGGAATTCTCGATTACAAGAAATTATGTTCTGGATTCGATCCCCCTACAATGAGGGTTGTACAATGTATTTATAGCCCTGAGGCTGTAATGTGAAAGGGTAATACATTAAATGATATGAAAAGGTAGTACATTTAATGCTCTCTTTGCGTGTGCGTCTGAATGATAAGCATTTAATGAATCAGTTGAACTGTTGGTTATCCAGCTATTAATGCTTTGTTCGAGATGCATCTCGGACCGCCTGAGTTGCTCGGACCACCTAAGCTTCCTGGTATTCAAGAGTTCCTCGGAGAGGTCTGTTCCTCGGAGCGTATGAGTTCCTCGGAGTAACATGGTTCCTCGGAGCGTGTGGTCATCTCGAAAGTGCTTGTTGTTGCCATGTAGATAGCCACGTGTCTTCATATGATTGGTCCAAGTCAGCAGATTAAATTTGGTATCAACATGGGTATACCATGTTATTCTCCTCACGGAGTAGAATACATTATAACTTTGAACCGTCTGGAAAGATGTGCGGGTGTCATATTAAATTGACCTTATAGTTGAACAAAGTAATATTTTGCCAAACATTTAAAACCCATAAATTCCAACCCCACATGAATGAAAATTGGTTGGATCAACATAAAAAGACTATGAAGATATAAAGAGAGTTCTATTGATAATTTTTTGCGTCAGAAGAGATAGCTTTAATCCTTGAATCTTTCATGGTGAAAGACTACCATATTTACTTATTGATCGGTGAACGCAATGTCTTGAATTATTTAGTGTTTAGTGTAAACCAAGACAGTAATTCTTCGAACAAAGTTTGTTCTTTCAGTTGTGTTCATTTTGGCCCTGAATAATTCCTGGTTTTTTTAGTGCTTTAGATAATTTCAGTCTATCAAAGTTCTCATAAAAGCGACCCCTTGATGTTCACATAGGTGACTTCCCATTAAGAGTATCATACTATACCCCACTTTGATTTGCGAGATATATGAGTCATTAAAGCTAAGGTTATCCTTAAGTACTTTGTAGGAATAAATGTGTATCATAAGAATGGTTATAAGATTAAAAACTCATCGGTGCTCACTTATTAGACTCAGCCAAGATTCAGTTGTCCCTTTGAACCTATATCATAGGATCTCTAGTTATCTAGGTAGGATTTTTATTAAGATAACTCTTTATTTTATAGGTTTTAAGCCCATTCCCTGCAATAATTGATACACTTGCACTCTATTCAAACATTTAGTTAACAGATCCGCTATATTGTCCTTAGACTTAATATAGTCAATGAAAATAATTCAATTAGAGAGAAGTTATTTAATGGTATTATGTCTTCAATGTATATGTTGAGACTTACCATTATACATATGACTTTATTCTCTGCCAATTATTAATTGACTATCACAATATATGCAAATTGGAGGCACAGATTTTGACCAAATTAGAATATCCTCTAAAAAGTTTTAAAGTCATTTTGCTTCTTCTCGAGCTTTATCAAAAGCTATAAATTAATGTTCTATAGTGGATCTAGAAATATAAGTCTGTTTTAAAGATTTTCAAGGTTTCCAAGTGTAAATACATATCTGATTCGTATCGAATATTGCATATTTCCGCTCGTTATCTTTATGCATTCTAGCACTTTTACGGTCCTAAATGCCTATAATTATGCTCATTAACCAGACAACCTTGGATTTGGATATATACATGCTTTGCAGGGGTTATTTGTGCTTTTGTAGGTATTGGAACGCTAAAAGTGAGGCTCGGTTGCATTTCGGAGAAGTTCCGTCGTCGAATGCTACTTCAAGGGCAATTTGGTCTTTTCAAACTCACTATTTTTTATGTAATGAAGTTACCAACATGTAGATCATCAAATTATCTTTCTGTGGCCACTGACCGTGCGTCATTCTGACTCTGTATGTGGAAGTTATGCCCATTTCTGGAAGGTTTTGGTATTTTCTTCTACTTCAAGGGCATTTTGGTAATTTCATACTGCATAATTTGGAGAGTTTCAAAACAGAATCATGTAGATAATTGAATTAGCTTCGCGTCGGTTCCGACCACGCCTCATTTCGATTCCGTATGAGGGAGTTATAGCCGTTTCCGTGCAACGCCTCAAAATTGGTTCAAAGTGGAAAAGTGGGCTGCCTCCAGCCCAAGGCAAATTCCAAAAGTGCGGTCGACCGGTCCCAAACATGAGGTCGACCGGTCCCATCAGATATGTACGAAAATTGACTTATTTTGGGTTTTTTTGGCTTGGTTTTGTTTGGGGTTTGTTTTGGGGTATAAATAGAATGTTGGGAGCTTTTCTTTGGAGGATATATTTCATTTTAGGTTAGAGAACTTTGGGGATTTTTTGGAGCTTCCCTCTACTCATTTCCATGGGTGTTTTGCCCACTTTGTAAGTTAATATTACTATTCATTATCTTCAAGCTTTGTACTTAGTTGTTTTAGCTTAATTTCTTTGTTGTTCTTTACTTTCTTGCCTAGATAAATTAGTTTAGTTTATTTATTTCTTGTTTTGTTTATTAATTAGTTATGTAATGAGATTAATCATGTGTAGTGAGTAGTTACATAGAGTTTGGGTCGTGTGTCCGCCATTGATGGGCGTTGAGCTCCGAAAATTAGGTTTTGTGTAAAATTGCATTTAATTGAAACCTCGCGTATTAAAGTCGGATTATTATGCATTTAACTTTCTTTGTCATGCAACGTTAGTGTTTATAGCGGTAATCCAAATTTAAGATGCGTGTGACCATTTTCTGTTAATTGTTTAATCTCGCAACTTTGGGTTAAATTCCTTATTGTGTGATGTTTATACTTAATTGAAAATGCTCGATTAAATATTTTCGAACCAAAATTCTAATTATTAGTTGTTTAGCCCATGGTGGGGACACGATCCCGACTCTCGTTTTATTAATTCTAGTTTAGACTTAACTTCTTAATTTTTCCCTTTTCTTTATTTCCAACCTATCACCTTTTACACTTTTATTTTAGGAGTATTAAATCCTATAAATTCTAGCAACTCATCTCTGTGGATTTTCGATACCCGGACTTGGCCGCTATACTCCCTTTTTGAGTGTAGTCATAAGTTTAGGTTTTTGTATTGAGGAGGTGAAATGAAAGCAACGATTAGCGTCTTGACACGCACTACTTTTCACCCTTAATCAAAATGGCGCCGTTGCCGGGGATGAGTTTGTTTTAGACTTTATTTGATTTAATATTTCATAGTATTTTCTTTCTATTTGTATTATTTGCTAATATTTTGCAGGACTTCCACATTTGAGCACTTAGAAACGCTCGAATTCTTTCCGCGCGCACCTACTTTGTGGAATTCTCCACTTGAGCCATTTTTGGGGTAAGCATGTCTTATTCCAATTCTTTCGGTAATCCTTGTTATAATTCTCAAAATTCTCGCAAACCTATGACTTTCGGTGAATACTTAGAATCCCAAAAATTTGCAAATTCAAATATTACTTTGGGCGAGTATAACGAAAGTCAAAACTTAGGTTATTGGAATTTTGATGACGATGACAATGATTTTGGGCCTTTACCTCCTTATAATAGGAATTTTGAAACGAATTGCAATAGTTTTCAAAATTCCTATAATAATGAGTTTTCGTTTAAGTCCGATGGTAATTTTCAAAGTTCCCATTTTCATGTATCCGCACCTCGACCTATGACTTTCGGTGAGGGTTTGCGTATGTATGAAAATGAGAAAATTGAAAATCGTTATCGGGAAGAAAATCGTTCGTGGGAACATGAGTTGGATTTATTATTTGAGTCCGACAACGATTTTGCTTCCGAGACTTTCGAAGTCGAGGAATGTTTTGAACCAAATGAGGTACTTGTCCCTACTTTGGAACAAACCATTCTAGACTTTGCCCATTGCGTAATAGATATTGAAAGCGATGATGAAAATGACATAATATCTATTTGCAATGAAATGATTTCTTCTTTGGCCTCCAAAGAAGAACATTTCATTGAAAATGATATTATTTCATTCGAAACTCAAACTTCATGTGATAATGATTCATCTCATGAGTTTGAATTTCTTTCATCCCCATTTTCATTCTCTATTACCACACCGGAACAAGTACCTGATGATTCGGTTTCGAACTTTAATGTTTTAAACCCTATCGCCGATGAGGAGTACTTGCTCGAGTCTCCCTCCACGATAGCATCTTTGCCTTTGTGTGCGCCACCTCCTATTCCAACTTCAAAATATTTGCGAGGATTTTTGGCTTTTCTCGGTCCCCACTTGTTTTTGTCACCCGTTCAATCCAAACCCCCCATCGTCCCACCAAAACTTTTAACTGGCGATGGTTCTTTTCTTCCGCCTTACACATGCCTTCCGTTGTTAAAACGGAATTCATATTTTTCGGAAGGCATGCTTGTATGTGAGGGTACACCGGTTATCCTCCAAAGTCAAATCGTTTTCACGGTGGACCCTCACCTATTTAGACTTCTAGTGTATAGTTAGTGTGAAGTCTAAATAGTAGGTTGTATATAGTTAGCTTTTTATTTTTTTCTTTCCTTTTTAATTTAGTCTAATGTAATTAGTTAACTTTTTATTATTTGTTTTTGCTATGCTCGGTACTAACTTGTTTTGTAGATTCTTTGGACTTGTTCTTATGGGGATCGCTCCAATTTTGGGTAATATCGCTCTTTTCCTCTCTTTAACTTGGTTCTTAATTTACATTGAGGACAATGTCAAGTTTTAAGTTAGGGGGTGTGGGATATTCTATCCATTTCTTCATTTAGTCCATGTTTTTGCTCACATGTTAGTTTTTTCTTAGTATGCTTTTCTTGGAAAAATTAAAAATTTCAAAAAGATTTTTTTTATTTTTTCTCCTTTTTTGGGCATTTTGCCTTTGTTTCCGATGATAAATTTTAATAATTGCCCGATCTAATAGACAACCCAATGATGCATGTTCTCGATTTTAGAAGTTATTAGACTTTAGTCTCAATTATTGATATTATGAATAACTTCATGAATTAAACTTTAATCCCGTGAGCACATGCACTTTCCTTGCTTTATTGATTTGGTTTAAGATTTTTATAACTCGGTAATCTTTTGTTGCATTGTATATACTTACACCGAGTAAGCTTTGTACCTTTCGTCGTTTGTGAGTGTATACACTATTCATTTCTCATTGAAAACGTTGAATTCGTTGGTAATCTCTCTATTCTTTCATTTCACCGTTCATTAATTGAGTTCATACTTGAAATGTGTTACTTGATCATGATTTTCATATACTGTTTTGATTCGAGAATTACGTAAACTTTGTGAAATGATCATAGGCCCTCTTTGTTATATCACCCATATGAGCCGTGACCTCACCCTTATATGTTTACCCTCGTTAACCCTTTTGAGCCTAAATATAGCCTTTCATTTCATACCCCATTCCCATAACCAACTCTACATTGGAGTTATAAACCATACATACACTTTCCATACCTTTGTTTGGAATGTTACTTGGGATTGAATGATGTTGTTATGATGCCGGTTGCAATTTAGGCATATGAGAGTTTGATAAGTAAAGAAAAGAAAGTAGTGAAAAAAGTGAAGAAAAAGAGAAAGCAAAAAGCAAAAGAAAACAAAAGAAAAAGTGAGAAAAAAGAAGAAAAGAAAAGAAAGAGAAAGTTGTAAATGTTGTATAGTGTTTAATAATCTTTGATTACTCTCCCCGATGATATATATAATGCCTTTTTTGAACTTGTTTTCCAATTTTGATATTGCCCGCATTATCCCATTATCCCGAGTTTTCATTCCGAACACTTTGAATTCGTACATATATTCCTTCGTTTCGTACCTTAGCCATACCTACATTATAACCCTTTACAAGTCCTATGTGATCTTAGGTTGATGTAATTTAAAAGTCATAATAGTTGTGATAATTTGTGAAAATGCATTTCGCCTCTTTTAGTGAGTGGTATCCTTTCATTGAGATTACAGTTTTTCAGTTTATACATAGCGTTCTTCTTTTGTGACATGTGTGCGGCCTAGTGTCCATTTACACTTACTCTTTAGCCCGCATGTCCCGTGTGTTACCTCCCTGTTTCGAGTGAATTCGCTTGATGAGCGTAATGCCCGTGAGGATTGAATATATGCTTGCTTTAATGTTTATCCGATTTATTTAAGTTTTTCGCCAAATCATACTTTGCATGTTCTCGCTCCCCTCCCACATTTTAAGGTTTCAATTCTATGAAGTGCATTCTATAATGTTAATGATTTGGACTTTTGTTTGAATTCATTAACTTTGCTAATAATGCATATGAGATATTTTTCTCTTTTTTTGGGCTTGTCGCATGTTGGTTCTGGCATATTTTGAGGAAACTTTATGATGTTTGTGGGTATCATCCCTGAAAACCCTCACGAGACGACACTCGTCCACTAGGGTAACCTAGGGGTTTAACGGCTTATTGCATATGCTAAATGCAATCGTGTTCCCTACGAAAGTGCCATTTATATTTTGATGCATATATACGTTTTGTATTTCCTTCTGTGGACTAGTTTTGCTTGTTTCATCACTAGGGACTAGTAATGTTTAAGTTAGGGGGTGTGATTCGTATCGAATATTGCATATTTCCGCTCGTTATCTTTATGCATTCTAGCACTTTTACGGTCCTAAATGCCTATAATTATGCTCATTAACCAGACAACCTTGGATTTGGATATATACATGCTTTGCAGGGGTTATTTGTGCTTTTGTAGGTATTGGAACGCTAAAAGTGAGGTTCGGTTGCATTTCGGAGAAGTTCCGTCGTCGAATGCTACTTCAAGGGCAATTTGGTCTTTTCAAACTCACTATTTTTTATGTAATGAAGTTACCAACATGTATATCATCAAATTATCTTTCCGTGGCCACTGACCGTGCGTCATTCTGACTCTGTATGTGGAAGTTATGCCCATTTCTGGAAGGTTTTGGTATTTTCTTCTACTTCAAGGGCATTTTGGTAATTTCATACTGCATAATTTGGAGGGTTTCAAAACAGAATCATGTAGATAATTGAATTAGCTTCGCGTCGGTTCCGACCACGCCTCATTTCGATTCCGTATGAGGGAGTTATAGCCGTTTCCGTGCAACGCCTCAAAATTGGTTCAAAGTGGAAAAGTGGGCTGCCTCCAGCCCAAGGCAAATTCCAAAAGTGCGGTCGACCGGTCCCAAACATGAGGTCGACCGGTCCCATCAGATATGTACGAAAATTGACTTATTTTGGGTTTTTTTGGCTTGGTTTTGTTTGGGGTTTGTTTTGGGGTATAAATAGAATGTTGGGGGCTTTTCTTTGGAGGATATATTTCATTTTAGGTTAGAGAACTTTGGGGATTTTTTGGAGCTTCCCTCTACTCATTTCCATGGGTGTTTTGCCCACTTTGTAAGTTAATATTACTATTCATTATCTTCAAGCTTTGTACTTAGTTGTTTTAGCTTAATTTCTTTGTTGTTCTTTACTTTCTTGCCTAGATAAATTAGTTTAGTTTATTTATTTCTTGTTTTGTTTATTAATTAGTTATGTAATGAGATTAATCATGTGTAGTGAGTAGTTACATAGAGTTTGGGCCGTGTGTCCGCCATTGATGGGCGTTGAGCTCCGAAAATTAGGTTTTGTGTAAAATTGCATTTAATTGAAACCTCGCGTATTAAAGTCGGATTATTATGCATTTAACTTTCTTTGTCATGCAACGTTAGTGTTTATAGCGGTAATCCAAATTTAAGATGCGTGTGACCATTTTCTGTTAATTGTTTAATCTCGCAACTTTGGGTTAAATTCCTTATTGTGTGATGTTTATACTTAATTGAAAATGCTCGATTAAATATTTTCGAACCAAAATTCTAATTATTAGTTGTTTAGCCCATGGTGGGGACACGATCCCGACTCTCGTTTTATTAATTCTAGTTTAGACTTAACTTCTTAATTTTTCCCTTTTCTTTATTTCCAACCTATCACCTTTTACACTTTTATTTTAGGAGTATTAAATCCTATAAATTCTAGCAACTCATCTCTGTGGATTTTCGATACCCGGACTTGGCCGCTATACTCCCTTTTTGAGTGTAGTCATAAGTTTAGGTTTTTGTATTGAGGAGGTGAAATGAAAGCAACGATTAGCGTCTTGACACGCACTACTTTTCACCCTTAATCAATATCCACTTGTGGATTAAGAGTTCTTCGAATCTGATATCCAATTAGCATCACTGTATACTTCAAGTATAGTTGGATACCTTGTGTAGTGTAATCCATGACTAACGGTATATCTTAGATATCTACGAACTCTTATTATGGCTTTCCAATGGTCTTCACATGGATTACTTGTATACCTACTCAATTTGCTAACTGAGTAAGCAATATATGGACGAATGCAATTCATAACCTACATTAAACTGCCTATGATACGAGGGTATTCTAATTAAGATACCATTTTCGATTTGGTTCAATAGGTGTTTTAGATATGTTATCACTATCTTTATCGAACTTATGAAGTATCTTCTCAATATAATGAAATTGAGACAATATAAGTCCATTCGATGTTTTAGAAATTTTAATTCCTAATATAATATCCTTAATACTCATAGCTTTCATATTAAATTTATTGGACAAGGGAATCTTATTAGATTTAATGATATCCTTATTACTTCCAATAATAAGCATATCATCCACATAGAGACAAACAATGACATAACTACTTTGGCTGTTTTTAATATAAATACATTTATCATGCTCAATTATTTTAAATCCATTTGACATCATTACGCTGTTAAATTTATCATGACATTGTTTAGGTGCTTGTTTTAATCCGTTTAAGAATGCCTTTTTAACATCCATTTGATGTATCTCAAGATTATATAACGCTACAATAGCTATCAACATTTGAATCGATGTTATTCTCGTAACATGTGAGTAAGTATCAAAACAATTCAATCATTCCTTTTGCCTATAGCCCTTAGCTACAAGTCTAGCTTTGTATTTTTCAATTGATCCATCCACTTTCAATTTTCTTGAATATCTACTTGCGTCCAAGATGTTTATTACATGATGGAAGGTAAAATAATTCCCAAATATGGTTTTTCATAATGGATTCAATTTCACTATTGACAACCTCTTTCAAGAAAGGAGCTTCTGAAGTTGGCATTGCTTCTTCGAAGTACTAGTCTCACTTTCTAACATATGAGTTAGAAAATCAGGACTAAAAGACTTCGAAGTCTTTGTCCTTTTACTACGTCTAGGTTCACGGTCATCATTTTTCTCAATAAATTCATTATCTTCATTTTCTTGATGATTACTAGATTCAGTATCTTTTCTTTAAGAGAACTTGAATCTACCACTTTATCATTAGAAAATATGTCTTCGAAGAAGTATGAATTTCTATATTCAATTATAATATTTACACTTATATCAGGAATCTCTAATTTATAGACAAGAAATTGATATGCACTACTATTAATTGCATAACCAATAAAGGCTTTGGGGACTAAAAGTGTGAAATAGTCCTTATATTTTAGGTTTTAGGGACTAAATGTAATGACCCGGCCTAAATTTACAGGTTACCTATGGTCAACCCGGTCCGACCCGAACATTAGGTGTGAAGCGCGATAAGACAACCTAAATAATGTTGCTAATCTAGTTTTATCTAATTATCATTTCACTTGTTTAGCATGCGATTCCATTTAAATCAAGCTACGCGGGAGACTCGTAGGAAGTGTCCTCGAAATTCAAGTATACAGAGTTATTATCATAAAATAAAAAATACTTATATGTACAACGTTCTTAATATACAGAACCGCACACAACCTGCCATAACAAAGAGGATGGAATGAGCCGAATGCCTAGTGAAAAAATACAATAATGCAATATATAATCGAACGACAGAAAAGATATTCTGACAGCTTATACCTACATGCACATGCAATTACCTCATTTATACATATACATGTACATACATGAAGGTATAAAATCGTTTTATTCCAAACGTTATTCAAATTAATCTTATAAAAGAGTCCCTTTTTACTTGACTTGACATTTATCTCCGGATTTAATGCACCCAGTTAAATACTTTGAAAAAATAGCCTTTTTTTTCTTTTCTAGGGAAGAGCACTTCCTTTAATGAAATTTCCCTTTTACTCACACCAATTATCTTAATATTTTCCCTTTAAATTTAACACATGCATACACCATGTTAAAAATACTTAATTTTTATTGAAACAATTTCATCAATATACTCTTGTGTTAGGGTTAAACCTCCTTAGGTTTCTTAATTACCCATATGATCACTTCACTTTACCATTTAACTTGTTTCATGGACATTAATCAAGTTCTTACTTTACTTGTCCACATTATCGTTCAACCAGAACACGTAGTAGTTTCATTCGAGTTAGGCTGTCTCTTATATTCACCACACAATCCATTTCTTTCCATATTCCACTTTCATTATCTTTTTCTCGAAATCCTCTAAATAATCGAGTACTTTAATGGGCTCCACACCACAGGCTACGCTACCATATGCTCTAGCCTGTGTTTTTGGGTTTTTCACCCTAGGGCTCCGGGCCCTTCTTAACTCCTTCCTTATCTCATCCGAGTCTATATTAATGTGTTTTAACATTTATGAAATGCCCACATTATTCCAACTTTTACCGGTCGAAGTCAAAATCTTGGAATTTCACCCCACCTTATGTTACACTTTAAAAATCACCATTTCTCGTTCTTTACATATTTGCATTAATTTTATCCCAAAAATCAGTTTTATTTCGAACTATTTATATAACACCATTTCATACAAATATTTCACTTTATGTAAAATTACCATTTTACCCATCTATTTCCAAACTTGTCTTTTCCTCCATTTTTATAAGTGTTATTTTTTTAAAAACATTACTAATGTTATTAGTTATCACCCTAAGCCTTTTCCTCCAACTTCTCAAATATTTTTACTTATTAACACTCATTTCACATTTTGGAGTTAATACCCTTTTCAAGATGGAAATCTTTTTATTTCATTAATTTCTTTATTAAGAGAATCATTAGGCATTTTAAAGACTACTTTACAAGAAAACACTATTTTTTCTTTATCTTCACACATAGTCTTGAAATACCCACTTACCACATCTTCTACACTTTTTAACACACTTTAAGGTTTCAAATTTCTATTTTTTTATTACATATTTAAACTCTATAAAACCTTCATTAAACTTATTTATATGCTCATCATCAAAATACTACAAGTTTATATACAGGAGAAGGTGGATTTTAAGTCTAGAAATCCATAAGAATGAGTTTTACATATGATTTATTCAAGAAATTTTATAATATTTACATAAACATGCTTTTCAAGACCAACAACATTTTTGTTCCTCCAAAACTAGGATAAATGTCTAATTTTATAAAAAAAAATCCCATGTTTTGCAAGAAATTCTTTAGAAATTTGTTAAATAAATATTATTTTCACATTTTATTCCATAAAATATTTAAATACCAAGATTTCTTAAAATATATATATGTTTTCCAAAACTCTTGAAATCCTTTATAAACCATTTACACAAAACCATAAGAAATAACCTTATTAAATTATATATGCATTCTACTTTTATAAACTCTAATTACAAGACGAATACTATGGAAAAATAGAGTTCTTATGCTAAGAGTAGAGTTTTCCATCTCAAAGGAAGCTTCAACAATGGTGGATAAAGTGTAGAAGAAGATGACCACCTCCCACCTCCTAAGGTGGCCTCAAAGAGGTTACATAGCTCTACAAGCTTGTCTCCTTCAATTATCCATGAAAGCCCTTTTCAAACTCCATACTTTCTTTTTTTTCTTCTCCAAAAATCTCAACAATATCTCCATAAAAACCCATCTTGCTTGAACGTGTGGTGTATTTGGGATTTATGAGCTTAAATATGAAGAAGATGGTTAATCTTTGGTGGTTTTGGGTGGAGGGGTAGTGGTTCTAGGGTGGTGGTTGTTGGTTGGTGGAGAAAGAGATCCAAGAGAGAGAGAGAGAGAGAGATCAAATTGGATTAAAATGGGTTAAATGAGACAAAATATTATTTAAATACTCCTTAGCCTTAAGGGTTAATCCCATAATTCCCCTACACTCAACCCTTTATCTAATGATTTATCAAGCCTTTATCCTACGATTTGATCTGAGCCGCTGAGAGCTCGACACGTCATTCAATTCGACGATCCATGTCATGACAGCACATAAAAATGTGCAGATTTTTCTGAATTTTTCCGATCATTCGAACGACATTGGACCTCGTTCGATTGAAATCCCCTCTCGTTTGAACGAGAGATCTAACGAGGCAAAATCATGGGGTAAAAAGGGACGTGAAATGTACCTCATTCGAAAGGAAAACACCCCTTCGTTTGAATGACTATGTACCTCGTTCGACTGTGGGCTTTCTAACGAGATTCCAGAGAGTGATGGAAATTGAGCATTTCTCAGTCATTAGAAGGTCATTTGAACCTAATTTGAATGACTCGCTTGAACAATACCTAAACCTCATTTGAATGACTGCAAAAATCCACCATATTTACTTTAGGCTATAAAACTCCAATCCAATTGCGTCGGGGCCACAACATTATTCAAATTTGGCTCATGATCCACCTCAATAAGCCCAGAGCCCAATTGGTTATACCAAGTCACCAAATCATACGAGTACGATCCAAGTTACGAGGGCATGTGTTACCCTAAAAGTGTAATAAAAAAATATTGTTTGAACTAAACGTGGAATCAAAAAATTAAGGACGCTAGAAACATAAAGCCCCGAAAATGAGATCCTAGCTTCGTCCCTGACATAACTATGGATAACAATTAATATATACTTTTAATAGTAGTACCTTCTTCGACAATTCATATATAAATAATTATGAGGTGTATGATATAGTTTATAAAACTTAAATTCTTATTATGTTCCAATGGATTTACCTTAGATGTAAAGGCAAAAAAAGAAGAAGGTTCATCATTCAACCATTGCTATAGAAATAGTATACATACAGGCAACATCATATGTGGAATATAACAACATAAATGGAAATACATATTATGTTATCTAAAATGAATTTTAATTAATTTATAAAAAGTATGAACAGTAATTAATACATACATAATAATCTAAAATAAATATAAACACACTTATAGTGACAATAATGCAGAATTACTTAATTAAGGTAAGTATTGAACAATTTATCCTTAAGAGGATATTTTTTCCACACTGGTGCTCTACGAACTCAACGACAAACGTCTCTCAGAATACAACAGTCACAACTTGCAACAATAGCACTCCAAATTGCAAGCTACTAACAAATAAACAACAGAAGAAACTTTCTTTTATAGACACGAAATAGGACTGACTTAAGATAAAAGAATATCTAAATAAATAAATAAAATAAAATAAAATACACTCACTAATTTATACTAAAATAAATGGCAGTTAAAAAACAGTTAAAACCACCGCTAACTGTCACAACTGTTTGAATAAAATTAATTGTTAAAAACGAAATAAACATGGGCTAGAAATAAATAAAAGACATAGAAAATTGGACTCATAAATAAATCAATGGCCCACTAAAATTTGGCACAAAAATTTAATACTTTGGCCAAGTCAAAGCCCTCGCCCGTGCATGTGTCGAGCCAGACCGAACTAGATAAGGCGAGCAGCGGCGCCCGTGTGTGGATTTAAAAGTCAATCCAAGCTCATGTATGTCCTCTATACTTCAAAGAGTTGGGATAACCCAAGGTCACCAAACCCAAAATGGGTTATGATATGCTATACCCATTTTTCATATTATATCTATTCGGGACAGGAGATTTAACATAACACTTCAACCAAATTTCATGTTTCAAGTAGGTACATTGAGCTACAATTTCTCATTCATCAATTTATGGTTTTACACATATAAGTATACCACATTATACTGCTCACGGAGGAGAATGCATTACAACTTCGAACCCTCTCAAAAGGCATGTGGGTTCCATATTAAATGTACTCTAAAGTTAAACAAAATAATATTTTGTCAACCATTTAAGACTCATAAATTTCAACATATTTTGTGATATGGATAAAAGTCCGTAAATAGTAGCGGGCTCTCAAATCCTAATAACTTTCTTTTTGAATGTAGGCGAATATTATACAAGACTCTAAACTTATATGGACATAAACAATAAATATAATTTTTACAATATTGTTTTAATTGCAAATGGTCACATTTCTTTCGAGTAAATATAGGCTGGCAAATGACTCCATCACTACACATTAAAGCTTGGATAGTGTCTGGAATGAAAATTAATTAACTTCATACACCAACCAATATAGACATGACGTGTTAACGTGTGTGAGTCAATACTGGATGGCGTATGGAATGAAAATTAACGGACTTCATACAACAACCAATACAAATATGATGTGTCAGTGTATCATACAAAATGTATCGTTCTAAAATTATTCTTTTTCCAACATTCAAAATTGGGATCTCAAGTATTTAGTTTAATTTTTTAAGATTCATTTGTACCCATTCTTATGTTTTTAATTTTTTAGTTATTGGTCATATTGTAATAACTAGGGGATAAGTGGTAATTTATGTGGAAATGAAGATGATGGTTATAGAATGGTTATGGGTGAATTTTGGTGGTTATGGAACATATGACAATTTTAAAATACATGGGTTAGAAGCTTAATAAATTTTTGGAAATGAAACTAAAGCCAAAACAACTATTTAAAATTTTGTCAATCCAATATTCTATAGAAGTAACTATACATTTTGCCAAATAAAATAAATACGTTTTTGTTAATTTATAAATGCCGAGAATATAAAGTTTCACTTCCAAAAATTAAAGCTTTGGATCATAATATATTAGATTCTCAAACACTTCATTTCATTATCAATTGGTTTTGAGTTAATACTCCAATATTTAACTATAAATATGAAAACTTGCATGCTCTAAAAAAAGATATTGTATTTTTATACTAAAAAAATCTTCTCTTTGTTGCTCACTTCATAAAACTCCCGCACATGACAGAATTTCTAGTAAAATTTAGGTTGTTACAATTTTCAAACATGTACTATACAAGTCATAAAAAGAATTTGAACAAAATAAACAAAGGGAAAAAAACTGATAATACTTGCTCTATAAAACTTACGAAATATGTTACAACCATAAACTCAACATAACTTGGAATCAGAAGCACTTGAAAATTCCATTGACAATGAAAAGAACTATTCCTCTCCTATACCAATCCCCACAGTCAAAAGAAAAAAAAAAGGAAAAACTAGAAAATGAAGAAAAATTAGGAAAGAAAATCAACCATATTAACACTCTACATTTGCTTTTTGTGCCAAAGGAACGCCATTTCCGGGCAATTTTCTCTTCGGTTTAGCTTCTTGCAACATCGATATGACATCCCTCATGGACGGTCGGTCAGCTGGATTCCGACTAGTGCAAAGCAATGCGACCCTTAACAATAGCATCATTTCCTCTTTCACTAAGGTACACGAAGCACCCGCGTTTTTATCTAGAACGTCGCTAATGCCATCTTTCGTCTTGACCTTTGATCTAACCCAATCCACAATACTGTTACCATCCCCGAATTCTGCGTCAACCGATCTTTTTCCGCTCAAGATCTCTAGTAATACCACGCCATAGCTGTATATGTCACTCTTCTCATCAACTTGTAGAGTATAAGCGTATTCTGCACAACCAAGCAACCAATTTGACTCTTGCAACATGAAGTGGTAAACTCCAACATTATTCATAATAAGGTGAATTACAAATAAACTCCTGATCTATTACATTGAAAAGTAGTTGACCTATAAGTATTTTCACAAGTCTCACAAAATATAGTTTAACGATGCTTTTAGCAATGAGTCGCATGGGACATATTTACGTGTCGTGTTTTCATTGATTTGTGTGTCTGGCTCCAGTAAGTATAATTCAAAACACGAACCACCATACAATTTGTCGCATAAAATAAGTCGGAATCCCGAGTCAACCTAGAATTACTCTTTAACAATACACAAATAGGCATTTGCTACCTATATTAACAATTTTGGTGTCAATTTGCAATTATCCTTTGAGATAGTATCCTCAACCGCCCAAGATATAGTTTAACGATGCTTTTAGCAATGAGTCGCATGCGACACACTACGTATCGTGTTTTCATTGATTCGTGTCTGAGCCCGCTAAGTATAATTCAAAACACGAACCACTGTAGACAGGACATGCAGTTTGTCGCATAAAATAAGCCAGAATCCCAAGTCAACCTAGAATTATTCTTTAGCAATACCTAAATAGGTATTTATAAATAAATAAAAAAACATACTTATTTGGTGTCAATTAGCAATTATGCTTTGAGATAGTATCCTCAACCGCCCAAGATTGACTTTAAACCAAAGCTAAGGTGGAATAAATGATGATAGGTTTTTCCACCGTTGGATCTTGTATGCTACTTTGCAAGATCTTGGTGGGGCACAGCATAACAAGAAAACGAGTAGAAAATAAATAAAATAAAATAAAAACCAAGGAGACCTTCACGCGTAAATTCTAGTGCGCAATATACTTGAAAGCAAAACCAAAATCACGGGCGCCCAAAAGATAAAGGAAAATCGAAAAGAATGGGTAGTGCACCACCCTACTGCTCAGTGTGGCATTATCCATGGACCATGGCGTGCACCAGCGCACTGTAATGACAGTGGTAAATTACTCATGAACTACACTACCTCGAAATGTGTGTAGTGCTAATGTCAAACACTGAGAAAAAGATTTTTAAACTTTGTCATTTAATAAATTTCTATTTAGAATTTTTTTAAATTTGGTACATTCTTGGCTGCTAGTTGTTAGAATTTCAAAGGCAACTTGATCCTTAAGTTCTTTTTTTTTGGGGGACAATAAATTAATAATGAGTGGCAAAAAAGTGTAGGACTATTTTTAAAAATGTTTGAAATGCTAATATAATTTCTTTTAAGCTCAAAATATGTATTATAAAATTATATGTAATCAACTTTATATGATTAGGACAAGTTTGTCATAATTATTTATACATTTTGTTTGGTTATAATAAAATTAGAGTAGAATTATGGTTGGGAAAATATAACACCACTAACAACGCGATCTTAACGAATCAGGAATTTGAAATTTAGTAAAAATGCGTGGCTCTAACTCGTTTATATAGGACCTAAATATGACAACACACACTCAATAACACACAACATAATACACAAATAAAGGCATAACATGTAGTGATACTAATAATGTTGATGCAATCCCGATAATACACACACATGCCACGGCCCCATATGTGGAACTGACCTAAATATTCTCCATCCAAATTAAATAATTAAAACTTTTTCCAAAATAAAAAGAGATTCAATTTACGATTTAGATAGATTTATAATAAAACTTAAAAGTTTTAGAGTTTGAAAAATCAATTTCAAATTGATATAATTTATACAGGTAATACTAGAAAGACTCATTTTTTAAGATTTTGGATCATTTTTTCAAAGAGGGTGATATGTCAAGCACATATTATGACGTCATTATAGTTCACATATGATTCATTATAAATAACATAATGTCTATTTGACGCATTATTAAATTTAAAAAATAATTCCAAAGAATGAATATCCCTAATATTATTAAATTTGTAGATATACTTAAAATTGTCGGTCAATCTCTTTATCCATATCTTATCAATTAAGGGGAATAAAATGATACTGAAACGTTTTTTTTATTGCCGCGATGATAATGAAACGTTAAAGCCAGATAGATAAGATTGCATAATTGAACTTGGTGCACGATTTTCATGTACCGTCACCCAACAAAACGAACGTGAAACTTACATGACGTAAGACTACCTAATAAAAAGTGCATGATCTGAAGAGTAACGTGCTCACGTACCTCGCGCATCATAGCAAATTTGTCTCAACTCAACATAAAACAAAAAACTGATCCAATTACACTATCTTCCTTCTGTTTTCAAATTATTTACGTATGTAATTTGAAAACTACAATGACAATTTTTTAGCTTGACTTTATTTCTAAAATTTAATTGATTAATTGAGATATTTTATTATTATATATAATATTGAGTATATAATTGAATGAAAATTTGTGTTTATAAGAATCCAACAAAGCAAAGCAAGGTAGGAAATTATAGTTACTTGAAAAAAAAATATACCAGGTGCAATGTAGCCATAAGATCCCGCGATCACCGACATGGATTCGTCGCACTGAATCAACTTCGCAACCCCGAAATCAGCTACTCTCGCCTCCATCTCACCGTCCAATAATATGTTACTAGGCTTGAGATCACGGTGAACGATAACCGGGTCGCAGTCGTGGTGAAGGTAACATATCCCTTGAGCCACACCCAATGCTATCTTATACCGGGTGACCCAATCCGCCACCAAGTTGTCCCCCTTGCTCTTCCCATGCAACAAGTCGTCTAAGCTTCCGTTGGGCATATACTCGTAGAGCAACATTGTGCAGTCACTATTACTGCAACACCCGAACAATCTCACTATATTCCGGTGCCTCACGTTCCCCAACACCTCCACCTCCGCCAGCACACCGCGCTGTCGTCTGATCGTCTCCTTATGCTTCCCCCAAAGTTTTTTCACCGCTATGATCTCGCCACCTGGCATCTCGGCCTTGTATACGGTCCCGGTGGACCCCATCCCCACGATCTTATCCGTCATGGACAAGCACTCGACCACATCGTCGGCCGTGAAATTTAACCGCTGGAAAGCGGTTAATTTCCATGGCCCGATCTCGCGTTCCTCCGCCGTGAACCGACGACGCTGGTAGTTAGCGCGGAAGCAGCGACTACCGGCAATTAGGACAAACAGCCCAATACCAAACGCCGCCGCCATGATCCACACGATCGCTCCCGCGGTCTTCTTCGGTTGCCGCGGAACCTCCATTGCGCCGGCCTCAAGCCCCTCAGTCCGACACGGTTTTCGAATTACACCACCACAAAGACCATCATTTCCAAGAAACGAAGACGGGTGAAAACTAGAGAAAATCGACCCCGACGACGGCACCGGCCCTGTAAGCTGATTAAAACTTACATTGAAATTCTCCAACGTACTACAATTCGCAAAACTCGAAGGAATCGCACCAGTCAACATATTACGCGACAAATCAACATCGGTAATCGAAGGCAAAGTCGATATCTCCCATGGAATTATCCCCGTAAGCGAATTCCCACGTAAATTCAAAGAAATCAACTTCTCACAATGATCAATATCCCACGGAATACTCCCACTCAAATCATTCCCCTCCAACTCAATCTTATAAAAACTTCGACACCCGATGAAATCAGGAATCTTCCCCGAAAGCTTACTCAACCTCGCTGAGAAGATCTGCAAACTCGGCGAGCTCCAAATATTGCTCGGTAACTCGCTCTCAAACGAGTTCTCCGATATGTTCCAATACTCCAATCTCACAGCATTACTAAAATCTCTGGGAATTGCACCAGAAAAATTATTCTTACTCATATCCACATAAGTTATGTTCCACAAATTCCCAAAACCATAAGGTATCGAACCGTTCAACTCGTTATCTTGGATCCGAACTCTTGACAACGAATTACACTTCGATAAAGACGAAGGTAATTCACCGCTAAATTTGTTCGAAAACAAAATCAATTTCACCAAGTTGTTACCAACACAAAGATCAGAAGGTATTTTACCAGAGAGAGCATTTGAAGAAACATCAACCTTTTGCAACCTCAAATTTGAACCTAACTTTTCCGGCAATATTCCTGTGATTGAATTGTTCCAAAGCGCCAAAGTTTCAAGCGACGGAATCTCACCTATTCCCGCCGGAATCTCGCCGGATAAATTATTGTTCATTAAACTCAAAGTCTTTAATTCCTTGAGTAATGAAAATTCACTAGGAATTGAACCAGATAAATGATTATCAGACATATCAAGGATTTTTAGAGCTCGTAACTCACCTAAACTCGCCGGAATAGAACCAGAAAGTTCATTCTTAAACAGCAACAAAACTTCAAGTTTTGTTAAATTTACGAAATCTCCTTCAATCTCGCCAAATAAATTTGCACCAGAAATATCCAAATATTGCAAATTTGTTAACTTTGTAACCGCCGCCGGAAAACCGCAACTGAAATTGTTGTATCCGATTTCCAAATGCTCGAGCCTTGATAGAAAACCAATTGAATTAGGTATGTAACCGGAAAGTGAGTTTCCGTTGAGATATAAAAACTTCAATCTCCGAAAACCGCCATAACTGGCCGGAATACCGCCTCCAAAGTAGCTCCCTCCGAGATTCAAATGCTCGAGGAATTTCAGATAAACTACGTCGTTTGGCAACGGACCAATAAAACTGTTACTGTACGCGCTGAAAAAACTGAGGTACGTGAGCTTTGAAATGCCAGGTGGAAACGTTGAATTTATATAGTTATGACTGATGTCAAGTGTTGAGAGATACGGGAATTCAAAAATGGACGTGTGTAAGGGACCGTCAAATGCATTTCGGCTAATATTGAGGTAACGGAGATCAGTGAGAAACCGGATTTCCGGAGGGATTTGACCGGAGAGGTTTCTGTTTGAGAGGTTTAGTGATGTTACAAACCCGGTTTTTAAGTCACATTTTATCCCTGACCAGTTGCACCAATATGCTTTTGTTTTATTGGGGTTGATATTCCAGTCTTGGAACGTGTTGTGAGGGTCTTTGAGTGAGGATTTTAGTGAAAGGAGAGAGAGAAGTTGGAGGGGTTGTTTTCCGGCCAGGGTGGAAAAAAAGAGGAGAGGGATAATGAAGAAGAGGAGAGTTAGTGAATGGTTCATGGTTTTGAAAATGAAATGTGGAGTGGGTTGAGTTTAGAGATGTAAATTTAAGGGGTGAAAGGTTTTGAGTGTTTGGAAATGCTTTTTGGGGAGTGATGGGGGAAGAGGGTGTATCATGATGATTAATGTGGAGTGTGTTTGTTTTCTTGTTTGGTGTGATGAGAGAGAGAGCGTGAAATGGAAAAGATCACATGAGAGAGAAAAAGAAACAGTTACTATTTCTTCTTCTTCTATTGCAGTAGAGAAACTTATGTAACTCCCAATGCATTCTTGGTAAAGATACTTGGTAACTACATGTGTTTATATCTTGTCAGTGATATTGTATTACTACTAATTGAGTATTTTAAATTAAAATTTTCACATAATCAAGTCCCGTGGCCAAATGATGATTTAGAACTGAATTGAGTTTGGTCCCCAGTTTAATTTCTGATACTGTTAAAATAATACTTGATCAATAAAAATTACGAACCGCGAATGAAAATTAGTCGAGGTACGCAGACTAGTGTGTTATTGGTTTTGGAGCCTGGAGTAGGAAGATGAGAGAGGTAAAAAAACGCTATTAATGTTTCTTTTTATTCTTCTTTCTTCTATTCTATTGGTACTTGTGTATGTAAACTCCCAATAATACACTAGCCTTCTTGAGAATGATACTTGGTAAGCATGTATGTTGCTATCTTTCGTTTTCTTCTTTTCTTTTTCTATTTGTTAACGATCTTCTCTCTCATGGGTATTTAGCTTTGTCTGCTCTGCTGCTATACTTTTGGTTTTGTTGGATTTCTTTCTCCTTTTCTTTTTTTCTACTTTTCATCATTCTTGTTTGCTTTATCTTTGCCCAAAATTGTGATGAATTTGGGCAATAGAGGTAATGTTTCTCGCGGGATCCGAGAAAGGGTGATTTCAAATCCCCACCATTTCATTCTTGAATGGACAATATTAAAGGAAAATTGTACAAGTGAAAAAAACACTTAGCTAAAGCAAATGATTTTAAATAACAAAGATTTATCTTGTTTTATTCCATATAATTAACCTTATCTCGTTACCGAATGATTCTCAAAACTTATTACTACTACCATCATTGTCATCATCGAACACCACCACCACCACCATCGCAACCATCCAGACATCGTGAACACTAGTATGTCGTCGTCCCAACTTCAACACTATTGTCATCACTGTCGTCACAATCTTGTTAGGCATATTTGAACTTTAGTTAAAAGAATATATAATTCGATTCATTATATGTGAAATTGTCAAAGCATCTTTCAATTGGATTAAAGTAATTGTCAATTCTTGACAGTTTTATTAAATTTATTAAATTATATCTTGATATAAAATAAACAAGGGGGCTAGTTAATTTGATAATGCAAAAATGGGCATTTCTGGTGATATGCGTTTGAATATCTCTAGTTGTCAGAGTTTCATAATTTTAATTTAAATATTATGAACACTGTCATTAGTTGCAAAGACTCACTTAAAACTCAATTAGGATGTTTATAATAAAATATACAATTTAATGGGTTATCTTATAAACTTAAAAGTTTAAGGAGTTTTTCCCATAATAATAACACACAAACATTACAAACATGTAATTACACAAAAATTCACAAAGTATTAGAGAAATAAGTCTCAAGTGTATATAATTAAATAGTAGCATGTCAATTTATATATTTGTTCTAAACACTGATCTCCGTTTATACAGGGCACTTTCAGAATTGCCCCTTTACTACCAAATGATCTATCATTAAATATGGATTTTCATAATTCCACCAAAAAATATCTCTAAAAGACTACATAAAAATCATATACATACTTTACTAACAACCCCCAAAAGTGTTATACCTTTTTATTTAATCACAATGTCTAAAATATCCCTAAATAACCTAAAAATTACACACTCCAGACTTTCTGAAAATACCACAAATAATAACACACTCTAAAACACCACAAAAATTAACATTTCAGACTCTTCACATCCCACTGAAAGAAACCCTTCCATAATTAAACCTAAACATTTTTCACTTTCTTCATTTGTGTCAAAAGCTTGGTTTGTGTTGTTTCTTTATGTTGTCGTGGGGTTATTTTAATATAGAAAAAAGGTTGAAAAAGGCTACATTGCCATGGGTAAAGAAAAGAGAGTCGATGTTGGAGCTTCTCAAGAGTTAGACATCCGGTGCTTCTTGGATGATTTTGAGGTATTAAAACACATTTGCGTACTATATAATGTCTAAAACTATCTAAAAACGAATCAACAAAAAAAAATGGATATACTGTACGTACGGTGATGGGTCGCTGTAGGTGATAGATTTTTTCGTGGCATGTGGCCATAAGTTCCTTGGAAAATGAATATTAATTCACAGTTTACTGTAAACGAATTATCAGGTCATACGGTTAGCTTAGATTGTTAATGATACGTTAACGAGTAGGTCACACTGTGGTATGTAGACAGTGTTGGGGATTAAAATTATAACTTGAAACCACGGTGTCATATCACTATGGTACTCAAACTCATGGATGGCTTATACCGTGAATTATATTATAACGGTTGACTTACACCGTAGAATTTAAACAATGTTAGAATAAATTGTGGTGTCACACAACAATTTCATGTGGTCGTGTATGCACTTATCACAATTAAATAGTACCGTATATACTCTAGTACGATGTACTTTAACTGTACAGTGGACATTTACGGTTTACTCTCACCGTACTTATTAAGAAATTCCTTTTCATTTTTACGCTACCAATTTTTGTGAACTTCTCATACTAAATGCATTCTCAATTGTGATTGTATTTCAGATAGATGACCCGGTCCTCGATGATTCATTTTGGCAAGATATAGATAATGTTGTCGTACCGAGTGTTTCGACTAAATATGCTTCACTCGAGAAATCGAACATGTGTGAACAATTCACAGTTGACGAACCAAAGGAATCAACCATGGGCAATTTTTTTCAGACTTCACATTGTCTACGGTAATAAACAATCATTTTTATTAATTGAGGTAGTAAATGTATAACATAATTGGACGAACCTAACATTTGATTGTATACTTTGATAAGATGTGGGAGTAGATGAAGTCTTTTATGTTAATACAATTACGCAAGACCATAAAGTCAAATTCTCTACTGACAATGCATGTTTAATTTCTTTATATGTGATAATGTATGTTATACTTATTCATATATAGTTGTAATGTCCATATATGTGTAATTTCAATTAACAATGCATGTTATACTTGTGCAGATATTCGATGACCGTGACAAAATGATTGATTGGTGTCCACAAATCGATCGCAGGCTTTATTCCGTTGTCTTCATCCTGAAATCTGACAAGGCCAGTTTAGTTAGAAATGGACGGGTGATATTGGGTTGTGAGCACAGTGAGCTTTACAGGAATAGGAGAGATGATGGTGTGGATAAAAAGAGGATGAGAAGTTGTGGTACTTGAAAGTGCGATTGTCCCTTTCGATTGAAAGGCTTGCCAAAAGAGGATGGCCATTGGGGGATAGAAGTTATCTATGGACTACACAACCACGAGGTATCTAAAACACTAATTGAACATCCTTATGCTCAGGGACTTTCCCAAGAAGAGTGGAATATAGTAAGTGAGATGATTACCAAGGGGGTGGGGTCAAAGAAAGTACTCCACACTTTGAAACAACGGTCGGAATACAATTTTTCTTCAATTAGAACAATTCATAAGGCAAAGCACAAGATGAAAAATATTGAGATGCAAGGGTGCACAACGATGCAATAATTGATGCATTTTCCAACAGACTAGAGCTATGACCACTGGCATAGGAGAAACAAGCAGACCAAAGTTGTGGAGGATATCTTTTTCGCACATCCTACATCTTGTTTGTTACTTAAGTACTTCCCGACTGTACTAGTAATAGATTGCGCTTACAAGACCAATCGATATAATATGCCCTTATTTGAGATGATTGGAGTTATATCAACTATACAATCATTTTGCAATGCCTTTAAATTCTTGAAGAATGAGGAGAAGGATAATTGTTTTGGGCATTGCACCATTTGCGGTCATTGTACGAGCCAAAATCTTTGCCAAGGGTTTGCTTAAATGCGGCTCAAAAGGTGTTTTCACTTTCCATCCTTCTTTTATGCATGATCTATGTTCAAAAAAATATAAAGGGTTCATGTTTGAAACACAACATTAAAGATCAAGAGAAAAAGTTATTTATGTAGGGTTGGATTGGGGTGGTGAAGTCCGAGACGACGCATGATTTTGAGAATTCGTGGGTGGCTTTCCATTAAAATTGGCATAAGTATCCCAACATTATGTCTTACATACACTAGAATTGGTTTCCTTTACAGTACCAATTTGCACATGCCTAGACTAACAAGGTACCTCACTGTGGCAACCGCAGAACTAACAGAGCAGAGGAGGCCCATGCCCAACTAAAAAAATAAAAAATAAGTATCATCGATTCTTTTGCAACTATGTGGAAGGGAATGGATGGCATTATTTGGCCACCAAGTGACTCAAATACAGATAGAGTTTAAAAAATATATGCAAATAACCAATCACGACCACGACTTGTTGGCAAGATTAATTACATAAGATCGGTGTTGAGAAACTTTATCGCCAACACCTAATATACAGAGCAATGATGCCTGCACCAACTTCGTATGACCTACGAACTTTCTTGTTTATACGAGTTGGAATAATGGGAGAAGCTTGGCCAAGAAATCCCCCAATGGGCACTAGACGATCATTGGAAGAAGCTTACGATTGTCCTGGACATCCCTCTGTACCGTGAGCTTAAATATACTCTCGAGATTGTATTATATAAGAAAAGGTGGACTGA
Source organism: Sambucus nigra (assembly GCA_949130495.1). Classification (NCBI taxonomy): domain Eukaryota; kingdom Viridiplantae; phylum Streptophyta; class Magnoliopsida; order Dipsacales; family Adoxaceae; genus Sambucus; species Sambucus nigra. The sequence goes on from OX422214.1 coordinate 56,014,465, forward strand.
GGTGAGTGAAGCGGTCAGGAAGATGATACAAAGTAAGTTAATGTAAATTGCTCAACCCTCTTGCATGTTGTTGATGGAGCCTATGAAGATTCGATCAAAAGGTAGGCCCTCATAAGAGGAAGAAGTCTATTAATACATCTACAAGGGAATGCCATGTGCTTGGGTGAAGGATGTACCTACCACATCCGAGTTGGAAAAAACATTTGCAAATCAAAGTCCATTACCAGGCGTCAAACTGAAGACATGGTCTAGAGGAAAAAAATATTTATATTGAGCAAGTTCTCGATTTATACCAATCATTTATGGAAGAGATAAAATGTCAGATCTGATGGGAACTGTGGTTATACGACCATTTTTAAAGGAAACGCTTTATGGGATGGACTTGAACATTCTTATATTATCTATAGTGCATTGTTATTGAGCTATGTAGGGATAAGCCTTTCTCGGTTACCGTTATAAATTCATATGATATTATGGACTACGAGAGGTGGACAACTTTAAGCACGTATGCACTACAGAACATTGGTTTATCATGCCCTATTTTAGATTTCTTATGACTAATGCACTCAAGCTTATGGTAGTAATAATATCCAAACTTCAATACTTAACTTTCGTACCATTTGATGTTGGGCCAAAATCTCCGATATAAGAGAATCACATAATCTTCATCCTTAACATCTTAAATAATCATTGGTGAATTTGAAATGCACCCGCTTTTATCCCCTACCACCATTTGTCTCTCACTGGAGATCGATGGCAACTCAAGATGCCCTTGAGTGGGTTAATATGTTCAACGCTAGCTAAAAAACTTTTCAGAATATATGTCTGAAAGACATTGCGATGAAAGATGAACTATACTTGATTTCATCGGATGAAGATGAGCGCTTGACTGTGCCTTAAGGCTTGACTGCGTATTTTGTGGAAATATGTAATTTGGTTATAGCAATGATCGTAACTTTTTATGGAAATATGTAACTTGGTTATAACATTGATTGTATTTTTTGTGAAAATAGGTAACTTGATTATAGCATTGATTGTAATTTTTTATGGTGAAAATATGTAACTTGGTTATAGCATAGAGTGTAACTTTTTGTGGTGAAATATGTAACTGGGTTATCGCATTGATTGTAACTTTTCAAATATCAAATATAATCATTGCATGTGATTACTTAAATAAAATTATCAATTGTCCCAACATGAAATAAGGAACTTACTTATACAATACAATACACGACCACATTCATTCGTGCTCTAGCCACTCATGGTGACACCATACTGTTCTATAGCATACCACGATGACACCACAACGTAAATGATAGCAGCATGATTACATTATACCGTGGTATTTAGGCACTGTTGAGGGTAAAATATATAACCTTAAACCACGGTGTCATAACACCGTGGTACTTATAAGGACGGTTGGCTTAGACTGTTAGTGACATTAGAACGGTTATATCATACCGTGGTATTTAAATAGTATTGGGGGTACAAATTATAACTATAAATCACGATTTCATATCACCGTGGTACTCAAACACATGATTGTCTTAAACCGTGACTGCTACTATAACACTTTGGTTATACCGTGGTATTTAGACAATGTTGTGGGTAAAAATTATCACGTTAAACCATAATATCAAATCACCGTAGTGCTCAAACTCATAATTGGATTATACCGTAAATGATATTATAATGGTTGGCTCACACCGTAGTATTTAGGCATTGTTGGGGGCAAAAATTATAACTTTAACCATGGTATCATATCGTCGTGGTACTTAAACACACAGTTGGCTTAGACCGTCAGTGACATTAGAATGGTTACATCATATCGTGGTATTTACACAGTGTTGGCGTAAAAATTATAGCCTTAAACCACGGTGTCATATCACTGTGGAACTCAAACACACGGTTGGCTTATACCATGACTAATACTATATCGGTTTGGTCATACCATGGTATTTAGACAGTGTTGGAGGAAAAAATTATTACCTTATACCATCATATCAAATCACCGTGGTACACAACTCATAGTTGTCTTAGACTGTGAGTGATCACTACACCAAAATGCTAATTTTGTGACTGTCTTTTTGTGACTCCTAATGGGGGTGACAAACTTGTCACTCCCCGAAGCAGTCACAAAATTATTTGTAACTCATATTAGGGGTGATAAAATCAATGGGTAATAAAAATTTTGAGTCAATTAGTTTATCATCTCTAATGGGAGTCACAAATGTTACCATATAATTAATTTGTGACTCCTATAAGCAGCGACAAACTTATAATTGTCACAAGCAGTCACAAATTTATCAGTAAAGCTACGTTATGACTCTTACGAGCAATCACAAAATTATAACTGCTAGGAAGAGTCACAAATTTTTGTCTAATACTTTTGTGACTGCCATTGACAGTCATAAATTTATAACCGCTTCTAGCAGTCACAAATTTTGGCCTAATATTTGGTTTGTAACCGCTATTGGCAGTCACAATTTTTTTTACCTAACTTTTATTTCCCTCTTCTCTCTCCTCTCTCTCTTTTCACACTCCCGCCCCTCTCTCTTTCATTTCTGCAACTTTTATTTCCCGCTAGTTTTGTGCTCGGTGAAATTTTGATGTTTTATGCAAATCTTTGTTCTCGGTCAGTGAAGTTTTCTGCAAATCTTTGTTCTCGGTCGGGTATGATATCCAAATTGTGTGCAAATCTTTTTTAGATTCATATTTATGTGCTAAAATGTTGAGCGTGTATATATATACACACACACACACACATTTATGTGTCGAGATATAAACCCTAAGTACTTGTAGGTCTACTCAATGAACACTCTTCATAACAAGAGCAAATCTTTCTTAGATTCATATTTATGTGCTGGATTTTTTACGTGTTTGTTGTTTATATCTCGGGTATGATATCTGCATATTTATGTGCTAAAATTTTTATGTGTTTGTTGAGATTTTGATAGTTAATGGCTCACATCAGATCCACCCATCAAAAACGAACTTAAATGTTTAGATATGTAAATGCATGAACAAGAAATGTTTAGATATGTAAACCAAACTTAATAAAATGTTGGAACAGTTATTTAATATATTGTTGAAATGTTTAGAAATATTTTTATGGGTTTTTAATGATACTTCTCCTATTAATCTAATTTTTAGCATACACAATATATGAAATAGCTGTCAAATTATGAGTTAAATGAATAAATACGAAGTCTGATAACAATATTGATGAGTATATGAGTTAAATGAAACAGTTTAGTTTTTTAATGATACAGTTTAGCTTTTTAATAACTGTCATATATTGGTAAGGATATGTGTATTCATATAAGTTGAATAAGTGAAATCATACAAGATGGGTTTTTAATGATACAGTTTAGGTCATATATTGATAATTTTTATAATACAAAAAAAATCATCATAAGTCATAAAAAAAAAAATTATTTCATTCGCCATCAATACAACTAACATAAACTTCATTTAGTTTTATAATTTACTGATTTTCTATTTGTTTGTATTATAGAATTAATGGGGTTTCCACAATATAAATAGTGGATGGGTGAAAGTTGTAGAGTGGGGCAAGTATACCTTAATGGGGTTAAAGACTTAGTGAATTATGCAACGAAGAATCTCGAAACTAATATTATCCCATGCCCGTGCAATCGTTGTAAAAATGACAAACGTTTAAAAGGGGTAGATGTAAAAGTACATTTGTTTCATTGGGGTATGCAAGCTGACTACATGTTTTGGCATTTCCATGAGGAGAGGGAATTTAAGTATATTCCAGAAGAAATACTTGTCAATGAAACGGTTCACACAGATGGTGACCCGTTAGTATGTGCTAGGTTAAATGATCTCATAAATGATACATACAAAGTACACGCATCACAAGAAAAGCAAGATAGTAGAGGAAATGATTTAGGCTGTGAGGATCATATTGGCAATGATACTGACTAAGATAGGCATTATATAGGGTTAGAAGCATCAGCCGCAACACCATTATACTATAACTCCAACCCCGACCACACAATGTTATATGCCATTGTTGGGTTGTACAACTTAAAGAGAAAATTTGTCTTATCAAGAAAAAGTGTGACGATAATACTCATTTGGGCAACAGATTTACTCCCCACAGAAAATACACTGCCAATGAATTATCTGATCATGAAGGGTAATTTGAAAGGTTTGGGTATGAAATACAAATCAATTCATTGCTTCAAGTATGACTGCGTTCTATACTATAAGGAGCATAAGGACAAACGGGCTTGTATTGTATGTAAAGAACCTAGTTATGAACAAAAGATGATATTACATAATAAACGTTTGTTGAAAGTAGATGCGCAAATACCTAAGAAGGTGTTAAAGTATTTCCCCTTAGGTCCTCGATTGAAGAGACTTTACACCATACCTTGGATAGCAGAGGCAATGACTTAGCATGGTCAAGAGGAGGTGGGTGAGAATCTCATGCGACATCCGATTGATTCATCTGTGTGGAAATATACAAATAAACGATACTCGAACTTTGCTAAAGAAATACGCAACGTTAGTCTCAGAATATCAACCAATAGGTTTAACCCGTTTGGAAAATTGAGCACATATAAGAGTATATGGTCTGTGTTTGCGGCGCCTTTAAATTTTCCCACATCATTGTGCATTGAGAAAGGAGTTTTCAAATATTTCGTTATTGATACCAGGTCCAAGAGCACTGGGTAGTGACATTAATGTTTTCTTAGAGCCACAAATATATGAATTGAATGAGTTATGGGTTGAAGGTGTGAGAGCGTTCGACTCATACAAAAAGGAGGAATTCACTTTGAGAGCTATGTTGATATGGGCAATTCATAATTTTCCTTCTTATGGGACTTTATCTGGGTGCAATGTACATGGCTACCTAGGTTCTCCTATATGTGGAGAGGAGACTGAAGCCAGCTGGCTTAAGAAAAGTGGTAAACTTTTTTATCATAGTCATCGAAGATTTCTGCCCCAAAGTAACAAATTCAGGTCAATACGAAGCAAATTTCTCCCAGAAGGCGCCGAGACGTGACCACCTCTACTAAGACTTTCTGGTTTGGAAATTGAAGAAAGGTCATTAAAGGCTGATCAAAAGTTGAGGGGGAAACACCCCATAATTTTGGCCCAATAGCATAAAAGAAAGAATATTGATGTAAAGACGGCATGGTTGAGGAGATTAATAATGTTTGATTTGCCATACTGGAAGGAACATCCTGTGGGACATATGATAGACATAATACATGCTGAGAAAAATATTATTGAGCATCTCGTAGGCGCATGCATTGGTGGTTCTCATTTCAAGGATGGAGAAAAAGCCCGTGAAGATCTTCGTGATTTGAAGATTAGAGATCATTATGGTTGAAAGAAGATCCATACACTGGAAAAAAGCATATGCTAGTTGCATCTTATACTTTGAGCATTGGAGAAAGAAATATGTTCTTAGAAACATTAAAGGGCTTGAAGGTCCTTTCTAATTTCTCATCCAACTTACCCAGGATTATCTGCGACGCAACAAAAGATTTAAAAAAGTGTAAGTCTCACGATTGCCATGTGATAATGCAACTTGTCCTTCTGTTGTTCGGACACTGTTTTTCGGAGAACAAGGATCTTCGAAGGGCCATTCTACAAATTAACTTATGTTTCTCCCCTATTGTGTGAGAAATTTATCAATAGGAAGCACGTAATGGCAGTGAAAGAAACTTTGGCCGAGGCTACATGTGTTTTGGAGAAGTACTTTACTCCATCATTCTTTGGCATAAATATCCACCTTTTAGTTCATTTATGCGATGAAGCACTTTTATGTGGACCAGAAAGGTATCGATGGATGTATCCATTCGAACGATTAATGAAAACTTTTAAAGATTACGTTAAGAATACACGGTACGTTGAAGGGTCCACTACTGAGGAGTACATTATGGAAGAGGCTTCCTTGTATGCAAAGGAATATATGCCTAACCCAAATGTTGAAGGTCGTGAATGCTTTATTGATGAATTAGAAGAGTTTGAGGATGAGGAGGCCTTGGGGAAAGGTAAGGTAGTGAAGCTAACAAGTACACAATATAACCAGGTGGCTCGATATGTATTCGAGATGCATGAAGACATAGTTAAATGGAAAATGTGAGTTTATTTAAAATGTTTTGTAAAATAATGTTATATGTTCGATGTTATATTCATTAGAAATTAATATTTTTATTATTTTAACCTAGGCAATATAATGAGCGCGGGCGTGCCAAGAAGAGGAAGGGAGGCTCGAGCGTAGACAATGACTTTAGGCATTGGGTAGCTTCTGAGGTGACTACAGTAATACCTCATTTTTATTTACTGACTTTGTAACATGTTCCTAATGAAAATACTTTATTGGTTTCAGTTATTGAAAGCTGGTACAGTATCGACGAGGCTTACACGTCTAGCAAATGGGCCTAGTTTTGTAGCCAAGGAGTTTGGAAAATATCGTGTCAATGGTTTTGTGTTCTCTTCAAGAGCACACGAGCTAAAACTCATTGGGAAACAAAATAGCAGAATTTCATATAAACCATTAACTTATTTCAGGTCAACCGCGAAAGATAAAAACTTGATAGAAGCTGAGATGACGTATTATGGGATTATAAAAAAAATTGTGCTATTAGATTATATATCTTTCAACATACCTGTATTTTACTGTGATTGGGTGAGAGTGGATAACAAGAATGCATATATGATCGACCCTGACACCCACATGGTGAAGGTTGATTTGGCCAAGTCCAAAAGTAAAGATAATGTGAATGATGAACCATTCGTTTGTGCATTCCAAAACTGAAAGCAAGTGTTTTATGCAAAGTGCCCCAACAACGATCCATGGTCTGTTGTTTTACATTCTCCTAAGCGCTTGACTACATCGGTAGACGACATAGAGGCACCTATCGAGATTCAATCTATTCTGGATGATAACCCAGAATTAAAGAAACTATTAAACACATTGGAGGAGTAGATGTTTAATTATAGCATGTTCTGTTATTTTAAATGTTGACTTGGAAGTTATGTATAATAACATGTTTCAATTATTTTGTAGCATGTATTCATAGTGCCTTTTGTTAACAAGTTTATTATTACTTTTTACAGGATGTCTTATATTGTATATACGTGCAACGATTTTCAAACCAGGTCTTTTATAGAGAACACATCAATTTATCCTATCGAAAAATTAAACAATGCAATTACTTGCGAGATCATGGTTGGAACATACTTGAAGCATATTTATTTCAATCAATACTACGCACACTACCTCAAAGTTGGGATGAAGCAGTTGAAAGGGTTTTCATAAAATACAATCCAAGTAATACGATGCAATTAGTTGAGTTTTTAGAACTCGAAGAAAGAAAAATCCATCCTTTATGGATAGAACTAAAGAGGATAAGGATGTGTTCAGACTCTACTGCGAGAAAACGTATGCATAACAAAGTTAAAATCTATTATCGGCTTAGGAGAGAAGACATACATCCTAATATGTTTAGTGTCAGAAATGCAATTATCAACACACTTTTGCAGATATGGCCAATAAAAACTTTACGTGAAATGATGAAGTATGAAACTTATGACATGGTCGAATTATCAAAAATTTTAGAATATGTTGAAAAGGTATAATTTATATTATATTTTTTTATGTTATTTCCTTACTCTTGTATTAACATATGGACTAATGCATAAATATATAAATGCAGAAAATGGCGTCCGAGAATTCAATTCCATCATCCATGACAGAAAGTTCAAGTCATGATGAACATTCTGCCATTGATTCTCGTGCTGACGTTTCCCTTAACCTATTTGGCTTGCTAATGGTGGAAAGAATCATTTTAAAGCTCGAACCTTGTCTTTTTTAAAATCTTGTATTGGCTTAAAATATGAGAGTTGGGATAGGTTGAGCAAGTAAAAAAATATGACTTGTGGGATACGCTCATGAAAGAGTTCAATCTTTTGGACGACTTGAAGGAGGGGTCCTTGAAAGCCTTTGGTATTCAATTGAAGACTTTTAGAATTAACCTCCGCTCGACTTATTTTAAAGGATTGGGAAATGATGGGATTAAGGCCATGAAGGATCGAGTACCGAAGAAAGAGCATATCCTCGTCCGTGAGTGGAATAAATTCATCTTGCGCGAAGCATATGAGGTAAAATTAAAACAAAGATACCAAGGTCGGGTGAACAGGGCTAAAAAGAGTGACGTCCATTGTCTTTGTCGGATGTCATATGCTGAGAAAACCGAGGAGATGGTATACACCCTTTCTTATTTTAATGTGTATATATATTATATGTCTTGCTCAAATACTTAATGGATAAACGACCTGTTGAGCCTTCGAAAGTGTGTCTCGAAAGTCGTAGGCGAAAAACTAGGGAGTTTCACCCAAAGGTAGCTGATGATATGGTGAGTTTCGTAATCTTAATTGTAATAATTAAATTCCTTCAAGTTTAGTCATTCAATCATTTTAATCGATTCATAAATAATTTGGCAGTAAAAATTGAGTGAGTTGAGAAGTAGTCAAGGTTATTCAATCCAAAACAATATTGATATAGATGCATTAACTGCCTTTAGAGGAAAAGACACTAGGGGGCGACTCGTGGTGTTAGAACGATGTCCAAAAGTAAACTTAAGGCAATTGCTCCTATAGTATCACAGTTGACTAGAGCAAAGACACGAGAAGAAACACATGATGAGGATATGGCATTTCTCAAATCATCTGTTACCATGCTTTTAAGTGCTTTTGAATCGAATGGACTCAAAATACCAAATCCAAGTCCTCATAATTGCACTCCTGTCCCGCATCCAAGTCCTCGCAATTTACTCCTGTCCCACATCCAAGTCCTCGCAATTATACTCTTGTCCCACATCTAAGTCCTTGTAATTACACTCCAGTCCCGCATCCAAGTCCCCATGATTACACTCCTACCCCCCGTTAACTGAGCCAAATTTTGGAGATTCAACCGAGCCAGACTTTGGAGATTTAACTGATCCTCCACATGATCCGTATGTCGATTTATTAGATTTTTCAAATCAAAGGAAGATTGCAAGTGGACAAGTTGTTGCTTTAACTGCTACTGGAACGGTGGTGCATGGCCATCAACTGCTAATATTTGAACGTAAGGTTTACGTTAGTAGTGTTGAGCCAGGAGAAGAGAATCATCCGTTGTATCGTCGAAGTCATGGGGCAGACACTTTGGTCGTTGCTTTGTCTTTCCCTTAAGTGATCCAGAGTAACTTGTCTTGAGAAATTTGAACAAATTGTCAAAGTAAACAATTAGTAGTGTTTGAACTCTATTTTTAATATTAGTAATATATTTTGAATCAATTAGTAATCTGTTTTGAATGTATCCAGTGTCTGTTAGACAATGTATCCGGTGTCTGTTTTGATTACTTATTATAACTCTACTTGGATAGAATGGTTAATATGCATATTCAGTGTTGGGTGTTAGTTGGTTGCTGATTTCACATTCTAAATTTGTTTAATCATGAATATAATTTTCCAATGCACCATGTTTATTAATTCAGTGTGAAGAATGTGTCTTGGTGAATGTGTGTTGGTGAATGCAGTGCACTCTTAGTGTAAAATATGGTTACTTATCTCTCTATATTTACAGGTTTACAAACTTACTTGAGCCATAAGAGCAAAGGGTGGAAATATCACATAGGAAACTAATCCAACTAAAGGTCATTTCTTTTTATATGTTTCTTGATTTTGATTTTTACTCAGTTGTTGTAATTGCATTGTAGCTCCTTTCCCCTTAATTAATCCACAGTACTTCTCTGTAATGAGTATCCATAAGTTTATGATATGGGGTTTTGAATACTCGCGAGCCTGTATGTTAGTGTCACCCACGCGAAAGTATTGTTCAATCACTCTTTGTGTTACCCATGAATTTAATCTGATATATTTTTCTGCTACTAAGTCCTATTATGATGATTATTTTTCAATTTGTAAAGCAAGGACTCTAGTTTATTTCTCAAAATTTGATAAATTAATGTACATTGCACGTGAACACATCATCCATTTTTAATTTTCGCGTCTCTTGTTTATAGCACGTTAATTAAATAAATTTATTGGTACTTCCCATATATTTATTTGATTTCAACGTCCAGCAAAAGACTCTAGTTTATTTCTCAAAATGTTGGTGTCCCACACTCACTATTTTGCACCCTCCTGCTGTAATTAAAACTAACGTTATTATAACATCATTTTTAAATCAAATATTAATTAAGTTTGTGGATGATGTGTTTGTATTTCACTTATGGATGTAAATGTAAACAATGTTTGTTTCTTACTGTTGAATATGCTCATGTGGTTTGTAATAGTCTTTATGCTTTTAGTTTACAATAAAAGAAGTGAATGTACTGTTAAATAAAAGGATTTTATGGATGCGATGAAATCACTGGAGCTGATGCATCCGTGTAGATCCACAACCACAATGGATATGGATATGGATATGGATATGGATATGGATATGGATATGGATTTGGATATGGATATGGAAGTCTCTTCCTACGCATTCATTACACTGGAGGAAGCAATCAAGGACCTTATGGATCTCAACTGGCAACAATGCTCTCTAACTTCTTTGCAAACCTTCAACTCCCTCAACTCTGACTTGAGCCTCCAAAATAACCTTGCGCCGAAATCCAAACACCACAATAAATTGGAAGTCTCCGCCCACGCTCTCAACGGACCACAATCGCCTTCCTCTTCCACGATCATTCATGATAACTCTCGTCACACCAAACTTATACCTCTCTCTGGTGTTTATCTTACAAAGAAGAAGAGGAAAATCAAGAATGCCACTAGATGAGATGATGCCATTCTGTTCTCTTGTTCCTTCATCATCTTTCATTGTTATGCTCTAGTTTCTCTTCACTTCCTTATAGATACACATTCAATGCTATATGACAAATTCCATCATTTTTTATAAAGAGTGCTGGGAGAGTGTCATACATAGATACGATGCCTTCCCAGGAGTATCCATTAACTACTGAATGTTATTGTGTGTGTATATAATAGTTGATGCCTTTAACTACCTGTTCACTACTGAATAGAGTTTGAAACAAATATAATCCACATTACAACTTATATAAAGTTCCTTGAAAATTTATTTTCAGTCTTATCCACACTGTCAACCGTAGAGGGGCTTTATGTTGAAACTCATCCTCATCATCTGAAAATGATTGTAGCCAAAATAATTGTCTTGCTCTGATATTTTTCTTGAAAATTAGAGGCGCGAGGGTACAACACTCATAATCAAAAAATGGTTACAACTAAAAACATGCATACTATGATGTGGGGTAGGGAGAGATTATTTACAATTATGACTTGACACAACCTGAATCTCAAAAATAGTTTTTCATCAAAATCATAGATAATTTTCTCTTTGATGTTACTCAACGGTGAAAACTTTGACACTTAATCCTAAGATCACCCTAATAGTGAATTCTTATAGGTGATTATTGTGTTATTCTGACCCTATATCTTATGTTATACCCATTTTTGACAACCAGAGAAGATGAGAAAATTTTCCTAAGTCAGATTGTTTATTGGTTTATTCATTATACATAGAAAAATAAGTTTTTATCCATGAATGTGATTTGCGCTACACTTTTACTTTGGCTAGCTTAAGACCTTATTAGATTATTGTATTGAATAGTTAATATTTGTTCCAAGTGAAACAACTGGCATATGATTGGACTTTGATAGTACTGAATTTATTGGTTGACAAATTCTTAGAAGTTTTCTAATCAAAATCCTTAGAAGTTTTGGATTTGGGAAATATCGATTGGCTTTATTTGGAGATGCATATCCAATAATTGGTTCTCCATCATGATTGATTCTCTTCTCAAGTCTATTGATCACATGCATGGGTGCATAGTGGGTGTGGCAATTTTCATAAAGTATGATTTTGTATAGAACATGTGAGCATGGGTTAAGTTGTCCCACATTCTTTTTGTATATAATCACTGATCAGTTTTGATATTGTGACCCACATTTTTTTATTGTAACTAACATACTTACATTTTATTTTTTTCAGGCATACACATGGCATACCCGACATACGTAGTATTTAAAGGCCTAAATTCAGGTGTTTACACTTCGTGGCAAGCAACACAAGCACAAGTCAATGGATACCCAGGCGCCCTATTCACAAAATTTGAGTCCATTGAACTTTCATAATAGGCTTACTCCGAGTACACGAGGGAGGATGTCACTGCATCAATACCCCCCACGACTTATATACCTAGACTTCACGAAGCGTATCCACCGCGTGGTGACTCCTGGTCTAGATTTAGAATTATTTGTTAAATGTTCATGACATTTCATGTCATCGAAGTGTTGTGTCGTTATTTTTTTAGTTTATTTTTTATTTTATGTTCATTTTGTACTTGGCGCCCACGAAGGGGTTGTTTGATGTTAAATTAAGTTTAAACAAGTTTATGTGTACTCGATATTTGGAATATCAGAAATATAAATGAAATGTTGTCAAAATTTGTAGACTTGTTATCATGATATTTATTTTACTTTCATTATTTCATCATTTTGTGAAAATATAAAGAAATTTTTAATAGCTCTTATCACATTTAAGAAATTCAATTTTGTAACTTCTAATAGCAGTCACAAATTTTCCGCTACTATCAATTTTATAACTTCTAATAGCAGTCACAAATTTGTCACTACTATCAATTTTGTAACTGCTAACAGCAGTCATAAATATAAGATTCGTAACTACTGTTAGCAATTACACATAGCAGTTAGAAATTGGGGTCACCAGTCATAACCCCGTAGGGGTTACAAAAATTTATGGCTGCTATTAGGAGTTACAATTTTTCTTCTGTCACCCCTTAAATTATGACGGTAAATAACAATTATAAAGATCGTTTATGACTGCTAGCAGCACTCACAAATTTCTCATTTTGGTGTAGTGGATATTAGAACAGTTGGCTCACATCGTAGTATTTAGACAATATTGGGGGTATAAATTATAACCTTAAACGACAGTGTCATATCACCATGGTACTCAAACATACGGTTCTCTTAGACCATGACTGATACTATAATGGTTTGGTCATACCGTGTTATTTAGATAGTGTTGGGGGTAAAAATTATTACCTTAAACCACAGTATCAAATCATCGTGGCACTTAAACTCACGGTTGGCTTATACCGGGAATGATATTATCATGGTTGGTTCACACCATAGTATTTATGAAGTGTTGGTGTAAAAATTATAACTTCAACCACGGTGTCATATTTTCATGGTACTCAAACTCACAGTTGGCTTAGACCGTAAGGTTCAAATCCAAAAACATAGTGCATACCAAATCATTTCACTAACACTTAATAGAAAATCAAAATCACATACGTTGAAATCTAAAATACACCATTGTACATCCCAAACAACAATATTACATACAAAATTATTTCAACCACATACAAAATGTAGAATAAATTGTTTGAAATACTATTATAACCAAGAATAACTTGTCTATTTTCTATTAGAGAGCTTTTTTTTAGGGGGAGGGGCTGCTTTTTATTGGAGGGACTTTTAGCGGGGTTAGATCATGACGTGCCTTTGTCCTAGTTTCACGATGCTTGGGTGCCTTTCTCTTTTCTTTCGATTGTTGCATTCCCTTTGCCTCGAGTAGGGCATCAACTGTTTCACATTTAGAATTAAGGAGGTCCAAAATATCTTGGTTCGAGCAAGCATCAATTATCTCCTATAGCAGATCATGGCTACGTCAATCCTGCGAAGCTATATACATAACCATCAACTGTGTGTTAGAAAAATAAATGTGTAAATAAGAAATCGATTTATGAATATTTTCAACTTACCATTTTATCTGAGTGTTTTACTTTAGGCTTGCTAATATGGTGATCAATATTTTGAACATATAGATGGGATCTTTCTAGGTACCAGGGCATATAACCATCCACACATTCCCGTGGCATGTTTGTCATCGCATTCGACCATTTAGTGTCAAATAGAGCATGGTCCACCTAGTTAAGTTGATACCATTTCTCGATATCAAACTTCACTTTGTAGAGAGCCTGGTTCTTTTCCCTCTCTTTCGATAATGGGATCATTTGGAGTCTCAAAATTGTTTGTACATGGTCAGCCTAACGTAGGACCCTCTCTGGATAATAGGGTTCACAAACATCATAGAAAATCAGGATGCAATTATACCACGAGACCTCCTGAAAGGGGTAGGCCTTGAGATATTAAACGTAGGGATCCTAGACAACCTACACGTTATTCCAAATGTTAACATATGCAACAGGGTAAGATACTTTTGTTTAAAATAGAAAATACTCACGCCATATGCTTTTAGATCATCTAGGGTCTCCTTTAACTCCATTATTTGTGCAATGGCATCACCTGACACCGTTTATGCCTTCCATTGGCATAAATGCGCCTATAACGGATGAAACTCCAAATTCCATGCACCCCTTGCCAAATTAGAGTGGTCATATATCCACGCCTGCATCGAGATTGATAAATTGGTAAATTTATACATAACCCAAAATATACAAACTACAACATGATAAGTGTAAAACATTTACCACTAATAGAGGGATATATTGTAATACGCCATATTTTTATGGCTTTTAAATTTAAGAATTTATTAAATTTAATTGAGACAGATTAATTTAATATTCATCCGAAAATTTCTTTTAAATATTTACTAGCGTGACGAGAGTTAGTAATTGTTGAAAAATTGTTGATTTGTTAAATATTACTTATTGAGTAGAGTAATATGTAGAATTGAATTTATTAAAATTGTCATGAGGGAATAATATGACAATTATGAAAATTATGTCAGGACGCGCCTGTGTCGTGTCGGGACCAAATTATTATTATTATTACAAGTGAATAAATTATAAATCGCCCGTATGGTCATTTTGAGTGCTCCAACATGTTCAGAAGGGTCGAGATAGTCAGAAAAGTATACCCGAGGGTTTAGTTTGGGCCTCGGGGCGTTTTTAGGCCTAATTGGCATCCCGGGAGGGTATTTTAGACATTTTGTATTTTTGGGTAATTAAACCCACGAATTTCCCTAACGTATATCAGCCATTTGAGTTAGGCTTTTAGGGTTAACCATCACAGAACCTAAGAACGACCATTATAAAAGAAGGTAGGAAGGTTTCCAAGCAATCCAAGGCCAAGAACTCATCCGTTTACACCGACACTACCACCAAAACGTAGATCGCACGACGAGGAACGCAACCATACATTTTTCATTCATAAATCAGAACCTTGAATTCCAGATAAGTATCTATCTTGATTTGTTTTTAGTTAATGTCTAACCCTTGTTTGATTAGGATTGTTAAAAAAATGTTTTATGGAAGAAATTGATAATTTGGAGACTTAAAATCGCATGTTTTAGAGAAACTAAATATATTCTGGACATACCTATCATATGTAGAGGATTATCCACGAATTGGTATGGATTTAGAGGCAAGAAATCTAGAAAGGAATTAGAAGAGTGAATATTTCATGAAAAAATAGGGTTCTTGTTAATTATGTTAAATTATCCCATAAATTCAATGCCTTGATGAATTTGGACATGTTTTGCGTAGGAAATCATGTATATATAGGTATATGTAACTATTAGAAATGTTTTTTGGGAGTTTGGGAATCGATAATGGCATTTTGGAGCAATTGGGAAGATGAAACTCATAGGTTGGAACTGCAGTTTCTGGGTAAGAACTGCTTGATCGATCGATCGACCAAGAACATCGATCGATCGCCCCCTCCTGAAAAATTGCATATTTTTCTCCTTTTCATTTAATTCGGTTTAAATACGTAGGGACCTTTAATTATTATTTATAGAGTATAATGGGTCGTGAGGAGGACTAGTAGGGTCTAAATAGACTCCGTTGAATGAAATTTAATATGGGATGAAATTATGGATTAACGGGGAATTTCGGTCCACAATAGAGACTGTGCGTAAGTTCGTGAATGAATTGAGGAACTCGTGAAAGACTTAGACCAAAAGGTTAGAGAGGGTATACCTACTGAAATTGTATTTAGTAAGAGGGAATACTTCGAGAGATAAGAAGTAAGTATGAAATAAATTATAAGTGGGAATAAAAGAGATGAATCCCTTATACGAGATAATTGCGTAAAATTGTACTAAATACGATTAATAATAATTATGGGCCATGGGCGAACCTTATTGGAAATTGTGTATCTATATATGGCCGTGTGACTGTGTACATATATTATATACTTTAATTGTGAATAATCATAACTGTGCTACTTGCTATCATGGGGGTTGTCAAGTCGGGACAGTCTTATCTTGATGGGACCTTTATGGGGGATATTGACTTGTACCCTAGAACATAGGATTCCTTGGTACAGGCAATCTGAGAATGATAGTTAGACGGTCCCAAGATAGATGAGGGGTATGTGCTGACCTCTTAGTGACTTGGAACTATGCTCCGCCTCCATTTTGTGTGTATTGTGTTAATACAGTTCGAGAGTGATTTTGAACTAGTATTTCCCTTAGTACGAGTGATACGGGGACTTGATATCACAGTATGTTAGCACCATAGATTTTATGTTGGGTGCCGATAGTATATATATATTATATGAGTGACTAATATATATATATATATATATATATATATATATATATATGTGTGTGTGTGTGTGTATGGAAACTTTCTACAAAGTGTATAAGTAGTTAAGAAATGAATAAATGCTCCAACTTTATATTAAGTGTTCGGGAACCTTGTAACGATATGGTGTTGCTCTAAGTAACGTAATAAATCTTGAAAAGATTGATTTTGTTTAAACTAAATATCCTAACCCTTCTACTTCTCGGGATAAAACTTTATGGAAAAATAAGTTAGATTAACTTATGAGTTTAGTAGTACGGTGGACGTGCACACTAGATGAGAGGTGAGAATTATCAAGAGAGTGTCGTATACTAGCATGGTTGTTACATTAGCCGGTAAGTAATTTAAATACTTGCTAAATTATTTTACACTCGAGCTCTGACCCGTTTTCTGTCATTTCTCTCTCTCTCTTGTATGTATATATATGTGTGTGTGTGTGTGTGTGTGTGTGTGTGTGCGTGTGTGTGTGTGTGTGTGTGTGTGATACAGGTGCCCAGCCATAGGGCGTCATGCATAGGTTCTTTGGATTTGATGTGCTGCAGCTTATGTGGGAATTGCAGGCACTTGCTTTAGACGACCTCTTCTTAGTTAGGGCATGTGTCGCCCGTTTCCCTATTCAGTTTGGAATTGTCAGAGATTTATATTTGTTTATATTTTCAGTATTCAGTATTCCTTGGGATTTAACTTTTGTTAGGATGATTTCATGTATGGTTATTTGACTTGGTTTGGTTAATCTAGATGGATTAATTCTTTTGTGTTGATTGCTATCTGTAGCACTTATGCGATTCTTAGACTGTTGATTATTTAAAAAGGATTTAAAGTTGGAAAAAATGGAAATAAGACTTTAAATTATTTTGACACTTAGCTTAATTATTTAAAGTGTTTAATTTGGAAATTTTATTTTGCGACAGTGATGCTAAGAATGAACCAACCGTTCACCTTGATTTTAATATAGTAAAGGACTAATCACACAATATTTAATTAGGCGGGGTGTCACAGGTGGTATCAGAGCATCAGGTTCTAGTGTCCTTTAGGATCTGTGCGACTTATTATGCTTCCAGCGTAGCTTTCTTTGATATAGAGCTCTATGTTTAGGATTGTTTATTTCTTTGGTGAGATTCCGTTCTCCTGCTATAACATATGTACATTAGTGAATCTTAAATGCGTTCGGGCATGTTTGAACAATGAAATATGGCAGGCAAGGCTGTTGGGCGGATAACAGGAGGCAAGGCTTAGTTGAGGTTGTAGAGTATATTCGAGGATGATGACCGTAGTTAAGGTCACCCCTAATATGGAACGAGAAGCCAGGACTCTAAAGACGGCTAGGGCACAGCTTATGATTTCCAAATGCCGATATAGTCGAAATAGGTGCAAGAGTAGACTCACCCAACGTGGTATGATTGGAAAACAGTCAGATGAAACATTGAAGAGAACTGTTACTGGAAATTCTAGAAATGCGGAGATTGTGTGTATTAGCCAAGGGAGGTAAAATATCTAAAGGTTTGGACATATGACGGAGTGTGGCTAACTGAAAATGAAAATTTGGAGTAAAAATTTTCTTGGCTTGTCGGAATGAAGTTTTAATGGTGGGAGTCAGCCACCACTTTTAGAAGTGGAATGTTATGTCTATAGAATGATCTTAGGTACAGTTTGATCGCATGTTCCCTCATCAGATGTTCAAGATAAGATGTGAACGTTATTCTGAACTCATCACGAAAGGGCCGAACAGGGGTCCATTTGTAAACGAATTTAGAATTTTAGCAAATTTTGTATCAGCAGAAGTGGAAGCCAATGGTCGAGAAGATTTCAAGTGGGAGATAAACTCGTGAGGAGAGTTGACAACACTTAAAGATAATTATATTGGACAGTCGATCCATATGGTGACGATGTCACGCATTGTCCGTAGAGATGTTAACTCTCTTATGTGAAAGGAGCTATAGTAATCGGAAGATTTATTGGAGAGTGAGTCTAGATGAAAAGTAGTTAGTAAAACACCGCAAGGGGGAGACCCATTAGGGGGCTCATTTAAAATTTTCAGATAGATGAATTCTTACCAAGCGATAGTGAATTCAGTAAGGACTATTGTAGCCAGCGGCATGTTCTTTAGGTTCAACAAGGCTAAGGTAACAACAAGGGTAGCCATCAGGAATCGAGCCTACCAAAGTCTGAGAGAAGGACAATCCTAATATGGTTAGTATGATAGGTGATAAGTGGATTATATGTAGAGGTATTTTGTGAAGAGTGAAATCACATGCATTAATATTTTCTCGAAGTGAGTAAAGGGACAAGAGTAGGATACCTAGTAAAGGACAACGATTAAAGTATTTTTTGTTTTGGTTTGGACAGGTGTGTTACGTTCGGGGACCATTTGTGCAGTCAAGACGATTGTCAAGGTAGAAGTATGAGTTTTATCCTTGTAGGATGAGGTATGTTTTATGTGACACGAGCGAGTCACTATATTTTGTTCATTGCTAGATTAGCATGTGAGACAAGAAAGTGCGTATAACTATAAATGTTATTATTATGTTAATATTTTGCCTAGTGTAGCGGCATTATCCTTAGGGATATTCGCGGAGGATGAATGGGTGTATTAATCGTGTTATATACTTTATTGAGATTACTTATTTTAGTGATGTGATATACGAGTATGATATTGTCTTGATTACAACTTTATCGTAATGGTTAGTACGATAGTAGGCAGTTATTGCAAGGCTATCAGAGTGGTTTCCTTAGTGCAGCATGTTTTGTTTTGGCAAGGCCTCACCTACGAGAGGGCCGAACTCACACTTATATTCTCTATTTTAGAGATTTTGAAGGGGATGGTGGTCTCGAGATAATCGATCTCGGTATGTGTAGGGAATTTGTTGTTATGATTCAGTATGTATTGAGTCTACTGTTGAGCGAAAAGATTTAACTCATTATTATGTTTAGAGATCAGGAGTTGGTGTTAGGAAGAGCGCATTGATATATCTATCCTTTAGAGATATCAGAGTTAAGAGTTATACGCATATGTTTATGGACAGGATTTCGAGAATCTCGATTGTATGAATTCAGGGTTTATGGAATATGATTAACACTAATACTGAACGATAGTGAAAGTAGCGAAATGTTCTTTGTTCAAGTAAAATTTCAAGAGGAGATGTAACTTTTCTGTCAAGAGACGGAATAAAGGGGTACATGTTATGGACGGAGGGCCTAAAGAATTTCGATAATCGACAATGCTAGGTAGTAGTGTATCGGGGGGCTCCTTATTTGGATTTCGCTTTGCGAGACATCCCACGCATGAAACTTAGCGTAAGGTTGGAAGTTGGAAGATGTTTGGTCATTAGTCTATGAGTTTGGTACCTCGGTCGTAGTAGGAGCAGGTAATTATATCTATAAGTTGGAAGTTGAATTATTGTTTAAGGTCAGTGGAGCCGGTTGTGTGGTGAGAAAGCATTGAAAGTTTTATTTTATCACCACGAGTTGAGAGGTGGAATGATGATAAGGAGGATTTAAAATTTCGATTTCTAAGGTGATTGAGAGTACCCAAGTGTTGTAATCATGTTGTGAGCACAAGGAAAAGAAAGAATGGAGTGTTATGTGTGAAGAGTATATGATGCTAATGCTAGTATGCATGGTTTATAGGGTGTAGGGCATCCTAGTTAGCTTCTATTAAAATCATCCGAGTTGAAGGGATGTGGGAAGAGACGTGTGGAATAAATGTTTGTGAGAATAATATAACGAAGTGGAAGTGGTAGAGTGGATTGAGCGCCGTGTGAAAGACGAGAATTCCATATATGTGTGCGATCAGAGTAGCACATCGAATCTGATTGGAAGGCTGTGGGAAGCCATTTAAAAAGGGGTAGTCCTTGAGAAGGGTGGAATTTAACTATATGGAGAACACTCGGAGCGGAGTTGTAATTAGTCAAATGTGAGAGTGACTTATGCGTACAAAGAGTGATGATGTTAGTATGGTATAAAAGGTCCGGAAATGCACATCGTGGAGAAAGGTGCATGGGTCGGAACTTTCAGTATACGCAAAAGAAAGAAGGGGAGTATTAAGTGTCACTTAATGTGAGACATTACAAGTAGAAGTCGATGTCGAGCGGGACATAGTGAGTAGTCTCCGTGGGCACTACTCATAAATAGAAATTGGTTGGAACAAGAGGGTCGAACAGATAATTTTATGGCTACCGACGATTCCTATAATGGAAGAGGCCTGTAAAGTCGGTAAAGTTTCTTTAATGGGTTGCCAACCTCAAGGCAAGATCAGTGGTTCATTCGAACATGTGGAACAAGTCGCCCAAGAAAGAAGTGATTGATATCTCTTTGGGGTGATTTATAATATTAACTAGTGTGCCCCGGTCTTCCTTTGAAAGGAAGGATAGCGCCGGTACATGGTCCTACACAGTATTTTTCTGAATTAGGATAAGATTTTTTAATCCCACCTTCAAGATGGGATTTTAGGAAGCAGCGGGGATATCGTTTCATTTTGATCAGGTTGTATCACCCATAATCCAGGGAGTAGGCAAGCGGTGATTAACCATTAGTGGAGCAGTGTGAAAATAATTTTGGATTCATTGTAATCGTTTCTCTTCCACAACGGTTATAGCTAGCAAGTGGAGTATAGTACAGTAATTGGGGGAGGATATTACCTAATGACAGGGTTCCGTGGGAGCAGTCGTACATGTTTATTGTGAACAAGGTGCTTATTGAGGTTTTGGTGTGGAAAAAAAACCTTAACTTCTCTCACTCTGAATGTTAAGAGATGGAAGGATAATCAAAATTTTTGATTGGTCGAGTTAGAGTCTGATGACTATGGTGGAATTACTACGGCTGTCTTAGGCGAACAAGAGTTGTCAGATGTTCATATGGTTTCTCTCAGAATGGGAGTTTTGTGTTTAGATATATACGGGTAGTTGTCATGTAGTGAGGTGCAACCTCCTAATGATATTGAAATAATGGGAGTCAATGATGTATAGGCCCATCTTACGCGAATGTGGTTGGATAGGAGCACAATGTGAAGTGTCGTTAATGAGAGTGTTAAACAAGCTTGCTGCAAAGCGGGGGCTATAGTAATTGAGTGCCTTACTATGTAGATAATTTGCATACTGATAAGGTATCCAGAATTGTTTTACCAGATAGGCCTTATTTTCTGAATTTCGGGACGAAATTCCATTATTAGGGGGGAAGTATGTAATACCCCATAATTTTATGGCTTTTAAATTTAGGGATTTATTAAAGTTAATTGAGATATATTAATTTAATATTAATCCGAACTTTTGTTTTAAATATTTATTAGCATGACGAGAGTTAGTAATTATTAGAAAATTGTTGATTTGTTAAATATTACTTATTGAGTAGAATAAGATGTAGAATTGAATTTATAAAAATTGTCATGAGAGAATAATATGACAATTATGAAAATTATGTCAGGACGCGCCTGTGTCGTATCGGGACTAAATTATTATTATTATAAGTGAATAAATTAAAAATCGCCCGTATGGTCATTTCGAGTGCGTCAACATGTTCGGAAGGGACAAGATAGTCAGAAAAGTATACCCGAGGATTTAGTTTGGGCCTCGGGGCGCTTTTAGGCCTAATTGGCATCCCAGGAGGGTATTTTAGATATTTTGTATTTTTGGGTAATTAAACCCACGAATTTCCCTAAGGTATATCAGCCATTTGAGTTAGGCTTTTAGGGTTAACAATCACAGAACCTAAGAACGTCCATTAGAGAAGAAGGTAGGAAGGTTTCCAAGCAATCCAAGTCCAAGAACTCATTCGTTTGCACCGACACTACCACCAAAACGTAGATCGCACGACGAGGAACGCAACCATACATTTTTCATTCATAAATCAGAACCTTGAATTCCAGATAAGTATCTATCTTGATTTGTTTTTAGTTAATGTCTAACCCTTGTTTGTTTAGGATTGTTAAGAACATGTTTTATGGAAGAAATTGATAATTTGGAGACTTAAAATCGCATGTTTTAGAGAAACTAAATATATTCTGGACATACCTATCATATGTAGAGGATTATCCACGAATTGGTATGGATTTAGAGGCAAGACATCTAGAAAGGAATTAGAAGAGTGAATATTTCATGAAAAATTAGGGTTCTTGTTAATTATGTTAAATTATCCCATAAATTCAATGCCTTGATGAATTTGGACATGTTTCACGTAGGAAATCATGTATATAGGTATATGTAACTATTAGAAATGTTGTTTGGGAGTTTGGGAATCGATAATGGCATTTTGGAGCAATTAGGAAGATGAAACCCGTAGGTTGGAACTGCAGTTTCTGGGCAAGAACTGCTTGATCGATCGATCGACCAAGAACATCGATCGATCGACCCCTCCTGGAAAATTGGATATTTTTTCCCTTTTTGTTCAATTCGGTTTGAATACGTAGGAACCCTTAATTATTATTATTTATAGAGTATAATGGGTCGTGAGGAGGACCAATAGGGTCTAAATAGACTCCGTTGAAAGAAATTTAATATGGGATGAAATTGTGGGTTAACGGGGAATTTCGGTGCACATTAGAGATTCTGCGTAAGTTCATGAATGAATTGAGGAACTCGTGAAAGACTTAGACCAAAAGGTTAGAGAGGGTATACCTACTGAAATTGTATTTAATAAGAGGGAATACTTCGAGAGATAAGAAGTAAGTATGAAATAAATTATAAGTGGGAATAAAATAGATGAACCCCATAAACGAGATAATTGGGTAAAATTGTACTAAATACGAGTAATAATTATTATGGGTTGTGGGCGAACCTTATTGAAAATTGTGTATCTATATATGTCCGTGTGACTGTGTACATATATTAAATACTTTAATTATGAATAATCATACCGGCGCTATCAAGGGGGTTGCTGTGTCGGGACAGTCTTATCTTGATGGGACTTTCATGGGGGATATTGACTTGTACCCTACAACATAGGATTCCTTGATACAGGCTATCTGAGAATGATAGTTGGACATTCCTAAGAGACGTGAGGGGTATGTGCTGACCTCTTAGTGACTTTGAACTATGCTTCACCTCCATTTTGTGTGTATTGTATTAATACAGTTCGAGAGTGATTCCGAGCTAGTATTTCCCGTAGTACGAGTGATACGGGGACTTGATAGCAGAGTATGCCAGCACCATAGATTTTATATGGGGCGACGATAGTATATATATATTATACGAGTGACTAATATATATATATATATATATATATATGGAAACTTTCTACAAAGTGTATAAGTAGTTAAGAAATGAATAAATGCTCCAACTTTATATTAAGTGTTTGGAAACCTTGTAACGATATGGTGTTGCTCTAAGTAACGTAATAAATGTTGAAGAGATTGATTTTGTTTAAACTAAATATCCTAACCCTTCTACTTCTCGGGATAAAACTTTATGGAAAAATAAGTTAGATTAACTTATGAGTTTAGTAGTATGGTGGACGTGCACACTAGATGAGAGGTGAAAATTATCAAGAGAGTGTCGCATATTAGCATGGTTGTTACATTAGCCAGTAAGTAATTTAAATACTTGTTAAACTATTTTAAACTGTTTTAGACTCGGGCTCCGACCCGTTTTCTGTCATTTCTCTCTCTTATATATATATATATATATATATATATATATATATATATATATATAATTATGTATGTATTACAGGTGCCCGGGCATCATGCATAGGTTCTTTGAATTTGACATATTGCAGCTTATGTGGGAGTTACAGGCCCTTGCTTTAGACGTCCTCTTCGTTGATTCTACTCGTATTTTAGTTCTTCTTAGTTAGGGCATGTGTCGCCCGTTTCCCTATTCATTTTGGAATTGTCAGAGATTTATATTTGTTTATATTTCGAGTTTCAGTATTCCTAGGGAGTTAACTTTTGTCAGGATGATTTCATGTATAGTTGTTTAACTTGGTTTGGTTAATCTAGATGGATTAATTCTTTTGTGTTGATTGCTCTCTGTAGCACTTATGCGATTCTTAGACTATTGATTTTTTAAAAAGGTTTTCAAGTTGGAAAAAAATGGAAATAAGACTTTAAATTATTTTGACACTTAGCTTAATTATTTAGGGTATTTAATTTCGAAATTTTATTTTGCGACAGTGATGATCAGAATGAACCAACCGTTCACCTTGATTTTAATATAATAAATGATTGATCATCGGGTATTTAATTAGGCGAGGTGTCACAGATATCCGACCACCTGTTGCACGTCTATGCGGGATGTAACCCCAAGCTCCCGATACAAATGAGACAATATACCTACTCCCCAAGCATATTCATTGCACTTTCCAATTTTTTGCAATGTTTATAGGTAGTAAATCGACACTTGATTCCCAAATTTGTCTGGGAATAACAAGTACCCAATCATGAGGAACAAGTACCCCTGCACCGCTTGCTCAATGTCTCTTTTGGTGACATTCTCCCCCAACCTTTTCACCTTCCCCTTGCACAGATCCATTAACCAATCGAAATGAACCGCATACAAAGACTTGAATTTTTCCAATGCCTCCTCATCCTTACAACCAATGTATTTGGTTAGCCATTTAATTTTTTAGCCTTTTCTTCGAATTTCTTAAACACCGTCTCGTAGATCAGTTTACCAATGACCGGTATGTTTAGGAGATGGTACATATATTTTAGGGTGATGCTCATTTCATCGAACGACATATTGAATGAATTTGTCTCCGATTGCCACCATTCGATGAATGCCAACACCGATACATAGTCGATATACCTGTTTGAGTGTTTTACCAAACCTCAGAAACCTGAGTTTTTAACCAACTCAACCACCCTCTCATCCTCCTTTTCTATACCCCACTTAGAATTTTTATGAAATGGTACACGTATTTCATTATGCCCCTCTCCTCATCACAATTTCATATCGAATAAGCAACATGGTTCAAATTTTTTTTGGAAGTAACTCGAGGTTATTTGGCGTGCACCCCTCTAATGGTTGTGAATCTGAGTGGATAATTTTTTTTTGAGTTTTCTTCTCTCGTGGTTTTGAAGATATTGACGGTTGAATTTACTCTTTCGAAGAGGAAGACTCGACATTTATCTCATCTATTTGATCTCCTCTTTTCCCCCCTTCACCTTTAGTCTACTGTTATCCCTTTTTAACTACCTCGTGCGAACTACCCTCCTCTTCCTCAGCACTCCCTCCCTCATCACTCTCACACCCTCTGCCTCAGGAACCTCCTACGCATTGGCTATCTCTTACCCATCCTCATTTCCCCTTATATCTTCAACCACCTTCTTTATAAGCTTATTTAATGCCCATGAAGGATAATACCCTCTACTTTTTTCATTGTCACTACTGCTTGGCGATGCAGGTTGTTCACCTCCTCCAATCGCCTCCAACCTCCTCTTTCACTCTGATGCGGTAAGAGCATTTCTAGATCTTCCTATTTATATATATCCTAAAATTTCAATAACAAAAAGGTGAGAAATAACCTAAAATCATATGTTTAAGCGTTAATACGCTGAACAGTAACCGTAAATGAGCAACAACGGTGAGATATAACTGTAAGGGAGCCTAAATGGTGAGCTATAACTGAGTAAGAGAACATCATGGTGACTTATCACCGTCGCCAGTAAATCACGGTTATAACAAACCGTTATCATTCATACCATGGCTGCCTTAGACCGTGTGTATAACTACCACGGTTTGTTATCACCGTTTGTATCAAATAAAAATTTGCTTGTAACCCACGGTCACTCCTCACCATAATCTCATTCACATGGTTACTCCTTACCGTAGCTACTTATTCATGGCCAGCGGTCACCAAAGAGGATTCTCACCTATGGTGACGAGTGGCCATTTGTTCTGCTTCCCAATTTTTTTTTTGCGTTCAAACCCTAAAAGTGTTTGGTTCGCATTTTAAGGAATATATACGCAATGTTGAAATAATGCATGATTGTAATACCATTCAAAAGTGTTTTCATTTTAGTTTTTAAACGTTTTCATAGTAAGGTTTGCCTGATTTAGTTTCCTACCATTTTAATGTGCATTTTGACACACATTGTTCACATAATATAATAATGGGTATTAAAATCACATACCCAAAGTTTTTTTTTTATCTCAAGGTATAATGAGCATTTTTCTAGTCTCTGTAGGTTGAGAGAAATGGTTAGAGGGAAGTTAGAGAGAGAGAGAGCGAGATTTTTAAAATTTTCTAAGCTTATATATGATACCAAGTTATGTGTTGTTGGGGTTTTAAGGTGTTTGAGATAAATAAGTAGTACTTATGTGGTGTTATGGAGAAAAGGGTGATTGTGAGATATTTTTGGATGGAATTATCAGGTCCCTTTAAATATGATATACAATTATTTTAGGCACACTAAAATATTAAAGAGTAATTTTAGTGGTACACTTACCAATCAACTGCTCCAAATGTGTTAGGGATTACTAATTAACCATTACCTCAATCCTTTTTTCCCTCTAATTCTTTTTTTTCCACCAAGATTAGAGAGCCTTTTCATGACCGTATATTTTATGAGAAAGAAGCCATAGAATTGATCAACTCTAATGGCTCGTTATTACCGTTCGCGTAGATAATTAATATTAAGTGATTTTGGGGATAGAGTTTGGCTCGCTTTTGAATTGAAATGCTCTCAAAATTTTCTCGTTTGGTTATTATAGATATATATATCTAACAAGAACATGAAACAAGCTTCATGTTCTAATGATAAAATATGAAATTGATTACAAATCGAAAGACAACATGATATTAATGGATTTAACTATACTAAATTAACGCAGTTTCAATTATTTTTAGGCTAATGTCAAGAAATATTTTTACATGTTTTTTTATATAATATGACAAATAAACATCCAAAAGACATCCCAAGTTAATTCGTAATATTGTATCAACTTATATCTTACACAATTTCCTTCAAATGCTTTTACAAATGACCACTTGTAACATAATCAAATTTTCAAATCCAACATATCCCATTGATTGATCTGAGAAATATTTTAATATTATGGAGCAAATTTAGATTTGAGTTAAGAACTAGCTAGGGAATGGGGTGGCCCTATATATATATATATATATATAGAGAGAGAGAGAGAGAGACCCTCTCTTGTAAGGACTCCTTATGGTGCAGACCCCAGTACATACCATTTTTTAAAAGTAGTAAAAAATGAATTTTTTGATGAAATTTCATGAATATGATCTCCATGGTAGGAAGATCATATCTAATTTTTTTCATCAAAAAATTCAAGAAAAAACTAGTTGAGATGAAGTGATATGTAAAAAAATTGTATTAATATGCATTTTTTACCGTTGAAATGTTAGGGATCATCTCACCCACTTTTTGATTGATTTTTTCGATGAAACTTAATGGATATGATCTAGATAGTGAGAAGATCATATCCATGAAGTTTCATCAAACAATTCAGTCAATAAAGTGGTTGGCGCTGACCTAATATTTCAACGGTTAAAAATGCATATTTATACCCTTTTTGTACATATCACCTCACCTCAACGACCTTTTTATTGAGTTTTTTTACGAAAAAAAATGGAGATGGTCTTCTCAACATGGAGATCATATCCATGAAGTTTCATCAAAAATTCATTTTTTTTACTATTTTAAAAAAGTAGTATGTATCGGGGTATGTACCATAAGGAGTCCTTACAGGAAACTTTCTTTATATATATATATATATATATATATATATATATAAAGTTAATACTAACATTTGATATTTTAAACTTTTCTATTTTTAACTTTGTGCATAAAAAATTGAATATTTTGATATCTCTAAACATATAATAATAGAGAAATTCGTAGTACACATTCAACTAAAAGAATTAATTAGAACATTGAATGTCTCTTTTATGAACACTAGTATGCACTCATGTGCATTTCATATGTAACGCACGTTGGATGGTAGGTACGCGAATGATATTAGATTTAATTAATATTAAGAGATTACGAATGAATATTGATTTGCCATTTAATAAACTTATTTTAATTAAGTAAACATAAACAATCCAAAATGAAAAAAAATAAGTAATAATAATTTAGAAAGCTTTATGGAAATGAATAAGTGAAACATGAATGAAAGATATGAGTGATTTCTGTAACTTCTTATTCATAATGAAGTCAGGATCATTTGTTTCTTCCACATGATTTCTCATGAAGCGTCCTGATGTTCAATCCTCATAACTCAATTTATTGACTTTGATGTAGAATGTGAAAACTTTTCCAACTAAAGGATTAAAACAAATTATTCTGAAACTAAAACCATAATGAACCTTCAGAAATGTGATAATTGACATTTAGTCAGGGTAATTTCCAAAGAATTTAAATCACCTACTCGTACATTTTGTAATGATAGGCATAAAATGAAGAAAATGTCCATTACTCTGAACTTCAATGTCATTGTTTTATTTCGCAATAAAATGATATGTTAAAAGGAATGTCAAAAGATTTTTATCATTGTTATAACCTAAAATAACTTGACCAAGTTGACCTATAAAGTGATGACACGTGTTATATAATTAGTGGCCCTAGAAATATCAAAACAAATGTGGTTGGAACTATTATCCCTTGGTTGGCACATTATCCTACCACCCCCAAGAATATGAACAGACAAGAATATAAATAGACATACGTGAGACTCTCAACAACCACCATGCACATGCACGTGAAGAATATCCAACTGCTAATTATAATGTAAAAATGTAAATACCTAATGAATGAAGGTATTCCATCTTTTCATCTTCCTACTACTATAAATAGCTCATTACCTCTCTCAAATAAGGGAAACTAAAAATAGTTTATTAAAACCATAGAGAGAGGCTTATATTAAACCTTAAAATATAATGGCATTGCACTCATGAATGTAGGCACCTCGCTGGGCTGAACCACATAAACCCTTGTGTCTTTCTTTGTCTCCCATCCCTCTTTAACTTATTACTTCATATGTAAATATAACTATCAATTTAATTAAGACGATACTAATACAAATCAAAAAACCAAATTTAGACACCAATAAATTAGCACCGTTTATTAGAAATCAAAGGGACAATATTTATTTCCTACTCATTTCCCAGCAAGCAACGAAGTTTTCAATCACGTTCCATAATGATTAAAGAATGGTAGACAATTCAGAAGGTAGCCATGCCGCTGGCGAGGCCTTTAACCCCTCTGCCCCTTCTGGTATAGGGGATTTATAAGGTGTTCTGCTAAACATAGCAAAGGGCCAGGAGGCTATGCAAGAGACCGTGAGACAGCTAACTCAGGTGCTCCAAACTAGGTCAGTAATTGGTCCGACAGCTAGAGGATAAATGTTGCCTACAACACCCTATGGGAACATGCAACATAGAGAGGAAATGATCAATCTAGATACTTAGATCCACCAACGACAGATCTTACCACCTTAGCGCAACCTCGTCAACTATATCTACTGATTATTATGATTGACATTCACTCTCTG
This sequence comes from Sambucus nigra, assembly GCA_949130495.1. Taxonomy (NCBI): domain Eukaryota; kingdom Viridiplantae; phylum Streptophyta; class Magnoliopsida; order Dipsacales; family Adoxaceae; genus Sambucus; species Sambucus nigra. The sequence continues at coordinate 56,044,550 of OX422214.1, forward strand.
AAGATGGGTTGAGCTCCCTGGATAGGCTAAGTAAGGGATCAACCTTTGATCATCTAGGTCCCCAAGCTAATAGGGTCACAATCATAGATAGCCCTCCAGATCATGAGATTGTAGAGAAGGATCTGTTACGTCCAAAACCAGCTTGCATGGATCCGTGCGTGCCGATCGAACTTCTTAGAAATAGATCTCAACATAAACTTAGGTCGAGCGGCTAAGACTGCTTCAAACAAAATCGATCTAGAAGAGCATCCCTAAAAAGTCTCTATTCAACATTTCGAATATCATTTGGGAGAAATGGCCAAATTCAAAAACCCTTGCACATGAGTTTTGTGAAGGGATCACCTTTCTTCCCAGCAATTGTGAACTTCCCTATACCTGCTAAATTCAAGCCACCTTTGGTCACTCCCAAGTATGATGGTAATATTGATCCAGTCCTTTATGTATAACAATATCAAGCTACCATCAACATCTACTCAGTCTCAGACAAGATGTGTTATTGATCATTTTTCAACACTATTAGTGGGTCAGCACAGATTTGGTATAAGAACTTATCACGAGGAAATATATCTAGATTTAATAGCTTGTGGATTTTTTCATCAGTAACTTTTGCTTTAGAGATAAACCAATCAAGAGGGTATCTCATTTATTGAGTGTTCGCCAGCGACTAGGAGAAACAACATGCAAATACATCACTTGATTTAACAATAAAAAATTGGAAGTCGTGGACACGAAGAAAATATAGCAACCACTGCATTAATGAGAAGTTTACTCCCTGAGAAGTTTGTAAGGACAAATTTCCAATCAAGTCATTTATAGTATTGGCTACATTCCGTTGGACAAAACTCTTTGGGATCATTACTAATTAAGATACATAATCAAGCTTCATACAACCTTAGAGAATCGGGCCTTCAAAGTTCAAGCTATATCAATTTGCATCTCAATTCCATTCTCCTAAAAAGGTATATGACCAAAACCATTTTTAAGTGTTGGAGTAATTTTCATAAAGAATAATTTTCATATAGAGTAATTGTCATAAAAAAATAATTTTCATAAAAACCTTTTTTAAAATTTATTTTAACTCTTTTTTGAAGAAAAAAGAAATCTCGTTCGAAGTCCTTCCAGGTCGTTTAAATGACTTGGATCTTACGACCTAGCCCAGCCTGCACTGGTACCTCATTAGAAGTTCATTAGAAATGTTGTTTGAACTAACTCGTTCGAACAAGTTTTCTAAAGACTTATCTAACATCTGCATTGGACTATTATTAGATAACTCGTTCGAATGAAAGGTCGTTTGAACGAGATCCGTCAATTTTTGAATTTTTTTAACTGTTTTCCTGGAGTTATTTTATATAACTTCCAAGGTCCACTACTTTTCCTGTTTTGATAATATGGACGAAAATCAGTTTTTAACCAAGTGGTTTTTTATACATTCTTGAGAGAAAAAATATCATATCTTCTTTTTGATGAAAAATCCTTCGCCAACACAATCTAACTTTTGAACCAAAACCCCATACAATCAACCTGAAAATTCAACAAGCACACTTGCAGTGGATTTCTGCATTCAAGTTTATTGGAGACGGTAGTTTGGGCTTCGGTGGATACCTTCGGTGGATACCGCGACACGGGTAGTGTCGAGCAACGCGTTGGAACTTCGCGTACTACAAATTCGGAGGTAGAGGACGACATCCACATGTCTTAATATTGAGTCAAATTCTGTAAGTCTTTTGATTCCTTTGTAAAACCTATTTGTAGTGGATTTTTCTAGGCCCAACCGTTCGAGGTTTTTCCCATTTGGGTTTTTCTCGGACATCGGTGCGTTGTGGTTGTGATTTTTACACTTTACTTTATTAAATCACCTAGATGTATGCATAAGATAAAAAGGATAAAATTGGCTAATTTTATATCTCTTAATCAAGTTATCAATCTCACTACTTTAATTGTTAATTGCTTGTGCTAACCTTTAAATTTGCAAAGGAAATTAAAATTGGAATATTTCTCTACTTGGTAAATTTTTAAATAGTGTAGTGTGTGTGTATTCTATTAAATAACCTCAGTTCATATAACCGTACAACTTTAAATTGGTATCAGTGCTAGTCTCTAAAAGTTATTTAGATGAATCGTGGAGGTTATATGGAAAGTTTTTCGTCGAATAGACCACCTATGTTTGATGGAAATAATTACACCTATTGGAAATCATGTATGAAATTTGCCTTTAAATCAATTGATGAACGTTTTTGGGTTGCTGTTGAAAGAGGACGGTCCCCTCCTACTATGATCGTTGATGATGAAATTATTTTAACACCTGTAGAAAATTGGAGTGAGGATGAATTGAAATTGTGTAACTTTATCTCTAAAGGTTTAAATGCCTTATTTAGTGTTGTGGCTCCCGATGAATTTCATCGTATAATGACGTGTGAGACGTCATACGAAGCTTGGAATATTCTCCAAGTTACTCATGAGGGAACTAATGTAGTTAAAGCTTCAAAACTTCAAAACTTAACAACTCAATTTGAAACCATCACCATGAAAGAAAATGAAACGTTTGATGAGTTTTATGCTCGTATATTTGATATTGTTAATTCTTGCTTTAACTTAGGTGAAAAAATACCTGAAGATCGTGTTGTTAAGAAAATTCTCAGATGCCTTCCTAAGCAGTTCATTCCAAAAGTCACAGTTCTTAATTCATTAGGAAATCTAAATACTTTAAAACTTGAAGAGCTTGTTGGTGATCTTCAAACATATGAATTAGATATGTTTCCTAAAGATAACAAAAGCAAAGATAAAGGTGTTTCCTTGAAAGTAAATAAAGTAGAAGTGTCTGAGTCTGATAAGTCTGATATAGATCCTGATGATATAGCTCTATTTGATAAAAAATTTAAAAAAATTGTCAAGTTCAAAAAGAAAAACTCAAACTTTGAAAAACCAAAATTTGAGAACAACAAAAACAAAGGTAATAGAAAATTCAATAATCAGGATCCTAAGAAGTTTAACAGAGATAACTTTAAAAGGGATGATTCGGGTAGATGCTTTGAGTGTGAGGGACATGGTCATAGAGCGTTTGAGTGCCCTACTAAACTTAAGAGACAAGGTAAAGAAAAGGTTGTTTACAATGCTACTCTAAGTGACAGTGATAATGAGTCTGAAGACTCTACCCCATCTAGAAATAATTTTATCGCTTTTATAGCAAGTTATGCTAGTAATTCAAGCAAGTCACATCATAATGTTGATAATTCCGAGTAAAATTTTGAGGTTGTTTTCACTCACTCTTCTAGTAGTGATGAAAAAGGAAGTGAAAGTGAAATAAATGAGAGTGAATTGCAATCCGCCTATTCTGAACTATACACTGAGTCTCTTTGTATTCAAAAATTAAACAAAAGATTAACTTTTAAAGTCTTAACTTTAGAAAAAGAGTTGAAAAGACTGAAGGAGAAAGAGTCTTTAGTTAGTTAACTTGAGGCAATTAAGATATCCCTTTCTGAGAAGCTTATATTAATAGGCAAAGAAAAATGTGACTTAATTAACTCCTTAGAAGGTGTTAACAAAGATCTTCATGAGTCTTTATAGATTAGAAAATCTCTTGAAGCTAAAATAGTACAACTTGAAAAAGATCTCGAGTACTCTCGTGAAGTCAAAGTCACACTCAAAGATAATTCAGGAAGAATGGGAAAATTATTTCTAGGTCCTGTTTTAGGATATAAGGAGAAAGGTTATCAAAAGGGAAAGGGTATATAATATGAAGAAGGAGAGTCATCCAAAGTCAAACTCGAACCCGTAGCTAAGTTTGTTACTAAATCATATTCACCTAAACCTTATCTCCCTAAAATAAGTCCACCTAACCAATTTTAAATAGCTAATACAAAACAACCTTATGTGTGCACTTATTGCCACAAACGGGGTCATCTTAGAGATTTTTGTTACAAGCTTGGGAAAAACTCTTATTTCACAACTCCTAAGCAACACTATAGCTCCTTAGCTAGTCATAAGAGCCAAGTTTAGTATCTAGTCAATACTTCTAAAGGTCTAATGGAAGAGTTTCTAAGGTTCTCTAAAGTCCAAGGGAATAGTTCCAACCAAAATACTAGAGTCAACAAAGGGAAGAATACAACTCATGCTTGGGTTAAGAAAGTGAGACCAATAAAGAATTTGTTGTTCATATTGTACTTAAGGATCAAAATACCTCCCAATGGTACTTTGATAGTGGTTGTTCGAGACATATGACGGGTGACAAATCCTTGTTTACCACTCTTGAAAACTATAAAGATGGTAAGGTCACTTTTGGGGATGGAAGCAAATCTCAAATCATGGGTAGAGGATCTATTGAAATTTCCAATTTTCCTAAACTTGAAAATGTCCTTTATGTTGATGGTCTCAAGGCTAATTTGATAAGTATTAGCCAACTATGTGATGAAAATATTGATGTTAAGTTTAGTCAATCGAAGTTCACCTTATATGATAAATCGGGTGAATCTATTTACAAGGTGTGAGAACTAGTGATAATTGCTACGGAATAGTTCCTAAATCCTCTTTAGTTTGTAATAGTGCAAAAGCCCTGTCTGCCGATCTTTGGCATAAAAGATTAGTTCATGTTAACTTTAGAGATCTTGATCGATTAGTGAGAAAAGAGCTTGTTTGTGGTTTACCATCTCTAGGAAAACCAACCTCCACTATTTGCGAGCCTTGTCAATTAGGAAAGCAAATTAAGAATCCACATACAAAGTTAAACTCAATAACCACCTCTTGTATCTTAGAATTGATACATATGGACCTTATGGATCCCACTTATACTGAGAGCATAGGAGGAAAGAGATATATTTTAGTGATGGTGGATGATTTTTCTAGATACTCCATAGTATGTTTTCTAAGAGAAAAATCTGAGACTGTTGATTTTCTCACTGTTAAATGTAGAATTCTTCAAAATCAACACAGTGTTACCATAAACCGCTTTAGGAGTGATAATGGAACGAATTCAAGGAATTCGGTGTAAATGCCTTTTGTGATGAAATAGGGATTAAGAATGAATTCTCGTCCGTTCGAACTCCACAACAAAATGGTATAGTTGAAAGAAAAAATCGAACGATCCAAGAAATGGCAAAATCTATGATCATATGAAGAAATGTGCCTCATAGGTTTGGGGCCGAAGCGGTTAACACCTCATGTCACACCGTAAATAAGGTTTATTTTCGTCCTAATACTAACAAAACACCGTATGAATTATGGACCTAATTTGACCTATTTTAGAGTTTTTGGTAGTCCTAGTTATATCCTTCGGGATAGAGAACTCCTAGGTAAATTTGACTCAAGGAGTGATTAAGGTATTTTCCTAAGATATTCTCAAAACAATAGAGCTTTTAGGGTTTTCAACTTAAGTAGTTCAAAAGTCATGGAATCAATAAATGTTGTAATAAAAGATGATGCTCCAGCCACATCTATTGAAAATGAGGAAGATTTATCATGTGAGTGTGATGTTGTTTTCGATGTTAAAAATATTGAGTCTCAGAATGACTTGGTTATTCCCACTACTGAGAAAAAGGATCCTTCTCCTTGGGTTCGTAAAAGTCACGACCCTTCAAAAATTATAGGAGATCCCACGGTAGGTGTCAAGACTAGGGCACAGTTAGAAAATGAAGTTACCTATTAGTGCTATACTTTTAAAATTGAACCTAAAAACTTTAAAGAATTGTTAAAAGATGAACACTGGATTAATGCCATGCAAGAAGAATTGTTTCAATTTGAGAAAAATGATGTTTAGGAATTAGTCCCTCGGCCTTCTAATACTAACATCATTGGTACCAAATGGATTTTTAAGAATAAAATGGATGAAAATGGTGTCATTATTCGTAACAAAGCTAGATTGGTTGCCCAAGGATACACCCAAATAGAAGGTGTTGACTTTGAAGAAACTTTTGTTCTAGTTGCTAGGTTAGAATCGGTTCGCCTTTTACTAGCCATAACATGTCACCTTAAATTTAAATTGTATCAAATGGATGTCAAAAGTGCTTTTTTAAATGGTATTCTTCAAGAAGAAGTCTATGTTGAACAACCGAAAGGATTTGAGGACCCAAAGAATCCTAATCATGTTTTCTTTCTAAAGAAAAAACTATATGGATTGAAACAAGCACCCCATGCTTGGTATGGAAGGCTCACTTATTATCTCCTTTCTCGTGGCTTTTTGAGAGGGGGAGTAGATATGACACTATTTGTCCGTCGTGATGAGAAAGCTATTCTATTTACACAAGTGTATGTCGATGATATAGTGTTTGATTTTACGTGTGATAAACATACTCAATTTTTTCAAAAGAAATGCAAGATGAATTTGAGATGAGTATGGTCGGTGAACTTACTTACTTCCTAGGTCTTCAAGTTCGTCAACTCGAAAGTGGGATATTTTTGTCTCAAACTAAGTATGCTAAAGACCTTGTTAAGAAATTTAAACTAGAATCCGCTAAGCATGCACGTACTCCAATGAATTCTTCGATTAAACTTAGTAAGGACATCGAAGAAAAGACTGTAGAGCACACTCTTTTTAGGAGTATGAGAGGTAGTCTACTTTATCTAACCGCTAGTCGCCCGGATATTTCCTTTAGTGTAGGATTTTGTGCCCACTATCAAGCCGCCCCAAAAGAGTCTCATTTACTTTCCATTAAATGTATCATCAAATATGTTAGTGGGACCCTGTCTTTTGGGATTTGGTATTCTTTCGACACAAATGATTGTCTGTCAGCATATTCGGACACCGATTGGGCAGGAGATGATAATGGATGCAAAAGTACATCTGGCGATTGTTTCTACTTTGGAAGTGCACTTGTCTCATGGATGATCAAGAAACAAAATTATATTTCTTTATCCACGGCGGAGGCCGAATACATAGCCGTCGGGAGTTATTGCACTCAACTCATTTGGATGAAACAAATGTTGGAAGATTACGGTATTTCTCAAGGCACCATGACTATCTATTGCCACCATACTAGTGCAATTCACATTTCCCATAATCCCGTTCAAAATTCTAGAACCAAGAATATTAGGATCCGTGAATATTTTATTCGCGACTTGGTTGAAGAGAAAATCGTTTCCTTAAGCTTCGTTAGCACCGATCAATAATTGGCCGATATCTTCACAAAACCTCTAGATTCTCTTAGGTTTGAAAACCTTAGGAAATTGATTGGAGTTTGCTCCATTGATTGAGATCGTAGTCAACTATCTAGTGTAGGTTGTGTTTATTGTCTATATTTTTACCTATGATCTAGATTATTTTTGTAAATATTTTATTCAATATTTCAAAAAATATTTTTCTTTCTTATTTTCAAGGAAAACGGGAAAGGTTAGAAAAGCTTTCACAAATTTTTGTCCATATGGTTTTGTGTTTGATGTGTTCGGATCACTGTTCTATTTCATGTCCAGGTGACTTTCGATGAGTAGTTAAGCCGGACTTCGTCTCTCTTGTGCACAATAATGATCTTTTATGATATGTATTTATGTGATTGTCTCATATAATTGCCTTCTTGCACACACTTTTCACGAAATATTGCGGATATCTTTTTCACATTGCACTCGCATGGTGAGCTGTGATGTTGTCTTTTCAACCTTAGTCACCTCTTATAAGCAATCGAAATTGTGCATGATCATCCATTTCCTGAATTTAAATAAAAAATGTAATTATATTCATCCGGTTGTTTGTTGTTTCTAGCAATGGACTCGGGCTGCAAAAAATAATTTTTTTTTACGTAAATAGCCTCCATTTGCATTATCGAATAAGTGCCTAAAATTGAAGCATTGAAAAATGATATATAATGCCAAGGCCAAAATTGTTTAGCTTGATTGATTCTTCAAAAGAAAAGTCTCAATCTAAAGTTGCTTGTGGGAGATATAAGTTGAAGATCAATGGGCATGCACATTTATTCGATACATTGCTTTCTAATTGTGACAACATTGGCGAGAGAATCATCTATCTTGTATACGTGTTTCTTTAGTGTTTGAGTGTCCTATAGTATTTCTTTATTGACACAAGGCTAATGTGAGTACATATTGCGTCTATATTTTTTTTGGCATTTCGCACTTGTGCGTTGTCTTGGGTAAAATCTCTCAATCGTATTGTTCACACCCCTACATATCCGCTCCTATGGTTTGGATATGTCTTCACAACCTATGACACTTAAAACCTTCCTTTTGGCATTTCTTTGGCCTTCCTAACTCCTTCATATATGTTATTTTCTTTCTATTTCTATTTTTTTTAACCTGATTAAAGTTCGTCAGAAAATCTCGTTCAAACGAGTTTTCAAACGAAGTTTCCTAACTCTAGACTGTCATATCACTCGAATTGTCGTTCGAACGAACTTCTAATGAAGTCTCTAACGAGGTTCATTATATGTCTTTAGGACATCGTTCGATAGAAGTCGTTCGAACGACATTTCTCGTTCGAACGACGTGGGTTTATTTTGGGCGGTTTCTCTTTCCAAAATTCTGCCGCTTAATTTTTTTCCCTTTATCTCTCTCCTCGTTCCCCCGTTTTCCCCATTCCCCCAAATCTCTCCATCTCTCTTTTCCCATTTACCCACTTACTCTCTTCCCTCTACTCCCATTTACCCATTTCCCCACTAAACCTATACTCCATTTTACCTACGTTTTTCTCCCCTAACCTCCATTTAACATATTTCTTCCTCCCACTACACTCATCCCTCTTCTATCTCATCTTTCTCAAGCTAGGGTTCCGAGTTTGGAGTTCTACCTCTTCTCTTTTCTAGGTATTTTTTTTCTTTTCTCTTCTTTATTTGTATATGTATATATATGTGTGTGTGTGTGTGTGTGTGTGTGTGTGTGATATTGGGTGTGATTTCTCAAACTACATTTTATCCATTTTTGTCACCCAATTTCATATACATATATCACATATATATATATATCTATATGTGTATATATATAACTTTTCTTTAGGGCTATATAATATATCATAATATTTTTTGTTGCCCCTAATTAAGTTGATCTCCCTGAACATTATCACTTTCTTTAACTTAAATATTTTTTGATAATTTCGTGGAGCTTTCCTTAATTATTTATTTATTTATTGTTGTTTTATCTCTAACATGGGATGGGAATTGTTGCTATTTGGTTTGTTTGGTTGTTGGTGTGTTTGGCAGTTTGGATGGATTTTGTTTGGGTAGGTCCTAGTTTAGCCCTCTAAAATGGCCCCTCGCAGTCGTCGCAATCATCGCATAAGAGACTCTCCCGAGGAATGCTCTTCTTCCTCATCTTCATCCGATGTGGACACCAGTCTTACTGCGACGATCCCTGATCTTAAACTGCGTTGAAAGACTCTCACCAGTCATACCCAATACCATACACAGGGTTTTTCCACTAGGTCCATTGTTTGAGAAAAATTTGACCAACTCACATCTCTAGCAGGCACCACAGTCCACTCCTGGATATCTGACTTAGGGTGGTACCCCTTGTTCTCCCTCATTGACACAATTTTTCCCGACCTTATTCAGGAATTTTACTTTTAGATGTCTGTTCGGGAGGATTATATTTTCTCTCGAGTGAGAGGTCGGGAGGTCATTGTCATTCCTGACTCCATCACTCGTCTCATCTCTTTACCCCGAGTCAATAATCCATCCTACCCTTGGGCTCCCGCTTCTCGTCCTGACCCCACTCTGATTATCAGCATCGTGTGTAGGATTTTCCAACCCGGCACTATTACAATTTTCCATAAAAATTTACATACAGATTTTATGGTCCTAAATTGGATTGTATGTGCCTGCCTCATCCCTCATGAAAACTCCACTCAAATCACTAAGATTCACGTGGGCCTTATGTTTGCCATTAGCATTCGGGCTACCATCGACTTACCCACCTTCATTTATCTAGTCATTAAGTTTGTTAGAATCAACCCATCCAGTCCCGCTAGATAAGCCATTCCCTTTGCCGTCATTATTACCCGCCACTGTCTTGCTGCCGGCTGTCCTCATCTTTCCACCGATGTCCCTGTGACCTGCTACCAATTCATTGATATGTCCTCTATTAGTAGGCCTCGTGGTCACTTACCCCCTGATACCCCTCAACACACTCCCTCTCAATCCGTATCTTCTTAATCCACCACTTCCTCCACTCCTGCACCTACTAGACCGTCACCCTCTCGTGCTACCCCTAGAACCTCATCTTCTCATTCTCCCTCACCCCTTGAATCGTAGGATCTTAGGGTTGTGCATTCACAGGTGGAGCAAATTCATGAAGACATGCGTTAGGACAGGGCAATTCTGTAGGAGCTATTGATTTATATGCAACAGGATATGGAGGCTCAGGATCGTCGCGAGAAAGCTCAAGCACGTCGAGATGAAGTTCAATCGTGACGTGATTCTATGCTTCTTAAGCACCTTGAGTAGATTTTCCGCATGGAGATGCGTCATGGTATTGGCTCATCCGGTACCGGGTCCCTTCCAGATGATTCACCAAATGACGCCCATGCTCCTTGATTTCATTTTATTTTAGTCTATTTCATCTTTTGTACTTGTGAGGAAGAGTGGAACACATTTATTTTCATTTTCTCACTTGTACCTATTTCTATGGTTTGATTACATTCTCCTTAATAATGTATGGATATTTTTTTTCTATTAATGTTATTTCTTTCCTGTTTATTCTATTGTTGCATATTTGGATCTTGGATTGTGTTGCATATTCTTCTATTACTTTTATTCCCCGTATCTTTTTCTCCAACCATGCAGGCTATGTCTATCCCTTTGTCTTTACCATAGATACTCATGAGAAGGCTGACTTGGTTAAAGTACAAGTTATATAGGTAGTGTAGACTATAGTCCTTGACGACAAGCACCTAGAAAGGATAACACAGATCGACTCATCCATGGATCCAATCCTCAAGAAAGAGTTAATAGACTTCCTCAAACAATGGGAGAATGTGTTCAGTTAGAGCCGTGAGAATATGCCGGGATCGACCCAGAGTTCATATGCCATGAATTAGACATTGTTAAGAATGCTAAGCCCATTAAAAAGAAATATCATGTCTTCAACCCCGAAAAAAACATAGCCATCCAGGAATAACTGAAAAGTTAATAAAAAGAAAATTTCATTGAAGACGTTTATATCTTGAGTGGTTGACAAATGTGGTTATGGTCAGGAAGAAAAACAACAAGTAGTGCATGTGTGTTAACTTCATGGATTTGAACATGGCTTGTCCAAATGACCACTTCTCCTTGCCAAGGATTGACCAACTGGTCGACGCCATTGTTGGATACGAACTGCTTAGTTTTATGAGTGCTTACTCAAGGTATAACCATATCAAGATAAAACCATAAGATAAGGAAAATACCTCCTTCATCACCAGCCGAGGTACCTTCAGCTACAACATTATGCCTTTTGGGTTCAAAAATTCTGGAGCAACTACCAAAGGCTAGTAAACAAGGTTTTTGAAGAGGATATCGGTAAAAATATAGAGGTATATAAGGATGACATTCTCACCAATAACAAAAAAGTAGCCGACCACATCAAAGACTTGGATCATACGTTTGACCAGTTGGTCGATAAACATGCAGTCACATATAAAGAAGAAGGATGTGCATAAATTGATTGGAAGAGTAGTAGCCCTTCATAAGTTTATCTCCCGAGATACTGATAGATGCCTATCCTTCTTCAAAGTGTTAATAAAGACTTTCGAATGGAACGAAGAATGTGAGAATGCCTTCTTGGAATTAAAAAAAAAATTGGGATCTCCACCTTGCTCTCCCAACCATGCATGAGAGAGAAAATATACTTATATATGGCAGTATTTGAGTCGACAGTTATCTCGACACTTATTCAACTAGAGAATGGAGTGCAAAAACCACTCTATTACACCAACAAGGCTTTTCTGGGAGCAGAAACTCGTTACCCGCATGTAGAAAAGATTGCCTTAGATCTCATTAAAGCCTCACAAAGAATGAAACCATATTTTAAAGCCCTCATTATTATGGTATACACGAACTTGCCACTATGCCATGCCATTCATAAACCAGAGAAGTCATAGAGATTAATGGACTGGGTTGTGGAACTTGGAGAGTATGATATACACTATGAGACTAGAATAATATTAAAAGGCCAAGCAGTAAAAGAGTTTACTTATGGAGAAAAAACTACCGAACAGACTTCTACCAAAGAGAGCTTTGTAGTAAATTTAACCGAGCATGCTTCTCGAGAAGAGAGCTCAAAAATTAAAACATCTGAGCATACTTCTCCAAAAGATAGATTCGTGGTTGATAGAATCATCCAAGAGGAAGACAGACCGAAAACATCCACCAAGAGAGAAATTATTGCACGCTACCTGGAGTAAAGTAAAAAGATATTCAATTATGGAACCCTAGTTTAAGTAAATTTAGAAGAAGAGAAACATGTTTGGAAGATGTATGTGTATGGATCGTCATGCACCACTGGAAGTGGTGGTGGGCTAATAATCAACATCCTAGATGACATAGATGTGGAATATGCACTTAGGCTCCAGTTCAAAGCTTCTAATTACGAAGCAGAGTATGAGGCATTCATCTGGGGGTTTTAATTAGCACTTTCTCTGGGGTCCGAGCAAGTACCAGCTCACAGTGATTACTAATTGATTATCAGTCAAATGTTAGGAGTATACGGGTTCAGAGGAGAGTTTATGACAAGGTACTTGGCTAAAGCACAAGACAAGATATCAAAGTTCCAAGAGATCAAAATGGTTAGTATTCTAAATATTGACAGTGCCCGAGCAGACACACTCGCTCGACTTGCTTCTGCGACCACAACTGAATTAAGGAGAACTATTTCGATAGAAATCCTCATGCACATAAGCATTGACGAAGAGAGAATCAATTTGATTAAACTGGATTTGGGTCCCTCGTGGATGGATTTAATCAAGGAGTATATTGAAAAGGGCACCCTGTCGATCGATTAAAAGGAAGCAAGGAAATTAAGATACAAAGCAACCAATTATGTTCTTGAAGGAGGAATTTCGTAAAAAAGAGGATTCATTATTTCACTACCAGATGTGTCCACCCTGCCTAGTTGAAAATTTTGATTAATGAAATACATGAAGGATTTTGTGGAGCCCATTTGGTAGGAAGATCATTGGTCAGACGAGTAGCCACACAAGGGTATTATTGTCCAACTATGAAATCATATTGTTCTTCTTTTGTAAGACCCTGTGATAAATATCATAGGTTTGCTGCAATTTATAGGAAACCTGGAGCTATGCTCATGCCGATCATATCCCTATGGACTTTTTCCATGTGGGGAATTGACTTGGTCGACCCCCTATCAAAGAAAATAGGAAGGTTAAAATATTTAGTCATTGCAATAGATTATTTCACCAAGTGGGTGGAAGCTGAGCCTCTTGCAGACATGCCTTTTGAAAAAGTCTTCCAATTTATATTAAAGAGCATCATATGCCAGTTTGGTATGCCATATGCCTTTATCACTGATCATGGCACACAATTTGATAACCAAGAGTTTGAAGATTATTATATCCATCCAAAAGTTATATTCTTCTCCTGGACACCTTTAGTGCAATGACCAAACAGAGGCGACCAATAAAACTTTACTCGATGGACTAAAGAAAAGGTTGGATAATGCTAAAGGAAATTGGATCAATGAGATGACAAAGTATGTCTGGGTTTATAAGACCACGCTAAGGATAGTTACTGACGATACCTCTCACATGTTGGCATTTGGGACAAATGCAGTGGTCCCAACTGAGATTGGTCTTCTTACTCACAGAATACTCAATATTAACTCCCCCAAGAGCGATCTTGTGCAAAGTCTGGACGTAGACTTGATTGAAGAAGTCAAAGAGAATGCAACACTGCCCATGGCAATATACCAATAGTGAACTGCCCGATTCTATAATGGAAGGGTCAAGCTGAGCCACCTTAAGGAGGGAGACTACGTGTTAAACAAAATGCTTCAGAAAGGAAACAAAATGGAAGAAAATTATCATAGTCCATATCATATTTCAACAGTTGACCGATAAGGGACTTATCGTTTAGAAATGTTGGAAGGAGAATAATTCAAGAACCCATGGAATGCCGAGCATCTAAGAAAATATTATCAGTGGTCAGTTAGAATGTAATATCTTGGTATTTTTGTAATTCATTTATGCTTTCAATAAAAAAGACCCAGTCTCATAAAAAATTTAGTATCCTTTTTATATTTTATTTATTTTAGGAGTGAGAGATATACATTCTCAAACAATAAAGAAACAAACTAACTATTTACTACTACTTGCTACTAGTCCCAAAAATGCAAATAAAAAACGTCACGTTTGACTTCGTCTTTGACAAGTCACGAATGAGAAGTTCCAAACATAAAACTTTGTGTATAACTCCTCAACATCAAGATCAAGAAGTTTTATCAGATCAAATTAAGGAAAATTCTGAAAAAGATTTGGTCACCAATGGTAACTTACGCGATCACTTCGTCTAAACGGCAAGATTCGTTTGAATGACTACAAACACATTAGTAGAACTTAAGACAAGATAACTTGTGTTCATTCGAACTGGTAACCAGTAAGGCATGTTAGTCGGCTTAATGCCGACCACGTAATCGTAAGACTAAACTATTGGTAGGCCTCAATCTAACTATAAAGAAATCTAAGTTTAATTTTAAGACATAGTCTTTATTTAAATACTTCATTATCCGTGCATTATTTCAAGAAAATGTTCATCAAGAACCATTATAAGAAATAAAACAAAAAACATAATTGGCTTATTATTGCGGGCATTTTATAAGAGCCTTCTCCATCCCAGAAGGAGGAACATCTAAAGCAAAAAGAAGAATAGTTGATCTCAATTCTCTGGGTCTAGACTGACTACTAGAGCTGGACTTGCCCACCAAGTGTAAGGGCTAAATGAGCACATCATCTCTGTGCAGACCATAATCCCCTAGGTATTTTCTAACCAAGATAATGGGTATTCCTTCTCTAAGAATCCGTATAGTATCCATATTAAATAGAGGAGTAGGCTGGTCCAGGCATTCAGGATCATGCCAATACTATAAAGTGATTTCCCTCGACAACTTCAAGACAGTGAGAGCATTTATCTATCCCCACTTATAACCTTCTCTTTGGGCTTATTCAAGCTCCTCACCCAAGTGTGCTAAAGCCTTATCATAGTCGTTCATACAGATGGTGCGGGTTTACTTTTGAAAGTGATAAGTGAGACGGTCAACTTTCTCATTCAGTCCTTTTATGGTGGATAAATGGTTATTTATCAGACCTGCTTGGTCGACCAAAGTCTTTTTCATTCTCTCTTCATCAATAGACGGACGAGCAAGTACAACTTTCCTGAATAGTTGACACCCTTTTGATTTTTTTTAATTCTCTTTAGCTCCTCTATCAGCTGAGCATTCTCTTACTCTAGAAATAATGCACCTTCACTCTGATCGACGTTAATAGCCTTCTGTATGCCCTCAAGTTCATTCCTTATATTAATTTCTTTCTTCAAGAGACTGGCCACTTTCTAACCACTTTCTACCTCGGACTTTTGAATAAATTCCTTTTTGGAAAATATTGAGTACAAATCTTGTAATTTCTTGTCAAAGCCTCTATCACTCTAGAGGAAGGCGAATTTCTTTTCATAGTCAGCCAATAAACTAGAAACTTCTTCCTTATGATCGCTCTGAACTTGAAGTATTATTTTAGAGTATGAGGCATCGGTCTCCATGGCTTGATAAAATAACCTATGCATATGGAGGCATGTGTCTTTAGCTTGGTTGGAGATGTTTAGGACAAGCACCTCCTATATTTCCTCTTCACCAATATCTTCATAACCTTCTCCAAATAATTGAGCACTTCTCTTAGAGATTTCACTCTCGGTAGTTTCCAATGTATCCTTCTTAGAATTAAACTGAAAGGAATAGAACAATGTCTAAGTATGGAAAGTGAAAAAAGTGATCAGAATATAACAACGTCATTATCGAAAATAAAAGGTAATCTTATTAAAATTGTGTATGTAGGTTACAAGCAGAGAATTGTTCTGACTATAGAAACATAAATACAAAACAAAACAAAAAAGACCCTAGCCGTCTACACCTTCTTTTTATCCTGAGAGATCTCTTCCTTAGGAAAAGCGAAAAATACAGTCAGTTCGGGGGGTACAGAAGATTCAACCATGCCCTCCTCATCCTTCACCTCCTATTTAAAATCTGGAGGCATGCTAGAGTTATGTTAAAGAAAGAGCTCATATCCAGGACAGTGTTTACCTAAAGGGAGGCATTCCATCCTTCCTTGAAGGATGACTTCTTCAAGTACTCCGCTCGCATAGAAGCAGAGGAGAATCCCTTATCCCATCCTCGGGTGTAGGAGTCCTTTTAGTCCTTCTTAGCCTTAGTCTTCAGCTCCACAACCTGACCTTTGGCATCCTCGTCCATCTTCTTAGCCTCCTGAACAACCTTTACGACCTGATCCTATTTCTTCTCAGCATCACTTTTAGCCCTCTCGGCATTGGACTTTCCATCCTCCAGCTTCTTGTTGGCGTCTTCCTATTTATTTCCTTTACCTTCACAGGCCTTTTTAGTAGCCTTTAAAGATTCCTTTATGCCTTAGAAAGTAGCCTTTACATCCACAGACGACTCTTGTAGTTGGCTGTCCCTCCTCAATAGTTGATCATAATCTATCAGGAATTGTAAAATCCAAAAATTATAAAACTTAGTAAATGAATAACATAGATATATATAAGAAAGGGAAAATAGTGGCTTACAATTACCAAGTCCAAGTTGTGGTTAGACATCTCCAATAACCTAATTTTAAAAAGGGTAACAACAGTAGCCTTATCAATTGGAAGAACTCCTAACCCGATCAGTCCTCAGGGAAGGCATGGGTTCACATCCACAGAAGAAGCACCACCATGACCCTGGTCGGCCTGATCTTTCGCTGACAACTCCAAGGAAGTAGCAAGACCCTTTTTTAACCTTTTAAACTGAGGTTCTTGGGTCTTCATGACCGCATGTTCAACTATTACGGGGTGTTTAGAACCCCCATCACCTATTTTTATCTTCTCGATAATAGGAGGGAATTTAGAATTGACAATATGGGTGGAAATTTTTGTATTCACCATTTCTAGAGGCGACGAGATTTAGACAATTAAAGGAGGAAGATATACCTCCAGCAGAAAAATCTCCTTCTACCTGAGGATGAGATTCTAAGTCAGCAGTTGAGGAGGATGAGGTTAGCTCCTATAAATCAATGGGGGCTAAAGGAATATGCTCAGTTGGGTGAGTAACAAAGGAAGTAATAGTACTATGGTAATTAAGGAGAACGAATGCTGAGAGAGGGTGATTTCCCTTAATATTTACTGGATGGACCAGACAATCTTCAAGTTATCAAAATTGACTTCGGATGGATGGGGGTATCTTTCTTTCTCCTTTTTACAAAATAAAAAGGACAAAAATGTCACTAATAACAGAATTATCTGATAGAACTAACAAAGAAAAATATACAAGGATAAAAAAGTGCCAACCTATGCGAAAATTTCAAGTCCTTAACAACCCATCCACGATCCGAGTAATCCTTATTTGAATCAGGAAAATTTACTACCAAAACCCTATTTGAGTATTTACTC
This sequence comes from Sambucus nigra, assembly GCA_949130495.1. NCBI lineage: Eukaryota > Viridiplantae > Streptophyta > Magnoliopsida > Dipsacales > Adoxaceae > Sambucus > Sambucus nigra. The sequence continues at coordinate 56,062,117 of OX422214.1, forward strand.
TTCAGATAATAAATTTTGTCATTTGTGGTCCCCCAACTCTAACAATAGATCAGTTCTTTTATTCCTATATGGGTGCCAAATCACTCATTAATGCAATTAACCTCGTTTACTACCCTCCATGTATTGGCAACCTCTTAGACTGGGACCTTATCAAAATATTAGCAAAACGTGAGGAATAATTGATTTTGAGGGAAGGCCACATTCTGCAATAAATATGGTGGGAATCTAATGGCCCTCCTTTAATGAACAAAGGTCATAAGGACCTATCAGAAATTCCATTTTTACATACTCTAGGATCCTATACTTTGTTCTAAACACCTCTAAAGAATTCTCGTCTATGACATGCACCATTTTGACAAAGAAAAAAGTAAAGACAAAGAGAAAAAGGTCCTTATAGTGAAACGTAACACAATAATAGTTCTCTCACAAATGGCAGAGTAAAAGCTTGATAATGAAAGGATGATTTTAAAATTCGAGGTGAGATCAATAGGGGGAAATGACGCTTCATATGAACTATGACGTTTTCTGAGCTACACAAGTTGAAAGTATTAAGTGTACCATCCCTTCTCATTTCGAAAGTGTCTTAGTTCCCTAGAAATCAAAATGACCAGTGTAACCCAAGCAATAGTTTCTATTTTTTATTCTATTAACAAAACTGTCACTGACCAAAAGTTAATAGTCATAAACTTATAAGTCCCAGAGGTCGGTAGCCGACCAGATATCTCTAGATAGTCGAGAAACTCCTGACAAATTATAATCCATCCTTTTAGTGTTTAAACCACTCCAATTAAGAATGAAGAATTGGGGGCTTTATTGTAACCTAAAATAACATGACCAAGTGGACCCATAAAAAGGTAACGCCTATCATCATACTTAGTGGGCCAAAAAATAGCAAACAAATGTGGTCGGCACCATTATCCTTTGGTCGGCACTCTAGCCGACCACCCCCAAGAATATGAACATAAAAAAATGTGAGCAGACACATGTGAGACTCTCAACAGCCATAATGCCCACGCACGGGAAGAATATCCTGCTACTAATTATAATTTAAAGACGTAAATACCTAATGTATAAAGGTATTACATATCTTCATCTTTATACTACTATAAATAGCTCATTACCTCTCTCAACTAACGGCGACTAATAATAGTTTTTCAAAACTCTAAAGAGTTCATGAGAGTCTTGTACGAAACCTTCAAACATAGTGGTATTACACTCATGGATGTAGGCACCTCACTGGCTGAACCATGTAAACTCTTATGTCTTTCTTTGTCTCTCACTCCTCTCTAGCTTATTACTTCATCCGTGGTTATAATTATTGGTTTAATTAAACTAAGTCTAATCCAAATCGACAAACCAAATTTCGACACCTACTATCACTTAAGTTTCAATTCAGTATATATGTAGAACAAAATTACTTTTGATGTGTAAATGCATATAATAAAACTTAATAAAACAAAACATGTGTATAAAGAAAGAGTTCATTACAAGGAATGTCCATTAAAGTAGTGTGAAACTCCATTCTAAATGGGAAAAAGATATTTAGAAAAAGGATGGACAAAAAAGATAACGTTGGGTTCATTTAAAATTAATTACTCAACGTAATAAGCAACATAATACATTGAACCTAAAACCTAGAAAAGAAAAACTTGAAATAAAATTTCTTATTATAATCTATCTATATATCATTAGAAGAAGTTTCAAACCAAAAATAAAAAAATTATAAATCTGACAAAATCCATAATTTTCTCCACCAAACCTTTATTTTAAAAATGAAAATACCAAATCCCAAAACAATAACAATCCAAAATTGTGCTATACACTAAAGCACGTAAAACAAAGGCTTATTGTAAATCAATGACAAGCATAATCAATATTTAGAGTTCATGAAATTGATTGGACTCAACAACGCAGTGATATTAAGTCAAGAAGTAAAAAAATTGAACTCAAATAAATAAGTTTCTGGGAGAAAAACTTGTTAGTTTTGTTTGGGATTTAATCAAACAATTGACTTGAATAATTTAATGACCAATTAGATGAATAGTAAAATTAGTATCATTATCGTATTACCGTATCACATCTTCACATAGGAAAAACAAACTCAGCTGATAAATCGAAAGAATTTAGTATCTAGTTGGATAATCTAAAAAAATACTGTGGGTACCTCTTCGTCAACTAGGCCCATAGGAGTAGCCAGACAGGCCCAAATGAGCATAAAAGGTTCTCGTCCCAAATTATGAGTTCTAGATGGCGGTTGGAACAAAAATATATGGCCAAGTCCATCCCTAAAATCTCGGACGAGATATTCAAGGGATACTGGGCTAACGTGTTAGTTACCAATACTCTCTTTCTATCAACTGAATATATATTGTACCCCTGGTCCGGGATAAAGGACATGTGAAAAACTATCTCGAGAGTTACCTAATAAGAAGAGTATACCTCTCCGTGGATGTAGGTAATTTGCCGAATCACGTATATTATTGTGTTGTGGGATTGTGATTGAGATTGTTTCTATTTCTTTCATATTGATGATTATTTTCCTTTCATAAATTGTTTGTGTTGAGATTTTTATCACCACATATGGCATCGTCTATGGAGGAGGTCAAGGGACACCCAGGTCCGCATAAATCTCTAGAATATTGATGCCTACGAAACTCAAAGAATAGGAGGAGGCCACTCGCCAACGGGAAAATGAGAATGCTCACCTCAAAAGGCGACTGTAAAGACTAGAGAGAGAACTCCATCGAAATACAAGGCGACGCCATAGAAGGACTCCTAGCCCTCAGGCTATCAAATATCATAGCTGAGGAAGAAGCCCAAGATATGGATCAGAAAGAATGGAGAGACCCAGGTCAGGTGATCACCATTTTGAATACTTTTAACTAGCTCGTCGGTGTAGGAGTCCTAATCGGCAGGATGATGATATATAAAGTTCTATCCGGAGAGAGATGGATCAGCACCCATCTTATCGTGGTTCTAGATCAATAAGGGATCTAGAAAGATGAGATCTCAAAACTCAGATGAAGTCCCCTTTTTTAAGGGCGATAGAAGAAGAAGCCCCAAAGAAGTTCGCGATTCTCAGGTTCAAGATTTACGATGAAAAAACTTATCCCATCGACCATGTTAGGATATATAGGAAAGCAATGACTTTATGGAGTCACAATGATGCACTCATGTGCTAAATCTTCCCCTCGAGCTTGTATGATGAAGTGGTTCGAGAAGCTACCTCATCGATCCATCAAGAGTTATAAATCTCTGGCCGAGCTATTTACAGCTTGCTTCATTACGTGTAGTTCCCATCCAAAGAGGATGGGCCCTTTGCTTACTATGAAGAAAAAGCCACAGGAGAACCTTAGAGAGTACGTGAAGAGGTACTGATAAATATTCAACTAAGTTGATGATTGCTCGGAGTAGGTCGCCGTAGCATCCTTTAAAATAGGCTTACCTAGCTCTTGCCTCTTGCACCAGTCCTCAACTAAGAAGGAGGTCACAACTATCGATGACTTGATGGCCCGTATTGAGAAGTACGACAAGGTCGAGGATGTAACCCATCCTAATGCAGGGGAAAATGGTCGAGCGAAGGCTAGAAAAGGGGTCGAGAAGACTGAACCGCAGAAGAAAGGGAATAAGAACGGGGGTAAGAATGACTTCAATAATGGAAACAAGAACAACGCCTCAAAGGCATTTCAAGCTATAAACACAGTCTTTAAGGAGACGATCTATAAGATTCTTGCAAAGATAAAGGATGAGCCATTTATCAAATGGACAAGGAAGATTAGAGGAGATCCTTCCAAGAGGAATAATACGCTAAGGTGCTCATTCCACAAACAAGGCGGATATAAAACTGAACACTGTAAATCCCTGAAGTCTCACCTCGAGGAGTTGGCCCAAACCGAACATCTTAATGAGTTTGTAGAGAAAAAGATAGATAAAGCAGCAGCGAATGGTGAGTAAAGGCGCGATAATGTCCTCAAGGAGGATGTTGGCCATAAATTTGCAGTAATACATGGGGCGTCAAATCTAAAAAAAATCAAGGAAATATGGCTCGAATAGAAGTTAAGAATCTTACCGCAGTCATGCAAGCATTCCAGATTGACCCAGCCAAGTCTCAGGTAGGGAAGCGTCGACGATCAGAGGACGTCGATTACAATAAGCATATTTTTTCACATATGAATATTTGGTGGGAGTGAGAACCCCTCATCATAACACACTAGTCATTACACTCAGGATAGCCAATTGGGACGTCGACTGGTTGCTCGTCGATCAAGGAAACTCATCCGAAGATGCACCTCAAATTATTTAGAAAGCTGAAACTAAGCATACCCGATCTCAAGGAAGCCACTGTCCCGTTGGTCGGCTTCACTGGGAAGATCACGATCCCTCTAGGAAAGATTATCCTGCAGTCAGGTAGGAACCATCTCAAAATTGATTGAGTTTCTTATTATTGTTATTGAATCACCATACCAAGACATCCTTGTCCAGAGACGGCTCCATAAAATGAAGGCCGTATCAATGACCTATCACCAGAAATTAAAGTGTGTAACTGATCGAGGAGTAGTTGAGATCCATAGAGACAAGGCTACAACGAGAAAGTGTCGACTAGGTATGGTATGGTCGAGGGGTTACTGCGCTCTAAATAACAGCTAAGGTATGGTCGACCATGAGTGGAAGAGACCAGGATCCTCCCCTCTGAATGGGTCATTGAAGACCTGAAAGAGGCCGCAGTTGGGAGTTGCTCGACTAGAAAGAAGTTTTTGATTGGCACCTCCTTGACTAATCGCGAGAAGAACTAACTAGTCACCCTTCTCTAGAGAAACTTGGATGTTTTTGAATGGGAGCCCTACGAGCTGCCTGGTATTGATCCCATCATTGCTTGTCATTAATTACACATAAACCTAACCTTCATCCCAGCTATACAGAAGGCTCACCGAACAACCCCAGAAAAGGCTAAGGCAGTAGAGAAAGTAGCCGAGAATCTATTGAATGCAGGGTCCATATAATAAGTTCAGTTCCCAAAATAGTTATCCAACCCAGTAGTTATTCCTAAGAGCAATAAAAAGTGGAGAGTTTGTATCGACTTCACCGACCTCAACAGAGCCTGTCCCAAGGACAATTTTCCCCTCCTAAAGATTGATCAACTAGTCGATGATATGACTTCATGTGAGAGGATGAGCTTCTTAGATGCGTATTTTGGATACCATCAAATCCCCCTTCATGTGTCAGATCAAGATAAAACCTCCTTTATAACCACTGTTGGTTTATATTGCAATAAAGTTATGCCTTTCAACCTTAAAGATGCAAGAGCAACTTATCTGTGGCTAGTCTACATCGATGACATGCTCGTTAAGAGCAAGATCAAGGATGACCACCTTTCTGACCTGGCAAAGACCTTTGAAATCCTCAGGAAGTACCGAATGAAACTTAATGCAAGTAAGTGTTCTTTTGGCATCCAGTCAGGAAAATTCCTTGGATACTTGGTCAGTAAGAGAGGAATAGAGGTAAACCTCAACCAGATTGACACTATCAATAAATTTTAGCCCCCTCAAACAATAAGAAATGTACAAAATCTCACAAGAATGCTCGCCGCACTCAACCAGTTCATTTCTAAACCTTCAAAATGGTGTCAACCGTTCTTTCAATTACTAAAAAGAAATAAAGGAGTAACATGGGATGAAAAATGCTTAAGAGCCCTAGAAGGAATCAAGGTTTACCTTAATAGGCCCCCTTTTCTCGTGATCCCCAAACAGAGTGATCCACTGTACCTCTACCTAACAGTGTCAGACCATGCTGTAAGATCTACCTTTAGTGTGTGAAAGAGAAGGAAACCAGCGTCCAGTCTACTACACAAGTATAACCCTTTTGGAAGGCGAGCAGTGATACCTGCCATTGGAGAAGATTGCCTACGCACTTGTGATAGGCTCAAGGAAACTAAAGCATTATTTTAAAGCTCACTCCATCATCATAGTTACTTCACACCCCCTTAAGGCTGTTCTAAGGAAAACAGATCTCTCTGGCCGACTATCGAAGTGGTAAGTCGTAGGAAGGTTTGACATTCACTTTCAACCAAGAACATCAATCAAGAGGCAAGTCCTGGGCGATTTCGTTACTGAGTTCATAGGGGAACAACCTTGCAATCACCCCAAGACCAGTCGTTCAAGGAAAGGCTTAAGTGTTTAGACATTATACGTTGATGAAGCCTCCAACTCAAGGGGGCAGGAGTAGGTATCGTGCTAGTGACTCTTGAGAATATAGTGCTCGAGCAAGGAATCAGACTTGGATTTGAAGCCTCCAATAATGAGGTAGAATACGAGGCGTCGATCACCGGACTACACAAAGCACAGCTGCTAGGGGTGAGGCGCCTTCAGGTCTTCGGTAATTCATAGCTAATTTCCAACCAAATAAGCAGTGACTTCAACGCAAATGATGAAATGATGGCAACTTATCTCTCAATTGTAAAGGGATTAATGGCTAACTTCGATCAAGTCGATGTTCAGAAGTTCCCCAGGGAACAGAATAACCATGGAGATGCCCTAGAAGCACTAAGCTCAGTAATAGACTCCAACTTGAGAAGGATAATCCAAATTAATTTCCTCACGTAACCCAGCATTCATCAGGCTACTGAATTATGGAACCCCTAACAAATTATCCATATTGAAAAATCTCTAAGATGGATGGATCCTGTTCTATATTACTTGTGAAATGATAAATTTCCAAGTGATAAGAAGACAACTCATGAGATAAGAGTCAAGGCCGCTCACTTTCACTTATCTCCTGAGGGCAAGTTATTTAAGAGATCCTTCAATGGCCCCTACCTCCAATGCGTTCATCCACAGGACATCGAGCAAGTTCTGCACGAGATCCATGAAGGAATTTATGGAAGTCACGCAGGAGTAAGGTCGATAGCCTTTCGAGCAATAAAGGAAGGATACTGGTGGTTGTACATGCAGAAGGATGCTAGAGTCTACGTTCGAAAATGCCAAAAATGGCAAAAGCACTCACCTATGGTCCACCAATCTGCCAGCGACCTAAAGTCCCTAACAAGCCCATGGCCCTTCACCTAGTGTGGCCTGGACATTATAGGTCCTCTACATACTGTAGCGGGAAATCGAAAGTATCTGTTGGTCTCCACATATTACTTCACAAAGTGGATAGAGGCAGAATCGTTAGCCAACATGAGGGACACAGATATGATAATGTTCATATGGAGAAATATCATCACACTCTTTGGCATACCCAGGACGATTATTACTGATAACGGGACCCAATTCGAGAGTAGCCCCTTCCGAAGCTTTTACAATGAATATGGAATTAGGCACTACTTCAGCTCTGTGGCATATCCTCAAAGCAATGGTCAAGCTGAGGATTCCAATAAGACAGTGATTGATGGACTGAAAAAGTGCCTAGACCGAGCCAAAGGAGCATGGGCGAACGAATTACCCCACATCCTTTGGTCCTATCGTACCACCTCAAGGCAAGAAACTGGGGAGACACCCTTTGCACTCACATATGGAGTGGAAGCAATTATTCCACTAGAAGCTGGTCTCCCTACCATGAAGTCTATGTTAGTCGACCAAGGCCACAAGGATGAAGCGTTGCTCGCTAAAATTGACTGAGCCGACAAGCGACGAGAATTATCTCTAGTTAAGCTGACACCTTACCAGCAACATCTAGTTAGATAATATAATTAGAAAGTCAATCCAAGGAAATTCCAGATTGGAGACTACGTCCTAAGGAAAGTTCTTGGTAGTGTTGTGAGACCACCAGATGGAAAGCTAGGACCTAATTGGGAAGGACCATTGAAGGTGATAAGGGACAACCTACAAGGAGCATATCAGTTAGAAATGCTGGAGGGCAAGGATATACCAAGAGCTTGGAATACAGCCAACCTAAAGAAGTTCTACTTCTAGATTTCTTTATGCACCATTAGTTTAGGTAAATTTTTATTTACAAATTAATGTTGCTCTCTGTTCCTGACTTTGATCAATAAAACTCAATTGGTCTTAGTATTCTTTATATGTTGGTTCCCTCAAGTATATTTTATTATATGAACCCTTTCCAAGTTACAGACTTCACTATTTTAACGCATATTATAAAAAGCATGGATTATAGTAAATTAGTACCACACTGGTTGGGTTTATACTAGCTCAACTTCTCTAAAGCATAACTAGCAGGGTTGACATATAATAACCCTCCTCAGGCCTTTGTTCATAACACAACTAGCCTCCTAGGTTGCTCCGACGATAAATGAAGACCTACAGGGGATCCTTAGGCAATATGGCCAACCTAGGTTGGTCGCTAACATAGCTTGGCTCCAAAAATCCTACTCGGGCGGATTGCCCATTAATCAAGTGTATCCTTGCCATCACCCTACTTAAGCCTAAGGCAATGTGACTACATGACCTAAAAGGTAAAGTGAGGTGGAATAGTATGTCCATGGCATGCTGGAATGGGGGAGTACTCATTCAAAAATAAACTCTCTCATATTTAGTCGACTAAGAAGCCCAAAATCGTTAGAGATTATAAATAAAAAACAGACAACATATGTGTTTAGTCGGTAACTTCCTAAAACATAAAAAAATTATTGCTAAAGGTTACACAGTTACACGTACAACAATGGTAAAATAAAGAATAAATTAGGTACTAAGAGGGACCAGGTCGCTGAGCAAAGTAATCCGACACTTGTGCCCTTCGACCATCGTCTGGATAAGGGACAAAGTCCTCATCAACCTCCTCCAGGATTGACTCTAGTAGCTGCCTCAGAATTGCATCTATTGGGATCTAACATTAATCCATTCTAAAGGGATTTGGATCCAAGGACGAGGGAGTAATCTCATGCCTATACCAGAGGAAAGAATTCTTGGGCACCTTCAACTCCCTAAGGTCACTTAGCCACCCTCTGATAAAGGTCAGCTCCTCAACCTCCTTTAAATTTATGGGAGCATCTGTCCAACCTTGGTTGTATTCATCTACCCACACTTACCGATGAACTTTCTTGAATAAGTGCATCAGCCTGGTAACGTCCTTCTGTAGCCCAGCATCTATCATGTACGCTCTACACATCCCCCCATTAGTTCGATAATCTCCCTTACGGAACCTCTATCATCAATCCTAACTCGCTGCCTTATTGACGATGAAGAACCCTGTATAATCTAAGGAGCAATGCTCGGCTTATTCTCACCGAGGCATACAACTTCCCTCCTTAAGGCATCATTTTCTTGCTATAAAACCTCCTCAACCTAATTGATCCCAGAGGCATCGAACAACTTAGCCTTCAGAGCATCCATCTCCTCTTGAACAAAGGCACTAACCTCCTCTTGAACAAAGGCACTAACCTCCTCTATCTATGAAATTCTATCCTTTAGCCTGGCAACTACCTCAGATTGATCTTTATAGTCTTGGTTCCTTATCCTATGGGATTTATAAATCTTGATAAATGCTCGACGAACTTGGTCCCTTACATTCGAACCAAGGATTTGGCCTAGACGAGAAGTGGCAGGAATGTAATCATTAAGATCAATAAATTACAAGACATGGAATGCCAATGGCGAGTATATCAGTGAATGCGAAAACAAAATTCCTTCAGTTCATTAAAAAATTGCACTAGCCAGGTACAGATACACGGAGTGATAAAAAGAGAGAAAAAAATATAAGAGTAAAGAAAATAATTTTAAAAGTCTATTGGTCGACCTCGACCTGCTCTGTGGGGACTGACTCTTTCCCATTATTAGTAGTAGCATCACCCATCTCTGCCCCAAGTACAGGGTCATTAACAGCAGGAATAACGGGAGCATCATTAGCAGGAGCAGTAGGCTGGTTAACGGCAAGGGCTTCTTCATCAATGATGGGCTTGGGGCTAGGGTTATGCTCACCAAATAGAGGAGAGTCAGCAGTTACTCCAACAGGGACTATGGATCGATCTAGTATTTTTTAAAGTTTGCCTGACTGATATAGTCAATCTGCTCCTCGACGTCTTCATAGACTACCTCTCAGCCCTCATTATAGCCATTCTCTCTAACTGTGACCGCCTCTACCTCCAAGCTCTTCATCTTCTTAGCGAGCCCTGTATTCTCATTTGTGATGACAATTTTTCTCACCACAACTAACTCATAAGCTTCACGAAGTTCCTTTAGCTCCTTGGCTGCCTCAGCCCTCTCCTTGGGAAAAGAGGCCTTAGCCTTTGTGAGAGCTCTCCCAGAGGACTTATGGGCCTTTTATGTAGTCTTTAGGCTCCCTTAAAGCTCAGTATTCCTCCTCATCAGCCCATCTTGACTACGACGGAGGACGGTGTAGTCAGACATAAACTGCAAGAAAAAGAAAGTGTAAGGAAAATAATGCGAAGAACTAAAAGAGAAAATGGAAAAGAAAGGAAATGGCCTTACCAAAGCAATCCCCTGATCTTCCTTCAAGTCTAACTGGTCTGGACCCATCTTTGAGGACCGTTCACGGTTCGCCGTTAGTACTGCTCTCTCGAGCATCATCGGAGCAAGATGAGGGGCTAAAGCCACAGGCCCCCTCAGTTGGAACTGCCATAGGCACAAGGGAAGCCTATGCCTTCTTTTTTCTTTCCCCTCCTCTGTTTCTCTCCTCTTACTTCTTCTTCTTCTCCTCTCCTCTCTTTCTCTTTTACTCTTTCTTTTTCTCCTTCACTAGCTCTTTCTCATGAGGTGCTGTCTGGAAACCACTAGCAGTATCCACAGACATGGTCTTATGAATCTTCATCATGTTAGATAACAAGACATTATCATCATTATCATCAGGGATCAAGTTCTTTCTTCAAGGGGGAGCCATATCTTTCTCGTTCGAACTCTTTGATCCAAAACCACCTGAACTAGATCCCTCCTCACTGGACCTCTCTCCACCAGACTTTTTTTCTCTAGATCCCTCATCACGGGATCCTGCCTCACCATTAACACCTCTGTCACCTATAACAACACCAGACTCTGAGCTGCTCTCCTCCTCCTCCTCATCTAGCTCGATGGGTTCGAGATGACCTTCTTCCTCTTCTTCTTCCTCTAGGATATCAAGATGAGGAGTGGAGTCAATTGAATGGGAGATGAAGCTAGAGGTCGTGTTCTTGTATTCCAACAAGAAGGCAGTCGACCTGGGATGTTCACCTTCCATAATAGAGTCTATTATATTCCAAGACTTGAGTAACTCAGAACCCTGGATCTCGTAGAGAGCAGGCTCTTGATTCTTGGACTTCGCTGAAAAAGAAAAGAAAATATTAGAGGAAGAACACATTATAACAACAATTAAGAGGTAATGAGATTGAACAACAACTTATATATTCCTCCCCATAAGTAGGGATTCGAGGTCCCCTTTACCTCACACTCTCTTCTTGGGGTGGGCAGTGCCAGTTCTTAGCTATGAATCCTTCAGACCAGTAGTCCTTATGGGAGTTAGGTAGATTTACTACCAACACCCTCTATGGATTCCTCGCTTTCAATTAAAGAAGATCAGAGCTGGTACGAGAAAAAGTTTAACAAAATAAGATTTTAACTAAACCTAAATTACTTCTATAGAGTTGGTTTATTCTATGGATGCCATTTATAATCTTCCAAGCATTTGGAGAACATTGGGCCGGGACTATATCAAAATACTGGACGAAATGTAAGAAAAGGAATTTTGGGAGAAAAGTTAAACCCCCTTAAGACAACAAAAGAACGTGAATCCAATGTCCATCCTCAATGTCGCGAACATTACAAGGAACAGGGGCACACTCAATATCCATCCAATCAGGAATATTATAAAATTTTCTAAATTCTACCAGATATTTGCTGTTTATCCTAACCATGAACAAACCCTAGCTACAGTAGAAAGAAAAACAACGAAAGCAAATACAGAAAAAGAAGCGACTGAGAACTTACGAGGTAGGTATCAAGCTCGGAATGATGAGAGACCACAGGTGAATGAATATGAAAGCAGGAAATAACTTTCAAATGACGAAGAATAAGCTTGAAGGAGAGAAGAAGCTTGAGAGCTAAGGACAATTTTGAAGCAAGAGGGAACACAAAGTAGAAGTGGAAAAGTTTATCATCTGAACGCCTCGGTTTAACCCCCCCCAATGATAGCGCACGACAATCAAAGAAGATTTGCCACTTAAAACTATCGCAGAATGACGGCCCACTCCTTTCTCAATCTTAAAAACTACAACAGTCCCATCAGAAGTAGGCCAGGAGCGACATTTAAAATTTTTTATCCCAATTACGGCCCTAAAATTTTAGGGGCAATTGTGGGTACCTTTTCGTCAACTAGGCCCATAAGAGTAGCCGACCAGGACCAATTGAGCATAAAAGGTGCTCAACCCAAATTATGAGTTCTAGATGGCGGTTGGAACAAAAAGATATGGCCAAGTCCATCCCTAAAATCTCAGGCGAGATATTCAGGGGATACTGAGTTAATGTGTTGGTTACCAATACTCTCTTTCTATCAACTGAATATATATTGTATCCCTGGTCCAAGGCAAAGGATATGTGAAAACTATCTTGAGAGTTACCTAATAAAAAGAGTAGACTTCTCCGTGGACGTAGGAAATTTGCCGAACCACGTATATTCTTGTGTTGTGTGATTGTGATTGAGATTGTTGCTATTTCTTTCATATCAGTGATTGTTTTCCTTTCATAAATTGTTTGTGCTGAGATTATTGTCACCACAAATACATTAGAAATATATTTGAAAATCTAATTCACACCTATTTCTTTGTTCACTTATTCAACAATTCCTTTGACTGTAATGTACATATCAGTCACCAAAAACATAATGTTTTATTGGAACCAAGATTAAAAACACCTAAAACAAAAATTGAAAAATGTAAGAGTTCAATAAATTGAAATGATAAAAGAAGTCTTGAAAGACAAATATAAACATTTATATACTTCTGGGCTTTGCATATCTTGGTTTATTTTGTCTGTTATCAGATGCCAAATTTTCCCGTAACAAAATGAAGAGTCGTTAAATCAATATACACAGAAAACATCTCAGGAAGAGAAATGGCTAATTTTGAAAAATTAATAAAGCTAATAAAACCTAAATGGAAGATCTGTATGGGGTGGGATCATTAGATAAACTTTAAAACCAAAACAAAAAAAATATACATAATTTTCCCCCTAATGAAGCAAAAAATTGAGAGAGATAAATGTTTTAATATGGACTCTTATTTTTAGCATCAACACCGCATAAGAAAAAAAAACAAAAAAAAAAAACTCTCGATATAAATCCCTTTAACTGATAAAAATCAAATAAAGATAATCATAATACTTTAATTATAAGCTCTTCAAACACACACACACACACACACACACACACACACACACACACACACACACACACACACACATATATATATATATATATATATATATATATCACTGTTCTAAAAACCCGCCTAGGCTTGAGGCTTGGGAGAAACGCCCCGCCTTAAGATTTTGACGCCTTATGCTTGGTAAAACCCTTAAGGCGTACTTTTTCTCTAAAAACAACAATGCTTTAGTGAAACGATATCACCTTTTAAAGATTTTTTTTGTAAACCGGACCATTATCTCATCAAAAATAATCAAATAATATTTTATTTGCAAATATTCAGACATATTTTTATGATATGTACGATTTTAGTATTTTAATAGCCTTGTTATGGTTAAAAAATATTAAAATATATTAAAAACCCTAAACGCCTTTTCACGCCTTTTTACGCCAAGGCCCGCCTAGGCTTCTAAGGCTTAAGGCTTGGCCTCCACGCCTCGATCACGCCCCGCATTTTTTAGAACATTGATATATATATATATATATATATATATATATATATATATATATATGAGCTAAAGAATTACTTACTTTTTATGTAAATTATTAAGGATTGTGGGTAACTTGGAAGATAGATTTGGAAGAACAAAAAAAAGTATAAGGATAACACATAAAGAATAAATCATATAATTAAATTAAAAAAATGATAGTACACACACACACACACACGCACCTCTCCCATAACTTTAAAAACCTTTCCTCAAATAATGGGTCATTATTTTTTTAGGGGTGGGGGGTAAATCGGGGTATTGGGTGGTATATTTTGTGGAGGAGGAAGAGGAGGGGAGCATCATTTCTCTTTCAGTTTGTATTTTCCTAGATTTTTTTATTAACCAAAATCATCGAGTAAGAGGGTTTATTTTTCTCTTTAAATCCAAGGTTTGTTGTTTTGCCCTAATTTGTTATTCTTTTGTAATTTCTTTCATATTAATTTTCTTTTTACTTTATTTATCTCATATATATTGGTGTATACTTTTCTAACTGTTTATTTTTATTTTCGGAAAATTCAATGATTTTTTTTTTATTTATTAGAAATATTTTTGTAAGTTGGGAATCTATTTTTTTTAATTAGAAATCATTTTTTTCAATTGAAATTTTTTTTTTAATTATAAATCTCTTTTTTACTCATTGGACATTTTGTAATGGATTTTTTTTTACATTGGAATTTTTTTATATGTGAAATCTATTTTCTTATTATTCAAAAATTATTATGTTAAAAGTTTTTTAGATTGTTTCTAGAGTTTTTTTTTTCAACATTTCCAATATTTTCATATATTTTTTGTTATAATTACTAGTATTTTAAATATATTTTTAGAATATTAAGTTTTGAAAGTATTTTATAGATTTTTAAAATATATTTTGGTAATTTTCAAAGTTTTTGTTAATGATTTTGTAATTTTCCTAAATTTAAATGAGTTTCATAATTCTTTTATATATTTAAATATATTTTCCTTTTATCTTATAACTCTTTTTTTGCCAAATAATACCTTTTTTCCAAATTTTTATATATTTATTTTACAATTTTCCAAAATTTAGAATATTTTTCTTTTATTATTTTCAATATATTTCTCAATAATTATTAGAATTTTTAATTTTTCTAAATTATTTTTTTATAATTTTCAAAATTATTTTTTTTCGTAATTTTCGGAATCTTTATATATATTTTAGTAATTTCCAAATGTTTTACAAATTTTGTAAAATTATCTATAAGATTTTCGATATTTTAAAAATACTTTTTTTGTATTTTCTTAATTTTTAAATGTTTTTACTGTTATTTCAAGATTTTTTTTTTTAAATATTGGGACGAAAATGCCCTCACTTTCAGTCGTGAGCCACGCACATGTCTAAATTTTTCATCCCAAAAATTGATGGTGTTAACGTTCAGGGGTTACTTATAGCCATTTTTTAAGTTTCGAGGGATAAGTAAAGACACTGAAAGTTCGATTGTTGAAGTGAGGGGGGATAAAGTTCAGGAAGTTCAAGTGTAATTAACCCTAATATATATCAAGTTGTTTTTCGTTGGTGGTTTTTATGGGAACTAAAACTGTGCACTAGGCTCGTCCACGATTTCGGCCGACCAGCTTATCAAGAAATAGGACGTGTTCGGCCCAGCTCAAATGATTAATTTCACACGTGTATTTAACATGTGCTTAAATACGTCGTGATGAGCTCAAATCGGTTACCAATAAGCTCAGAGAGATATTCAGGGACACTTCACGAGTTACATTCAAACCGGAAGAGTTTGTGTGCAACTCAACCTCTTGAACGTTACTATAAATGTAAACCCTCACCCTGGGGTCAAGGGGATGCAACTTTGTAATCTTGAGAGATACATTAATAAGAGAAATAGTAATCTCTCCGTGGACGTAGACAATTTTATCGAACCACGTATATTGTGTGTTATGCTTGTGATTGTTTTACTTTTTTCATATACTTGCTTTCTTAAGATTATTCATTGTGATTATTCTTGTACTCACATTTAGCGTCATCTGTGGAAAGCGATTCTGTTTTCCTACGAAAGTAATCACTGAAGAGCACAATGTCTCACCATAAAAGAAACCTACCCCAGGCCGACGATGTACAGGATAACCCAGTTCTACCCAAGGTCACGTCTTAATTTCGTCAGGAGCCATATCCAAGGTTTCACCAAGAAAAATTACCTTCTGAAGAGATCCACGACGTTCCTAAGTCTACGTAGATGTCCAAGTTGGTCGACGCCTATAAAGCCAGGCTTTTAGAGCAGAAGGAGGCCACATGCCTCCAGGTGGAAGAAAACGCTCGCCTTTAGAGGTGACTAGAAAGAATGGAGAGAGAGATCCACGACACTAACCAAAAGCGTTATGTAAGGACTCCTAGTCCTCAGGCGGGTGACACTCGCAACCAAGGGAGGAGTTCCAGACACAATTTGGATGGATCAGAATGTGGCCAACCAAAAAGAGGCCACAAAGTGATGAGCGTTACGATATAAGAAATTGGTCCGAAAAGAGATAGATTAACACCCAGCCCATCGAGGGGCTAGGTCCACTAAAGAGCTAGCTAGAAGAGATCTTAACACAAAAATAAGATCCCCTGTTTTAAGGGCGATCGAGGATAAAGATCCCCCAAATAAGTTCACAGTCCCCCGATTTAAAATCTATGATGGTATGACTGACCCCATAGACCACGTCAAGCAGTACCTACAGACCATGACCCTGTGGACCCACGACGACTCTCTTATGTGTCGCATCTTCCCTTTTAGTGTACATGACGTAGCTCATAAGTATTTTGAGAGGCTTCCACATAGATCCATCATGATCTTCAAGGTCCTCACTAAGGCCTTCACTCCTTGCTTCATACCTAGAAGCTCCCACCTGAAGAGGATGGATTCACTTCTCACAATGAAGAAGAAGCCACAGGAAAATCTTTACGAGTATACCAAAATATACTGGGAAGTGTTCAACGAAATAGAGGACTACTAGGAGCAAGTTACCGTAGCATCGTTTAAGATTGGTTCGTCGAACACCTTCATGCTACACCAGTCCCTTACAAAGAAAGACGCTAACACCATTAACAACCTCATGGAATGCATTGAGAAATATGCTAAGGTTGAAGATGCAGTTCACACTAGTTATGATAAAACGGATCGTGTCAAGGCAAACAAGGTAAGTAATAAGGACAACAGTCCCAAAAAGGGGAACGAGAACCGGGGCAATAATGGTTCTAAGAATAGGGTCAAGGCAGATCATTTAAAAGCCTTCTACGCTATCAACATGATCTTCAAGAAACCAAATTTAAGAGACTAGGAAAGTTCAAGGATCATCATTTTGGGAAGTTTCCTAAGAATATGGATGGTCACCCAACTAAGAGTAACAACACGTTACGATGCACTTTCCACAAAGAAGGCAACCACCGAATAAAAAATTACAAAGTGTTAAAATCTCATTTGGAAGAGCTAGCCCAAGTTGGGCATCTCGACGAGCATAGAGACAGAAAAATTGAAAAGGTCACAGCCAACGACGATCAGAAGGCAGATAGCATCCTAAATGATGATATAGGATAGGGATTCACAGTAATTCATAGAGCATCCGATTTGAAGCAGATCTAAGGGAACGCTATTCGAATGGAGTTGAAGAAGGTCACGACTATTATGGAAGCCTTCCATATTGACCCTTCTAAAATTCAGGCTGGAAAGTGACGACGACCAGAGGATGTCGACTATAACAAGCACATCTTCTTCACTAAGGAAGATTTGGTTGGGGTAAGGACCCCACACCACGATGCACTCGTAATTACACTTCATCAGGGGAGCTCATCTGAGGTGATGTACCTATAACTTTTCCACAAGTTAAAGCTCAACTTGATCGATCTCAAAGAGGCAACAATTCCACTGGTCGGCTTTACGGGGAAGATGACGATGTCGTTGGGTTAGATAGTCCTGCCTTAAGGATAGGGAACATTTTAAAATTGATTGAATTACTGGTGGTAGACATAGACTCTCCCTACAATGCCATTATAGGCAGAGGATGGCTTCATGCGATGAGAGATGTACCGTCGACCTACCACCAAAAGCTCAAGTGTCTCACAAATCGAGGAGTATTGGAAATTTGGGGCGACCAAGCCACTACCAGGAAATGCTACATCGTTGCCATACGGACCCAAAAAGAAAAGAAGAAAGAAAAGGAATCCCCTTTAGAGGAATACCATGATGGGGCTACTCCTTCAAAATAGCAACTATTGTGCGACCGATCAGGGGTGGAGGTGACCAAGGTCCACCTTGCTAACAAGGTTATTGAAAACCTAGAGGAGGTTGCATTTTATGCCATCCTACTATAGAGAAAGTTTCAAATTAGGACAACACTCGCCGATCACAAAAAGAGGGAGCTCATTGCCTTCCTAAAAAGTAACCTGGATGTGTTTGCCCGAAAACAGTATGACCTACCAGGGATTGATTCCCATGTGGCTTTCCATCACCTTTATACGGAACCAACTTTTAAGCCAATAACTTGCAAGGCATGCCAAATAGACCCATAAAAAGGCTAAAGTGATGGAAAATGAAGTTGGGAAACACCTTTCACACTTAATTTGGAATGGAAGTTATGATACCACTTAAAGCTGGTTTCCTGACCATGAGAACTAGAGTGGTCAGCCAAGGACTAAACGAGATGCCTTTCGTGCTAAATTTTACCTAGTATATGAATGATAAGACCAATCCATGATTAACCTGGCCTCATACCAATAATAATTGGCAAGGCTGTATAATAAAAGTGTCAATCCGAGGAATTTCCAGGTAGGATATTACGTTTTAAGGAAAGTTCTCGGCAGTGCCATAAGGCTATCGGATGGAAAACTGGGGCAAAAATGGGAGGGACCTTTCAAGGTGTTCAGAGATGATCTTCAAGGAGTCTATCACTTGGAAACAATGGAGGGAAGAGAAATTCCAAGGGCACGAAATCTAGCCAACCTCAAGAAGTTCTATTTTATTCTTCTTATATCTCAAGACATTTATTTTATGCAAATTTTCATTTCAAACTTATGTTGCTCGCAATTTATCTTTTACGTTATGAATAAAGGAAAGCCAATTATTATACATTATGCTCAAATATCTTAATATGATTCGGTCAATCAACAATATTTCCTAAGTAACTCACTCACAATTGGTTTTCAAGTAACCTCTAACGATACAATTATATGATCATACTTTAATTTGATTACAATGGCAGTACTGCTTATTATAATTAAAACTTAAGTCCATAAGTCCCCGTTATAACCAACACATGTGACCTCACGACTTTCTCAGGCATGACAAAATCCCTATGGGGGATCCGTAGGCAATCGATCAACTTTTCTTGGTCGACTAAAATCCTGAATGGCTGGATTGCTCATAAACCAAGTGCATTTTTTCCATCATCTTTCTTAGGACTAATGGAGCGTGACGACACGACCTAAAAGGTAAGGAGGATGGAATAACATATATAAAGGCATATTGGACTGGAAAAATGCAACAACAGTCGATATTAACTTTATATACTTGGCAAAAGCCCAAAATATAGAAAGTGTCAACTATACAACAAAATTACAGAATGAGAGAAAATACTCAACAATTAATGGTCATTGAGATAATAATTGTTCTATTTCCCTCCTCCACCCGTCATCAAGATTGGGGGTATATTCATCATCACTATCATGATTCTCTAAGCAGTTATTAATCGGTTGGTAGGGGATGGTATCCAAGGGAACCCACTCCTCATCTTTTCCAAAGGGAGGTAGGTAATATACTGGACAATTCACTAGGTACATATACACAATTGAGACTCTTTCGATTCTTTAATCACCTTAAAGGCGTTCAACCACACGTGCTTATATGCCACATCCTGGGCTTCTTGAAACCGAATGGGGGCATCCTGTCAACCTGCATCATAGCTTGCCGACTAGGCAGCTCCAGGGCCCATTCTGAACAAGTTTCGGAGCTTATTCAGATCACACTGTAGCCCAGGAATAATGACATTGCTCCTTTGAAAATTTCCTCTAAGTCAGAGGGATTCTGTTCAAGGCATCCTTCTCAGACTAAACCAATGCACCAACATCCTTGTTCTCCGTAAGCTGGGCCTTGAGGTCGGCTATCTCCTGTTTCATCAAGGAGCTCACGTCTTCCAAGTCTTGAAGGTTATACTTCAAATTTGCGACCAAGGTAGACTAGTCCTTATATTTTGAATCTCTCCTTAAATGTTCTGCAGGCCTTGAGAAAAACTCGATGAGTTTTCTCGCTCGCATCTTTCCCAAGTAACTTATCAATATTTTTAAAAGAGGAAGTCTTATTGGCAATAAATTATAAATGAACAGAGAAAATAAGAAATAATGGAAGATAACTCAATAAAGGAGAACATCGCTTTTCATTTGCAATAAAAAGGGTAGGCAGAGCCATTAGTCCAAGGGAAAAGAAAGAAAAAAATACAATACACGAGCAAAAGAAGAAAATAAAACCTTAAGAGCTAAAAGCTTCACGTCTTACCGCATCAAGTTCTTTCCCCTTGGATGACCCCTACTTCTCTTGAGGCATCACGACCTCGATCTCTTCAGTAGGATTGAGGGAAGAATGCTCCTCATCAATAGTAGGAGGAGGACCTAGCTCATACTATCCAAATAGCTCAAACTCAGAAGGGACTCCATCTTCCACCAAGGCTCTGTCCCACCCTTTCTTGAAGATCGCCTTCGAAGCATAGGCGATTCGAATCTTAGCATCATCGTACGCCCGTTATAGCCTAACTCAAAGATGGAGTACTTAAGGGTAGGGATCCCCTCTACCTTCTTGGTCAGCTTGGATTTCTCTACCTGTAGGAGCTTGTTCTCAGACTTTAAGGATGCCATAGTCAAGGAAATGGTATCCTTATCTTTTTCATGAGTCTCTCTCTCCTTGATCAGGGCCTCCTATGACTTCATCAAAGCTTCAGATATCTCTTCATTCTTTCTAGACTAGTCGGAATAACCATCGATAAGAGTGGTAAACTCTGCCACAAACTACAGAATAGAAAAGACGTAAGTATTAGTGCAAACCACATCTTGAAATAAAAAGTAAAGTAGATAAGAGAACACTTACCAAGGAAAGAGTTTGGTGAGCTCACAGAGATAGCTAGACGGGGCCTAGAATCATTGAACGCTTTTGATCTCTAGCGAGCACTCCCCCTCAACAGGCTGGTGGTAAGAGATGGATTGAAGGCCACACTATTGTCATGAGGAGTATCGGAGATGTAAGGAGGGGTGATGCCCTTCACTGAGGCCTCAATGGCCTTCTTCTTCTTCTTTCTTTTTCTCTTCCTTTCTCTTTCTCTTATCTTCTTCTTTCTTCTCCTTGGATAATCAACCATGGACACTAGTGTTGGGGGAACCCCCTCTACCTTCTTTAAGGCCTTGACCAAGGTAGAAAATAGAACTTCATCGTCATTATCTTCAACCAATAAAAGCCTCATCTTAAGGGGAGACATATGATCTTGTTCTTCTTGAAAGGAAGACTTAACACCCACTGGCTCCAAGGAGGAGGAATTTTACTCATTTATAAGTGGAATTTTTGGGATATCTTCCACCAAATGAGCAACAAAACTTGTAGATGTGTTGGTGTACTCAAGAAGATAGGCTGCATATCGAAGATGTTCACCGTTGAGCAGTGTATCCTTGATTCCCCAAACCTTCAAAAGGTCAACATCCTTGATATGATGGAGAGATAGATCCTTTTTTTATTGAGATCTACACAAAGATAAACGAGGCACAAATTAGCAAGCATGGCAAGAAAATGGGACAAAAAGTCATTAATGAAAAAATAAAAATGAATGGTGACCTATGTGATCTTCCCCCCAGTCAGGGCACAAAGGCTCTGTTTACTTTTCTCCCTCGAGGAAAGGGTGGACGTTACCAGTTCTTGGTGATAAAACCCTGATACCAGTATCCCTTGTTGGAATCAGGTAGGTTCACCACCAATGCCTTAGTGGCTTCCCTCGCCTTTAGGTAGAGAATAGCATTAGATGCATGCGAACAGACGTAATGGAATCTAATTTATGGGATACCTAAGTTCGTGCAATAAATCTCATTAATCCTGTGCACTCCATTGACAATTCTCCAGGTATTAGGGGCACATTGAGCAGGATAACTTCAAAGTAGTAAAAACAATTCTAAAAATAGGCAATTTGGGGGAAATGTTAACCCCCTTGAACTACATCAATGGTATGAATTCAGTGCCTCTCATCCATGTCCCTGACATTTTAAGGCATGGGGGCATAGGCGATTTCCACCCAAGTAAGAATAAAGTATGTTTTTCTAAACTCCTCAAATCTTTTGCCGTGAATAGTAGCCATTGGTTAAATAGATACGAATAATAAAGGGCGAAGAAGAAATTTTTGAACGAAGGAGTAGGAAAGAAGGATTTACGGAAAGAGAAGAATGCTCTGAAGAATTTGGAAGCATAAGGAAAGATCTCAGTGAATTTGCGAAGAAGAAAACTCAAAATGCAAAGTGATGGTTTGAAGTGGCAAAACTTCATTTGAAACCTTGTGTGAAATCATGGGATACAGTTCTCGAGGAGGATTTTTAGTGCTTCATATCACAGCTCGGACCAGCGCACCCCCATAATGCCAGGTTTATTACAGATTTTCCATGCCGGTCACCACCAACTCTGCTCAGACAAGTGTACCCTCAGCATTTCAGGGATATTGCAAAACTTCCATGCTAGTTCTCAAAGATTTAGATCTTGGGCCTACAACAAGGATAAAATCTATTATCCCAATAAATCTCAGCCTAGAGATTTTAGGGGTAATTGTGGGGACTAATACTGTTCACTTGGCTTATCCACGATTTCGACCGACCAGCCCAATAAAAAATAGGATGTGCCCAACCCAACTCAAATGATTAATTTCACACGTGTATTTAACATGTACTTAAATACACCTTCATCAGATCAAATCGAATACTAATAATTTTGAAAAGATATTCAGGGACACCTCACCAGCTACATTCAAATAGAAAGAGTTCGTGTGCAACTCAACCTCTTGGACGTTACTATAAATATAAAACCTTACCCCAGATTCAAGGGGATTGTGATTATTTTACTTTCTTCACGAACCACGTATATTGTGTATTGTGCGAGTGATTGTTTTATTTTCTTCATATACTGGCTTTCTTGTGATTATTCTTGTACTCACAGTTTCCTTACTTAATGTTATATTAATAATAAATTTATGATTATTTAATTTTTGGGGATATGATGATCCAAAGAGGTAACTTGTGTTCTACACACTTTTTAAGTTAGTATAAGATAAGATGGATTCACTTAAATGAATTGTCCCTCCTTATTTTAGGAGAATATAGTGACACACTTATGTAAGATAATTTGGTTGGTTAGGAAGTAAATTCTAATTTTTAATCATTATATTTTAATTAATATTTTCCCATTAAATTACTTTATAAAGTGATTTTTTGTGACTTATTTGTGTATCTAGTACTGTTGCGTATTGAGACTTGTTGCTCAATGCAGAAGATTTTAAAAAGAAAGGTCAAATGTGGAAAGCCCTTAAGCAAGATTGATGATTCAAATAAATAATTCATTGTTCACATTATGAATAATAAAAGGGGTATTCAGAGTTAATTATCCATTTAATTTTGATAATTAAACTTTATCCACTATATAATTTTGTTTTAGACTTTATCACTAGAAGGGGATGGAAAAAGTAAGTTGACTGGTGAAATCACTATCTTTGGTACAAAGCTGAAAGTACCCTCATTTTACATTATTAAAGGATTGATCCACTTATTATTTTCTTTATTTACATAAGACATTTTATTGATTTAATATATTGATTAAATTAGATATATTATTAAAATAGTTTCAAAAAATTAAAAAAATAGTAATTTTGTTGTTTTTTAATAAATAAAAAGAAATATTTTTGTTTTAAGTAAGAAACTACTTTTTTTTTTATCTCATTTATATTTATTTATAAAATTAATTTTTCAAATTCATTTTTTGTATTTAATTGAAAATTTATTTTTTATGTCTTGTTTTTTTTTTCATAAAAAAAAAAGAAAACAATTTGTTCCAAATAGGAGGAAATCAGACTAGTAATTTATTTATTTATTTCTAAAATGATTTGTTTAACGTATAAAATATTTCATGTCATTGTTAGCCTTTTCTATAAATGCACAACACGAAGCCTAAGTTAATTTGGATAGGCCTTTGCAGTAGCGGATCCATGATTTTAAGTTAGGGGGTGCAAAAGTTTCGAGTTGTGGCAGGGGGTTCAGGGGAGGGATGCCCCAAGGCAACGTTTGTAGGATTATTTATAGTCTTTTTAATAATTTTTTATACCTAAAAAATATATTAACTGAATGACAAATGCTTATTCAAGTTGTATTATAAAAATTACTCATTCAAGTTATATTTTATCGATAAAATGTCATAAAACATAAATTACAACAATTAAATATTAAAAATTAGAAAAACTCAACAATTAAATCACAACATTTTAACTTCAACACTTTAAACTAATCTAATTATTTTTTTTATATAAATTACAATAAATATATTTAATCAGTCATTTATTTGAACATTAAAAATTAAACTAACTTAACATGTTACATTGGAACATTGGACTGGAAAATTAAACTAATTTTATATTTTACATTGTTGAACTTTCAAAGTTTAATAATAAATATTATCTAATAACATTGAACTGAAATATTGAACTCAAAATGTTAAACTGAAAATTATAACTAATAAAAAATATTAAACTAAAAAAAAATTATGTCATTACAACTTTAAAAGTAATATGATTTGCTGAGTGAAAGAGGCATTGCCCTTCTAGACAGAGAGATGGAGGGCCTCGATTTACCTGTTGTCGCGAGAGGGAAGGAAGGGAAGGGGGGTCGTTAACGACTTGGGTTGGATATGGAGAAGGCAATGGTGACTTAGGCTTAGAGGGAGGAGAGAGGGGAGGAAAGAAAAAAATAGAAATTATAGTTTTTTTTTGTGAGACGCATATCTAATTAGAAGATATGATATATTTTCACCCCTAAACTTTTAAAATTACATAAAACTCATTGCTTTTCATTGTGAAAATTTACAAAAAGATGTAAAAAAAATTATTATATATCTCGAAAAAATTCTAAATAAAATAAGGTAGGCGACCGCTGACCTTCGGGACCACTTAGGTCCGCCCATAGGCCTTTGGAAATCCATTTGTACGAGTTTTGATATAACAAGTTCTTATTTTTTGTTTATACATTTCATTCCTTCTTCCTGAGTTATTTGTTCTTATTTTTTAAATAAATTTATTTATTTATATTTTCTCAATTAGGGATCTGGAAATGTTTCCCTTGCCTAGAAACCTATACACTTGCACATCCACAAGAAGATGGGGATTCATTCTCTCAACACATTCTCATTTTCATAATCTCTATTTGTTTACACATGAGATAATACATGATTGGTGCCCTAATTGGAAAAGAATCATCAATACCCTTAAGCCACTCTAGAATAAAGGGTAAGTTTTTCATTTATAAGAGCAATTAGTTTATGAAAAAAATGAGTCTTTCACTATTAAATTTTTTTTATAAATAAGTGTTTATAGAAAAGTTATGATAAAACTGTTTAAAATAAAAAAAAATCATTTCAAAATAAATGATTTTTTATTAAAAATATCATTTTATTTTTAAAAGCCACTTTTATAGAAAAAGTCGTTTTTTATATAAAAAAATTATAAATAATAAACTAACTTTTATTTGAAATAGTATTTTATAAAATAATTTTTACTATAATTTTTTATTTTTTTATAATAATATCATAATTTTTATTAATGTTTTTTAAAAATAAAAGCTATTTTTTTATTCATAAAAGACTATTTATAGGAAAGATTGTCGAATGTAGTTTAGACGTCATTAAGAGCATTTATAGAAAAGACTAATAATGACAAACAATATTTCACATTTTAAATCAAATCATCCTAGAAATAAAAATATGACGAGTATAATTTCCTCCTACCAAGAAAAAATAGTTTTAATTTTTTCGAAAAGAAAAATAAGAAAAAAATAAAACAGAAAAAATAATTATTAAATAAAATTGGGAGGAAAAATGAAACTAATTTTTTTAAAAATAAATATTACTAACACAAAAAAAGAAAAAATATGAAAATATTTTCTTATTTAAAACAAAAACAAAAAAATTGTGTTTTTACTTATTAAAGAAAAGTTTTTTATTTTTATTTAAAAAATATATATTTTACTAAAATATCTAATTTATTGAATATATCAAGTTAATAAAGTGTCATAAGTAAATAAAGAAAATAATAAGTGGATTGAGCCTTTAATTAAATAGAATGGGAGTAGTTTAGGCTTTTGTACAAAAGATAGCAGCAAGTCAATTAACTTTTTCCATTAACTTTTAGCGGCAAATCTAAAATAAAAAAAATAGTGGGTGAAGTCTAATTACCAAAACTAAATGGGTGGTAAAGTCATCCACCTTTTATGGGACATAGAAATATCTACTCTATAGCCTAATCTATTCAAACTATTACAAAGGCAAGGGGCCCATTCACGCTGCTGGTGAGACTCGGACATTTGAGGATTTCAAGGTCAGGTGGGTGTCGTACCAAAGGGACAACCCACACGCTCGAATAAAAAATCAATAATTTATAATTTATTGACCCACGCTAATTCACATACCTATCAACATATTTTTGACAGTTTTGATTTAGTCATTTGACTCATTCTAGTTAATTTATAGGACAAATTCAAAACAATCTCCTAAATGGAATTTCGTAAGAAATCTCGCGCAAACTATTTTTAATGTAAATTTAGTTTCCTAAATTATATTTTACATTGCGCATAGCTTAGTCTATAATGTCTATAAAGGTGACTAATAATACAAAATGCATATTTGATGAAGGTTTTTGTGGTATGAAGATGTGATTTTTTATACAAACATTAAGTGATTTTGGGGTTGTTTGCTTCTTATCATAATTTAGATAACATAAAAATTGATAGTATTGCATTAAAATCTCACATATTGAGTTTATAAAAAAAAAAAATGGACAATCACAAAACACAAAGATATACATGTTTCGACTTGAGATAGACATACGTACATGCGGGAGAAATGATGGAGTTTATTACCTAAAAATGCTTAAGTATGAGTTACAACACCTTGATTCTCTAAATGACGTTGGGAGTGCACATGTCCCATTTTCAATTAACATGGAAGCCTTATACAATTCCATTTTTAGTGCGTAACCTTGCTTTCATCTTTAAATTGTGCGAATAGAATAGTGGGGGTGTAATTTGTAACAACCCATATTCATTTTGTTATCTATATACGATGATATCGTATATCTAAAAAACTTTTATATCGAAAGAATCTTGATATCAAATAAACGTACAACGAGAATATATATACCATGCCATGTCAATACAAAAGCCTCATGAAACTCAAGATGAGTTAAATATCTCAAAAAATTACAAGAAAATTGGATAATTACCCAAGTAACACTCAAAATTTTAAAATTTCCAAAATACCCCAATAAACTTCGATTTCCTTATTTAACCCATAAAAATCTCCTATAACCTAACCTTAAACCAAACTCATCCATATCATACATATTTTATAAAATTATAGAAATAAATCTTTAAAAGTTTAAAAATTATAAATTCACCCCCTAAACTTTCAAAAACATATGAAAACATCCTTAAAATATCCCATAACTTAACCAAGAATTAAAACAAAAAATCCAAACTTCACACTTACACCCCCACCATGTTTTGACACCTAGTAGTCTAGGAAGTTGCTTGTACCATATGTATACACATGGTATCCATATCCCCTCACAAGTTACCCAAACCAAAAATTAAAATATCCATGGTTGACATCCACCCCTACCAGCACCAATCAACTCTCCTCACCCAAAGGTAAAAAAAACCACTCTAGTACAATAGAAACTTTCCTCTCCACAGTGAAAAGCACAAAGTAAAATTTATCTTAATTGGTATTTCTTTCATTTTATATAGAATTTAAGTTTATTTTCAGTTGATTAAGTTTTTTCAAATTTATAGGTTTCATTTATGGTTTTACATTGAATTCCTAACATAGGAATGGCACTGAAAAGGCTTTAGTGCTAGAAACCACCATTAAAGCTTGAGCTTCAATGGTGGCATTCGTAATCCTGAATTTGAACCAATTTCAAAGTGGGAGAACTCAAGCTTTGGGTCTAAAGAACGTTGGTGCATAGGTTAATTTGATTTAAAATAATCTTTAATACCCTAAATTCAAGATTTTATTTTACGGAGCTGAAAATTTCAGAAACTAAATTTAAGAGTTATGGTAAACCATAATCAATGAAATCAAAGTGGTTCGATTCATTTTTTTTATCTTAGAATGTGAATATAATCATGTCGTAGTTAGAAAGTTAGCCAAACTCCATGAATGTTAAAGTTAAAGCAATCACCATTTTTTCAGAAAATCAATAGCTCAAGCTAGTGAACCTTAATGTTTGAAACAATTATGGATGGATTTACTAAAAAGTATTGACAAATTTTACTCGAGAATCAACCCAAATGATATTCAATAATTTCACGAAGCACTGGTCAAAGTTTTTAAAACCCTAAGTCCAACAATCAAAGGTTGAAGATAAAGTAGGTTACATGTGCAAGAGTGAGGTCAAAACCAGGCGCGTGTGGGCTTTGACCCAATGTGTGAGGGCGCGTCTCAAATAAAAAATTCTCATTTTATTTTCTAAAATTCTTATTTTATATTTCTGGTCAAAATAGTATATTATATTTTTCTGTTTGGTTACCCCAATTTTTTTAGGGAAATTGTTTTAAAAGTTAAAAACTAAACTTTTAATTTGCACATAAACCCCTGGATTTTCAAACTCTTAAATACCAAACCCAAAACTGAAATCCAAGCTCTTTTCATCAAATAAAACTTTATTGTCTCTTGTCACGAATACTAAAAATGAATACATCTTAGAAAGTTAATTAAAAACTTAAAGTATTATTAATTATATAATTAACCCCACATAAATTCTAAATTTTAAATAAATTACATTTATACCCTAAGATTTACTTAGATTCTTATTTATATACCATACTCTAAACATTTATTGTATACATGATCTCAGACTCCCCGGTTTGTCCATTTGAACAAGAAGATCATACACATTAAGTCTGGAATTAAAAAAAATAAGTAACTTCTATTTCAGTATAATTTCATGCAATTACCTTAATTACGTCAATTATTTATATAACTTTATGATAACACCAGAAATCTTATCCTTATTTATGAATTCTTTTGTGTAGTTCACAAATCCCATGAAAATTGATTCAATCCTTATCCGATTAAACCCTAACCCTATGATTTCATGCAAGTTGCAACTGATGATTTCAGTAAACCAATGATTTCATAAACACGAGATAATTTCATTAAACCCAGCAGCATACATTATAATTCAGTAATAGACTTTCGATATACCCATGGGAGTGCTCTTTGTCCTATAGGACTCAGAGTTTGAGTGCTTAGTTTTCTTACCATATGGATGCCAGGCTTTAGAGATAGACTCAACAATGTTATTTTATCTCCAAAGATTTTGGATAGATTATCTCCAAAGATTTTGGATGAATGATATTATCAGGGTATTGCTACGCATTTGAAGCATATATAACCAATAATTATGGGTTATCCTATTATAGAAAAGCCTCAACCCTTATTTTTATGACTCAATAAAACTTATCTAGTTATAATCACCATACTATCCTTACAAATATCAACAGACTCCATTATGCCTTTATTGGTGTTGATATTTCATATTGTTTCAAAATGCTATAAACTGCGATATATTATTTGTGCTTCATTCCATTTATGCTATCAAAACACAGAAATATAAACTTGTTATAGTAATAAAATTATCAACTTAGAAAAGTTTTCCTTATCTATTTTCTGTAATACCCCGTATTTTTATAGCTTTTAAATTATGGGATTTATTAAATTTAATTGAGATAAATTATTTTAATTTTAATCCGGAATGTTGTTTTAAATATTTACTAGCATCACAAGAGTTAGTAATTATTGGGAATATATTATTTGTTGCATATTACTGGATGAGTATAGTAATATATGAGATTTATTTTTATAATATTGTCACGTGTGAATAAAATGACAATTGTGGAAATTTAAGTCAGGACGCGCCTGTGTCATGTCGGGACTAAATGTGGATTGATAAAAGTGAATATTTTATAAGTTGTTTGTATGGTCGTTTTGAGTGCGCCAACGCGCCCGGAAGGGTCTAGATAGTCAGAAAAGTGTACCCGGGGGTTTAGTTTGGATCTCGGGGGGTTTTTAGGCCTAATTAGTACCCCGGAAGGGCGTTTTGGACATTTCACCTTTTTGGGTAATTAAACCCACGAAAATCAGTAATCTATATCACCCTTTTAGGTTAGTCAGCTAGGGTTAGAAAACTCAATCACAAGAACGGCCATAGGAGAGGAATGAGAGAGCTCTCAAGGCAAATTCAAGGCCCAAAAGTCATCCGTTTGCACCTCCACCACCACCAACGCGTAGATCGCGCAACGGGCTACGCAACCACACCAAAATCATCTGCAAATCAGAACACCAAAAATCTCAGGCAAGTGTTTATCTTGCTTAGTTCGTTGGTGCATCCTTCATATTAGTTTAGGAATGATTAGGGATGAATTACATGGAAGAAAACCTAAATTGTGATAGGAATTTGCATGTAGTGATGACTTAAACCTTATTCTGGAAATTATTGGTGATGTAGAAGAATAATCCACGAAATTTTAATGTTGTATTAGAAGAAAATTTTGGGAAAAACAGATTAGAATAATGATTAAGAAATTTCTAGGGTTCTTGATAATTGTATAGATCTTGGGCTATTAATCCATGATTAAATGACTGAAATCCACATGCTTTACGTTGAAAATACCTAATATGATGATATAAGGTTAGTAGTATCAATTCTGGGACAATTGGGATTAGAAAATATGGAAATTGTTGAAGTTAGGAGATGAAACCCGTAACTGTAGAATTTCAGTTTTCGCAGACCTACTTGATCGATCGATCGAACCCAGAGCTTCGATCGATCGAAGGTTCGATCGATCGAGCCCCAGACCTCGATCGATCGACACCTCCTGGCAGACTCATGGTTTCCCTTTTTAAGTTAGTTAAATTCAATTTAATGTGAAATAATCCTTGGTCATCCTTAATAGAATGCTTTGGGAGATAGGGAAGACCATTAGGACATGTGAATACATTTTGGGACCCTTGATGTCGGGCAAAGATTGTATTTTGGGATAATTACATAAGGGTCGGTGAATTTATGATTTAAAGAGAGAGACACGTAAGAGAGTTTCTTTGGGACAAATGTGTATACCTACTGAATTTTATAATTTGGAGAATAAAGCCATGAGAGTTGTGTGGTACGTTGGAATAATACCGAATCAAGGTTAGAAACGAACCGTTATAAGTGTTTACTAAAATATGATAATATGGATAATGTCGTAATTATGGGAATTGAGAATATACCCATTAATAATATGGTAATATTAGTATAGTTATATGATTGTGTATGCATATACTATCTATGTGTGAAAATCATGCCCACGCTACTTGCTATCCCTGAGGTTTCCGCGCTGGGACAGTCTTATCTCGATGGGACCTTTATGGGGGATATTGACTTGTACCCTAGAAGATAGATATCCTTGGTACAGGCTATCGATGTGATAGTTTAGACGGTCCTAAGAGACGCAGGCATGTGCCATCCTTTTAGAGACTTGGAATCTAAGCTTCGCCTCATCTTGTTTGTGTATAAATATCCTTGGTACAGGCTATCGCAGTGATAGTTCAGACGGTCCTAAGAGACGCAGACACATGCCATCCTCTTAGAGACTTGGAATCTATGCTTCGCCTCAATATTGTTTGAGTATATGTTAATACGATTCGGGAGTGATTCCGAATTTGTAATCCCCTTAATATGAGTGATATGGGGTTTGGATAGTAGAGTATGCCCGCACCATAGTTTTTAATTGGGGTGCTGTTATGATATATATATATTTTATGAGTAGTTAATATATATATGAAATTCTAAAATCTGGAACTGCCTACTGTGATTTGATATGTAGGACATGGTTGATGACTCAAATTGTTAATACTTGTTTTGAGAAAGTATAATATGGCACTGGACAAATTTATTTATTAATAAATTTAAAATGAGAACTTTGGTTACTAATTGAAATATTATTTTCAAACAATGGAATCGTTAAATTTTGAATCCTGCGAATAATCTAAGATAAGTTAAACTATTGGGAAAGGATAGCGTGATATATGATGAGTTGGACCACTGGGAAGGTTAGTGCGATAGGTGTGCACATTAGAAGAGAGGTGAGAATTTCTCAAGAGAGTGTCGCACTAATATGTTGTTGCATTGGCCTGTGTCAATTTAAATACTTGCTAAACAATTTTTAAATCATATACACTATCGGGCTCTGACCCGTTTTTCTCTCTCTCTCTCTCTTGTATATATATGTATGTACTACAGGTGCCCAGCCACAGGGGCGTCTTGCTTAGGATCCCTTAGAAGGAACGTGCTGCAGCTTAGGTGGGAGTTGCAGGCCACTTGCTTAGACGATTTCATTTACTCGATTCCACTCCTATGATTCTCAGTTATTAGGGCATGTGTCGCCATTTCCACTATTTATCTGTTATGTTGGGACATTTGTATTTCAGTTATTTCTAGTACTGTTACTTTGGGTTTTATTCAGCATGTATGTTTTACATTTAGTTTTAAAGGTTGGGATTTTGGATGTTGAATGTTTAAAGTAATTGGATTTTGTTCCAGGATAATTGTTGTATGATTCTTACTTATTGAAAATGTGGTTAATAATTAAATAAATAAGTTTTTCTTTAAAAATACAATTTGGTTAGAAAGGTTAAAAATGGTTTTGACACTCAGCTTAATTAATTAGGGTGTTAATTTGGAAAAGTTTATTTTTATGACAGTGATGCTATGAATGAACCAACTGTTCACCTTGATTTTAATTTTATAAAGGACTGATCGCCCGGTATTTAATTCGGTGGGGTGTCACATTTTCCTTCTAGATGGAAAGTGAACTTGAGGAAGGAGAGATAACCCCCGCACAAATGGAATTTTATTCTGTTTTACCAAGGAAAAACTTTTGTAATTATGTATGTATATGCAGTAACTAGCAAAGACAACCACATAAATTGGAATACATTCACTACTACTTATCAACTTATGTAACCCTATTAGTCCCTATTTTGTTTCTTTTATATGATACATCGAACAATGTAATAAAGATGTAGTTGCATCCTACTGATATAATGTTTCGATTTTTTTTCTGCCGCAAACTTTATTTTATTATAATTGTTCTTATATATTATTATTACTAGCATATAAAGAACACCGGGTGTGATAAAATTGAATCAGACTGAGCGTCAAGTTTATTTTTCCTATATGGGACTTAGGATAGGACATTAGTTATTTTCATAAACTTCCTTGTTACATTATGTGACTGATTTTGTCTTGGAGACATGAATATTTGGGATGAAATTTACGTGGATATACGTGGCATGACTCATGAAATATTTTGAGAAAGCTATCTGGGAGGATGGGTATGCTAAGTTATATAAAACAATTCAACGTATCAATCGTGAGTGGGCCATTTCTACCCCGACATAAAGTATAATTTTTTAATTGGTTGGTTGATGGTATAAGAACAAGCAACAAAATAAGAAAGAAGGTATTATGAGGAATGAGAAATACTCCAACAAGTTGTTCATTTGGCATTGGGTGTGGCTCTAGCAGAAGAACTTTATGTTACTCTACTAGTCTCTACAGATCTATTTTATCTACCTTAAGTTGTTTCACTTATACATCCTCATCGTCAAGCTCCAACTTTGGTGACTCTAAACCTGAACTCGAGACTAATGGCATGGTACCCCATCTCATTTAAAGTAACTAGGAAAGGAATATAGTTGTATATAAATAACGTACGAGGGATCGATTATCTTTCATTTTGGGTGCGTGTGGTTGGAAGAAGTAGATTATCATATTCCTAGTAGAAGTTGGTAAGTGTGACTGACAACTGTGTACTGTTTCTTTAAAGTTTATAAAAGTTATGATTGCATAATACCTCGGTACATTATAAAATAACATGTTGTATTAATATAAAAGTTTGTTTGGTTTACTCCCGTTATCTTCACCTCTTTAGTATGTTTTGTACAGAGGATGGTGAACATCCGAGCATCTGGCAATGGATCATAACCTTAAAGAGAGTACCAGAATGCTCCAAATCTACCTACTACCAGCGAAGGTATAATGGGTTGTCTATAACAATTAACTGCATTGACTGGGTTGTAATAAAATGTAGCACCTCATCACCTGATTAATAATGATATCACCGAAGAAACACGAAGAATGAATGCCCTCAAAGAATTTCTTTAGCAAAGACCATCGGTATTTTATGGAAAACCTGGTGCCATTGAGGCCGAAAAGTGGGTACATCAGACACTTAAAGTCCTCAATGGAGAGGTATAATCCCTAAATTTAAGGTAAAATTGGCAACATATCTTTTTAAAGGTGAAGACTATTATTGGTGGTAGTCTGTCATTCGGTCCAATAATATTGAAGGAGTAACTTATGATCAGTTAGGAAAAAAATATTTAGAAAATACTTTTTAGAATCAGTAAGAGATCATATGACAGTGGAATTCCTAAATTTACAATAACAACAAATGACTGTAGCACAATTCAAGACTATGTTTACAAAACGTTCTCAATATGCTCAAGAGTACGTAGACACGAAAGTCACAAAGTGTAAACACTTTGAATGTGGGTTACGAACCAACGCTAAAACCTCTATTATTCCATTTCAACTCCATGATTTTAATCAAATGATATAATTATCTTCTTTCATCGAAAAAAATCCAGCGTCTGGAGGAGTTACCCAAATTACCACCCCACCTCCTAGGAACTCATACGTAGCAAGAAACCAATACAATTAGAGGGACCACCCTTATGTCAAACCAAAGGATGGTTGGATTTTTTATCAAATCAATCATAGTAATAGTGGATCCATGAGAGAGTATGCGCGTCCGTTCAAATGAGGAAATTATATATTAAACACATTTTAACCCAAACAAACCCTAAACATGCAACAATATGTGATTGAATAAGATAATGAACTAAGCAAGAACATTCAAACACATGCTTGTGAGGAAAAATCCCCCAAAGGGGCAAAACCATTTATTTTCATTATAATATTGTAACTGTACAATTCGGATTACAATGAAAATACAAGTGACTAAGAATTACCCTCAGGTGTCGAACTCTAT
Source organism: Sambucus nigra (assembly GCA_949130495.1). Lineage (NCBI taxonomy): Eukaryota > Viridiplantae > Streptophyta > Magnoliopsida > Dipsacales > Adoxaceae > Sambucus > Sambucus nigra. The sequence continues at coordinate 56,097,286 of OX422214.1, forward strand.
AGTCGGCGGCTGGAAATATCCCTTTCCAGGAGGGCTGCAATGAAGAAGAAGAACGGTCTTCTCCACTAGGAAACTTTTAGCCTAGAAAATCTGACCACGATCTGCTGAAGTTTATCCCAGGCGGACCGGTCCGGGTCTGAGGCGGATCGGTCCGGGTAGGCAGACCGGTTCTTTTTATTTCTGGCTTCTTCGGTTCGCTTGCGGTCCGGGGTATACTGGCTTTTCAGCAGGCGGACCGGTCCGGGTTTGAGGCGGACCGGTTCGCAAGCGGATCGGTTCTTTTTCCAGGGAGGACCGGTTCGGCCTGTCAGACTTTGATTCCTCTTCTTCTTTTGATATTCGGATCCGTTGATGACTGTATGAATCTTTGAATTTCTTCAACGGTGTAACGGCGTACGACATAACAAATTGATAATGGACAAAAAATGTCCTTACAAATCTCCCCCTATGTCTATGCCGGTACATACATAAAAAACAAACATCCGAATTATCAACCAACTAAAAATGCCTATACAAATCTACCCTTCCATAAACCCAAAACTGGAAAGATACAATTGAATAAGACTTCAACGTTTGCTCTTCGAATCTTCAGGAATCTCAACACTTTTCTCATCAGGGTGTGCAATCCAATGATAATCCATGTAGTACCTACACACATGAGAAAAAGCAAAATACCAAGTGACGTATCGAGTTTGAAATGAGATAAATAGATATGCCAATATGCTAATTGGTGATAAACAACTCAACACTACAAAACTCACTCCCCCTTAATGTGATAATTCTTTCTCCCCCTTTTTATGATGTCCCCAAATAGACAAATGAGAGAAATAATGCAAACAAGCAATGACGGGGTGTCACAAGGAAATACACAACTATTTTTTGATTTTTTTTTAAAACAAAATCACACCATGAATAAACGCAAAGCAACTAAGTCGATGATAGCGTTAATGAATGGGTGTGAACATAATTCGATTGGAAGATCAGTACTTACAAACATGACATATGTGCCCGATGAATATTGGATATTACTAGCGAATGAACTCAAATGCTTCATTTGGTGTAAAAGAATGACAATATAAGATATTGACTCAATTAAATCAACAAATCAAAGCTCAAAGTGATTTTCACACCAATAACGTCCAAAATGTTTTCATGCTTTTTCAGGACTGTCAAGGAAATACAAACCCGTTTAAAAAATTTCCAACCAAACTCCCTCAGATATATATTTTGAATAGAGGTATACTAAATTCTCAAACTTTGGAGAATTGATGGTGAAACCTAAGTGGCCCATATTTGGCATGAATTGCTTGTTATTGCTTTTAAATTTTTTCGGTCTCTTTTAACCTCTTTGGACCTCGGATATTAAAATTCCTCCATTTTTTAGGTCCTTTTTAACGGTAGCTTTTGAGCAAAGGATAGATAATTACCTTTTGCAGCCCCTCCCGGTTATACAAAAACACACAGTCTCACCAAAACGGTTTTTTACATGCATTCCAATCTTGTCAAGTTTTATCGATATTGAAAGTTGTATAGACAGAATTGAGATGGAGACACTCAAGCCAATATGAGATAGACAAGGCAAATAATCAAATATATCCATGCATGTGTGCAATAAAGGATATAGGAGTCAAACATGTAAGAAGATATCACTAATTACATCTCAAAGACTCCAAACAATGTAAAGCACATGAATGAAATGATGTAGCCTCTCAAATCTCTATCAAACAGTCACATGGATATATGGAATGAAGTTGTGACTTGGATATCTTAAATGCTCATCCATAAAAGGAGCAAAAACAGAAATCTTTTTGGATTTTTCAAAAAATTTATCAAAATAAAATCTTTTTGTGCTTTTCTTAAAAATTTTCGTAAAGGAAAATCTTTTTGTATTTTTCAAAAGAAATATAAAAAGCAAAAAAAAAAAAAAAAAGCTGTACAACTAAGCAATGGTACATATAAAACAGACTAGCAATAGGAAGCATATGATATGAAGATGAAGAAGCATCCTATTTTAGACATAGACCAACCCCTCAGTCAACTGTGCAAATCCCCAAAGACTTCCTAAGACTCTCAAATTTAAGGGTATCTAAAGGTTTCGTGAAAATGTCGGCTAACTGACGGTCGGTGGGAACAAAACTCAGGGATACGACTTTCTCCTCAACTAGCTGACGTATAAAGTGCTCACGTATCCTGATGTGCTTGGTGCGCGAATGCTGGACTGGATTGTGAGATATGTGTATCGCGCTCGTGTTGTCATAGGAAATGGTCATGGTGTCCTGTGAAATCCCATAATCCTCCATCATTTGCTTCATCCACAAGAGTTGCGTGCAACAACTACCGGCGGCTATGTACTCAGCCTCCGCAGTGGATAAAGAGATGGAATTTTTCTTCTTGCTCAGCTAGGAGACAAGAGCAAAACCAAAATAGAAACATCCACCAGAAGTGCTCCTACAACCATCTACATCCCCGGCCCAATCGGCATCTGAATAGGTGGATAAACGGTCATCAGTATCAAAGGAATACCAAATACCGTATGAGAGAGTCCCACTCATGTATTTAATAATACGTTTTAGATCAAGTAAATGTGACTCTTTCGGGGACACCTGATATCGCGCACAGACTCCAACACTAAAGGCTATGTCGGGATGACTGACAGTCAAGTAGAGAAGACTACCTATCATACTCCGATACAAGGTTTGCTCTACGTTCTTGCCTGAAGTGTCCTTACTAAGATTGGTAGTGGTACTCATAGGTGTACGTTCATGCTTAGCGGAGTCTAAACCAAATTTCTTCACTAGGTCTCTAGCATACTTGGATTGGGAGATGGACATCTCATCCTCTAGCTGACGAACCTGGAGACCAAGGAAGAAAGTAAGCTCACCAACCATGCTCATCTCAAACTCATTTTTCATCTCCTCTTCAAAGTGATGAGCATGTTGAGAGCATGTGGACCCAAAGACTATGTCGTCCACATAGACCTGGGCAACCAAAATAGCACCGCCATGTCTCCTGACGAATAACGTCATATCTACTCCCCCTCTCTTGAAACCACGAGCTAAGAGATAGGAAGTAAGCCTCTCGTACCAAGCACGGGGTGCTTGCTTCAAACCATACAAGGCTTTCCTCAGATAGAAGACGTGCTTCGGGTGCTGTGGGTTTTCAAACCCTTTTAGTTGTTCCACGTAAACCTCCTCCTGTAGAATGCCATTCAGAAAGGTACTCTTGACATCCATCTGATATAACTTGAAGCGCAGATGACATGCGATGGCAAGCAGAAGAAGGACGGACTCAAGCCTCGCAACAGGAGAAAATGTCTCCCCAAAGTCTACACCCTCTATCTGTGTGTAGCCTTGAGTGACCAAGATAGCCTTGTTTCGAATTATGGTACCATTTTCATCCATTTTATTCTTAAAAATCCACCGGTTACCTATAACATTTGTCTCACTAGGTCGGGGGACAAGTTCCCAGACATTATTCTTTTTAAACTGAAGCAACTCTTCCTGCATAGCAGATATCCAGAGTTCATCCTTGAGTGCTTCTTTATGATTCTTCGGCTCGACGTTGGATGTGTAGCAAAAATGGCTAACGACGTTCTCTAGCTGAGCACGAGTCTTGACCCCAAGAGTGGGATCACCAACAATGGTAGAAGGGTCATGACTCTTGCGAACCCAAGAAGGTGTGTCCCCTAGCACAAGAGTAGGGTCCACAGAGTGTGAGAGAGGGACAAGTAAATCACTGTCAAAAAAGTCCTCATCCTCACACTGAAGGTTAGGATCAATAACCGTCGGAGGTTCGCCATCTTGTACGGTGACGTTTATTGATTCCATAACCTTAGAGCTCTTCAGGTTAAAAACCCGGTATGCTCTACTAGTCGATGAATATCCTATCAATATTCCCTCGTCGCTCCGGGAGTCAAACTTTCCTAATTTCTCTTTATCCCTTAGGATGTAGCATTTACTCCCAAAGACACGGAAATATGCAAGGTTGGGCTTCTTGCCAGTCCATAACTCATGAGGAGTTTGTAGTGTGTGTGGACGCAAATAAACCCTATTCACCATGTGGCATGCAGTAGACACTGCCTCTGCCCAAAATCTCCTAGACACTTTACAACCTTGAAGCATAGATCTAGCCATCTCTTGGATCGTTCTATTCTTTCTCTCAACAATCCCATTTTTCTGAGGAGTTCTCACAGCAGAAAACTCATGTTTGATCCTAAGGCTATCACAGTAAAGATCTACCTTTGCTTCTGTGAATTCAGTGCCATTGTCACTACGCATCGTGTTAATAGTGACACCGTGTTGATTTTGCAGGACACGACACTTGGTCGTTAAAAATTCTACAACATCAGATTTCTCTCTCAAAAAACCTACAATGGAGTACCTGGAGAAATATTCTACCATCACTAGGATATACCTCTTACCACCTAGACTCTCGGTACGAGTGGGACCCATAAGGTCCATGTGTATAAGCTCAAGAACACGAGAGGTGGTAATAGAATGCAACTTCCTACGGGGACTACGAATTTATTTTCCCATCTAACAGGGTCCACAAACCGTCGAAGTTGGCCTTCCAAGAGATGGTAAGCCACGTACTAGGTCCTTTCTACCTATGTGAGTGAGATCTCTAATATTTATGTGACCTAGACGTTGGTGCCACAGATCCATATGAGTGATCGTGGCGCTGTTACAGACAAGTGAGGATGTGGGCTCAGTCCCATAGCAATTATCCTTTGTCCTCACCCCTGCACTAATAGTTTATCGGCTTGATTATAGACCTTACAAGTGTCCCGGTCAAACTTTACTGCAAAGTCATCGTCGCACAGCTAGCTAATGCTGAGAAGGTTTGCTTTCAAACTTTTGACGTATAAAATATTTTCTAGCTTAGGAAAACCAGGTAACTCGATAGTACCTTGTCCTATAATGCTAGACTTGCTCTCATCTCCAAAGGTGACTCTGTCGTCCTGATAATCCTCAAGAGATTTAAAAAATGAGGCATCACCTGTCATATGTCTGGAGCACCCACTGTCAAAATACCACTGTGAGGTATTATGTGATTTGAGAGCAACATGAACAACAAAAGCCTTTTTATCTTTCTTAGGTACCCAAGAGGTGGTGACCTTTTGTTTGCCTTTTTTGTTGTTGGTTTTAGCTGGAATGTGAGAAGCATTCACTAATGGCAAGGACATCCGTCGAAATTCTTCCATCAAACTCTGAGATGTGGCAGCTAAGAACTCAACTCGTTCTCTTAGACTAGAAAACTCATCAGTATGACGTGGTGGAGCAGTAGTACGTCGTGTCCGACCCATTTATAGCAAAACTCCCTGAGGTGACCTTTTCTTTTGCAATAAGTACAGAAGAACACAGTCAAATGCGGACCTTGGTTTGCTTTTCTTGGTCGAACTCTCCTTCGAGGTTTTTGGCGATGACCATAAGGAGTAGTAGTAAACTCAGGAACTGGACCAGGTGAAATTTGAGAGGTGGAGCAACCATCATACCCAATTCCCTGCCGGTCACCAAAACCTAAAGAGGGGTTGAGGAGCATCTTTCCCATCTTCCCAGATCTGTCCTCGATTTGTACCTTGACTTCCCGTGCTTTCTCAAGATCATGAGTCAGCTGGGCAACAAGGGCTTCAAGTTTCTTCCGAGTCTCCACGGAGGAATGGAGCTAACTCATAAGACTAGACACTGTAATACCCCGTATTTTTATGCTATATTAATTTGGGGATTTATTAAATTTAATGTGAGTTAATTATTTAATAAAAATCCAGAAATTAATTATGTTATAATTATTAACGTGACGAGAGTTAGTAATTATCGAAAATTAATTATGTTATAATTATTAACGTGACGAGAGTTAGTAATTATGGGAAATTTGTTGAATATTACTAATGAGAAAAGTAATATGTAATATTGGTTATATTGAATGTCACGAGTGAATAAAATGACAATTTTGGAAATTTGAGTCGGGACGCGCCCGTGTCGCGTCGGGACTAAACTTTGATAAATAAAAGTGAATATTTTATAAGTCGTTCGTATGGTCGTTTTGAGTGAGCCAACGCGTCCGTAAGGGTCGAGATAGTCAGAAAAGTGTACCCGGGGGTTTAGTTTGGGTCTCGGGGCATTTTTAAGCCTAAGTGGTACCCCAGGAGGGCATTTTGGACATTTCACATTTTTGGGTAATTAAACCCACGAAAATCAGTAATATATATCAGCCATTTAGGTTAGCCAGCTAGGGTTAGAAAACACAAACACAAGAATGGCCATAGGAGAGGAAGGAGAGAGCTCTCAAGGCAAATTCAAGGCCCAAAATCCATCCGTTTGCACCGCCACCACCACCAATGCGTAGATCGCGCGACGGGGAACGCAACCACACCAAAATCATCCGCAAATCAGAACACCAAATATCCCAGGCAAGTGTTTATCTTGCTTATTTCGTTGGTGCATCCTTCATATTAGTTTAGGAATGATTAGAATGAGTTTTTTTTAAAGAAACCTAAGATATGAGTTAGGAAATTGCATGTAGTGATGAATAAATTGATAATTCTGGAAACCCTTGCCATGTAGAGGAATTTCCCACGAAATTATGATGTTTAGAAGAAGGAAATTTCTAGAAATACTTGTTAGAACCATGTTTCAGAGAATTCTAGGGTTCTTGATAATTATAATAAATTTTTGGTTGGTTAATCCATGTATAATGATAGAATTCCTCATGCTTCACGTTGGAAATACCTAGTAGGATGATATAATGTTGGTAGTACAATTTTTGAGACGTTTGGGATTGAAAAATATGGATTTGGATGAAGAAATGTGTTAGAACCCGTAACTGCAATTCTGCAGAAATTGCAATACCTGCTTGATCAATCGATCGAGCCCAGAGCTTCGATCGATCGAGCCCCAGACCTCGATCGATCGACCCCTCCTGGAAGACTCCTATTTCTTTTTAAATGAGTTAAATTCAATTTATTGTGAGATAATTCTTGGGCATCCTTAATAAAATGTTTTGGGAGATAGGGAAGACCAGTAGGATGTGTGAATAGATTTTGGGACCCTTGATGTCGGGCAAAGATTGTATTTTGGGATAATTACATAAGGGTCGGTGAATTTATGATTTAAAGAGAGAGACACGTAAGAGAGTTACTTTGGGGCAAATGTGTATACCTACTGAATTTTATACTTGGGAGGATAGAATCCATGAGCGTTATGTAGTAAGTGAAAAAGTTCCTCAAATTAAAGTAAGATGTAAATGGTTATACGTGATAACTAAATAATGAGAAATAAATACAAATGTCGTAATTATGGGAATTGAGAATATACCCATTATTGATATGGTAATATTAGTATAGTTATATGATTGTGTATGCATATACTATCTATGTGTGAAAATCATGCCCACGCTACTTGCTATCCCTGAGGTTGCCGCACTGGGACGATCTTATCCTGTGTTGCCTTATGGGGGATATTGACTCGTACCCTAGAAGATAGATATCCTTAGTACAGGCTATCAGAATGATAGTTCGGACGATCCTAAGAGATGCGGGTATGTGCTTTCCTCTTAGAGACTTAGAATCTATGCTTCGCCTCATATTATTTGTGTGTAGATATCCTTGGTACAGGCTATCGTAGTGATAGTTCGGACGGTCCTAAGAGACGCAGACATATGCCATCCTCTTAGAGACTTGGGATCTATGCTTAGCCTCAATATTGTTTGAGTATGTGTTAATACAGTTCGAGAGTGATTCCGAATTTGTATTCCCTTAGTACGAGTGATACGGGGATTGGATAGTAGAGTATGCACGCACCATAGTTTTTATTTGGGGTGCTGTTATGGTATATATATATATATATATATATATTTTACGAGTAGTTAATATATATATGAAATTCTGAAATCTGGGACTGCCTACTGTTATTTGATATGTAGGACATGGTTGATGACTCAAATTGTAAATACTTATTTTGAGAAAGTATAACATGACACTGGAAAACTTTATTGATTATTAAAGTTAAAATTGAGAACTTTGGTTACTAATTGAAATATTCTTTTCAAACAATTGAATCGTTAAATTTTAAATCCTGCGAATAACCTAAGATAAGTCCATCATTGTGAAAGGATAGCGTGATATATGATGAGTTGGACCACTAGGAAGGTTAGTGCGATAGGTGTGCACATTAGAAGAGAGGTGATAATTTCTCAAGAGAGTGTCGCACTAATATGTTGTTGCATTGGCCTGTATCAATTTAAATACTTGCTAAACAATTTTTAAATCATATACACTATCGGGCTCTGACCCGTTTTTCTCTCTCTCTCTCTCTTGTATATATTTGTATGTACTACAGGTGCCCAGCCACAAGGGCGTCTTGCTTAGGATCCCTTGGAAGGAACGTGCTGCAGCTTAGGTGGGAGTTGCAGGCCACTTGCTTAGACGATTTCATTTACTTGATTCCACTGCAATCATTCTCCTCATTGGGCATGTGTCGCCCTTTCCACTATTTATCAGTTTTGTTAGGACATTTGTATTTCAGTTATTTCTAGTACTGTTACTTTGGGTTTTATTCAGCATGTATGTTTTACATTTAGTTTTAAAGGTTGGGATTTTGGATGTTGAATGTTTAAAGTAATTGGATTTTGTTCCAGGATAATTGTTGTATGATTCTTACTTATTGAAAATGTGGTTACTAATTAAATAAATAAGTTTTTCTTTAAAAATACAATTTGGTTAGAAAGGTTGAAAATGGTTTTGACACTCAGCTTAATTAATTAGGGTGTTAATTTTGAAAAGTTTATTTTTACGACAGTGATGCTAAGAATGAACCAACTGTTCACCTTGATTTTAATTTAATAAAGGAGTGATCGTCCGGTATTTAATTAGGCGGGGTGTCACAGCCACTTGTTTAGTCAAGTCCCCTCTCTCTTTCTCAAAAACGCTCTCTCTCTCTTTAAACAAACTCTCTTTCTCGACACATGCAGATTCTCTCTCTCTCAGGGCGGTGAAGGTGGAGGACTCTCTCTCTCTCGCCTTTCTTAAATCTTCCTCTAAGCCGGTGATCTTAAGAACTAGCGCTTTGTTAAGTTTTTTGGTTTTAAATGACTCAGAATATAACTCAGCACAGGCGCATTGAATATCACTCTCGCTCTCACTTGAGTCATCCTCCCCCTCACTCACATCGTTCTCACTGTTGAGGTGTCCCTGTGAATCATCATCCTCATCGTTGTGAAGAGAACTAGGAGTGCTCACTTGACTAGACATGAATGCGGTGAAGTTACACTCATGCGGTGACTCATCTCCTGAATCCACCGTCTCGACCTCACTGTCGTCGCTAAGAGTAGCATTAAGGACAGCTTTCCCTTTTTCTCTATTCAGACGTGTGGCACACTCAAAGGCTCTATGATCCCTACCATCGCATTCAAAGCATCTCTAACTGTCTGTCTTAGGAGGATCTTTAAAATCTTTTTCATTTTTCTTTTCAAACTTATTTTTCTCAAATTTCTTTTTATCTTTAAAATTGCCATTTTTCTTAGATTTGAGAATCCTCTTGAAATTTTTTGCAAAAAGAGCCAAATCATCTAAGTCAAAATCGCACTCAGAATCTGATGTGTCAGTCTCTCTCTTTCTAGATAACTCTTCCCTCTTTCTAGCCGACCCCTCACTCTTTTTCTCTTTGGCATTAAGTGCAATTACCTTATCTTTAGACCTAGCAATTTTAGGGAACATATCAATTTCATAAGTTTGCAAATCTCCTAGAAGTTCTTCCAATTTTAGCGTATTTAAATTGCCCATAGAATTTAACACAGTGACTTTAGGGATAAAACGCTTAGGTAAAGAACGAAGAATCTTTTTGACAACTCTATCATTAGGAATATGTTCTCTAAGGTTAAAGCTAGTATTAATAATGTCAAAAAGTCTAGCATAGAAAGCATCAAAACATTCAGTCTCATGCATGGTGATGGTTTCAAACTGAGTTGTCAAATTTTGTAATTTAGAATCTTTCACAATATTTGTTCCTTCATGGGTGAGTTGTAAAACATCCCATGCATCCTTTGACGTGGTGCACGTCATGATACATCGGAACTCATCGGGAGTGATGGAACCGAAAATAGCACCCAAACCTTTAGAGTTAAAAGAAGACCATCTAAATTCATCTTCAGTCCTAGAGGTGATAGGTTTTAAATTAGTCACATTTTCCACAGTGACAGAGGGAGGTGTCCACCCTCTTTCAACTAAAATCCAAACCCTTTCATCTATGGCTTTTAAAGATGACCTCATTCGGGCTTTCCAATAAGCATAATTTTTCCCGTCAAAAACAGGTAATTTATTATATGATTTCTCCATTTGAACACACACTTTTCAAAAATCAATTTTTTCAGAAATATGATATCATAGAAAAGATTTTGCGGAAAATAGGAATACGCGATAGATTAGCGTAACCTGCTCTGATACTAATTTGACGACGTGAGAAGTCAAATTGTATCAGGGAAAAAACATTAAAAATCAGGATCACTCGATAATTTAGAGCAACCCGCTCTGATACCAATTTGAGAGAGTAGGCGCGTGCGTTCAAATGAGGAAATTATATATTAAACACCTTTTAACCCAAACAAACTCTAAACATGCAACAATATGTGATTGAATAAGATAATGAACTAAGCAAGAACATTCAAACACATGCTTGTGAGGAAAAATCCCCCAAAGGGGCAAAACCATTTTTATTCATTATAATATTGTAACTGTACAATTCGGATTACAATGAATATACAAGTGACTAATAATTACCCTCAGGTGTCGGATTTTGTAGTCGGCGGCTGGAAATATCCCTTTCCAGGAGGGCTGCAATGAAGAAGAAGAACGGCCTTCTCCACAAGGGTTGAACAGTAACTGGTTGTGTTCTAGGGTTACAAATAGATTCACAAATGTATGAGAGGTTGTGTGAATTAACAAAAACTGGAGTCTTGGGACTCAACAGGTGAAGACTTAGAGTTTTTGTACTCTGAAAATCGTGTATATAAGTCTTGAAAAACCACTTCCCGTAGTGGGTTTATAAAGGAAACGTTTAGCCTAGAAAATCTGACCATGATCTGCTGAAGTTTATCCCAGGCAGACCGGTCCGGGTCTGAGGCGGATCGGTCCGGGTAGGCGGACCGGTTCTTTTTATTTCTGGCTTCTTTAGTTCGCTTGCGGTCCGGGGTGTACTGGCTTTTCAGCAGGTGGACCGGTCCGAGTCTGAGGCTGACCGGTTCCCAGGTGGATCGGTTCTTTTTCCAGGGCGGACCGGTCCGTCCTGTCAGACTTTGATTCCTCTTCTTCTTTTGATATTCGGATCCATTGATGACTGTATGAATCTTTGAATTTCTTCAATGGTGTAACGGCGTACGACATAACAAATTGATAATGGATAAAAAATGTCCTTACAATCCATTATGCGGTGCCATGAATGTGACAAATTAGGTCACATAAGGTTGAAACGCCCAAAGCTGAAACAATCTTATCTTAGGAACTTTACTTCTTCATCGTTAACTAAATCCACAAATTTTATCAAACCCTAGTTTGTTGTACTAACTGGTAATCTTAATAATCATCTGTCCCATGAAAATTTTGGTGGGAAGAGACAGGAACATATGAATATGTTTCAAGGTCAAAACATTGGCATTATGCCAACCAAAGATCCAATCAACTATGATGTGGTGGAAGGTAATATAGCTTTCCACAATGTAATGTTTCGGCTCATATATTATTTGATTCTGGATCAACGTATTCTTTCATTAGATATGACTCCATAACTCTATTAAAATTATTTGCTAGTCCATCAGAATATCCGTTATCCATAGGAATGCCAGTCGGAGAAATAATTATAATAAATTGAGTTTCTAAACTGTGTACCATAAGGATCGGGATTGGAATTTTAATAGTAGATTTGGTAGTCTTAGACCTAAAGGAATTCGACTTGATAATGGACATTTTATCACCAAACTTTGCTCACATTGACTGTCATGAGAAGATAACAATGTTAAAAACCCCTCATCAAAGCCCATTTTATTCTCAAGGGAAGAATCACTATAATTTAATGTTTTCTGAACTTCACGAAAATTGTCTTCAATTTATCTGACTATTTTGGATAAGTATGATGATGTATTTCCTAAAGAATTACCCATTATACCTCCACAATGAGAACAAGAATTTTTCATAGAGTTTTTATCAAATACCTTTCCTATATCTATACCTACATATCGTATAGAACCCTTAGAATTACGAGAACTTCGAACTCCACCTGACGAATTGTTAGAGAAAGTTTTTATACGACTCAATACGTCCCCTTGTGGAGCAACAATCCTATTTATGAAAAAAAGGATTAAATGTTTCGTTTGTTCTTTGACTATCGAAAACTAAATCAAGTAACTATCAAGAATAATTATCCTTTACCTAGGATAGGATATTTCTTTGACCAATTGCGAGGATACAAGATATTCTCAAAATTTGATTTTTGATTCGAATATCATCAACTCCGTGTCAAAGAAGTGGACATACACAAAATTGATTTTTAAACTCGGAATGGTCATTTCAAATTTATGGTAATGTATTTGGATTAACCAATTCACCTTCATGTTTCATGGACTTAATGCATAGAGAGTTTTGACCTTTATTAGAGCAGTTCATAATTGTTTTTATAGACTTTATTATGATATACTCCAAGACTAGAGAAGACCACGAAGAACACTTGCGCATAGTATTAGAAACTTTATGACAACATCAACTTTACATAAAGAAAAGAAAATGCGATTTTATTATGAGAGAAGGGAAGTTTCTAGGTCATGTGATTATCGAGACGGGTATAGAAGTAGATCCAACAAAAATTACGGCAGTGACAGAATGGCAACAACCTACAAATGTTACAAAAATTCAAAGTTTTCTTGGACTCTCGAGTTATTATCGATGCTTTTTAGAAGTATTTTCAACGATTACCTTAAATTTAATGAAGCTGACCCGAAAGAATGTTCGATTTACTTGTGCCCAAGAGTGTGAACAAGCATTCCTTACATTAAAAGAGAAATTGATGACTAGCCTAGTTTTTATTAGTCCCACTAGTAATATTAACTACGACGTATATACCGGTGCCTCGTTATAAGGATTAGGATGTGTACTTATGCAACGAGGAAAGGTGATCGAATATGGATCGCGTCAATTAAAAATTCACGAGCGTAACCACCCAGTACATGATTTAGAATTAGTCGCAGTAGTTTTCGCACTAACAATTTGGAAATGTTATTTGTACAGAGAAAAATTTCAAGTATTCTCAGATCATAAAAGCCTAAAGTATATATTCACCTAGAAAGATTCAAATCTTCGACAATGATGATGGATTGAATTTTTAGAGGATTATAAATTTAACTTATAAGACCATCCAGTGAAAGGTAATGCAGTTGCTGACACCTTTAGTCTAAAATCGAGGGGAAAACTCAACAGTGTGTTTAAATTTATAACTAGTATAGGAGAGAATAACTTATAGAGAGAATATTTATAAAATTCAATCATTCTTAGAAATATCAATTCTTATTTAACCCTCCATAAGATAATTTCGGAACAACAATTAGATGATGTTTTTTCTGAAAGGTCAACAATAAAGATTGGAAGATAACTAAGAAAAGAAAAATTTGTCCTATAGCCCAAAAAGAGGACTCAAATTTAAAACTCAATTATTTGTACTGTTAGATCCCTCCTTATGAAATGAAATATTAAGTGAAGGTCATCATTCAATATTAATGATTTATTCGGGAAGTATTGAAATGTATCACGATCTTAAACAATAATATCAGTGGAAAGGCATGAAGTGAGAAATAGCCAAATTTGTGGCAATGGCTTACATGTAAACATGTAAAGATTGAACATCAACATCCTGGAGGATTATTACAACGACTCTCTATCACGAAATGGAAAAAAAATCATATTACAATGGATTTTTTCAGTGGCTTGCCCAAAACATCTCAAGGTTATAATTTAATATGGGTCATTGTTGATCGACTTACCAAATCATCCCATTTTCTATGACTAAAAACTATTGATTACTTCAAAAAAACTCAGTGAACTTTATATTCGAGAAATCATTTAACTCTATAAAGTGCCCTTATCCATTATATTCGATCGAGATCTCCGATTCATCGGAAGATTTTGGCAAGCAATGTAGAAAATAAAGGGAACAAAACTTTGCTTAAGTACTGTCTTTCACTCACAAATGGATGAATAATCTGAAAGAGTAATTCAAACTCTCGAAGATAGGTTACGATCTTGTGTTTTAGACTTTTTCGATAATTAGAGAGATCATCTAGCATTATACAATTTTTTTTACAAAACAGTTATCAAACTAAGATTTAGGAAACCCCTTACGAAGCCCTATATGGTAGATCCTATCGTTCACAATTATGCTGGAATGAATCAGGAGAAAATAGTATCTTTGTACCCAAAATTATAGACGAAACCACAGAAGATATACGATTAATTCGAGTGAGATTGCATATGGTCCAGAGTCCACAAAAGAGTTATGCTGACAACATAAGAACGACTTTGGAATTTTAGGTAGACAATCAGGTAATCTTGAAGGTATCCCCAGGGAAATAAATAATTCAATTTGCTAAGAAAGGAAAATTATCACCTCGCTATATTAGACCTTTTAAAATCACCGAACGTATAGGACCAGTAGTCTATCGTTTAGAACTATTTTTAGAATTATCCAACATACATGATGTTTTCCATATCTCACAATTACAAAAATATATACTTGACCTGAACTATATCATTACTTGGGAAGGTGTATCTGTACAACCAAATCATAATTTCGAATAAAAACCAATTAAAATCTTAGATTTCCAAAACATGGCTCTTCGATAAAAAAAACCATTCCTCTATTGAATATTCTTTGGCAACACCACGGTACGAAAAAAAGCAACATGAAAACTGAAGAGTCTATGAAATTATGCTATCCAACACTCTTTACAGGTAATTTCGGGGATAAATTTTTTTATGAGAGTAGAATGTAACATATATTCATTTTGTTATATGTATATAAATATTGCATGCCTTAAAAAAAATTCCATCGAAAGAATATTAACATAAAATAAACGCACATCAGGAATATATATACCTTGCCCTGTCAATACAAAAGCGTCAAGAAACTTAGGATGAGTTAAATATCTCAAACAACCCAAGAAAACAGGATAATTACCCAAGTATCCCTCAGAATTTCAAAATTACCAAAATAAACCCATGAACTTCATTATCCTTAACCCATATAAAGCTCCTATGACCGTACCTTAAACACCAAACTTATCCATATCATTCATATTTTACAAAATTATAGAAATCCATCATCAAAATTTTGAGAAATTATAAATTCACCCCCTAAATTTTCAAAAACATGTAAAACCATCCTCAAAAGATCCCATAACTTAACTAAGGATTGAAACCGAAAACTCGAACTTCACACTTACACCCCCGCCATGTTTTGACACTTGATAGTCTAGTGAGCTGCTTGTACCACATGCATACACATGGTAGTTGTATCCCCTTATATTTTACCTAAATGAAAGATCAAAATAACATAGTTGACATCCATCCCTACTAGCACCAATCAACTCTTCTCACCCAATAGTATAAAACCCCCACTCTAGCACCGTAAAGAGGTACATCTCCACATCAAAAAACACAAAGCAAAGTTTAGCTTAATTGGTATTTTTATCATTTTATGTAGAATATATATTTCTTTTTATTTGGTTAAAATTCTGCATATTCATAGGTTTCATTTATACTTTTACATTCATTTATAGTTTTACATTGAATCCCTAGGGAAGGCACTGAAAAGACTTAAATACAAGAAACAACCATTAAAGCTTGAGATTCAATGGTAGAATCTGTAATCCTGACTTTAAACCAGTTTCAAAGTGGGAGAACTTAAGATCTGGGTCTAAGGAACCTAGATGCATAGTTTAATTTGATTTAAAACAAACTTTAAAATCCTAATTGAAGCTTTTGCTTTACGGAGTTGGAAATTTCAAACTAATTCAAGAGTTATGGTAAAACATAATCCATGAAACCAAAGTGGTTCGGTTCATTTTTTATCCTAGAACATGAATATAATCATGTCATTCAAATGTTGGCGAAATTTCATGAATTTTGAAGTCAAACTTTCACCAATTTTTCAGAAAATCAATCGCTCGAACCAGTGAACCTCAATGTTTGAAACCAATATGGTTGGAGTCTTGTAAAAAACATACAAAATTTCTTTCAGGAATCAACTCAAATGGTATTCAATAACTGCATGAATCAGTGGTCAAAGTTTTCAAAACTCTAAGTCAAACAATCGAAGGTTGAAGATGAAGTGGGTTACATGCGTGAGAATGAGGTCAAAATCAGGCGCATATGGGCTTTGACCTAGTCGTGAGGGCACATTTCCAATCTAAAATTTTCATTTTTTTTTTCAAAATTCTTATTTTATTTTTCTGGTCAAAACAATATATTATAGTTTTCTGTTTGGTTACCTAAAAAGAATTTTTCAGAGAAAATAGTTTTGAAAGTCAAAAACTAAACTTTTAATTTGCACATAAAAACATGGATTTTAAAACTTTAAAATATCAACTCAAAAACTTAAATCCAAGATATTTTCAACAAATATAACATAATTGTATCTTATCACCACACGAGTTCTAAATTTTAAATAAATTACATACAAACCCCCAGCTTTACTTAGATTCTTATTTATTTACCATAGCCTAAACATTTTCCATAGATATGATTTCAGAATCCCCGATTTATCGCTTTGAATAAGAAGATCATACACATCAAGTCCGAAATTAAAAAACTAAGTAACTTCTATTTCGGTATTATTTCACATAATTACCTTGATTATGTAAATTATTTATATCACTTTGTCACAGCCCAAGAAATCTTATCCTTATTTATGAACTCTTTTGTGTAATTTATAAATCTCGTGAAAATTGATTCAATCCTTCTCTGAGTAAATCATAATTTTATGATTTCGTGCAACTGATCATTCCAGTAAACCAATGATTTTATAAACATGAGAAGATTTCATTAAACCCAGTAGCATACACTATAATTCAGGGAATAGACTTTCGGTATATTCATGGGAATGCTATTTGGCATTTAGGATATAATACCCCGTAGTTTAATATTTATATTTAATTGAATTGGATATTTAAATTATACGCATGACACGTGTTTTAATTTAATCGAGAAATAATAAAAAAAATAAATAAATAACAATTTACAGTGAAATAGATTAATATTTGTGTGACTACTTATTTACTAACGTGTTAAAGTAAATAAAATTGGATGTCAAATAATATTATGTCACAAGTGAGTAAACGCAACAGAATTTAAAAATATCTCAACCGGGACATGCTTGATTAAATTATAGTAGATTGAGATGAAAATACTGTTAAATGACAATTTGAGTGCACGGTTGATCCAGAATGGGTAAAAATAGTCATAATTAAGTATTCGGGGGTTGTGTTTGGGTCTCGGGGGCTTTTTAGACTAGTCGGGACTAGTTTAAAGTTTTTTTATCTTCTTATTGGGGTATGAAAAGAAAAAAAGAAATTTACATTATATAGTAAAGGGTTTGGGTGAAGGGAAAGTCATTTTCACATTTTCAAAGGTTTAGTTGAGTTATACAAAAAGTTAGAGAGAAAGTAAAAAAAGAAATTTGAGGAGAAATTCAAGAGTTCAAGAGGAAAGTGAAGAGTAAACTCAATAACTCAAGAGAAATGAAGAACTGGGAAGAGATTCTGAGAGTTTTAGGCATCATCTTCACCAAATTCACACACTACGAACTTTAAGGCAATTAATTATGTTGATAATTATTTTTGTGTAATTTCCAATTCATATTATAGTTGGGAAATTTTGAATTAAAATAATTTTGGGAATAGAATTTTGTGTGAAAAATTGAGTTTTGACACATGATTATGCAAAATTGGGTTTTGACACATGATTATGAAAATTTATGGGTGGAATTTTGAGAATGAAATTATGGTATTATGAGTTCATATATAGTGGGATTAATTTAGAGAAACTTATGATTGAATTATTTGGGAATTTGTGGACATTGTTAATTTAATTCCCATGAAAGTTACCTTTATAGATGATGGATATGTATGATATTTTAGGATTGGAATTTGAAAATTTTAAATCCCATGTAGATAGGTAAAATCTATAATTTGAAGAATTGAAAAAATGATTTAGTGTGATATTGCGAGAAAATTATGTTAATTAGAGATTAAGCATAAATTTCACATAACCATCTTGTGTAGTTGAATTATAGGTAAAATTGGGAGTTTTAGACTGGTAATATATATGAAGTTGATATATTGGTTGTGATATGACTTGGGATTTAGGTGGTCATTAAATCGAGAAAAAATAGTTTTGGAAAGTTTTAGGTCTTCCTTTTTGGATGCCTTCGGAAGATATTTGAGAAAAACTCAAAACACATATCCGACTCAAGTTTTCATCTAGAATTCAAATATAAAGTTAAATTGGTGATTAGGATAATTTTTTGATCTGATATTTTATATTTTTAAAACAGGTCTAAAATGAAAAAATTTTGAGGTGAAATTTAGAGTATTTGAGGTGAATCATACTCGGGGATTTATTAATAAATTGTGATGAAAAATTCAAGAAAATAGGTATACGGGAAGATTGAGAGTTATACGTGCTCAAAATCAACATTTTGAGAATCCATTAATTAATTAAGTGAGTAATCAATTAATTGAGGATGTAAATGATATTCGAAAAAATATTGTGTTTGTGCCACGAGTGATAGGCACGATTATTTGAAATTATTCAGAAAATATATACAGGTGTAGAGACTATATATATATATGTTTGTATGTAGGATATAATTATTTGAATATATGGACATACCGCTCTAGTGCTGTCATCGGAGGTTTCGCGCTGTGGGTAATCTTACTTGGCGAGTGAAAGTGGGGTAAGTATAGTCTTCAGGTCATAGTGCTACAGATGTACCATTGGGAGGATTGAAGGTCGAGGTGAGGTAATTTTATGTATGGTTATGACTCACTATCATGGAACCTATGACCTCCTCTAATGTTATGGTTTATATCGCAGTTGGTTATGAGATTCTGACACAATAGCCAGGATGATGTGAGTACTCCCTTGGATATGATAGCATCGTGGAGACCCACATCCAGTATTGTTATAAATTTGTGGGATGGTAGTAATTCACGACATATGTGTGTTTGTTATGGTATAGGATTATGTATATATGTGCAAAAAACATATACGGGCATGAGATGATGTGAATATTGTGTATATTAATGTTAAGTATACACGACTTAAACATTCAGTGTTAATAATGATTTAATAACTAGTGAAAGTTATTGGAAATGAGTTGTGTGATATTAACTTGTGAATATTGATTTAATAACTACTGAAAGTTATTGGGAGTGATTTATGTGAATATTGAAATAATACCCAGTGAAGGTTATTTGAAATGAAGTGATAAATTATAATTGAGAATTATAATTGTTAAGAGGAAGTGAAAGTTAATTATATATAATACGTGTGACTCATGGTAGCGTATGGACTTAAGGGTAATTTGGGACTAGTTAGGCGAGTAACATAACTAGGTGATTAAGATGCATATGTTAGGTGCGCACTTTAGATGAGAGGTTCATAGTGTCTCATGAGAGAGTGAGGTACCAATTTAAACATGCAAAAATGAATACATATTTAATTATGCATTTTAATTACATGCAAAATATTTTCAAAAGGATTTGGGCTCTGACCTACATCAAATTTATTTTCAAAACCTTTTAGGTGTCCAGCCACAAGGACGCCAAGCGTGATTATTCATTCTTAGCATCATAGTTGCGACAATTATGGGTCGTTACAGGGTTTGATGTAGTCACTTCTATTCTCACATTCTAGACATGATTCTTTTCATATTCAGGCATGTTCCCCATGTCAGTCAGATTTATTTTATTTTATCTTTGTATTGGGATTTATTGTATGAATGTAATACTGATGGTTAGTAATAAGTGGTTAGTAATTATTTAGTTTTTGAGAGTAATGCTAAGAATGAGCTAGTGAGATTCCTATTTTATTTTAGTAGAGGGCTAACCACCCATTATTGTAATAAGTAGGGTGTCACATATGATATCAGAGTATCAAGTTTTAGAGTCCTTAGGATCTGTGCGGACTTATTATGTTTTCTACCGTAACGTTGTTTGATGTAGAGCCCTGTGATTACGACTATTGATTCATATTGTGATGTACATTCTCTTATTATTATGTATCATGAAAGTGAATGTTATACGAGTTCGGTTGAGTTCAGGAAGCCGAATAGGAGAAGGACGACCAACAAGTATTACGTACAAGGACCATTTAAATATCTAGAGACATTTACAATTGAAAGTAGAAATTTAATTCATGGGAAGATGGGATAGGTTCGATGTGATACAAATGCGTCATAGTATTTGGGTTAGCACTAGGTTGCGCGTGAAAAAACCTTAGTAGATTTATCGTTAGTATCACTTTTGAGTGTGTATAGTTACCATTGGGTAGCGGGATTCTCTTTAGTTCCATCTTCAAGATAGCGGGTGTGAATACCGGGAGGATACATTTTTTTATATTTGCTCGTTTTAGAGAAATGTTGTGCAAGTATGATGTTATCCTAGATATGGACAGATTATCAATGGTGAGTAAGTCTATCATGTTAGTTATTTCGGGAAGGATGTGTTGTTTTTGCAATAATTCACCTGAACGAGGGTCGAGTCGTGTATATATTATATTGAAATTGAGACTTCGGAGAATATAGTTGCCTCGTTATTGAACTGGAGACTTAGGAGAATATATTTGCCTCATTATATTCGATCTTAGTGCGTAAGGACTGATGATACGAGAAATCATCCACTTGTCATTCTCGTATCAGTAAATCAAGTATAAAGTGCATAATAAGTAAAGAGAGCAAGTAAAGAGAGATAAAAGACAAGATATAGAGTGGTTCAGCCTCTAAAATTGGCCTGCGTCCACTGTGTTGCTCTATTCTCATTATATGCGTTGCATAGTATAATATGATTGAGCCTAATGAGGTGTACAAGTATGAGAATAAAGGAGAGTACATGGAAGTATTTTGGATTCCTGTGTGCTGGAGAGGTGGCTGCGATGTAGACGTGTAACCCCCAAGTAGTATGTTGAGGTTGTGTAGAGAGAATTTGGCAATGCTTTATCGGGTATTATAGAATCTGCTCGGGGGGAGAGGAATTGATCCTTTATTTCGAGGTGTGGTTCTATATTTATAGGAGATATGTTCATTTGGACCGAGCACATGACGTACATAAAGTCTGGAGCTGATTTAATAGAGAGGGATGCGGCCTGTATAAGGTAGGTATCTTGAGTGTTGCACCCTGCATAGCTAAAGCTGTGGGTGCCTCACCCAGTAGTATTAGGCTGCGGCCTGTTCATAAAATAAAATGGTATGCGCCGCACCTTGTACATTGGTAGGGCCGCACCCCCTGCTGAGTAAGGCTGCACCCTGCACTGTGTAGTGCCACATCCTATAAGCTTCTGTAAGTTTGAGTAACCTCCGTGGTAGGGTGTTGTATTTGTACTATTAATAGGCCCCCAAGTCGTAGTGCCAAGTGATTGTGATTGGGGCTACGACTGACTAGTTAAGTCCTCTTAAGGTGCCGCGGTACGTTCAAGATGACGCTTCATCTTCCCGTGCCCTCTTATATAAATTGTTCCGGTCATGGACTTTATTACGTTTTCCAAATATTTAAGAGCATATCCTGAGCGAATTTCTGCGCATTTATCTCCTTGCATTTTTCGGCGATCTCTAGCAGCTGCGAGTGGTGGTTGAAGGTGGTTCGAGGCTGAGGATCGTTGTTTTCTCCATTTCCAGGTAATTTTCCAACCAACAATCTCTTTAATAGCTTTTTCAGTTTGCAATTCACGATTCATCATTTGAACTTCTGAATTTCTGCCTTTACTTTAAACTTGAATCAAACTCGAGTCATGTTTGAATTGAATTTCTGCGTTTACTTTGAACTGAAACTCTGCATTTACTTTGAACTTGAATTGAATCCAATAATACATAGTTGCTAGGATTTGAACTGGTAATTGATCTTGAATTTATCTTTTCATGACTTAATGAGCCCTTAATCTTCCATTACTGAGACCATATGGCATGTATTTGTGCCGAATCGCATTGAAATCATGCAACTATTCTTGCTTTTCTTGAATAAACCCTTCGCATTATGAGTCTTCAATCTTTAAATGAATCAACATTAGATACTAAACTATTTGAGTGAGTGGTCGTAGCATGATAAAATACCCCTTTAGTAATCTAGGGCTACCCTTAATACATGCAACATTCTAATATTGGTTTGATTCCTATCAGCGGCCCGTGGTAGGTGATGGCTGCGACCGGTAGCCTTTTTGATAGGGTAATATTTAGACTCCATGGAATTTAAGCCCATAGGTTGATGATTATGGCCTTAGGTTCTTATATTAGGGTTGGCGGTGTTTTAGTTCATAATAACTATGGCATGTAAGCAAATAACACCTAACAAATCGATATGCTGCGGCGGCAATTATCTTCTAGGGCTATAGAACCTGACACGGTGCATATTTAGCCAATCATTCTGATCATTTCTAATTCACTTTAATCTTTATATAACTAGTCCTGACGTGGCTTCTTAGAGAATTTTTAGAACCATATCAGTTGCGGTACTTAACTGCGAACTCTGCTTTTTAGGTACTGTTGCAGCCATATGAACTTTGACCTAGACAAATTTCTGAGAGGCTTTTGGGCAAAAATTTTTTGGAGCATATCCTCCTGAACTTCCTTACGTGCCTCCCTTAAAATTAATAGGGCCTTACCAATTGAAGAATTACCCCAACTGTATAGTACTAGACTCAGACTCCGCAGATTCTGCCTGTAGGAAGGATTTTGAGACCACGCTAATGGAGGAGGAAGACAAATCTAGTAACCAACCAATAAAAGAAGATAACGCCGCGATAGGGGGTGCAACTAGTGTTAGGGATGAATGGGCTGTCCCCTCTGGGAGGGATGAGAGGCCTCCTGCTGCACTTGACATCCACAGCATTATGACCCAAGAATGGGTTGATCAAGTAGCTGAGGCCTTTAAGTTTCCTGAGGGCTTGATGTGATCAGCTCCTGCCGTGGAATAAAGAACTTTCACGGCCCTTGTTGATGATGGGGTCTGTTTCCCTCTTCATGCATTTGTGTATGGGCTACGGCTACCTGTCCTAGTTCTAGTTAGAAGAACTTTTGAGCAATAAAGTTAACCCCCGCCCAAGTAGACCTTAATGGTTGGAGGGCAATTCTGACCTCAATAGTATAATGGAAACAGAAGTTCAACAGGGATATAACTCCCGTGGAGTTCTTCAATTTTTACATGCCGAAGGAGAACTCCGTGAAATTTGCATGGTATTACTACCTTACTGTCCGCAGCAAGGATAAAACCCTCTACTTTGGGAGGCCCACCAGTGTTAAAAATTAGAAAGGTAAATATTTTTATATTTCTTGAGAAGGATGGGAGATTCATCCGGAGGAGACTGAGAGAGAAAAATCACATAGGATGCCGCGGCAATGGGGACGTCCATCAAAACTACGTACTCAGGGCTACATCTTTGATAACATGCCGCATCTTGTTTCATAATTCACACGGTTCCTTTTATTGTATTGCACTAATATAATCCTCTTGTGCAGCTCTTAATAATTTACAACTCAGTGAGCGACAAGAGAGAAGAGTGGGAAGGGCTGCGGCCATCAAGGATAAAGAGAAAAAATTCAGCACCTTAGTGACCTCTACTTCCATTTTTTAGGCGCCCCAGCAAATCTCATCCAACAAATATGGTTGCGGAAGGTAACAACCACCTTTCTTTAACACTCCGCAACACTTGTTTTTAAATCATAAGTACTTAGAATCTTTTCTTTGATTTTTCTTTAAGTGAGGAGATAGATATGGAGCTTTTGAAAGATCAATTAGCAAAGATGGATCAGGATGTAGTTGACCTCAATAATGAAGCTAAGCGAGGAAGGAAGAGAAATAGGGCACCTTCCGCGGTCTCAAACAATGCTGAGCCCACCGCCGTAGAAGAGGTAGATGTGAAAAATCCCACCCTTGGGAGTGCTACGGCGCATGAGGTGTTTGAGGGTGGTGCTGCGACATCAGAAAGAGAAGGTTAATATGATGATATTGGCGAACACCTGGTCCCGACAGGCCTACTGCCCTCCAAAACTGACCATACTAGTGGACGCGGCACTTTACCTGTTATTTCTACCAATTCTTCCCCTTCGTGCACTATTATGGCTGTAAATGCCAACTTTCAACCACATTAAGGCAGGCTAAGGGTTGGACCTGATGGTCGTCTACGGCCTTAGCTTAGGTAAGCAAATCCCATCTCCTCTTGGGATACAACTGTGAGAGCCATCCGCAGAATGAGGAAGGTTCCAGATACTATGGATCTGAATCATCTGGTGGAGGAAGATCATGAGGATTTGAAGGACTGTACGCCCTTCATAGTTTGCTGCGGGTAACAATTTCTCACACTTATTTTTTTTTGTTAGTTATTAATAGTTTAATTTCTTTGATTCTTTAGAATTCCAACAGGCTGCAGACGTTGTTGTGACCCAAAAAATGAAGTATGAAGGGTTTTTAAAGCTTTATAGGGCTACGGATGCTTTTCATAAGAAGGAGTTGGATGCAACCAAGGCTTCTTCTTTTAAGGCAAGCAAGAGCTCATCTACCGTAGTGCTGATGGAAATCAAGCAAGACTTGGAGGCTGCCAAAAAGGTAAAGGATGAGGCTGAGCAGAACTTCTCTCAGGCCGCAGAGTCTTTGTCAAGTGCCAAGACTCAAGCTCTTGAAGCTGCAGAATAAGTCGTTACTGCTCAAACTAAGCCTACTGTGGTTGGGAATCAAACGAAAAAGATGGTTGTTGATCATGCTGCGACCCTCAAAAGTCTTGAGAGCCAGTATTCTAAGGCCAACAGGCTGAAGGAAGAGAATCACGCCGCAACCTTAAGCCACGCTACGAATCTTACTGTGGCCAACTTTAAGAAGTACAAGGACTTTTTTCTCATCAACAACAAAGCCTACCTTCGCAGCTTTCAAGAGTTGAGGCATAGAGTCGTCAAAAATTTCCTAGACTCCAAGGATAAAATTATGTCCTAGAAGTTAAGTGATGCAGAACATGATATATGTGTGGCTAAACTAAGAGCTGCAGCTGAGGAGAGAGCAAGAAAGCAAGCTGAGGAGGCTACGGCAGGAGATGAAGAAACCAAAACAGCTGTGGAAGGTGATGAAGGGGATGTCAATGATGATGTAGCCTCCTGAATCTGTAGCTTATAATCTTAAAATTTTTTAACTGCTTATTAATATAGGGTTGCGTCCCTTAACATATTTGCTCTCTTTAATTAAGGTCGCGACCTCTTCTAATGTTGATTATTTCTGCCTCTAGTAGCTTTTTTATTCTTTTACTTTACTTGCTTCAATACTTGAATGAATGCTCTCTGTAAATCTTTGATTGCTTGGACCATACAGTTGCCTTTTGAAAAAATGAACTTTAACAAGATTGTATGGGTCACAGGCTGCAGCAACATATTTAAATGGAAGTATTGAATAAGACCGCGGCTATACTTTGTGATCATCTTAACTAGTATGGGTTACCAAGGATGGGTAAGGCTTCACCCTGTAATGTTAACAGATCTTTGCCAAGATTCTTTACTATTAAGGTTGCGTCCACCTTTTAAAATCAATGGCCTCTGTATATCATTTGCGTGCTTTATTCCTTTAATGCCTTGATGATTGAACTGTTGCTTTTACATTTGAAATTGCTTTCTTGATTTAATAAGCTTGATAAGGGGGGCTAGTATATTGAGGCCGCGGCACCATAATATAAATGATTTCTTCACATACGTTGTAGCCTGTTCCCTTCACCTTAGCCTTTCCACTTGAATTCTTATCGATTGTTGCCGAATGAATATGCCGCAGTATCTTTTTGGATAGGGCCGTGACACCTTTAAGTGTTTGGATCTAGTCTACTGTAGCTTTTTATTGTAGCTTAATCTTAATGTTGTTTGCTTTCCTAAACAGGGTTGCGGCAGGTTAACAATCCTGCCTGTCCTTATCTACCGTGACCTCTGAATGAATTCACTTAATGGCCGCAGCCATATATATAAGGTTGCGGCATATTTTTAGCCCTTTAGGAAATTTAGGCCATCCTTCAGTCATTTTGATTGCCTTCCACGGCCTTCCTTTAGTCGCTTCGATTGCCTTTCATGGCTTTCCTTTAGTCGCTTTGATTGGGTTATTATCAGACCCCCTTGGGCTAGGTATTATTAAGCTTCCCCGAGCTTATATGGATATATATAAAGCCTTCCCAAGCTATAATAGGATTATCCATAGATAATTAAGTCTTTAGCCCCTTCAAATATAGGATTATCCATAGGCAATTAAGTCTCCGGCCCCTGTAGGTTATTTTTAGGCCTCCCCGGGCTAGGTATTATGAAGCTTCCCCAAGCTAAATATAAGATCACCAAGTTAATGATGTTTTGTCTCTATCCACCAAGTTAATGATATTTTAGGGATGAGATGACCAACTAAATGATGTTTAGTCTCTATCCACCAAGTTAATGATGTTTTGTCTTTATCCACCAAGTTAATGATGTTTGCCTGGGGAGTAACCTCCCCAGGCTAATAACGCATCCCAAAATATAATAACGGGCACTTGAAGCCCTTGATTCTTATGACGCGTCTCAAAATCTAAGAACAGGCACTTGAAGCCCTTATGAGTGATGTTACAGATCAATTCAGATAGTTTCTCTCGATAGTTACTTTTGCCATTTTTAATTATCACTTGCTTTCAGACAATCAGGCGTCTTGACGGGCATTGTGGGCCCATTCAGATATTATCATTCCCGATCTAACATATTATCTTGAATCAAGATCTGTCTGGTTAAGACAAGATGGTCTTTGATAAGATAACATTTCATGGAAATGAGAATCAAGATATGACACTATAAAGTGAACTTGATTTCATATATATATAAGACTTTGCTATTCCAATACAAAGTTTAATTTAAATAGCATAGGAAGAGTTTCACTGTAAATAAAAAAAAAGATGAAATATAAGGCATAAGCATTAAAGATGGGTATGTGGTATGTGGGACTAGGCTGCATCCCCTAAACATCTCTGAGGAACCTTTGTAGCATCCCTTGACCAATCAGCCTTTCAATTTCATCCTCCAGTGCATAACATTGCTTAGTGTCGTGGCCATGATCCAGATGGAACTTGCACCATTTGACTTTGTTCCTCTTGTGGAGTGGATCTTTGAGTTACTCTGACCACCTTAGCATCTTGTCCTCCTTAATGGACTCAAATATGTGTTCAATCGGGAAGGCCAATAGGGTGTAGGCTCTAGATCTCCCTTCTGCCTTCTCTAATTTCCTTTTCTGGCTCCTGCTGACTGCTTTCGCAGACGGATCATTTGCTACTACGATGACATTGGAGGCTTTTGAAGCAATATTCCTGGGTGCCGCACACACATTAGATGAGGCCGCAACCTCTAGCATGAGGACCCTATGGGTCAAGTAGTTAACCTGGGTTTGGAGTGAGACATGACTATCGTAGAGATGGTTGAGGTGATTGTACAACTACACAATCTTATCTTTGACTTCTGTGCTCTGGCTAGATTCTCCTTCTATTTTTTGCTTTGTTAGTCTTTACAAAATATATAATCTGAGACAAAACTAGAAGAAGTGAGTAATCGCATAAATATTGGATTAACCAAATATGAAGTCAGGATGCAGCGTTTGAACTGCTGCATGATATACTGACGAGGCCGCGACCAGCAAAGCACACAAGTGCACTGCCGCAGCCTTTGTATGATATTCACCAAGGTTGATCTGGAGACCATATGAGTCCGTTCCCTGATGTCTGAAATATTCTGTAATGCAGCCTCACTAGTAGAGGCTGCGACCACAAAGGCATTTTAACTGCCCGACCGCATCCCCTCCTAGGCAGTGAAGGGAGTAATCCTAAAATTTTAAGCCTAAAGACTGAGTTTTTCTCCCCTAACACATGGAGAGCATACCTATTAGGGTCTGTTAATGAGTGGATAGCATCATAGTGCACGAAATGACACAGTTTCAATGGTAAACCCTAGATCATAAGTCGGGAACAACAAAAATGCGAGTAAATACAATCCTTCCCTAACCATTCACCTTTTCGGGGCTAAAGCCCGTCATGTTTTTTCAGCACTACATGGATGAAATGATGTCACATGGGTATGTAAAACAGATATAAAGTCATAAAATGAAGACCCAAGAACATATATGAATATATGAAATACCTATTTAAGGGTGTGAATATAAAACAGAGCTCAATAAGCAAAATTTACTCATGAGATGATGGTCCAAAGAATCCCCATGAATAGAGTAAGGTTTTTAAGAACTCAAAACATCGAGGAACAATATTGAAATATCTCATTTTCCACAGACGGCGCCAAATTAATGATACGAGAAATCGTCCACTTATCGTTCCTGTATCAGCAAATCAAGTATAAAGTCTGTTGATGTAAAAAGCTGGACCGAATCCCATTTTTATAATCATAGATAAATAGATAAAAGCAATCCAATCAAGAACATGAGAGATAAAGATTTTTAAAGTGGTTCGGCTATGAATAAAGCCTATGTCCACTGTTATTTTATTCCCAGGGGTTTACAATAGCACCATAGGGTGTAGAGAGAGAAAGGATGTGTATCTTGTGTATGGTTTTTCTTAGTTGTCTTCTTCCTTTGGCTAAGGGAATATATGTATTTATAGTGATGGGAGATAAAGATATTCATTGTATGTAGACATTTATGTCTACATTCAATGAATCTAATTGTTGGCCTTCTGTGATGGTTGATCTTCCTTGAATTGCTTGGTATGCTATGTGTTGTCATCTATTAATACAGTAGAAATATACATTAAGGCTCATTAAATGCGTTGTCATCTGCATTTAATGCACATTAAATGCATAGTTACCCTTTGATCTTCCTGGTTGGTATGTCGACCAACTCTCCTCGGGTGCCGACTATCTCTCCTCGGGTGCCGACCAACTCTCCTCGGGTGTCGACTAACTCTCCTCGGGTATCGACCAACTCTCTCCGGGTGTCAATCAACTAGCCTCGGGTGCCGAATATTGCCATGTAGGATGCCATGTGTCCTTTTCTAATTGGTCCTCGTAGATGGAGAATTTTTGTGTCAACAGAAGCCCCCAATACTCCAAGCTCGATGGTTTACTGAAAGGATGGAGTATATATTCTGCAGTGTTGCTCGGTGCTCGTGAAATTCTTGATCTACCTTTTTTATTTGTTCAACATGAAGTGCACTATCTCTTGGATGATATATGATGCCGACTGATCGATGGTTGCTAATACCTCTTTTGTGGAACGTTGTTCGTCAAGTGAATGTGTGATATGTATCACCCCTGGGAATTTGGATGCATCCATGCCATAGTATGCAACTTGTAGCTTGTCATAATCTTTAAGTATGTTGATTGGTTTGCTAGCCGACCAACTGCCTCCTGTGCCGAGCAACTTGAGTGCTAACTTCACGTGCTTGATTTTTCTGATTTATGCTCCTCTACCATTTTAGTGGTGTCAACAAAGTGCATAATAAGTACAGAGAGAAAGTAAAGAGATATAGCAGACACAATATAGAGCGGTTCAACCTCTAAAATTGGCCTACGTCCACTGTGTTGCTCCATTCTCATTATATACGTTGCATAGTACAATATGATTGAGCCTAATGAGGCGTACAAGTATGAGATAAATTAGAGTACAGGGCATTATTGAGGATTCCGGTGTGCTAGAAAGGTGGCTGCGATGTAGACGTGTAACCCTCAAGTAGTATGTTGAGGTTGTGTAAAGAGAATTTGACAATGCTTTACCGGGTATGGTAGAATCTGCTCGAGGGGAGAGGAATCGATCCTTTATTTCGAGGTGTGGTCCTATATTTATAGGAAATATGTTCACGTGACCTGAGCACATGACTTACATAAAGTCTGGAGCTGTTGTAATAGAGAGGGATGCGGCCTGTATAAGGCAGGTATCTTGAGTGTCGCACCTTACATAGCAAAAGCTGTGGGTACCGCACCCAGTAGTATTAGGGCGCGGCCTATTCATAAAACAAAATGGTATGTGCCACAGCCTGTTCATTGGTAGGGCCACACCCCGTGCTGAGTAAGGCCGCACCCTGCACTGTGTAGTGTCGCATGCTATAAGCTTCTGTAAGTCTGAGTAACCTCCACGGAAGGGTGTTATTTTTGTACTATCAAGGACTATATTATTATGATTTAGGGGATAACGGGTTTAAGGCCGAGAGGAGATATTTATCTTGTTATGGATTTCGCGCTTGAGACTTAGTGATAGTGCGAGCGCAATGTTATACGACTCCTTTAGAGATGAGGGAGTAGAGGATTAGACTTATACGTCCGGGGATAGGATTTTGAGTGTCCCGATTATTTTTCTTTTGTTCCAAGAACCTCGATGACCGATAATGCCTTGTGATAAGGTATTTGGGAAAATTCCTTGGTTGAATTTTAATTGCAATATTTTCCTTACATGAACCTTATTAAATGTCGAAAGTTTGAAGGCATTGTTAGATGCTAAAGTATCGGGATTTAATGGTGATCATTATACATGTGTACAAAACAATTTAAGCCGAAAGATATTATACGATATAATGCCAGTGGTTCCAGGTAGTATTATGTAAGAAACACTGGGAAATTTTTACACCACCACTGGATGGGTGGGACAATCTTGAGGATAACTAAATCGCGGTTAGTGGGGTGATCGTGGATACCCTTACGATATAGCCACGTCGAACATATGGGACCGAACCTCAGATAATTGTTTTTACGTCTATGATGTTTGTGTATATATGCACAAGATATAGGGTGTATGGGCACTATGGTCAGTTTAATTTTCAATATTGTTCGAGACAAGGACAAGGAATAAATGTGTTGAACCATATGCATGTGGGGCAGTAGAAGTAGAATTGGAAAGGAAAGATGGACTAAACTTCAAATTAAGGAAAGAGAGAGTCCAAATATATGTATAAAACAAAGCGAGCTATCACCCCAGTTGGGTTGAAAGACTATGGAGACGTAGGCGAGGGATCTCTCTCGACAAAGGAGGATCCAAAAGTTTGGAAAGTCGAGCGGAGTCTTAGTCAGTCGAATACTGAGGGTGGCTTGAGCATAAATAGGATGTTATTTTTACCATGCGAAAACGACTTAGGATGTGCATATGGACGGGTCACGATTTTTAGAGTACTCCATAAAGGAGAGTGAGATGTACCACATAACGTGGTATACTGAGCATGTGGATCGGTGGGGAGTGAGATGTAATGAAGTTGTCTCCAAGTGCACCACTTGTAGATGGGAACAGATTGGTCCAAGGTAATCCACCACACTTTTCCAATAATTGGTTATTCCAGTCAATGAATGGATAGGTGGAATGATGAAGTTCATTGCTACGTTACCAACATCGTGAATAGGTTAATATTCCATTTGGGTTTGTGGGCTTGGTTGACCGAGGTTGAATAATTATTGCTAATTTGGGTAAATTACATTATCGGATAACGTACCTAACATTTCATTTTAGAGAGAAAATGAACCAACACAAGAAATCACCCAAAAATTGTTGTGACTTAGTATGAGACCCTTAAGTCCCACCTCCAATTGGTAGTATTAGGAGGTGGTGGGGACGAAGTGAGTTTTAAATGAGATATATTATTCGTTGATCGAGGAGTAAACAGGAAAAGTGACTAGGATGTTGAAGGACCAAAGAGATGCATATTCTAGACTTTAAGGTAATTGGAAGGATTAATTAGTATTGCCAGCATTGCATGTAATGACTCATGCCAACTATTATCAGAAAGACGCCATTTATGACTTGAGGCAGGAGACCGTGTCATCCACCTTGTGGTTGGGTGGGAAAATAATTAGTTCCGTAGGTCGAACGTGATTTAGAGTCGTTCAGCAGGGATTGAGATAATCGAAGTTATTTTTGTATAGTTCAAGAACGCCGTAAGTGTTACCTCATCACGAACCGAAGAGTTAAAGACTAACATGATTGGTTAGAATTTTTTTTGGGTGTCTCCCAAGAAAGGAGTGATGTTATTTAGGTAAGAAAGGAAGTTGGCACCAAGGGAAGTGGGGCCTTTTCGAACATCGAGATGATAGAGCCAGTGGAGCATAGGCTTGTCTTATTAGATAATTATTGGTGGATTCATGATAATTTTTCATATCGTTGTGTAGGTGAGACCTTAGAATGGTAAAGTATAACAATATGAAATGATTTTAATAGACTTGTCGCTAATCTTGGGCCGTAGCGATTAAGCCTTTAGATTGGATGATACCACTCGTGGGTGAATATAGGACACACCAAAATGTTATCACGAGTTGATTATGAGTACGTTCGGATGCCATGTGTGTAAGGATTTGAAGGTTTTAGTACTAGGCATATTCGAACTTCGAGGGCGAATTTCCTTTTCAAAGATGAAAGTATGTAATACCCCATAGTTTTATATTTATATTTAATTGGATTGGATATTAAAATTATGCGTGTGACACACAATTTAATGTAATCGAGAAATAATGTGAAAATAAATAAATATTAATTTAGAGTGAAATGAATTAATATTTGTGTGACCGTGTATTTACTAATGTGTTACAGTAAATAAAATTGAATGTTAAATAATATTATGTCATACAAAATTTAATAATATCTCAACCGGGACATGTTTGATTAAATTATAGTAGGTTGAGATGGGAAATACTGTTAAGTGACTCGGATGACAATTTTGAGTGCATGGTTGATTCGAAACGGGTTAAAATAGTCAAAATTAAGTACTCGGGAGTTGTGTTTGGGTCTCGAGGGCTTTTTAGACTAGTCAGGACTAGTTTAAGGGTTTTTGGTCTTAATGGGATATGAAATTTATAATATATAATGAAGGGTTTTGATGAAAGGAAAGTCATTTTCACAATTCCAAAGTTTAAGTTGAGTTATATAAAGAGTTAGAGAGAAAGTACAAAGGAATTTGAGGAGAAATTAAAGAGTTCAAGAGGAAAGTGAAGAGTAAACTCAAGAACTCAAGAGAAATGAAGCATTGGGAAGGGATTCTAGGAGTTCCAGTCATCATCTTCACCAAATTCAGACACTATGAACCTTAAGGCAAGTAATTATCTTGTTAATTATTTGTGTGTAATTTTCAGTTCATATTATTGTTGGGAAGTTTTGAATTAAAATATTTTTGGGATTGGGATTTTATATGCAAAATTGGGTTTTGACACAGGATTATGAAAAATTGGGTTTTGACACAGGATTATGAAAATTTATGGGTTAACTTTTATAATGAAATTATGGTATTATGAGTTCATATGTAGTTGGATTAAATTAGAGAAACTTATAATTGAATTATTTTGGAATCTGTGTACATAGTTAATTTAATTTCCATGAAAGTTACATATATAAATGATGGATATATATGATATTTTAGGATTGGAATTTGAAAATTTTAAATCCCATATAGAGAGGTAAATTATACAATTTGAAGAATTGAGAAAAATGATTTAGCGTGATATTGCAAGAATTTTTTGTTAATTAGAGATTAAGTATAAATTTCAATAATCATCTTGTGTAGTTGAATTTTTGATAAAATTGGAAGTTTTATGCTTGGGATTTATATGAAGTTGATATATTGGTCGTGATATGAATTGGGATTGCGTGATTGAAATTACATGGAGAAAAATCGATTTTGGAGAGTTTTAGGTCTTCTTTTTGAGTGCTTTTGGAAGGTATTTGAGAAAAATTCAAAACATATACCCAACTCAATTTTTTGTGTAGAATTCAAATCTGAAAACAAGTCCAAAATTAGGATTTTTCGGGGTGAAATTTTAAGTATTTGAGATGAATCATACTCGGGGATTTATTAATGAATTGTAAAGAAAAATTCAAGAAAATAGGTATACGGACTGATGGATATTTATATGTGCCAAAAATTAATATTTTGAGAATTAATTAATTAATTAAGTGAGTAATTAACTCATTTAGAATGTAAATGATGCTCAAAAAAATATTGTGTTTGTGCCACGAATGATAGGCAAGATTAATTGGAATTATTAAAAAAAATATATTCATCTGTAGAGACTGTATCTATCTATATATATATATATATATATATATATATATATATATATATATATATATTGTTATTGGTGTGTAAGATGTAATTATATCAATATGTGGACATACCCCTCTAGTGTTATCATCGGAGGTTTCGCAATGTGGGTGATCTTCCCTAGCGAGTGAAAGCCAAGTAATTATAGTCTCCTGGTCATAGCGTCACGCATGTGCCCTTGTAAGGGTTGAAGTTCGAGGTGAGTTAAGTTTGGGTATGGTTATGACTCACTATTGAGGAACCTATGACCGCCTCCAATGTTATGATTTCTATCGCGGTTCGGTGTGATATTCCAACATAATAGCCAAGATGATGTGAGTATTCCGTGGGATATGATAGCATTATAGATACCTGCATCCAATAATATTATAAATTTGTGGGATGACAGTTATTCATGACATATGTGCGTTTGTTGTGGAATATAATTATGTATATATGTGCAAAAAATATATACGGGCATGACATGATGTGAATATTGTGTATGAAAGTTATTGGAAATGAGTTATGTGATATTAACCCGTGAATATTGATTTAATAACTAGTGAAAGTCATTGGGAGTGATTTATTTGAATATTGAAATAATAACTAGTGAAAATTATTTGAAATGAAGTGATAAATTATAATTTGGAATTATAATTGTTAAGCGGATGTGAAAGCCAATTACATATAATACGCATGACACAGGGTAGCATTGAACTTAAGGATATTTTGGGACTAGTTAAGTGGGTAGCATAACTATGTGATTAAGATGCATACATTAGGTTCTCACTTTAGATGAGAGATGAGTAGCGTCTCATGAGAGAGTGCAGTACCAATTTAAACATGAAATAATGAATCCTTATTTAATTATGCATTTTAATTACTTGCAAAATATTTTCAAAAGGATTTGGGCTCTGACCCGTATCATATTTATTTTCAAAACCTTTTAGGTGTCCAGACACAGGGATCCTAAGCGTGATTATTCATTACAGGTATCGGAGCTACGATAATTATGGGATGTTGCAGGATTTAATGTAGCCATTTCAATTCTCACATTCTATACAAGATTCTTTTCATATTCGGCCAGGTTTCCCATGTCAGTCAAATATATTTTATTTTATCTTATTATTGGGATTTATTGCATGAATGTAATACCTATGGTTTATTCGGTTAAGTTTTGCATGTAATTATTTTCTGTTTTCGACTTAATATATGATTGCGGATTTTTATTATTGTGAGAATAAATTATGGTTTGATTATAGAATTATTGTGTAATGTTATGTAACATCGCGTGACTTTGGAGACTGTGAAATTTAATTTTTGGGAAAATAAAATTTAATTAAATTGAAGAATTTTAAATTTGGGAATTAAGGTCCAAAAATAGAGAATATTTTAAAGTATTCCGAATGATGATTTTGAGTGTACCATTGATCCCGGAAGGGTCGAGATAGTCAAAATGACTGTCATTGAGTTTTATTTCGGTTCCGAATTATTTTTAAGTCAGTTTGACTCGAATTGGAGTAAACGAGTCATTTAAAGTGTGTATTAACATTTAAAATTGGGACTTATGTTTTAGGGCTTAAGAGGCTTACGGATCAAGACATTCTCATTTGTGAGAAAGAAAGAAGAGAGAAAAGAAGAAGAAAGTAAGAGAGAGAGGAAGAAAAGCTTGGAAAATCTGTCCCAAACGCGACATCGAGGACGATCCAACCTCTACAAATCTGAGGCAAGTGTTTAATCTTGCTAAATAAGTCATTTGTGTAGTTTAATTCATAATTTGTGGGATAAAGAAATGGTTTTTGGGAATAAATATCAAAACCTAGATTTTTGGATTTAATCTTGAAATCAATGTTTAAATATGGGTTTAATGGTATAGAAATGGTTGGGATCAACTTTGGGTTGATTTATTGCTTTAGAATCATGTTGTGATGAAGGTTTAGGAGTTAGAAGGGAGATTTTAGGGTTTTAATTTCGTGGGTTTTGTTGAAGAAGAAGAACCCATCAAATTCTGCAGACCCGAATCGATTCACCCCTTAAGCGAATCGATTCGGCTTAGGCAAATTGGCAGGTCTGCATTGACCAAATCGATTCGGACCCAAGGCGAATCGATTCGGCCTGAGACAAGAAGCCCAGGTCTTTGGACCCGAATCGATTCGCCTTGAAGGTCAAATCGATTCGCTGGTCCGAATCGATTCGCTGGTCCGAATCGATTCGGAATAGGGCCGAATCGATTCGGAATCAAGGTATTTTGAGGAATTTTCTCTATAGTGAACTTTAACCCTTTTTGGTTGGGTTTATTGGTTTGGGGCCTTCTCTTATGATGTAAGGGATATGTTTTTGGAGACATATAAGGGGTTTCTCACATATTATGATTTTGGGGACTCCTTGGAATAATTGGGGAGAAATATATTCAAGTATGTATTGGAGTTGTGTATAGAGATTTTGGGGAAACCTCTTTGGGATTGAAAAATACTAATTATAAATCCAAAGCAGGATAAATACGATGGGAAGTTAAGAACTCTTAAAGAGAGAGCTGCGAGGGCATGGCTCGAAATTTTAGGTTGAGGATAGTGCCAAATCCTTATGATAAATAGGATTCTATTGAGATTAAGGTTTGGGGACCGAAGAGAGAGAGAGGGGTCACGTATCCTTAGAAATGTTTAAATTAAGGAACCATAGGTAACCCAATAGGAGTAAGGGTTCATAAGATTGTATTGGCTGTGACCCGACAGCTTATTCGGGTTTATTTCTTTTTGGCATATTCAGTTGTAGTTATCTATTTCATTCGATTATAGCATTTTATTTCTCATACTTCTTTCATGCATATTTCTTTCCCTTATTAGTGAGGCATAGTTTATTTAATTTTAACATCTCACTTATATGATATCGGGTAGTTAGTCCTATATTATGTAGTACCGACAGTTGATGTTGAGACTGGACCATCTGAAAGTCCTGATTTAATGTAGTATAGGGCTGGACACCAGTTATTATTTTAAGGTGGGTATAACAGATGGTATCAGAGTATCAGGTTTTAGAGTCTTTAGGATCTGTGCGAGTTTTATGTGTTCTTCCGTTAACGTTCTTGATATAAAGCCCTACTCTTAGGACTGTGTTGTTCACCACGTTTATCTTCTTCTGTGAAGCGTATTCACTTGATCGACGTTCTGACACAGTTTCTCTCGTTTCAGATGTTGCCTAGATTATGTCGTCTAGGAAAGGACAAGATTAGAGATGCAATACCCATAACAGATTTTGGGTACGCTTTGACGGGAGGTATTTCTTTCCTTGATTCAGGAACGTATAAGGCGGAGAATCTCGTGATCCATAAGGTAAGATGAGGAGAGAGTAGGGAGCCCTTGGGAGGTTAGGTTGAGAAATTCTTCAACAATTATTGGGAAACCTAATGTGGGTGACTTTTCCCTCGGTGGTGTGTGGAGTTATCCCAATATCGGGAGTATTGCGTTCTGGGAAGAGGGGGTGAGAAATTGGAGACTCGGGTTCGTTGAGTAGGACCCAAGGAGTTATCTGGGGTAGCAATTGCGTTTTGTCCTTAAAAATGGTCAGGAAAGATTTTGAGGAAGATGTTTATCTTGTGAAGAAATAGGTTTAGGAAGAATGATTGTCCTGGAGGAAGTAGAGGACCCTGAGTTGAGATTCAAGGACGAGGTGAGACCATTGGATTATTGAAGTATAAGGTATACTAGAATACCTTTCTTTTGGGTTTAAATTACGCTTTAGGCGAGGTAGGGAACATCACGCGTAAGGTATGATGAGGAGTAGTCGTTACACTGTTAGGGTATACATAATTTCCTTGGAGGAAGGCGTGAGCAAGTATGGCCTTTGTATGGCATCTTTTGAGAAAATGAATCGTCTCGTGAAGAGATAGTAGAGAGTTATAATATTAGATTTTGAAAGTGCGGAATGTCGAAGTTTGTTGAGTAGTGGTAGTAAGACTATTGTCTTATGGATAGGTACGGGGGCGAAATTGTAGAAATCCAATAAGGGGAGGACTTACCTTGTGGCAAACGCTTCGATGCAATGTAAGGGATTAGTATAGCGAGAGGTTCAAAGTTGGGTAGATTTGTTGTTGAGCGGAGAATTTAGCTCGTAGTTGGGTTAGTTTTGAGAACTAGGTAGTTGTTAGAGTGTTGTATTTGTTAGGGCCTTGTGTATTGAACATAAGGTGTTTGTCTGGCGTGTCAAAAGACGCGGAATTGATCTATATTATATATTTGAATAGGCCCTCAGGCAATATCTAAAATATGAAAATCTTTTTATAACATCTTAACCCTGGTTCAACTAATCTCAATTCCCGACCTAGCTACACAATAGTGTATTGGGAGGGTTCCTTGCTTGAATTTCGCTTGCGAGACCTCCCCCAGACGAAGGTGGCTGGCATCAGGAATTAAGAAGATTTCAACCATTGGAAATTTTCAAACTTTTATATATTTAATATATTGTTATAGATTATATTGCTGAGGGTTATATTAAGAGTTGAGGCTATTGGAGCCTGATTATAATTCTACGGGTGGAAGGTCGGGTACGGGGTGTATGGGCGCCCTGGGTAGTAGTTTGTTTTAAAATCTATATGGTTCGACGTGAGAACTAGAAAGGATTGGAATAGTGATCCTGAGGGTTGATGTACGGACTAAATAAGATTGAGGTCCTAGGAATATCTTAAATTTCGCGGACGAAATTTTGGTAAGGGGGGAAGTATTTAACAACCCGTGACTTTGGATACTGTGAAATTTAATTTTTGGGAAAATAAAATTTAATTGAATTGGAGAATTTTAAATTTGGGAATTAAGGTCCAAAAATAGAGAATATTTTAAAGTATTCCGGATGATGATTTTGAGTGTACCATTGATCCCGGAAGGGTCGAGATAGTCAAAATGACTGTCATTGAGTTTTATTTCGGTTCCGGATTATTTTTAAGTCAGTTTGACTCGAATTAGAGTAAACGAGTCATTTAAAGTGTGTATTAACATTTAAAATTAGGACTTATGTTTTAGGGCTTAAGCGACTTACGGATCAAGACATTCTCATTTGTGAGAAAGAAAGAAGAGAGAAAAGAAGAAGAAAGGAAGAGAGAGAGGAAGAAAAGCTTGAAAAATTCGTCCCAAACGCGACATCGAGGACGATCCAACCTCTACAAATCTGAGGCAAGTGTTTAATCTTGCTAAATAAGTCATTTGTGTAGTTTAATTCATAATTTGTGGGATAAAGAAATGGTTTTTGGGAATAAATATCAAAACCTAGATTTTTGGGTTTAATCTTGAAATCAATGTTTAAATATGGGTTTAATGGTATAGAAATGGTTGGGATCAACTTTGGGTTGATTTATTGCTTTACAATCATGTTGTGATGAAGGTTTAGGGGTTAGAAGGGAGATTTTAGGGTTTTAATTTCGTGAGTTTTGTTGAAGAAGAAGAACCCATCAAATTCTGCAGACCCGAATCGATTCACCCCTTAAGCGAATCGATTCGGCTTAGGCAAATTGGCAGGTCTGCATTGACTGAATCGATTCGAACCCAAGGCGAATCGATTCGGCCTGAGATAGAAGCCCAGGTCTTTGCACCTGAATCGATTCACCTTGGAGCCCGAATAGATTTGCTGGTCCGAATCGATTCGGAATAGGGCCGAATCGATTCGGAAACCGGGTATTTTGAGGAATTTTCTCTATAGTGAATTTAACCCTTTTTGGTTGGGTTTATTGGTTTGGGGCCTTCTCTTATGATGCAAGATATATGTTTTTGGAGACATAGAAGGGGTTTCTCACATATTATGATTTTGGGGACTCCTTGGAATAATTGGGGAGAAATATATTCAGGTATGTATTGGAGTTGTGTATAGAGATTTTGGGGAAACCTCTTTGGGATTGAAAAATCCTAATTATAAATCCAAAGGAGTATATATACAATAGGAAGTTAAGAACTCTTAAAGAGAGAGTTGCGAGGGCATGACTCGAAATTATAGGCCGAGGATAGTGCCAAATCCTTATGGTAAATAGGATTATATTGAGATTAAGGTTTGGGAACCGAAGAGAGAGAGGGGTCACGTATCCTTAGAAACGTTTAAATTAAGGAACCATAGGTAACCCAATAGGAGTAAGGGTTCATAAGAACGATTGAACCTTAGGCAAATTTGGGAACGATTGGATCGTACTATCAACTAGAATAAGTAGTAGTATACATTCTAGTCAGGATAGTTTATGCACAATTGTATAGAAGTAACCATTGGGATAAGCTGAGGTTTATATACTATTAGACATATATATATATATATATATATATATATATATATATATATATACCAATGGTCAAATGGTATAAGAGATAGTATGTACTTATAAATATAGTTGAGACGTGTAGTGATGGGTTCCTACATTAAACTTTGGGCGATAACCCTAATGTTAGATATACATACATGTATTTTTGGGAGACTATTCATCATAGGAAAAATGGATGAATATGCTTCAAGTGAGGGATCGTATTCACATATCTAGGTAAATTAAATGAGTTTGTGCTGACGGCTTATATATTGAGGATTATGTATACTTATAGACGAGTTTATATATCTTATTCATATGAACGGGTATTAGTTTGTATATATAGATATAAAGATATGTTAATATACGTGTATATATCTATATAAATATGAATATATGGATATATTTATGTTGTGGACATACATGGTATGGATATTTAAACTGTATATGATGGTTTAATGTTTAATCATATGATGGGATCATATGGATGTGTATATATTGTGCATGTGAACGATATATATATATATATACTTATGTGGTTAAGCATACCCTGCTCATGCTATCATTGGGAAGTTTTCGCGCAGAGGATGAGCATCCTGGCTCGAGGAGCAGGGTGTGGATATTCCCCAGGTCATAGTCGTCCCGTGCGTTATTATGTGATATATAATTTTGGGATGAGACGTGGTGGGTATGTTTCGTCTCATTGCCTGTTTGGAGTTATGACCGCTTCCTGGGACGTCGTGTGTGTGAGTTTACCACGAGATGGTAGTCGTTTAGTCCCACCATGGTGGTCCCCAGTATTGCTACGTGAGTCGGGCACTGGGAAGATGATAGCATGGTGCAGTTTTATCGGCGATATATATAGCCGGGTATATTTATGTGCATGGCCATTGTACATCAGATATGATGTGTACACTTGGTCATGGGTATGGATGATGGTATATATATATTGGAAAATGCTATGTGTCCCAAACAACTCCCCCAAATCATCCTCCAAATAGCTTTAAGTGTTATACCTTATGGTATGGGTCCCGCGAGGGCACAACTCATCAATGCTATTTGGGGGAGTTATTTGGTACCCATAGCACCACTCATACATACATATATATATATATATATATATATATATATATATATATATATATATGGTTAGAATAAAATTCCTATATATATATTTATATATCCTATAGATGAAAGGATATGGAATCTTTGTGGAGTACATCTTGGATGATTATGGTGTACTAGATTGATGGGGGTTGATGTATCGCATTTAAGAAATATTTCGGTTACATCATCCCAAGGACATTATTGGAGATTTTTAGTTGTTTTCATAATTTTAGTCTAAAATTCAGTATACTAGTAGTATAATATGGTATGTATGGCATTATGGATCTCTAGGATCGACGTTGTCAAGGAGTAGTGTAACGGGGTGGTTCCTTGTTTGGATTTCACTTTGCGAGACACCCCACGCACGAAACGTAGTACAATGTTGAAATTGGAGAGAAGTTTTGTCAATAAAAGTTTGTATGCATGTTCTTTATTAATTAAATCATATGATTAAACCTAAATATATATTGGTAACTTATTCAGAATTATAATTGCTTTAAATTATAAACCGGAATCCATTAAGCTTAGTATGGCATATATGTTTATAAAAACAATTAGGTGTAATTAGTAAGAGTGGATTCTTGGGTTAAGATAGGAAGGCAAATCTCGTGGGAATAGGCGGGGCCTAGGTTAAGATAGGTTGTCAATATAATTGGAGTAATTTAACTAAAATTTGAGGACGCGAATAGGTGCGCGCCGTTAGATGAGAGGTGAGTCGGGGTTTCACGTGAGTGCGATTCCATTTTAACTATGAAATAAGTGCACCGATATTTATTATGCACGATTAACACACTTGCTAAATATTTTTCACAACTCGGGCTCTGACCCGTTTACTTTTCTCTCCTGCCTGTATATATATATATATATATACTATTACAGGTATCCTATCGCATGGATGCCGGATGACCTTGTATCCAGAGTTTTGGGAGCCGTGACAGGTGCGGACTGTTGCGGGATGTATCTTGTACCGT
Source organism: Sambucus nigra (assembly GCA_949130495.1). Taxonomy (NCBI): domain Eukaryota; kingdom Viridiplantae; phylum Streptophyta; class Magnoliopsida; order Dipsacales; family Adoxaceae; genus Sambucus; species Sambucus nigra. The sequence goes on from OX422214.1 coordinate 56,139,893, forward strand.
TTCCTACTTCTTCAAAAAAATCTAGGTAGGATTCATGTTGTACATCGGGTTTGTACCCAAGGGATATTTATATATATTTTTATATTTATTCCATTTCAGTTATTGTATTGGCTCTGGCCCGACAGCTTATTCCGGTTTATTTATTTCTGGCATATTCAGTTGTAGTTATCTATTTCATTCAATTATAGCATTTCATTTCTCATAGTTCTTTCATGCATCTTTCTTTCCCTTATTAGTAGTATTATAGTGTTGGTTTGTTGTCTGAGGCATAGTTTATTTAATTTTAACATCTCGCTTATATGATATCGGGTAGTTAGTCCTATATTATGTAGTACCGACAGTTGATGTTGAGACTGGACCATCTAAAACTCCTGATTTAATGTAGTATAGGGCTGGCCACCCGTTATTATTTTAAGCGGGGTGTTACATGTTAGTAAAGATTAAAATTGACAAGTGACTTAATTTAATAATAGATGGTTAGTAATTAATTTGTTTCAATAGTGATGCTAAGAATGAGGCAATGAGATTCCTATTTTATTTTAGTAGAGGGTTGGACACCCGTTATTTTAATAAGCGAGGTGTCCTATAAGACTCAGGGTTTGAGTGCCTAGTTTTCTTAACATAAGGATGCCACTCTTCGAAGATGGGCCCATCAGTGTTATTTTATCTCCAAAATTTTTGGATGAGTGATATTATAAGGGTATTCCTACACATTTGAAGCCTCTATAATCGATAATTGTCGATTATCCTATTATAGAAAAGTCTGAACCCTTATCTTTATGACTCAATAACATTTATTTGGTTATAATAACCATACCATCGTTACAAATATCTACATACTCCATTATGACTTTATTCGTTACAATTGATATTTCATATTGTCCTAAAATACTATAAACTGCGATATATTATATGTGCTTCATTCCATTTATGCTATCTAAAGTCTGAAATATAAACTTGTTATAGTAATAGAATTATCTACTTGACAAAGTTTTCCTTATTTATTTTCCTTTCATGTGGAAAGTGAACTCGAGGAAGGAGAATAACCACCGCCCTAATGGACTTTTATTCTATTTTACCATGAACCACCTTTTCAATTATGTACAAATGGGCAGTAACTAGCAAAGACGGTAGCATAAATTGGAATACTTTCACTACTACTTATGATCTCATGTAACCCTATTAGTTCCCCTTTTGTTTCTGTTATATGGGACCTCGAACAATGTAATAAATATGCAGTTGCATCCTACTTAAATAAAGTTTCGTTTTCTTTTTTCCTCTTGAAACTTTATTTTATTAAAATTATTCTTCTATATTATTATTACTACCATATACGGAACACCTGGTGTGATATGGACATGTGTCATGTGGTTTATGTAGTAGGGAACACCATGACTCTATACATAATGGAACTAGTTTATGGGCATGCACAACTCAACTTGCGCTAGTGTATAACTCGGGATTGTGTTGTTGTTACTAACTATGTGACCATTAGTGTCTCATTTGACTTAATCAACAACTATAATGGGCCATATACTTATTGATGGCTTTTCATCCAGATAGATCGATTTAACTTACACGGTTTGGCAAACCTTTGATACCCCTCATTAGATAACATCTATTAAAAGAGATGTAACACCCCGTAAGTTTTTAAATTATTGAATTTAAATAATTATATTGCAAGTGGGAATCTAATTAAGAGGATTTATGATTGAAGAAATTTCATTAAAAGAATAAATTTTAATTTATATCTATTTTTATGAATGTTATACTAAGTAAAAGGGTGAAATAAACTTTTATTTGTTTCGTGTGCCTTATGGTAATTAGATAAAAACCCTATAAGTGTGAAGTTTTTGTGGGTTGTCTTGATGACCAAGATATGGTTTGTAGGAGTTTATCTTGAGTGTATAATGGCTTATGTTATTAAATTATTAATTGAAGGAGAAAGACAGAGAGAATGATAATTGGCACAGGTAGGCCCGTGACAATGAAGAAACCAGGTGTGAGCGAGATCCTATTGGTTCGTGGCCCAGCCACGAGCTGATCACGAAAAGGTCTGGCTTGGATATTTATATATAATGGTTATGCATGAGTTTTAATTTGTTAATTTTATCCAATCTCAAACTAAACATGCAACCCTCATATTCTCTCCACTCTTAACCTTATAAACCCTAATACTTCATTAAAACAAATTTTCATTATCGGATATGGTAATTTTACATTTGGATTTTGAAGGAAAGCTAAGAGGAAAAATTATAGATATTGAAGGAGAGAGCCTACATTTCAAGTCAAAATTCCATAAATCAATTAATAGACAAGAATACTCTACTTTCCCTTGTAAGTGCTTTATGAATTGCCTAAACCATGTTTATTATTTGATGAAAATTGATTAGAAATTTAATTAAGGAAAGATAAACTTAAATATTTTCTTTTATTAATAATTGTTATTGAAATTATTGCAATCTTTATATCATAATATAACAAATAAATTTTGTGGTTAGATTATGTAATTATTGAATCATTGTGAGTTTAATATGTTAATTAGTTAAGAAATACTTAACATGCTAAATTAACTTTTGAAAAGATGAAATGTTAGTTGTGAATATAACTTGTACCTTAGTTACATGATATTTATTTATATTCTCATCTTAGAACAAGTTTAATACGTTGAAATATCATATGAACCCTGATACTAACTTGTTTGAATTAATGTATTATGGACTTATGAATGAGATTATAGATTATTGAAAATCTACACATAGGTGGTAATAATGAATGTAATAAATAAAAGAGGATTATTTTAGGGTAATAAGTTTTATGTTGTTATTTGCATGTTTTTACCGACGAGATTCACGTAATTCTTTGTTTGTTGCTAATTAGGGGATTTACGTTAATGATTATTTTGTTATTATCATGGAGATTTATGTCATTAGTTAATTCTTGTTGACCACGATATTTATGTTATTTGGTTAGGTATATTTTTTATGTCGAAGAGATATAGTTTTTTATCTTATCATTGATGTCGATGCGATTTAGGTTGTTGGCTTATTATTGTTATCGATGGGATTTAGGTTGTTAGCAAGTTACTGTCACTGATGGGATTTTAAGTTATTTATTATATTTTATTATCGGGGGGATATATGTTATTGCCCACACGATGTTATCTTTGGGGTTTACGATGTTGGATATGGACATTATCGATCGTGTTTTGGGTTATACATGTAGAGATTGATATATGTAAACGATGTTTAGGCTACTTATGGCATTATTGAGATTTGATTTTAGAATTTAACATGATAAGTGATATGTTTAAATATTGTTAGAAAAGGGAATATTGAGATACAATATAAGGCCATGAAAAATTATAGACATAGTAGTGAATTTAATGTTTGGAAAGATGATTTTATAATCTAGTATGATTGGGGTTTATAAATTATGTTAGGATATTTGTGTAACTAGTGTAACTTGTGTTATATATGGAATTAAGGAAATTATGAAGATATGAGTAATGGAGATCATGTGTTGTTGTATTTATACTTAGATATTTGTCAAGTTTTATCACATTAGTTTTGGGTTATAGGATGTGTGGATTAGATACACAATTATTGGGATATGTGGCTTGTAAGTGGACAACAATTATTAATGTTTGGATTATAGAGCTAACTTAAAAAATTGATGAGAAAAGAATGAATGTAAAATTAGGGATGCAGACATATTATGTTTATCATGTTTAGTATATGAGTGACGATTAGGGTTAGATGTGCTAGGACATAGAAGGATAAGTTTAGTAACATCCATCTCTCGTTGACTACATTATCTAAACAAAATTATACCAGGGGAGTTGCTTGTTTGGATTATATTTATGAGACGTCAAACATATACAGCCTAGAGAAGGTTGGGAATTACGACCTTGGGATGCGTGGGTTTTGTATATATTAATTCCTAGGTATGGGATTAAGATATATGTATTTTTTTTAGATTCACGACAAATACAAAAGATAAACAAAAATGTGTTAGGGGGTTCTTTATTTGGATTTTATTTTTGAGACATCCCACATCTGGTGTCCAAAGAAGGATAGGAGTTGGGATTTTAGGATATGTATATTTTTGTAGGGATTGATATTTTATGGACATCTTTGTATGTGCGGGGCGTGGTGTCGACTGGATATGAAGTATTGAATGTGAAGGATCTATATAGGTTGGCAACTTTGACAAATATTTACGTATGTGTGATGTTGTATGTGCAGATCTAGTGTTAGCTAGATATAGGTATTGTATGTGGAGTACCTAAACTGTCAAACTATAATAGCTGTGAAATTTTTTTGATTACTTCACGAGTATCTGATGGGTTCTGAGAGGAGACCATGTTGTTAAAGTAGTGTGATTGTCTATATTAGTATGATGGTATGGGTGGTGCATCACGTATGTCCAGTGTCGTATGACACCCGTCTAATTAAACAGCAGTTGTTCAGGCCTTTATTAAATTAAAACAGGTTTCTTATATGGTCCATTCTTAGTATCACTTTCGAAAACTTTTTAATTACTAACCACAAAAGTGAAATTTGACTAGTGCCAAATTTTACCTTGCCTTAAAACAGATAAATGAATAATGCGAAAAACTAAATTAAACATTCACAATATACTAGAGTTCAACCATCACAATGTATAAATGAATAAGGATTTTCCTAATAAGCCACTAGGCTAAAATCCAAAACTAAATACTCCATAATAATAAAGAACTAAAAGACTGAAAATTGTCATCGAACTACATGTCCAAACATGGAATATGAAATGAGATCCTACACTAGATCTGAATGGAAGAATCATCTAATCAAATACGTTCAGCATCCACAATGCCACAACTCCGAGTCCCTAGAATGAAGTCACGCCTGGTGTCCCTGTGGCTGGACACCTAAAAGGTTTTGAAAATATATTATAGGAAGTGTTAATACACCAAACGTTTTGAAAATATTTAGCAAGCATTTATTACATAAAAATTCGATTATTGATTACACATGTTTACGTACACTCTCTTTTGAGTTTTTCCTATCCTCTCCTCTATAGTGCATGCCTAACGTTCTATGCTTAGCCCACCTAGCTATGCTACCCAAGCTATCTAGACTAAAGTATTCAACCGAACTTATCTACCACTAAGGTCCCATACCACCCATACAGTACATTAATTTTAACGTTTGTCATGTCTTAATTATCAACATAGGTAACATTCCTCACATTTTATCTTTTAAATGACTACATTAAGTTACTCCACTTAATTTATCATTCCAAGATACACAATCTTAACTAACATTCACATATGTTATTAGCTAAATAATATAAATAACTTTCTCGACTTAATTCATTCTTTTTAAATATACTTTATCTAACTGTCTACTTGTCAAACATAAGTAGATAAATAGTACAGTATATATTTCACATACAATATATGAAAATAAATATATCCCACTATAATATCGTCATATCACACATTAAGGATTTATTGGTTCGGATGTTCCTTCGCCGCCAATTTATTATGTCATTCACATTGGTTCGGATAGCCCTCGACACCAATTTAAATGTTATATATATATATATATATATATATATATATATATTTGTTCGGATGTTCCATCGACCCCAATATTATTTATGTTTGATATTGATACGGATAGCCCTCGACCCTATATTAAAATTTCATGCATTGATCCGAATATTCCCTCAACCCCAATACATCTAATATACTTTGGGTATTCACACCACCTAAGTATTTATATTATAGGTATTCACATAACCTAATTTACCCCACTTGTATGTAGTATAATTTCTCTCGGATACTCGTCGTACTAATTTCTTTAAGAATTATCCCATTTATACGTTTTTATGAGTATTCACACAACTCTAAGGGTCCTAGTTACCCCTTTATAAATTTCAGTAGTTAAGTCTAACTCACCTTACTACTCTACATATCAATTCATTCAATTTTCGTAATTCTGTATCCATCTCTCAAATTAATTACGGTAAGTTTAACCCAATTCAATCTCATCTCGATCCCCTTAATAAGACTAAGCCATTCCCCCATCATAAGCCTACAGTAATATTTCAATCTCTAAATATTACTTGATAAAAGTCCTCAAAAATCTCACAACAATTATTTAGGGAATTATATCAAAAGGAGGAAATTTTACATTTTCTGGGCAGCCGATCCTAATCGATTCGAAATGGTTCAGTTTTCTACTTCGTCTTCTTCGTGCGTTTTCCTACGTTTTCTACCATTAATATTCATCCCAATCTCCATGTTTATTCACCAAACTCTTAAATCATAATATCACACATTAAATATAGGTATTATGATGATTTTAAATGCTTAAAATACATTCAATCCATACCAAAAACAATCAAGAACGAATTAAAACAACTAATTCTTCAAGAACCCTAGTTTTTGTATTCTTCCAACATAATCAATATAAACCCCAGATTTAATTTGTTTTAATCATCATGTCTCCTATAATTTCAATTCCTCTATAGGAATAAATCATACTACATGCAAATTACTAACCATCATGCATCAAATTTATTCTTTTTTCTCCCAAGAACATGCATTAAATCAAACTTTTCATCAAAATCCTATGCATGAGCATCATAACTTCATATTAAATGAAATAAACAACTTGCCTTAATAGAATAGGTATGATTTCATGGTTTTGATGATGAGTTGATGTTTCTTTCTTCAATTCGTCACTCCTTAGATGCTTAGGATTCAAGATTAAGGTCCAATCCTTCAAGAACAACTCCTAAGCCTCGAAAATTTATTTCTCTCTTCTCTTTAATGGATTCCTTTGGTTTTATCTATTTCTAACCTTAGCCTCAACTCTTAAACATTAGATATAACACTTATAATTTCGTTGGTACCTTAACCTCTATTTGCCACATGACCAAAATGCCCTCAATAGGTGCCGATTTGGTTTAAAATTAGCCCAGAACACAAATAACAGCCCCGGATATACTTTTTTGACTATTTTGACCCATTCGGGTTCATACGTGACCTCTAAATTATCATCCGAGTCACTAAAAATATATTTTCTTTCTAAACCTCAAATTATCCTACACGCGACTTCCGGTTGAGGTAAAATAAGATACGCACATATCACTCGCTATGCCGTATCACACTAATTATCATTTATTTACTATTCAAACTTAGTAAATATTATAACATAATATTAATCAATATCTATCTCTCCATTAATGTTTAATAATCACATTTCTCAGTTAATCCCATTAAATTACTTCACTCACGTAATTTACATAAAGCGTATTTTCTCAATTAATTCCTGAATTAATTTAATTATAAATACGCAAAAATACAAGGTATTACAGGTCATGAGAGAGATTTGATGGCTATGGTGTTATAGGTTATGGCATTGGTACAACTACGTACATTGGATGTAGTTATATGTTTGTAAGATGATATATGTGGGGCATGTATTATGTGCAGTGTCTTATGGGAAGTCGACAAATTATATTTGTGATTATAAGATGTTACGTGTGTTGTACTCTGTTATGTAAGTGGTCATGTGTGAAGTCATTTGATTTTAAGGAAGTTATCTAGATAAAGGAATTACAAATGGGATAAGAAAGTGATAAGTAGTTAGTATGATATTATTTTATTAGATGGGAGGATAGTTGTCTATAATAGAAATTAAATATGAGAAAGAAGATATTAATGAAATATGAAAATGGAAAGTGCATAGAAGGCTTTAATGAATTTATGAGTTACGAAGGTATGAAGTTGTTAATATCAGTTGATAAATTGATAGCCATTGATATATATCATTATAGGGAATGTTGTTAATATTTGCTAATGAGTATATAGTTGTTGAATATTTGTTACTATTTTGGTTAGTTGTTGAATCAGGCATTAATGAATAGTTGTTGAATCGTATTTTTAAATGGATAGGTGTTTATATTCATGTTATTATGAGAATTGTGTTTACTCTTGTTGAGATTCAGTTATTTGTTTATTTATGCTATAATGTGGATTGATGTAAAGAGTTTACGATTAAATGTTAATTTCTAAATAAAAGACATTATATTGATATTCTCTTCATTTAGTACTTTTTATTGGGCTATGCTACTCTATTTTGAATCATGCAACTATTATTCTTACGGTGGGCCTAACCTACTGTACCCTTGATCAAACATCTCAGGGTAAGAGTGCGCTTCCAGGAATTGTTGGATCTTGGAGTGAAAGATTTAGCGTTTGCAGATTTGTATCATGTGTTGTATAGTTTCCTTTCCATAGTTTAATTTATATGAGACGGTTATTGGATTGGGTCACTTATGATTCCACTGTTATATTTGGGACTTTGTTAGAGACTATTATTGGTAATGGCTTATACTTGGAGATTTTTATATTATTTGATTTTATTTTTGGAGGTTATTCATATTATATTTACTCCCATCTTATATTATTGTAAAAGTTTTAAATTATCTCATAATTCTATCACATGTTAAGACCAGTATTTTAGTTATAGGAATTTATTTATTATAATATTCAGACTTGATCAACCTTAATATTATAATATGCAAGTTATTACATTTGGTATTAGAGTATAATCCTAATCTCGAGGATTATATATTTATGTTAGATTTTTCACTAGTCGTTATTTAATATAATTTAATGATTTGTATTATCTTTAGGATTTAGGTTTGATGTACATTTTTTCCTATCTTTTTAGATGGCGAATAGTGGGAGGAGAGGGAGAGGATCTAGGTAAGCCTGGAGGCATAATGCGATGATAAGACCCATAGGTCAAGCAATACTAGGACATTTTTTTTAGTAATTGATTAAGCATAAATTCTTCCCAATTTATCCCTTAATTTAGTTACTTTTAGCACCTCGAACAACGTAATCGATTTGACTTTATCTCATAATCTTCCTACTGACTTATCCTAACGAGTACACCGAGTTTCTGGTATTTCGTATTGATTTTACATGTATTTGATGTCAAGAAAGAAAGAAAGAAAGAAATCGAAATAATTGAGAAACGAAAGGAAGGAAAGTCCAAAGGGTAAAAGTGTAATTTCTACCCGTAATTCGGATGAGTCACCTAAAGAAAAGTTGAAGGTATCAAGTTCATAAGCACATAGGAAGAAACGACACCTTAATTGGAATCCCGGAACAAAAGTTATGAGCAGTCAAAGTTGAAGAAAAAAGTCAAAAAGGCAGACCGGTCCGCTGTGCAACAATCCAGAGGACCCCAGATCGAAAGCAAACTGAAGAGGACGAAAAATAAAAGAACCGGTCCGCCAGAAAATTAAAAGAACCAATCTTCTATCTGGGCAGACCGGACCGCCTAAGCCCCGGACCGGTCCGGGTGTCGAGTTTTATAATTTTATCCTACTCTAATGGGAGTCCTAATGCAGCTAAAATTCCTGAATTTTTGTAGGATATATAAACCCGAGTTTTTTTCATTATTTGAACAGAGAATTTTAGTTAATTTTCCATTCTTTTTCAAAAACCCTAGTTTAGATATAGTTTATTCTTTTAATTCCAATAGTGAAGATTATTCAGAAACTCTTTGATTACAAGTGTTCTTAATTGCTGCTGTTACTGATTTGGTAAAATTATTGAGTTATTTCCTCTCTTAAATTCTATTCTACATCATTCTATCTATTTTCCTTAGTTCAATCATGGTTTTATGTAATTCAAAAATTATTTTCATTACTTTTAGCATGCTAGGCTAGACTTTCTAAGGTCGGGATACATGAACCCAACCTGATGTGTTAGTTGCATGTGTATAATATTAATCCTCTGAATTTAGTGATTGATTACGACCGTATAGTGTAGGCACACGACAATTGTAGATCTTTAGATCTCGTTTGCTTCTGAGTAATCGGGATGCTTTAGAATACAATTTAAGTGTAACTATCGTGATTCCGATTTACTCGTCCTCAGATTAAGTATGATGCGGGCTTGAACCTCATATACGTAATGCTTGGGAGTACTAAATTCTGGGTCTAATTAATTAGTTAAATTTACGATTAGTATTATACCTGCAATACACTAGGGTTGGGGGATTGTATTCGCGTCCCGTTTTCCTCATTTATAGTTTAAAGTTTCAAATCAGTCTTCATCAGTATTTTAAGTAATTTAGTATAATTGCATCTTTTCATAATTTCATTAATTACATCTATGATAGTCATTCTCAAAACCAAATTATTTTTCCTTTCTTTTTAGAGTCAGAGTTCGGATTTTCTTGTCTATCCAACGTCGTCACAATTTCATTGTCTTATTTCCCTGAGGATCGATACCCGACTTATCGGATTATTACTTGAGCGATAGGCTTGCACTTGAGCCTAGAGAGTACGCATTTCTGAGACACATTCTTAGTTGCATCAAGTTTTTGGCGCCATGGCCGGGGATTTAGGTAGACTTAGGATTAGATCGAGTCAATCTAAAACTTTGACCAAAAATTTCCAAAAATTGGAAAACATAAAAAAAATTAAAAAGCACAAAAAGATTCACCATCATCTCTCACAATTTGTTAATGAAAAATTCTGAACTCACTCCCACACCCCATAATACTCCAACTAGTATTCACGAAAATCCAATAGTTGAGTATGACCCCGATAGCCCCCACACTCCTAACGCCCCACAGTTCTGGATTCCACCTCCCACACCGTCACACTCAATCTCAAATAACACTCCGTTTTCCTTCTTAGGACACACCTCCGAGCACACTTTCGAGCACACCAAGTGAGGACACTGAGTCGTTAAGGGAGAGAGATGTCACAACATGGTAGTGCTGCCACCGGTGGGGAAGTGGCCCCATACCACCCGCTGAGAGAAATCTTATATCCCGAGTGCACTGTCACTCCGGGATGCATTATACTCCCGTATAATATCGGGCAATTTCATTTCAAAAATGGGATGATCCAGATGCTACCCCATTATCATGGTATGGATTCTGAAAAGCCATATCTTCATATCAGGGAATTTGAGGATGCGTGTGATACTCTGTATGATCAAACTTGCACACAAAAGGTGATTCGCCTCAAACTATTCCTCTTCTCGCTAAAAGATAAAGCGAAGACCTGGCTATGGTCTCTACCTCCAAGCTCGATTCCATCTTGGAACGAGTTGTAATCTAGATTTCTCAAGAAATTCTTCCCACCACATCGAACGATCTCCATAAAGGCTCACATTCAAGCATTCAGGCAATCTGAAAATGATCCATTTCATCGATGTCACGAGCGTTTCAATGAGTTAGTTACTTCATGCCCCCATCATGGATTTGATACGGCGCAAATCATTTCTTTTCTCTATAATGGGCTGAACCTTACCTCCGAGAAACTCGTTGAAACCATGGGGAGTGGTCCATTTGTCGATTTAGATGCCTACGATGCTGAGCTGCACCTGAGGTATGTCGTCGAGACTACCCAATCCTGGAATACTTCTGATCCTAATGCTCAAAATCGAAATCGTCAAGTGACCACCACTTCGTCGGCATCCGGGCTATTTCACGTAGATAAGAATTCTATGATGGATAGTCGATTGGAAACCCTTGAGAAAGGATTTTGTGACCTATGTGAGGTATATGGAAGAGGACCAACTGGATCTATACCAAATCCCGTCGAGAAGGTGTGTGCGATTTGTGAGGCGGGTCATTCAACTGAGGAATGCCCGACTATACCCGCCTACAAAGTGATGCTTCAGGAGCAAGTTAGTGGTATAGGAGGATTTAAGGGTAATTTCGGTGCACTGCACGAGAATTCTTACAACCCTTCATGGAAAAACCATCCTCGTTTTAGCCATGGGCAACAACATGCTGCGATGAACCCTCCTTCACATGTTTCCCCCTCCACCACAACACTTTCATCAAGCTCGACACATGCAAGGACATGTGCAAGCACCACCACCTCAAGGAGCATATATCCCGCCACGGTGGAGAACTCTCGAGGACACTATGAATCAGTTTATCACTAGCCAGACTACAACCAATGCTAGATATGATCGCCTGATTAGCGACATAAATACAAGTCTATCAAAGATACAATTCTCGTTGAGTGTTCAAGAGAAGGGCAAGTTTCCTGCCCAGGGCCAAAGACCTCCCCAAGGTCAAACTAGTGTTTGCTCCACCTCTACTGAACATCAGGAGCAATGTCAAGATGTGACCACTCTTCTTAGTGGGAGAGTCATTGATTTATCACCTCCCCCATGCGATACAACGAAAGATAAGGAGATTTCGCCCGACACGAAAGAGGCCGAAGATGTCCCCTTAAGTAAGAGTGACAAAGAAGACGCTAGTGAGACCGAGGTAGTCGTGAAATCACCCTCCACGGCACCGTTTCCTCAAAGGTTGATTCCTTCCCATAAAGGAAACCCACGTGAGGACGTGCTAGACATACTAAAGCAAGTAAAGATGAACTTACCTTTCCTCGATTGCATTCAGCAAATTCCAGCTTATGCAAAAGTCATCAAAGACTTGTTGATGGTAAAGATAAAGATGAAGGTAAAGAAGAATGTCTTTCTATCACAGAACATGAGCTCCATTCTACTGAACGATCTCCCGCCTAAATTTAAAGATCCCGGTGCACCCACCATTTCTTGCATCATTGGAGAAAATAAAATCGAAAAAGCTTTACTTGATTTGGGAGCAAGTGTTAATATCCTCCTTTATTCCATTTATAGGCAACTTGATTTGGGTGATCTCAAGCCCACAAAAGTCACTCTCCAATTAGCGGATCGAATCGTGAAGATCCCAAGAGGCATAGTTGAGGATGTGATTGTCCAAGTTGACACTTTCTACTTCCCGGTGGACTTTGTCATTTGGGACACGGAGCCCTCCTTCACCTCGAGTAACCATGTTCCCATTATCCTTGGGCACCCGTTCTTAGCTACGGCTAATGCAATAATCAATACTCGGAATGGGCGAATGTAACTCACCTTTGGGAACATGACCTTAGAGACCAACATCTTCCACATAGCCCAACATACGGGGGAATAAGATGATCTTCACACGGTGAGTTTCATAAATGAGATTGTAGAGGAGTACTCTGAGGAAAATTATTGTGGCGACACCTTAGGGTCCTATTTTGTGTCGAGCCCGAGAGTGAGGGGACGTACACCGACTACGAGAGGGAGGTTGGGGAGTTGAAAGAGTTACTCGATGAGAGCACGTCAGATGAGGACGCGAGAGATGTAAATTGGGTTTCTAGATTCGAGGAGTTACCACAGAGGGATACACGCATGGTTACCTCCGATGAAAAGTTTCCAACCCTTGAATTGAAGAAACTCCCCTCCCATATTACATATGCATATCTAGGAGAGGATGAGACATTTCCTGTTGTTGTCTCCTCTAGCCTAGACGAAGAGCAGGAGGGTAAATTGTTGAAAATTCTGAGAAAGAACCAAAGTGATTTTTGTTGGTGCATTGTTGATTTAAAGGGGATAAGTCCTTTGATTTACACTCACAAGATCCATCTCGAAGAGCATGTTAAGCCCTGAAGAGAAATGCAAAGAAGGCTAAATCCCAATATGAAAGAAGTAGTGAGAACCGAGATTATCAAGTTATTGGATGTCGGGATTATCTACCCAATCTCAGATAGCAAGTGGGTGATCCATATTCAAGTCGTCCCGAAGAAGTCGAGCATGACAGTGATTGAGAATGCGAAAAATCAATGCGGAAACTTGAATTTCCCCAACGTACAACCACCGGGTGGCGCGTTTGCATTGATTACCGGAAAATCAATGCGGGAACTAGGAAAGACCATTTCCCCTTACAATTTATTGATCAAATGCTTGAGAGAGTAGCGGGTCACCTTTACTATTGCTTCCTTAATGGTTATTCCGGATATAACCAGATTAAGGTAGATGTACTTGACCAGGAGAGAACGACTTTCACTTGCCCCTTTGGTACATTTGCCTACAAACGTATGCCATTCGGCTTGTGTAATTCACCCGCGACCTTTCAAAGGTGCATGTTGAGCCTATTTAGCGACATGGTCGAGAGAGGACTCGAAGTGTTCGTGGACGATTTCAGAATTTTTGGCACCTCTTTCAATCATTGTCTAGAAAAACTGGAAAAAGTACTTGCCCGGTGTGTAGAAAAGAACTTAGTGATGAATTGGGAGAAATGCCATTTCATGGTCACCACAGGAATATTTCTTAGCCACATAGTATCATCCAAAGGGATAGAAATTGATAGGGAAAAGATAGATGTCATAGCTGACCTTCCCCCACCAAAATTGCTCAAAGACGTGCGCTCCTTCTTGGGCCACGCGGGATTTTATCGAAGGTTCATTAAGGACTTTAGCGCCATCGTTAGACCCTTAAGCAACCTACTCATGAAGGACACCCCATTCGAGTGGACGGAAGCATGTCAAAACTCTTTTGAAAAACTGAAAACCTTGCTTGTGTTCGCTCCCATCATGCAAGTTCCGGATTGGTCTTTACCATTCGAACTCATGTATGATGGTAGCGATTTTGCGATAGGGGCTGTTTTGGGCCAAAGAAAAGATAAGCAGGCTCATGTTATCTATTATGCTAGCCGTACTCTTACCGGACCACAACTCAACTACTCTACCACAGAGAAGGAGTTGCTAGCGGTAGTCTTTGACCTTGATAAATTCCGGTCATACCTCATCCGTTATCCCATTACTTGCTTCACCAACCACACGTCTTTAAAATACCTACTTGTAAATAAAGATGCAAAGCCACGCCTCATAAGGTGGATCTTACTCCTACAAGAGTTCAATCTCTCCATTAAAGATAAGAAAGGAGTAGAAAACGTCGTTGTCGACCACTTATCATGGCTTTCGTCCGACATACCTAGTGATCCCATACCCATAGACGAATACTTTTTGGATGAGCAACTTTTTGGTGCCTCTTCTTTGCCCTGGTTTGCGGATATAGTGAACTACCTTGTCACGGGAGCCGTCCCTCCCGATTGGACCCCACAAGATAAGAAGAGGTTTATTACTTGGTCGCGCATGTTCTTCTATGATGATCCCTTCCTGTTTAAATATTGTGCCGACCAAATCATCCGACGATGTGTACCGAATGACGAGGTACCGAAAGTCATCCAGTTTTGTCATTCGAAAGCTTGTGGAGGCCACTTTTCGACGAAAAAGACGATCGCTAAAATTCTGCAATGCGGCCTCTATTGGCCCATAATATTCCGGGATGTGAACGATGCTTGCAAATATTACAATATGTGCCAATGGATGGGGGCCATTACCCGACGAGACATGATGCCTCTTACCCCCATACTCATCATTGAGATCTTCGACTGTTGGGTTATTGACTTCATGGGTCCTTTCCCCCCGTAGTTTGGTTTCCTATGCATCCTTGTCGCGGTAGACTACATTTCTAAATGGATGGAATCTATAGCTACCAAGATAAATGACAACAAAGTGGTGATAAAATTCCTGCAGGAACACATACTTTCCCGCTTCGGTGCTCCGAAATCTATAATCAGCGATAATGGCACACACTTTTGCAATAGGCCATTCGAGAAGCTAATGAGAAAGTATGGTGTTGTTCACAAGGTTGGAACGACTTATCACCGGCAAACGAATGGATAGGCTTGCACTTGAGCCTAGAGAGTACGCAAACGAATGGGCAGGCCGAACTAGCGAATCAGGAAATCAAGAACATTCTTGAAAAGATCGTCAATCCTACCCGAAAAGATTGGTCACTTAGATTGAGTGATTTTCTATGGGCTTATCGCACCGCATATAAAAATCCACTCAGTATGTCCCCTTTTCTCTTCGTGTATGGAAAACCTTGCCATCTTCCCGTGGAATTAGAGCACAAGGCGTATTGGGCGATTAAGGAGTTAAACTATGACATGGATAAGGCCGGTGTTGATACCAAATTTTGTCTGCAGACATGGACCATTCACTTACAGACATGTGTCAACTAACGTGGTAATTACAAATACTTTTATCGAGCAACTCACTGCCACCGAGCTACGCAAGCGCCCCGAGCAACTCATACATTCCAAACATCTCAAGCGTACCGATCAACTTAGGTGCCCTAAACAACTCAGGGGCCCCGAACAACTCAAGCGTGTCGAGTTACTTAGGCGGTCCGAGCTACTTAGCATACAGAGCACTCAAATCAGGATAATCAAAGAGACGACTGCGCATTAAATGCTCATTATTATTATACAGATGTATATGTCTACTAGATAACAACGCATTGTCCTTTCTCATGTACAACCTCAAGGCTATAAATACATTGTAACCTCCTCATTAGAGGAGGACGGGGGATCTCTTGGTAAACCATTTATCGAGAATTCCAAGAAAACATTCATCAATACAAAAATAGTGGACGTAGGCCATTCTCCAAAGGCTGAACCACTTTAAAAATCCATTGTCTTTTATTTATGATTAAAATAATTAGATCGAATCTAGTTTTTTACATCAATAGCTGGTGAAGCTCGCAAGCTTCAAATAAATGTGTTAGAAGAAATACGCAATGATGCGTATGAGAATGCTAAAATTTCCAAAGAAAGGATGAAACTCGCTAACGATAGCATCATTCGATGCAAAGAGTTTCTCCCCGGGCAAAAATTGCTTCTTTATAACTCTCGGATTCATCTTTTTTCCGGGCAAGTTGCGGTCACGATGGTCTAGCCCATTTGTTGTGATGAATGTTTTCCCTCATGGAGCTATTGAATTAGACGATTTGAAAGGGGGAAATACATTCAAAGTAAATGGACAACACCTAAATCCATATGTAGAGGCGTGTGTGGAAGAAGTCATCACCGTTTGGTTGTCGGACCCCGTTTATGGGGTAGAGTGAGATGTTACAGCGAGGTCGTCGCACGGTCGCACCCCCGGCGCGTATGGGGTGAGAGTTGTGTGTGTAGTGATATTCGTGTGTGTAGTGAGCGTTGATAGGATTAGGGTACATTCGGGAGAAAGCGTTCACATTTTTGAGAAATTGAGTCAAGATGCATTGACCAGGATATCGAGAGGTTTTTTAATCCAAAATTGATAGGGAGCATGTTGTGAAAGTGAAACGTTTCGGAGAAGAGCGATCGAAATTAAGTTAGGGGGGAAATCCAGCTCAAATATAGAACCCAAACTGATTCCTTTATTTTAGGGCCGGACCGGTCTACCCCGGACCGGTTCCTTTAATTTTGAGCCAGATCGATCCAGTAGTCGAATTTGCCTGAATATTAGAGGATCGGACCGGTCTGAACCGTTGTCTACAGAAAATTTCCCCCTTCCCAAGATTCACCCCCTTCTCCCCAATCCCATTCATTCCCTCCAAACTCGTCCACACCATTCCCAACCCTAACCTTTCCCTCCCAAATACACCCCATTTTCCCTCCAAACCTTTTCCCTCCAAATCCAACCCCTACCCCCATCCTTTCACTAATAAATAAACACCCAAACCTCCCTTTCCCTCCACACCTTCAACTAAACTCCTCTCTTCTCCTTCCCTAATTTTCCAGCAAAAATCTCTCTCGTTATCATGTACCAACACGCTTTCCCCACCAAATACGAATCCATCGACATCAACCCCTCCGGCCATGGGGAATTTCATTCCCGCTAAGAGGAGCGATGGTGCCATCAATTCTTCGGCAATGGGGAATTTCGTTCACGCCGTTATTATGTCCCAACGCGCTTCCCCCACCAAATACGACTCCACCGACGTCAACCCCTCCGGCCATGGGGAATTTCGTTCCCGCCAAGAGGAGCGATGGTGCCATTAATTCTTCGGTCCAGATCGCAAACTCCATTTGGAGCGCGGTGTCGAATGGACTATCTTCCCTAATCTGTCACCGCCCTTTTCATGGCTAGGGGTTGGTGCCGATTCCTCAACGAACCATATGAAGCGGCTTGGGTGGCCGAGGTACGCTCCTTTTATGGCACCCTTGTTCGGATGGGACAATTCGAGGCTCAAGCTTATGTGGATGGTGTGACACCCCACCTAATTAATCCCGGGTGATCAGTCCTAAATCAAGTTAGAACAAGTTTCTCAGTTGGTTCATTCTTAGCATCACTGTCGTCTTTTTAAATTACTAACCACCTAAGTGAGAAAAGTAGACTGGTGCCAATTTTTATCTTTTAATTAATTAAATAAAACTCATGCGGAACATAAATAATACACAATCACAGTTAACTGAAATAACCATCCACAAATAAAATACCTAATCGAATAAACCATTGGTCCAAATATCCAATACAAGTAAAGACAAGAAGACAATCTCAACAAGTTTAATACTAATAAATGAACTGTGAGCGACATGCTCAAATAACTACTAGAGAGTCTCTAGACGAATGAAAGAAGGAGGCGTCTTTCAAAAACCTGCAACATCCACACGTGCTGCAGCACGGATACCTGGAATATAGTCAAGCCTGGCGTCCCTGTGGCTGGACACCTAAAAGGATTTTAAAATTTTTTATACCAAGGGTTAGTACCCAAAAACATTTGAAAACATTTAGCAAATGATTAATTTGAGGTAATAAATAAATATGCATGCTATTCATATTTTGGTTAGTGTCGCACTCCCTTGAGGATATCCTCACCCCTCCTCTAATGTGCACTACTAACGCCTTAATTTAATTTACCTAGGTCCTACTCCCCTGACCTGATAACTTATATAACCCTTTGCAATTAACCTACTCTAACCGGGTTTGCCTTAAATCATGATTTTTAAGTTATTATAAACATCAACTTAACTTAAACATTACCCTATTTAATTTCATATAACACTCACACCTGTTATGCACATAATACATTTTTCACTATGTATTAATTATCCCATATATAATTATTTACCTTAATATATATTTAATCACATTACAGTATTCTCAAACATACTGAAATAACATTAAATACTAATATCCCACCGAGTAAAAATACTCAAAAATATAATTTCTCTAAAGTGCTATCCCACTAGGTGATTCACATAACCTAGTTACCCAAGTCAGATTCGCTCACTAACTTAGTTTAGCATACGATTGGAAGCGGTCATATTCCTTCCCTGAAAGTGAGATGCCCCTCACCCCATATAACGGACGCTATGTCCAGGGAATATACTCGCCCTACTCTTCAAGCTAGGGGATTCATCCACTACGCGCAACCTCCCCCTATAGCACCAGAGTATATAATAATAATAATAATATTCAATCTCTGATATTAATGCACACACTATATATATACTATCACACACCGTATATATATATATATATATATATATATATATATATATATATATATATATATATATAAAATGTCCCTCCTACACCATGTACTAAATCCGTAACACAAGCCTATTTAATTTATTAAGAGTTTGTGGTCCAACCCTCATTATTAATTAATTTGCACATTAATTAATTTAGTCACCTTTGGTGTCGCCCCCACCATAAATTTGGACTTACTCTCGTAGCTCGAAATAACCTCACCGAGTCTAAATTCCCGACTCCCGAATTTATAATCCTGGCGTGTCACCCAAAAATTCCCTCAAAGTCTAATTAACTTTACTCACGATTGATTAGATTTAAACTCATGTATTAATCTCTCAATAATTAATTACATAAATATTATTATATAATTTTCCTCTTATATATATAGAACTGGGCGAATCTGCCAGATTCTGCCGACCTTCGATCGATCGACCCCAGACCTTCGATCGATCGATCGAGCAGGTCTTCGTCTTCTTCGCGCAGACATAACTAGCCATGGACGAAATTTCTCAAACCCTAGTTCCTTCTACCAGTAACTTCAAGCCCTCTTAACCTCAATACATGTTAGAAAACTTATTAGGAACCTCCAGAATGTCCACCAACATTATTAATTCATCTATTAACTACAATTTCTAAATTTGGGGAAAATTTCATCTTTAACCCTTAACCCATTTACACCCCAAGTTCCCTCATCAAACCCGTTTTAAATTGTCTAGATATCATCCTACTAGATATGTATCAACTTATAACTATCAGATTTTACATGAATTCTCACTCAAATTCGTAAATCAGATTATTATTTTCAAAATCCCATGTTTATGCCATGAACACCCAAAACGAATTTTAATCAAACACTGAAGCCCTTATACTCTTGACTCACTTGTGTCTATATTGTATAAGTGCTCATCTAGTTTGGAAATTGTGACAAAATTATGTCCATCCTAGAAACCAAAGAACCTCAGAGATTGGTTTGCTATTTCATTCATATATCTTGTTGTGATCTAGATCTAATTACCAACACTCACACACAGTAGAATGCATCATGTACATGTCACATTGCATATTTATGTGTGTACATATGTTGAGTATGTTTAAATCCCTAAATTTGATTTTTAAATATTTTTTTGGGATTTTATAAACATTTTTTAATAAATTAAAACTTGATTTTAGAAGTTTGTGGGTTCAATCTCTAATTATTGATTAATGGGTTTATTGGCTCAAAGTTGGTTTGGGTAGAAACCAAAAGCGGCAGAGACTTCAGGGTTTGGTTGTAATTAATTTATGACGCGCATTTTATATCGATTTATTGGTTAACACATGTTGCTTGCTGATTGGTGGGATTTGTGTTTCTTCACTGAGTATACAATTGCGTATCTTTACAACCGTTGGATCAAACCTTATCAACGTCCTGCATGCTTTCTTTGGTAATCCCTGTGTATCCCTCCTGAACCAATCAGGTGACTTTTAACCACCGCTTTCTGTGAGCCCTTGGATTTAAGTCAAACCAGATTGACTCAATCCTGACCCTTGTTTTTGAACCTGCTTCTCGATCCTTCTCTTCATCCTATTAAAAGGATCCTCCTCTCAGTCATCCAAGACTTTTGGCTAATTCATTCCTGAGAATAAAAAATATAGAGTAAAGAGAAAGAGAGAAGAGAGAGAAGAGAGAAACTAGAAAGAAAGAGAGAGAGTTAGAAACCACAACCCTAACCCTAACCCCTGCTCGTCAATCCTCTTTCAAACCAAACACTCCACAAAAAACTCCTACATATCCAAAACACTACCCTGAGTGTTCTTGAGTTTTTGAGAGATATTTGTGTTGCTGTAACCTCTTGTTTGTTAGATCTTGTTTCCAACTTAAACTGTTTAGTTAGATCTATTTTCTTCTTCATAGAAATTTCAGATCTTTGTTCAGCAGGTTACATCACACTTAGATTTACATAGTTTATTTCTCATCTTGAGAAATATATTGTTTCTTCTTTTCTGAAAAATATTTTTATCTCTAAATCAACAATAGATGTTTTCTATTTCTAGTTCTCTTAAAACTAAACCTTTGACCAGTTTGGAATCACACTTGGAGGTTTTCAATCTCGAAAATCTTTTCAAAACTCTGAGATTGATTAAGATCTTGACTGTCTTCTAAGCAAGATATCCGTGGATTTTGGGATTGATTTAAAGGTCAGCAGGTTCAAAGTTTTGTGAGAAGAGAGAAAAAGAAAAATCACTGCATATAGCCTTATATGTAATTTGCTAGGACTGTTCGTACTTGATAAGTGTGAGTGTGTGCATGCATGTGTTAGAGAGCACCTCCACAAACACTTTCACACTTCAACACGAAAAGTGTTGGTAATATGATCTTGTGAACAAAAGTCGACGTAAAGTGCTGGAACAAATCAGAAGTTAAGAAACTGGGAGAACAACATCTACCATCAGAACTGCAGAGAAGTTATAAGGACACCAGAGGGTACATTCCTAAACTTATATAGGTCTCATTTGTATGCATGTTAGTTAAATAGTTTGTAATTAACTCATAAATTTGTTTTAGTGGATTTTTTTCATTTTACTCCGTAGAGGGAGTCGTGGATGTTTCCTCAATTGGTGAGGTTTTACCACGTAAAAAATTGTGAACTTAATCTTTCTACATCTCCTCATCTCATTCTTGGTTGTGCTGAGTTTAAAGCTAGTTTAAACTACCTTATAAACCTGTTATTCAAATCTTGAATAGATCTCGTGCATACTGTTTTGTTAAACACATCTTGTGTTCAAATAGTTTTGTTTTTTTCAAGAAAAGAGTTTCCTCAAAAAACAGCTCGGAGTTACTTAAATAGTTTATTTTTAATAAACGGCTTTAGTAACATATTTTCAATTGGTATCAGATCTTGGTAAACTTCTTTTAAAGATATCCTGTGTTTCTGAAATTGTTTTATGAAAATCAAATATGGACGAGAAAAATGAAAGATTTGGTAACTTGACCAGACCTCCTATCTTTGATGGAACCAATTTTGCTTACTGGAAAGTAAGAATGATTGCTTTCATTTAAGGAACTCTGGGAGATGATGTCTGGGACATAGTTGAAAATGGTTACACTTTTCCTACAAAACCAGCCACTGAATGAAGTAATGAGAGGGTTAAGAAAGTATTAAGAGAGTTCACTCAAGAAGAGAAACAAGTTTCTCGAAATAATAACAAAGGAAAGAATGCCATATTTATGTCTATAAATGGACATGAGTTCAAAAGAATCTCATCCTGTACCACTTCTAAGGAAGCTTGGGAAACTTTAGTTACAGCTTATGAAGGTGACACTAGAGTTAAGGTTGCTAAAACTCAAATGCTCATTCAATAGTATAATTCCCTAATTATGTTTGAGACTGAGTCATTTGATGACTTCTATATGAACCTGACTGATATTGTGACCAAACTGCATGCTAATGGAATAACTTATGATATAAAAGAAATTGTATCTAAAATTCTGAGATCATTACCACAGAAATTTGATAACAAAAGATATGTTATTGAGGAAATGTGTGATATTAATCTCACTCCTGAACTACTTAGTAGTAAATTAAGAACTGTGGAAATGGAACTGGAATTTAAGAAACAACTGACCCAGTCCCATAGAAAATAGACTAGTTCCAATCTAAGCTTCTCTTCTAAATTGATTAAGCCTGAGTTTAATACTTCCAATGATGACTCTGATGAGGAATGCGATATAGAGAGTTTGGATAATCAGATTGCCTTAATGTCAAAACAGTTTAAGAAAATCATTAAGTTTAGAAACAAAATGGCAAATAAACAAGGCAAGTCAAATTATCCAACTCCCTCTAATCACAGACCTCATGAGAAAAGAAATGAAAAAAATCACAAGGATTCTCATATTAGACCTAATAGAGACCTTAAGAAGACTGAATGCTATAGATGTGGTAAACTGGGACACATTGCAAAAGACTGTAGAGTTAACTTGAATACTCAAAACAAACACACTAGAGACAACATTTGCAAAACATGGGATGATTCAAGTGACTCTGAAAAATGAGGAACCTGAGTCAACTGATGTTTTTGACCCTTTCATGTCTTTCTTTGCCAAGATTATATATAATGATGATATGCCTGTGCTTGTTAGTGAGGAAGAATCTAATAATTCTATGTCTTATGGTTCGACTATTGCTGTTACTGGTTTAGATGCTTTGATTACTGAGAATATTGCTATCTCTTCTTCGGGGTGTGTGTGTCAAAGGGAAAGCGATAATGACGATGTCAATGGGTGTGTGAGTTCAAAGAATGAATCCTTAGGGGTCACTTCACACACTACACTTAGTGACTCGGACAATGAAGACCTCCCAGACATTCACACACTTTATTCTAAAACTCTCAATAAAAGCACTAGAGTAGAAAAAATTATGAAAGATCTCACCAAAAAATTGGAAGATCTAAGCCTGATGGTCAAATTGAATGCTGAAGAGTATACTACCCAATGTTTAACTAATGAAAGTGAAATTAAAATGTTTGATGAAAAACTCAGAAATTTGACTGAAACAAATGAAATTTTGGAGAAAAAGTACAAGGGGACATTGTTATAATTGGAACAAACTAAAGAAAAGACAGCAACTGTTTTCAAAAAAATTACAAAATTTGAAAATAATTCAAACTGTTTTGATGAATTTGTTGCTGAATCAAAAACCAATTCTGATGATCGAACTGGAATAGGGTTTTGCCCCAATTTGAAGACACAAATAAAATCTTTTGAACCTATAAAGTTTGTGTCAGGGGGCAAAAGGCCTATTGAAACATGCCCAGACTTTCATTCTCTAAAAACTGAGTTCGATTCAAAACATCAAAATTTTAACATTGGGGAATCAAGTTGCTCTAAACATGAAAGTTCACCTAAGGCTAAATACGTCTGCCCCTTTATTAGAAAGAGTGAATCTACATTCAAACCTGTACTACCTAGGAATAGAGGTCAACCTCAAAATTCCTCAAAACCTTTGTTTAGAAACTTTCCTAAGGAGACCCCAATTTTGAGCAATCTTTACTGCTCCTACTACGACATATACAGTCACTCTTTTGATGGTTGCTATGCTAGGAGACTAGTTCAACCTGTCTATAATCCTCACATCTATCAGAACTTTAACTATTCTAGAAGGAGCCGCAACAATTATATACTTCCTAGACAACCAGATAAAAATTTAATTATAGAAAGAGAAAGACCAAACCTAAAAGAACATTTCCTAGAAGGAATCCTAAGCACTTTCCTAAACCAAATGCTCAAGTATTTCATAAAATTCAAAATCATGCGCAAAACATTTTTCTGCAAAAATCTTATGCTCGCAAATTTTATCAATTGAGAGCTAATAAGCGTAAAATGAAAACTAGAGCAATTTGGGTTAGAAAAGATGATCTATTACCTCAGATGAAGTGTAACATAGTTGTTACTGCTCTTAAAGCTCAACACACATCATCTGGTTGGTATTTAGACTCTAGATGTTCTAAGAACATGACGGGGGATGAAACTAAACTTTTAAACAAAACCAGCTTTGCTGGTGGTAAAGTCATTTTTGGTGATGGAGTTTCATCTCAAATCATAGGCAAAGGAACTCTCCAAGAAGATGGACTTCCTGTTCTTGAAAATGTCCTTCTAGTTAAAGGTCTTAAGGCAAATCTACGTAGCATTTCATAATTTTGTGACTCAGATCATATTGTTACCTTTTCAAAGAACAATTGCAAAATTTTAAATGATAAAGGTGAATGCATAATTAGAGGATTCAGAATCCTCGACAATTGTTATACTGTCATGAACAATTCTGAAATCTGTAATGTTGCCAGAATGGATGACAACGAGATATGGCATAACAAAATGGGTCATATAAATTACGATAATCTTAGTATACTGACCTCTCAGGAAATAGTTAGAGGAGTTCCTAAAATCAAACCCATTCCTAATATTGTCTGCGGTCCTTGTGAGGAAGGTAAAATTGTTAAGGCACCTCATAAGAAAGTTAATGATATTCTTACCTCTAATACCTTGGAGCTCATCCATATGGACCTAATGGGTCCCTCCCAAAACTGTTAGTCTCTGTGGACACAGTTATATTCTAGTTATGGTTGACGACTTCACCAGATTTACTTGGGTAGCCTTTTTAAAACAAAAGTCTGACACTTTTCAAACTTTCCTAAAAATTCTTCTTCGGATTGAAAATGAAAAGGACACTCAAGTAAATAGAATTTGTAGTGATAGAGGTGGTGAATTCAAAGACACTGGTATTATTGAATACTGTGACTATAATGGTTACAAACATGAATTCAGTGCTCCTAAGACTCCTCAACAAAATGGAATTGCTGAGAGAAAGAATTGTACTCTTCAAGAGATGACACGAGTTATGTTACATGCCAAGAATTTACCTAAATACTTTTGGGTAGAATCTATTCATACTGCATGTCACATCATAAATAGGGTCTATCTTAAAATAATTCCAAACAAACTCCTTACGAACTTTGGTACAATAAAAAGCCTAATCTTAAGTACCTTAGAACTTTTGGCAGTACTTGTTATGTATGCAAAGATAGGGAACACTTATCCAAATTTGAGAGTAGGGGAGATAAAGCTATATTTCTAGGATACTCGCCTAATAGTAGAGCCTATCGAGTGTATAATCTTCTCACTAAAACCTTGATGGAATCCATAAATGTAATTGTAAGTGACACTATTGTAGAGAACAAGACTGGTGAATCTACTATTGAGGAAGAATCTACAAACATTTTAGAAAATGACTCTTCTGAAATAGATAATTCATTACCAATTGAGATACCTGAAGTACCTAACTGGGTTTCTAAAGATCATACCATAAATAACGTAGTTGGTAACCCTAGTGAGCCAGTGCGTACAAGATCGCAACTAAGAAATTATGCACATTATGCATGTTTTGTTTCCCTTGTGGAACCAAAATATGTAAATGAGGCATTGAATGACTCTCACTAGATTTCTGCTATGCAGGAAGAACTTCTTCAATTTGTCGTTCATGATGTTTGGTATCTTGTTCCTCGTCCTGATCATAAAAAGGTTATTGGCACACATTGGATTTTAAAAAATAAGACTGATGAAAATGGGATAATAATTAGAAATAAAGCTAAATTAATTTCTCAAGGATACTCTCAAATTGAAGGAATAGATTTTAACGAGACTTTTGCACCTGTTACTCGTTTAGAGTCTGTTCGTCTGCTCTTTGCTATAGCTTGCCACATGCATTTTACACTTTATCAAATGGATGTAAAATCTGCATTCCTTAATGGAATATTGACTGAAGAGACCTATGTAGAACAACTTAAAGGGTTCATTGACCCTCAATATCCAAATCATGTATTTCGTCTTAAAAAGGCTTTGTATGACCTTAAACAAGCACCTAGAGCTTGGTATGAGCGTCTTTCCAGTTTCCTCTTAAATAACGGTTTCAAAAGAGGTGGAAATGATCAAACTCTTTTTGCCAAACATTTTGACAAACACATCATTATTCCTCAAGTTTATGTTGACGATATTATCTTTGGATCAACTTTTCCCTCAGAAGTAAAATCCTTCTCTGAAACTATGCATAAGGAATTTCAAATGTCCCTTATGGGGGAGTTACAATTCTTCTTAGGCCTTCAAGTCAAACAACATTCAGAAGGATTATTTGTATCGCAATCTAAGTATGCTTTAGAGATTGTAAAGAAATTTGGCCTCGAGAGTGCTAAAGATGCTAGAACGCCTATTAGTGCTACGTTAAAACTTTCTAAAGATGAAAATGGAAAATCCGTAGATCCTACTCTATATCGTAGTATGATAGGAACCTTACTATATCTTACAGCCTCGCATCCTGATATTATGTATGCTGTGTGTGTATGTGCTCGTTATCAAAATAACCCTAAAGAGAGCCATTTGAATGTTGTTAAACATATCATTAAATATGTAAAAGGCACTCTGAATCTAGGACTTTGGTACACTAATGACACACCAAGCACTATAATTGGGTACACTGATGCTGACTGGGCTGGGTGTACTGATGATAGTAAAAACACATCAGGAGCATGTTATTATATAGGTAATAACTTGGTAGGATGGAGTAGTAAGAAACAAAACTGCACATCACTCTCGACAGCCGAATCTGAATACATAGCCTCTGGCAACTATTGTGCTCAATTACTGTGGATTAAACAAATGCGAAGTGATTATGGTATTCAAGAAAACCAATTGCATCTCTATTGTGATAATCAAAGTGCGATTAATATTTCTAAAAATCCTGCTCAACACTCGCGAACAAAGCACATAAAAATAAGACATCATTTTATACGCGAATTGGTTGAAACTAAGGAATTAGAAATCAATTATCTTCCTACTGATTTGCAACTCGCAGATATGTTCACCAAACCTCTAGATTATAATAGATTCATTTCCTTGCGTAAATCTATTGGTATGGTTTGTGCTGAGTAATACCTTTGCTGATTATCCAAGTTTTTCCCTTTATCCATTTGAGACAAAATGGGGGAGAAATTTGAGTCGTTATGAATATTTGTACATATGCTAAACTGCTTGATCTTAGTGATTCATTGCAGGTTTTTGTACAGTTTTTCTCAACTGATGTAATAGGGTATTCAATTGTAAATAGTTGAGTTATGTACTTTTGTTTTCTAGGATTTGGGTAGATAGATTCTTTATAGGAATAGGTTTTTCTTATGTTTTGTCGCCCTACGAGTCCTAGTTTACTCAAAGGAGATTTTGTCTCATATTTCCAAAGGGGGAGATTGAAGCCCTTATACTCTTGACTCACATGAGTCTATATTGTATAAGTGCTCATCTAGTTTGGAAATTGTGACAAAATTATGTCCATCCTAGAAACCAAAGAACCTCAGAGATTGGTTTGCTATTTCATTCATATATCTTGTTGTGATATAGATCTAATTATCAACACTCACACACAGTAGAATGCATCATGTAAGTGTCACATTGCATATTTATGTGTGTACATATGTTGAGTATGTTTAAATCCCTAAATTTGATTTTTAATTTATTTTTTGGGATTTTATAAACATTTTTTAATAAAGGTTTTATTAATTAAAACTTGATTTTAGAAGTTTGTGGGTTCAATCTCTAATTATTGATTAATGGGTTTATTTACTCAAAGTTGGTTTGGGTAGAAACCAAAAGCGGCAGAGACTTCAGGGTTTGGTTGTAATTAATTTATGACGCGCGTTTAATATCGATTTATTGGTTAACACCTGTTGCTCGTTGATTCGTGGGATTTGTGTTTCTTCACTGAGTATACAATCACGTATCTTTACAACCGTTGGATCAAACCTTATCAATGTCTTGCATGCTTTCTTTGGTAATCCCTGTGTATCCCTCCTGAACCAATCAGGTGACTTTTAACCACCGCTTTCTGTGAGCCCTTGGATTTAAGTCAAACCAGATTGACTCAATCCTGACCCTTGTTTTTGAACCTGCTTCTCGACCCTTCTCTTCGTCCTATTAAAAGGATCCTCCTCTCAGTCGTCCAAGACTTTTGGCTAATTCATTCCTGAGAATGAAAAAGAGAGAGTAGAGAGAAAGAGAGAAGAGAGAAACTAGAAAGAAAGAGAGAGAGTTAGAAACCCCAACCCTAACCCTAACTCCTGCTCGTCAATCCTCTTTCAAACCAAACACTCCACAAAAAACTCCTACATATCCAAAACACTACCCTGAGTGTTCTTGAGTTTTTGAAAGATATTTGTGTTGTTGTAACCTCTTGTTTGTTAAATCTTGTTTCCAACTTAAACTGTTTAGTTAGATCTATTTTCTTCTTCATAGAAATTTTACATCTATGTTCTTCATGTTACATCACACTTAGATTTACATAGTTTATTTCTCATCTTGAGAAATATATTGTTGATTCCTTTCTGAAATTTTTTTTATCTCTAAATCAACAATAAATGTTTTCTGTTTCTAGTTCTCTTAAAACTAAACCTTTGACCTACTTTGGAATCACACTTGGAGGTTTTCAATCTCGAAAATCTTTTCAAAACTCTGAGATTGATTAAGATCTTGACTGTATTCTAAGAAAGATATCCGTGGATTTTGGGATTGATTTAAAGGTCAAGCAGGTTCAAAGTTTTGTGAGAAGAGAGAAAAAGAAAAATCACTGCATATAGCCTTTTATGTAATTTGTTAGGACTGTTCGTACTTGATAAGTCTGAGTGTGTGCATGCGTGTGTTAGAGAGCACCTCCACAAAAACTTTCACACTACAACACGAAAAGTGTTGGTAATAAGATCTTGTGAACAAAAGTCGACTATAAGTGCTGGAACAAATCAGAAGTTAACAAACTGGGAGAACAACATCTACGATCAGAACTGCAGAGAAGTTATAAGGACACCAGAGGGTACATTCCTAAACTTATATAGGTCTCAGTTGTATGGATGTTATTTAAATAGTTTGTAACTCATAAATTTGTTTTAGTTGATTTTTTTCATTTTACTCCGTAGAGGGAGTCGTGGATGTTTCCTCAATTGGTGAGGTTTTACCACGTAAAAAATTGTGAACTTAATCTTTCTACATCTCCTCATATCATTCTTGGTTGTGCTGAGTTTAAAACTTGTTTAAACTACCTTATAAACCTGTTATTCAAATCTTGAATAGATCTCGTACATACTGTTTTGTTAAACACATCTTGTGTTCAAATAGTTTTGTTTTTTCAAGAAAAGAGTTTCCTCAAAAAACAGCTCGGAGTTACTTAAATAGTTTATTTTTAATAAACGACTTTAGTAACATATTTTCAAACACATCACATGAATATGAATTGAAAAATAGATTCAATACTATTGCAAGTTATCCACTTGCCTTAGGTTTCGTAGTGTCTGATTTGGAGATGAATTCTAAGGTTGAAGATGACCCTTGTTGGCTCTCTATTGATCTCAAAACTGCCTTTAACTGCTAATAGGGTTCCTTAACACACTTAGCCTTTTTTCTAAACTCTCTCAGCCATTTCCTTATTTCTTCTAATTTTACAATTAACCTAAATCCCATTTTTTGCCTAATGGGCTAAGCCCAAGTGACCCAAATGCCCTCGTGTGGGCTCGGCTATGTCTAAAAACGTCCCGTGACCCGTTTACTACCCCCGGGTACACTTTTCCGACTATCTCGGCCCATCCGGACTCAACCATACACTCATAATTGGCATCCTAATTAATTTATAAAAATACTTATCCCCCCACCCCTTTAGTCTATACCGACTCTCGGTTGAGGTAAGTGTATACCCTGTCATTAATACTCGAAATGACTTAATTAAATAATTACTATTCACTTAGTAAATAAATTCCCGTAAATATTAACCATTTACTCCCCGATTAATATTTAAATATATTTTTCCATAATTAATTCATTTTAAATTATGACACACTAGTGATTTAGAATTTCCGAATTAATTAAATATTTAATGCACCAAAAATACGGGGTGTTACATACTCCCCCCCTTACAAAGGAATTTCGCCCTCGAAATTAGGTCATACCTGTGATGAAAAGCTCTGGATATTATTCCCGCATATCCTCCTCCCGCTCCCAGGTATACTCGTCAACGTTGTGATGACCCCACTGTACTCTAACTAGTGGAACAATCTTGGATCGTAACTTCCGCTCGCTACGGTCCAGAATAGCCACCAGTCTCTCCTCATATGAAATGTCTGGCTGTAAATCAATTTCCCCGAGTGGAATGTGCCATAAGGCCCTCTCGCTCCTGCGATATTTCTTCAGTGATGCCACATGGAACACATCGTGTATCCGCTGAAGGTACTCCGATAATCCCAGCCTGTAGGCTACAGGCCCCACCCTCTCGATAATAGGGAAAGGTCCCACGTACCTCGGTGCTAACTTACCCTTCTTGCCGAACCTCATCACCCCTTTCATAGGGTACAACCAGACCAATACCTGATCCCCAACCTCTAACTCCACATATCTCCCTGAAGCATCAGCGTAACTTTTCTGTCTATCCTAAGCTATCTGAATCCTTCCTCGTATCAGCTCTATCTTGGAAGATGTCTCCTGAACAATATTCGGCCCCAATAGTTTGTTATCCCCCACCTCTAACCAACAAGCAGGTGAACGACAAGGTCTCCCGTATAGCGCCTCGAATGGTGCCATGCCGATCGTGAATTGGTAAGAGTTGTTACACGCAAACTCTACCAGAGGAAGATATTTCTCCCAACCTCCCCCAAAGTCTAATATGCACATTCTGAGCATATCTTCCAACATCTGATTGACTCTCTCAGTCTGTCCATCCGTCTGTGGGTGATAGTTTGTACTCAAACGTAACTCCGTGCCCATGGCCTCTTGAGAACTCCGCCAAAAGTGGGCCACAAAGATCTTGTCCCTATCTGACACAATATTCCGTGCAGCTTAACAATCTCTGCTATTATTAGCTGTGCATAACGCATAGTCTCAAAGTCTGTGCGAACCAGCAGGAAGTGGGCCACTTTGGTCAACCGATCCACAATGACCCATATTGAATCGTTACCCTTCTGCGATGTTGGTAACCCTGTAATGAAGTCCATGGAGATGCTCTACCACTTCCGTATGGTAATTTCAAGTGGCTTTAGCATTCCTGACGGTCTCTGATGGTCAACCTTCACGAGCTGACACGTGGCACATTTTGAAACAAACTCTGCTATGTCCCATTTCATTCCTGCCCACCAATACTATCTCCTCATATCCTGACACATCTTATCCCCATCGGGATGTACTGTGAATCTCGACCCATGAGACTCCGTCATAACATCGTGCCTCAACTCCTCATCCTCTAGCACAATCAACCTCCCATTAAGGCGTAATCCTCCCTCCGAGCTGATCGAGTAACCCTCTGCTCCCTCAGCTAGCAACTGGCTCACCCTATCCTGGCAGGTCTGATCCTCTGCCTGAGCAATTACAACCCATATAATAATCTCAGGTGTGATGGAGAATGCTGACATATAAGCCCTGGCTACATCATCCTCATATCGAAGTTCTCTCCACTTTCCTTTCCAAACTTATGATATTTCCCTAGTCGGTCTCCGACTTAATGCATCTGCCACCACGTTAGCCTTACCAGGATGATACTGAATATCAAACTGGTAGTCCTTCATGAATTCTAGCCATCGCCTCTGCCTCATATTCAGATCCTTCTAAGTGAAGAGATACTGAAGTGATTTGTGATCCGTGAATAACGTGAATTGCTCCCCCAGAAGATAATGTCTCCATATCCTCAAATCAAAAAAGATCGCTGCTAACTCCAGGTCGTGAGTGGGGTAATTCTTCTCATGGGGCTTTAGCTTCCTGGATGCATAAGCTATAGCCCTTTCCTCCTGCTGAAGCACAACCCCAAGTCCCTGTAAGGATGTGTCATTATAAACCCGATACTCTAATCCTCCTTTCGGTAATGCAAGCACGGGTGCAGATGTTAACTTGTCCTTCATCTCATCGAAAGCTAATTGACAATGATCACTCCAGGTGACAGGTACCCCTTTTCGGGTCAGATTCGTCAAAGGGCCTACAATCTTTGAGAATCCTTTGATGGACCGCCTGTAATAACTGACCAATCCCAAAAAACTGCGCACTTCAGTCGGTGTCGTGGGATGTCCCCAATCCCTCACCGCCGATACTTTACTCGAATCCACCGCAATACCCCGGTCTGACACCACGGGGCCCAGAAACTGAACCTCCCATAGCCAAAATTCACACTTACCAAATTTGGCATAGAGCTGGTGCTCCCGCAATGTCTTCAACACTATACATAGGTGCTCCGCGTGCTCCTCCTCGGTGAGCGAGTATATCAGGACATCATTAATGAACACGATGACAAACTGATCAAAAAACTCCATGATAACCCTATTAATGAGGTCCATGAACACCGTTGGTGCATTGGTGAGCCCAAATGGCATCACCCTAAACTCATAAGATCCATACCGCGATAGGAAAGCGGTCTTAGGAACATCCTCCTCTCGGATACGTAATTGATGATACCCTGACCTCAAGTCAACCTTAGAGAAGTAAGACGCGCCTCTCAACTGGTCAAATAGATCATCAATCCTAGGCAACGGATACTTATTCCGTATCGTGGCCTTATTCAGCCCTCTATAGTCCATGCATAACCGTAGTGAGCCATCTCGCTTCTTTACAAATAACACCGGTGCACCCCACGGAGATGTGCTCCGTTGAATGAAGCCTTGACCCAGAAGCTGCGGAATCTTCTCTCTCAACTCACGCATATCTGAAGGGGACATACGGTAGGGGCCTGAGCAATTTGCCTCATCCCCGGTATTAATCAATTACAAATTCGATTTCCCTGCTAGGTAGTAACTCTGGTATCTCCTGAAACACATCCTCTAAGTCTTTCACCACTGGGATTGAGTCCAACGAAATAGCCACCACCTGTGAGGTTTCCTCCTCAATGTAATACAAGTGTGTGCGTGACCCTCCCTCAGGTAGTGGCATTGCTATCAATAACATCTCCTACCCTGGAATGGAGAACACGATGGTCCTCTCGTAGTAATCCACCATCGCCCGCGAACCTGCCAACCAATCCATACCCAAGATGACATCGTATCCCTCCATATTAACACCAAGAGGTCCGCTGCTAAACTAAGTCTCCCAATACAAACGTCCACACCCCGACAAATCGAGTGGATCGTAGCCCCGCTGCCTACCAGCGACTCTACACATATCCGAAGACTACCCGCGGTCTCTAGTAGTTCGACCCGTTTAGCGAAATTATATGCAATGAATGAATGTGATGCTCCCGTACAAAAAAGAATACTACCCTCATAACCATGAATGAGAAACATACCCTTAACTGCTGGCGTTGCTTGCTGCGTTGGAAGATTGGGAACATCCGGGACGTTATACACGCGTCCGTAGTGCATCTGTCCATGCTGCGGTAGAGTGGGTGCTGCTGCTTCTACTGGCAGCATCTGCTCCCGTTGTCCTTGTAGGGCCTCCTGCTGTTGACCTCTGCCCCTCTGTGGGCACTCCCTCTTGAAATGTCCTGACCGGCCACAGACAAAATAGCGTCTCTGACCATCTCCCTGTCGTTGGCCCTGGCGTGGCTGGCCTTGGCCCTGTTGGCCTCCCCCTTTGTTCCCTTGGCCCTGACGGCCCTGCGTAACTTGCTGCTGCTACTGATTTGGGCCTAGATGTCCCTGCTTGAACCCCTGTCTTCCCGGTCGGAACCCACCAGGCTTAAACTTCTTAGCCTGATTCCCTTGCTAACTGCCCGTATGCTGCTGAGCACCACTTGTGTCACCACTAGTATTTGCCTTGCCCTGTTGGCTAGGCTCCCTTATTCTCTTGCTTCCCCTCATATGGAAGCGATGATCTTGGCAGTGTACAAGTGCGACGTTAATAACATCTGTATACGTCACTAATGTCGGATTCCCAATAAAATGTTACCTGATCCGCTTGGCTAAGCCATCCATAAACCTCGATTTCTTTCGTTCATCATCGCTCACCTCATCTGGCATAAAGTTTGCCAAGCAAGTGAACTCTTTCTCATAGTCTGCCACTGGTCGGTCACCCTGTACTAAATCACTGAATTTCTTTCTCATCTCACCCTCTACTGCTGGTGGAAAGTATTTGCGATCAAACCGCACCCAGAACTCTGCTATCGGCATTAAGTCTTGCTCCTCGGCGGTGGTAACTGACTCCCACCACTGCAAGGCTACCCCCAATAGACGAAAGGTAGCAAGCATCTGCTTCTGTACCTCGGTACACTCCAGCATACGCAGATGGCGCTGAATGTTCTTCTTCCAGTCATAAGCCTCTACTACATCTATACTACCCCGAAACTCAGGTGGGTGACCCTTCTGAAAGGTCTCCCTAACTCTCTGCCAAGATGGTGGCCCCACTGGTGCCTGAACTGTGGGTGCCACTAGAGGCGGTGCCTGGGGTTGTGGAAAGTGAGCTGCCATAGCTCGCATTGCTGTTTCGACCGCCTGGGCCACTATAAGTGCCACCTGAGTAGTGTAAATCAACTCGGGTGGGGTTGGGGATGGCGGTACTTGTGGCTCCTGGTGAACCTCCCTGATCTCATCCCTAGCCTCAGCCCTCTCCGCTCTCAGTCTCCTCGGTGGCATCTGAAATAGATTGAATCACATAAGTACACGGTTTACATAAAACTATTCACAACAAAAATACGATATCTCACAAGCGGAAAATGAATCAACAGTCCGAATAATAGGGCTCTATAACAATCGAGTGCTATGCTGAAACGAAGAAAGCCGCACAAATCCTAAGGACACTAGAACCTGATGCTCTGATACCATCTGTGACACCCCGCCTAATTAATCCCGGGTGATCAGTCCTAAATCAAGTTAGAACAGGTTTCTCAGTTGGTTCATTCTTAGCATCACTATCGTCTTTTTAGATTACTAACCACCTAAGTGAGAAAAGTAGACTGGTGCCAATTTTTATCTTTTAATTAATTAAATAAAACTCATGCGGAACATAAATAATACACAATCACAGTTAACTGAAATAACCATCCACAAATAAAATACCTAACCGAATAAACCATAGGTCCTAATATCCAATACAAGTAAAGACAAGAAGACAATCTCAACAAGTCTAATACTAATAAATTAAGTGTGAGCAACATGATCAAATAACTACTAGAGAGTCTCTACACAAATGAAAGAAGGAGGCGTCTTTCAAAAACCCCACAACATCCACACGTGCTGCAGTACGAATACCTAGAATAGAGTCACGCCTGGCGTCCTTATGGATGGACACCTAAAAGGTTTTTAAAAAAATTTATAGCAAGAGTTAGTGCCCAATAATATTTGAAAACATTTAGCAAATGATTAACTTGCAGTAATAAATAAATATGCATGCTCTTCATATTTTAGTTAGTGACTCGCTCCCTTAAGGATATCCTCACCCCTCCTCTAATGTGCACTACTAATGCCCTAATTTAATTTACCTAGGTCCTACTCTCCTGACCTGATAACTTATATAACCCTTTGCAATTAACCTACTCTAACCGAGTTTGCCTTAAATCATGATTTTTAAGTGATTATAAACATCAACTTAATTTAATCATTACCCTATTTAATTTCATATAACACTCACACTTGTTATGCACATAATACATTTTTCACTATGTATTAATTATCCCATATATAATTATTTACCTAATTATATGTTTAATCACATTATAGTATTCTCAAACATACTGAAATAACATTAAATACTAATATCCCACCGAGTAAAAATACTCAAAAATATAATTTCTCTAAAGTGCTATCCCACTAGGTGTATTCACATAACCTAGTTACCCAAGTCAGATTCGCTCACTAACTTAGTTTAGCATATGATTGGAGGCGGTCATATTCCTTCCCTGAAAGTGAGATGCCCCTCACCCCATATAACGGACGCTATGACCTGGGAATATACTCGCCCCACTCCTCAAGCTAGGGGATTCATCCACTACGCGCAACTTGCCCCTATAGCACCAGAGTATATAATAATAATATTCAATCTCTGATATTAATGCACACACTATATATATACTATCACACACCGTATATATATATATATATATATATATATATATATATATATATATATATATATATATATATATATATATATATATATATATATATATATATATATATATATATATAAATATAAAATGTCCCGGCTACACCATGTACTAAATCCGTAACACAAGCCTATTTAATTTATTAAGAGTTTGTGGTCCAACCCTAATTATTAATTAATTTTCACATTAATTAATTTAGTCACCTTTGGTGTCTCCCCCACCATAAATTTGGACTTACTCTCGTAGCCCGAAATAACCTCACCCGAGCCTAAATTCCCGACTCCCGAATTTATAATCCTGGCGTGTCACCCAAAAATTCCCTCAAAGTTTAATTAACTTTACTCATGATTGATTAGATTTAAACTCATGTATTAATCTCTCAATAATTAATTACATAAAGGTTATTATATAATTTTCCTCTTATATATATATAACTAGGCAAATCGTCCAGATTCTGCCGACCTTCGATCGATCGACCCCAAACCTTCGATCGAGCAGGTCTTCGTCTTCTTCACGAAGACAGAATTATCCATGGACGAAATTTCTCAAACCCTAGTTCCTTCTACCAGTAACCTCAAGCCGTCTTAACCTCAATACATGTTATAAAACTTATTAGGAACCTCCAGAATGTCCACCAACATTATTAATTCGTCCATTAACTACAATTTGTAAATTTGGGGAAAAATTCATCTTTAACCCTTAACCCATTTACACCCCAAGTTCCATCATCAAATCGGTTTTAAATTGTCCAGATATCATCCTACTAGAAATGTATCAACTTATAACTATCAGATTTTACATGAATCCTCACTCAAATTCGTAAATCAGATTATTATTTTCAAAATCCCATGTTTATGCCATGAACACCCAAAATGAATTTTAATCAAACATGTCACATGAATATGAATTGAAAAACAGATTCAATACTATTGCAAGTTATCCACTTGCCTTAGGTTTCGTAGTGCCTGATTTGGAGATGAATTCCAAGGTTGAAGATGACCCTTGTTGGCTCTCTATTGATCCCAAAACTACCTTTAACTGCTAATAGGGTTCCTTAACAGACTTAGCCTTTTTTCTAAACTCTCTCAGTCGTTCACTTATTTTTTCTAATTTAACAATTAACCTAAATCCCGTTTTTTGCCTAATGGGCCAAGCCCAAGTGACCCAAATGCCCCCGTGTGGGCCCGACTATGATTAAAAATGCCCCGTGACTCGTTTACTACCCCCGGGTACACTTTTCCGACTATCTCGGCCCATCTGGACTCAACCGTACACTTAGAATTGGCATTCAAATTAATTTATAAAAATACTTATCCCCACATCCCTTTAGTCTATACCGACTCCCGATTGAGATAAGTGTATACCCTGTCATTAATACTCGAAATGACTTAAATAAATAATTACTATTCACTTAGTAAATAAATTCCCGTAAATATTAACCATTTACTCCCCGATTAATATTTAAATATATTTTGCCATAAGTAATTCATTTTAAATTACGACACACTAGTAATTTAGAATTTCCGAATTAATTAAATATTTAATGCACCAAAAATACGGGGTGTTAAAGATGGGACCGTCGTCCCTTTTTCGTTGGCCCTTCTCACGACCAAATTGGCCGAGTACGATGTTCCCGACGGTCGAGAATTCACTTACCCTCGGAACGTCACCCCGGTCGCCAAGGAGTTGATCATGGCCTGCATTTCCCCGATGTTGCATGGTTGGGGTAAACTGTTGCGGTGGGCCACCTCAATGAGAAGGCACGCCTCACCTTCCAAATCGTGTGTGCGAACATCTTTCAAACATCAAACGACTCAGCAATGTGGCCCTGCCAGGCCACCTTGACCTACCACCTCTTTGACCCACGCACTTCCATTAACTTGGCCCGCACCTTATCGTGACACCCCAACTAATTAAATACCGGGTAGGTACTCCTTTATTCAACTTAATACAAAATGTCAAGTTGGTTCAGTTCATAGCATCACTGTCGGAAAACGTTTAAAGCCACCTAATATTTTAAAAAGTGAGTTGTCAATTTTAATTAAATCCGATTAACATACAATCCATTTAAATTATGAAATACTAATACCACAACCACAACACAGTCATAATAGAATAATAATGGAATGACAATGAATCTAGAGGAATACTCATCTAATATTCTAAATACTGAATACAACCAAATACAAAGTCTGAATCACAAATTAATTACAACCAAAATCTGAAATAAAACTGATTAAGTAGGATGTCTCTAAAAGAAAAGGGGCGACATGCCCTACAGATGAGTAAATCTGAAGTAGAGTCAAGATGGAAAATGGAGGCGTCTACTATCGAGGTCCTGTAATTTCACAGCAGCTACAGCACGTCACCTGAATGGAACTCCTATGCTTGGTGTCCTTGTGGTTGGGCACCTAAAAGATTTTTACAAGAAAGTAGATTTGAAAGAAAACGGGTTAGAGCCCGATTGTGAAAACAGTTTAAAATACAGCAAGTGTTTAATATCATTAAATAGTGAATATAAAATACATGATAGTGCGTGCACTCACATGAGTTCCTCACCTCTCAACTAAGTGTGCACTCCTACGTACCCGTACCCGTCCTAGTTATTCCACTATCTAACTAGTCTATTACAATATCTGAGTCTACTATACTATTCGTAGTTAAATTCCCATCATTTTAATATAAACATAGAGTTTTACCTTCATTCCTCAGGATTAGTTGCAATAATTACTAATAGTTTTCCCACTTTTAACTCTACAAAAGATGTTACATTAATTCACATTTGTACTTATATAAACAGTCCATTTCAGTATTCTAGTATATAATTCTCATCACAAATATACAATAAATGCACCCCTAGACTAAGCTGCGGTGCGCACATACTCTGCTATCAAATCCTGGTACAACACGTACATAAGGATCACGTATTCTGAATCTCTCAGGAACCGTTTCGACAAGTAACAAACACACATAATGGAGGCAAACATAGTTCACATCACATGGGTCACGCACATACCTGCGCTCCCATGATCAGTAGACTTATTAACTCCTCAAGAAGTCCTTCTCTGACTTATGTCCTCGAGGTACGAATCTAAATCTTCCCTTAGGCACACAAAGATTAGATGGCCCTGATCGAACGCCGACCTCCCATGATAGCAAGTATGGTAGGTATGTTATACACAGATAACCACATATACTAAGCATTCACACATCTTGGATATCTTATAATATCAATAGAGGTATATTTTACATTCCTATACCATCATTAAACGTTACACATTTACAAATCCCCGAATAATATACATTAAAAGTTGTCAACCCTTCTCACGTCGCAATTTTAAGTACTTATTTCTTAACCCGTAAATGTCATCCGGTTTCCTACAAAATCCTAAGTTTTACTCCTCAACGTACTCCAATCTCACAACTATACTCACTAGTCAACAAGGGAAGGTTAACGCTCAATTAAATAAGTCTAATGGAAGTCCTAAATCAAATCAAGCCTAAAGAGGCCATTCTGTCAACTCGTTAGAAATCTCATTCGAACGAATGGCTTCGAACGAACTACCAACTCGTTAGAAAGAAACTATCATCTCGTTTGAACGAGGTCGTTCGAACAACCTGGGCAGGTCTTCTAACGAGATGGCAGAAAATGATTAGAAATTTCCCAACTCGCTTTTCTTCATTTTTCTCTTCTCTAAATCCATCTTAAGATCATCCAAATTATGTTTTAATGTTTGTAAACTATTTTAAGTCATCCTAGCTCGTTCCTCAACATATTTTTGGGGTCAACTCTTACTAGTCAACATGTAAAAATCATAAATCCCCAATTCTTGCCCCAAACCATATGAACATAAACCCAGAATTTTATTGTGCCTAAATAGTCATCATTAATCCGTTTTTAAATCATCAAAGTTAAGTTTTTGGATACCAAATTCGTCCATAATCATTCTACATGCAATTCTTAACCAAGATTAAGAGTTTCTACAACAATCCCATTGGGTTTCTCCAAAATATTCAAAGCATAAAAGGTTTCTACACTAAACATGGAGGAAATATTCATTTCAATTAATGACATCAAATCACTTGCCTTAAATCCGATGTTCTGGTTCGTTTTTTATGATCAAGGTTGGCTTTCTCTCTTCTTTTCGGTCACAAATCCTTTCCAATTTCTGGTGATGGGAGATAGTTTGGTTTGGAACCTCCTTTACCCTCTTTCTAACTTCTCTCAAAACTCCCGTAGTCCACTCTCTTGCCTTTTGCTGGTAATGGCCTTAGTGGCCTCTTTAAAAATATTAAAATAAACTCTAAAATTCGTGGGGTTTAATTCCTCAATATTTAAAATTATCAAAATGCCCTTCTAGGTTGCCGGTTTGGCTTGAAAATGCCCCGAAACCCAAACTAAACCCCCGGCTAGTGTTTTCTGACTATTTCGACCCTTCCAGGCACGTTGGCGCACTCAAAATGACCATTCAGTTGATAAAAATATAATTTACTTTTTAAATCACATAATTTCATTCCTGACACGGCTGATAAGCGCGTCCCAACTTAATTTCCCAAAATGTCATGTTTCTGCCTCGTGATAATTTTATCCTTTCAATACTCATATATTACCATATGTTCTCAGTAATATTTTATTTTAACATCATAATAAAATACCAACTCACATCTCGCTAGTATTTATATCCGGATTAATTCTCATTTAATTCAATTAATCCCTTAAATACAAATCAATAAAATTATGGGGTATTACACTTATACGGCGACATCTTGGTTGTTGCCCTAGATGAGAAAGGTGTCGCCCCACTTCCCTATGCCCGTTTGATCACTTCCATCCTCAAGGACGCTGGTATTGCGTCGCCACTCAACCGAATTCGCCTCCCCGGTACTTTTGGACAAGGGACCCGTACCAAGAGCGCCAAATAGCTAGCTGTCCTTTCTAGCACGGCGAGGAAGTGATAGCGAAGAGGAGGCTGCCTCTAGCGAGAGCGATGAAGAGAAAGAAGAGGCAGCCGGTGCGGATGTCGAAATGGGTGATATCGGTCCGGATGAAGAGTCGGCGGACGAAGAAGACGACCTGAATTTTTAATGGGCGGGTAGCGACCTCACAAACCGTATGGCGGCACTAGAGATGAGTTTCGGCAACTTCTTGATCGATTACCGTCGCGATACGAGCATGATGTTCCGGTTCCAAGAGGACATCTACCGACGCCAAGGGTATCCCAATGAGCCATTGCCCTCCTATTTCTATGATCCCTATGGCCCTGACGCACCCGGTTCTTCCCAACCCCTCCCTAATGAAGCTTCATGTGGTTATGACAGTTTTTATTTGTTTTCCTGTTCATATGTTTGAATGTTGTTTCCCTGTAATTGTACCCCGGTCCTGTTTTCTATAAAATCTGCATTTTCTCCATTTGTTTGTTTTATTTATCGCACTTATTATTTTGCCTTATTTAGCTTTTAGTCCTTTTTGTTGGAGGACAATGCAAAAGTCTAAGTTAGGGGGGTCACAAGTGCGTATTTCTAAAACTTCACAAATATTCAAAAATGCCGAGAAATTTCCAAAAAAATCATAAAATTTTGAAAAACCCGAAAATATTTTTGTTCAAAATAAATAAAAATTGGAATTCAAATTTTTCGAAAATATCATTAAAAGTCGGATTGAAGTCTCAAGTTGTAAACTTCAACATACAGAAAGCCAAAATTAACCAAAAATGGAAATTGAGTGAAAATTGACGACTTAACGAATAAGTGTGGAGATTAACAAACCCGGTGAGATTCGAGCCTATCACTTTTTGCGAGTTTTTAAATCAATTCGAGTTAACTATTAACTCAAAGTTCTTTTCAGCGCCTAAAAAGTCGTCGTGGATCTCAATCCTTTCATTTTGATCGGTTATGAAAATCGTGTGTGATATTGCTTTGAAAAACGTGCCAAAATTGATCTCTGAACTTAATGCATCTCGAAATGCATATGGTAACGCAATTGGTATTTTGGACAATGAAGTAGGCCCTCGTTTGTCCCCCAAAAATATTGGCCAGAAAAAGTAGTGAAAAATCACCCCTTTTGTAACCCAAATTGAGCCAAATAAACTTTATACTTTTTGTTTGGTAACCCGAAAAACCAAAATAGCTCGGAATTGCGAAAATGGAAAAATTCAAAATTTAAGTCCAAAAAGTGCATATAAAGGGGCAAGGAAAAAAAATAGATATGCTCAACAAAAATAGTGAGAAAAGAAAAGAAGTGAAAAATAGAAAAATATAGAAAAAGAAGAAAAAATGAGCAACAGCCCGAAAAAAGCACAAATGGACATCAAAAATGACTTTTCCAATTCCATCCTTCCCTACCTCTTTCATTTTACCCAAAATACCTTAAAACTCGAAAAAGTCCTAACCGAGTCTAAATTGCG
Organism: Sambucus nigra; assembly: GCA_949130495.1. Classification (NCBI taxonomy): domain Eukaryota; kingdom Viridiplantae; phylum Streptophyta; class Magnoliopsida; order Dipsacales; family Adoxaceae; genus Sambucus; species Sambucus nigra. Next base: position 56,183,067 of record OX422214.1, read on the forward strand.
AAATTGGTTGCCGCGTGGAGAGCTAATACACCAAAAGATAATAAAGGAGATTGAATGCGCGTAAAAGAGGCAATGTTCCCGTTTTTAAAATCGTAATCCATTGATGAGATCCTATCACTTTTAAATTTCCGTCTTTCTTCTTGTATGCGTGATTTTGCATCCACTATATTTACTCTTTTATCACGCATACCGAGAGAATAGACACATTTCGAGTGATTCATTTGAGAGAGCATTCCGTGAGAATTTGAAATCAAAATGAATTTTTGGGTAAGTAACATAATGATCAACCGGTGGAAGTTAGCGGTTCGATTTTTGACTTCATACACACGCACTATGATTTGAGACGTGTAAATATGACTTGATGATGACTATTTTCTGAGAAAGTTTGAGTTATACAATTTTTGCATATTTTGAATCTTCTTTGTGTCGAATTTTGTGGGTATATTCACTGCAAACCCTCACGAGACACAACTCGTCCTACTAGGGTGACCTAAGGGGTTAAAGGTTTATTGCATGCGCTAAATGCAATCGCTTGCCCGCGAAAAAGGTATTCTATCCCAATAAAATGTTTTTCAAGAGTTGAGCCATGCTAAGATTCTTTTACATTGCTCGGGACGCGCAAAGTTCTAAGTTATGGGGGTTTGATTAGGCATAAATTCTTCTCAATTTATCCGTTAATTTAGTTACTTTTAGCCCCTCGAACGACGTAATCGATTTGACTTTATCTCATAGTCTTGCTACTGACTTATCCTAACGAGTACACTGAGTTTCTGGTATTTCGTATTGATTTTACAGGTATTTGATGTCAAGAAAGAAAGAAAGAAACCGAAAGAATTGAGAAACGAAAGGAAGGAAAGTCCAAAGGGAAAAAGTGTAATTTCTAGCAGGAATTCGGATGAGGTACCTAAAGAGAAGTTAAAGGTATCAAGTTCATAAGCACATAGGAAGAAACGACACCTCAATCGGAATCCCGGAACAAACGATATGATCAGTCAAAGTTGGAGAAAAAAGTCAAAGAGGCAGACCGGTCCGCCTAAGCCCGGACCGTTCCGCTGTGCAACAATTCAAAGACCCCGGATCAAAAGCAAACCGAATAAGGAAGAAAAATAAAAGAACCGGTTCACCCCGGACCAGTCCGCTAGAAAATTAAAAGAACCTATCCTCTATCCAGGCCAACCGGTCCGCCTAAGCCCCGGACCGGTCCGAGTGTCGAGTTTTGTAATTTTATCCTACTCTAATGGGAGTCCTAGTGCAGCTAAAATTCCTGAATTTTTGTAGGGTATATAAACCCGAGTTTTTATCATTATTTTCACGGAGAATTTTAGTTAATTTTTCATTCTTTTTCAGAAACCCTAGTTTAGATACAGTTTATTCTTTTAATTCCCATAGTGAAGATTATTCAGAAATTCTTTGATTGCAAGTGTTCTTAATTGATTTTGTTACTGCTTTGGTAAAATTAGTGAGTTATTTCCTCTCTTAAATTCTTTTCTACATCATTCCATCTATTTTTCTTAGTTCAATCATGGTTTTCTACAATTCAAAAATTATTTTCATTACTTTCAGCATGCTAGGCTAGACTTTCTAAGGTTGGGATACATGAACCCAGCCTGATGTGTTAGTTGCATGTGTATAATATTAATCCTCTGAATTTAGTGATTGATTACGACCATATCGTGTAGGCACACGACAATTGTAGATCTTTAGATCTCATTTCCTTCTGAGTAACCGGGATGCTTTAGAATACAATTTAAGTGTAACTATCGACAATTGTAGATCTTTAGATCTCATTTCCTTCTGAGTAATCGGGATGCTTTAGATAACAATTTAAGTGTAAGTATCATGATATCGATTTACTCGTTCTCAGATTAAGTATGATGCGGTCTTGAACCTCATATACGTAATGCTTGGGAGTACTATATTATAGGGCTAATTAATTAGTTAAATTTACGATTAGTATTATACCTGCAATACACTAGGGTTGGGGGATTGTATTCCCGTCCTGTTTTCTTCATTTATAGTTTAAAGTTTCAAATCAGTCTTTATCAGTATTTTAAGTAATTTAGTATAATTGTATCTTTTCATAATTTCATTAATTGCATCTAGGATAGTCATTCTCAAAACCAAATTATTTTTCCTTTCTTTTTAGAGTCAGAGTTAGGATTTCCTTGTCTATCCAACGTCGTCACAATTTCATTGTCCTATTTCCCTGAGGATCGATACCCGACTTATCGGATTATTACTTGAGCGACAGGCTTCCACTTGAGCCTAGAGAGTACGCATTTCTGAGACACATTCTTAGTCGCGTCAGGAATCGATGGGTTGATAACATTATACCAGAGGCCATAATAGTTAGTGTTGAGATAGGGAGAGAGAGGGAAAAATTCCAAATGGTTCAGTAGTAGATAGTGCCCATACCAACTTCAGATAAGTTAAGGGAAAATTTTAGCAAGGGTAACATACCTATATTTGTAAGAGAACTTGACCTAATGGTGTATCATCAACGAAGGAGAGACATGTAGATACACCTTAGGATGGTGGACTACACGTAGGTGCAGAAGAAAATGATTGCTATTTTTAACTAATCAGTGATGCTTTTCAGTGGTGGGAGAGTGTGGACACATCAATGATAGGGATCAATTGACATATGGGGATTTTTTTGGCAAAGTTTAATGGAAAGCATTTCCCGTATGCTATTAGGTTTGAGAAGAAGATGATTTTTTTCACTTTGGAATAGGGCTCATGTAGTGTAAGTGAGTATGATCAAAAAATCTATTAATCTATCTATGTTTTTCACCAGAGGAGGTGAACACTAAGGAGGAAGAATAATTTCTTTATTCATGGGTTGACTTGATCGATTAAGGAGGGTGTGATAGGGAATCTTTATTACACCACATATGTTTAGGTTGTGGATGTTGCTTTGATGCTTTAGCAGGGGTGTGCGAATTGTCACAAGAGATTGGGAAAGATTGTATAATCGAGAGGTTAGGATATGTCAAAGATGGTAACATGGAATGGTAGTGGAACACAAAGGTCAATGGACCCTAAGGGACAATGACATTGGAAGAAGCCTCAAGTGGGGCATGATTAGAAGTAGGGCAATAGGGGACCACAGATTGATCAGGGTCAACGTTAGGGTAGAGAACCGCAACAGGGGGAGCGAGTGCTAGTTAAGAAGCTAGGGAATTTCATATGTTCTTATTATTCATGTGGAGAGAGAAGACACAAGAATACGAGGTGCAATAAGGCTCAAGGACAAATAGTCTTAGTTCAAAGGACACAAGAGGTTGTTACATTGATTGTAGTATAGGCGTGGCCGCTTCTACTAGAGCCTAGGTGTGACTAGTTTGGTTCGTACAATATGTTCTTTTAGGTATTTTTATTACTTTTGTATATGTGATATATCACTTGATATTGTGTTGTATGTGCATAATGGCTTTAGGTGTATGGGGACAAGACATATTATTATAGGCATGTGTGAGCCTTCTACTATTTTTTAATGATATATGGATATGTATTGGCATGAATTATCGTTCGTTGAATAGGATCGAAGGAGCCTATAGTAATGACGCGATTTACATTACTCTCATTGTTCTTTAGAGAAATTCAAGGATAGAATTACCATTCTAGGGGGACAAATGTAATACTCCTATTGTGGCATAATATTATCCATGATGATTATATTATTTAAATTGATAGTGTTAGCTTCATATCCTTTATCTCGTTATATATGTGATAAATTGTAATTATATAATGATGAGGTGGGTTTTGTTGGGATGACTATTATTATTATTGTTATTATTATTATTATTATTATTATTATTATTATTATTATTATTATTATTATTATTATTATTATTATTATTATTATTATTATTATTATTATTATTATTATTATTATTATTATTATTATTATTATTATTGGATATTCACCCAATTTTCTCACTATAGAGACGACATGTCTACATTATTTTAATATGTTTCCTCGAATAGTGACCACATAAAATTTCTTCATGTAGGCCTAAGCATCTAGCATTAACAACATTTCATGTTATATGCAGTAGCATTCTAGGGTTAATAGTGTGGCGGTTATTAGCATCCTCTTAGTGTGTTCAACTTCCATATATATGTAGGTGTTAGGGGTTGCATCCCCATCTTTTATCTTTATGTGTTTTATTATGAGATGGTTTATTTATGGACTAAAGTAAGGTGACACGGCTATGGATTTTATTTACATTGCTGAGAATCTTCTATTTATTTGAGATGTCATGGACTTGAGACTTATGTTGGGGTTTTAAAGTTTATTTTTGTTAATTAATTTGGATTTAATCAACTATATTATTTTTTGTTTATTGATTATTATGATACTTATTTAAATTTGATGATTTTTTGAAGGAGGGATGGATTAGCATGTTTGGAGGTTTTCGCGTGCCTTTGGTTTGGAATCCTTTTAAGGCAGTTTCGTGATTTTATCAATCTGGTACGTATACTTTATTTTGGCTAAAAACAAAAATTCACACATTCAAATTATTTTACACCCTAAGCACCATTAAACAAAACATCAACCATATTTTAGGAGGATATAAACTCATATTTTGAAGAAGGCCATAAAAATAAAGTAGCATATTTTCGGGAGACGAACGTAGTGATACACTCGAATTTTTCAAAATATTTCCTTTAAGCCAAAAATGCTTCTATTTTTCTCCTTAAGTATTATTCGATTTAAATGTTGCCTAAACATTAAATACTCATGTTTTCTAAAGACGATTAATAACATAATTAGGAAAAGCGATATTCTAATTGTAAATATATTTTTATGAACTTTTGAAATTCATTTTAATACTTGAAATACCTAACGCTTAGAGTCGAAGATTTTGTTATTGTTGGGTGTTTGGACGTATCACCTGTTAAATAATATATGTAATTTGATAATATGTTTTGATTTATGAAATCATGTAGATGACTTTTATTATGTAGAATATGATGAAATGTTGCTAAAAATGGTGTATAGGCATGTTTGAACCGGTTTATGATTTAATTCAATTAAATATCTTATAAATGATTTAATTCAATTAAATATCACATGAATTTGGACCACTTGTTGCGATATTTTGTAGCATCTTATTTATCACATGATATAATTGGATTATTGCGCTAAAATTGGATTTCACTACACCCAAAACAACAATTTGGCACACCTTAATATTAAAAATCTTGCACAGTTTAAAACTATACTAAATTCTGACACGGTTTAATGATAATCTGGCACACTTTAAAATCGTGCCAAAATTTGGCACTATTTAAAAATGTGTCAAAATTGAGGACACTTAATTAAAATATAAATACCTAAAAATTATTATTCCTCCAAATTTTGTTATCTCATGCCATCTCTCCTCTCTCATTTTAGATCTCCCCCCCCCCCCCTCTCTCTCTCTCTCACGCTTGTCTTATCGCTCTGTCTCTCGCCACATTTTTCTCCGAACTAGGGTTTTTGGTTTATAAAGATCTTACTCAAGAGGTATGTCTTATGGTTTGATCTTTGATTATATTGTTTTGATTGGGTGGTTTAGCTAGGGTTTTTAGTATATCTTGAAATCTATCTCCATAGATCTATATAAAGCATAAACTATATCTTTAAATATAAAGAGAGATTAAGATGAAGTAGAGGGTTTAAGGACTTTCAGAGAAAATGATGGGGGCTTTTTGCTGCTCAATTTATGTAGAAACCCAACTGATCCTACTTCAATTTTTTCCCCTTTTTAAATTTGATTCCATATTCTGTTGAAACCTAGATCTTATAAAAAGTATATATGTTATTTGTTCTAGACAATTTTGTATTGTAACTCTAGTTTTAGTGATTTTTTTAGAACATGTCAAAATCTATATTGTTTTGAAATACTTCATCATAATAGTTTCTGATGTAGTTACATTCTCATATATTTGTATCCAATTTTCTTTCAACAGAGTTGTAGTTACATGGAATTTTGCATTTCCATATTTAGGGGTTATAAGAACAATGTTTATTTGATGGTTATGACTAAATGATATGCTTGTAGTAAGGTGTAGATTAAACATATCCATTCCATTTCTTAATGGCTTATTATATATTAATTATTGATTACATCCAATCTTTATCTTAGTTTAAATGTTGTGCATGGTTGTAATTGAAGTATATCTACATATGACAATGGACGCATTGGAATTTTTATTTGTATTTTATAGTGAGATTTTGTATTTCATGCGTGATTTAAAACTTTCGAAGTTCAAGTTAAGAATGTTAATGTTATGTGATGTTAGCAAAGTTCATTAGCTACATGATTTACTTTACTTTATGCCTCTTGTGGCATTATAGACACCTGATATAGGTCTATCAAATACTTAGAAACAACTTGAAATAGAATGTGGTCTTGAGAGTGCTGAGAGCTGAATATATATGGAGTATCATTTCCTTTTACGATCTATAAAAAGTTAAAAGCACCTCCTAAGCTTGATGGGCTCCCGTGATTTTAAGATAGTTTTGATGACAAAGGGAACACAATTATAATTGGATATACAATGAAGAAAACAACTATGAAACTGTTTAAACTCTCTCAATCAACACAAAGAAAGGATAATAGAAACTGTGTAATTCACGAATAATATGCCACCTTTAAAGGTAATCATCTCATAAGAAGGAAGCAGATTTATGGAAACAAACATTTTGTTCAAAATGTTGCTTATATGATTTTTTGGCATTTTTGCGATATGCCATCGAGTGTGAAAAATAGAATCATTGCTAGACTAACCAATTACTACGCATTGTGATTCCGTGGCTATACCTAGTTAAATCTTAGTTTATGAGAAGAAAAATGAATTAATTATTCTCTTACTCATTTATTAATGTGTGTGTGTGTGTGTGTGTGTGTGTGTATATATATATATATATATATATATATATATATATATATATATATATATTCTAATTGTTCTTTCTCATTTATTAATATATATGCATTCTAATTCTTCTATTGCAATACTGTTTCCTTCATTTTCAGTTCTATTTTTTTTATTTTATTTGATTTCTTAAAGGTGAAATTACATCATAAAGTTTATGGTTGTTTATTTGTATCAAATGATGAACAAATGTACATAATGGATTCAGTGGATTAAAAGGATGCATTAATATATGAATAACAAAGCCAGTTCATCCAAACTTTAAAATATCTTTTATCGTTCTCTACTATGCCCTTTACTAGTTGGACACGTTGATTCATTTAATTGGTTATTTATTTCTTATGGATTATTTGTCTTATATTTTGTTGGCCATTAAAATTTGAATCTTATCTTGTGTAGCCTGTTGTTATTGTACTGGTTGGTATTTTAGATCTTTTTCATTGCTAGTTTTGGGATCGATAATGGTGTTATTTCATTGCTATCACTATTTAGATGACGGTTATTGTTAAACAATGCCTACATGTATTATGAGAATGTATTCATTTCACCTCTCTAAGTGTGTCATACTATTTGCAAAGTATCTATTCTTGCTTAATGCTCTGTATTCAGAACATTTCTCAATATGGGAACTTGACATACATGTAACTAGTAACAGGGATGATTACTGCGCTATTGAAGATCAGGTTGTCAAGCTTAATGCTTTATACCAGGATCTTGACATAATGGTGTGGTTAGTAAGTGGATTATAGATTTCTCACGGTTACATGAATGTTAATGTCTTACATTCTCACTATTCTATACTCTCCTTGAAATTAAACTATTCCTTATAACTGAAGTTCATGATCCTTCTAACTTTAGAAAGGGAAAGTCCTCTTGGCTCTGTATTTATGGAGTGTTGATTTTTTTCTTTTTAATTTTAGTTCATTAATTTTATGATGAGTGAGGTCCTGAATTAGTTTTTTATGTTATGCCTAATTAGCATACACAATGTGCTAATCATGAATGTAGTTCATTAACTCTGGTCTCCTAATTTTTATCATGTTTTGAACTAACTGGTTTTGGATTCTACGACAGTTGATGTGAATGGTAAGTGGTGAATGTTCAGAAGATGCTAACCAGGTCCTGCATGGAAATCTTACATATGCTCTAGAACTCAAGCCTTACATTGAGGAACATGTCACAATGTTTATGTCACCTTATGGATTGATTTCTCTCGATATTTGGCCACATAAGTCAGACATGATTTTGTTCTTTCAAGAGGAAAATCTGTTGATGAGTACAGGAACACTTTGGCGTATTGTTTTTCTTCTACTGATTCAAAAGCTTCTTTACATTCATTCCCTGCATCTGCAGCACGCCAAGAGTTATTTCCTAGGTAATATATACCTTCTGAATGCAGCCGTGTGCCCAAAATTTTGTACCTGATCTCCCGTCATGCCGTGCTTAATGGTGAATATGAAATATGGCGTCATTTATATGTATAGTTATTGCTTGGTAAAGGTTATATGAAAGTATATGTAAGTGAAGCTTTCTTTTTTAGGCTTGCATTTTGAGGCTTTTCGAGAATTGTGATGTGGAAAATCAGTGTTGGGGCTTGAGCTTTAGGTTCTTATTTTAGGGTCTTTTTTAGATTCTTCCACCTCACTTAGTCGAGGCTATCTTCCTTGATGCTTATGAGGCTTTAGCGTTGGGATTTACAGACATATGACCTCATGTAAGCATTTTTATAGCTTCCTTATGACTATTATTATATACGATCAGAATATTGAAAGAATTGTGATTGAGAAGGTGGTTTCTACACTTTGTGGAGTTCATCCTAGTTTTCTAGCGTTATTTACACCAATAGTCCAAAAATTGGTTAATGAACATGTAACAAGTGCTCTTAGTGTTGCCATACCTCAATTGACCAGGGTCTACTTTTGAATGAAACTTGATTATGAAATGTTGAGGTAAAATTCTATCTGTCTTATCGCGTTATTGTCCTTATTTTCCCATTGTTTATGTACTGGAACTTCATAGAATACATAACATTAATATTTAAAAACATCATATTCTTTTACTTGGAAAGTTCTCTGTTTAAAACATCCTCTTCTATTACTTGGGTCATATGTAATCTAGAGATACAAGTCTAATAATCTACCATAAGTTTTCCTATAGTCATATTTCCTATAGAGATACATTTGTTGTCTTTCAAAATTCGAACTCCCATATGCCATCCCTGTTTAAGTTTAATGGGAAGAGGTTTCTGTTTTGGGTTTATGAATTTCTTAGGAGTTATTGTTTTGTAGAAACTTATTTGTTTTGAACTAAAATAGTTTACTTGCTACGAACTAAAATACGACGTATGGTCTTATAAACGACGTGTGTGTGTGTGTGGTCTCATCAATTGCAAACGACATGGTTAGACTATAATTTTTTACTAGTTATTCATCTTAATTTTCATGTTAATTAGCACAATCAGTGTTATGCTTTGTCTATAATTTTATACTAGTTATTCATCCCCGACTTTGATTGAATGAAAGACTTATAGGTACAGACGACTAGTTACTAGATTCATTTGAAGTATGAATCAATTTTTTTTATTTAAGTCGAACATTGTTAGCTTTTTATTCTCCCCCTACCCTTCGGGTCTCTTTGGAAACATTAGTTTATGTTGCTTCATTTCTTTTCCAATATATCTGTTTGAGATTGATTCATTTACACCTACATTAATGTCCTAAAACAATTATTCCATTATATGTTATGAAACTCAATGATCATTGGTTAACGTTTGGGCATGTCTTGGAGAAATTTAATCGAGCTGGTAACCTCGTTTGGTCACTATCCAACTGATGGTCTTTTGGATGATGGAAAGTTGTAAACTTTTTACCAATGGATATCTACGATCCACATTTATATTTTCTTTTTTATTACTTGTGCTCCTTATATGTATCTATTTCATTTGCATCTAAAAAAATCCCCACTTTTCCTTTTTTGATTATCCTTGGCTTGGGTATCATTGGTTTAATACTCAACCGAAGACTTTAGTTTCTTGTAGCCATATATATAAGGCTTTAGCTGCTTCCATTATTTTCATTTTGGGGATTTTTTGTCTTCCTGTTCTTCTTTCTGTTTTAATAAATCTGGCTCTCCGAGTTTTCTATAAAAATAGTCTTCATCTGTGAATTTGTCTAGAAGATTTAATTAGCTAAAGTCACTTATTAATTCTTTGCTACTCGATATGTAGGATTATTTAAATTTTTTGTAAATTATCTATAATTATTTTTTTACTAATTCGAAAAATCTGGCCCAGTTCAAAAGCGTGCCAAAAGCGAACTAAATTCTGGCACGATTTTGGACAGTGCTAAAAGTGTACCAAAATGTATTATATCTGGCACAGTTATAAACTGTGCCAAAAGTGTGTCAAAAATATCAAATTATGGCACGGTTTAAAAGTGTGCTAGAAGTGAACCTGTTTGGCAGAATCTCGCACACTTTTAAACCATGTTAGGAAAAAAATGCCAGTTTGGAACACACGATTCTGGAACAGTTCAAAATTGTGCCAGATTTGATCTGGAACAGTTTTAAACCATGCCATATTGTTATTTTCGGTGTAGTGTTTGGATAAATGTTAAATAATGGAATTGGATGTTGGACAAAATAATGTAATTGATGTAGAAATTTATATGGTAATAAACTGACATCATTGGGATAGTTGGATTACGCACGTTAGATGTAATTTCACTCTTGTTATTAGTATGATACTTTCTAGGTACATGGCTAGAGATTATGCATATTAATTAGTGTTGATGCTTTCTCAGTATGGGAGTGAGGAGTGTTCAGTTGTATTTTTTTGTATTTCCTAGGTATAGGACTAGGTGATACACCTTTACCTTTTTTATCCTATGTACGAGGAATAGAGGATGATTATTGTTAACGCAAAAATTCTCCATCTACGAGGACCAATCAGAAAAGGACACATGTCATCCTACGTGGCAATATTCGACACCCAGGAGAGTTGGTCAGTACCCGAGGAGAGATGGTCAGTACCCGAGGAGAATTAGTCGGCACCCGAGGAGAGTTGGTCGGCCCCCGAGGAGAGTTAGTCGGCACCCGAGGAGTGTTAGTTGGCACATGAGGAGAGTTGGTCAGTACCCGAGGAGAATTAGTCGGCACCCGAGGAGAGTTGGTCGGCCCCCGAGGAGAGTTATTCGGCACCCGAGGAGAGTTAGTCGGCACCCGAGGAGAGTTGGTCGGCATAGCAACCAGGAAGATCAAGGGATAACTATGCATTTAATGTGCATTAATGAAGATGACAACGCATTTAATGATCCTTAATGTACATTTATACTGTATTAATAGGTGACAACACATAGCATACCAAGAAATTCAACAATCATATTCATTGAATGTAGACATAAATGTCTACATACAATGAATCTCTTTATCTCCCATCACTATAAATACATGTATTCCCTTAGCCAAAAGGGGGGAGATCCGGGGGAACCTAGAAACCCCATACATAATATACACATCCTTTTCTCTCTCTACACCTTATGGTGCTATTGTAAACCCCTGGGAATAAAATAACAGTGGACGTATGCTTTAATCATAGCCGAATCACTTTAAAAACCTTTGTCTCTTATATGTTTGATGTGAATGTTTATCTTCATCTTCAATCTCATCCTCATCATTTATCTGTTGTTGACGCCACTAAAATGACAGTGGCCATTTTCTGTCTTCAACAGATTGGCGCCGTCTGTGGGAATAAGATATAATAAATGCTGGAGACATCCTTGAAGCTGAATATATAGAGAGAGAAGAAAATTTCTGAGCTCCATGCTGAGATAAATATAAAATATGCATAGACATAAAGAATGATTCAGAATAGTAATAAACTGTCTTGCTGATCTGTCGAGGCAAAATTGTATAATGCCGAATAAGGATAATATTTTCCACAAAAGTGCCAACTAAGGTTGGTTGGGATGAAAAAATCCACCAACTCAGGTTGGTCGAACATAAGAAGCTGTGAACTATAGTTGGTCGAAAACATTTTGTTTAAATAAAGTATGAGTCTATGAAAGCGATCAAGCAAAAAGCATTCAAAATTCACATTCCACACTTGGGGGCTTCTATTAAAAATTTAGTTGTTCATTCGGTGGCACATTCTTATAACATCATACAGTCGAGCACCAAATTCAACTCCATAAACTTACAAAGTCGGTGACCCGACTAATTATCATTCAGAAGTTGTTTTTCTTGCTCGAGAATTAGTTCAGGAGGCTATTGAAGTTCAGGAGGTATATTGAAGTTCAGGAGGAATATTGAAGTTCAGGAGGTATATTGAAGTTCAGGAGGCGTATTCATAAGTTCAGGAAGTGCATTCAGAAGTTTAGGAGGCATATTCAGGAGTTATTATGCACATACTATTGAAGTTCAGAAGTCAAATTCATCATCTACAGCACTGAGATCTTTACTAGTACTGTCCCGACCAACATTTAAGAAGAAGTTGTATGAAAATGTTTGGAAGTTCACCACTAGCTTGGTACTAATCAGATTGAAGAGTTGGGTTCAAAAGCTAGTATGTTACTCGACAAAGTATTCAGAGGATCATAAATTAGAAGAATCAAGCACGTGAATTTAGCACTCAGTTGCTCGGCACAGGAGGCAGTTGGTTGGCTAGCAAACCAATCAACATACTTGAAGATTATGAAAAGCTACAAGCTGCATACTATGGCATGACTGTATCCAAATTCCCAGGGGTGATACATAGCATACGGAGTTCCTCAAAAGAAAGATTAGCAACCATCGATCAGCCTGCATCATATGTCGTCCAGGAGATAATGCACTTTATGTTGAACAAATCAAGAAGGTAGATCAAGAATTTCATGATCACCGAGCAACACTGCAGAATAAATACTCCATCCTTTCAAGTAAACCATCAAGCATGGAGCATTGGGGTCTTCTGTTAATGCAAAAATTCTCCATCTACGAGGACCAATCAGAAAAGGACACATGTCATCCTACGTGGCAATATTCGACACCCAGGAGAGTTGGTCAGTACCCGGGGATAATTAGTCGGCACCCGAGGAGAGTTGGTCAGTACCCGAGGAGAATTAGTCGGCACCCGAGGAAAGTTAGTCGGCACCCGAGGAGTGTTAGTCGGAACCCAAGGAGAGTTGGTCGGCATTCCAACCAGGAAGATCAAAGGATAACTACGCATTTAATGAGCCTTAATGTACATTTATACTTTATTAATAGATGATAACACATAGCATACCAAGCAATTCAACAATCAGATTCGTTGAATGTAGACATAAATGTCTACATACAATGAATCTCTTTATCTCCCATCACTATAAATACATGTATTCCCTTAGCAAAAAAGGGGGGAGATCCGGGGGAACCTAGAAACCCCATACACAAGATACACATCCTTTCTCTCTCTACACCTTATGGTGCTATTGTAAACCCCTGGGAATAAAATAACCGTGGACGTAAGCTTTATTCATAGCGGAACCACTTTAAAAACCTTTGTCTCTTATATGTTTGATCTGAATGTTTATCTTCATCTTCAATCTCATCCTCATCATTTATCTGCTGTTGACGCCACTAAAATGACAGTGGCCATTTTCTGTCTTCAACAGATTGACGCCGTATATGGGAACGTGTTACAAGCATTGTTCTCCATCAAAAGCTAAGTTTTTATTTTCTCTACGTATAACCAATTATACATACGTCTTTTGATTCAATCATGATTTTTATGTTTATATACATAAATTAATTGTCCAATTTTTATCTGCAAAATATTGCATATCATGATTTTAAAATCATAATTGTTAGATTAATTATTATTTAGAAATCTGAAAAATCGATTCATAAATCATAACTTTTTGCTTGATTCTCAAGTTTCAATTTTATATCATGGAATAAATATTTTAAATGATTACATATACCAATATATATGACGGTGGTAAGATTTGATAATTTTCATTTTAAATTTTATAAGAACTTTGATGTCTATTCAAATTCCCATCATATTTTTAAATGGGAAAAGTTAAAATCAAGAACAATTTCTCTCTCTCGATAATCACAATTCTGACCCAGATCTGCTTTAAAAGTTCTCATCAATTTGATTCATAAAAAAAAAAAAATATATATATATATATATATATATGTTTATATTCAGTGTTAGACAATTTTCATCATGAGCGTTAAGCATCTATGAATCTTCTTGAAAACGTTCTGGGCAAACACGTTTATGTAATGAGTTACATCAAGGAAAAAGATTTGACATATGTTGATTCACATATTTCACATCTTCTACAAGGGAGTAAAAATTCAAAACCATTCTTTTTCCTCTTAGATATTGATCATGTTTTCTCTTAGATCTGATGATTTTTTTGGTTATCTCTTAGATCTAAAATTTTTGATTTGTTACGATTTATTAATTCTGATAAATATTGATTTATTGGTTCGATGATGGATTTTTGGTAATAACTTCGATCATTCAGCATATTTTTATCTCTCCAAATAGGGAATAGGAAGGGATCAATATAAAAAATAATTTTCTCTCACCTGAAAAACCATTACCCACCTCTTGTAAAAAAGGATCAATTAAACAATCATGACCATATAGAGACTTTGGGCATAAATTTGAGATGTTGGCTCCTCGTTCATCACACCACAGGGTTTCTTTATCGGAATCACACGATATAGTGGATTAGATAATTATTCATTTAATTAACATTCTCAATGCTTAAATTTTACATCGAATGTTATTTTTCTGATCTAAGGATTCGAGATATTCTGGTCAGCCATCTATATTGTTGGTCGGCATCATCTTGGGCCATCTTTTATTAAAGGGAAGATTAAACAGACCATTTTGTTTGTCGAAGATAAGATGTGAAGATCCATCAGCAACGTTGAAATAATTTTATCCAACTACGAGGTATCTTATTATTGGTCGGAGACTCATATTGTAGCTCAGGGGAACCAATTGCAGGTCGACGATCATCTACTTCTTGATCGGTGACATCTCAGTCTTGTTCGAATGGTCCAATTTACTGGCTGGCAACTATCCAACCATCAACTTCTTGGTCGACGATATCTAATGTTGTTCGGTGACCATCCAACAGCTATTCGGCAATATCAATGCACCATTTTTGTTGATCGGCGAAATCGCTCTGCTGGTCGGGGACCATTTGCTTCTTGGTCGGAACCATATATTCTACATCCTGAGACGTCCTCAAATGTTGGTCGGCAGTAGTAGAATCTTGGGGGCTCGGGCAGCTTATTAAAATTCCATAGGGACGAAATTCAATCCCGATGAAAGCTCATCCACAATCGTAAACCTCTGGAAACTATTATTTCTCGACATCAGGCAATTTTGCCTCGACATATCAGCCAACATATACTATTTCATATTTTGAAATTGATATTTTATTGCCCGAGCATATACATATCATATATATTGATTAGATTACTAAATTATTCTCATGACTAATCAATTCAGCCTACACATATGGTAGGGCAAGTTATTAATTTTTACAGGTACAAGATTTGGTGTCGACGAATGATCGGAAATAATCTTAAACTTCTGGAGAATATTATCATTGCTCGGCATTATGAAACTTTACCTCAATGAGGCACTATTGATTGTATTATTGCTCGGATATCTGCTCAGGCACGAATTATTCTATTTATTCATTCGGATTCATATTCTATATTCACCTCAGCATGGAGCTCGACGAGATATATATTCAGCTCCAAAGAGATCTGTAACATTTATTATATTTCACCCCCAATGGATAGTTGGTCGGGGTAATTCTTATTTATATTCAGGCTCAGCAAAGTTCTCAGCCATAGTCTTATATTGTGGAAAATATTATCCTTATTCGGCATTATGCAATTTTGCCTCGACAGATCAGCAAGACAGTTTATTATTCTAAATCATTGTTTATGTCTATGCATATTTTATATTTATCTCAGCATGGAGCTCGAAAAATTTCTTCTCTCTATATATATTCAGCTCCGAGGAAGTCTCCTACATTTATTATATCTTATTCCCAACAATCTGTTGGTCAGCGCCGAGGAGGTCTCCTACATTTATTATATCTTATTCCCAACAATCTGTTGAGGAGTTCTCCAGTATTTATTATATCTTATTCCGAACCATCTGTTGGTCAGCTCAGAGGAGGTCTCCAGCAGTTATTATATCTTATTCCCAACAATCCGTTGGTCAGCTTCGAGGAGGTCTGCAACATTTATATTATATTATTCCCAACAATTTGTTGGTCAGCTCCTAGGAGGTCTCCAGCATTTATTTTATCTTATTCCCAACAATCTGTTGGTCAGCTCCGAGGAAGTCTCCATCATTTATTATCAAAAATATTTCTCAAAAATGCCAACTAAGGTTGGTTGGGAAGTAAAACTATTCCTAAAATGCCAACTAAGGTTGGTTAGGAAGAAAAACTATTCCTAAAAATGCCAACTAAGGTTGGTTGGGAAGTAAAAATATTCCTAAAAATGCCATATAAGGTTGGTTAGGAAGAAAAACTATTCCTAAAAATGTCAACTAAGGTTGGTTAGGAAGAAAAACTATTCTAAAAAATGCCAACTAAGGTTGGTTGGGAAGTAAAACTATTCCTAAAAATGCCAACTAAGGTTGGTTGGGAAGTAAAACTATTCCTAAAAAGGCCAACTAAGGTTGGTTAGGAAGAGAAACTATTCTAAAAAATGCCAACTAAGGTTGGTTGGGAAGTAAAACTATTCCTAAAAACGCCAACTAAGGTTGGTTAGGAAGAAAAACTATTCTCAAAAATGCCAACTAAGGTTGGTTGGGAAGTAAAACTATTCTTAAAAATGCCAACTAAGGTTGGTTAGGAAGAAAAAATATTCTCAAAAATGCCAACTAAGGTTGGTTGGGAAGAAAAAATATTTCCCAAAAGTGCCAACTAAGGTTGGTTGGGAAGAAAAAATCCACCAACTCAGGTTGGTGGGAAATATGAAGTTGTGAACTACAGTTGGTCGGAAACATTTTATTTAAATAAAGTATGAGTATGTGAAAGCGATCAAGCAAAAAGCATTCAAATTTCACATTCCACACTTGGGGGCTTCTATTAAAAATTTAGTTGTTCATTCGGTGGCACATTCTCATAACATCATACAGTCGAGCACCAAATTCAACTCCATAAACTTACATAGTCGGGGCCCCGACTAATTATCATTCAGAAGTTGTTTTTCTTGCTCGAGAATTAGTTCAGGAGGCTATTGAAGTTCAGGTGGAATATTGAAGTTCAGGAGGTATATTGAAGTTCAGGAGGCGTATTCAGAAGTTTAGGAAACGCATTCAGAAGTTTAAGAGGCATATTCAGGAGTTATTATGCACATACTATTGAAGTTAAGAAGTCAAATTCAGCATCTACAACACTGAGATCTTTACTACTACTGTCCCGACCAACATTGAAGAAGAAGTTGTATGAAAATGTTTCGAAGTCCACCACTAGCTTGGTACTAATCAGATTGAAGAGTTGGGTTCAAAATCTAGTATGTTACTTGACAAAGTATTCAGAGGATCATAAATCAGAAGAATCAAGCACGTGAAGTTATCATTGAGTTGCTCGGCACAGGAGGCAGTTGGTCGGCTAGCAAACCAATCAACATACTTGAAGATTATGACAAGCTACAAGATGCATACTATGGCATGGCTGCATCCAAATTCCCAGGGGTGATATATAGCACATGGAGTTCCTCAAAAGAAGTATTAACAACTATCAATCAGTCTGCATCATATGTCGTCCAGGAGATAATGCACTTTATGTTGAACAAATCAAGAAGGTAGATCAAGAATTTCACGAGCACCGGGCAACACTGCAATTTTATCCTTATTCGGCAACTGAGGATGAGAATAATATATCTGGGGTGCTCCAACTAAGGTTGGTTAGGAAGTAAAACCATTCCTAAAAATGCCAACTAAGGTTGGTTAGGAAGAAAAACTATTCCTAAAAAAGCCAACTAAGGTTGGTTAGGAAGAAAAACTATTCCTAAAAATGCCAACTAAGGTTGGTTAGGAAGAAAAACTATTCTAAAAAATGCCAACTAAGGTTGGTTGGGAAGTAAAACTATTCCTAAGAATGCCAACTAAGGTTGGTTAGGAAGTAAAACCATTCCTAAAAATTCCAACTAAGGTTGGTTAGGAAGAAAAACTATTCCTAAAAAAGCCAACTAACCTAAAAATGCCAACTAAGGTTGGTTAGGAAGAAAAACTATTCTAAAAAATGCCAACTAAGGTTGGTTGGGAAGTAAAACTATTCCTAAAAATGCCAACTAAGGTTGGTTAGGAAGAAAAACTATTCCTAAAAATTCCAACTAAGGTTTGTTAGGAAGAAAAAATATTTCCCAAAAATGCCAACTAAGGTTGGTTGGGAAGAAAAAATATTTCCCAAAAGTTCCAACTAAGGTTGGTTGGGAAGAAAAAATCCACCAACTCAGGTTGGTCGGAAATAAGAAGCTGTCAACTACAGTTGGTCGAAAACATTTTATGAGTATGTGAAAGCGATCAAGCAAAAAGCATTCAAAGTTCACATTCCACACTTGGGGGCTTCTATTACAGATATATTTATTCATTCGGTGGCACATTCTTATAACATCATTCAGTCGAGCATCAAATTCAACTCCACAAACTCACACAGTCGGGGCCCCGACCAATCATCATTCAGGAGTTGTTTTTCTTGCTCATGAATTATTTTTGATATTGAAGTTCAGGAGGTATATTAAAGTTCAGGAGGCTATTGAAATACAGGAGGTATATTAAAGTTCAGGAGGAATATTGAAGTTCAGGAGGTATATTGAAATTCAGGAGGCGTATTCAGAAGTTCAGGAGGTGCATTCAGAAGTTCAGGAGGCATATTCAGGAGTTATTTTGCACATACTATTGAAGTTCAGATGTCAAATTTAGCATCTACATCACTGAGATCTTTACTACTACTATTCCGACCAATATTGAAGAAGAAGTTGTATGAAAATGTTTCGAAGTCCACCACTAGCTTGGTACTAATCAGATTGAAGAGTTGGGTTCAAAAGCTAGTATGTTACTCGACAAAGTATTCAGAGGATCATAAATCAGAAGAATCAAGCACGTGAAGTTAGCACTCAGTTGCTCGGCACAGGAGGCAGTTGGTTGCCTAGCAAACCAATCAACATACTTGAAGATTATGACAAGCTACAAGCTGCATACTATGGCATGGCTGCATCCAAATTCCCAGGGGTGATACATAGCACACGGAGTTCCTCAAAAAAAAGATTAGCAACCATCGATCAGCCTGCATCATATGTCGTCCAGGAGATAATGCACTTTATGTTGAAAAAATCAAGAAGGTAGATCAAGAATTTCATGAGCACCGAGCAACACTGCAGAATAAATACTCCATCCTTTCAAGTAAACCATCAAGCATGGAGCATTGGGGGCTTCTGTTAATGCAAAAGTTCTCCATGTACGAGGACCAATCAGAAAAGGACACATGTCATCCTACGTGGCAATATTCGACACCCAAGAGAGTTGGTCAGTACCCGAGGAGAATTAGTCGGCACCCAAGGAGAGTTGGTCAGTACCCGGGGAGAATTAGTCGGCACCCGAGGAGAGTTGGTCGGCCCCCGAGGAGAGTTAGTCGGCACCCAAGGAGTGTTAGTCGACACCCGAGGAGAGTTGGTTGGCATACCAACCAGGAAGATTAAAGGATAACTACGCAATTTATGAGCCTTAATGTACATTTATACTGTATTAATAGATGACAACACATAGCATACCAAGCAATTCAATAATCAGATTCGTTGAATGTAGACAGAAATGTCTTCATACGATGAATCTCTTTATCTCCCATCACTATAAATACATGTATTCCCTTAGCCAAAAGGGGAGATCCAGGAGAGATCCGAGAGAACCTAGAAACACCATAAACAAGATACACATCCTTTCTCTCTCTACACCTTATGGTGCTATTGCAAACCCCTGGGAATAAAATAACAGTGGACGTAGGCTTTATTCATAGTCGAGCCACTTTAAAAACCTTTGTCTCTTATATGTTTGATTTGAATGTTTATCTTCATCTTCAATCTCATCCTCATCATTTATCTGCTGTTGGCGCCACTGAAATGACAGTGGCCATTTTCTGTCTTCAACAGATTGGCGCCGTCTGTGGGAATAAGATATTATAAATGCTGGATACCTCCTCGGCACTAACCAACAGATTGTTAGAAATAAGTTATAATAAATGCTGGGGACCTCCTTGGAGCTGAATATATATAGAGAGAAGAAATTTTCTGAGCTCCATGCTGAGATAAATATAAAATATGCATAGACATAAAGAATGATTTAGAATAATAATAAAATGTCTTATTGATCTGTCGAGGAAAAATTGCGTAATGCCAAATAAGGATAATATTTTCAACAATATAAGAATATGGCCGAGAACTTTGCTGAGCCTGAATATAAATAAGAATTACCCCGGCTAGCTATCCGTTGGGGGTGAAATATAATAACTGTTATAGCTTTTCCTCAGAGCTGAATATGATAATAAGTATTTCGCCGAGCTCCATAATGAGATGAATATAAAATATGAATCCGAACGGATATATAGAATAATTCGTGCTTGAGGATAAATCAGAGCAATAATAAAATATATGGTTCCTTGCTGAGGTGAAATTTCATAATGCTGAGCAATGATAATAGTTTCGAGAAGTTTAAGATTGTTTTCGAGCATTCGTCAGTGTTGAATCTTGTACCTGTAAAAATTAATAACTTGCTCTACCATATGTGTAGGCTGAATTGATTAGTCATGAGAATAATTTACTCATCCAATCAATATATGATATGTATATGCGTGAGAAATAAATATATTAATTTCAAAAAATGAAATAATATATGTTGGCTGATATGTCGAGGAAAAATTGCCTGATGTTGAGCAATTATGGTTTCAGGTATTTTCCTAGGTAAGGGACTAAGTAATCCTTATGGCTTGGTGATATCTAGGTATGTGACTATGGATGGATTTTAGTTGTGATGTCCGAATCATTCTGGGGCTATAAATAATACAAAACCTGATAATGGTAAGATAATAAATACTTAAGGTAATAAATCGTTATTAGAGATAGATTGATGTGGCGTCATTATATGTGCAAGTGTATGTTCACTGGATACACTCTATTTGCGAGGCTTATAGTTTCTTGGCTACTTTGACGGTTTTATGTTAGTATCACGAGTATGTATAATGTCTAGTGTTGGCTGGCCATTACGATGCGTGAGGGACCTTGGTTAACTGGCTATAGTGACGTGTCTTGTATCTCAAGGTATGTACGGGCTAATAATTTGGGCCGAAAATCTATAATGATGTATGTGGATTTGTTAGGATGAGATGTTAAGCTCACTATTAGTATGTGCAGGACCAATAGAAATGAAAAATGTCTATAATGGTGTTGCACCGATAATATTTAAATATTGATGAAGGTAATTGAAATTGATTAAGTTAGTGAAAATAGATTTCATTAATATTAAAATAAACAAAATTAGATTTGGATAGCTGAGTTGGTTTACTTTATGTGGGTAGTCGTTACAGTTTTACATTTCTCACATCCTTATTATATTCCATAGTTAATTGAAATATTCTGTTATGATATTTGTCTCTTATAATGCTTATGACGGGATTCATGGATCCTATTTATGAAGAGTAGGTGGTATTCTTGTGATGGGTCCCGATCCATTGCAATTAACTAACCTTTCAGGATAGATTATTGGGTAGCTGCATAGTTTTGGAGATTAGCGAACATGCAGTGGGAGTTTAATTTTTCGCATAGTTTTGTTTCCTTAGTAATTTTATCTATGAGACAACTATATTTAGATTTGGTGGGTCATTCGACTCCACAATTGATTTATGATTTTTAGTTGGAGAGATTATTGTAGCTAATTTTTTCTCATTTTAGTTTTATTATTATTGGAGAGGAGATTTTATTATTGAAGTTTTAGGATGGTGATAAATCGTATTGTGGTGAATGATTATATTATTAGTGGATTATACCAATTTACATTTTATGAAAAGAGTTTTTAAATATCTCAATTTTCTATCGTATGCTAAGCATGGTTTCTTAATTTTTACGCGTAGCATAAGTTGGCATTGGTGCCTGATTTCCCTCAATGGAAAAATATATGGGGTGTAACAATTCTTATTTTTAATTATCTTCAATGCTTAGAATAATACTGTACATAGGACTGGTCACCCGTTGTTTTGGAATAGGGTATCATAATTCGAATTGCATTCAAATCGACAACACAAATATGACAGATAATGCCTCACAAATAATCTTTCATCAAATGATCTTGATAATCCACCTTGTGCACCTCGATTGAGATTAAAACCTTGGTAGTCTAGTTTGGTTTTTTGCTTGCTTTGTCTCATTATATATAAATATTGTTGAAAATAATTTAACTACAATTGTCAAATCCATTGCCTATTTGGAATCATCGTTATTGGAATCATCGTTGTTGATGAGCTATTTTATATATCATCATATGAGGATGCCATTTTTCTTTAATAGTAGAGAGAAGTGAGAGAGAGAACCCAGGAGATGAGAAATTTTTTATTTAATTGAATTTTTGATTAATATTGGGTGTATAAATATAAAAAATAGAGTCATGGCCATTATAAACTTGTTGTCACCCGAGCAATAAAGGATGTGTTATTTGAGACATTTATTTCACCACATGCTTAGAGTTTTTCCATTTGCAATATAAT
Organism: Sambucus nigra; assembly: GCA_949130495.1. Classification (NCBI taxonomy): domain Eukaryota; kingdom Viridiplantae; phylum Streptophyta; class Magnoliopsida; order Dipsacales; family Adoxaceae; genus Sambucus; species Sambucus nigra. The sequence goes on from OX422214.1 coordinate 56,205,761, forward strand.
AAACATGAGCAAATGACATGCAGTCAACCAAATAACCAACTAACTAGAATTTGTCTAATGAATTATAGTGAATCGTGGATCTCTTCACTCTAAATTTTTGAGAATATTAAGATATGTATGTGTGTGAGTGTTCTTCCCATAGTGGAATATGGTGGTGATAGTTTAAGGATTTTTCTTATATATGTTCTTCCCATGCTAGAGGATAAGGGAAAATGAAAAGGAGGAGAAGCGTCGAATGAACAATTTTTTTAGCTTAACTCCCTAGTTGACAATTTTTTTTTATCTTTAGTCTACTAAGATATTTTTTTGGCATCTCTTATCGTATACCCAATTTTCAATAATATATACAATAAATTTTGTAAAGTCTACATGAATTATTTTTGGAAAAATTTGTAATTAATAAGTGAAATTTTATACTGTATACAGATTTTTTGAAAAAAAATATGTGTTAAAATTTATATACCCTAACTTATAAAGTTTACATTAAAGGGTGAGGTACCTTAATGCCAAAAAAATATGTAACTAGGTTAGAGCCAAAACAATATTTGTCAAGGATTAAAATAAAAATTCTAAAAAGGCGATGAGGACATTGTTGTTCTCAAGATATACAATAAGTAACATCATATTATATATTATAAGAGTCTTTAATAATGCAACCATGCCGTATTTTGAGAGTTATGTCTGATTTTTTAATTTATTAGGGGTTAAAAGTAAATAATGCATTATCGCTGATAGTTAAGTCAAAATGTTCATAAAAAATTATGATTGACTCTTTTAATATTAAATATATTTTTACACATGAATTATTTACATATCTGATGGAGGTATATATTACCAATACCAATGAGACACTAACACTTGCCCATAGGGATGGAAACGAGGCAGGTTTAGGGCAGAGGTATCCTCCCCAACCCCGACCCACCTACGACCCCGACCCCGACCCCATTTCTACTATCCTCGCCCCAACGATGATCACTCATAAATACCCTCAGGGTCCCCAACCTACCCCAAAGCCGTATAAAAATAAAAAATATTCCCTAACAAATTCAAAATGATAAAAACTCATATTTACATTTGCAAACTCTTGAAAATGATTTACAAAATCCCCCAAAGTAAATATGCAGCAATAATAAACATCCAAAATTCAAACCTGTAATATCCCAGAATTTTGGATTCGAAAATGATTAATGTGTTAGGTTAATTAATTAAATTGATAATTTTATTTGGATCTTACATTAAATTTGAAATATTTAATTTAATTGAACTTGAGGATTTTTGGATATTTAATAGAATATTTTGGGCTTTTTTAATTATTACATAGAATGGGATTTATGTAAAAATTATAAGGGATTTTAAGTCCTTTTGTTTTAACTTGGACTCCAAAAAAATAATTTTGTTTGGACTTTTACATTTTAAGTTATGAGATTCTAAAGTTGTTGGAAATTGTTTTATTTCGTTTGGTTTTAAAAAAAAAGAATTGGGAGGGCACGACGAAAGGCCTGGTATAATAGGTTGTCTGCCGTTATAACAGCCTGAGCATGTCGCTATGGTGGCTTCTGTCTACCTTAGGTCGCGGCTGAGACAGTTTGTGTGTTGATTTGGGATGCGCGTGTGTGTAGGTTGTTTTATCTTACGACTCTTTTTTAAGGGGTTCCAACTTTTTATTAAAAGGGACTCTGAGACTAAATTTTTACACGCATTCATTATTTTTCACAACACCAAACAGAAAGCTACAAACCCTTTATTTTACAACTTAAACAATATTAAACACAACTTCAACTGTATTTTGGGAGGCTTTAAGCACATATTTTGAAGAATGCCATAAAAGCAAAGTTGCTCATTTTTGCAAGACAGACGTTGTGGTGCACTCGAATTTTTCAAATTACTTCTTTTGAGGCAAGAATATCACTATTGTTATCCTTAAGTATTGTTTGATTTTTATGTTGCCTAAACATTAAATATGCATGTCTTCTTAATACACTTAGAAACATAATTAGGGAAAGAGATAACCTAATTAAAAATCTATTGCTATTAACTTCTAATATTAAATTTAATATTCAAAATATTGCATGCTTAGATAATTGTATGTTGCTATATTTGGATGTTGTGAAGAATCACATGTTAATTAATATATGTAATTCGATAAGATGAGTTGATTTACAAAATCACGTAGACGATTCGTATGATGTAGAATATATTAATTTATTATTGAAAGTTATTAATACACACGTTTGAATCGGTTTCTGATTCAGTTTGATTAAATATCACTCATGTTGAAATATTGAATTTAGAAAACTTGTTTAGATATTTTGTAGAACTTGTTTATTTTTATTTTTTTTTATCAAAGAGGGACGGTACCCCCACACATTTTATTAATATAATAAGGAGAAAAAGCCTCTCCGAAGCTTCCAAACCCAAGCAAACTTAAAATCTAGAGGTTGGGTCCAATACTCTAGACAGAAAGCAATAAATATGGGATTTTATAATAACCCCATTACATAGAGAGAACTTGAAAGAAATATGGAGATTTATCTTATCCCCATTTACAACTTTAAAATTCTATGCCTTATTTGAGGAGTATGCAGACTATCCAGCTTAAGTAAACCTTTAACCAACCTCGGGAGAGAGGTATGATCCCAATATAAAAAGTTCGTGTTGAAAAGAGAAGCCCTTGAAGCTAAATGGTCAGCGACTGAGTTTGATTATCTCCAAATATGATTGTAAGTCACTTCATCAGAGCATTGGAAGTCTTGAAGAATCTTTCTAGCTTGCCAAGGAGGTTTAGCTTTTTTCAATAACACATCTATTAATAGCTTGCAATCAGATTCCACTATCACTTTTTGAATATTTAATTGAGAAACCAATTTCATACCTTCAACCAAGGCCAAACTTTAAGCAAAGAAAGATGATTGAACTCCTATAGATCTTTCAAACCCAACAATGAAGTTCCCTTGCGAATCTCTAATCACCCCTCCAATACCACTATTACTCGGATTACCTTTAGAGGCGCCATCAATATTTAATTTAAAAACACCACTAGGGGGATTAGACCAAACGCATTTTATAAGCTGAACAACTTTAGGACTGATTTGAACTTGAAATTGGTTTATGATATGAAGATCTAAAGAGTTAGGAAGATCATACATTTTTAGATTTTGTAGAACGGAAGAAGCTAAATAAATTATTTGATTGATTATAAAATTAGCAGAAGACTTAGAATTTTCAAAAAGCAATCTATTTCTAGCTTTCCATAATTCCCAAAATATAATTTTAGGAATTATGACATAAAGAATTTTTAGAAAATATTTGTTATTTTTAGTCATCCACCAAGATAAAATCATAGCCCTACAAGAAGTATTTTTAGGAGTAACATTAAAAAGGTGACAAAAATATTTCCAAACTTTTTTAGCAAGATTACAATCTAGCAACACATGATTATCGCTATCATCATTAGCTAAACATTCCCTACAAACCGGAGCAAGTCTTATACCAATTTTTTGGATTTCAGTCTCAAAAGGCACAGAATTATTCAATAACTTCCAAATGAAATTAGAAATTTTCATGGGACATTCTATAGACCAATTTATTTTCCAAGTGAGAGAAATTGGATTATTTTTCCTACATATTTGAAAAGCTTCTTTCAAAGAGAACTCACCAGAGTATGAAGGAATCCATATTTGATTTTCAAAATCAATATGATCATCCGCTATGGTAGAAATAGATTTAATTCTTCTAATAGTGGAGGAACCTGACTTCAAAACCATAATATCCTGATATTTATTTCTCATAAAAGAAGCCCAAATACCTCTATCAAATAAAAACTTCCAATACAATTTCATGCTAGAAGCATTAATGATATCTTCCATTCTTCTAAAATTTAATCCACCTTCTTCAAACGGAAAACACATGTCATACCATTTAGACCATTGGTAAGGTTTATCTTTTTTAACACCACCCCAATAAAATTTAGAAAATATATTGTGCAATCTTTTAATAATAGTTTTAGGGGGGCAAATAACATAAATGATATGAATAGGGATAGATAAAAGAACACTTCTAATTAAAGTAGCCCTACCAGCTTGGGAAATTAACTTGGACGACCAAGAACTAAGCTTCTCTCTAATAGAATTCATTAGATCAGAAAATTGAGACAGCTTAATTCTACCTTTATTAATGATGCAACCTAAATACTTCATGGGCAATGTTTTGATAGATAAACCAGAAATGGTTCCCATCTTCGTTCTAATAAACAGATAGAGATTTTTATCAATATAAATAGAGCTTTTAGATATGTTTATAGATTGACCAGAGGTATTTTCATAGATTTTAAGCAATTTAGAAATAGCGAGCAAACTTTTCTTATTCCCATTAGCAAAGATTATAATATCATCAGCATAAGACAAGTGGGAAATCAGATTACAATTTCTAGGATGGGAAAAAGGAATGGCTTGACCATTCGTGAACAAATTATCAATATTCCTACTTAAACATTCAGCAGCTATAATAAAAAAGTTAGGAGACAGTGGGTCTCCTTGCCTAAGCCCTCTAAAAGATTGAAAAAAACCTTTACATTGCCCATTAATGGAAACAGAAAACCAATTATTCGAAATTAACCTCCAAATCATGTCAATAAACATTTCATTAAAACCAAATTTCCTCAAAACTTGACATAGGAAAGGTCAATACACTTTATCATAAGCCTTTTCCATGTCTAGTTTAATAATAACATTATGACCGCGAACTTTTTTTCCTATAGTTTGAGATAACTCATGAGCGAGAAGAATGTTATCATTAATACTTCTCCCTTTAACAAAACCAGATTGGTTAGGGGATATAATAGTAGGAAGAATCTCGGCTAATCTGTCATTAAGAATCTTAGATATAATTTTATTAGAGAAGTTACATAGACTTATAGGTCTAAATTGAGAGCAATTTATAGGAATATCCACTTTGGGTATAAGAGCAATATTCGTAGCTGACCAACTTTTAGGAATTTCAGCTCCAGCAAAAAAAGAGTGAATGCCTTTATAAGATCATGCTTTATAATATCCCAATATTTATGATAAAATTCTCCCCCATAACCATCAGGACCAGGAGCACTGGCAATATTCATATTATTTATAGCTTTAAGAATTTCTTCTTCAGATGGGAAAGCCGAAAGGTTTTTATTATCCTCTTCAGAAATAGCTTTATCAATAACATTAAGGAAATTATTGTTAATAGTGATAAGATCGGATTTCCAGATATTTTGAAAGTGGGATACAAACACTCTATCAATATCCTCTTGTTTATCAATCCAATTGTTATGGGGGTCTTTAATCTTAGTAATGTTCAATCTTCTATGACTGATCTTAACAGAAGCATGAAAAAGTTTTGTATTCAGATCCCCTTGTTTAAGCCATTTTTTGTTACTTTTTTGGAACCAAAAGCTTTCCTCCCTTTGTAAAGCAATATTCAAATTAGCTCTAGTTTTAAATAACTCAGTTCTAGAAGATGAAGAAGGATTTTGCTCAAAAGCCTGCTCCTTAATCAAAACTTCATCTTCTAGATCACTGACAGATTGAAACACATTTTTAAAAACTTATTTATTCCAAATTTTAAGTTTCTCTTTAAGCATTTTAAGTTTAATAGAGAAAAGTTTCATCGTAGGGGCATTAACATCACAGTTCCAAGATTGCTGAATAATATCTTTCACATTAGATTGAATACACCACATAGATAAGAACTTGAAAGGTTTAGGCAAATCATCAAGCTTACTTTTTATAGACAGAAGCAGAGGGCAATGATCAGAACAAGCCTTATGTAAATGAGAGATAGTAGTAGATGGAAACTTATAAAGCCAATGCATATTAACCAAACCTCTATCTAATCTACAAAATATAGTACCATGAATACGATTATTGGACCAGGTAAAATGCGATCAAGTGTACCCAAGATCAGACAAAGAACACGAAGTTATCATATCATTAAAATCCTCCATAGAATGAAAATCTATATCAGATCCACCTAGTTTTTCTTCCTGTTTTGAGACAACATTAAAATCGCCAATTATGAGCCAAGGCATATCAGAGTTTTGAGAAGTTAACTGACGAATATCAGTCCATAAGCTTTTTCTTTCCATCGCAGTGCATTTGGCATATATTAAGACCAAAAATATAGAGGATTTCAAGTAATAAAAGTCAATTTTAAGACAGAGTAATTGATCTGTATTATAGGTTATGCTGACTTTTAATTCAGTTTGCCAAAAGAACCAAATTTTATTAGATATATTAGATGCACTATAAGGGAATTTCCACTTAAGTTTATATTTAGTTATATTTTCCGAACCTACTTTAGGCTCTAATAAGGCAATAGCAAGGAGTTTTTATTTCCTAATAAGATTTTTCAATCTTCTATTAGTTGCTTTATTGGCAACACCCCTAATATTCCAGCACAAGAAATTCAGCATTTAGACAAAGAATTAATGTTTGAGGAAGAGAACTTACCTGATTGTCTGGTTATTCTTCTGAATAGAGGATCAAAAGGAGCTTGCTTAGTAGAATTACCTTGCTTTGATATCTTGGAATTGGCTTTGGTTATAACAGGGGCTTTCTTAGTTTTTTCCTTTTCTTCTTTGTCTTTCTGAATCCCATTCCATTTGACATCAAACCATTTAGCAAACCTCAGTAACTCCTCAATCTTAGGAGACTTTTTTATAGAAACTTCAGAGTCAGATACATTATCTTTCATAGCTGCTGGATGTTTCACTGCTGGAGGTAATATAGAAGCTTTTGGAGATAGATTTATTTGGTTAACAATGTAAGTCTATTCAGAATTCAAATTTTGAGAACGCAGCAGCACCTCCTGGTCTCTCTTTTCACTTTTTCTTGAGTAGATGGTTTGATACTCAAGGTTCTCCTCTTCTGGAATCGAAATGTTGTCATCTTGTAAGACATCAAATCTATTAGTTAATCTTGCAAGCTGAGTACCTTCGAATCTTGAATCAGGAATTTTAGGACCACCTTGTCTGCTATTCCCGAACTGTAGACAGCTATTTGATTTACTGTTGTATCCAAATGAGGCTCTTCATCAGCTGGTATCTGAGTAACATTTTCTTTGGGAACTTATTGAAATTCCACACGCTTGGATTGATTTTTTGGCATATCTTTCTTGGGCTTTAATTGAGGGAATTTGATCATACATTTGCTTTCTGAGTGCCCTTATTTTTTACAGAAATCGCAGAAAGAAGGAAAATTTTCATATACTATATTTTTCCAGAATCCAGAACTACCACTACCAATCCAAATTCTATTAATTCTTTCTCTCAAAATGTTAATTTCAACACAAATTTGAGCCAAGCTAGGTCTGGATATAGAGGCAGTAGATGCATCTAACTTAAGAGGTTTTCCCACGAGTTGGGCAATAGAATACAAAGCTGATTTCGCATAGAAATGTAAGGGAAGGTTGGGGAGATTAATCCACACTGGAACTATAGGGCTTTCTTCATCAGGTTTGAAATCAGTTGTCCACTTAAAACTTCGCATAGGGAATTTCCCAATGTACCAGATATCTCTTAGCCAAAGTCTAACATAGTCTTCCTCACTATTTAATCTAATCAGAATATGCTTTGAGTCAAGAAGCCCAATCGAAAATGCAGATTTCAGGGAAAATGTTTGGAATATTTTTCGAATATAATCAATTGGAGGTCTTCCATGAGAGAATTTCCCCACAATTGAATGTTTAAAAGGTTCAGCTAGGGCTTCAATGTCTTCTTGAGAGAACATGACAGCTGGCTCTCCCTTAAACATTGATGGACTCTTCAATGGCAGATCTTTAGGTTGTTGGTTCATGAGGATACTCTCGAACGATTTGGTCCATGTAGAATCAGGTGGCTTAGGAGGAATCAGTTGATCAGTAGCAGGCATTGTCATTGATACGCAAGAGGAGAAAGAGAATTCTCCTTAGTTTATATAACTATCAAATAAATTATTGTAATGTTGGATTAAGAATATAATTAATGGAGAAATTGTATGTGTTAGTAAAATGATATCGTTGGGACATTGGGATTTACACACATTAGTTATACTTTTACCTTTGTATTAGTATGTTACTTTTTAGGTCTGGGACTAATGAGTAGGTATATTAATTGTTATGAACTATGGGATTAGGGTGTATTGATTGGTACGTGTGTGTATTTCCTAGGTATGGGACTAGGAAATACGTCATTACGTTAATGTATACAAGGTGTGAAACTAGGTGATGATTATGTTTAGGTATTCTTCTAGGTGAGGTACTAGGTGATACCTATTGTTTGGTGATACCTAGGTATGGTACTAGGGATATATTGTAGTTTTGATGCCTAGATTATAGTGGGGGCTAGTTTTAAATAAATAAAACATGGTATTGAAAAGGTAATCAATACCTAAGATAATAAACGAGTATTATAGATGGATTGATGTACATCACTATATGTGCAGTGTGGGTAGGTCGGACATTATAATGAGTAAGGGAGCCACATTGTCTTAGATACTTTAACAATTTTGTAAGTGTGGGTCGGCCATTAGGATGATTGCATAACCTAAGACAATTGGTTATAGTGACGTGTTTTGTGTGAGGAAAATTACAGTATATGCGGGCTAAAAATTTGAATTGATGGGTATAGTGTTGGTGGTGGATTTGATGTGATGAGACGTTAGGCGTATTAGGAGTTTATGATGGTCTAATGGAAAGGAAAATAGGCTATAATGGTGTTGCATCGATAATATGATGAATATTGATAAAGAAAATTCTAACTGAGTAAGATGATAGAAAGATATTTAATTAATGTTAAAATAAACATAATTAGATTTTTGTAGTGAGATGGTTTATTTTATGTGGGTTGTTGTTATAGTTTAACATCACTTGCATCCTTATTGTATTGTTTCATTAATTAAAGTATTCTATTGTGATATTTATCTCTTATAATTATTATGATTGGATTTACGAATTCTAATTGGAAAGAGTAGTTAGTATTCTTGCGGTGGACCTTGACCCGTCATCGTTGACTAACATTTCATGTTGGGCTGCTTGGTAGAAGCATAGTTTTGAAGTTTAGCAGACTTCCAACTGGTATTTACCTTATTACATTAGTTATTTTTCTTTTGATTTGTTTTATTTATGAGAAAATTATTTTGGATATCGTAGGCCATTCAACTCCACAGTTGTTTATGATTTTCAGTTTGGGAGATTTTATGTAGTTGATTTTATTGTTGGAGTTTATCATGGTGATGGATTTATTATGGTTAGTGATTTATATTCATTGGATTATATTTATTTATATCTTGTTCAGAAAGTTTTAAATGTTTCATGTCTGTCAAATGCTAAGAATTGTATTTAATTTTAATGACTTGCATATTTTGATATCGAGGCCTGATCATCTTCAATAACAAAATAAGTGGGTTGTTACAAAACCCTAAAAACACGTTATTGTTCCAATTAAATAATAGATACCATTTAATAAGAGAAATTCACCGAGTGGGTATTATTATAAAATATAAATGCATCACAACAAATGTTCAAAAAAATTTCAGACTTCAATGTTTGTTCGATGTGACTACTAAATGTTCAAAATGATTTCAAAAAATAAATGAAAAATAAAGGGGAGATTGCTGGAGTTTTATTCTTAAAACCATGTGTGATGGTTACTTTTGAGTAAAGGTTTGTCAGTTTATTTTAAAATAGGAATCATGATTATGAGAATGCCTCGTAATTGATTTAAATATATTGTAAGCATTTCAGTAAATAGAACTCACTAGGAATTTTGATTAGCTAACTTTAGATTGATCACTAGGAGATCGGGATTTTTATTCTAGCAGTATTGAAATGTTCACAACCTAGACGAATGTGATGCAAACATAGTAGTTTATATCAAACTACAAGGAATTGCTGTAATGATTGGGAAAATTGTGATATAGTTCAACAGAGGATTGTGATCCGTACACCCCCGGAATATATTGAACGGTACCACCCATGAGATTTGAGTTCAAGAGATGTCTAGATTAGAATCAGAAAATCTCACACAATACTTAATTCCAAAAATTATGAAGATTAGGATGCTTATGTAGTTATGCTATGGGTGAAATTTAATATTTGATAAAAACTAATGATCTCCGCATATTGGGTGAAAGTTATATGAGTAGGTATGAAATCATAATTTAGATAAATCTGCATCCAGAGGATATTGTGGATTGTGATACCCCTTGATAGACTTATATGTTTTGGTTCTACTAAGTAAACCCGACCGATGGAATATTATAGAATCAAGGAAATTGATTAGATGTTGGTTAAAATTGATTAACATCAAATAGATTTAACCAAGTGGATAGCAAACATTTAATGCGAAGAATCATATTATGTACTATAAATAACTTTACAAATAAGACCTCAATATATCCGAGTGATTTCTAAGACAATTAAATTGGAGTTTAGCCATAATTATTTAGTGGAATTAATTATTGTTAAACAAAGAAAGGAAATGGATTATGGTAATGATAATTTGGCCTTTCGAGTATTTATTTAAAACCAATTTAATTATTTATCATAGGTCACTAGTGTAGTCCATACACCCTCGTAGATAAGCCTAAACTCTAAAAAAGCCCAATTTGGTCCAAGTCCACATTTTATACTTGGATATAAAGGCACGGGAAGGGGTTTTAATCAATATAATTAGTAATAACGGTTTGAGAGGGGTGTCAGAATATACTATTCACATTTTTTTAAAGAGGCCTAGAGGGAGAAGACCATATCTCACTCATAAGGAAGGGGTTTCATCTCAAAAGGTGCCTACACACCCACCAAGCTTTGGGAAGTATCATACATTATAAGTTCCAAGCTTTAGAGAATGCTTAACAAGGTTTTTGGAGATTTTGTAAGGGAAGCAGCATCACTTTCATCATCAAATAATTTCTCCTCATACTAATCAGGAAAAAGATTTGCTATGGTATGAATTCTTGAAACCCTAGGTTTAATCTTTAAACCTAGTTATTTTTTTTCTTCTAATGCATGATTAATAAAAGATCTTTAGGAATGATTTTTTTTAGTTTTATAAGTCAATCATAAATTTTTTTCCATCAATCGGTATCAGAGCCCCGGTTGAGACTAATTATGTATTGGAAATTTTCATGTTGTCTACAAGAAACCATAGTTTTGACATAAATTATGGTAACGTGCTAACATGTTTTTGTGGAAATTCTATATTTATATCTCTTTCATCACGGTCACATCTATTTATTTTTTTTGTGTTCGTATTTAATTTCCCTGAATTCGATATGGTTGTAATAATGGGTTTTTTGTAATTTTTTCAATATTGATGTATTTGGAGATTTGGAAGAGGTTTTTAATATTTCTTTACTATTATAATCATTTATTTACATGTGTTTGGGTGTTGCACAAAGTTTCGTGAAGATCCAAGAAAGTTATAACCGTTTTTGCATGAAATTTGTGAAGTGGAGAAGAAGCTAACCTAAGCGAGGGGATCGATTCTGTCTAGAAGGGGATAGATTCTGTAACCAGATCGATCCGATCAAAGGGGATTGATCCGAGGCAAATGTTGATCGATCCGATTTTGACTAGATTGTGCATTTTGGCCAAGTTTTTATGTTTTTCACTGGTTTATGCAAAGGATCTTCGTTCCGACTCTTCCCAAATTAAAATGGAGTGTTTCCAAAGGTTTATTACAAGGATAACTCTAAGGTTCATATAATTTTTCTTCAAGGGGGATTATTTTCCTAAGAAAAGTTTGTTTTGAGTTGGTTACTTGTTCTTTAAGAATTCTAAAATGAAGAAGAATTCTAGGCCATAATGGAAAGGGACATTTGTGTCCTGTTATTATTTGCTATATTTATTTATTTGTATTTTTCATTCATGTATCTTTTTTATTATGTTGTATAATTTAGCATGCTAACTGGATTAATTAGGAACACTAGCTTTGTGGACAACATGAATTTAAGTTTAAGACTGACCTAGATCATCGTTTTTTCTGAAAAATTCATTTTATTTATTCTTTTCTAAATTGAATTAAATTGGGGTGATTAATTATAAGGTATAAATTAAAATTTTATCTCTAGTTTTTATTTTAATTTAAAATGGTTTTATTTTGGAAAATTTAAAATACTGAGATCGGGTAATTTAATTTGCACAAGTAAATTGGAAATTACCAACGATTTAAATTCGACCTTTTAGAATTGAATGAAGAGTTTTAAAACCCTCAAGTTTTTAAATATAAGTGGTAGAGGGGATCCATCATAAACCCCATGGTATCCACAACCATTTTAACATTGTGATGCGATTGATTACTCATGTTAACTTGATTTGGCCCTCATCGAATGGTTTAAATCGCAGTATAATCTGAGTGGGTTTGGTCCTACATCAAGGAAGTTATACACAAGCGGGTTTGGTTTCAATAGATGAACCGATGGTGTACACTTAGACACAAATTTTGATATTTCCCCTATCGGAGTCAGTGTCATTACCGACTATTCATTATGTTGGACAAAAGGTTCCTAAACTGTTCAGATAGTATAATAAAATATGAAAATATGTCTCGTTTAAGGTAGTGTGATTTAATCTCCCATAAAAAAATATCACATCATAAGAGAACTAGGATGTTCGGCGAATTAACTTATAAATATTGGTGGTTGAGGGATGCCACTTTAAAATTTAATCGAATTGATTCTCGTGTGTTAATTGGTAATAAATTTTTTTGATTTGTGATTCTAAGATTTTAAAAATGAATTCAACCTTTTCTCACCAGTTTAAGTCTAAAAGTGTAACTGAAAAAAGTTTCAAGGACTGAAATTGTAATTCTACATTGTTCTAACTTAAGGGGATAATAAAATTATTTAACCCACAATAACCATCCATCTTTTAAAATTGTGATTCGACTAATTCCCTCTGTTAGCTTGTCACCCCCCCCCCTGTCGGATGGTTTTGATTGCAGAATCATAGAATTTTAAAATATATGGTAATTCGTTTAAATTGAGTGTTACATGTGTTCGTCCCCCCATTGTGGACGTTCTATATGTACAATTTTAATTTTAAAGAATTAACCAAAGTGGGAATCATGTTCTTAAAATGATCTCTATTATTGATTTAACTAAGGATTCTTTAGATTAGACATGGTGGGGAATCCTGGTACCATTTTGTAATCTGGGAGTGAGGATCATCAATAGTCAAAGGTTGGTGTTGGTTGTTTGAGAAGATCTTTATTTATTTCCCGAAAGGGAGGTAGGACAATAAGGATATGTCTTAGGTACAACGCTCTATGTTAAGGAATGTTCATATTCCTCGGAAGTAGTAAATTAGCCAAAAGGCAGGTATTGTCACTACGAGTAGTTAAAACTTTTATAATAACATGTATGGTATTTCCCACTCTATAAGGAAAAGGGTAATGACTAATATCTTTAAACAAAACATGATTTATGATCCGATAGACAGTTACCTAGTATGTAGACTCAAGAACCTAAAATCAAGATTGCAACTTGTAAGAGGGTAGTGGTAATCTGAAAGGGTGAGGCATGACCCACTCCAATGGAAATAGCCTTGAAGGTATTCAGAATTTCAATAGCAGCAAGTAAATCAAAAGACCACTTTTACAATATAATAAACCCTTTCTTGATTAACATATGAGGAAGACATTGATTAGGTATACACTTTTCAATAATAACAAAAGGAATAAAATCACTTGAGAGTGATAATTCTTAGAGAGTAAAGAGACAAGCACTTAAAGTATAAAGGAGAGAGCAGGGCGAGAATACTTTTTGTGTGAAAATGGGCAGAGTAATAGTGCTCAAATTGTGGTTATCTTTAACCTTGACCTAGTGCTCTATTTATAGCCAAATGTTAGGGATGACATGGCACGTGTGTGCTAAATCAATAATATTTGAGTGTTACTTTTTGTCTTGTATTACAGTTTGTCACTGTCTACTCTGACAGGCAACATCCGATGCAACTAAAGACAAAAGGAAAATATGACGCGTATAGTGCCAAAAGTATGATTTTGTCAATATTTCAAAGGGTTACTTCGTAAAAGATTTTTAAAACTTGTGAGCGGCCTTGAGGGAGAATCTCCAAAGTTATCTTGAAAAATGAATTTGCAAGCGATACCTTAATTGTTTGCCTATTTTATAAAATGTGAGATGTGTATGCGAGTGTGTGAGTGACCTCTTAAGATCCTTATCTTAGTATTCTCTCTTTCTTAGGGTACTGAAGTGGTTGAGACTTATCTTGCTCAATAAAACTTGCCTCTCATCCTCCAAAATAAAAACTCTCAAGAGATCCCAACTGGACATCTGCTCCAACCCTGTTTATTTGGCTAAGGCTTCTTGCTAAGTAAACCTATATTTAAACAATATACAAGTGTTAATAAATAAAATTTTATACAAACACAATTGTTTGAATGACTTGGGATTGCTCGTGTGGCATACCTACATTGGCTACTGCTTCGGGTTCATTAATGGCTCAGACCTGTTTGTCCTGCTTGCGATTTGGACTTACTCGTCCAATGCTATTTTGCTCCCATATTAGGCGTGCTCTCCCTATGTTTTTATGTTCGTCTTGGATTACCCGTTACGTAAACTTGCTCGCCACTATGGTCCTATTTCTCCACTTATTTCTCTTTTCTTGCCTTGGGCCCGGTCGCTCGTTATCACTTTATTCCTAACTTGGTCATACTCGCTTAATATTGTTCTGCATGTCTTTTCTTTCCAAATTTTGGGATTGCTTGCGATTTGGGCTTTCTCGCCCAATATTTCTTTGCTCTGTATTTGGACTCGCTTTCCCAATGTAGTCTTGGACTTGCTCTCCAGTTTGGGACTGCTCATCCATTATTACTTTGCTCCCGATTTTAGGGCTGCCAACAACAAGCCTAACTTTTATAAGAGTTTTAAATGGGCACCCCTGTACATTATCCCCCTTGTACAAAGGTTTTCTTTAAGTTGAAGGTGCAGAGTTTTGTAAGAAAACGAAAATTTAGGAATTCAAGGAGATTAAAAAGTCATCATTATTTTTTATTCATGAATTAAATTCATTGTTATTCACTCGTTATTAGGATACCTTTTAGCATTTTGCGAAGGTACGTTACCTTGGGAAGACGTTTTGTATGATTTAGGTAATGATTACCCCTACCTTTAAACTATTAGGCATGCGCTCAATCACCACATAAATTCTTTTAGACATATCTTTTCAAACCCTCACCATAATTTTCTTTTGTTTTTTGGTAAGAGAATTTTCTTTTGAGCCTGTTTTCAGAGATAAGAACTATTCACTGCAATCCATGAATTCTTCTCTTCCTATTGTTTCTCTCGCTTCTTCCACCTCTGTAAGTTAGGTTTTGGTAGGCCCTTTTCCCATCCATATTACCATCACCATTTCTACTGCCACTGGTGCCACATCCATTGCCTCTACCTTGATGGTTTCATCTGTCACTGCCACCGCCACTTCTAGTGGTGTTGGGTCGTGTGTGCATGGTTTTGTCGCCTTGCCTAATGGGTAAAGTCAATATTTGGAAATAAGGGGAAAAATAGATTTTTTGATCTTCCAACTTTCCCCTTTATTCGATATGGATGATGACTTCATGCCCTTTCTCGAAGGGTTTAAGGATGAATTTATGGAAAAGATAAATGAGCGATTGCTCTTAGGGTTTGTTTAATCTGAGGATGCCCCTATAGTTCTTCCAAACACCATTTTATGAGTTCGAGTGGACAGGGGTGATTTTCCCTTCTCTAATGTAAATATTGATGTCTGTGGAGCCCCCCCCCCCCCCCCCCCCCAGAGTATTGGGCACTATAGGTTGATTATATTATTGGTTCTCCAGCCTATCATGTTACTATTGATGACTTGGGCTGAACTAAAACTCTTATCTGCTTAAAGATATGTACCGCCACCAAGATTATGGGTGTTTACAACATCTTACTTTCTCAATGGAGTGTGGACTCCCATAGTTTTATTACCAGTTAGGAAGAATTTTCCATCAGCTTGGAAGATATCTGCGAGTTAACAGGTTTGCTAATTTTAGGGAGCCATATTTTTACTAATGGCTAAGAGGACTCCATAGAGAGAGAGATGTGTGAGGATCTCCATCAGGATTTGACTTAGTTTAATCGCTATGTTGCAATCATCCAAATTGGTTCGAGTAAGCATTCTTTTTTCCAAATGGCAATGGTATTGATTCAAGGACTTCGAACCATTGTTCAAGGAAGAGGTTAATGCCAAAGCGCCTAGGAACCAAGATGGTCCAAAACTCCAATCAAAGACTTATTTGACTGCTTTTTTACACATTCCTTAGTAGATTCCTTTTTTAAGGGAGGCCAAATGACTCCCCTCGTGAGCTACTTTTTTCTTTGCCAGTTAGACTTTTTCGTGGTAGGAGCATGCCACTTGCTACTCTTACTTTGGGATCCATCTATACTTGGTTATATCAAAGCCATATTGATATGTAAGATTCACATAGTTATTTCGATGTGGTAAATTTATCTAATTCTTTCGTGTTAATGGGTTTCCTCTTTGAGCATTTCCCAAATTGGGTCCTTGAACCCCGCTCGCTGTACCGCCATTCTGCTCGTATTTCTAGGTGGCACAAAAATGGCCCAAGAAATCACCCAGTCTATTTTTGGATAGCATTGATGAGTTTTCTTTCTGTCCCTAATCAAAGTGAGTGGGTGGAATATTTTCTTGGTGCTTTTACTCTGCTTTCCCTATAACCGTTTTTTCTCCATCCAATACTGACTCTGTAGGTGATTGTCCTCACATCTTAGTTATGGCATTCATAATCCCATGCATACTCCCATCTTGATTGATCTTGGCCAAGGGATTGAGTTTTACCACTCTGAGCGAGTGATGAGGGTATTATCAAGGCACTTACTCTCCATATTTCCCTACAAGACTCTCTCCCTCACCTTTGTACTTATAGGCTTACTCCAACTTTACTTCCGATAGGATGGTGCAAAGAACCATTAATTTCGAGAATTTCTTCATACGCTCTCGTAATTACCTACCCTCATGCAGTCGATCATGATTTGGTCTATCACAATACCAAATCATGTTGATAGAAAATTACATCCAGGATTCCCCTCATGAGTTTTTCATTAAAGGTATCCCTTCATCTCACAAGTTTATGTCCAAACGTACTCATAAAAAGGCTTGGCATTATAGCCAAGTAGAAAGGAATATTCTCGAGAATGTTATACCTATCTTTGTGAATCCTCTACGTGAGGAAAGAATTTACTAGAAGCACCCACATCCAAAGACCAAACATCATAAGATAACGGGTAAGGCCAAAATTACATAAAAAGGGAAGAATCCAAATATTGATGTTTACAACTTTGTTCCTACTACGGTTGGCATTTTTGTCCATCCTCCTTCTTTAGCGAGAACACGAGCGGCCAGGAAGAAAAATAAAGCATCAAAGTTGTCCATCCCCTCTATTACTGAAGATCAAGGTTCAAACATCGACACCTTTGGAGTTAAGGAAACATTCTAGACCGTTCATGAGCAGAACTATGAAGCTCTTGAAGCCATACTTTCTCGACCCTTTGCCGTACTTTCTACTCCCTCAGTGGAAGGTATTATATATATTCCTCTTTTACTTGGTAAAAATATAAGTAATGGAAGTATAAGCACTCACCTTTTATCTTATTCGTCTGAAGAGGAAATTTTTTATTATGAAAGCACTCCATGTGATTATCATAGTTATTCTTCAAATGAAATTGACCTACTTGTCATCCATGAAGATCACCCATCCGATACTTCTCCTTTTTATTAGCCATGAGGAGTATGGTTCTAGACTTAGATCAGCCCAGTAGTGATCATGATGACACGATGATCTACTCCCCTTCTTCCACTAGCCCAACTATTGGACCATTTGCCTATGGGAAAACTCATTGTGATGATCCTGTAAGTTTTTAACTCAGTTATTTTTATTAATTATATTTTGGTTTTGAGTTGTAATTTATCTTATTACTAACTCTCAACCATATTCGATGAGTATTCTTCTACGGGGACTAGTGATTTCTCTAGGGTGGGGATAGTTCATTAACCTCACTCTCTTTCCCTTCCTCGCACACCATTTCAATGTGAGAGGAACTCTATGTCGGTGTCTTATCTTGGCTTAGCACGAGAGGATTGTAAATGTTTTATGCTTATTTATTATTTTCTTTTGCCTTTTTGGATTTTTAACTTCCAAACTTTTGTGCTTGTGGACTAAATTCCTAATTCTTTCTCTTACATCTCTCTATTGTATATCCTTCCAATGTTAGGTGTTTTTCTTTGACTACTCATTCAGACCAAGTATCCATTTGTTTACAAAGATAGTTTTTATCCAAGTTCTTTTGAATTCTTTACTAACACTTGTTTATTTTTTTTATAGGTGTTTGTGGCTCTGCTTGCACTAGTTTCCAGGCCACTCGCTTCTTCTGCAGTGAGCGGTTCATCAGACCAACCCCCAATTAGTGCTATAGCTAGTTCTAGAAAGGTATTCTTCAAGCATACCCTTTTCCTTTCTATAAATACTTATCTTGTTAATCAAAATATAACACTATTTTTTTTCTTTTTAAAACCCCAGCTTTCGTTCTCACCTGTGGTCCCCTCACAAATGGTGGAATACTTTTGCCCATAGGGGTAATAACTCTTGAGTTGCCTCTATCTGGGAGGATATCTAATCCAAGGGTTTGTCTCCCTTTGGACAATTGTTCATGTTGATACCAAAATTCACCACCTTACGTGGACCAATCACAAGCTACCATGTGTCATCCAATGTGGCACAAGTCCAAGTCAGCATGATACAAATCCCCGACCAAAAAGGGAGCCCGACCAATAGAGAAGAAAGACCAATAAGGGAGCCCAACCAACTTTCGACCAATAGCCGGGAGTCCAACAAGTATGGTCAATGAAGCGCCAACAGTCACTACATCAAAATGGGTAAATTGGCACCCTTCCAGCGGCTAGCTTTGTCACGATCAATGACCGTGACAAGTCCGTGACAAAGACTTGCCATGGTCATTGACCGTGATAATATTGTCACCGTCAATGATCGTGACAAGTCCGTGACAAATTTCGCAGCAAAAAACCCTTGCCCCTCCTTTTTTTTCCCATCGATTTCTTCCCTCTCTCTCTCTCTCTCTACGCTGCTCTCCCTCTCTCTCTCTACTTTCAGGTTAGTTTCTCTCTCTCTCTACTTTCAGGTTAGTTTCTCTCTCTCTCTCTCTCTCTCTCTCTCTCTCTCTCTCTCTTTCCCTCTCTCTTCCATTTATATATATGTGTGTGTGTGGTGGGGGAAGGGGGTGGGGCAGGGTGTGTGTGCGTGTGTGTGTGGTGGGGGGTGGGGATGTTTGTGTGTGTGTGTGGTAGGGGAAGGGTGTGGGACAGGGTGGGGGGAGGGGGCAAGGATGGGGGTGGGGGTAGGGGTGGGGGGATGCGTGTGTGTGTGTGTGTATGTGCGCGTGTGTGTATATGTGTGTGTAGTGTGCGTGTATGTGCGTGTTTGTGCGTAGTGTCCCTTGTAAACGAATTGATTGAGTATTAATTTTTTCAGTAAATTAATATATGATTGCCCCTCATTGTAAATTAGTAAATTAATATATGATTAATTATGAAAGTAGGATTGCCCTTCATTGTAAATTAGTAAATTAATAATTGTATACTTTAATTGTTAGTTTAATTGACGGAAATAATTAATTGAGTAGATGAATTAGAAGGAGTACGGGATACACGTTTGTTGTTGACATTGTTGTTGGATTATATTGGATCGATGTTGGGTTGGTTAATTTTAAAAGTGGCATGACCACTGGATTATTGTCCATATGGGGGTGGGATTTTTCAACTTTTTTCGAAAATTACTTTGTATATCGAACAATAATATATAATATGACAATTAAATAAAATAAAATATACTTGAAATTACATATAGTGTGCATAGATACTAGCGTTCTAGTTCTTATGCATACGCATTCAATAACCCTTATACCCGTTTGAGAGTCATTACTCCTGTAATGAGATCCCTCGAATTGTCCCGTTTGGACAGTTTGGGACTGCATAATTTTTGTATAATATTTTTAGTGGCTTAAAGTTGTTACTTTTGGAGGAACTTTCTATTATAAATTGAATTTGAATTTGAAATTTAAAAATCGAATATAAATAAGACATAATTAAATGAAACATACTATAAATCTAAGTTTTGTTTATACTAATCCATGAATATACGCTTCTTACTTTTAATAGGTGATTAGTACATAGTTATTTGGGGTGTCCTATTTGTGGAGAGGAGACTGAATCTCTTCGTCTATCCTTTAGCTCAAAAAATGAAGCGAGAATTCCCTTCATATCCGAACACTAAGAAATGCCATAATCCTATGGACTGATGCTCTGCAAATTCCTTCCAACCGTTGTGTAGTCAAACATCACCAGTTGAAGTTGTCAATTCCACTTTCCATACCCCACACTTGGAACCTCTAGCAAAACATGGGAAAATATGGAAAGTGGAATTGACAACTTCAACTGGTGATGTTTGGCTACACAACGGTTGAAAGGAATTTACAGAGCATAACACCATAGGATTATGGCATTTCTTAGAGTTCAGATATGAAGGGAATTATATTTGACACGATTGCTCGGGGTACATTAGTCGGAAGGAGGTTCCATATGAGCTCAAGTTAGCTGTTTGGGTGGCACTACATGTAATGTATTTATATTTGAATTTGAATTTCAATTTCAATTTCGATTTCGATTTCGATTTCAATTTCATTTTATATTTACATTATATTATTCTGATTTCAATTTCATTTATTAAATTTTATTTATGATTGTGTTTGGTTAGGGATTTAACGAATCGAATCGCAACTCAATGCGAAATGAATTTCTTACCGAATTCTTGGCTCCCTTTCTTTAGCGGTAACTTACTTTGACTATGGATTTAGATTCTGTAATCGATGGATATGAATCGTTAAAGACTCATCTACACAATTTTGGTAGAATTTTTTTGCACTCGATGAATTTGAATTCTTTTAAGATTAGTCATGCAGAATTTTGATACATTTTAATTTTTATTGTGAATGAATTATAATATTAAACTATGCTTTGTCATATTTTTGTCTTGTTTTAGCTTCATTCTATTATTATGAATATTTGCTTGTTATTAGCCCATCCTTTATGATAATCCTGGCTCTGCCCTTGGTTATGCCACATGTTATTTAAGCTTCTTCGAAGGATTTCCAACGTGAAATCTCTTTCATTATCATGTTCTACCATGTTGGTAAGCTATAATATTTCTGTTATTGTTGCTTTCATAAATGACTATACTTTTTAGATTTATTACTTTTCAATTCATTTATAAAATCTTTCTTGTGCAGTGTCTTGCAGTGGCTGATTCTTATAGTGGAACTGGAACTAGAAATTGGTGCTCGATTTTCTCAAAAGTTGTCCTCTTCTAGAGGTTCTTATCTTTGAGGTACGTCAAGGGTTCATAACATCACTTCCAGCTAAATAGTTTGTAGATTTGAGATAATTGATGGTGATGTTGTTTCTTCTTATATTAGGGTTTTTCATTTTGTTGTGAACAAATCGGGACATCGTGGTTGGAATGGTATGTACCTGATTGTTTGAGATCACACCTAAAGACAATCGAAATTACGGGATTGGGGTCAAACAATGGAGTTGAATAGTTGAGGTACTTTGTGGAGAATGCCAAAGCTTTGGAGAAGACTATAATAAAGATGAAGTGTGGTGTTGAACAATTAAATCTTCCAAAGTGTTCAAAGCACATGATTAGTAAAATAAGTAAATTAATAAGAACATTGAAACGACAAAAATATAGCATGACGTGAAGCTGTCCCGTTTGCATATTGTTTCTATTTTGAATGTATATTTGCATTATCTGTAATTATTTGGATATATGATGTTTGAATAGGTACAACGTTGCTATAACAGGTACAAATATACTGCTGGCCAGTGGCAGTGGCCATACTGCCCAGCAAATTTTTTTTCAATTATGTCCAGAATTGTCACGGTCAATGACCGTGACAAGTCCGTGACAAAGGATAATTATCATGGACTTGCCACGGTCATTGACCGTGATAATTTTTTATAAACTATCACGGGCTTGTCACGGTCATAAATCATGACAAAACTTGTCATGGACAGGGGCCGTGAAATGACCATAACAATTCTAACAAGCTTGTCACGGTCCATAACCGTGACAAAAAAAGTTGTCTCGCCCAGAATTTTCACGGTCATTGACCTTCACAAGTTGAACTTGTCAAGGTCAATGACCGTGACAATTCGGCAGATTTGGTGTAGTGAGTCTTATGTTTGATTCTCATTATGTATTGACATAAATGCCTAACAAAAGAGGCATTCCATCCTTTCACATAACGTCCCTTGACACCCCTCTTGAGCTATAAATACATTATAACACCCTAATTGTAGGAGAATCGAAAAATAAATCAAGGCAGTCAAGCAATACAAAACAGTGGACGTATGCTTTTCCATTGAGCCGAACCAATTTAAAAAACTCATTTGTCTTATTTATTTTAATTATTTATCTATGATCAATTAATTAGGTTTAGTCTAGTTTTTTACATCAATAGATTGGCACCGTCTGTGGGAAGCGTATTGCTAAGCATTTTCACTAATTCATCATATATGGCTGATATCACTGAAATAAGTAACAGAAATGAGGGGATTTTTCCTAATCCCCCTACCCCTCCAAGTGACAACGTTTAACTAGAATTTTAGCTAGCCTAGCCAAAGGTCAAGAGGCTATGTATGATACAATAAGAAAATTGGCCCAAACTCTTCAAGCTATAGTTCTTGCATGGTCTAATCATAGGAATATGCCACCGCCTTCGATAAGGAGTGTTGGTCATAGCCATTCCAAAACTTTAAGGGATCCTTCGTACCGTCCTGGAGCAGCTTCTTCTATCAGGACTCCTAATTCATATGATGGATAGTCCCTCATTCGAGAAAGACTGAATGCCTTAGAAAGGCTAAGTAGGGCCTCTCCTTTGGATCGTTTGGCATACAGATGAAATAAAAATGCCCTTCGAGTTGCGTCGGGAAAAACTCGACGACCAAGCGATTTAAGGGAAGGTTCAGCCGAGTCCATATCGAACGCTCGATGAACTGCTTGATCCAGTCAAAGAGAAGGTACGCAAGAGGAAATTTTAACACAATAAGTTGGTCGGAATGAAAGATCCTCCACTAACAGATTTGGCACTGTCAATGATTCTTGGAAGGGGTCCATTCAACGTGGAAGATAAATTGGGAAGAATCCTCTCCAAAGAAGTTTTGTTAAAGGATATCCCTTTGTGAAAACCATTGTAGATTTTCCTACACCCAGAAAGTTTAAAGCTCCAGTGTTTACTCCTAAGTATGATGGGAAGACTGATCCAGTTATTAGTATAGAACAATAATAAATAGCGGCTGATATCTATGATGTCCCTGACAAGATGAGGCACAGGGCATTCTCAGGAAAAATTATTAGATCTTCTCAAATCTAGTATAATAGTCTTCCCGCATGGGTAGATTTCAATCTTTCAATAACTCTCCGAGTTATTCATTGGTAATTTTTTCTTTGGACCCAAACCAGTAAAGCGAGTAGCTCATTTGCTTAGTGTGAGACATAAGGTGGGAGAAAGTACCAGGGATTACATCACTCATTTCAACAACGAGAAATTAGAGGTTATTGATTACAAGGAGAAAACTACAATAACTACCCTCATGAGTGGTTTGCTCCCCGACAAACTATATTATACTTTGGCAAAAGATACCCCAAAGACGATGACAGAACTGATGGACAAAGCAGCGAAGATTATAAACGCCGAGGAAACTGTGGTAGTTAAAAAGAATTCAAATGCAAAGGCGAAAGATAAGTCTAAACGGAAGTTGGAAAAGAAGGAGCACAAGAATCACAATGAGCACAAGAATTTTAAAGCAAAAGAAATCCTAGATCGACTCAGAAAATATACCAATTACACTCCCTTAACAGTGGATATACATCATGTTTTGGAAGAAATCAAGCACAATAATGATTTGACTTGGCCTAAAAAGTTAAGGTCACCTACTGATAAGAGAGATAAGTCCAAGTATTATGAATTTCATAAAGACCATGGTCATACGACCAACCGATGTATTACTCTCCAGAATGAGATAGAGGCGCTCATCTAAAGAGGAATATTGGGAAGATTTATTGATCGACAGGCTGGTGGAAGAGCTGGCAGTGGAGGTCGACAGAGATCTAAATATCCTATTAGGCCTAGAGAAGAGAAGAAGAGGAACCATGATGATGATCAAAAAGATGATCCTAATCTCCCCAAGAAGCTTAGGCAACTTGAACGCGAGGTATTCACACTCAGCTTTGGATGTTTTGATTTCCATATGATTATAGGTGGAAATTATGGAGGAGGAGACCATACCTTACCTCAATGAGGCTCAAGCTTGTTCCTATATCTAGTGAATCAACCTTACCGACGAAGACCGACGAAGGAAAGTCAATAAGGAGAAGCTTGTGGTTGGATTTTTCAAGAACGATCTATTAAGATTATTGTATCCTCATGAAAATCCTTTAGTGATCAAAGACGGAATGAAAAACGTACTGGTAGTAAGAACACTAGTGGATAACGACAGTTCGACAGACATCATGTTCTATCTCTATTTTGATAGTTTGAATTTAAATCTCAGCCAACTGGAGCCTTATCACAGACCCCTCATTAGACTCTCTAGTGAGAAGGTATTTCCATTGGAAACAATCAAATTAGATGTGTTGATAGGGACATGGCCGACGAGCAAGATAGATAAAGTGAGATTCTTTGTAATGGACAAAAATGTTCATTATTCTTACAAAATTATCATGGCAAGAGTAGGTCTGAAGAAATTTGAAGTTGTACCTTCTACTGTTCAGTAATGACTAAAGTTCTCAACCAAATTTGGAGTTGGAATAGTAAAAAAATATCAGAAAGTAGCTCGAGAATGCTACTATTCATCTGTCGAGGAGGGAAATATGACATAAGTAAAGAGGAAAATGACCACTTATCAAGTGGATATGTTTGATCCAAATAACGAATC
Source organism: Sambucus nigra (assembly GCA_949130495.1). Taxonomy (NCBI): domain Eukaryota; kingdom Viridiplantae; phylum Streptophyta; class Magnoliopsida; order Dipsacales; family Adoxaceae; genus Sambucus; species Sambucus nigra. The sequence goes on from OX422214.1 coordinate 56,230,829, forward strand.
TGAGGTTGAAACCTTAGATCCAAGAGCTCATAAAGGCTAGGTGATGGAGGCAATAGAAAGCATTGTTCTGGATGATGATAAACCAGAGAGAACAACTCAAATAGGAGTGTTATTGGATCCGGTTCTTAAACAGGAATTGGTGGCCTTCTTGAGACAAAGAAAAAAGGTGTTCGCATGGATCCACGAAGATATGCCTAGCATAGACCCAAATTTCCTGTGCCACGAGCTTAATGTTAATAAGGAGGTTAAACCTGTAAAGAAACGAAGAAAAGTTTACAACCCGAAGAAGAATCAGGCTATATAGGAAGAAGTGGAGAAGCTTAAAAAAGCTTCCTTTATTGAAGATGTGAAGTAACCGGACTGGTTGGCCAACGTAGTTATGGTCAAGAAGAAAAACAAATAGGGGATGATGTGTGTGGATTTTACTGACTTGAACAAAGAGTGCCCAAATGATCATTTTCCTTTGCCACGAATTGATCAAATGATGGTTGCTACTTCGAGGCATAAGCTGCTGAGTTTTATGATGCATATTTTGGTTATAACCAGATCAAAATAAAGCCTTATTACTCCCCGCGAAACTTATTGCTATAATGTTATGCCGTTTAGTCTAAAAAATGCAGGTGCCACTTATCAAAGACTCGTGAACAAAGTATTTGAGGAGCATATAGGCAAGAATATGGAGGTGTATGTTGATGATATGCTGACAAAAAGAAAAAAATCTTCTGATCATATTGGTGACCTTGGCTAGACGTTTGATCAATTGAAGAAGCACCATATGAAGTTAAACCCGACCAAATACGTCTTCGGAGTTCAAGAGGAAATGTTCCTCGGGTATATAGTAATTCAAAGGGGCATCGAAGCTAATCCAGATAATATCAAGGCCTTGATAGAAATGCAATCCCTAACTAGTAAAAAGGATGTTCAATAGCTAACAGGGCGTGTAGCAACACTCAATAGATTTGTGTCCTGAGCGATATATATATGTTTACCATTCTTTAAGGTGCTTAAAAAAACCTTTGAATGGAATGATGAATGTGAAAAATCTTTCCAAGAATTAAAGAATTACCTAGGAGCACCCCCACTACTATCCTGACTAGTGTTGGGAGAAAAGTTGTACTTGTATCTGGTTTTTCTGAATCGGCTATTAGCTCTGCCTTGATCAGAGAGGCTAATGGAGTTCAAAAGCCGAATTATTAACTAGAAAAGATTTTAAAGGACCAGAGGTCAGATATCCCAGGCTAGAAAAATTAGCACTGGCCTTAATTGAGGCTAGTATATGGATGAAGTCATATTTTCAAGCTCATACCATAGCGGTATACACTGACATGCCACTGACGCATGCTTTGCATAATCCAGAGGAATTCAGAAGATTGATGTATTGGGGTGTGGAGTTGGGGGAATATGATCTTGTATTTGAACCAAGGTCTTCTTTAAAAGGCCAAGATGTGGAGAATTTTATTATAGAATTCACTTACCCAAAAGTTCCCGAACAACAAGGGACTCCTGTCAAGTAATACTCAAGAGTCAGCAGACCTACTGGGATTATCCCCGACCAATTACAAATAAAGGAAACTACAAAATAAGTTACCACTAACCAACCAGAACCCTCCAGCGCAGTAAATGAGATGAAAAATAAATATGAGGAGGTAAAGGATAAAATCTTCCATCAAAGGATTCTGACAAACCATGTGTTTTACAGTAATATTTCCATATGGAGTCTGTATGTTGATGGGTCTTCTCGTGCAACTGAATATGGAGCGAGAATTATCCTCGATACTCCAGATGGGATATATATATAGAGAGAGTATGCTCTACAATTCCAATTTCAAGCCTCCAATGATGAGGCATAGTATGAAACTGTGATTGATGGTTTAAATTTAGCCAAATAACTGAATGAGCAAGTTATGGTATACAGTGATTCACAGTTGGTGGTAAATCAGGTCTTGAAATTATACGCAGCTAAAGGAAAATTGATGTCCAGATAATTAACTAAAGCTTTGAAAGTAATCACTACTTTTCCAGCGGTTCAGATGATCAGAATTCCAAGACTGGAAAATGCCCGAGTAGATGTACTTGCTTAGCTAGCTTCAGCAACCAGAACCGAGTTACGAAGAACTATTCCTATTGAGCTACTTGCTAATAGGAGCATTGATGAAGATCTAATGGTTAATTTTATTGCATTTGACATGGGGCCATCTTGGATGGATCCCATAAGAGCTTATATTGCAGATGGAATTCTACCAGCTGACCTACTTGTATCTAAGAAGTTGAAATACAAAACTGCGAGATATGTTCTAGAAAATGGTGTGTTGTACAAAAGAGGGTTGACTACTTGTCTGCAACACTGTGTGCATCTAGCTGAAGTAAAAGATTTGATTGAGGAAGTTCATGAAGGGTTCTATGGATCCCATATATCCGGGAGAACTTTGTTACGAAGAATCAACACACAGAGGTACTACTGGAAAACTATGCGAGCAAATTGTGCAGCTTTTGCCAAGAAGTGTGATAAGTGTCAGCGGTTTTCTAGCATACGTAAGTCTCCACAAGCTCTCCTAACATCGATCAATTCACCTTGGCCCTTTGCTATGTGGAGAATTGAATTGGTCGGGCCTTTGCTGACCACCCGAGGAAGGTTTAAGTACCTGGTTGTAGCTGTTGATTACTTCACTAAATGGGTGGAAGTTGAACCCTTGATCTATATATCCTATGAAAAAGTTTATCAGTTTATTTGGAAGAATATCATATGCAATTATGGCTTGCCTTATGCCTTCATCACTGATCATGGCACATAATTTGACAATGACGAGTTTACTGCTTATTGTGCCCAATCCAATGTCTAAAAAATCCACTCGGCTCCTGGACATCCTCAAAGCAATGGCCAAACGGTGGTAACGAATAGAAATTTGTTAACTGGGTTGAAGAAAAGGTTGGAAAATGCTAAAGGTAATTGGATCAATGAACTACATTATGTCTTGTGGGCCTACTGGACAACCTCTAGAATAGCTACTAGAGAGACACCTTAATTGTTAACATTTGGTACTGAAAATGTAATTCCAGTCGAGCTAGGCTTACCCACTCACAGTGTTCTTAATTTCAATACCCCAGTGAATCATTTAATGAGAAGGCTGGACTTAGACATACTGGAAGAGGTACGTGAAGATGCAGCTCTAAGGAATGAAGCCTATCAACAACAGACTGCACGTTTCTACAATAAAAGGGTGAAGCCGAGCAACTTAAAATAAGGTGATTTAGAAGAACAACAAACTTGAAGACAATTGGCATGGGCCTCATCTCATTAAAACAGTTATCCGACCAAGCACATTTCGAATTGAGACTTTGGAGGGTGAAAAATTGAAGAATACCTACAATGCAGAACACCTGAGGAAATATTATCAATGATGTAATCATGTTGTACTCAGCTCATTTTAATATTAATGAGAATATGATTTCCTTGAAAATTTTCTTTTTCTTTTTGAAGTACTAGTGTTATGCACTACATTGTAGATGTATCATAAACCACCCATAAAATGTTGGTCGACATCAACAAAGGAACCAACAATGTTGGTTATCAACACAAGCCACCAATAAAATGTTGGTCAGCATCAACAAAGGCACCAACAATGTTGGTTGTCAACTCATAAAAACCATGCAAGGAAAAATTATAAGTCCCAAATGCTTGATTAATGAAGACCCGATGACAAATGTTCATCTAAACTGGGCTAAAAGGTGGACAAATATTCCACACACGCCAGGACACCAAGGTAACTAATACCTAAAAAGTAGGGCATATTAGTACAACCATAGTAAAATATTGGTAATTGGTACGATACTTGGGTAAAACCTAAGGGTATCAATAGAATCGATGAAAACTAAAAAGACATTCATATACAGAGACTAACTAAAAGTTAATCCATTCACAGTCAAAGACTAAGAATACATTCATATACAGAGATTGACTAAAAGTTGATCCATTCACAGTAAAAAATTGACAAGATAAGCTATACAAAGCCTTATTCTACAGAACGTTTCCCTTCAGCTTTTGAAATAGGGTACATTCCATCAAGAGGATCATCCAAAGTATATGGTTTTTTCATGCATTCTAACCTATCTAACTGGTGGATCCAATCAGGTAGTATTCATCTTTCCAAATGGATCTTTAAAATCATCCCTACATCTATTCTATATGAAATTTGGTTGGCTAGAAAGAGAGCAGTTTTTTAGGGAGTTAATATGTCAAATAGAAGAATTATAAAACGGGTTGTTTCAAAGGTAAACTCAATTGCAAAATCCTTCTCTTTCAAACCAAGCACGAATAATTCTTTATTATATGCTACCCAATTCTTTTAAATAGATCCCCCTCAAAAAATCATCCACAAAATCATCCCTATATGTTGGTCCAAACCTCTCCCTTTTAACCTCAAATTAAACACAGATGGAGCTTGTGATATTAATGGTAAAATGGGTTACGAAGCAGTCCTATGATAAAGGGAAGTTTATTTGGGATTTCTCTAGTTTTAAAGCAGGAGGATCAAGCATTGAATCCGAACTTTTACCTATTGAAGAAGGTTTAGCTCTTTGTGAAGGGAGAAGTTGTAATAGGTTGGAAGTGGAGTCAGATTCAAAAGTAGTAGTCAAGGGATTAACTTTGAAAGCTAAGGTGCCTTGTAAGATAAAAGAAGAAGTGTCAGCTATTAAAAACCAGTTGGATGATAATCATATTCAAATTTCTCACATTTTTAGAGAATCGAACCATGTAGAAGATCTTCTATCTAAATATGGATTGAACTCTCAAAAGCTATCAATATTTAATAGATTTTCAGAGCTTCCTCTATCTGTAAAAGGTTCTTTAAATTTAGATATAATTAATATTCCTTACTTAAGGAATATCAAAAGTAATTAGAATAGCTCTTTGATTGTAAACCACCTAGAGAGGGTTATTCTCTCTATTTAGAATAAAAGTATTTGATTCCTTTAAAAAAAAATCCCGAAGCATTCTGGTATTGTTACTACTAGGACGATCATACAGGTGAGGAGATCGGATGATCTCTAGTTAATTATGTATCTCGTAATCTCCCAAGCACTTTGAAATCAAGCATTGAGGAATATGGTGAATAAGAATCCAGTTAACATCTAACTTGAAAAGAGGATAGTCAAGCTTAAGCAGGCCTGGGAAATCCCATAATGAACTGTTCTGATCCACCTTCATCACTGTCAAAGCGTTCATTCAACCCCATTTATAGGTCTCATTCTTAGCTTATTAAAACTCATCATCAAGATGCCTAGAGATTCATTATACCCGTCCATCCAGACTTCCCTTGGTATAAAATTGAAAGGTTAATTTGTCAACCTAAGAATGCAGCTTCTTCAGCACTTCGATCTTAACTTGTAATTGAGAAGATTGAGTGGATAGTTGTTCACACAAAGTCTGTAGTTTCTGGGACATCTCAGAAATAGCATGATCTTTAGCTTTTAACTGCGCAACTTGATTGGCAAGGGCCTGTTGGGTCTTAACTTCATCTGTGGTAACTCAGTCAGGCTTATTTATTGATCGGGAAGAGGATGAAGGCTTAATCTTTTTTAATGCTTACAATTACTCCCTTAATGTTGTATTTTCATCTTCTAAAACGGAATACCCGTCATTGGTAGTAGGAACAGTAGTTTCAGGAGCAGATTTCAAAAGCTTCAATTGATCCCTTAAATTATTATTCTCCTCCTCTAGGAGTTTGGCAACAGTTCTAGTTTCTTTAACTTCAAACTTAAGCAAAGCTTCCTTTTTATTATAAGTATAAACAAAGTTATCAAAACCTCGATCTACACTTAAGCTTCAATATTTCTTCTTGTAGCTTTGGTGCAATAGGATAGTGGATTCTTTATGCTGTTCTTGGAGTTCTTCTATCATCTCATAGTAGGAAAAATTGTTTGCTACAGCCCTATCAAGTAAGTACTTCAAATATTTGTAGGCTTCTTTAGCTTTCTCTGATGCATCATCACCGAGAAACTTAATGATTTCTTCATCGGATAAGTCTATATGGCCAGCTTTAAAAAAAAATTGCACTTCCTCAGTAGCTCGATATCATTGGAGATAGTTGTTCCATATTTTCTACAAACTAGAAAGAAGATATGACCACCAATCAACAAAAAGAATGAAAGACATGCAAGACACAAAAAGGAATATAGGTTTCTTTTATTGATAATGAAGAGTTCAGGTATAATAAAAGTTAAGAAAAAGAAATAAAAGAGCAAAAGGTCAAATGTAGAACAATTTTACACCTTCTTCCTATCATTCTCAACCTTCTCATCCTGCTCGAAAGAAGGGGCTATAAATGGGAGTTGCTCGGTGGGGGAAGATAAGACTCTGTGACTTTAGGTTGGTCGGTAGCAGATTTAACTACCAGAGAAGACTCTTCAGAACCAACTTCATCTTCAATCTTATCCTCCATGATAGGAGGAGGACCATGAGTATATCTCTGAAAAATTTCAGAGCCTTTAATAGTGTTTAACTCTTAAAGAGAAGCAACCCAACCATCTCTGAAATATTTTTGTTTTGCATACTTAATCTGAGCAGAGGCAGGAAAAATGGCTTTGTTCCAGCCCTTATCCAAACCAGCATTGAAGGATTCCTTCATAGTAGAATTTTTCTTTAGCCTTTCAGAGGAAAGGTTGTCCTTCTATTTGGTCATAAGATCCTTAGTATTCTTTGCCCTGTGCTCAGCTTTCTTAGCCCTGCGCTCAGCTTCAAGGGAATTTTCCTCAGACGTCTGTCGAGTAGTTTCAGCAGTTTTTAATTTATCTTCCCAAGTGTTTCACTTAGTCTCCAAGTCTTGCTGAGAATCAAGCATAGAATTCTTCAAGACAACCAAAGCTTCATCCACATCATTTGAAGAAGAAGCCTGAATTGCATCATCCTTCTCCAGCATATTATTAAAATGCATAAAGAACTACAAAAGAATAAGATCAAGTTAGTATATGAAAAATATAAAGACAACAAAATCAAGAAGATGGAAATACCTTACTAATGCAAGGCTCTGAGTAGACAATTTAGAAACATTTACTTGGGGCATCGTGGCATCTGCTCCACTGTGGTCTGGAAGAGTTCCAGACTTGATCAACTTCCTAGCCAAACTAGGAGTAATAACTGCTGAAGGACCAGCATTGGAAGAAGCAGGTTTTGGGGAGCCAGAAGTTCTGTCACTAAGAAGGTCAGGACACTTTCCCTTCTTCATGAAATCGAAAAGAAGAATATCTGAATCAACAGCAGCTTCTTGATCAAGATCAATCACCAGAACAGGAGGAGTTGCAGGTCAGGAATAAAGGAAGAAATGGTATTTTTGTAGTGAAGAAAATAAGAAGCAGACCTAACGTTCTCCTCAGAAACCTTTTGATTAAGTTCCCAAATGAACTTCAATTATTTTAAGTTCAGTTCTCTCTCTTTGGGGGACTTTCTCTTCCTGTCAACTGCAATCAAATTTACAAAGCAATAATCAGTATGACATTTTATCAAATATAAACAGAGAAAAATTATTAAATGCAGAACAACCTATCCCGTTGCTAAAGAGAGGGCATATAGGTCCTTAATATTTAGAATCTCCATTTAAAGGAGCATGTTGCCAATTTTTTACAACTACCCCATGATCAAAATAATCCCTATTGGAATCAGGAAGGTTAACTACTAAAGCCTTACTAACTTCCCTAGTTTTCAAATAAAAAGTGGTGTCATAGTTATCCATTTATAAAAAATATTATTTTTGAAATCCCAAAATGGGTTCCACGAATTTGATTTAACCTATATACTCCTTTCACCACCCTCTATCTGATGAAAAATACTCTAGCAGGTACAATGTCAAATTATTGAAAAAACTCCAGACAAAGTGGATTGGGAGGAAATATGAACCCATACTCAGTAATAAAGATGGAAGAGAACCAATGGCCCTCAGCAAGAGAGAAAAAATCGAAAGGAAAATTGGGATGTTCCAGTACAACCCAAGACGAAATGTCAAAATCATTCCTGAACTTATCAAGCGATTCAATAGAATAAATAATGATGAAGAAGCAAAGACGAAGAGATAAAAGTTCTTACAAGGGTTTGAGGATTCAGCAAGATCAGAGGATAGAAAAAAAATGATCGCACGAAAGTTCAAAGAATACAACAGAAAAATCAGAAATGGAAGATAGAATATGATTGAAGTTTTATCACTTTTTTATAGGTCGCCTTAGAAACTGGGAAAAGTAATGATAAAAGATAACGACGATTGAGTTTACGACAGCTAATAAGAGAAAAGACGAAGATACCCAATAAATGCTCGCTAAAATTTGAAATATTTACAAAATTACCATTCGTGCTCAAATTTGTCAATTAACTGGATAAATTTCAGAAGTCTGGAAGGTCTGTAGTCGACCAAGTAGCTCAAAGTACTGTTAAAGCATAATGTTCCACACTTTCGCATCAGCTCCAAATATGAAACATTAGGGGCTTCTGTTGATACCAAAAATCACCACCTTACGTGGACCAATCACAAGACAGCACGTGTCATCCAATGTGGCACAAGTCTAATTCCGTATGATAAAAATCCCCTACCAACAAGGGATCCAGACCAATAGAGAAGACAGTCCAACAAGGGAGTCTGGCCAACTGTCGACCAACAACAGGGAGTCCAACCAGTATGGCCAATAAAGCGTCGTCAATAGTCTTATGTTTAATTCTTATTATGTATTGATGTAAATGCCTAACGAATGAGGGAATTTCATCCTTTAACATGGTGACTCTTGACACCCCTCTTGAGCAATAAATACATTATAACACCCTCATTGCAGGAGGATCGAAAAACAAATCAAGGCAGTCATGCAATACAAAACAGTGGACATAGGCTTTTCCATTGAGCCGAACCACTTTAAAAATCTCATCCGTCTTATTTGTTTTAATTATTTATCTGTGATCAATTAATTAAGTCTAATCTAGTTTATTGCATCAACATGTCCCAAGTCGAGGCCCTCCATACTAAGCATCAACAGGTAATACTTAATTCAAGTGGGCTTATTTCTCATGTCACTGGCATGCCTTTACGCTTTCTTTCAAACTTCCCATTTTACTTTGCGTATGCTTGCACAATTACTCACTTTGCCTTTTACTTTCATTTTAGGTGAGCATTTCTAGTATTCCCCTGACTGTGCATTTTCAACAAGTGTTAATGTGAGCACTCCATCACCAATGCCATCTCAGGTATTAACCTAACATTCATTGGTTTCTTAATTTCAATCTCTATACTTGTGCTATTTTATGTAAGTACTCAAAGGATTTCTTATTCTTTTCTATATTCTTCTCTTCTTCATTTTTTAGGTGGGAATCATGAGCCTTCCCATCATTATGGAACCTCAAGTGTGTATAGCCGTGGGTGTTCCCTCACCCGTGGCTCTTAAAGTAAGTATATAGGTGAGCGTTCCATTGACGTGGAGAATCTTGTTAGAATGGATATTATATAGTCATACTTACTTCTTTCATAACTTTCTTTTACTGTGCAAATGCTCAAGTAACGCTTTCCTATTTCTTTATTTTCAGGTCAGGTATATGAGCGTTCCTTTGACTGTGGAGAATTTTACGATCATTGAGGCGAGTAATCCCCATGTATTATTCTATCATACCTGATTCTTTTATAACTTGCTTTTAATATGGAAGTTCTCAAGTAATACTTTCATGTTTCTTTGTTTTCAGGTTAGTGCAACAAGTGCTCTTATAACTTCGGAGCCTCGGGTATTAATCTATTGTACCTCAGTATATTATTTTACTTGCTCTTACTGTGGAAGTGCTTGAATGAACACTTACTATTACTTTGTTTTCAGGTTAATGTCACGAGCGCTCTCGTGACTGTAGAGCCAATGGTTAGTCAAAGGGAGCAACGTAAGCTTTCTAGTAGCATGTTGATTCCTATTGGCATGCAGCTAAGTATTTTTCCTTTCTATTATTATATATGTTCCTTTAGATATTTTACTTAGCTTATTCCTTTCCTCCTTATTCTTTTCATAGAAAGAAACGAATAAGGCAGAGGTGGCAGTTGAAAAGAACAAGTAAAGTTTTGAGGCCATTCATTCTAATAGAATTAAGGGGGAGAAGTCCAGCGAGGGGCACTACACCAAAATATGTTTATGGTCATGGATTCAATCCGTGACCAAGCCTCTGAGTCACAGATCCAATCAGTGACCAATACAGATGTGACAAAAATTATTGGTCACGAACTTGATCTGTAACGCTCCGACCCGGATTTGTGGGCTACCTGTGGGTCAACCTAGTTCGATCCAAACGTTAGATTTGAAGTGAAACAAGACAACCTTAATAATTTTTCTAGTCCAACTTTATTTAATTAACATTCCACTTGTTTAGCATGCGATTCCCGTTTATATCAAGCTACGTGTGGGACCCGTGGGAAGCGTCCTCATAATCCAGTCATTTTGTGCTACAAACGTAAAATAAAAGAATATTTACCTATATAACACTCTCAAAATATGAAATTATGTAGAACTTGTCGTAACAAGGAGAGGTAATTAGACAAATAACCAGTGGGAAATACAATAGTGCAATATAGAATTGAATGGCAGAAAAGAGACTCCATAACGTACAACTTATGTGCATATGAAAATATGGTGTTTATATATATATATATATATAAACGTGCATATACTAATGCATGAATTCTTTTCTATTCCAAGAACGTTACTTGACTTGATTAAATCCCATTAATCTTAAAAAGGACCCTTCTTACCCCATTTTACTTAATTTGGAATCATTTCCCAATTTAACAAACTCGGTTAAATACTTAAACAAAATACTATTTGTTTAGATAAAAGCTCTTCATTTACCGAAATTTGCCTTTTACTCACACCAAAATTTCTTTAGTATTTTACTTGAAAACTACCTTTCAACACACGCACTCTACGTGTTGCAAAATACTTATCTTCCTTTTGAAAACCATTCACAACACACACTTGCTTTCATTTGGGTTAAAACCACCTTAGGCTGCTTGATTACCCATTAGCCACTTCACTTGTGTCATTAACTCACGCTTTGGTTGGACTTAGTCATTTTAAAATTTCTTGTCCAATTTACCTTTTGAACAGGAATATTTATCAATGTCATTTCACAAAGGTTGTATTTCTCAATTTCGTAGCACAATCAATTTCTTTATCACGTTTAGCCATTTCACATTATCTTTTGTTTGGAATTTACAATAAAACCAAGTACTTTAATGGGCTCCACACCACCGGCTACGCTACCATATGCTCTGGCCAGTGGTTTTGGATCTTTCACCTTCGAGTTTCGGGCCCTTCTTAATTATTCCCGGTCACATTCAAGTCCTTTTTCAATGTGTTAATACTTTGCAAATGTCCACATTATTCCACTTTTCCCAGTCAAAGTCAAAATCCCAGGAACTACACCCCATATTTGTGTTACACATTGAAAATTACCATTTCTTATCCTTTACAAATTTTCATTGATTTCATCCCAAAAATTACATTCTTTTAGGTCCATTTATTGTAACACCTTTTCCAACATTTTTATTTTATAAAAATAACCCACTTTATGTAAAATTGCCATTTTATCCATTTATTTTTGAATTCTTGAATGTTTTACTCATTCATAATTATTATACACTTTGGAGGTAACACACTTTTCAAGTTGAAAATCTCTTTATTTCATTGCTTTCTTTATCAAAGAAATTATTTGGAATTTTGAAGACTACTTTACAAGAAATCACCATTTTTCCTTTAATAACACATTTAGTCTTGAAACATATACTTATCACATTTTCAATACTTATTAACACACTTTAGGGGTTGAAATTTCTCTATTCTTTATTTCAGGTTAAAAATCTTTAAACCTTTACCAAATTTGTTCTTATGATCATTTCCAAATTACAATAAGTTTATACACATGGGAAGAGGGATTTTAAGTCCAAACATCCAATAAAATGAGTGTAACACATGATTTATTCAAGACATTTCATAATACTTGCAAAAACATGCTTTTCAAGGATAAAAGACATTTTTGTTCTTCAAAACTTGAATAAATGCCTAACTTCATAGAGTTTCCATTTTTACAAGAAAGCTCTAAAAATTTGCACATAAAATATTTTAACAAGATAAATATCATTTCAAAATATTTTATTTCATAAAAATGTTTAATACCACGACTTCTTGAAAACATAAAATTTTCTCAAAACTATGAAACCATTTGTAAAAACTATTTTACATAAGTCATGAGAAGTGACCACCTCAACATGCAAAGATTATACTCTTATGAACTCTAGTATATTTAACTCATATTTTTCAAAATAGAGTAATCTCAAACTTAACAAGAGTAGAGTTTTTCCCACGTCAAAGAAGCTCCAAAATGGCTGGATTAAATGTGGAAGAATATGGCAACCTCCCACCTCCTAATGTGGCCTTAAAGTGGTTTCCTAAGCTTGCTCCATTTAAATATCCATGAAAAACCCCTTCAAACTCCATAGTTTTTCTTCTTTTCTTCTTCAAAAATCCCTAACAACATCTTCATAAATATATATATCTTGCCTAACATGTGGTGTGTAAGTGTTTTATAGGCCTAAATATGGTGGAAAGGGGTTAAACTATGGTGGTTTGGGTTGGAAGGGTGGTAGTGGTGGGTTGTTTGGGTGGTGGAGAAACTGTAAGGGCTAAAGAGAGAGAGAGAGAGAGAAAATCTAATGGAGAAATATTGGAACGACCCCCAACACTCTCCCCTCTCTTATATATACTAAAAACCCTTAAAACCCATTACCCAAAGGTCACACAAAAGTCCCCCCTCTCCCACTATTTGATCTGCTCCATTGAGAGATTGATAACCCAAATGAACCAAGGTCCCTCATTGCGATGTACCATAAAAAATGCAGATTTTTTATTTATTTCTGCAGTCTCGTTCAAACAAGACTATACCTCATTCTAACGACATTGCATATCTTTCGAACAGGGTTCCAACAAAAATCCAATGAGGAGGGAAATGCGAACAAGTATTTCTTGTTCGAAGGTCATTAAAAGGGTTGTTCGAATATCCCTGTCTTTCTCGTTCGAGCAACTAAGAAGTTAGTTCGAAAGACCCAAAAATATACCTCCAAATTAAACATAAGGCCATTTTAAATCCAATTAAGTGCAACAAGGCAGGATACTACCCAAATTGGAACCATTATCCATCTCATAAGATCCAAATCCTACATCAACTCTCCAAATTACATGGGTACGGTCAAAACCAAGGGGGGTGTTACATTCTTCCATCCTTAGGGAATTTCGTCCCCGAAATTCTGAATCCATCAATTCCTCAATTCCTTGATGATTATTACTTCTTATTCTAAGTTATAGAGGTCTCTCAGGGCTAGGTCATCAAAATCCTCAGTCATTAAAAGTCATCGTACGTCCTTTCACAGGGGGATTGTCACTAAGGAACTCGACATGCAACACATTCTAATGCTCATCATCAAACTACCCAACAAAGTCATATAGTAGTCGTCGAGTCTCCACTTACCCCCGATGATCACACTCAATCAAGTTCTAAAGATTCTTTGTTAACATCTAAGGCATACTAGCACATCTACTGGGGCAACACTCCCTAGTGGTCGACATTCACCCAAGAGCAAAATAATATGCAACTAACACCAAACCCATCGTCGTAAATTATTTCAATTCTTACGACTACATATCCTGAGTCTCCTCGAATCCTTGGTCCATCCTATCCACACAAATTCACTGAAACTTGATACTAACATCACATCGCTAGTCACTCACTCTGAGGAGTGACATACCAACTAAGTCAAAAATCGTGTGTTCGACTAACATTTTCCCTAAGATCATTCTATGGACTTAGGATCACTCTGGACATCAAACTATGGAACACTCACCTGAGTATCACACTAATCAACTCGTTGTGTCAAAACAACACCACATGCTATGTTCCCTCGAGTTCTAACATTTTACAAGATTCCCAAATCATAATCCTTCTCTTTTTAACTAGAGCCGCAAATCACTATATCGGTCGATCCATAAGATATTTAATCTTAAGGAAAGCGGATACTACGAGCAAACTTTGCAACATAATGCGTAGCCACACGTACACAGAACTTGTGCAAAATAATGAGGATACTTTAATAAGGGCGAACCCAGTTATCGAGTTGCATTGACCATGCCAGGTCCAATCGCACTCTCACTGAGCTATACAGCGTTGTAATTGAAATAACAACGTGGCACAATCCCAAGCTACTGCAACTAAGGGATCATAATCCTAGACACCGAAACTGAAGGAACACAATCCATTGCCATCAAAATTAAAGGAACATAATGAATCAGAATGAATGGACAACCGCTTTGAGAGAGTCCCATGCACATGAAATGAACTATGGTTTACGAGATGCAAAACTACGTCGTACACTTTGAAATCTATGACTCCTCCTAGCAGTCCTCACCGGATCCTAGACTAGCCATGCACCCTGACTTGAGTCACAAGTCAAAACGAATCAGACCACGAACCATCTACTATGGTGAGAAGAACGTAAAACATGAACTATTATCCTTTAGGAAGTCAAACGCTGGATTTCCCTCCTTAGGAATAAGGCTTCCTCCTTTAATCCTTGATAGCAGGAATCACTCTGATTGACGAATGACAAACATCTTTGTCAATGCCTACATTGTCCTTACTTAAAGTCAACGTGACGTTGTGACCTACTTAACGTACCTAATCCACTGTTCACTTTATCGTACGATGATCGTATCCCAAACGTCTCCTTAGGCAATGCCCAACTAAGAGAAACACTCATCTTATTATAACCTCCAGTGATAAAAGGTCGACACTGTTCCTATATCCAAATTTTACCCAAACTGAACCTCCGTGATGGCCACATCGATTGTCATTAGCATTATAAAGAGCAAGAACTACACATATCTACACTTCCTAATTCGTACCGATTTGGCATGATGTTCCAAGAACTAGTCATTTCCCTGCTAGGTCTATTTTATCTTTATACTGATGGCACACGCTGATACCCTAATCACATTTTGATTTCTCATCCGGGATGCTATTCACAAGACGTCAATCATGACATCATTAATCGAAGTCTCTAATGCATTTCCTAGTACACATCAAAGTCAAGTGCGACACTTTCTACACTAGTCATCTTATAACAAATGAGCATTATGTCTGATCATGACATTAATCTCCAATTACCCTAGGAAGGTTGCATCACCTATTCGCACCAAGTTTGATAAAATCACCAAGCCCAGATGATTCAACTCCTTTGAACTTGACCAATAACCTTAGATTACCACATGACCTTCAATACAACTATCACTGTCTCACATTACTCTCTATAACATCGAACTTGATGGGATCTCTAAGGACACCCGACATTTCTTAATGTAAAAGTCACTAAAATCCTGATAAGATTTAATCACCTTGATCCTCTCATGGTGGGTATGCTCTACCGATTTTCCAGTACCTATCCCAAAACTATTAGATATTCATAAGGATACTACCCAACAAGTCTCCACATATGGCGAACTATAATCACCGAACACCTCAAGGCGTCACATCAAGTCGATTTATGTTTCCAAAGTTGCCACATGCAGTTGATCTCACGGGTCGGATGGAGTAGATACTATCCTTGTTTAACAATTGAGAATTTCTTTCCAAGGGATCCTCACTCTAAATTTCTATTGGACGAGGACCAAAAAAGTTTACCTCCCGTAGAACATTAATGAAGATGGGGTTCTTTCAAAGTCATCTACCTATTCTAAAATTGCTTCACATTCAATCACCACTTAGGCAATTGAAAATGGACTATGGTGTTCAGATAAAAATATTATTTCCCTTTCATTTGAAACCTTGGCATAGATCTAACCAATGACCTTCTCCTCGATACCCAATGAAAAGTACAAAAACTTTCTTCCAAGTGACTCGCGCCTTATACTACGTATTAAACCACAAGATGACACTACTAAGGATTTTAGCAGGATATAAGACATCGTGTATAACCTATAAGACTCTAAGTCCACTCTACTAACGTCACAAGGGATATTATTCCTCAAATTTTGCATAATATTCTCCAAAATAACAACATAGAAGGCAACCTAGGGTTTACTCGTATGTCACATAAAATCATCATCATTACCCATGTAACACACTTATCGCCAATGGCTCATAACTTACGATATAATCTATCAATAGATAAAGACTAGGGCACTCACACATTATGATAGTATCCTCTCAACTAATGCAAATTACACGTTCTCAAGGAATGACTAACACGATTCTACATGCCAACCTAATTCTCAAATACCCACGATATGATAATACCCCAAGGATCATGTTCATCTGATTACATCATCAATATTAGCCACCCATTTGTTCCCAACCAAGGGGCCTAATGCATCCCTATCAAAGAATCAATGTCGCGTAGTCATGAAACTCTATCCATCTAATCTCCACATTTGACTTAAATATTTCACACCTTTACATTGATGGACGTTATTCACCTTTATTAACATCTTAGTGAGTTCCTCACATCATCAAGGGTTGACAAAAAAACACCTCACACTAGAGAATATAGTGTCGCCACTAATGGTCTATCCAAACAATTGTAAATTACTACCATGTCTAAATCAGAAGCGCCGAGAACTATTAGAGGCAATTAACTTGGCCCTTTTCTAATTGGCAATAAATTGCCCATCGTGCTAATCTTCTTAACTCCATCATTAAGAACATGAACTGAAACCCTCACCTTTCTAGCTTGACAGGCCCAAAACCAACACCAACGTAGAAGATCCACTACCGACCTCATAACATCACTCCCGAAAGGAACCTTGAACCTAGAGCTCTGATACCATTTGTAATGTCCCTACCCGAATTTATGGGTTACCCGTGGGTCAACCCGATCTAACCAAACGTTAGGCGTGAAGTGTATTTAGACAACCTAAATAATGTGGCAAGTCTAGTTTTATTTAATTAACATTTCACTTGTTTAGCATTCGATTTCAGTTTATATCAAGCTACGTGTGGTACCCGTGGGAAGCATCCTCGAAATTCAAGCATTAAGAGTTACCAACGTAAAATAAAAGAATACTTACATGTATAAATCTCTCAATATACGGAACTGTGTACAACCTACCGTAACAAGGTGAGGGAATGAGCCAAATGGACGGCAAAAAATACAACAATGAAATATAGATTCGAACACAAGAAAAGAGAAACTATAACGTACCACTTACGTGCGCATGCAAATATGGTATATATATTCACATATTTATACCGATGCATGAATTCGTTTTCATTCCAAGAGTATTACTTGACTTGATTAAATTCCATTAATCTTAAAAAGGAGCTTTCTTGTCCCCTTTTACTTAATTTAGCATCATTTCCCAATTTAACAAACCCGATTAAATACTTAAACAAAATACCATTTGTTTAGGAAAAATAATTCATTTATAGAAATTTCCCTTTTACTCACGACATAACTACTTTATTATTTTACTTGAAAGCCACCTTTCAACACACGTACTCTCCGTGTTAGAAGATACTTGTCTTCCTTCCGAAAACCATTCACATCACACACTTGTGTTTATTATGGTTTAAAACCTCCTTAGGTCACTTGATTACCCATTATCCACTTCACTTGTATTATAACTCACGTTTTTCTTGGACTTAGTCATTTTCATATTTCTTGTCCAATTTACCTTTCAATAGGAACATTTATCAATGCCATTTCACAAAGATTGTCCTTTCTCAATTTCTTAGAACAATAATTTTTTTTATCTTGTTCATTTTTTTCACATTATCTTTTGCTCAAAATTTACCATATTATTACGTACTTTAACGGGCTCAGCACCATCAGCTACGCTACCATATGATTTGGCCAGTGGTTTTGGGTCTTTAACCCTAGGATTACGGGCCTTCTTAATTATTTTCGTTCACATCCAAGTTCTTTTTCAATGTGTTTAACACTTTGCAAATGCTCACATTATTCCACTTTTACCGATCGAAGCCAAAATCCTGAGAACTAAGCCCCATATTTATGGTACACATTGAAAATCACCATTTCTTGTCCGTTACACATTTCGTTGGTTTCATCCCGAAAATTAAACTTTTTTGGGACCATTTTGTGTAACGTCCTTTTTGATATTTTTATTACATAAAAATGTTCAAATTTATATAAATACCATTTTATCTATTTGTTTCCAAACTTGTATTTTCCTTCATTTTCACGAAGTGTTATTTTCCACAACCACTATTAAGTTATGCATACCAACTTCTTGAATGTCTTACTCATTAATACTTATTATACACACTTTTCAAGTTGTAAATCTCTTTATTTCATTATTTTCTTTATCAAAGAAATTATTTGCGACTTTAAAGATTACTTTACAAGAAATCACCATTTTTCCTTTATTAACACATGTAGTCTTGAAACATACATTTATCATATTTTCTACATTTATTAACACACT
Organism: Sambucus nigra; assembly: GCA_949130495.1. Classification (NCBI taxonomy): domain Eukaryota; kingdom Viridiplantae; phylum Streptophyta; class Magnoliopsida; order Dipsacales; family Adoxaceae; genus Sambucus; species Sambucus nigra. Next base: position 56,249,318 of record OX422214.1, read on the forward strand.
TTAAGGGCTGAAATTTCCATTTTCTTTATTTCATGTTAAAACTCATTAAAACCTTTACTAAATTTGTTCATATGCTCATTACCAAATTACAACAAATTTATATACACGGGAAGAGGGATTTTAAGTCCAAAAATCAAATAAAATGAGTTTAACACGTGATTTATTCAAGACATTTTATAATACTTGCGAACTTATGTTTTTCAAGACTAAAAGAAATTTTTGTTCTTCAAAATTTGAATAAATGCCTAACTTCATAGAGATTCCATTTTTACAATAAAACTCTAAAACTTTGCACATAAAATATCTTAACGAGATAAATATCATTTCAAAACATTTTATTTCATGAAAATGTTTAATACCAAATCTTATAAAAAAATATATAATATTTTCTCAAAACCTTGTAGCCATTTTGTAAAAATTATTTTACATAAGTCATAAGAAGTGACAACCTCAACATGTAAAGATTCTACTTCTATGAACTCTAGTATATTTAACTCATATTTTGAAAAATAGAGTAATCGTAAGCTCAACAAGAGTAGAGTTTTTCCTACCTTAAAGAAACTCCAAAATGGATTGATGAAATTTTGAAGAATATGGCAACCTCCCTCCTCCTAAGGTGGCCTTAAAGAGGTTTCTTTGCTCCATTAAGCATGCTCTATTGAAAACTCCATGAAAACACCCTTCAAACTCCATAATTTATTCTTCTCCAAAAATCCCCAACAACATCTCCATAAATATATATCTTGCCTAGCATGTGGTGTGTAAGAGTTTTATAGCCCTAAATATCGTGGAAAAGGGTTAAAGTGTAGTGGTTTAGGGTGTAGGAGTGTTGGTTTTGTGGTGGTGGAGTGTGGTTTGGGTGGTGGGGAGACTCCAAGGGATAGAGAGAAAGAGAGGGAGAAAATTATACTAATAAGTGTTGTAATGGTCCCCAACACTCTACTCTCTCTTATATATACCAAAAACCCTTAAAACCCATTACCCAATGGTCTCCCAACAGACCCCCCACGAGAGAAAATCATACTAATAAGTGTTGTAATGGTCCTCAACACTATACTTTCTCTTATATATACCAAAAAAACCTTAAAACCCATTACCCAATGGTCTCCCAAAATACCCCACGATTTGATATGCTCTATTAAGAGCTTGACAACTCGAATGATCCAAGGGCCCTTATCGTGACAACATATAAATTTTACAAATTTTTTTTCTGATTTCAATAGTCTCGTTCAAACGAAACTAAACCTCATTAGAATGACATCGTATCTCGTTCGAATGGGGTTCGAATGAACGATTCTGGAAATATGAATAAGTATTTTCCATTCGAAGGTCGTTAAAAGGGCTATTTGAACGACCCTAGCTTTCCTATTTGAACGACCAAGAACTTCATTTGAATGACCCAAAACTACCCTCCAAATTAAATGTAAGGCCATTCTAAATCCAATTTAGTGCATCAAGGACATGATACTACCCAAATTTGACCTATTATCCATCTGACAAGATCCAATGCCCAACTAGGTCAAATCAAGTCACCAAATTTCACGGGTATGGTCAAAACCATAGGGCGGCATTTATATGATCCTTGACCAAAAGACACAGTCATCGACCCGAGAGTGGGCCAGTATATGACATGTTAGTCATGAAAAAAAGCCCTTACCAGCTTTGAAGCCATAGTCACGGACCCAATCCTTGATCAAATTTTAAACCGTGATCATGGACCTAATCCGTGACCAATCTTCTACACATGTTTCAATGTGGTCATGAACCTGAACCATGAAAAGTCTTCTATATATGGTTCAATGTGCCCATAGCTCCTATCCACGATAAGATATTTATTACAAAAAATATTAAATGTGGTCATGGTTTAATCCCGTGTCCATATTTATTTGAAAAAAATATGATTGGTGTTTTTTCTCAACTTGGGAGTCCCATGAATACGCAGTCAGTTACTACAAGTTACGTTGGTCACGTGCGAGGTGTTCATGCCGCTTGCAGGGCTATTTTTTTTTAGGGTTTTCACCCAATAGCGGTACATTTTCAAGTCTAAGTGTACATATTGGTAAATTTCAGTTCTATTCTCAAACTAGGAGTCCTATGACTACGCATTCAATTGGTTCAAGTTACATTAGTCATGTGCGAGGTGTTCGTACCCCTTGAGGGACCGTTCGGTGGCTAATCAGGATATCCATCCACTAGTAGCACATTTTCTAGCCTAAGTGTATCTATTTTCATATATTTCTCCTATTCTCAAACCTCTCGTAACTACGTGATCATTTTCTAAGAGTTACATTTGTCACGTGTGAGGTGTTCCTGCCCTTTGCGGGGCCGTTTGTGGCTATTCGGGATTTTCACCCACTAGCGGTACGTTTTTAAGTCTAAGTGTGCCTATTAGCAAATTTTGGTCCTATTCCTAAATCAGTAGTCCCATGACTACGCAATCAGTTGCTACGAGTTACATTGATCACGTGCGAGGTGATCTTACCCCTTGTAGAGCCGTTTGGATCTGTTTGAGATTTTCACCCATTAGCGGCATGTTATCAACCCTAAGTGTGACTGTTTGTCAATTTTGGTCCTATTCTCATATCGGGAGTTTTGCGACTACCTGGATAGTTTCTACGAGCTACGTTAGTCACGTGTGAGGTGCTTGTGTACCTTGCGGGGCTGTTTGGGGGTTGTTTAGGATTTTCGCCCACTAGAGGCACGTTTTCAAGCCTAAGTACGCATATTTGTAAATTTGGATTATATTCTCAAATTAGAAGTCCCGCGACTATGAGATCAGTTACTATGAGTTATGTTTGTCACGTGCGAGATATCTGTGACCCTTGAGGGGCCATTTGGGGTTGTTCAGTGTTTTCTCCCACTAGCGGCACATTTTCAAGCCTAAGTGTGCCTATTTGTAAATTTTGGTTCTATTCTTAAGTCAGAAGTGTCGTGACTATGAGATTAGTTATTATTAGTTGCATTGGTCATGTACAAGGTATTTATGTCCCATGTGGGGCCATTGGGGGGCTATTCGGGATTTTTGTCCCTAGCGGCACGTTTTTAAGCCTAAGATGCCAATTTGCAAATTTTGGTTCTATTCTCAAATCAAGAGTCCCTCGACTATGCATTCAGTTGTTACGAGTTACATTGGTCACGTGGGAGGTGTTTGTGCCCCTTGCGGGGGCGTTAAGGGGTTATTTGGGGTTTTAGCCCATTAGCGGCATGTTTTCAAGTCTAAGTATGCCTATTTGAGAACTTCGGTCCTATTCTCAAACCAAGAGTCCCATGACTACACGATCAGTTGCTACGAGTTACATTGGTCATGTGCGAGGTTTTCGTTCCCCTTACGAGGCCATTTGGGGCTGTTAGGAGTTTTAGCCCACTAGCGGCACATTTTCAAACCTAAGTGTGGCTATGTACAAATTTCGATCCTATTCTCAAGCCAGGAGTCACGCGATAAGTTGCTATGAGTTATGCTAGTCACGTGCAAGGTGTTTATGCCCGTTGTGAGGCCGCTTGGTGGTTTTTCGGGGTTTTTGCCCACTAGCGGCACATTTTTAAGCCTAAGTGTGCCTATTTCCAAATTTTTGTTATCTTCTCAAATTAGGAACCCCGTGACTAGGGGTCAGTTGATATGAGTTATGTTAGCCACGTGCAACATGTTCGTGCCCCTTGCGAGGCCGTTTAGTGATTATTCGAGTTATTTTCCCACTGGCGGCATGTTTTCACGCCTAAGTGTTCTTATTTACAAATTTTGTTCTTTGTCTCATATTAGGAGTCCCAGGACTACGCGGTCAGTTGCTATAAGTAACGTTGGTCATGTACGAGGTATTTGTGCCCCTTGCAGGGCTGTTTAAGGATGTTTGGGGTTTTTGCCCACTAGAGGCATGTTTTTAAGCCTAAGGGTGTCCATTTGCAAATTTCAAACCTATTCTTAAATCAAGAGTCCTGAAGCTACGTGGACATTTGCAACGAGTTATGTTTGTCACGTGCAAGGTGTTCGCTCCCCATGCGAAGCCGTTTGATGGTTGATCATGATTTTCGCCCATTAATGACACGTTTTCAAGCTTAAGTGTGCCTATTTGCAAATTTCAATCCTATTCTCAAACTGAGAGTCTCGCGACTACGCGGTCAATTTCTACAAGTTACGTTGGTCATGTGCGAGGTGATCGTTCCTCTTGTGAGGACGTTTGGGGCTATTCGAGGTTTTTGTCCACTAGTGGCACGTTTTCAAGCCTAAGTTTGCCTATTTGGAAATTTCGATCAAATTCTTGAATCGTGAGTCTCGTGATTATATGGTCAGTTGCTAAGAATTACTTTGGTCACGTACAAGATATTCGTGCCCCTTGCAAGGACGCTTGGGGACTGTTCGGGATTTTCACCCACTAGCGGCACATTTTCAAGCCTAAGTGTGTCTATTTACAAATTTTAGTCCTATTCTCAAATTGGGAGTCCCGCGACTATTCGATCAGTTGCTATGAGTTATGTTGGTCACGTGCGAGGTGTTCGTGCCCATTTGGGCTCCTGTTTAGGGGGTTTTCGGGATTTTTGCCCACTATTGGCACGTTTCAAGTCTAAGTGTGCCTATTTGCAAATTTTGGTCCTATTCTCAAACCAGGAGTCCTACGACTACGAGGTCAGCTGCTATGAGTTACATTAGTCATGCACGAGGTGTTCATTCCCCTTGCAAGGACATTTTGGGGTCATTCGAGGTTTTCTCCCACTAACGACACACTTAGCCTTGAATTTTAAATCAAGCCTAAGTGTGCCGATTTACGAATTTCAGTTTTATTATCAAATCGAAAATCATATGAGCACGTAGTTAGTTACTACGAGTTACGCTGGTCACGTGCGAAGTGTCCATGCCCCTTACGAGTCGTTTAGGGGTTGTTCGGGTTTTTCGCCTTTAAACATTCGTAAATCAAATTAACCATTCATAAATCTAATAAAACATTTTTAAATCAAATTAAACATTCGTAAATCAAATTAAACATTTATTTATCATATTAAACATTCGTAAAATCAAACTGAACATTTATAAATCAAAGTATAGCGCTAATATAGTCTCAATATCATAATCGGATACAAATAAGATTGACAAAGGTAAAATAATATTTTGATACTCAATCTTCCTCTAAATCAACTCAAAGATCCTTCAAATTAGGGTTGAGATTGCAAGATGGACATTGTGCTATTCCTTTGAAAATTCATGGTGTTGTGTTTTTAAATTTTTCTATATGAGTGAATCAACTAGATGACGCATCAAATTCCCACCCACCTCGCATCAAGTGTTCCATCTCATGGTTTTCGCTATCTTCGGTACAATAAAAAACTGATTTAACCGTGATCCAAGTGGAAACTTTTCAAAACCTTTTGTAGGACTTATGATATTTTATAACCTTGTCCTTTCCATTCCCACAAGACATATATCTATGCTCACTACATACAGGACATTCATCCTTCTCTTCGTGCTCATTATGGCACAATATGCAATCGTATTTTCTTGCATGAATAGATTTGTACGTCAAACCCAAACCCTTCAAGATCTTTTTCATCTTAGGATAATTCTATGGTAATGTGTTATCATTTAGGAGGATTTATTTAACCCAATTAAGAATTTCGGTTATGTTGCTGCCAGAAAAACCAAATTGACTTTTCAAATTACACAAATAAATCATTGCATATAATACCAAGTGATCTTCATCGCAATATTTATACAAAAGTCTAGTCACATCGTCCTTCAACCGTATGTATTCTCGATGTCCTGATAATTCAACATCAAATTATTCATTTACTTGGTCATAATGCGTATTATCGGTATCCATAAGTTGGTGGTTAAATCGTGGTGGACTCTGTAAGCATCATCAATTAGGTTGATCAATGGACAATGTGTTGACAAATTATGTACCACTTCCACTCGTTGGGGTTTCATTATTCAATCGGGTACCGATAATTCTTCTGGACTATAAGGTATATTTTTTTCACCATTCCATATATTATAGTCTGACAAATTCCCCACATAAGTAAATGCAACTCAACGTTTTCTAAATACTTATATTTTTCGTTCATACAACGGGTACATGAACATGGAATCTTGTCACTTTTAAGATTCTTATAAGCGTATTTAACAAATTCTGAAATGCCTTTTACATGATTATATGTTATTCAGTTAGTCTTCCCCATCCACTCTTTGTATTGTTGGAAATCCATTTAATAATTTTCAAATGTGAGTCATGTATTAATAGGTCAAAATAAATATCATGCTGTATACAAGAAAGCATAATTCTCAACCTAAACTCAAATTATAAGAATTTTTAACTAAAATAACTTAAAACTTGACCACTCTATATTATTACAACTTAGAACTTAAACAACTTAAAATAAAAATATATATTATTATAACTTAACTAACTGAAAAATTGGCCAAGTGATAAAATAATTCACATAATACTTCAATTATTTCCCTTCTTTGTTGTCAACGTGCACATGTATATCTTTACAACCGGTGTATATTTCATCAATCATCACCTGAGCCTCACCCTTTTTCAAAGGTCGGTTATGTACTTTAGTTCCAACAACTACACAGATAAGTGTGCACATGCCAACAATCCTACTATTGGTAAGGTCCTTGAAATAGAATTACTTTCCATAGTCACCAGGAGTGGTTGATGATGATCCAAGACCCGTGACAAGCGGAGGCACTAGGAAGGGGAATGTTGAAGGGGGAAAGATTTGTGACGGTTATGTTAAAGGACGCGACATTTTTTAAGGGAAATTTGTAGAGGGAGAGAAGGGGAAACCTTGAGGAGGCATTGGGAGGCAAAAAGCTCAAGTAAAAAAGGACACAAAATTTAAATTTTCACTTGCCAAGGCTCCCACGTTTGTTTTTATCTCTTAGACATCCCCACCGGTCTTGGAATGATGTTCCTCTTGGGTAGAGATACGATTCTTGACGGAAGAAAGCTCATCCACGAGAGGTGTAATGTGTTTTAATTTTGTTTTCGGCATATGTGATCTGACAACTCTTGTTCTTCCTCTTTTGTCCTTTCTAATAGTCCGGGTCAGGGAATTATTTTCTATGTAATCATAAGGGCTCAAATATGACTGACTGCTAATGGCCTCTATTATGACTAGAGTCTTAGCCAAGTGCGGTGGGAATTTATTATCTTTGTCCCGTCAGGTATGCACGTACAAGTTGGACTAATTTGGTTCTTTGTCGACATTTGGACCATCCTTTGTCCTATTCGTCTATTCATTCTTCAAATCTTCATATGATTTGGATCCCAGCCTATGGACATCATTTCTTTACCTTATTTTGTTTATTTTTCTTCCTCTGGACTAGCTTCTAATCCATCGCCTCTTTTTCCAAAAAATCATTCCACTGATCAACCGACATTTTAACATTCAGAGGAACTCTATCTCTCAGCACGAAAATGTCATAGCTCAATGCCCCCTTTTGGAAATGTATTTGTTGAATATTTCTCTGCTATGTTCTCAGCTATCAATCAATTTAGGAAAGAACATTTTTCTTTGATCGGGAAGTAAGTGAAAATCGCTTGCAAAGTTGGTGATAGATGTCATCTTTGATGGCTTGATCAACTAGGTTTTAGTTGTCTCCTCTCCCCACTCTCACATTCATTTTCCCAATCAATAAACACTAGGATTTAAATCTTTGGATGTCATTTTTATCACTAGTGGGGTTATTCCTGATAAAGGAAAACTCAATAGGCTTCTTCTCTTTTGATCGGGAGGTGTTAGAAGCACTGGGTGGGGGCATTGGAGCAATAGGGGTTTGTTGCCTACTCGTACTTGGAGTTGTGGACTGAACCAATGGTGGAGTTGAGAATTTCTCAGCAATTGGTGATGAGAATTCTTGTTGGTTTGCACGAGATGAGAATCCTAGTTGGGGTGTCACCTTGTCACTTGGTACATCTTCTCAATTTCCGCCGGATATTATCTACAAAAATAAAAATTAATAAGCGACTAAATAATTATAATATGAAATTATAATTAACTAATCAAGTTTATGACTATATACATGTATCTACCTTTTTAGAGTAAGACTTTAAAATTTGTTCAATGTGTCTAATATCCATCCATTTGGTATTAGGTTTTAAAAACCTATGAATTTTTGCACGTGGCCAACTAGGAGGAAGCGTATTTATGATTGATGGATAGATGTCCGTGAGATAAAATCTAAATCCCATCTTCTTTAATTTATTGTCAAGATTCAAATTAGCGAGCATATGTTGCGAGACATCAGAGTCTAGGTTAATGCTCTCTGTACGTAGTTGTATCCATAGCGGGTGATTTTTTCGTACCTTCTCTAACAGCGTAAAAAAGGTCAGGGCTACATCGGGATTATATACATGAAATATATTATCTCCAGCATCATCCCATCTTTCTGGTAGGGAAAATAGAATACATTCAAATAAGTACTCTTACTAGAGATTAACTCCACGATTTGCAAGATAGTTCAATTGTTCGATCTTCTTATTCCCATACCTATAAATAGGATTACCATTTAAATGGCGCGCACTAATAAAAGAGGTATAAGTGCGGTCCAATTGTAACAACTCTTACTATTATTGTCAGTTATTATCACCGTGCCTCATTCTTTCTGAGAAAAATATACGAGGGCGTGAATATGAGTCATTAAATAATGACTCTAATTAAATTCTTTTTCAACCGATCCAATTTAAGTTTATCTTGTTTTAACAAATGAGGTATATGCCTATATTAGTTTGATTAAGGTTTTGATTCATCACTACCCTTCTCTTAACCCCGGGCGTGTTGGATGTCACCAAGGTGAAATCCAAATAACAACCCATCGTAAGTGTTAAGACACATTTTGTTAGGGTTTATTATGAGAGAGCTTGGAAGTCTATGTGTATTATTAATCCAAGCAATCCAACATCACTATCCAATAACCAAACCAACAACCAATAATAATCTCGTACTCCTTCTATCATCTACACGATAAAACACATACCAATAATAACAATATCTCATAGTAAATCTCATCAATTTGGTTCATAAATTAGGATTTAGTAAATCGAGTTTAGGGTAGTTTTTGACTAAATTAGGGTTTAGTAAATAGGGTTTAGGGTAGTTTCTCACTAAATTAAGGTGTAGTAAATAGGGTTTAGGGTAGTTTGTCACTAAATTAGGGTTTAAGGTATTTTCACACTAAATTAGTTTTTAATTAGGATTTAGTATACATGGTATTTTTTAACTAATTTAGTTTTTAAAACAATGGGAAAATTTTCCACTAATTAGGGTTTAAGAATTGAAAATTTTAAATTAGTTAAAATACACACACACACACACACACACAGATATATATATATATATATATATATATATATATATATATATATATATATATATATATATATATATATATATATATATATATATGCATGTATACACACACACACATATACATGGTATATATAAACACACATATATACACACATAAATACACACATATACACGTACACACAATAGATATATATATATAGAGAGAGGTAGAATTTTACATAAGAGAGTGAGAGAGAGAAAGTCAAAGAGAGAGAGAAAAGCCAGAGGAAATCCAAAGAGAGAGAGGTTTGTGATTTGAGAGAAATAGAATGAGTCTGCGTGTGAAATGGCTTAAGGGTTTTGGGTTTATAAATAAAGAGTCTGGTCATGGCTCAGGGTTGTGACCACATGTTGTGACCCTTTTTTCCCACATCATCGTCCATGACCATGTCATCATAATTGCACTTGTCACGATCCATAACAATGACCTACTATCGTAACCATTCCAAAATGGTCATAGCTCGAAGTTGTGACCACAGTTGGAGGGAATTTTAGCCATCGTCATGGAAATGGTCATAGCCAATGACTGTGACCACAATTTGAGGGATTTTTAGCATAATTTTATTGCCATAATGGTCACGCACTTGTCACGAACCATAGTCGTGACCCAATCTGATCACGATCTGGACTATAACCAGATCCAGTGAAGGCACTCGTTAACCATATTCATAAGTTTACTTCAACTCCTCCAATCAATGTTACCAGGGCAGGTGCTTCCATCTTTTTGGCAGCTATCAAAGACTTGGAGAGTTGGTACCACTTCAAGCTCGATTGTATTGATGCTTTTGTTCACATACTTATCCATCTAATCACTAAAAGATTAATAAAAGACAAGTTCTACTAAAAAAATTAGATCTAAGTGGCGTCATTCTAAGGCCAATAGTATTCACAAGCAAATCCAAACTTTAGAACTAAAGCTAGCCAAAGTACTATCTAATGAAACAAAAGACGCGGATCGACTAACTAAGCTCCAAGAAGATGTTGTTCGACAGATTGGCCCCTCGTTCGAAGGGTTCTACTCAAAGTAGAATAATCATTTCTTTTAGCCGATTAAACTCTTATGAACAACTATCTTCTTTGGTTTGTAACATCATGATTTGTTCTAGTTCGAGTAGATCGTTTATATAAAAGAGAATGAAAGAATATTTTGGATATTTATCTTTGACCCTTGTATTTTTCATTCCTTATTTCATACGCTATGGACTATCCCTTATTCTGGAGGAGTGTCTGCTCGTGAATTTATATCATTCCCGTTTTCTATGAAAGTGTCTTGTCCCAATTTGGCGAGTAAAATATGTAACCTTCCCATATTCTGTGGGAGTATATTACTTCGTAATTTTGCGAGTAATACATGTAACTTTCCCATATTTTTGGGGAATTATTGTCCTATATTTATTTCATAAAATAAGAATTGGGAGCTAAACCCCTTCCATTATTACGAATAATATACAGACTATTTAAATAACATGCAAAATTTTCTTCTTTTTTAAAAAACATTGTCAATGAAATTGTGTACACCTTATTATATTATGTTGGGTACTCCTTTCTGGGAGCTTATCCCTTAAAGTATTGCAGGTAAAGGTTCCTTGTTCATCATATTTTATCATTGGGAGGTATATACCCCCCAAAGCTTGATGAGCAATGCTCCGTGAGTTAGATATATTTTCCATTATGTTATGTGTTCGGGGTGTCCCCTTCCACATGGATGATTAACTTAGCCAAGAGAATTGATTGTTCACAAATAAGCGCGTTGAACGATCTCTCTTCGAATATTCTTCGTGTAGGTGGTTCGCAGGACCCACCTCGAAGACTATGTACAAGTAAGTATCCCGCAACGTTCTACCTCGAAGGTCTTCCAACGGACCCTGCTTGAAGAACCTAACTCGAAGAACAAAGGTCACTCGGATGATAATAGTTTGTAATAAAAAATATAATGTTGTATTATGTACTTTATCTAATGAATATATATATTGAGTTGGGTCACTTGGTACCCATGAGGGACCATGCCTGGCAGGGCATGGGAAGTCTTTCATGTCCTATCAAGCAACCTCCTCTCCAGAACTTCCCAAGGACATGGTTTAGAGGATTGAGAACAAGGCAAAGTTGGGAACTATCACCAACCCTCTTGACAAAATTGGACAAAACTTCACCTAGGACGAATGTTATTCGAGCCTACTCATTGCTTACCTACTCAAATGAACCCCCTTGAGTCATTCGATCTCCCTCAATACTTGCCCCCTCGAGGTACCTCGGGTGCCAGCCCGTCTGAGTGACGTGACTAGATACCAAATAACAGCCACTGTTTGAACCACTTCCTGACGTCATGACGTTTGACATCTAGGAACTCAAGAATACAACACTCAAGTGCCTTTATCCTTAGGATGGAAGATCTAGTTCACCAAATATGGCCGTATAGCCATCCTAGAGTAAGCCTCGAGCTGACAAATCATATCCTTCACTAATGACTTCAATACTTCTAACCAATAGAATGTTTTCACTCCAAAACCAACAGATCCCACCCATTAAATGTAGTATCTCATGCATTTAATGCACCAGGACAAGGGATCGAGGGCATGCTGACTCGAGCAACCTCTCCCTCCATATAAATAAGATAAAAAACAAACAAATCAAAAAGGAGAGAGGATACAGAGATCAGAACTGCTACCCAATTTTCCTCATACCAGAGAACTCTCGCGAGATCATTAACTCCCATACACACTCAATGCTCTTATCATTGAGCATTAATTGAGCTTGAAGTTCCTGCCTTGCTTTATTGCGCCTAGAGTACTGGTTCTTTCTCCCTCTGACCATGCTACCTGTTGGTCCCATTCATTTATTATGTTTGCCATATGTTTCTCATGTCGATATGTTCTTTAGTGGAACTTTGAATATTAAATCTCTCTATCTCTAATTCACCCGTGGTTCTAACCTATACTTTATATCTAACGGTGTTGGTCCCGATCTAATAAGGGGTTACGCCTCACTTAATACTAATAGTACTTGAAGAACCCACTTCTTACATTTGGCGACTCTGCTGGGGAAGTATTCTCTTTTGAAAATATACCAGAGGATAGCACCATTAGAAACATTGATTTTGACACCGTACAGCGTGAAAAAGCAAGTAACGATGCATTGCCAAAAGTGGGGAGAACGACAAGGATAGAACCTAGCGCACTTGGAATTGGTATCACAGAGACAATGGCCATGCAAGGGGGAATATGCCAGGCACAGATTCACGGGTTGATGGGACTATTCCCAAAGTTAATTAAGACTCCGGTAGCCCAGGCAATGTTGGGATCCACCATGGGAGCGAGTTCCTTTACCACACCGCCAGCCAATATACCAGCTCCAACTGTTACCGGGGGGTGGCGGTGCCTGCTTTCATTAACACTCTCCCTGTGGTTCCACCAGTGACAAGGGAACTGAAGTTGCAAAACGGGGGAGTAACTCCAGCTGCTCCAGTTATCGTGGTAAGTCAAGGTTTAGGCGTGTCAGCCTCAACGACCCCGGTGATGACAACGTCATCATCAGCTAGCCCTAGCCAGCCAATTTAGAAGATATAAAGAAAGAGCCACTAAAGTTCATAGCAGTATCTAAAGGAGAAATCTCTTCCATATATGACGACTTTCTTACTCCATACCCAGAGGAGTATAATAACGAACCCTACCCGGTGGGATATATTCCCCCACTCTTTGAAAAGTACACGAGAAAATGCATGAATCCCAAGGAGCACGTGAAGAGGTTCATCAAGATTTTGGAGGCCCATTACAATGACAAAAGGTTGAGGGTAAGAGAGTTCTCAAAATCCCTGACAGAGAAAGCCTACACGTGGTATTCCCACCTAGCTCTAGGTAGTGTAAGTTCTTGGAAGGAGTTACATATTTTGTTTGTGCAAAAAAATTTCTTGGCTGAGGACGAGTTCACACTCACCCAACTCGCGAGCGAGAAACAGAAGCCAAGAGAGGATGTTATGACCTATATTCGAAGGTTCTGCGAGCGCTCCCTAGACGTGAGGGAGGAGATGTAAGAGGATAAGATTTTACAGGTATGTACAGAAGGATTGCTACCGAATACATATGTCACGTGATTAATAAGATAAGAGAAGGTATATTCGCAACCTTTTTCAAGGAAGAAAGGAATATCGCATTAGTGGTAAAACCCATAATACCACATCCCTCTTTGCCCAGCTTGCTGGGGAGGCTAATAGTTACCTCGGGAAGGGGAATAACCTTGAGGATCAACTACACAGATGATGGGGGCAGAGAAGGAGGTAATGGTGGTCGAGGAGGTAGAAGGGGTAGAAGTAACAAGAGGCAGTTCAAAAATGAGGAGGACCCTCCGAAACTACCTTGCACGGTGGAGCAAGCTTTGAACCTATAAGATTTCATGGTCCGTGATAAAGTCTGCAGTCCGATTAATGTCCACACCGCACTACTCACTCAAGAAGATAGAGAGAAACCCAATTATTGCGCACTCCATAACGGGGTAAATCATCCTACTAAAGTGTGTTTTTTCTTAAGAAGGTTGATTGAGCGATCAATAATAGAATAGTGTCTTAGGGGGAATGACTCCGAAGGCACTCCAAATAGCGTCGTCGTAGATTATCTTGAAGGTTCACTTTTGAGTTGGCTTGCCTGTGTTTAGATGATAAGACTAAAGATGGAGAGTACAAAGAAGGAGAAGCATACGATGTTGTTGAGATGCTTAGTGGGCATATGGGAGCTTGTTCTCTGGGAGAGGTCAATATAGTAAATCGTGTGATGAGGCTGCGTATAGAGACATGGAAGAAGTTTATGATCTTGAGGATGATCGGACGGATCCATGGATTGAATGTGTAGCCGTTGATCGCTCACCAAAATTTATCTGGTTCTTCGACCAGGTTGGCATTCCTGATGATTCTCGGTTGGAAGTTACGAGGGCCATTCTGGAGATTGCAAAAAAAATATGGCCCCACATTTGAAATGGAAGGGGCCTATGGCTAAATTGGTGAGTACATATCTCTTAGATGTCACATTCTCGGAGGCAGATAGGATGATCAGGTACCCACATAATAGACCTTTGTATGTTACTGCATCGGTGAATGATTGCGTTTTCTAGCGAGTATTATTGGACGAAGGGGCATCCATCAACATAATGCATGTGGGATCCTTCTATGCCACCGGGTTACTGGAAACAATAATAGTGCCTCACTCGTTGTCAATATCGGGTTATGATAATCAGTCCTCCAAGTCGGTGGGCAAAATCAATGTGGGCATTACGATGGGGAAAATCACTTCCCTTATTAAATTCCACATCATGAATTGCGAGCCATCGTATCAGTTGTTGGTAGGTAGGGTATGGATGCATAACCATGGGTTCGTACCCTCAACATATCATCAATGTGCTAAAGAAAACATAAAGGGTAAGTATGTGGTGATACGAGCTATTAAGAAACCTTTTACAAAGGAAGAAGCCCATATGGTGGATGAAACTTTCTATACTGATCTGGAAGAAGAAGCTATGGGATAAGGATCCGATTAACTCGAGAGAAGGTGCGGTCACCTGCCGAACAATTGTGACTTGTGAAGAAGAACGTGATCTAGGGGAAATAAGGCCCCCTAGCCTGTCAAAAAAGCTTCGTGATCGAATGACCCCGCGAATTGATCCCATTGAGCACCAAATGCAGACACAAAGCATTCTTAGAAGGCGAATGGTGAAGGAGGTGGATGAGAATCATAGAAAAATACCTTTCCAAAGAGACGAGGCCCGACAGTGCAAACGGGTTATTTTGCCTAACGACAGAATTATTTATAGATTATGAAGGTGTGAGCGGGCAGCCGAGAGACTGGACGATGAAGCTGACCCGGTGTATGAATGATTCCTAGTAGATAATCGGGGGCAATGCTTAGTAATTAACAACTCTGGGGTCCAAGAGTTTGTAGAAGAAGTGGAGGAACACCCGAAATGTATGAAAGATGGCCCTAGGCCACAGATCTCAGAATAAAAAAAGATCAATTTGGCTAGAGAAGGTGGGGATTCGAATCCCATCTTCATTTTGAAGGACTTGAGAGGAGACCCTCGAGAGGGGTTAATCAAACTATTGGTAGAGTTTAAAGATGTCTTCGCGTGGAAGTACATCGAGATGCCTGGGGTTGACACGGAGGTAAGTTGCCACAGATTGAATGTCTTATCCTCAGTAATTCCAGTTAAACAGGTCACTCGAACATACAAAATAGAGTTAGATTTAAAGATCAAGGAATAAGTACAGAGGTTGTTTGTGGCAAGGTTTATAGTTCCGATACAACACCCGATATGGTTGTCCAGTATTGTATCGATGGGAAAGAAAGACAAAAGAAAAATCAGGATATGTGTAGATATCAGAGATTTAAACCGAGCGTGCTCGAAGGATGAATTCCCACTACCCTCCATTGACATATTGATCGACGCGACAGCGGCTCATGAGATGTACATCTTCATGGACAGGTATGTGGGCTATAATTAGATAAAAATGGATCCAGCTGACGCGGAGAAGACTGCCTTTCGAACAGCCTTAGTCAATTTCATGTACACAGTCATGCATTTCGAATTAAAGAACACAGGAGACACCTATCAGAGGATGATGATGGCCATATTCCATGACCATTTCCACAAAACCGTGGAGTTTTATGTCGACGACTTGGTGATTAAGTCCAAGAAGGAAGAAACCCACCTAGACGACTTGAGGAGGGCATTCACTCGCTGCAGGAAGTATTAGTTAAAGACGAACCCCCTCAAATGCAACTTTGGGGTAACGAGCGGAAAATTCTTGGGGTTCGTGGTAAATCTACAGGGGTTTCAAATTGACTTGGATAAATAACGAGCCATCCTTGATATGTCAAGACCAAAGTCTACGAAAGATCTAAAGATTTTCCTTGGCAAGGTGTCCTACTTGAGGCGGTTTGTCCCGGGGCTGGCTTAGGTATCACGTACCTTAATGGATCTGCTGAGGAAGGGAGTGAAGTTTGCATGGGAAATAATGCACCAATAGGCCATGGACAAGTTGAAGGCGCCCCTTACCTCCCCTCAAACAATGATCCCGCCAAAGGCAGGTACCCCTTTACTCCTATATCTCACGTCAATAGAACGGTCCATTAGGGCTTTGTTATCCCAAGTGAGTGAAGGAATTGAAAAACCTATTTATTATCTAAGTAGAATTATACACAGGCCTGAGGCCAGATACAAAAGCATCGAGAGGCATTGTTTAGCCCTCATATTTATAGCACAAAAGCTTAGGTACTACCTGTTATCATTCACGGTTCATATTGTAACTAGATATGACCCCGTAAAGTTTTTTCTTACTAGAACTGTATTGATAGGCAGGACAGCTAGATGCTTCTTAATCCTCTCAGAGTATGATCTCATGTGCGTGGTCCCCCGAGCCATCAAAAGTCAAGCATATGCAGATCTATAGGCTATTTTCCCATCTGGGACGTTCGAACCACCTATTGAAGAGCTCTCGGGTGATGACCTTCAGGATAATTTTATAGAAGATAGCCTAGACAAATGGAGTATGGAGTTCGACGGATCTTCAGCCGAGAAAAAAGGAGCAAGAGTCATCCTTTGAAGAGGCAGTGAAGAGATCCGCATGTCTTTCAAATTGGAGTTTGAATGCTCAAATAACGAAGCTGAATACGAGGCACTAGTCCTTGGGTTACTTGAAGCGCTGAGGAGGGGCGTCCAGGTTCTAACAATCAAAGGGGACTCAAGCTTGGTGGTGAAGCAAGTAACGGGGGAATTTGCATTAAAGCACATGAGTTTGGCGCTTTACTGCACAATAATCCAGCGATTATTGGGCCATTTTGAGGTGGTAAAGATAAAAAGGCATCCCCAAACGATGAACATGCATGTGGATGCCTATGCCACCATCGCATAAAATATTGCCTTTGATGGAGAATTAATCGTGGTCCGAATCACAAAGAGAACTGTCCCCTCGACGGTATCTGAGATGCTGCCATCAGAAGACAAAGATGACGGGAGAGGTGAAATCAGAAAGTAGGTAGAGAGAGGGGAAGGACTACTTAGTTTGGCTGACTTATCATAATACTTTGTTGCCAGGGGTAGCTTACATTTCAAAAACAAAGGGGGTTGGATGTCCAGGTGTGTGGACCCTGAAGAGGCTAAGAGAAAATTGCTCGAAGTACACAAGAATAATTATGAAACCACCGACATCCCTCTATACATAAGGATACAACGGGCTGGTTACTACTAGACCTCAATGAGATAAGAAGCCGCCACAGTACAAAGAGAGTTCTCGAAGTGCTACCTTTTCTATTAAGCGACAGAGTGCAACTTCATTGACTAATTGCAAGACTGGAGACGGTCTTATATGGACTTCTTGATAGACGGAGTAGTGCCAGCATATAAAGAGGATGCTACAAAGATAAAGAGGCCAGCACCGAGGTAATTTGTGCAAGATGGCTAGCTATACCGATGAGGATATTACGACAGGCCCCTAAGGTGCATAAGACGTAAAGAGGCCGAAGAGGTGTTGAAGTAAGCTCACGAGCCAGGTCACATTGGGGCAGCCAAACTTTACGACCAACTAATGACCTTGGGATATTATTGGCCTTCGATGGATAAAGACTCAGATGGATTTTGTTAGAAATCACAAAGCCTGCCAGCTACATGGGAATATGATCCACGCTCCTTTAGTTGACCTGCACTCTTTATCTACGTCATTCTCATTCCACACTTGGGCCTTAGACCTGGTAGGGGCCATCAACCCTTCGTCATGAGAAAATATATGGATTTTAGTAGCTATATAATGTTTCACGAAGTTTACGGAGGCCATACCGCTCAAGAAAGCCACTGTAAGGGTAGTAGCTCGATTTATGAAGGAATACATTATTTATCGCTTTGGCATCCCGAAGGTATTTTTGTCAGACAATGATACTCCCTTCGTGAATAGCGAAGTGCGCTTGCTCACGAAAAAGTACTCCATCCACTACAAGTCAACAGTGGCCTACCCAAAATACAATGGACAAGCAGAAGATACCAATAAGTCGTTGGTGAATATTTTAGCAAAAATGCTAGAGGACTTCCCTGGAGCATGGGGTGATAAGATCCCTGAAGTTCTATGGGACTATCGAATGACGAAGAGAAATCCAACACGGTACACACCATTCTCCCTTGTATTCGGGGAAAAATTGTGCTTATAGTAGAACTCGAGGTACCTTTGGCTTGTTACAACCTACAAAGTGCTATTCTCCCTCACAGTCGCCATGTATAACTCGAAGCCTTGGAAGAACATAGGGATAACGCCGCGAGACAATTCGAGATATATAGAAAGAAGTTATCCAGATGTTATGACCAATTGGTGAGGCCAGGGAAGTTTAAAGAAGGAGACTTGGTTCTAAAAGCATGCACGAGACACATAAGAGGCTTGTCGCTACCAAAGTTCGAAGCAAACTGGGAAAGGCCTTATATCATTCGAGCAGCCTATGATTCGGGCTACTACAAGATATCTAAGCTGGAAGATAATGTGACTTTCAAATTAAAAAATAAGTGGTTGGAGATTTATTACGTCTGAATGTATGTCCTGTCACTTTTGTTCAATGACTTGCTTTTTGTGTTAAACCATAGATGTACGCTTTAAAGCAATTAGGCTCGCCCATTTAATATAGCCAGAAGCTAAATTCAAGAGGCATATGCTAGATCAATATTTTATTTTCATAAGTTCATTGACTGATCCCTTTATTATATTTGAGCTAATTAGCATTGATATGTAAGCATAGATAATAACCAGTTAAACAATAGAAAGGAAAGGAAACACCAAAGTCTCCAATGTTTCTTTATTTCAAATAAACGATAGCATTGTGGTTACAACCAAGTTAGAAAAATTCAAAAGTTCACAGAAAAGTTCAAGACCAACAAAAGAAATACTGGATAATAAAGCTAGAGGTCTTCCATAATAAAGCGAAGATTCTTTGAACCAAATAGCCGGTGGTGATGTAGGGGAAGATTCTGCTCAAGTTGTCTCTGCTTTGTAACAAGGTCAGTAAGACTCTTCTGGAGACTTTCTTGGGCCTGATAGATGTTTTCTAACTCCTGCCCTTTTTCAACCAACTGTGCCTCTACACAAGAAACCGCCTCGCGAGCCTCTTGCACTGCTTGCTCAGTCACCAACAATTAGGATTCCAGACCCACAAGTTCTTTAGAGACAACCACCTACTCGCGATGAGAATTCTGAAGGCAGTTATAGACGCTGGGAAGATCGCTCTTTTTTAAACTCCGCAGCAGCTCCATCAGCAATGTCATGGAAAAACCATTATTGGTTAACGCATTAACCCTACCCAATAAAATTTTGATAGTGTCAGGGCTAAGGGACATAAGGGGGTGGTGAGAACGTCCTATAATACCATCGCGAGCCCAAACCATCAGCTAGCCATCATTGAAGGAAGTGGATGCAGACAACGAACAACAAAGTTCAAAGGAAAGCGAGCTAGAAATCACTCGATCAATAAACGGGGACCCTCAATCATAATAGAATGGAAGATGGCCAAAGTTTGTTGTATAACCACCTCAGGGGATGACTCAGGTGGATGAATACTGAAAATGCTATCATGGGCAGATGTCCGTTGGGTATATGAAGCACTATCACTTTCTTGCACTTGAGGAATGCGTGGTACAGGGGTATCACCAAGCACACGGGCCTCGTCCAAATAAATAACTAGAGCTATTATCGGCGCTTGAACTAATTTCTTAACAACAGGCTCCACTTCGAACCTATGAGTCGCCAGTTGATCGACCTCCACCTGAAATGCAACAACCAGTTGAGGTTAGCCATAAAGACAAAGGAAAGCATGAAAAAAAATATAACACTATGCTAACTTAGAGATTTATGCCTATAAGACTAGGCCCGTCTGACCCTCGATTATGGGATAGTTATGCCTAAAAGACTAGGACCGACTGACCCTCGATTATGGAAGATTTATGCCTATAAGATTAGGCCCGCTTGACCCTCAGTTATCGAAGATTTATGCCTATAAGACTAGGCCCGCCTGACCCTCGGTTATGGGAGATGTATGAAATATAAAGTCCTACTTTACTAGGCCCGCCTGACCCTCGGTTATAGGAAATTTTTATTTTAAAGCTAACATATTTATATACAGAAAATAGATAGAAGATTGGAAATACCTCAGGTAGTCGCTCCTCTGTAAACTCGCGAGTGGCCATTTGAACCACTCCCTCCTCTTCAATTACCTCGGGGGCCACCAATGGGGGATGACTTTGAGGAGCAATCACATTCTCCTCAAACTCTGTAACCTATTCCTACGTATCCTCCACCGTCTTAACAACATGTCCTTATTCACCCTCTCCTTGGGCAACTGCAGCTGGATCAATACCTTCTGGGTTTGAAATCGAAGGCCCGAATAAAGTAACAAGCATTTGATCATTAGAAGGTGAAGGCACCTCGGGGACGGTTGAAACTGGCGTGGGAGCTTTAAAAAGGAAAGAAAATAAGAAATTGAATCTGAACAATTGAGGGAGCTATAAAAGGGGGAGATAAGGGCAGAAAATAAAGGCTTACCACAAACATCGAAGTCATAGCAACAACAGGTACAGGCACAGGCACAACTTTAACAACTTTTGCTGAAGGCACACCCCTCACAAGGCCAGCCTGCTCGCATAAAAAAGAAAGGTCAGAGGAATAGCCACCACTAGATAAAATATCAGATACAACTGGCCCTAGGGGGAAATGGGTGACTACCTGAGAAACAGTAGGGGCAGCTGCTTCGAGAGGGGGATTTTCCTCATCACCATCATGCGTATTAACCTGCACACCAACCTGAAAGAAGAAAAGAGAAAGTTGCAACAGACTGAGGCCATCAATATGAGAAAGAATGAATAAAAGGAGGACATTTAGAGTAAGATATGTAAGAAACTTACCTCTTCTTCCATCACATCCTCAATGATTTCATAATCTTGGGGGTGAGGCAAGTTTGAGGAAGAAACCATCACCCTCAACCTATGCTTACGTACTAAGGTAGTCTTTTTTTCCTCTTCCTCTTCCTTATATTCTTCTTCTTCCTATTTCTCCTCTCCTTCCTCACCATCATCATCATCTTCACCAACATATCCACCAGATAAATGCTCCTCAGCAATCTCCTCCTCACTGGACCCGCTCAACTCCTCCATCACAAGCTTGAGGGGGCTAATCGCTTTCCTCTTTTTACTACCCTCAGCAGATTGGAGGTCATAAGAAAACCCATGATCAGATATCTCGACTGACATAAAAGCTCATTCTTCTTCACTAAAATGTTCCCAAGTCTGGCGAAGATGATCCACCATCTGGCTCACTTTTTTGGAAATCTTTGGGTCAGGAGTAGAGGCTAATAGAGGCGGTGGAATGGTTTTAAGCTTATTCAAAGGCACCTTTCGAGTTACCCTAATTGTTACACCCGTTAAGGCAGCATGAGGATATTCGGTCTTTTTAACGAGCCTCAAAGGAACAGGGGAAACATTGGTTGGAAGAATGGAAGGCTGATTAATTTTCTTTCTCTTCACAACCGCCTGATCCACAGGCACTAGGGTATGCAGATTAGGGGGAGCATTGGTATTGGCTATACTGAGAGGAAAAATAGATAATTGGGTGGTGCAGTTTCTCAAACCTAACTCGGTGGGCAGAAATCTTTCAACTTCGGGATAACTGGGTTCCTTAAAAAGGTTAGTTTGGAAATGAACCAATTGGTTTCGCCAAAACACATTGATGAACATCACTGATCTTTCTCCTCGATCTCTCTTACTCAGGATTATGGGTTTAGCAAGATAATGGGCACATAGACTGACAATAGTAAACGTGAGGAAATTCGAACAAGCAAACATAAAGTTAATGGGCTTATCTCTGGTGAAATAGCTTTAATAGGGCCCCCCTTGATCATAGCCAAGCTGCATGGATACTCGATGGGGGCTATAAACGGAGTAAAATAATGAACACTCGGTATATAAAGGCAAATAGGAAGGGATCAACAATAGGGGGACACTGTGCTCAGGGAAATTTATGGCAATGGATTCTTCGATAGGAGCAATGGAATGCTCCTCTTCACCAAAGAAATTATTAGTAAAAAACTGGCTTATCCCAACATAAGGAAAAGGTTTGAATCGCTCAGCTCGGTCAATAAGAGTTAACAGAGGTTTCTTCACACTTTTATTCTTCGAATAGCAAATACAGGGGACTCTCACATCCTGTGAACCGGGGAAGTGGACAACGGGGGCATAATCCTTGAAATGAGAATAAAGGAATGTCGTCAAAAGAATATTGCTGGCATAGTTAGACACATCAAACCTACCAATGATTTGAGTGGAGTCTGCAAACACACGATCTAACCAAGTGTATAGAGACCCAAGAATAATGGCTACGAGAGGGATCTTTACACCACAGGCTATTCGAACGGCCAGATTGATCAGATCCTTACGAGGAAAATTATGGGGCTTACCCAGAAGGTATACCTTCGCCAGCATCACCCATATATACCCCTCCAGCTCAATTTTAGACTCATAGCCTTTCCTAGTTAGAGGCTGCTCAAAAATTTCTTTCCCTCGAGGGTTTTCCCTAGCAGCATCATAGGCTCTAATTATAACCTTCTCTTCAATGAAGTAAAACTAGAGGATAACCTCAAAGTAGGTGCACTTGTTATAAGTGACCATGCAATCCTTCACAACGGCCTCTAACTCATTCCTTAGAGTTTTCTCTTCATTAGAAATAGCCTTCTTGAAGAAGGTGTCAAGTCCATTAGCTTCCAGTCCTAACAGTTCGCACACATCCTCAAGGGTAACAATAAACTCACCCCAAGCAGCCATGAAGGTGTGTGACCTATGGCTCCACCGGGACACCAATAGTTGTAAAGAAGTGTTATTTTTTTCCAAGGTAAGGTAACCCAACCACATGGAACAAGACAAACCTACGAGGGCCAGTTGAACCGAATACTTTGAATGGATATACTCCGTCGAAGGGCCCAACCCTTCACTAGCACCAGAGGATGCCTCAAATTTCATCTTGGAATAGGGGAAATCACCGCGCTTTATACAAAAACGGGTAACTGTAGCGGTGGGGATGTAAGCGAAGTCTTCAGCATCTTCACCTCCGTCCATCAGTAAACTTGGCTCCTTAGTTAGCACCAAAGCACTAGGAAACCGCTCTGTCGTCGCCCAGTAATGACCGTCCTCCCTAAAGTAAGGGGCATGACAGTACTGTGCCCACTGATCCTGGCGTGCCTGGGTGGCAGGAGAAGCGCCCCTGAAAAAAAGAGTTATATTTACTGGTGCCATAGTAGACGAGAGAAAAGAGAATGGAGGATAACTAAAAAGCTTGAAGAAGGGGAGATTTTCTTTGCCAAATTCTCGTAGAAAAGCTTGAACTCAGAAAGTTAAACCCAAAGGTGGATGTTAACTAAAGGTGCGTCCCCTTTTATAGGGGTAACACGAATTCTAAAAGACGGCAATAAAAGTGACATTTGGAAAAGTGTAATGATGGAACTTCAGAATTATATGGTTGGCGTGTTGGACAAACGCGCCTGGTCACAGAAGACTAAAGGCTAATATGATGATGATTCGAGGAACGATGCATCAAATGGTTACGTCATCTTCACGCGCCCACCCTGGCGCTTCCATGTGTGACCCAATAAAATGCAAACGACAGCTGCATTTAATAAGACATGCTTGGGGGTCTCTTGTCTGCCTTGAGGAACGAAGATCTTTGGGAGAAATTTGAATAAATCTCTTCATTTTCCCCAAGAAAGAAAATCATACATGAACGGAGGTTTCATATATACATTTCTTCATGAAATAAACAAATATCTCTACGAAGGGGAAAATGTGAGGGGTGCACCCCTCCACATAGATGATTAACTTAGCCAAGAGAATTGATTGTTCACAAAGAAGCACGTCGAATGATCTCACTTTAAAGATTCTCCGTGCGGGCGGTTCGCAGGACCCACCTAGAAGACTCTATACAAGTAAGTAGCTTACGGCGTTCTACCTCGAAGGGCCTCCAACAGACCTGGCTCGAAGGACCCAGTTCGAAGAATAAAGGTCACCCGGATGATAATAATTTGTAATAAGAAATAGAATGTTGTATTATGTACTTTATCTAACGAATATATATGTTGAGTGGGGTCCCTTGGTACCCGCGAGGAACCATATCTGGCAGGTCATGGGAGGGCTTTCATGCCCTATCAAGCAACCTCCTCTCGGGAACTTCGCAGGGACATGGTTTGGAGGATTTAGAATAAGGCAACGTTGGGAACTATCACTAACCCTCTTGGCACACTTGGACAAAACTTCACCTAGGACGAATGTCATTCGAGCCTACTCATTGCCTACCTACTCGAATGAACCCCCTCGAGTCATTCGATCTCCCTCAATACTTTCCCCCTTGAAGTCACCTCCTCGAGGTACCTCGGGTGCCAGCTCGTCTAACTGACGTGACTAGATAACAAACAATAGCCACTGTTTGAACCACTTCCTGATGTCATGATGTCTGACGTTTAGGAACTAAAGAATACAACACTCAAGTCCCTTTATCCTTAGGATGACAGGTCTAGTTCACCAAATCTGACCGTATAGCCATCCTAGAGCAAGCCTCAAGCTGAAAAATCATATCCTTCATTAATGACTTCAATACTTCCAACCAATAGAATGTTTTCCCGCCAAAACCAACAAATCCCATGCATTAAATATAGTATCTCATGCATTTAATGCACCAGGCCAAAGGTATCGAGGACATGTTGACTCGAGCAACCTCTCCCTCCATATAAATAAGACAAAAAAAAATTAAAGAGGAGAGAGGATCCAGAGCTCAGAATTGCTGCCCAATTTTCTTCATACCAAAGAACTCTCGCGAGAGCATTAACTCCCATACACACTCAATGCGCCTATTATTGAGCATTAACTGAGCCTGAAGTTCCTGCCTTGTCTATTTTTCTCCTAGAGTGCAAGTTCTTTCTCCCTCCGACCACGCTACCTGTTGGTCCCATTCATTTATTATGTTTGCCATATGTTTCTCATGTCGATATGTTCTTTAGTTCAAATTTTAATATTAAATCTCTATGTCTCTAATTTACTTGTGGTTCTGACCTATACTCTATATCTAACGGTGTTGGTCTCGATCTTGATAAGGGGTTACGCCTCACTTAATACTAATAGTATTTGATGAACCCACATCTTACACTATGAGAATTCTCAGTTTCTCTACCCATAAAATTAACTTAGCAAAAGCAAAATTATTTTTAAGAGGTATCTGTTTGCAAATCTATGCGAATAAATGTATGATAAACTTGTTGGTTATGTAATTTGATAAACACTATAAACATCATCATAAATTTTATGATGGAACTAGTCATAATCAAACATTCATTATTGTATTCACTGCGCAAAAAGTAAATTTTTTTCAAAAGTGCTATTAAAATAAAATGTCATCAACAATTTTCCTTCACTTAAGGAGCTTTCTACTGGAAAAAAAATTTAGGGTATCTCAGGCATAGTACTTCTTTAGCCATTTGTGATTGATCGATTGGATGCACTCACTCTCCAACTCTGAGATTTTACTATAACCTGACCCCCTACTCCTCGCACAACGAATGACTTATCCCAGTTGAGCTTTAATTTTGAAGTTGACATACTCCTTAGATAATGCGTGGATGCTCACAAATCTAGGTCTCCCACTTAAAATTATCTAAGCTTGGCTAGATTCTCATAAGATCTAGACAATTGTTGAGTGTAGAATTTAAAGTTTTACTTAGCTCTATCATGATTCTCATCCAAAGCTTTTAACTGCACATGTTTTACATAAGGTACTAAATTGTGGCTCAGGTCCACTTGTGGTAACGACACAACCAATTCTATCGGTAGGATAACCTTTGTGCCATAAACTAGAGAGAATGGGGCAAAACCAGTCAGCTTCCTCTTGGAGGTCCTATAAGCCTATAAAACCATCGATAGCTTGTCATCCCATGTTCATGGAAAATCTTCTAGCATATTCTTCAAAGTATTGATCAGTGTATTATTAGTTGCCTCTGTCTGACCATTTCCTTTGGGATAAGAAATAATTAAGACGTTATGAATGATCTTGTATTTGTCCATGAGCAGGCCCATCTCTTTGCACACAAACTACTTGTTATTATCTGTGAGGATGACCTTTGGAATGCCAAATATGAATATTACATAATCCCAAATAAACTGTGTTACCACTTGAGCAATAACCCTTCTTAGAGTAATTGCTTCCGCCCACTTGGTATACAGCTCTATAGCAACCAGAATCAAGGCTTTCCCCTTTGAGGTTGGGCTAATTTTTCCTACAAAATCAAATGCCCAAGTGTGAAACGGGTAAGGATCCATTAGGCTTTGCAAACTCGCCAAAAAGGGATGAACCATATTGCCATGAATTTTGCATGCTCTACATTTTCTTACAAAACTTATAGAGTCATCCTCCATTATTGGCTAATATTACCCCGAGGTCATTATCTGGTCGTATTATTTAGCCTCGTCTATGTGCGAAGGATCATGGGCTTCTTATAGTACTCTTGTCATTTTTTTTACTACCACACATCTCAAGGTCATATCATTATACCCCTTCATATAGTGGTCCCCATTCACCAAGTAGAAATGGACCACTCTTTTCTTCAAATAAATCTCACCAACCCTCTCAGCAGATACATCTCCATCTCTTAGCTAGTCGATGTAAGGTGTCCTATAATATTTTAGAACTTTTAAAAAATTCACCTCTTTTGGCTGATCAAATTTAGTCTCGCACTTTAGGCAGCCTTACTACATGTGAGCAACCTCTACGCTCATAGTGGACCAATAATAGCCCCCTCGCTATAAATGCCTATAAAGTGGGATGTTTGTGTCCTCGCAATGCCTATCACGCATGGTTTTTATTTTTTCTTGTGCTTCTTATTCTCCTACACATCTGGATAAGAAACTACCCGGGGCTTTGAAAAATAATGTACCCTGCAGCATGTGAAAATTTTCCAATTCTGACAATTTTGTTTCCCCTTCACACGTCTCCAGCTAATTCACAGTTGGAAATCTCAAATCCTTAGGCTCTTCACTTGGGGATAGAGATCTCACCGTGGTGGGCACTATTCTTCGACGAAAGATGATGGTGGACTCAGTCTTCTTCATCTCTAATATATGTGTAATCATTGCCAGAGCATATGGGTACCTATTCATCGTCCTTAGGTGCCTTTCTGTTTTGACAACTGAAAATTAAACCAATAGTCTTTAAATGATTGATCTATAAGGAGCAAGGTTGGTATGCTTGAGTGCTAATTCCCCATTAACTTACTTGACCACAAAATTGGAGTCTCCTCATATACAGAGTAGTTTGATGCCTCTTCTCAAAGACTCGTGTAGGCCAAGTATGAAAGCCTTATATTCTGCTTCATTATTAGAGCACTTGAAATCCAACTTGTGGGAGAGGGTGATCTTCTTTTCATCACTTAAGAGTATAATACCTACTCCACCCGTGATTAGTGTGCATGAGCCATCAAACCCCAAGCTTCATTCTTCCATCTCCTTCGTTATACATGATTGGAAGTTGTCCCCTGGGATATCCTCACTCAGAGGTTCAAAGTTTTAATGTGGAAAGTTGGCAAGGAGATCAACCATAGCTTGGATCTTAATGGCCTTTGGAGTAAGGCATTTTAGGTAGTACTATGAGAGTATTAAGAACCACCTGACTGATCTCAGAAGATCTAAACCCTTATAAATATTTTGATATATTTTTCTTAGATTCTTTCATATAGATAACTATTGTAATTTGATAAGTACGTTTATACTATTAAAGTGTGCGTATGTGACTTGCTAATGTATATATAGTAAGTCATTATTTCACAAACCCATCTTCACACACAAACACATAGTCTGTGCGGTTGTTATGTGGAGGATAAATTCCTAGTCGATGTAAGGCTTGCTGGAATACTGCTTACATCAAACGGCTGGATCATAAAAGTACTTTGAGGTGTTGCTAATTATTGGGTATATTTATTTTCGTTTTGATCCATTGCATCTCTATATTTGTAAACCCTATTCTTTGTATAGTGGATTTATTTTATTTTACTTTGTAGAGGGAGTCGTTGATGTTTTTCTGTGCTTAGGATTTATACCATATTAGATCTGTTATTGTGTCCACCTTACATCTTCTGAGACTTATTTGCTTATATGATTAGTTCTGGTTTAGTATAAATAAAACGATTTGACTTATTTCTTTAAATTAAGAATTTCAAATCTCAAGTCTGTTTAAGTGTTTCTTGTTTCTACACATCTTGTGTTAACTATTTTTCTATACAATAATAGTTTTTTTCAAAAAGCTTCTTTGGATTTTCATCCTTAGCCTTTTAACTTCATTATAAAAATAGGTTCATATTTTCATACGGTTATGGCAATTGGGCTTTTCGAGTATTTATTTGAAGCCAATTTATTTATTTTTCTTAGATCTCTAGTTCAGTCCACATATCCAAGTAATTAGGCCCAAACGCTTAAGAAATTCAATTAGGACAAAGCCCACTTTTTGTACTTGCATATAAAGGTTTGGTAAGAGGTTTAAATTAATATAATTGGTCATTAGGATTAAGGGGGGGGGGCGAGGAGGAGAAAATACTATTCACATTTTTTATGAAGAGGCCTAGAGGGATAGGACCATATCCCACTCATAAGGAAGGACTATCATCTTAAATGGTGCTCGCACATCTATCTAGCTTTGGGAAGGATGCTACACTAGAAGATCCAAGATTTATAGAAGGTTTAGCAAGATTGTTGGAGATCTTATATGGGCAACATCATCACCTTCATCATCAAATAATTACTCCTCATACGAATCACAATAAGATTCGTTATGGTATGAATTCTTGAAACTCTAGGTTTAATTATTAAACCTAGTTCTTATTTTCTTTCAATGCATGATTAATCAAAGATATTTAGGGCTGAAATTTTTTCATGTTTTATAAGTCAATCTCAATTTGTATTCCTAAAATAGACATGGTACCTAGAGGCTGAAACTTCATAGTGTCAAACATGTGCAGTGGTGATTTGTGGTGGTTGAGCCTACAGTTGTATGAGGGTGTAAAAGTAGAGAGGATTGGGAGATGAGACGAGGGAGGGAGTGGAATGACAAGGTGAAAACGAGGAGGATTGAAATCATAACTTGTTTTAATTTCCTCTCTATGTATGTGTGTGTGGGGGGGGGGGGGGGGTCAGGATTTTTATATACTAAATCTTCCCTTGCCCTAACCCGATGGGGTTTCTTTATTTCAATTCCGACCCCGTACCTGATATGTTTATTTAACCCAAATTCACCCTATAAGGGGTGGGGGCGGGGCCAGTACCCACCAAAACCCGCTTCGTTGCCATCCCTAATTCACCATATGATATTATTTTCAGTACAACTTAACTTCTATGTGTGTGGGACAACTTAGCGACATCTCGAATGCGTTTGGAGTAAAAAAAAAAAAGGTTGGTACACATTGGGTGACCAAGCATAGGAGGCACATCAGACTTGATTGTAACAATTATGTTTAATTTTAAATTTATGATTTGACTTATTCTCAATCGATTCTCCATTCCCCCACCATACTAGCCTTCCAAAGATGTGCATGACAGTTCTTATACAAATAAACTTTTGTTTTTTAGATATCAATTCGTGTTTTTAAATATGTATTTAGACATGATTTATTTTATGTTATTTTCAATCTCTCTCTCTATCTTTATATATATATATATATATATATATATATATATATATATATATATATATATATATATATATATATATATATATATATATATATATGTTTCATTGGTGTCATATAATAATTACTTTAGTTTTGTTTTATCCCTCATGTTCATGTCATATCAAATAAAAACATTTATGTCAGTCATTTTCATTAACAAAAAAATTGAGAGTTGTATGAGTTTTTTTTACTTGACTATTATACATCAAAATCTTATCCCTACTTTTTTAATTTTCAAATTATGTTACCAGATTCCTAAGACTGACTCCAGGTATTGAATCAAAATAGCATAATGCTACTTTATTCCACCATTTTAGAAGTTTTTCTCTCTAGAACATGTAGCAAAATTGTATTTTTACATGACGCTCACGTAATATTTCGATCGTCACGCGGATATATTTTATTTTTGTAATTTTTTAGCTTTTCTTGTGATTTATTTTTACCTTCGCACAGCTGTTGGATTGAAGTGAGAGTGTTTATCATATTTTATCTTCTTTTTTCCTTAATACTCTAAAATTATACTAAGTTTTTGGTGAATCAAAATAACATCGAAGCCTTTTAAATCAATATAATTGGTCATTAGGATTTAAGAGGGGGGAGAGAAAATAATATTCACATTTTTTTTGAAGAGGCCTAGAGGGATAGGACCATATCCCACTCATAAGGAAGGACTATCATCTTAAATAGTGCTTGCACACCTATCTGGCTTTGGAAAGGACGATACACTAAAAGATCCAAGCTTTATAAAAGGTTTAGCAAGATTGTTGGAGATCTTGGATGGGCAACATCATCACCTTCATCATCAAATAATTACTCCTCATACGAATCACAACAAGATTCGTTATGGTATGAATTCTTGAAACTATAAGTTTAATTATCAAACCTAGTTTTATTTTCTTTCAATGCATGATTACTCAAAGATATTTAAGGCTGAATTTTTTTCCTACTTTATAAGTCCATCTCAATTTGTATTCCTAACATAGACAAAGTACCTAGAGGCTGAAACTTCACAATGTCGAACATGTGCAGTGGTGATTTGTGATGGTCAAGCCTACAGACGTATGAGGATGTAGAAGTAGAGAGGATTGGGAGATGAGACGAGGGAGGGTGTGCCATAGACTGGCAAGGTGACAATGAGGAAAATTGAAACCATTACTTCTTTTAAGTTCCTATATATATACATATAGTCAGGGTTTTTGTATACTAAACCCCCCCTTGCCCCAAACTCGACGGGGTTTCTTTATTTAAATCCCGACCACGTACCTAATATGTTTATTTACCCCAAATTCGCCCTATAAGGGATGGGGCGGGGCGGGGTCGGTACCCACCAAAACCCGCTCCGTTGCCATCCCTACTTCACCATATGATATTATTTTCAGTACAACTCGACTTCTATATGTGCGGGACAACATATCGACATCTCGAATGTGTTTGGAGTAAAAAAAGGTTGGTATACATTGGGTGACCAAGCGTAGGAGGCACATTAGACTTGATTGTGACGATTACATTTAATTTTAAATTTATGATTTGACTTATTCTTAAACGATTCTCCATTCCCCCACCATACTAGCCTTCAAAAGATGTGCATGACAATTCTTATACAAATAAACTTTTGTTTTTGAGATATCAATTCATGTTTTTAAATATATATTTAGACATGATTTATTTTATGTTCTTTTCAATCTCTCTCTCTCTCTCTCTCTCTCTCTCTATATATATATATATATATATATATATATATATATATATATATATATATTGTTATGTTTCATTTGTGTCATATAATAATTACTTTAGCTTTGTTTTGTCCCTCATATTCATGTCATGTCAAACAAAAACATTTATGTCACTCATTTTCATTAACAAAAAAATTGAGAGTTGTATGAGTTTTTTTTACTTGATTGTTATACAACAAAATCTTATCCCTGCTTTTTTAATTTTCGAATTATGTTACCAGATTCGTAAGACTGACTCCACACATTGAATCAAAATAGCATAATGCTACTTTATTCCACAATTTTAGAAGTTTTGCTCTCTAGAACATATAGCAAAATAGTATTTTTTACATGACGCTCCCGTAATATTTCGATCGTCACGCGGCTATATTTTATTTTTGTAATTTTTTAGTTTTTGTTGTGATTTATTTTTACCTTCGCACAGCTGTTGAATTGCAGTGAGAGTGTTTATCATATTTTATCTTCTTTTTTCCTTAATACTCTAAAATTATACTAAGTTTTTGGTGAATCAAAATAACATCGAAGCCTTTTAATCGAATGCTCTCATGATTGTATGACAAGCGAGCATTTTTAATTTTAGTCCCTAACCAATAATATTTTATCTTTAGTCGACTTACCTATTTTGTTGGCACTAAAATCCCTCATCACTCAATGTATACCTTATAATTTAGGATATACATAAACATAATATATGCATGTTACAAAAAATTCATCGACCAATAAGTTAAGAATAAAATGGTGTTATTCGTATGAAACAATTAAAATAGATACAAACAATATTTCTTTGTATAAAAATCATACAAAATATATCAAATCTTACCAAATCAAAACTACACTTGCACGAATTTTAAAGTTGGTATGAATTGATAGAAACAAATCAATACTTATGGATTAGGTAAACATTCACTTTCTCCTCTCTTCAATGCACCATTGCAAGTTACCAAGGTAAAACTAACTGATTTTATGTCCCCTTCTCCCAATATTGTAGTAGCTCAGCCTCTAAATGTTTCATATTTTGTCTTACTATCACAAAAATTAAAATAAAGACATTGAGATTGGTGGTGCTTTAGCTTTGTATTGAAGAGCCCCTATCTGACATACTGTATTCAATTTGTTTTCTTTAAATTAGAAACTTTCAACTGTACGCTCCGCTGCTGTTCAAAATCTGTAACATGCCCTAAATGTCTCAGTTTTGCTATTGTGAAATGAACATAATTAAGTTTGGGTTTGCTTTACGTCAGTTTGACTTGGGTAAAGGTATTAAATGATGGGCACTTACTTTGTATCATTAATGCTGTTAAAGTATAAGCCATGATAAGTACACAGCCTTAAAGATAATCATTTTCACTTTCCTGGAAATATTATTAAGAAGCTAGATTTTCTTCTTCTACTTTGTTGTATAATGCTCCTAATAAACTCCAAAGACTGTTAAATAAATTTCACAGTCGATTAATAAGCTATATAAGTAAGCTTAAGCACTACAATTTGTTTAATTTATTATAAAACTTTCAACAGCGTTTGTATATATTAGAAAAGTTATTTACACTCAAACTTTGTTATATACGAGTTTGAGCATAACACGAGATAAAATGCGAATTTATGTTGACGTCATTTGAAGTTCAATAGTTTTACAAGGAAAGTTTGGGTCAATTTGATTTCCACTCTTCCAATATTTGTAATGTTAATTTAATGTTCCTAATTTTTTTAATATTAATCTTTTGTCTAACTTCGCCGTTCGACGAACACATCTATTGGGCATCTTATGTGACAAATTATATTAAGTTGTCTAATTATTCACGAATGTCGTTAAAAGATATATATTCATAGAATCGCCTACAAGGTGTCACTCATAAAGATATAAAATTGTAATAAATCCAAGAAAGATAAATAAAGCATATAAATAACTGTAACACCTCGTATTTTTATGATATTTTAATGATTTTTGAATGTGGGATTAATTAAAATTAAACATGAAAAATTAATTGATAATTAATTCGGATTAAAATAAACATTAACTAGCGAGATGAGGATTAGTATTTATTGATGTGAATTATATTGAATATTGCTTAGTGAGTAAAGTAATATGTGATTACCAATTTAATAAAACTGTCACGAGTGAAAAAAATACAACAGTTATAATAATTAAGTCAGGACACGTGTGTCAGTCGTGCCGAGACCTAATTTAATAGGATAGAAAGTAATTTATTTTTAAGTCATCAAAATGGTCATTCCGAGTGCGTCAAAGTATCCGGAAGGGTCGAGATAGGTAGAAAAGTCTACCCGATGGCTTAGTTAGGGCCCTAAAACAATTTTAGGCCAAACCGACATCCCGAGAGGGTATTTTGGCCATTTGTATTTTTGGCGTAATTTAACCTACGAATTTTCTAAGTAAAATATATCTGATAAGAGAAGGAAAGTTGGGTGAGAGACGGGAGAAACAAAGAAAAGTTACAGAGAAGCCATAAGAGGAAGAAGAGAAGAGTTTTAAAGGCTAGAACCACTGTTCCTACACCTTTTGTATCATCGACACCGCCAGAGTGTAGATCCGAAAAAGAGAAACATCAATATAACCATCTTCTTCAGAGGATCAGACCTTCATATTGAGGCAAGTGTTTAATCTTGCAAAACTATAGCATGTATGATATCCATGTTAGTGTAGGATGTATCATCTAAGAAATTTGTATGCTTTGGGTTAAATCGGGAGATTTAAATCATAATTTTGTGTTGAAAATTGATATAAGATTGAACCCTCCATGTTCGTTACATGAAACCCACGAAATTTCATTGATTCTTGGAGAAGAAATCTAAGTTTTAAATTGGTTCTTGAAGGAAAGTATCAAACTAGGTTTTTTCAGAATTTAATTGGGATTAAATTGATTAATGGATGATCGTTGATGAATTCATGATTCTTTTACATTAGAAATCATTCATATATGTTGGAATAATGTTTGGAATAATTGGTTGGTAGTTTGGGAATGTTTGGTGAAGGTTTTGATGATGTAAATGTTGAAATCCGTAGGAAAAACAATGCAGAATTCGAGACCTGTAGGTGGCGAATCGATTCGGACTTGCCCAATTTTTGCTAACTTCTCCCTTTTATTTAGTGTCTTTGGGGGAACGTTCGGGATTTAATCATGGGATGTATTTTTAATATAATGGGAATATATTAAGATACCGGTAGGCCTATGTGGGATTTCGGGCTTAGTCCTAAAAAGGGGAATTAAGGGCCAAACTTAATTAGGATTTATCGAGGAAAATACATAATTTGAAGAATAATTCGAATCGCGGGGATTCGAGGGAAATGATGACTTAGACCAGTAGGATATAATGAGTTTACCTAATGTATTATGAGAAGAATAATGAGAACACTTCGAGTGGCGAGAAATACTCGAGAGCGTGTGATAAAAGTAAAGTTGGAATTTAATAATAGATGGGGTATTCAGGAGATAAATATACTACGTATATGGGACGTGTGCATACCTATATCAATGATATAATGTATAGGTGGGAAATACCTATTGCTTGATTCATTATGTGCATGACATACCCAGGCTACTTACTATCGGGGAAGGGGTTTCGCATTGTGGATGATCTTATCCTGATGAACCCATTAGGGAGATTTTAAACTCGTACCCTGAACATAGAACCTTGGACACGTGCCACCTGAGAGTATGATAGTTCGACGATTAAATGGGAGCGTAGGTATGAGCGTGACCCATTTGGCTGGAGATTAAGTTTGCCTCCAATATATGTGATTTATATTTATGGTTCGAGGGATATACCGAGCCAACGGTCCTTTATATAGTGTGAGATATACCAGGACATGATAGCAGAGTATGCATGCACCAGAGCTGAGTCTAGGGGTGCCGTATTAGTATATATATATATATATATATATATATATATATATATATATATATATATATATATATACACTTGTGATATGTTCTACTGTGTGAACATAGGTGATAAGATGTATAGTAAAATCTATAATAACTTAAGTGCGCGAACACTTAACTTTGAATGTGAAAACTCTCTCACTCGAGATAAAAGATGTGAAAATATTCATTAACATATTACGTGGGAAATATAGATAACTATTAAGAGATAAAAGATTTGAAGATTCATGAGCTTGAACTAGTTAGGCGTGACAACAGTAATTAGAATGGTTTAGCGGTACGTTAAGCGTGCACACTAGTTGAGAGGTAAGATTTCTCAAGAGAGAACCTGCATAACTAACATGTATATAATATCTACTTATAAGCATTTTTAAATACTTGTTGAACTATTTTAAAATATTTTCACTCAGGCTTTAACTTGTTTCATGTAAATCTATTTTCTTTGCACAACTATTTTAGTTGTCCAGCTACAAGGACGCCAGACGTAGGCTATTGGATAATTTAACGTGCTGCAGATATTGTGAAAGTTGCAGG
Organism: Sambucus nigra; assembly: GCA_949130495.1. Lineage (NCBI taxonomy): Eukaryota > Viridiplantae > Streptophyta > Magnoliopsida > Dipsacales > Adoxaceae > Sambucus > Sambucus nigra. The sequence continues at coordinate 56,285,579 of OX422214.1, forward strand.
TCCTTGATTATAGACGCCTTCACTATTATCCATTCAATTCCTGATTTAGTTACTTCAGTTAGGGCATGTTGCCTATTCTCAGTTATCATTTATTCAGAGAGATATTGCACTCATTTATTTCAGTTTGATGGGATTCAGTTTTATTATGGATTATTGTAATTGAGACTTTTTAACTGGAATGTTTGTTCCAGTATTATCTATTCAGTCATATGGTTTCTCACTTATTATTGTTTTATTCATTAGTATGTCGAATGTGGTTAATGGTTTAAATTTTCAGATGATAAGTAAATGATTAAATGTTTCTGGAACTAGCTTAATTAATTAGTAAGTGATAAATAAAATTTATGTTTTTTACAGTGATGCTAAGAACGAACCAACTGGATACTCTGATTAATTTAATAAAGGACTAATGATCCGATATTTAATTGAGCGGGTGTCACATGTGGTATCAGAGCATCAGGTTCTAGAGTCTTTTAGGATCTGTGCGGATTATTATGATTACAACGTAGCATTCTTTGATATAGAGCCCTAATATTAGGATTGTTGCATTCATGAGAATATGCTTACGTCTTCAGCCATTTTGAGATTTTATAGTTTTCGCCATAGTTGCACAGGCGGCGAATGCAGCATTGGCAGTAGTAAAACATACCCCACCCTAGGCACAGGTGGTGGCTCCAGCATAGGCTCAGACATTCCCTTCTGCGTGGGAGTAAGTTAGGGATGCCTTTCAGAAGGCGTATCCTCCAGAGTTCTCGGTGGGTTCTGATATGGTAGTTACGAGCCAATGGAAGAAGGATATCCAAAGGAACCTGAGGATGTATGAGTGCATAGAGGTATGGATACAGATACTAACTACTTTTAAGCTAATCAGGGCAGCCTTACAGTGGTAGGAGTCCACTATCACAGCTGATGAGAGAGACAACATGACTATTTAGGATTTCTGGGTGCGGTTTGATCGCAAATTTTTCTCTTTCGCCGTCTAGATTGAGATGAGGCATAAACTACTGGAACTTATCCATGAGGGGAAGACTGTTTCTGAATACGAGGAGGAATTTATGAGGTTGACTAATTTGGTACCCGGAGAGGTACCTACTGAGGAGAATAAGATACAGATGTTTATGGATGGTCCCAACTGGAGGATTCAACAGCACCTTCTGGGTAATCTATCTTTGCAGTCCTATAGTGATGTGTTAAATACTGCTTTGTTACACTGCTAGGACCACCGCTTACATGTTAAGAAAAGAAAATGAGTTAGAGATTCCATCCAACAGGGCAGGAACGGGGGAGGCAGTGCTAGCGAGGCACCATTAACTCAGGGTCAGTTAAGGTAAGGTGAGCAGAGTTCCCAGCAGGGTGATTCTGCTAAGTGTTTCAGATCAGGGGGTTCTGTCATGGGCAGGGAGGTTTTAGACATGGCCATCAGGTCCACCAGGGATAGTAGAAGTTTTAATAGGGACACCAGGTCTAAGGGAGGGATGGCAATGACCAATAAGGCTAGAGAGGAGGACATTTAACGAGCTGGTGTTTTTCTTATGGCAAGACTGGCCACAGGAAATAGGATTACCCTGATAAGGGCAGGGCTCAGCAGCTGTAGGGTGCTCACCAGGAGCCACAAAGGCCTACCTTCCTATTTGCTCTCCCAACGCCACCTCAGATGCCAACTATACCAGTTATTCCAACAGCCCCACCTTATAAGGGACAGTTGCAGTATGGATGTGTTTATAACGTCCACCAAATAGCAGTTCCTCAAGCACCGCCTGCAGTCAAGGGTATGTTTTCTATCTAGGGAACTATGGGACATATTTTATTTGAAATGAGGGCCTCACACTATTTTGTATCCACTATATTTTTAGGGTCTGCAGGGTTATTAAACACAGTCGAAAGTACAATTACTTATGTAAATTCACTATTGGGTAATGGGACGTTGATTTTCTTTATATAATGGGGTGTGAGTATAGAGATTGGAGTCTCATTTTACCTGTTGATATGCTTGTATTAGATATGTCTGAGTATGACGCCATTATTGGCATGGATTGGCTAGTCGCGTATAGGACTATGATTGATTGCTACAATAGGAGCATTATTTTTACCATACCTGGTCAGGAGATATTTTTGGTGCTGATGCCTCTCCCCGAGGGTGGATCTTTTACCCATTTGTATTATATTGAGGAGGAGACCTCTCAGGAGGTAGTGATTTCACTAGATTCTATCCCCGTTGTTCGAGAGTTTGCCACTGTGTTACAGGAGATACCGGGTTTGCCACTAAGTAGGAGATAGAGTTTGTGACAAACTTAGCGCCTGGGACTCGGCCAATAGCACGTGCACCTTACCGTATCTCCCCTACGGAGATGGGGGGTCTACGAAATCAGATCGAGCAGTTGTTGGGACAGGGGTTCATACGTTGTAGTACGTAGCCATTGGGTGCCCGTGTATTTTTTGTTAAAAAGAGAGATGGATCATTACGACTGTGTGTTGACTACTGGGAACTAAATAAAGTCATGATACATAATAAGTATTCATTGCCCCGAATCGATGACTTATTTAATCAGTTGAGAGGATATGCCTACTTCTCGAATATAAACATGAGATCCGAGTACCACCAGTTACGTATCGAGGAGAAGGATGTGTCTAAGACTGCTTTCTTGAGGAGATATGGGTCCTACGAGTTCAGGGTTATTCCATTTGAGCTAACCAACACACCGGTCGTATTTATGGACTTAATGAACACGGTGTTCAGAGAGTTCTTACATCAGTTTGTTATCGTCTTCATTGATGACATTCTGATTTATTCCAGAACCGAGGAGGAGCACGCTGAGCATTTACGTCGGGTACTATAGACACTACGTGAACATCAATTGTATTTAAAGTTTGAAAATTGTGGGTTCGGTTAAGTGAGGTGCAGTTTTTGGGACATATTGTTTCGGAGAGGGGTATATCAGTGGACCGGAGTAAAGTATCAGTGGTGAGGTAATGGGAACATCCCACGACACCGATGGAGGTACATAGTTTCTTGAGATTAGCGGGACATTATAGGTGGTTTATCCAAGGGTTTTCGAAGATTGAGGGTCCATTGACTAATTTGACTCGCAAAAGTGTGCTTTTTGTTTAGGATGATGCGTATCAGTTTGCCTTTGATGAGCTAAAGGATAATATGACTTTAGTACCCATACTAGCACTCCCCAGAAAAGGTGTGGAGAACCTTGTTTATACTGACGCATCCCTACGGGGACTTGGGAGAGTACTTCAGCAGGAGGATTGGGCTATAGCTTTTGCCTCCCGCAAGCTTAAGCCTCACGAGAGGAATTACCCCACCCATGACTTGGAGTTAGTGGTAGTCGTGTTTGTCCTTAGGATTTGGAGACATTAGTTATTGGGAGAGAAATTTTGCCTATTCACAGATCACAAGTGACTACAGTATTTTTTCACTCATAGGGAGTTGAACATACATCAGCGCAGGTGGCTTGAATTTGTGAAAGACTATCAATTTGAGATCTAGTCTCACCCAGGGAAGGCTAATGTAGTAGATGATGTGTTGAGCCGTAGGCCAGTGGGGGGGGTGGTCGAGGTGTGGAAAGAAAAATGGAAGGAGTTGGGACATCAGGATGCATTTTCCTGGTCATTTATGTCAGTTATGACTGTTACACCCCAAATTGTGACGAGGGTGGTACAGGCCCAGGTAGTGGATCTATTTTATCAGGAGAGGATTAGACATATTTTAGCAAGGGAGTAGAGTCTTACTCGGTTAGTTTCAAGGGAGGCTTGCGCTTCAATGGTAGACTAATTTCTTTCGAGGGGGAGGATTTGTGACACGCATCGATGACAGATTCGCATGGATCTCTATTTATAGTACATCCCGATGGGGATAAAATGTACCAGGATATGAGGTGACAGTATTAGTGGAGTGGGATGAAGAGGGACATTTCTGAGTTCATCTTGAAGTTTACCACGTGTCAGCCAGTAAAGATGGACCACCAGAAGCCAGCAGGGCTTCTTCAGCCACTAGAGATTTCTATGTGGAAATGGGAGAGATTTTTCATGGACTTTATCACAGGGTTGCCTACTTCTCAGAGAGGTCGGGATTCTATATGTGTGATTGTGGATCGGTTGACTAAGGTAGCCCACTTTCTTCCAATTCGGACGAATTACACTAAGGCCCAGTATGCTCACAATTTCATTGCCGAGATAGTGAGATTACATGGGGTGCCCCTAGATATTTTGTCCGATAAGGATAAGGTTTTTGTGTCTCATTTTTGGGAGAGCTTTCAGGAGGACATGGGCACGGAGTTGCGTTTGAGTACGGCCTATCACCCACAGACGGATGGGAAGACTGAGAGAACTAATCATATGCTGGAGGATATGTTGCGTATGTGTGTTCTTGATTTTACGAGAGGTTGGGAGGAGTGCCTTCCACTATTGGAGTTTGCGTACAATAACTCCTATTAGTTCACTATTGGCATGGCTCTATTTACGGCGTTGTATGGTAGACCTTATCGATCTTCTGCTTGTTGGTTAGAGGTGGGGGACAAAAAGTTACTTGGGCTAGAGGTAATTCAAGATATGTCGACCAGGATTGAGATGATTTAGAGTCACATACGGGTAGCCTAGGATAGACAGAAAAACTATGTCGATGCCAAGCGATTCTTTCGAGAGTTTAGTGTGGGGGACCATGTGCTACTACGAGAATCACTGATAGCACGCGAGAAGTGTGGTCGCGTAAGGCCACAGTCGTTGTTTTCGGTCTCGCCACGACTATACAAACAAACCTAAATTACTACTACACTTGCGAGGCAAGCACAACGGTAAGTCGGGTATCGAAAATCCACAGGGATGAGTTCCTAGAATTTATAAGATTTAGTAGTCCAAAATAAAAGTGCAAAAAGTGATTACAAACTAAAAAGGAAAAGATGCATAAAAGGGTAATATTAACCTAGGCGAGTGTATTTAAACTAGATTAACAAAGCGAGTAAATCTATAGGTTGCGTCGAATCTCCCTCACCCGAGTTAATTTGTATAAAATGGATACATGGGTCGACGAGTTATTTAGCATGCATCTCATTTCGACAGTTAATTGAATCAAGGGTTGTCACGCCCCTAAATCCGCATAGAAGCCTAATAAGATTTTGGCGTCAACAAATATTCCGAAAATTGCGCACGCAAGGTCGTAAGCACGGAACATACATGATATGCCCCGTCAAATCTCCTAGGCACAATAACTATGGCAATACACCCGAAATAGACCCATAAACACCATCACCAAAGCCAAGCAACGCGTCAACTCGAGTGAGTTCAATTCAAGCACAACCTAATTTAAATTAGCTAGAAAGCATGTTAAAAACACGATAAATAAAGCGAGTAAATAAACGCGATAAATCTACACTAGAAAGTGATTGAATCAAAGCATGTAAACTATTTAGGAAAGCATGTAAATCTAATTAGAAAGAAAGGAAATAAGGAAATACAAACTATATTAATGGAGAGGAAGATGAATAGTGCAACATTCAACCCAATTGGGTGTCAAACCAAGAACAATTGAAGAAGAACCCTCCAAATCCCTCAAACCATAAGTTATTCTAAGCTAAAACTATCCTAAAACGTGTATATCTGTTTATTACAACAAAATTGGTATATATACTAAGTTGGAATTAAATTAGAAAAGAAAAGAGAAAAGAAAAGAAAAGCCAAAATATCTGCAGAAAACAGGGGATCGATCGATCCACCCCTTTGGTCGATCGATCGATCATTGAAATCGTGGCAAAATACTGAAGGATCGATCGTTCGATCCTTTTGATTGATTGATCGATCAAGAACGTATCAGCTAAGGCAGCCCCTGTATTGCTGTTTTCTCCTCTTCTCCTCCTCTTTTGGTTTCCTTGTTTTTCCTTCCGCTGAAAACCCCGTAACTTCTTCGCTATGAATCGAAATTGTGCACCGTTCATGGCCACGCGAAGCTTGCGAGTAGGGATACAACTTCCGTGAAGATGTTGGGCCAGGTTCCCAAGATGTGAAAAGATTAAAATTCCCATGAATGTGCGATCGCGTACAAAAATCGAGCAGAATGCGTCCGAACTTCACACTTAGCATCCAAATACCAATAAAAGCTCAATTAACCCCTGTAAAATATGTTAACATAGAAATTCGAGGTTGTCTGGTTAACGAGCATAAATATAGGGAATAAGATACCCGAGGGGGCTAAAATGCGTCCGTTCGGAGGATGAAATATGCAATATTTGCATATCATCACACCCCCAAACTTACACATTGCTAGCGCACGAGAAGTGTGGTCGCGTAAGGCAACAGTCATTGTTTTCTGTCCCGGTACGACTATACAAATAAACCTAAATTACTACTACACTTGCGAGGCAAGCACAGCGGTAAGTCGGGTATCGAAAATCCACAGGGATGAGTTGCTAGAATTTATAAGATTTAGTAGTCCGAAATAGAAGTGCAAAAGGTGATTACAAACTAAAAAGGAAAAGATCCATAAAAGATAAATATTAACCTAGGCGAGTGTATTTAAACTAGATTAATAAAGCGAGTAAAACTATAAGTTGCGTCGAATATCCCTCACCCGAGTTAATTTGTATAAAATGGATACATGGGTCGACGAGTTATTTAGCATGCGTCTTGTTTCAACAGTTAACTGAATCAAGGGTTGTCACTCCCCTAAATCCGCATAAAAGCCTAATAAGATTTTGACGTCAATAAATATCCCGAAAATTGCGCACGCAAGGTCGTAAGCACGGGACATACATGATACGCCCCGTCAAATTTCCTAGGTGCAATAACTAGGACAACACACCCGAAATAGACCCGTAAATAGCATCACCAAATCCAAGCAATGCGTCAACTCGAGTGAGTTCAATTCAAGCACAACCTAATTTAAATTAGCTAGAAAGCATGTTTAAAACGTGGTAAATAAAGCTACTAAATAAACGCGGTAAATCTACACTAGAAAGCGATTAAATCAAAGCATGTAAACTATTTAGAAAAGCATGTAAATCTAATTAGAAAGTAAGGAAATAAGGAAACACAAACTATATTAATGGAGAGGAAGATGAATAGTGCAACATTCAACCCAATAGGGTGTCAAACCAAGAACAATTGAAGAAGAACCCTCCAAATCCCTCAAACCCTAAGTTATTCTAAGCTAAAACTATCCTAAAACGTGTATATCTGTTTATTACAACAAAATTGGTATATATACTAAGTTGGAATTAAATTAGAAAAGAAAAGAGACAAGAAAAGAAAAGCCAAAATATCTGCAGAAAATAGGGAATCGATCGATCCACCCCTTTGGTCGATCGATCGATCATTGAAATCATGGAAAAATACTAAAGGATCGATCGATCGATCAAGTAGGTATCAGCCAAGGCAGCCCCTGCAATGCTGTTTTCTCCTCTTCTCCTCCTCGTTTGGTTTCCTTATTTTTCCTTTCGCTGAAAATCCCGTAACTTCTTCGTTATGAATCGGAATCACGCACCGTTCACGGTCACGCGAAGATTGCAAGGAGGGTTACAACTTTTGTGAGGATGTTGGGCCAGGTGCCCAAGCTGTGAAAAGACTAAAATGCCCTTGAACATGCGATCGCGTATGGAAATCGAGCGGAATGCCTCCGAACTTCACACTTAGCATCCAACTACCTATAAAATCTCAATTAACCCCTGAAAAACATGTTAACGTAGAAATCCAAGGTTGTATGGTTAACTAGCATAAATATAGGGAATAAGATACCCGAGGGGGTAAAATACGTCCGTTCGGAGGATAAAATACTCAATATTTGCGTATCATCACACCCCCTAACTTACACACTGCTAGTCCCTAGCAATGAAATAGGATGCAACAAGAACTACAAGAAAACCAAAAACAGGAGAGAGTACAAAAGTATGGTATAAAAGCAAAAGGCCACTTTCGTAGGCGATTCGGTTGCATTTAGCATATGCAATAAGTCGTTAAACCCCTAGGTCACCCTAGTGGACGAGTGTCGTCTCATGAGGGTTTTTAGGACCAACCCAACATGAGACAATCCCAACAATGGCGAAAAATTTTTCATAAGCATTATTAGCACATTGAATGAATTCAAACAAAAGTCCAAATCATTAACATTATATAATGCACCTCATAGAATTGAAATCTTAAAATGTGGGAGGGGAGCGAGCACATACAAAGTGTGATTTGGCGAAAAACTTATATAAACCGGATACTAAATAAAGCAAGCATACATTCAATCTTCACGGGCATCACACTCTTCAAGAAAATTCACTCGAAATAAGGAGGTAACATACGGAAAATGCGGGAAAAAAGAATAAATGGAAATGGAAACTAGGCCGCACACATGTCACAAATGAAGAACGCTATATATTAAATGAAAAATTGTAATCTCAATGAAAGATACCGCACACTAAAAGAGGCAAAACTCATTTTCACAGATTATCAAACTATTTTTACTTTTGAATTACATCAACCTAAGATCACATAGGACTTTAATAGGGTTGTAATGGATAGGCTAGGGTATAAAATGAAAGGATGTATATACGGATTCAAAGTGTTCGGGATGAAAACTCGGGATAATGGGAAAATGCGGGCAATATCAAAATTGGAAAAGAAGTTCCAAAAAGGCATTAGATATATCATCGGGAGAGTAATCAAATCTTATTTAACTTTATAAAACATTTACAACTTTCTCTTTCTTTTTCTTTTCTTCTTTTTCTCATTTTTCTTCTTTTTTTTTTCTTTTGCTTTTTGCTTTCTCTTTTTCTTCACTTTTTTTACATCTCTTTTCTTTACTTTTCAAACTCTCATATGCCTAAATTGCAACCGACATCATAACAACATCATTAAATCCCAAGTAACATTCCAAACAAAGGTATGTAAAGTGTATGTATGGTATATAACTCCAATTTGGAGTTGGTTATGGGATTCGGGTTATGAAACGAAAGGCTATATTTAGGCTCAAGGGGTTAACGAGGGTAAACATATAAGGGTAAGGTCAAGGCCAATATGGGTGATATAACAAAGAGGGCCTATGATCATTTCACAAAGTTTACGCAATTCTCGAGTCAAAATAATATATGAAAATCATGATCAAGTAATACATTTCAAATATGAAATCAATTAATGAACGGTTAAATGAAAGAATAGAAAGATTACCAACGAATTCAACGTTTTCAACGAGAAAAGAATAGTGTATAACACTCACAAATGAAGAAAGGTACAAAGCTTACTCGGTGTAAGTATATACAATGAAACAAAAGATTACTGAGTTATAAAAATCTTAAACCAAATCAATAGAACAATAAAAGTTCATGTGCTCATGGGATTAAAGTTTAATTCATAAAGTTATTCATAATGTCAATAAGTGAGACTAAAGACTAACAATTTCTAAAATCGAGAACATGCATCGTTTGGTTGTCTATTGGATCGGGCATTTATTGAAATTTATCATCAGAAACAAAGGCAAAATGCCCAAAAAATGAGAAAAAAGAAAGAAAATCTTTTTGAAATTTTTAATTTTTCTAAGAAAAGCATACTAAGTAATTAACATGTGAGAAAAACATGGACTAAATAATGAAATGGATAGAATATCCCACACCCCCTAACTTAAAACTTGACATTGTCCTCAATGTAAATTAAGAACCAAGTCAAAGAGAGGAAAAGAGTGATATTACCCCAAAGTGGAGCGATCCTCATAAGAACAAGTCCAAAGAATCTACAAAATAAGTTAGTACCGAGCATAGCAAAAACAAATAATAAAAAGTTAACTAATTACACTGAACTAAATTAAAAAGGAAAGAAAACATAAAAAGAAAGAAAGCTAACTATATACAACCTACTATTTAGGCTTCACACTAACTGTACACTAGAAGTTTAAATAGGTGAGGGTCCACTATAAAAATGATTTGACTTTGAAGAATAACCGGTGTACCCTCACATACAAGCATGCCCTCCGGAAGATATGGATTCTGTTTGCACAATGGAAGGCATGTGTAAGGCGGAAGAAATGAACCTTCGCCAATTAAAAGTTTTGGAGGGACGATGGGGGTTGTGTATTGAACGGGTGATAAAAACATGTGGGGACTGAGAATACCTGAATATCCTCCCAATGATTTTGAAATTGGAATGGGAGGTGGCGCACACGAAGGCACGAATACAATTGTGGGAGGCGACTCGAGAAAGTACTCCTCATCGGAGAAAAGGTTTAAAACATTAAAGTTTGAAACCAAATCATCGGGTACTTGAGACGGTGTGATAACAGAGAATGAAAATGGGGATGAAAGAAATTCAAACTCATGATATGAATCATCATCGCATGAAGTTTGAGTGTTGAAGGAAATAATATCATTTTCAATGAAATGTTCTTCTTTGGGAGCCAAAGAAGAAATCATTTCATTTCAAATAGATATTACGTCATTATCACCCTCACTTTCAATATCTATTATGCAATGGGCAAAGTCTAGAATGGTTTGTTCCAAAGTAGGCATAAGTACCTCATTTGGTTCAAAACATTCCTCGACTTCGAAAGTCTCGAAAGCAAAATCGTCGTCGAACTCAAATAATAAATCCAACTCATGTTCCCAACAATGATTTTCTTTCCGATAACGATTTTCTATATTCTCATTTTCATACATACGCAAACCCTCACCGAATGTCATAGGTCGAGGTGCGGATACATGAGAATGGGAACTTTGAAAATTACCATCGGACTTAAACGAAAACTCATTATTATAGGAATTTTGAAAACTATTCAAATTCGTTTAAAAAATCCTATTATAAGGAGGTAAAGGCCCAAAATCATTATCATCATCATCAAAATTCCAATAACCTAAGTTTTAACTTTCGTTATACTCGCCCAAAGTCATATTTGAATTTGTTATACTTTGGGATTCTAAGTATTCACCGAAAGCCATAGGTTTGCGAGAATTTTGAGAATTATAACAGTGATTACCGAAAGAATTGGAATAAGACATGATTACCCCAAAAATGGCTCGAATGGAGAATTCCACAAAGTAAGTGCGTGCGGGAAAAAATCGAGCGTTTCTAAGTACTCAAATGTGGAAATCCGGCAAAATATTAGCAAATAATACAAATAGAAAGAAAATACTATGAAATACTAAATCAAATAAAGTATAAAACAAACAAGTCCCTGACAATGGCGTCATTTTGATAGCGCGCAAGAAGTGTGGTCACGTAAGGCCACAGTCGTTGTTTTCTGACTCGCCGCGACTATACAAACAAAACTAAATTACTACTACACTTGCGAGGAGTCGGGTATCGAAAATCCACAGGTACGAGCTGCTAGAATTTATAAGATTTAGTAGTCCGAAATAAAAGTGCAAAAGGTGATTACAAACTAAAAAGGAAAAGATGCATAAAAGGGAAATATTAACCTATGCGAGTGTATTTAAACTAGATTAACAAAGCGAGTAAAACTATAGGTTGCGTCGAATATCCCTCACCCGCGTTAATTTGTATAAAATGGATACATGGGTCGATGAGTTATTTAGCATGCGTCTCGTTTCAACAGTTAATTGAATCAAGGGTTGTCATGCCCCTAAATCCGCATAGAAGCCTAATAAGATTTTGGCATCAACAAATATCCCAAAAATTGCGCACGCAAGGTCGTAAGTACGGGACATACATGATACGCCCCGTCAAATATCCTAGGCGCAATAACTAGGATAACGCACTCGAAATAGACCCGTAAACACCATCACCAAAGCCAAGCAACGCGTCAATTCGAGTGAGTTCAATTCAAGCACAACCTAATTTAAATTAGCTAGAAAGTGAGTAAATAAACGCGGTAAATCTACACTAGAAAGCGATTAAATCAAAGCATGAAAACTATTTAGGAAATCATGTAAATCTAATTAGAAATCAAGGAAATAAGGAAATACAAACTATATTAATGGAGAGGAAGATGAATAGTGCAACATTCAACCCAATTGGGTGTCAAACCAAGAACAATTGAAGAAGAACCCTCCAAATCCCTCAGACCCTAAGTTATTCTAAGCTAAAACTATCCTAAAACGTGTAGATCTGTTTATTACAAAAAAATTGGTATATATACTATGTTGGAATTAAATTAGAAAAGAAAAGAGAAAAGAAAAGAAATGCCAAAATATTTGCAGAAAATAGGGGATCGATCGATCGACCCCTTTAGTCGATCGATCGATCGATCTTTGAAATCATGGAAAAATACTGAAGGATCGATTGATCGATCCTTTTGATCGATCGATCGATCAAGCAGGTATCAGCCAAGGCAGCCCCTGCATTGTTGTTTTCTCCTCTTCTCCTCCTCTTTTGGTTTCCTTGTTTTTCCTTCTGCTGAAAATCCCGTAACTTCTTCATTATGAATCGGAATCGCGCACCATTCGCGGCCATGAGAAGCTTGCGAGGAGGGATACAACTTCTGTGAAGGTGTTGGGCCAGGTGCCCAAGCTGTGAAAAGATTAAAATGCCCTAGAACGTGCGATCGCGTACGAAAATTGAGTGAAATGCGTCTAAACTTCACACTTAGCATCCAAATACCTATAAAAGCTCAATTAACCCCTGCAAAACATGTTAACGTAGAAATCCGAGGTTGTCTAATTAACGAGCATAAATATAGGGAATAAGATACCCGAGGGGGCTAAAATGCGTCCGTTCGGAGGACGACATACGCAATATGGATATGGATAAGAATATCCATATCCATATACTAAGGATACAACTAGCATAGTCCCCATGTGCAGGGGCGAATCTGGGGGGGGTGCCAGGAGGGGCGGAGGCCCCCTTGAGATAAAAAAAAAAATTAGGTACGTAAAATGTGTAATTCTTTTTAAGGGTGTAGTTTTTAAGGGAAGCCCCTCCTGAGATCTTGCCTACACTGTTTTTTAATCAAAAAATTGTATAAAACTTGTATTAACCCAAAAAAAATTTGCCTCGGGGGCTCTTGTCCCCGAACCCCCGGCACCACTCGAGATTTTCGCCCCTCCTAATAAAAAATACTGAATCCATCACTACCCATGTGTCACATAAATAACTTTATATATGAAATGCCCAATAAGAAAATTAACGTGACATGATCTCTTCATATAACATGTCCATTATTAAACTATTTAAAAATATATAATTCTCATAAACCACACAAAAGCTTCAATCTTCGAGGACATTCTCGTTACTCTACATAGTCATACCATCGTGAGTTCACTAACCAAACTACATGATGTATCAAACCATCCATGTCTCTCATCCATGAGAAGATGACAAACTGAACTCAGTATCAAATCATTGACCTCCCCACAACTTGTTTCATTAGCCAAGGCACAGTACCCGGTCCCACAATCCATTTAAATCGACACCCCCAATCGATTGCCCACGAGGCAGATATATACATATAGTATGTTTGCAACCAACACACATGTATACATAACACATTATATAAATCAAATTTCGTAATACCACTCAGGTACCCCGAATCCCGTTCAAGTTCCCAAAATAGAGTTTATAAATATATGCAGGTTTATCAACCTTAATCAAAACTAGTTTTTTTTCTTTTCTGAAATTCCTTAATTACTAAAAATATATAATAAAACACCCAATTAATACCTGAAACAAAACCCAACCTGAAATTAACAAAAAATAAGGCTGCCTTGTCTAGACCCAGATCCGTTATTTAAGGCAGAGTTAAAAAGGTTAACCCCTTAATTTACATTGACCAAATATAAAACATACTTAATCATTGGATTAGATCATAAACTGTGTCGAATCCTAAATTGATTTTTAATAATAATTAAAATAAATAAACTACATATTAAATTTGATAGGCAAATATATTTCATGTCTGTTAATTAAGGTTGAAGGTCATATCTTGAATCTTCCTTGTGCTCTCTTAGTCTTTCTCAAAGGGCTTGTTTAGCTCTTCCAAATATCCTCTGCTGCTATAGTTTGTGCTTTTAGGTTAAAGGAAAATGATTAATGAAGGTTAATTCCACTCTTAAACCCCTAATTCCGTATGTTCATAAAATGTTGAATTTTAGAACTCCATATGACCCCAAAATACTATCCACAGTGACCCAAAACTTAGCCTAAAGGAATACATACCCTTGGGTTTCTACCTGGCACTCTAAAAATAAATCTCAGGCCTCTGTACCACCCTAGAGTTCAGTGTAAGCATTGATACCTCACAACATCAAATAAAGTCTTAAATATTTTATGAGTTAACCATATATAATTAATTTCATCGATCAATTAATTTATAACATATAGTATAAATGTCACATAACATGCAAATTTAAATATCACATAAACTATGCAAATATTAATGCAATCTCACACAAGAAATAATAACACATCTAGTAATTAATTCACAATTATTACTAAATAAAATACATAGTATTAGATGGATAGGGAATATTAATTAGTATAGAAATCCATGTCTCAGTATAGATTATGTTGATACGTCCTTGATGTAGTTTAAATGTTTTATTTAGGTAAAATAATGATTAATGGATATAATCATCTATATATCAAATCAGATACCTAGTTAATCTCAAAAAAATTATAAGAATTCGATTGCGTATTACTAGTAAATTAATTTAATCAATTAGTCTTGATGTATGGATATTATTAGGCATTTATCAGCAAAGCATCTCAACATAATATTATTGAGATAACGGGAGTAAAATGCAATTACTATTCTCTATTGGGATGATAGTAATTAATAAAATTATATGATTATACAAAGGTTTTAATTATGATTCGTGATTATATTATAAGATACTTTTCAATTCCTTTCAAGGGTCCCCATTCTATTAATATTTAATTCCTTGTAATATATTTATATATATTTTTTATTTATTTTATTAGTTTTTTTAAACAAAATTTATGCATATGGGTATTCTAATAATTAGATGATAAAAATTCATTAAACATACATGGATATTTAACACACGTAATGTTAGTATGCCTTTTAAATAAACTTGAATTCTTACCAATGTATTCATGCCTTGATTGAATCAATCTACTTCTAAACTTGAATTCTCACAATGATCCCTATCCCACTATCTCCTAGATTTCCTCTGCTTGAACAATCAACATTAAGCTTCAAAGCATACATAGGAGGGTGAATCCATCTAGTGATGAGAAATTTATATTTTTTGGGAACCACCTTAAAATTGAAAATATCAATCAGTTCTTGATGCTTTCTATCTACAGAGCTTTCAAGGATCAGAGTGCCAGCCTTCTCAGAAATCAGCTTCACTATGTTTTTAATGATATCTTCAGTTTCCATAGGAACATATTCATAGATTGCACTGTAACTTGATTTCCAAATTTCCCAGAATAAAGCCATTGGAAGAATTTTGAGGAAGAATTTCAAGTAATCCTTATTAGCTCTAGATATCCACCATGACATAAAAACTACAGAAATGGATGAATAAGATCTCATCACATCAAAAAATCTATTAAATGATTCCAAATTTCTTTGGCAATTGGCCCATGAATGAATATGTGATTTTTGTTGCAAATTCCTTTATCACATATTGCATAAAAAATTCACAAAAGGAATAAATGGTATTTTCACTCAAGGATGATTTTATCGTACACTTCTGGTAAGAACAAAATTATTTTTTCACGATAATATTTGATCAAAAAAATTTGGGGGCTCTCTCGCATAGTTTGAATAATAAAAATTGTCCCTCAAAATAAAGATGGATTTCAGAAGTCAAATACTTTAACTCCCTAAGTAGAGTGATATTTTTTTATCAAATATTGGTGTCCTAATTCCATCTTTCACAA
This sequence comes from Sambucus nigra, assembly GCA_949130495.1. Taxonomy (NCBI): domain Eukaryota; kingdom Viridiplantae; phylum Streptophyta; class Magnoliopsida; order Dipsacales; family Adoxaceae; genus Sambucus; species Sambucus nigra. Next base: position 56,301,353 of record OX422214.1, read on the forward strand.
GTGGTTGTGAGAAATGCAATAGTGAATGTTTTCTCTGGCTCTTAATGTCCTTATTACATAGGTTGGTCGTAACTGACTGTGGATAAAGTCACAAGTGATTGTGGATGCCTTAGGCGATTGTGGATATAACTGATAATATATCAAAGATATACAATCAAATGGAAAGAGAGAAAAAGAGGGGCTAGGGTTTCATATTGCCATACACTAGAATGTCTTACAATAAAATTAAGAAGAGAGAATATATATAACCTACTACAACCACCTAATAATAATAGGAGAAAGGAAAATACTAAAATACCCTCAATGCTAAATATTACTCTAATACCCCCCCTCAAACTCACGATGCTGCAGCGAGAAGCATTGAGAGTTTGCCAACCAAAAAATGAAAACGCTAAACTGGATGAGACTTCGTAAACAAATCAGCTATCTGTGCGGATGAAGAAACAAAAGGCAAAGTGATGGCGCCATACGTAAGATGATGACGAGTAATATGACAATCAATCTCAATGTGCTTAGTCCTCTCATGAAAAACTGAATTGTGAGCAATCTGAATAGCACTCTTATTATCACAGTACATAGGAGTGGGCTGAGAAAGAGAGACACCCATATCTGCAAGTAACCGACGTAGCCAAACAACTTCGCGAGTGGTAGAAGCCATAGCACGGTACTCGGCTTCCTTGGAAGACACAGAAACAACAACTTGCTTTTTGCTCTTCCAAGAAACAAGAGAATCACCCAGAAATACGCAAAATCCAGTAACTGATTTGCGATCTGTAGGATCACCGGCCCAATCAGCATCAGAGTATGCACGCAGCTCCAAAGAAGAAGATGAAGGAAGTAAAAGACTCTGAAATCGAGTGCCTCTCAAGTATCGCAATATACGATGAACAGCTGCCCAATGAACTGTAGTAGGAGCAGTAACAAACTGACTAACAACATGGACAGCATGAGCTATATCTGGACGAGTAATAGTGAGATAAACCAAGCTGCCCACAATAGTGCGATATAAGGTGGGATCAGGCAAAAGAACACCATCATACGGGGAAAGATGAACATTAAGCTCCAAAGGGGTATCAACAATCTTAGTACCAGTGAGGCGAGCACGCTCAAGAATGTCCCCGATGTACTTAGATTGTGAGAGAAGATAACCCTTTGGAGAATGATCTACCTCAATACCCAAAAAGTAACGTAGGGGCCCCAAATCCTTCATCTCAAAACAATGAAATAATTCAGACTCAACGCTGTAATTCCACCAACATCATCCCCAGTAATAATCATATCATCAACATACAAAGAGACCAGAATATGACCACTGGAGGTGCACCTAATAAAGAGAGCTGAATCATTCTCACTTGGAATTAACCCAAGAGAGGTAATCACGGCAGTAAACTTCTCAAACCAAGCCCGTGGTGCCTGTTTGAGACCATATAAGGCTTTCTTAAGCCTACAAACTTCACCAGGACCATGTGGAACACCCGGAGGAGGAGTCATATAAACCTCCTCATGAAGATCACCATTCAAGAACGCATTTTTAACATCCATCTGAGATATATGCCACTGACGAACAGATGCAACAGCAATAAGAGTACGAATAGTAGTCAATTTCGCAACAGGAGCAAAGGTTTCATCATAATCGATACCATATTGCTGAGAAAAACCCTGAGCAACCAATCTTGCTTTGTACCGCTCAATTGACCCATCTGACCTGGTTTTGATTTTATATACCCAACGAGATCCAATTGCCCGCTTACCAGTAGGTAAGGGGACCAAACTCCAAGTATCTGTCTGATGCAAAGCAGAGAGTTCCTCAGCCATAGCCTGTTGCCAAAGAGGATCAAGAACTGCCTCTTTATAAGATGAAGGCTCAGAGAGGCAGTGAACAGAAAATAAAAATGAAGCAAAAGAATCAGAATAACAAGAATAAACAAAATCTGGTGACTGAGTGGACTTACGTGGACATTTTGGATAGCGAGAAGGAGGTTCCACCGTTTCAGCAGGTGCTTGGGTGGCCACACGAGAAGGGGGAGCATCAGGAACATCGGATGGCAAAGTACCTGAATCAGTAGAAATAATAGGAACAGGAGCAACATGGGGTGGCACACTATCGGTGGTGCAAGGTAATTCAGTTGGCACACTCTCATCATTATCAGAGAACGGATCAATATTGAAGAGATCAGATTTAGTGAGTTCATGAGGGCTATCAGGAATAGAAAAGAAAGGAATATGCTCAAGAAACACAACATGGAGAGAGACATATAATTTTTTTGTAACTGGATCATAACAACGATATCCCTTTTGACCCTCACCATAACCAAGAAAGACACAAATAGCTGACTTTGGAGATAATTTGGTACGTTCCACACGAGGTCGAAGAACAAAACAAGTACAACCAAACACCTTTAAGGAAGAATAATCAAGGGCACACCCATTCAAATTTTCAAAAGGTGACAAACCTGAGCAATGAGAGGTCGGAATCTTATTAATCAGATTAGCAGCAGTAAGGAAAGCCTCTCCCCAAAACTCACTAGGGACATATGCGGATAATAAAAGAGAGCGAGCAGTTTCAACAATGTGCCGATGTTTCCTTTCAGCAACACCATTTTGCTCAGGAGTGTCAGTACAAGATGATTGGTGAATAGTTCCATCTAAATCAAGCAACTCACCGAAATTTTGAGAAGTATATTCCCCACCCAAATCGCATCTAAAGCATTTTATAATAGTAGAATGTTGAGTTTTGACAAAGGCACGAAATTTATTATAAATATCAAAAAAATCCGAACGTCGTTTCATGAGAAAAACCCAACAGTATCGCGTATAATCATCAATAAAGGAGACATAATATTGAGACCCTCCTCTTGTAATAATAGGAGACGGTCCCCACACATCAGAATGAATAAGATCAAAGGGTGCAAAAGTAGAGGAAATACTTCTATTAAACGGTAAAGCTGAAAATTTTGCAAGTTTACAACCGCTACAATCAGAGATATCATGGCAATGCAAATTTCCTAATTTTCCTGTAGAAGCCAAATATTTTAATCGTGAACCTGAGACATGACCAAGACGAGAGTGCCATAAATAAAAGCTAGATGAATCTGAACTCAAACGAAAGGATGACAAGTCAACACTAGAAGCTGCAACCATTGGTACATTAAGTTTCTCCATGATGTACAATCCCCCCTGCCTACGGCCTGTCCCAATCACCTTCTGAGACTGTGGATCCTGCACATGACAAAAGGTAGAAGAGAAGGAAACTGAGTAACCGGCATCACATAGTTGACCAACAGAGATAAGATTCATTGTAAGCTTAGGAATGTGGTAAACATTAGAGAGAGATAAGTTGGGTACCATCAGCAGTCATAACGGGCAACGAAGAAGTGGGACAAAAAGAACCAAAAGAGGACAAATTTGGTGACATGTGATTAGAAGCGCCGGAGTCTAGAATCCAAATACCTGAGGACTTACCTGGTGAAGAGATGGACATGGCGTGAGGCTGTGTGGCAAGAAACTTTTGAAACTACTCAGCAAGAGAAGACATGAATGGAGGTAATGATGAAGAACCTGATGCAAATGAGTCTGATGGCGGTACAACTGCTGTAGTATTAGGCTGTGAAGGCCTATATGAACGCTGCTGAGATTGGTTATTTGATTTCCAACAAGAAAACTGCGACTGAGGTGGTCGACTATTTGATTGTTGTTGTGCCCACAAGTTAGGGCACTGAGACTTCCAATGACCCTTCTCCTTACAGTAGCTACATTCATCACTTGCAACTCTCGAATAAGGCTTGTTCTGATTACTGGAAAGAGGTCGAGAGGAGGCTATGAAAACAGATGGATTAGGGTCCGAAGAAATTACCTTCCCTGACTGAGTCTTGAGACGAATCTCCTCGGCTAACAACTCGTGAACAACGGAATCAACAGTTGGAAGTGGGCTACGATGAAGAATCGACCCACGAAGACCCTCAAAATCATCACGCAATGCCATCAGAAACTGAACCAGACGTTGTTCCTCCCTATTGGAAACATATGGTGCAAAGGCCCGTAATTCAACCGACTCTGTGAGAACCAACTGATCCCATAGATCCGTCATAGCAGAATAGAATTCCTGAATACTCAAAATTTTTTGCTCAAGAGCCCGAATATCGCACTCCAACTAGTACTTTTTTGCGAAATTAGATTGGGTATACAATCTGCCCAAATGATCCCAAACATCCTTTGCATAATCATACTTAGCCAACTGCATACCTATAGAAGGTGCAACGGAGTTGTTGATCCAAGTGATGATTTTCGATTTGTTTGCCTCCCAAACATCCAACAACTCTGCATAATTTTCAACGTTCGTCTTATCGTTAGGCTTACTCAAATCGCCATTAATGTAACCCCAAAGCTTCTTCCCTTTCAAAAAATTCTTCATAACATAACTCCAATACGTATAATTTTTTCCATCTAATCTGACACTAATTGATTGCAGCGAATCATCTCTTTCACCAGCCATTGCGAAAATAAACAATCAAACAGTACCCAAACGGAACCAAACCAAACGAACTAAACAATTAATCGAACAAACAGGAGGAAAACGACCATAATTACCTTCAAAACAGTCGAGCGAACAGAAAAAGAGATTAAGCTTTGATCCCGCTCTGATACCATGATAATATATCAAAGATCTACAATCAAATGGAAAGAGAGAAAAAGAGGGGCTAGGGTTTCATATTGCCATACACTAGAATGTCTTACAATAAAAGGAAGAAGAGAGAATATATATAACCTACTACAACCACCTAATAATAATAGGAGAAAGGAAAATACTAAAATACCCTCAATGCTAAATATTACTCTAATAATAACCACAAAAGAATAAGGTTTTTGTAAAGAGATATTTGTTGCATTTAATACCATGGATTTATATGCATCGAGCTTATCATTTCAAACTCCATTGGTACACGGTTGCCGATTTTATAAGAAAATATAAGTGAGGCAACCCTTTGAAATACGCCATATTTTTATGCAATTTATTAAATTGATTATTGGATAATGATGAATTGTTATTTCATATGACATTCAATATGTCATTATGTAATTTGAGATGTGGACATTAAGTATGTCAATTTTATATGTTTCATATGTTGAATTACTCAAGTGAGTTATATGTTGATTGGACATATAATATTGTGGTATTTGGCGGACTCATAATAATTTATTAAGATAAATATTTAAGTGACTTAGTATTATGGATGGCTATGGGATGGTCAGGGTCTAAGTGTAGGGGGTTTCCTTATTTGGATTATTCCTTCAAGATCGAGTCCCACCGACCGTGAACTAGGTTCTTATAACATTGACTCACAAAATAATTAATTAATAATTAAAATTCAAACTTAAGCTATGTGTATCAGAGAATTAATGAATTTAATAAGATAATTGACCTTTACAACATGTTCACTTTAGGGTTGGTTTGAGTAACAATTTGAAAGTTCAATTAGAGCTAATAATAGAGGAATATTATTTTGTTGAGTTGGTATATGGGTTAGGCTAAATAATATATCGTTTGGGACTTGTTTAGGGCCTTTATAGTTGAGGTTATCTTGAGGCTTAAGCCTAATTTCGGATTTGACTAATATATTAACCTTGTTATCATGACGTAAAACACTTATACATGTTGGGACAAACCCTTATTCCCTAGGAAGAAGAGGTAGAAGCCTAGATTTGGAGAATTTAGGGATTCAGGGGTCGATTTATTATAACCATCCAAAGTCAAGTTTACATTGTGTAAAAATATAATTAGGTTTGTGTTGTGATAGTAATTATATATTGAAATATGTTAATGTAATCATGTATATAATTTTAAATCATAATCAAACATCAATATTTAATTAAATTAATCAAACTAAGAACCCTTATTAATGTTATTGAAGAACACATGAGATTTCTTAACGATATAGCAAATTAACTTGTGAATCGTTGTAATATGATGTCAAAACTATTTTATATGAATCATATAGGTTATACTATGTAAAATCCCTAATGTTATTATGTTAATTGATTCCACTTTATAAATTCTTGTGTAGGACATGAAGTTAGTGTTACTTTTATAAATTCTATAATCTTACCCTTAAATGTGTTATTAATCATCTAGAGTTTTTAAAATTATGTAAGTAGCACTTATATGTTGATAATCTATGAAGGATATAGTCTAATTTTGATGAATAAAGTTTGTTGGATTTTGAGGTTCTTGGTTATGGCCGTAATGGAAGAAGACAAAGAGAAGGACTAGGCACTAGGCCCGTTAGTTCGATTCGGACCAGGCCCCAATTGATATGTCCTTAAGTGTTGGTCCGGGTTGGGTTAGTTTAGGGGGATTTTAATCCGAGTTTTAAGTTGAGTTGAGTTTGGAAACTTTAAATAAATCAAAATAAATTTACAGGTAGTAGGTTTAGGGGTACAATACCTAGCTTATGGACCTTTGGGTTCGGGTTGAATTTTGTAATAATGGTTCACATTCTGTGTAGGTGATATTATATGCAAGAATATATTTGTATCCTATAGAGTATAGTAGTTTTAAAATTAAAATGAGTATATAGAGTATAGGTGTGAGATGATACCTAAATTTAGGAGCCTTGGGGATTCAGGCTATTTTTTTTTATAAATGCTTAAAGTTAAATGTGCATAATAACATGTAATAAAAGAGATTATCTTTGTAATCCAATTGAGTCGGTTTTTATGCTAATTTGTTTTCATTATGTGAATCACACCTGGGGCGTTTGCATGTATACTCATAGATAATCTACTACTAGGGATTTGATGGTGCACGTATGACGTTGATTGCACGTGGTATTTCGAGTAATAGAGATGGGATCTACCTAGTAACTATTTATATCGATCCTACATATTGAGGCACCCGGTCTCCTAAGTTAGGATAATGGGTCTGGATCCTCTCGTATAGCCTTGGGTATGTAGTCATAGGTTTACATAGTGATTTCCTTTACTATAATTAGTTTGAGGCTATAGGGTTGAGACATTATGACAACTATAACTAGTTTTGTCACAAGTGATCCCCAAAGTTATATGTATGGGATTTCACACTTTTCATTTCAGTCTATGCATAGCTAAAAAAACGTCTATGTATAGCTCTATATGGGTTTAATGTGAGTCGAGTATACTCACGGGTAGCTTGGATTGTATGATTTTCCATAAGTTTGTACCTTGAGATAATTATACTACAGAAGATTATACTAGAGATGTATACACATGAGATTATGACTCAGGAATGTTAATATAAAATATACTCGAGATGTATATACGACTATATGACTAGATAATATTAAAGTTTGATAAGCTAGAGATGTATATTTGAAAACATAAATTGAGATTATTAAAGTAAGAATATTGTAAGAATCATTTGATTAATAATAAAACTTAAGAACATTATAATATGTGGTAAATTCCTAAAGGTTTTTATATTCAATGCAACCAAGTAGAAAATAATAATAAATCCATAGAATAATATTCTCTTATTTATTGATTAAGAACTCAGGTTGGTAGAGTCATAGTTATGCTCTATGTTATAATTATGCATGCCTTGTTCATATGGGGTGAGTTTACATGTATAAGGAAGCTCATTAACAACTATCCCTAAGAGTTCAAACTTATCCTTAATCATGATCATTCGTTAATAGTGATAAAGATAATTAATTATAACTTGATCGAGAGACTTTATCAGATAAGTGTACATGTGTCCGAGAACATTTCAGTAAAACACTTGACCTCAAAATTTCTCCCCAAATCCAATGGCATATTGAGGTCTCTAAGCTTTTTTCTGCGGCCAACTGCAATGCTGGATAAATTCTTTTTTCTCTTTTAGATGACATGATTCTTCCCCAGGTCGAAGGTTGATAATTATTTGAGACTTAAGTAAGTTGATTGGGGGACTACATTGTAATTTTACCTAGGAATTCAAGCATGTTCGCCCATTGATATCCCGATGGGCACTCTCGTAATTTATTATTACGACTCACCCTTGGAGGAATGTAGCCATCACTTCGGTAACTTCACATTGTCATTCTGGTTGCAATGCACATAATAACCATTTTGGGGAACTTTGTATCCATCTTTCACCACAAAAGGCTAGTAACAACCTATCTCAATATTTTATTATTTTCCTTGCAATTTGAAATTATGAGAAATTATTGGGATTTGAATTATTTATATATGGAATTTTATCCCCATATCCAATTGATTTGGTGGACTTAATGTAAATTGTTGGAAATTATTATCCCAATTGGAGAACTTAAGAAATTTGGATGGTTCGAACGAACTCAAGGTCGTTCTAACGATATCCTTCTCTCGTTCGAACGAGGTTGCAGTGGTTTGAACGAGAAATCCACTTTGTTTAATATAAATATTTAGCGACAATCGAACGAAATCTTTTTTGCATGTCATGTCACCCTCATGTTAATGTCGTTCAAATGGACATTCGAACGAGAATCTAATCTATTTCGAATGAGATCCCTTTCTCGTTCGAACGACCTGGGCAAAAATTGGTCAAAAATGTCTGCCCAAGTGCACTGTCATTTTTTTAACCCTTGATTTGGACACACGTTAACTTCTACTCGCTTGGATGTGCAGATTTTTTTTGGCGTGTTTGGGGGGAGTTTTAAATGGGTTTTATTGGGTTATAAGAGTAGAGGGTGAGGGTGTTTTCCCTCACCACTTTCAGTTATTGTCTCTCTCTCTCTCTCTCTCTCTCTCTCTAAGTTCCCAACATCCATCTTCTCCCCATCCAACCATTTTTCATCCATAACCAAATCTTTCCACCACCTCTAAACCATAAGTTACACCGTTTCCAAGCACACTCCACCATTCTCAATCTTGGGACAAGGAAGAAAGTAGTGGAGCAAAGCTTGTAGAGAAGATTTTGGGCCATTTGAAGAAGCTTTGGAGTCTTTGAGCGTAAGAGTTTTAGGAGATTTCAAGTAATCCCTTTTGTGTTTCTCCTCTTCCAATCCAAGGTATGGTTTCCCTCTTCTAAGTTTTCAAGTTGTCTAACTATGAAAATTATGTAGGATGAATGCCAGATGATTTATAATGTCTAAAATAAATTTATTTGATCAAATATTATATTCTTGCAAAAATGGAGTTTTCATAACAAGACAAAACTATATAAGAGTCTTTCTACAAATTCATGACATTTTGCCTTGAAAATGGAAGAAAACATGTTAAAAATGTTTGAACCCATTGTATTAATTATCTAAGTGCATTGTAAGGTATTTCTAGGCTTGAAATCCTCTTTCACTCGCGTAGAATCACATAGTAAGGTAGATGATGGTATCTTAGGCTTGTAAAAGTGGGTTTTACGGTGAAATTAGTAAATGAAGGAAAAATAGCCCTAAATGTGTTAAATATATTACAATGAAATAAAATAATATTTGGCGTGACATGTAATAATAGTGCAAAGTTATAGACATTTGGTTAAAAATGGTCTTGCATGGGAACTTATATTTTGTTGGAACAACGCGAAATGATGACATTATTTTTGACATAAAATCATAAGTGGATGTTTAAAAAGAGAAAGGTTGAGCTTTAGTACCCAAATGAAACTAAATATGTTTTTCACAAAAATTATTATAAAAGGGAAAAATGATGATTTTAGCAAAAATGAGGGTCCTAGTGGTTGGACTACCTCTTCTACCTTATCTGTCGGGTTTTTAGAAAAAAGGATAAAGTGAATAAAATGAATAAATGGCACATTGATGAAATAAACGAACTAGGTCTATGAGAAAACGAAAGAATGGTGGAATAATGTGGACATTGGATAATATATTAACACACATCAAATTGGACTCGGATGACACAGAAAAAATTAAGGAGAGCTCGAAGTCTTGGGATAAAAGATCCAAAATCATTAGCCAGAGCATATGGTTGCATAGCCGATGGTGTAGAGCCCGTTAAATTATGCCGTTATTGGACGATTCCAAGAAAAGATAAAGCAAAACGAAAACGATAATGGTTGTACGTGGTAATGTTTAAGTAAGACAACCTGTTGAAATGAGATTAAAGGATAAAATATGATTAACTAGTCTCTAGACCAGGTAAAGGTTGATGAAATTGGTTAAGTGTAAGTGTGATCTAATCGCTCGGGTGCATTGTATGATATTGGCATTAATACTAGCTAAACAGTTAAACGTTTTTGGAAATTGATTAAAACACACAATATATGTATAGTATTTTATAAAAATCGTATAGCTTAGTATTACCCACCCTACTGGGCGTTTGATCACCCATGTCTTTTACGATAAAAACCCCACTCCCACCCCAGGTACATCGAGTAGGACGCTAGTAAGGCCCAGGAGGGCAACTCATGTCGCTAGATGCTCTATAATTTATTTTGAACATTCAAAATTTGGTATTTTTAACATTTGGTACTTTAAACTATTATTTGGTCCTATGGCCATGGTATGTAATAATACAAGTTGAATGTGATTTTTTTTCTACTTATTTAGCATTGTGGACCAATTTGGATTTTCATAAATAAATCTTCTAGATTGGCTAATTACTTAAAGTGATCACTTCTTTTCTCTAGTTAAAAATGGAAAATTTGATTTGTAATTAATGAATCAAATTAACGAATTTTCTTGAATAAAGTAAATCGACTTTCCCCCTTCCCCTTTAACTCATTGACTCCATGCGGGTTAACCCAATGGTGACAAAAATCCTGAATAGGGCATTACAAAACCGTTCCCTCTCGTTTTTCTTCATTTCAAAACTGAAGCATTTAGATAAGAGTACTCACTTTTTTGTTTCCGTATAAGCACTTATATTCTCATCTCTCTCATTTTTCTACATTTATGAATTTATTTTCTTTAATTCCTTTTTTGAGTTGTCCTCATTCTTTAACGATGGTTTATGTAATTAACGAACACACCATAGAGAAGTTCACATCTGTCTATATTTTCAAGTGGGTCACTTTAGAGCTATTTAAAGGACCTTTTGAACTCTATAAACTTGATGAAGGTCGTTGGATGCCCTCAATTTCTATTCCCGAGTGTGGGGTAGCTTTTCCCCTAATAATCTTTTTCTTGATTTTTATTAATATTTTATGTTGTCTTGACCATGTCGCTCAAAATACTTGGAGGATCATTAATAGAGTTAACCGCATTAACGAGTTATATGGGACCAATCTGGATATTTTAGACATCATGTACTTTTATCAATAGGTATCAACCAATGAAAAAGAAGGATTGGCAACATGCCCCTCTTCCCATGGGCACAAAATATGAAGGGTCAAAATGTGAGGAATATGCTAGGTTACTTATGTGTTTCTGATCAACATGTTTCAATTTCTAATGTATTTTCCTTATTGTAACTCTCAACTCTTTGTTTTTTTTCGACAAACACCAAAAGGAAACTTCCTCACGATTAGAACGTCAATTTTACAGATCTTTAGAAGGCCTGGTCACTGAAGCACAATCTTGGAGACAAGGATCATCCAAGGTCGAATGATTTTATCTTTGGTTACACGTGTTCAACTAGCTCATTTATCACGAGGCCATTCAACCGAAATTTGTCTATTTCAATTGACTTAAGCGATCGAGATGCCTCTACCTTTGAGGGTTATGGAAAGGAGACACCATCTTTTTTTAAATCTCTATACCTTTCATCCGTCCCTTTTATCAAACTCTCTCCAGGTGATATATTCCTAAGATAAATGTGATGGACATGATATTTAAAAATTTAGGCCCAAAGTCTCCCCCTGCTCGCCAAGTGAGTAAGAAAAAAGAGCCTGCTCAACTTTTGAGCATGAAAGATGAAGTTAGGGGTCCTGTTAACCCTTTGATGATTGGAGAATCCCTAACCAAAGACGTGGAGTCCTCCTCCAAAAATTAAAGAAGGACAGATCTCCTCATCCCCATCCTATTGTTGTGGGAAAGAATGCTACGAACAAGGGAAAAGTTGTTGCCTACTTTGTTATTGATCGCCCCGACTTGGCGCGGGGCATGATTAGGTCAACCTGCCTTCTTATCATTATGGCTGCTTGATTAGGCATAAATATTTGAAATGATTATTTTTTTTTTAAATTTAAATCGTACAACTTTTAATTATTTTGATATTTTTCTTTGAGTTAAAAAATGAATTTTGTGGGTAGATTCACTAGAAACCCAAACTAGACACCAATTGTCCTACTATGGTAACCTATGGGTTTAATGACTTATTTCATACGCTATATGAAATCGCTTGCCCGCAAAAGAGGTATCCTATCACATTAGTTTTTTGGAATTCCATTTAAACTCATGCTTTTATTCTTTTACATTGCTCGAGACGAGTAACATTCTAAATTAGGGGGCTTGCTTAGGCACACATATTTCATATTTATCTCTTAATTTTGATATTTGTATTATCCCGTGCTTTATATTTGGTTCGAATTTATATCATATTTATTTACTAACCCATTTCGGCGAGTATTACGTGTTTTGTCCATTTTTCTCTTGTTTTACAGGTATTTAGTGCAAGTGGATGAAAGAGAAAAGTCGAAAAGGTGTAAGAATAAAAAAAGGAACGACGAGGGCATTTTCTTAATGTTTCAGCATGAACATGAAGGAGGAGCCAATTGAAAAGGTAAAGATCTTGAAATCGCGAGCATACTTGAAAAAATATCACCTAAATCTGAGCTACGGTGAAGAAGTTATGCACATTTGAAGTTAGGATGAGAAACGAGGGGTGGAAGTGCAAATAAGGGAACTTCGGGCACACAAGACTTGGTAGAGACTAGGACCGAACCGGTTCGGGTCTTATGGAAAATAGGTTCGAGTTGGCTGTTAATAATGGACTAAAACAGTGACAAATATTGTCACATTCTAGAACCGTTACAAATTCTAAAGCGGGATTTTTTTGTTGGACTTATCTTTTAGTCAAAAGAGTTTTTAAGTTTAGGGACTCTTCAAAATGACTTCTAACCTATATATTTAGTCATTAGGGTTCTTTTAACATAGTTTTAATTCATTGTAAAGAAACTAATCAAGTAGAAACATCTAGTATAATAATTTACATGATTTGCACCTTCAATTCAATAGTATTTCCGATTTTTCTTTAAGCTTTGATTTCTTTTGGCATGTTTATGTTCTTTAACCTTGGTAACCTTAAAGTCTTGCACTTTTATTATTATTTCATTATGTTTACTTTCTTTTTAATGGATTCTTTTATAGTTAATATAAATATGTCCGGCTAGATTCATAGGGAGTTGAGGAACATGAACCCAACCTAGGTTTTTGATGGTAGATATAAATTTGACAAAATTGTATGTTTTATCACTAGAGTTTGATATTTTTATAGAAACTAATATTTTAGATATCTTAACTCAGTTTCTCGTAAGCACCCGGAGTGTTTGAAGATGTGATATACCTGTTAATAATTCTCTCATTCACTTTAATTAATTTGTTGACTAATTATTGTGCGGATTGACACCCTCATATATTTAGTGCTTTGGAATAGTTAACATTTTCTTCCAATAAAATATATAGTTGTTAAGAATTTTTTAGTTAGCAGAGATACCTACGATTCAGGGGATTGGATCCCGACTCTACTTTTCCCAATAGTTTTTCTAAAATCAAAAGTTTCAATTTTTTCTTTCATTTAATTAAATCGCACTTATTAGTTTGGTTGCCTTAGTTAAGTAGAAATTCCCAAATTTAAATCACCTTTTCTTTTTCTTTAAGAGAGTTGATACGTAGATTCTAGTTGTCGACCATATTGTTGTCGTTAAAACATTTCACATCCTATTCCCTGGGATTTGACGACGAGTTAGTGGGATTACTACTTGACCGACCGGCTTGCAGTTGAGATGTAGATACACACGTAGCATAAGAAATTAATTACTGTGTGGAGATCCAAAACACAAAAAGATAATAAAGAGATGAAATGGTGGGAATAAAGAATGGTGTTTTTTTGTTTTCCAATGACCGTATTCTATTCATCATATATTTTCACCCAAATAATTTTGTCTTTCAATTTGTGTGTGTGAACTCGCGTTTCATTACATTTACTCTTTATATCACGGGCAGTGAGAAAAAATAGCCACAATCCGAGTGATTAGTTTGTGAGTGCATTCCATGAGAAATTGAATTAAAGAATTTTTTTGAAAAGTAACGTAGTGATCAATCGGTGGAAGTTAGCGGTTTAATTTTTAACATCGCACACACACACACTATACCTACGATTTGGGCGATTGGATCCCATCTCTACTTTTCCAAATAGGTTTTCAAAATTTTAAAATTTTAGTTTCTTGATTTCTTAGATTTACTTGCACCTTCTAGTTAGGTTTTCTTGGTGAAGTAGAAATTTCCCATAACCAATTACCTTTTCTTTATTTTGTGATTCGATACCTAGATTTTAGAAGCCGACCCTATTCTTGTCATCAAAACGTTATCGTCCTATTCCCTGAGGATTCGACCCCAACTTACCAAGTTATTACTTGAGCTCTCAGCTTGCACATCATCTGTAGGTATACACATAGCATATACATTCTGCATTGCATCAAGTTTTGGGCAACGTTACCGGGGATTACGTAGACAGACTAGGTTAGGTTGAATTAATCTAAGAGTTTGACTCTAAATCCTAAAAATCCAAAAAATTATAAAACTTAAAAAAAATATGAGTCTTGAGGGCACCCCACGATATAGTGACATAACCAAATTACCTTTAGATATAAGTCTTAAAAAATTTGAGAAAGAATTCGGCCCAGTGGATGAGGACCTCACTCTTGAATTCCAATCGTTATTGGACTCTTTTAGTCACCTGGATGAGAGCAACTGGAATGAAAGAATATATACATTCCTTCTTTATTAACGTGCACCTAAGCCTTTCGAAAGTATGCTGAAATGTGAGGTTTTATCTATTAATGATGAGATTGAGAAAATAATTTAGAGTCTCCACCTGGTGATGCAAAGTTTGTCACACGTCATTGTCATTTTCCACCACGTTCACCCATGCCATTTAAGTTCTTGGTTAGATCGAGGACATAACTAGAGTATCATCCTATTTAAAGCCAGATTTATCCATTCTTGAGTTATAGGGAAATCTAAGCTTAGCGTGCCAGTCAAAATTTTAGCATGAAAAAATCTTCAAGTCAAACCACTTATGTTATGATGTGGCGGTGCATTTCAATAACTTCACTCACCGCATTCATTATGTGCCTCGATATGTATACTTGTTCTATTCGATTGACTTCCAATTGTTCAGACTTTTGATTTATGATTTATAGGACCCCTTACATGGGAGGTTGAGTAAGTTGTAAGAGATAGAGAAGGTCATCGCACCCCTGACGTCTATGGAGTGATTTTTTTGTTATATTTTTTAGTCGGGTATTGGTGATATTTAATATCTTATTACATTTTAATATTTTCTCATACATTTTTCACACTATTTAGTTTTTTATTTAGATTTTTGTCCTTTTGATTGAGGAAAGTGCAAAAGTCTAAGTTAGGGGAGGGGTAACAAGTGCATCTTTTAAACTTCACAAATTTTTAAATGCCTAGAAAATCAAAATTTTCCAAAATTTCCAAAAAAATTGAAAAACTTCGAAAAAAGTCAAAAATATTTTTCTTCAAAATAAATGAAAGTCGAAATTAAAAATCTTCAAAAATATCATTAAATTTTTAATTAAAGTCTCAATTTGTAAAAATTTAATGCATTAAGCCGAAATTGATCAAAATAAAAAATTAGGCGAAAATTAACAACTTAACAAATAAATGATAGAGACTTTTAACCCGGTGAGATTTAGACCCCATCACTTTTTGGAGAAATTAAATAAATCTGAGTTAAAAGTTAATTCAAAGTTCTTTTCAGTGTTTAAAAAGTCATTGACGGTCTCTAAATCATTATTTTGACCGGTTACAAAAAACAAGTGAATATTGTTTTGAAAACGCGTTAAAAATGTCTTAAAATTAAATTAATATCGAGACACATATGATAACTTAATTAGTAATTTGAATAAATGAAGTTAGGCTATCGTTTGTTACCCAAAAATATTAGTCATTAAAAGTCATAAAAATATTCATCCTTTTTGCAAGCCAATTTGAGCCAAAAATTGATATCACTTTTCGTTTGTTAGCTCGAAAAATCCAATTGGCCTGGAGTTGTGAAAATAAAAAATTCATCAATTAGGTCCGTATGGTATATAAAAATGGCAAGAGAAATAGAAAAATGCTCAAATAAAAAAGTAAAAAATATGAAAAATAGACAAATGAGAAAAAATGAAAAATAGAAGGGAAGAGAAGAGAAAAGAAAACTAGAAAATAGGGGAAAACCCGAAAAGGTGCCAACGAACATCGCAAGAAAAAATTTCAACTCGAAAATTTTCCAAACATTCCAATCATTACCTAAAACGCCTTAACCCTAAAAAGTCCTAATTGAGTACGAATAACAAAATTAATTACCGCGTGGAGAAATAAAACATAAAAAATATAATTAAGAGATAAAATGGTGCGAACAAAGAATGGTGTTTCTTCGTTTTCCAATTACCGTTTTTTGTTCATGAGATCTTTTCACCCATAGAATTTCGCCTTTGAATTTGTGTGCGTGAAGTCTCGTTCCATTAATTTACTTTTTATATCACGCATGCCAGGAGAAAATATCCACAATTCGAGTGATTCGTTTGTGAGTGCATTTCGTGAGAAATTGAATCAAAACGAATTTTAAGAAAGTAACGTAATGATCAATCGGTGGAAGTTAACAATTTAATTTTTGGCTTCACGTGCACATACACACACACACACTATAAATTGATATTTAAATTATACAACTTTTAATTATTTTGATATTTTTCTTTGAGTCGAGAAATGAATTTTGTAGGTACATTTCCTACAAAACCTCATGAGACACCACTCGTTCTACTAGGATAACCTAGGGGTTTAATAGATTATTGGATATGCTAAATGCAATCGTTTACCCATAAAAGAGGTATCCTATCACGTTAATTATATGGAAGTCCTTTTAAACTAATTCTCTTATTCTTCTACATGGCCGAGGACGAGCAACATTCCCATGCATAAGTATGTCATATTTATCCCCTTAATTTCGATATTATTACAATCCCATGCAGCGTATTTAGTCTTAATTTATCTCATATTTATTCTAATAACCCTTTTCGGAAAGTATTTTGTGTTTTTTGTATTTCTCTGTCGTTTTAAAGGTATTTAGTGCAAGTGGATGCGAGAGAAAAGCCAAAAAGGAGGAAGAATGAAAATAAAGGAATGATAAGGGAATTTTTGTAATGTTTCAGCCGAAACCCAAATGAGAAGCCATATTAAAATTTTAAGAGATTGAAATCACGAGAATATTTGAAAAACTGGCACCTTAATTCGAGCTACGATGAAGAAGTTATGCACATTTAAAGTTGCGATGAGAATGCAGGCTTGGAAGTACAATAAGAGAAATTCAAGCACCTAAGACCTCACTTGGTAGAGCCTAGGACTGAATAGCTTTAGGTCCTAGGTCAAACGGGTTCAGGTTGGATATTAGTAATGGACTAAAATAATGAGAAATATTGTCATCGTCGAGAACCATGACAAATTACGAAGCAGGATTTTTAGTTTGTAGTTACCTTTTAGCCAAAAGAGTTTTTGAGTGTAGGGACTCTTCTAAAAGACTTCAAACATATTATTTAGTCATTAGGGTTATTTTAACATAGTTTTGGTTCATTGTAAAAATATAAATCAAGGAGGAACATCTAGGAGAATAATTTACATGTTTTGCAACTTCAATTCAATAACTTTTTCATTTTTTTTTCAAACTATGATTTTTTCTTGTAAGTTTATGTTCTCAAACCTTGGTAACCTTAAGTCCCACAACTTTTATTATTGTTTCATTATGTTTAATTTCTTGTTAATGAATTCTTACGTAGTTAATAAAAATATGTCAGGCTAGATTCATAGAGAGTTGGGGACCATGAACCTCACCTAGACTTTTTACGGTAGATATAAAATTCGAAATAATTGTATGTTTCATTATTAGTGTTTGATATTTTTATTGTAACAATATTTTAGATTTCTTAACTCAGTTTGTTGTAGGCAACCAGAGTGTTTGAGGATGCGATATACGTGTTAATAATTCTATCATTCACATTAATTAATTTATTGACTAATTATTGTGCGGATGGACACCCTTATATATTTAGTGCTTCAGATTAGTTAATGTTTCATATAATTAAATGTATAGTTGTCAAGAATTTTATATTTAGTGGAGATACCTACGGTTTGGGGGATTGGATCTCGACTCTACGTTTTCAAATAGTTTTTCAAAAATTCAAAATTTCAGTTTCTTGCTTTATTAGATTTACTTGCACTTGCTAGTTAGGTTTTCTGGTGAAGAAAAAAAATTTACGAATCAATCACTTTTTCTTTATTTCGTGAGCCGATACCTAGATTTTAGAATCCGGCCCTATTGTTATCATAAAAACATTATCATCCTATTCCCTGAGGATTCGGCCCCGAGTTATTGAGTTATTACTTGGGTGATCCGCTTGCACTTTAGTTGTAGGTACACACATAGCCTACACATTCTGCGTCGCGTCAAGTTTTTGGCATCATTTTTGGAGGACTCTAGGAAAATATCAAAGTAATTAAAAATTATACAATTTAAATTCCAGAGAAATAACCACTTCAAATTTTAATTCGATGAATATTAATTTATTATGTGTGTGTGAAGCCCAAAATTGAACAGCTAACTTCCACTTAATGATCATTACGTTACTTTCTAAAAAAATCCTTTGATTCAATTTCTCATGGAAGGCACTCACAAACGAATTACTCAGATTGTGGCTATTTCCTCTCAGTGCGCGCGATATAAAGAGTAAATGTAATGGAATGCGAGTTCACTGCTGTTATCGGTCTAACTCGATAATCATGTTCTCGACAAGGGTAAAGTTGTTCCAAGTATATTTCTTCATAAGTATTTTTCTCAGCATCACCTTTCAGTTGAAAGATATTGATTTTTATTTCCTTCGTGTCTTGTAGTTCCTGATTATGTATGATTAGTTGTTGGAGAGAGATACTTCATTAATGAAGTCCTCCTATGATCTAGAGACAATTTTGGATGAGGTGACCATGGTTAAATCTGATATTACATGGTTGGAAAAGATTAACTAAAAGTTCAAGATATTGGAGATTGCCAATGATGACCATAATAAGAAGATTAAAAAGTCCACTGACCTGGTTGCTTCTACCAAGAAGGCTAAGGACGACGCTGAGAAAGACAAAGTTGAGGCTAAGAATGCCAAGATAAATATGAAGGCTATAGTTGGAATTACACAGCCCAAGTGTGATGTCATCACTCATGGTTGGAACAAGGCCTTTGCTACGGTCCAATCACAAATTGAATACCTCAGGAAGGTGTTGTTTAAAAATAGGTGGGTTAAAGAGCATGTCAAAGTTGGCATTGTTGAGGACACGGAGTTGTACAAGGAGCATAATGCGGGTTCTCCACCTATAATTGATGATGATTATGAGGATATGGGATTGTTCGATGACCAGTATACCGGTGTTGAGGTGGATAATATTGGTGTTGAGGTGACCAACATTGGTATCAATCAAGAGAAGAAGTTTGATGCTAACCAAGATGATGAGAAGGCTAAGGGTCGATCCAATCAACAGGGATACATTGTCGTTGTCCAAACTACCGAGAAGGCAAAAGTGGGAGAGAAAGCTACTATGATGTAACACCCCGTAATTTCGAGAACATTGAATTTAATTATTTTTGGGATAAATAAAAAATATTTTAATTTGGAGAAATTTAAATTTACGATTTGGAGAAATTATTTAAATTTAAGGATTTATTTAATTTGGCGAATTGAGGTTTAACTAATTCAGAGCATTTATAAATTTCGCACGTTTCGTGTTTTGACATCGAATTTGGAGAATGCTATAAAGTATTTAGGATGAAAATTCTGAGGGAACAGTTGATTCTAGAGAGGTTGAGATAGTCAATAAAGACTACTCGGGGATAGTAATTAGGTCTCGGGGCATTTTTAAGAAAAACTAGGCTCACACGGGAGTGTTTGGGCCATTTCACTTTAGCCCACAAGTCTAATTTCGGGATTAGCATTAGAAAATATAAGTTTAAGAGTTTGAGGTGGAAAAAACTCTAAAGGAAAATATTATAAAACCTAAATTAGAGGAATTACGACAGACACAACTCAAAGAGAAAACCTAGTTCTACAGAGAAGAAACGAGGTCGAACTTTGGGGAGATTTTTGGTAGACAAATACACCATCTTCATCAAAGAAATTAGACTCTACAAATCATATACATGTAAGTGGTTAATTTGATTCAATCTAAATTGGTGAAAATCATTTCATATCTAAGTGGGTGCGATAAAATTTGGTATTTTTAGGTGAGGTTGATATACAAATTACATTTTCAATTGAATTCATGCTACATGTAGATTTGGCATTTAGAAGGATTAATCTATCAAGTTTATTTTGGGAGACAAACTTATGTACTCTGTTGATAATTGAAAATTTGATTTGGGAGTTTAAATTTATGGAAAATTGGTTTGAATGTTAAGAACTTATAAAAAGGGTAAATCTAGGTTTCAATCTAAATGAATCATACGATTTGATTGGTATTTTAGTCACACATAAATTTATTATTGGGGAGATAAGTTTATGTACTGAAATCTATGGGAATTTTTAAAAGTCATCATCATTGGTGTTATTGAATTTCAAGACATGAAACCATTAGGAATAGTTGGGTTTGCAAAGGTTTGCGGGAGGTAGAGATCTAGGAGAAAGGTTTAGGTTATCCCCAATAGCAGAAGAGGTGATCAGGGGGAAGAAGAGAGAGATGTCTCTCAAGAGACCTGAACTTCCGTTCGAGCGATGCCACCTATCGTTCAAACGACGTAGGAGTGCCAGGCCCAAATTCATTTGCTTTTGCTTTGGTTCGGAGGAATAGTTTTTCTGGTTTGCTAATTCAGTAAGGAATTTTTGGTTATATGGAGTTAGAGATTTTGATTAGTAGGGGATTTATCCTTTTATGTTAGAGATTTTAAGAGTAAATGAGTATTAATAATTTTGTGGTGACAAAGAGAGAGAACTAGATATGGGAGTTGAGTCGATAATTATAAGGATGAATTACGGGCCGAGGGAATATGTCCAGATATTTTGGATAAGGGATGCCACATTATTAAAAATTAATTAAAGTGCAAATTAATTAAAATTTAGAGTCGAAAAATTGACTCGAATATTTTTGGGATAATGCTATATATATATATATATATATATATATATATATATATATATATATATATATATATATATATATATATATATATATATATATATATATATATATATATATATATGCGGTGATTGTGTAGTATATATATATTTGTGTACTTTATAAATATTGGTGTGAATAATATTTATGGAAATGCATACTCCTCTGGTGCTATCACAGGAGGTTGCGCGATGTGGGTGAATCCCCTGACTAGTGAATGCAGGGTGAGTATAGTCTCCAGGTCATAGTCGTTCAGGATTTTATTGTGTGATTTATTTTTAGGGGCGAACCGCTTTGGGGTATGATTCAATTTTACTTCCGGTGAAGGAACTATGGTCGCCTCTGCTACGTTTATTTTGTTTCACTAATTCGGGGAGTTAACCGAGTCGGGGTGGATGAGTATACCTAGGGTGATAGGAGTTTAGAGAACATCCGGTGAGTGTCCACTAGGGAGGATGGTTATATACAATATGTGTGTGAATATTGTAATATAATGATACGTATATATGGTGCAGATTTATATACAGGTAAAATTCAAGTAGTGAAACTGTATTATATATGTACATATATAAGAGCGTAGATATTTATATACGGGCGAATTACATAAAGTAAAAAGGGATTTCTTGTATATAACTTGTGAGAATGTTGTATAGTGAATTCAAAGAGGATTAATTAAGTTAATGAGATAAACAACTTAGGAAGAAATGTGACGACTTACTCGGGCTAGAGTAGGATGTCGGGAGTGTTAGGGCAAGGCTAGTTAGACGAGGTAGTGTAATGAGGAGGGTTAGGAAGAAGCGTTAGGTGTGCACAATAGTTTAGGGGTAACTAATATCTCAAGTGACTGCGACACTAACTTAAATATAAAGAGCATTCATGCATTTTAATTGTTACATTTTAAGTCACTTGCAAAATATTTTTAAAAGGATTTGGTCTCTGACCTGTACTTGTAAAATATTTTCAAAACCTTTTAGGTGTCCAACCACAGGGACGCCAAACTTGATGATCTATTCCAGGGATGCATAGCTGCAACAGGTGTGGATGCTTCAAGGATTTGGAATTAGACACTTCGGTTCTTTCATTCTTAGAGTAGGATGTAACTCAAGATTTCATTTGGGCATGTTACCCAGCTATTTATTTCAGTCAGACTTTGTACTCAGTTTTTTATTTGGTTCGATTATTATTGTGGATTTTCGTTTTTTGCCAATGGTTTATTCGACAAGTCATTTATTTATTTATTCAGTATTGATTTATACTCAGTGATTGTGTTAATGGTTTAAATTATATTTTCTCGCATGTTGTTATTGTTTAATAAAAAGATAAAAATTTGACATTGGCCTTTTGAATACTAGGTGGTTAGTAAGTTTTAAAAAGTTTTTGATAGTGATACTAAGAATGAACCAGATGAGAAACCTCTTTTCATTTAATAAAGGACTATTAACCGATATTTAATTAGGTGGGGTGTCACAGATGGTATCAGAGCATCAGGTTCTAGTGTCCATAGGATCTGTATGACTTTTCACGTTTCAGCTTAGCGTTCTTTGATGTAGAGCCTTATGATAGGATTGTTGTATTCTTTTATGTATGTGAATTTACATTCTTATGCTATTATAGATGTATGAAAGGTGAACTCATACAACTCATTTTGAAATTTCAAGTGTTGCCTAGGATAGGTAACCGACTAGAGTAACAACAAGGGATGAGGAGAGGGAGACTCCTTAGGATCCAGTGGTTCCCCAATCGTAGCCTCCACCATGAAGGATGATGACTACACAGGTGGATGAGATAGTAGCCCAGGAAGTCAATGCAGCGATGATAATCATGGTCGTTCATTTCCCATAGGCCCAACCATAGCCTCTAGTGGCACCAGAGATCCAGGCCCAGTTAGGGTCATCTACTTGACGGAGAGTCAAATAGTCATTTCAGAAGGGCCACCCATCGAGTTTCAATGTAGTTCTGATGTAGTCTAGGCGTGTCAGTGGAAAAAGAGTATATAGCACCACTTACTCAAGGTGGAGTGTAGTGAGATGCAGAAGCAGATGTTAGCTACTTTCAGACTTACTGGAGCAGCATTATCATGGTGGGAGTCAGTTACCACTATCGAGGAGAGAGATATGATGACGATTACTGAGTTTTGGGTGCGATTTTACCGCAAGTAGTTTTTGCCCGCAGTAAAGACTGAGATGCGGAAGAAGTTCAATGAAGTGAATCAGGGTGATCGCTCCATGGCAGAGTATGAGGAGGAGTTCACTTGTTTAGCCAATTTTATTCCAAATGAAGTGAGTAACGAGGAGAGGAAGAAAACATAGTTTATATATGGATTAGCCTGGAGGATTTGGCAGCATTTGATCGGCCCAACATTGGTGACGTATACGAATTTTGTCAATGCATTATTACTACACTGCCAGGATTATCGCTTCCATGCGAAGGGAAAAAAGAGAGGAGGTGATCCCAGCCAGCAGGACAAGACAAGTTGGGGTACTATTAGCCGAGCACAGTAACAGGATGGTAGGAAGCAGGGGCAGGAATCCACGTCGAGGAATTCTGCCAAAAGATTTTAGATTTGGGGGCTACCGACCGGATGGCCAAGACTTTCGACAGGACCAGCAGGGTCTCGATCAACAGCAACACTTTGTCCCTCAAGGCCGAGAGGGCTAAGGAAATGGCGGAGGAGGACAAAAGGGACAAGATCAATGGTAGGGAGAATTTTCTAGGAAATGTTTCTTTTGTGGAGAACCAGGTCACATGAAGAGAGATTGCCATAAGCGAGGCATGGGCAATTACAGGACTAGGGTCTTGATGTACAACCACTACACCAGTTCATGGGTCAGTTCGAACGAGAGAATTTTGACTACGAAACCAAGGACCAAGCAAAGAAACTGGAGTATGAAGGTAAATTATCTTTTATCCTATAATCATGGGGTACGGTTAGAGTGACATTGGGGGCGTCAAAACATAATATTTTTATCACTAGGATTCGTGAGTGAGTTGGATTTAGTGGGTGTGTTGGCCGTAATAAACCTATTTTATATAATTACCGTAGGGTAGCGGGGTTCTTAGGTGTTAACCATAAGAGAGTGGGGGTGTAAACTAAGAGGATGTTTGCATTACACGAGGGGCTACTACTTTCAAGAATTATGGGAGTAGGGTGGATGATTTCCATATTTCAGCAGGTTAGCGATGGTTTGGAGCTATAGTGGATAGTTATAGTCAGGCTTGGTGTTCATTGTACTAGGGTAAGGATTATTTTTCTAGGTATCACCTGAGATAAGGTCTAGCTTATATATATACGAGTATATATGTTAAAATGTTTTGCATAATAGACTTATTTTTGTCGAGCCGAGAGATATAACTCTGGATTTATTTCGTACAAGGAAACTAGTGATAGTAAGGGCGCGATATTATATATTGTCTTTTGTAGCATAAAAGTGTGTGTGTATACTTTTATTTCAGGAGACGGGTATTTGAGGTTATGTGCTATGGACTGAGGGCTTAACGGATCTCAATGACCAACAATGTTAGTTAGTAGTGTATCGGGGGGGAGGGGGGAGGGGGAGGGTTCCTTGTTTGGATTTCTCATTGTGAGACATCCCACGCATGAAACTTAGCACAACATTAGAAGTGGGGAGATGTTTGGTCATTAGTACATGAGTTTGGTACCTCTGTTATTATTCATGTATGTATTATAACCGTGAGACGGAAGTTATATTATGATTCAAGGCAAGTAAAAGACGAGTATTCTTTAAGCGGATAAGCATGGGTACAGGGTGTATAGGCGCCCTGGTTGATAAATTAAATTTTAAAATAATTCGCGATCAGAAGTGGAAGAGATAGGTGTAGCGATCTTAAGGGTAGGTGACTTGGGAGCTAATAGAGGTTCGGAGTACTAGGCTTATCTTAATTTCGAGGATAAAATTATTTTGTAAGGGGGGAAGTATGTAACACTCCGTAATTTTGAGGACATTGAATTTAATTATTTTGGGGAGAAATAGAAATTATTTTAATTTTATGATTTGGAGAAATTATTTAAATTTGAGGATTTATTTAATTTGGCGAATTGAGGTTTAATTAATTTGGAGAATTTATAGATTTCACGTGTGTCGCATTTTGAGGTCGAAATTGGAGAATGTTATAAAGTAATTCGAATGACAATTCTGAATGTACGGTTGATTCCGGAGAGATCAAGATAGTCAGTTAAGAGTACCTGGGGGTAGTAATTGGGTCTTAGGGTATTTTTAGGCATAACCAGGCTCACACGGGGGGTGTTTGGGCCATTTTACTTTAGCCCACAAGTCTAATTTCAGGATTAGCATTAGAAAATCTAAATTTAAGAGTTTGAGGTTGACACAACTCTAAAGAAAAATATTA
Organism: Sambucus nigra; assembly: GCA_949130495.1. Classification (NCBI taxonomy): domain Eukaryota; kingdom Viridiplantae; phylum Streptophyta; class Magnoliopsida; order Dipsacales; family Adoxaceae; genus Sambucus; species Sambucus nigra. The sequence goes on from OX422214.1 coordinate 56,326,981, forward strand.
TAAAACCCATATAAGAGGAATTGTGACAAACACAACTCAAAGAGAAAACCTAGTTCTATAAAGAAGAAAATAGGGCTAACTGTGGGGAGCTTTTTTGTAGACAAATACACTATCTTGATCAAAGGAATAAAACTCTACAAATCATTTACATGAAAGTTCTTAATTTTCTTCAATATAAATTGGTGAAAATAAATTCATATCATAGTGGGGGTGATAAAATTTGGTATTTTTGGGTTGGGTTGACATACAAATTAGATTTTCAATTGAATTCATGCTACGTGTAGATTTGGAATTTAAAAGGATTATTTTATCAAGTTTATTTTGGGAGACAAACTTATGTATTGTGTTGATAATTGAAAATTTAATTTGGGAGTTTAAATCTGTGGAAAGTTAGTTTGAATGTTAAGAACTTACAGAACGGGAAAATATGGGTTTCAATCTATATGAATGTTACGGTTTGATTAGGCTTTTAGTCACCCATAAATTCATTATTGGGGAGACAAGTTAATGTACTGAAATCTATTGGAATTTTTAAAAGTCGGTATCATTGCTGTTACTGAATTTCGGGACATGAAACCATTAGGAATAGTTGGGTTTGCAAAGGTTTACAGGAGGTAGAAATTTGGGGAAAAGGGTTTAGATTATGACCAATGGCGGAAGAGCTGACCAGGAGGAAGAAGAGAGAGACGTTGATCAAGAGACCTGGACCTATGTTCGAGCAACGCCACCTGTCGTTCGAAGGACATGATGGGTCGTTTGAACGATGTAGGGGGGCCAGGCTAAAATTCATTTGCTTCTACTTTGGGTTGGAGGAATAGTTTTGGTGGTTTGGTGATTCAGTAAGGAATTTCGTGTTATATTGAATTAGGGAGTTTCATCAGTAGGGGATTTATCCTATTATGTTAGAGATTTTAACACAAAATGAGTATAAATAATTTTGTAGAGACAAAGAGAGAGAAGAAGATATGGGAATTGAGTCGAGGATGAATTACGGGTCGAGGGAATTTTCTCGGGTATTTTGGTTGAGGAACACCACGTTATTAAAAATGAATTAAAGTGCGAATTAATTAATGTCTAGAGTCAGGAAATTGACTAGGATATTTTTGGGCTAGTGCTACGGGTGTGAGGCACGGATTAGCGTGGTTTAAATTAAATATATATATTCGGTGATTGTGTAGTGTGTGTGTGTGTGTGTGTCTATATATATATATATATATATATTTGTGTACTTTATAAATATTGGTATGAATAATATTTACGAAAATGCATATCCCTCTAGTGGTATCACAGGAGGTTACACGATATGGGTGAATCCCCTAGCTAGTGAATGCAGGGTGAGTATAGTCCCCAAGTCATAGTCGTTCAGAATTTTATTATGTGATTTATTTTCAGGGGTGAACCGCTTTGAGGTATGATACGATTTCACTTTCGGTGAAGGAACTACGGACGTCTCTGCTACGTTTATTTTGTTTCACTGATTCGAGTAGCTAACCAAGTCGGGATGTCAGGGTGGATGAGTATACCCGGGGTGATAGTATTTTAGAGAACATCCGGTGAGTGTCTACTCGGGAGGATGGTTATATACAACATGTGTGTCAATGTTGTAATATAATGATACATATATATGGTGTAGATTTATATACCGGTAAAATACATGTAGTGCAACTATATTATATATGCGCGTATATAAGAGCATAAATATTTATATACGGGCGAATTACATAAAGTAAAAAGGGATTTTTATAAATAACTTGTGAGAATGTTAGATAGTGAATTCAAAGAGGATTAAATAAGTTATTGCTATAAATAACTTAGGAAGAAATGTAACGACTTACTCGGGCTAGAGTAGGATGTCGGGAGTATCAGGGCAAGGCTCGTTAGACGGGGTAGTGTAACTAGGAAGGTTAGGAAGAAGCGTTAAGTGTGCAAAATAGTTGAAGGGTGAGTAATATCTCAAGTGAGTGCGACACTAACTTAAATATGAAGAGCATTCATAAATTTTAATTGTTTCATTTTAATTCACTTGCAAAATATTTTCAAAAGGATTTGGGATCTGACCCGTACTTGCAAAATATTTTCAAAACCTTTTAGGTTTCCAGCCATAGGGACGCCAAACTTAATGATCTATTCTAGGGATGCATAGCTGTAGCAGGTGTGGATGCTTATAGGTTTTAGAATTATACGCTTCGATTCTTTCATTCTTAGAGTAGAATGCAACTTAGAATTTCATTTGGGCACGTTGCCCCAGCTATTTTATTTCAGTTAGACTTTGTACTCAGTTTATTATTCGGTTGAATTATTATTGTGGGTTTTGGATTTTTGCCGATGGTTTATTCGGCCAGTCATTTATTTATTTATTCAGTATTGATTTAAACTCAGTGTTTGTGTGAATAGTTTAAATTATATTTTGTTGCATGTTGTTATTGTTTAATAAAAGATAAAAATTTGACATCGGCTTTTGAATACTAGGTGGTTAGTAAGTTTTGAAAAGTTTTCGACAGTGATGCTAAGAACGAACCACATGAGAAACCTCTTTTAATTTATAAAGGACTATCACCCGGTATTTAATTAGGCACAGTGACACATACGAGCTCCACTTAGATTTAGGAAATATTATATTTGTTTTTTTCTTTCGTCCATTTCATAATGTATGGGTTCTCCCCATTAACTCTTGATAATGAAATTCAAAGTTTAAATTAATTTTATTTTCTTCTATTTTGCAATATTCTCTTCATTTTTATTTTGCCAATCTCGAATGACCGACCACTTATCCTTGCACTTTTCAGTTTGATGCAAGATGCGAGACATGCATAATTATGCATCACGACTTTAAAGAAAGACATGCAAGACTCCTCGCTACGAATTATGATGACATCAATGAGGATGGTGACCTCGATGAGATATTAGGCTCTGATGCATCCTCATGAGAAAGAGTATCATATTCAGATATGCGTTGACTCTTCCACCAAGCTATGACAACTAATGTCGTTTATCATGAAATGAATCGCTTTAATCAATTTAGTCACACTGAAGAATTCACAAATTTAAAGGCTAAATTTAAATAGGATTTGTCCGAGATGGATGGAGTTTGGAGGTTTGACCAAAAAATGGCCATCGTTGAGTCCATGTTTGCCAAAAGGATTTTTATTCAACAAGATGACCTCTTAGTAGCAAGGGAGGTCGTTGTTATTCTTGAGAAAGACAATAATAGTTCGAGAATCGTGCTTTTGAGAGCCAAAAAGTCTTCCCCAGATAAGAATACTGAAGATGGGGTTTCCTTTATTGGAAATAAGAACGATCAGCTAAGGGAAGATTTAGAGAAAACCTAAAAAACTTTACATGGAAAGGTAGTTATTAATACAAGTTTAATCGAGAAGATTGAATATCTGAAGTTTTAATTCCACAAGAAACCCCGACAAGTGTGGAATAGTGGCTATGATGAGGCTCTTCTCAACTATGAAGTTTCCTTAGTTGATGGTCAAAATAATTCTAATAGGAATGGGTAGCTCATATTGTTACAAAAATGACAAAGGATTCCAAGTTGTGGTATTGGTATGACCCCGATTGTCATTCTAAGCAAAATCCCCCTAATAGGCTCAATGTTTCGTGCATCTTAGTGGATGCCATTTGGATTAGTTTGATATGAAAGTATTTGGATGACCATGCACCTAACGGAGATACAGAAGTCCACCAACCTTCACACTTGGTGAATAAGGTGATTTCGAGAGGGACGTCGAGAATTAGAGACATTTAGATGATATCGTTAGACTTCCTGGTCACGATAATCTGACCACTAATGCTGAATCTTCCAAGGCTAAATCACCTTAGTCTACTTAGCGACCTTTTTATAATCATTTTTTTTGTTTTAAATTATTCATAACTTTTAATTTCCTTGTAATAGCTCTTTCCATTATATTGTATGGTCCCTAGTCTTCCTTTTAAGGTTATGTTATCACATCAAATCTTAAACATAGATCTAGAAAATCAAGAATGCACTTGTTTGTGGGGTCATCTCTCAGCTAGGATTTGTTTGACCTAGTCGGTACTAGGTGCCTTGGGTTTCTCCGTTGGCCTTTTATTTTCTCTGAGCAATCGTGTATGTTTTGTTACATCATAAAATAATTTAGTTGGTCATTAGTCGACCAACCAATCAATCTAAAAGAAGACATTTTAAAGAAGTGTTCCTAGTTGAGGAACAAATTGTGGTCCTTAGTCGTCCAGCCAATCAGTCTAAAAGAAGAAAAAAGAATATAAATATCTGAATAATAGATTATACGCCAAACACAATCAATTTGAATAATAATCTTTTTTTTTATTAAATACTAATTCCATTCCACTTGGAGTAATGCAAAGAGATAAACACATCATTTTTGAAACATAATTCTTAAGAAAAATCCTGGAAATTGAAAAGTCACAAGAAATCTAATTCACAATTGAAATGAATTATAACTAAAAGTAAAATTTCTTAAGGTTTGTTGCATTCCATGCTTGGGAAACTTCTGTGTACTTGATTGTTTCTAAGTGGAAGGCTCCCCGCATATCATCTCTGGCATATTTAAACGGTCCTTCCCAATTAGGCCTGAGCTTCCCTTTTAGGACTTCTTCGTATTTCCCATAATCTTTCTTAAGACATAGTCTCTGACTTTGAAGCTTCTCTCCTTCACACGTTATTGTACTTCTTGGACAACTGTTGATAATAGGAAGCAAGCTTTATGAAGGCCAACTATGTCCTTTCATCTATTATGTCAAGCTCAGCTCTGATCGCTTCACTGTTGAGACATTGATCGATAAGGGATGACTTCATGGCCGACAGACCTATTTCCAGTAGGAAGATAATTTACATTCTATAATCTAGGGGAGATAGTTTTTTACCCATTGATCTCTTAGGTATGGTTCAGTACGCCCATAGAATGTGGGGAAGTTGGTCAACCCATACCCTTTTCACTTTCTCAAACCTTTTCCAAATCCCATCAAGGACTGTCTTCTTGGAGGCTTTTGTTTTCCTGTTGCTCTGAGGGTATGCCACTTAACTCTATTAATGGTTAATACTGTGCTCTTTGTAAAATATTCTTAAGAGGTTTCTCTCAAACTCTGTACCATTATCCGTGATGATGACCTAAGGAACGCGAAGCTCATTGGTCCAAATGAATATAGTCATGTCGACATCTAGTATGTTTACCACTGGTTACCCTTCAAACCATTTAGAGAAGTAATTCGTGTCGAACAAAAGGAACTTCCTATTATCGAATGGAGGGGTAGTGGACCAATAATATCCAGTCCTCACTACATAAAAGGTCAAAGACTTGGTAGAGATTTGATGGCACTGGCTAGTTGATGCACTAAAGGCAAGAAGACTTAGAAATTTTTACACCTATGAACATATGCAACTGCGTCTTATTTTCATATATGATAAGTACCCTACTTTCATGGATATGAATGCTAGCGATCTGCCCCTTGTGTGGCTTCCACATATCCACTCATATAATTCGTAAAGGGTTTAGTCGATGTAGTATAGGTGAACAGCCTGTAAATATGGTCCTAAAAGGAGTGCTGGTAAAACCTTTCATTTGATGACAAATAGAAACAACCAGTCTCTACCCTCATCTTATGCTCTTCCTTATTATCAGCTGGAAAAATGTCTTCCTTCAGTTAATGCAAAATTGGATCGATCCAACTTAGGGCCTTTTTTATGGCCATGACCTACTCAGTCATTTTTTCCATATTAATGTTGGGTTGGTCAGGGTACTCCACTTAAACTGTTTGTTTAAGATCTCCATTCACATATGTAACAAGTTTGTCTAATGTATCCTCATGACTATTGTTCCCTCTTGGGAACTACTGCACTTGTATATGTTGGAACTAGGCGACCAAGCATTCGGCCTCTTCAAGATATAAATCCATGTGTTGATCCTTGGCATTATTGTCTCCTGATATCTTATTTGATACCATCCCTGAGTCGTAAAAGACGTCAAGGTGATGTGCAACTAATGAGGGTGCCTTCTTCAAATTGGCAATCAATGCTTTATACTCCTCTTCATTATTGGAGGTTTCAAATCCCAAGTTTATTGCCTCCTCGGGGGCAATTTTCTCCGAAAATGCTAGTAATATCCCTAATCTTGCCCCCTTAGAATTAAGGATCCATCTATGTAAATGGTTCATCTATCTCCCTTTTCAACCAATTATTGGATATTTTATTCATTCATGGTGCTGACTTTGCTTAGGGCCTAGTCGCTGAAGAATTTGTCTATGAAGTCAACTAAAACTTGTGCCTTGATCAATGTCGTGGGCTTATAATAAATATCAAATCATTCTAGTTCCACAGCCATTTGGACATTCATCCAGATAGTTTAGACTTTCTAAGAATTGCCTTCAGAGGGAAAGAGGTCAAGATAATAATTGTTACACCTCAAAGTAGCTCTTCAACTTACGAGAGGCAATTACCAGTGCATATGCCAGTTTTTCCAAAGGGATATATCTTTTCTCGACATCGAGCAAAGTTTTTCTCGAATAATAGATAGGATCTTGACTCAATTTCCTTTCATAAACTAGAGTTGAAATTACCGCGTGAATCGACACTATTAGGTACGAGCACAAAGGTCCTTCCTTGTTTTGGATTGTCAATAATGGAGGTCAGCTCAAATACTTATTTACTTCTTTCGATGCCTAATTACATTCTTCATTCCATATCTCATTCCTTTCTTTCCTCAGTATCTGAAAGAAAGTTCAGAACCTTTCTGAGTATCTCGATATGAACCGATTGAGAGTGATAGCATACCGATCATCTTCTGCACTTTACAGAAATTTCTTGTAGGTTGGAAATTTTTAATTACTTTAATCTAGTCGGGGTTTGTCTCAATCCCCCTCTGAATGACTAGGTATCGGGGGAACTTTCCCAACTGCACCCCAAAAGAATACTTAGTTGCATTTAGCCTCAATATATAGTCACAAAGGACTTCAAAAGTGTAAACGCGATGGCCCCTCTATATGTGTGTCCTTTAGGTGAAAACATTTTTATTTTCAAAAATTTTTCCTATATTAATTAAGACCAATTTTGTGAACCAATTTCAATTAAGAAAATTTTCTCTTTTTAATCCTTAAACACGCATCTAGTGATATAAGCAAGATGAAGTAAACAATGCTCACAAAATACAGTGATGTACAAGGAAACCATAATGGGAACAAAAACCTCGAACGGCTTAGGCCAGATAATCACTATGATATGATTTTACAAAGGAAGATTACGATCTTACTCAATGACTCGATCCCCATAAGTCTTGATGCTTGTTCTTCTCTTCAACCGCTTCTCCGCAGTGCAATGTAGGAGTCCATTTATGCCAGGGCTATAACACATGAGTCCACATGTACCTCAGTATCCTATGATACAGCCTCAGTAACCATTAACTAGTAAGTACGGAGTCCATCGCACAAAATAGGTTCTTTAAGTGATGAAGAATTAAAGAATAGTGCCAACACAAGATTTTTATAACATCTGGTTATGTAAAACTCGGATCTTGTAAACAGAAAGGATATTTTAGCTTTGGAAACCTTTGATAAATAAATGCAGGGTTTTGTTTAGTTTTGTATGTTTTGTAATTCCATTTTTCTGAGCAAAAGGCTCATTAAATAAAAACTTTGAGACGATGCATTGTTTTAACGAAATCTTGGTGTCGTTTGAACAAACAGAGCATCTCGTTTAAATGAGAATGCAATGTCGTTTGAACGAAATTCCCATGTTGTTTAAACGATTGGTGAAGGAATTTGAACCAGATAAACTCAAGGAAGTGTTTCATATAACTTTAAACATAAGATAACTCAGAAAAATAATTTTAAAAACATTTTTAAAATTAGATTTAAATAAAATAACATCATTAGAAAAATTTACCAAGTATCCATAAACCAATATGTATCAATACTTGAGAGAATCTCGAAAAACTAATGTGAAGACGTGAAACGTCCACCAAAACTCGTCATGATCTATCTTTGAAGCTTGGCCACTACGTCTTCAGCACAATGTCACAGGCTTAATAGGAATCGTGATAAGTAAAATATATCATATGACTCAAAGTGGTTTTTGTCCGAAATAATGCTAATACATACAAAGTGACACTAATTGGAAATTTGTCCTTACAAATCTTTCCCTATGGCTATTTCGGGACAAACCAAAATAATGAAATGCCCAAGCCGGGCCGTCAAGTCGTATGACCTAAATCCCATCCCATAAACCCCAAAAAGAAGATACAGGACATGAACTATCAAATGTAGGACAATCGGGGAGCATAAACTGTCTGAATGTGATGTGGTGGTAAAATCTCGAATTGCTGAAAAAACAATACCCACACGAAATAAACAAATATCGTGTGAAGTATGGATGAACAAATGATATATAAACAATATGATACCAATTTTAAAATACTAGCAAAAATCTCCCCTTCATCATATATCCATCTCTCCCCTTTTTTGTCTCGAATAGACAATCCGTAAGAAAAATAAATATAAAAAAACATATCTAGCATGAGTATAACATGAAGCATATCTAGATAAACAAGAGCAACTAGCTAATAAAGGATCAATATACGACAAGGCATATCTAGTAAACAGTCACATGAAGAAATCAGTAATATCAAATGATGTGACTAAACAAAATCTTAAACAACAATACAGTAAAATAATTACTCATGAATAATCCAAATAAAATTGCATGCAAACTTTCCAGAAGTACTAATTTAGTGTAACAACAAAATATATAACAAGAAGGTATTTAAAGATATAAAAAATCTCAAAACCAAACCAAGTTGTTCGAACAATATTAAAGGTTGTTCAAAATATAAGTGAATGTCATTCTAACCATATAAGACCTCCCTACTAACGACCCAAAATAATAGCACCTCGTTCGAAGCTCCTTTATAACGACCCATCTCATGATCCATCTAGAGACCATTCCTGTACGTCGACTGTAGCTCGTTTGATATGTCATTTGATCAATTTATCAAATGACATGGATATGTCATTCTAATGACAACCATAAGTCGTTCTGACGACTTCAACATTTCCCAATACCTACCTAAAACCACTCTATGAACTTCTTAGTCAAAAGATCTGATAAAACCATCTGACAGTACGAAAATAGTAGCAAAACAGACTAAAAAAAACATATGAGTTACACATTTAACATAGTATCAATCTGCTCAAACATGGAATGGAATGTATTGGTGTAATTAACACAAATGAATCATAAACCAAACACAAAGATACGTTCAAGAATCTCTAATTGACCGCTAAATATCATCAAACTATGTTTTAGCTATATGTGACAATTAAACTTTAAACTTAATAAGGTAAATAAACATCACACACACAAGGTTAGAATTTTAACGATTCTACAAATAATAGCGTCATGACACAACTTTTTCAACTAAGGACTTGTTTGTCAAAGCCCGTTGACCTTCAACTAAAACTCCCTCAAACATATATGATAATATTTTTATACCATTTTTTTCTTTTGAAGATCTAATTTCTCTTCCCATTTTGGCATATTTTTCTTTTTATTTCCTTGATTATTTCTTGGGCTCTTTTAAATGGTGGCTTTCATGACTGGTTCATGTGCCTCTCGTAGCCCTTTCCTGTGCACACTGATCATTTTTTAATATACAATCTAAATACTCACGGGCAACAGTGCTTTCATGCACAACTCCTCCTAAGTCTAATATGCGCGTAGATGACAAAATTAAGAGGAGAACTTCTCACCAAACTCAAATATTCATGAGAAGTTAAACATTCAAATAAGTTCTCGTATGTGTGTGATGGCATATACATAGTCGAATATAAATTTAAGCCAACATCAAAATAAACCCATTAAAAAATGGTTAAGATCAATGTTTGTATCCAAAATTAAGACCAAATGTACTAGCCACGTGGAAATATGGAATAATGAGGGTCCAAGCACACCAATATGCCATATCCAGTGTAAATTCACGACACAAAAACCAAATATCTTTGTGACCCAAAACAAAATCTTTTTGTATTTTTCAAAAATACATGAAACCAAAAATCTTTCTATATTTTTATAATAAGACTCAAATAAAAGGAAATATAATACAAAGAGATAAATATATCATAACACTAGCAACGGTATATCATGAAGCAAGACTAGCGTAACACAAACATGCTAACACCATCATCTGTAAGAAATATTATGAGAAGTATCATGTGCAAGTAAACGAGAGTCATAAGGTCTAATTCCTAAAGCCTATAAGTCCGATTTTTTAACCCAAGTAGGTGTGTAACGACGCATGGGAGCTTTGGAAACCTAAGAGACTTTATTCTCAAACTTTCTAGGAGAATATTTAAGGTCATAACAATAACGTCTAAGGTTACCCTTCCTACCGCAATAAGTGCAAGTGTAAACACGGCGAGGAATGTTACCTAAATGTGGACCTCTCCTAACGTTCCTAGTTATCTCTCTCAAACATTTGGTATTGGCTTTGGGAATAGGATCAATACGATCATTGAAGCCTATACCACACCTATCATCTTTGATTTGGACGGTGCCTAACATCCTATCTAACTTTTTTAACCTAGCCTCCAAATTAAGCTTCACCTTACTCGAATCTCATAATCTCTCCTCAAGCTCACTAATCCTAGACTCGAGCAAATTCCTAGACTCCTCAAACTCTAGAATATTCTTCTTCATAGCCTCCATCAAACCACGAAGATTATCTCTCTCACCCTCAACTTATTCTAGTTTCTCCCTAAGAGTCCTCTCCCATTCCCTAAGATCCTCAATCAATGCATCATTATTTTCTATGGCACGTTATTTCAACTTAGCATGCAACTTCAAGTTAGCCTTCTTCACCTTCATCGTTTCTTCATATAATTTATGGAATGCAACTTGAAACTCACTTTCCTCCATTTCTTTATCATCACTCTCTTCACCCTCACTCACTATGGCCTTTGTAGTGTCATTCACATGAGTATCTTCATGAGAAGATTTATCATTGTCACTCACATGACAAACCATAAATGCGGTGTAGTTGCACTCAATGAGGGAATCTCCTATCTCTTCTGATTCACTATCACTAAAGTTGACATTATATGCTATTAGTTTTTTTCCCTCCTTCTTAAGTCTAGTAGCACTCCACTACCATATGCCCATAACCCTCACAACCAAAACACCTATCTGACTCATCCCTCTTATCATTCTCACTACGATTCGTAGGGACGTGATTGGCCTTGCTGTTCATGAATTTTTTTTAAGTCTTTTGGCATCTTTTGATTGCTTTTGGAACTTAAGAAACTTTTTGAACTTCTTTGCCAACAAATCTAAATCTTCAAAATCAGTGTCGGATTCATCATCCTCCAAAAATTTTGTTGCTTCCTTTTGGGCTTTCAAGGTAATGTCCTTTTCTTTGTTTGGATCTTGCATGGAGCTAAATATGTTAAGCTCATAAGTTTGTAGGTTGCCTACAAGCTATTATAGTTTTGTTGAGTTAAGTAAAACCAAGGAGTTCAAAAAGGTCACTTTAGATCATATCTACTAGGCAACGACCCTAAGATTTTTTTATGACTCGGTTGTCGGGTATTTTTCTTCCCAAGTTAAACGATGAGTTAAAAATATGGGACAATCTAGCGTGAAATCATCAAACATATCACTCTCTAACATCATAATCATCTCACATTGGGTGGGGAGATTTTGGAGTTTAGACGTCCTAACAGTTCTAGCTCCCTCGTGAGTAAGTGTAAGAACATTCCAAGCCTCTTTCAACATCTCACACATCATAATAGGATTATACTCTTTCGAGGTGACAGATGAGGAGATAGAATTTAAACATTTGGAATTATATTGTGCGAGTCTCTGTTCGGCTTTGGTCCATAACTCAACAAGTTTTAAGTGTGTGGCCTCACCCTCTCTCATGACTAGTGGTGTCCACCATGCTTCTATTGTTAACCAAACACGCTCATCTATGGACTTTTAATTTCACTCTTCATTCGCATATTCCAATAAGCATAATTAGACCCATAAAAAATTGGTGTTCTAAAACCTTCATAAATATCAAAATTCATACCAAAAGACACGTGGGATCACTCACATAGTAAAATAGTGTTTCTAGCTCTGATACCAATTTGTAAACATGATGGCCCCTCTACATGTGTGTACTTTAGGTGAAAATAGTTTTTCTTTTCAAAACCCTTTTTCTAATTTTATTAAGCACCAATTTTGTGAACCAATTTAAATTAAGCCAATTTTATCTTCTTAATCCCTTAACATGCATCTAGTGATATAAGCAAGATAAAATAAAAAAAGCCTCACAAAACACCCTGATGTACGAGGAAACCACAATAGAAAAAAAACTCGGATTTCCCAGGCCAAATAATCACTATAATATGGTTTTACAAAGGAATATTAGAGTCATACTCAATGACTCGATCCCCACAAGTCTTGATGCCTCTTATTCTCTTCAATCACTCCTCCACAATGCAATGAAGGAGTTCACCTATGCAAGGTCCACAGCAAACGAGTCCATGTATACCTCGATATTCATCGATACAGCCTCAACAACTGTCAACTAGTAAGTGCGGAGTCCACCACATGAAACAGGTTCTTCGAATGATGAATTATGAAACAACGGTGCAAACACAAGATCTCTATAACACATAATTATGTAAAACTTGGATCTTGTAAACATAAAGGATGTTTTTAGCTTTAGAGACCTTTGGTAAACATATGCAGAAAACATATAGGTTCTGTTTAGTTCTGTATGATATGCAATTCCATTTTCTGAGCAAAAGACACCTTAAATAAAAACTTTTGAGGTGGCGCATTGTTCTAACAAAATCTTTATGTCGTTTGAAAGAACAAATCATATCATTTGAATGAGAATGAGTTGTATTTTGAACGATAGTCCCATGTTGTTTGAATTACTGGTGAAGTCATTTGAACCACATAAACTCAAGCAAGTGTTTCATACGACTTTAAACACAAGATAACTCAAAAAAATCATTTAAAAAAATTAAAATCAGATTTAAATAAAATAACATCCTTAAATTTTTTTACTGAGTATCCATAAACCAATATGTATCCATACCTTAGAGAATCTCGAAGAACCAATATGAAGACGTGAAACATGCACCAAAACTCGGCATGATTTAACTTTGGAGCTTGGGTGCTACGTCTTCAATACAACATCATAGGCTTAATAGGTATCGCGATAAGTAAAATATATCCTATGGCTCTAAGTGATTTTTGTTTGGAATAATTTCAATACATACAAAGTGACACTATTTGGAAATTTATCCTTACAAAACGTCCTTACTTGGTAGCAAGGTGACCCTCTTTCTTCATTCTATTCGATATCAAGTCATCTATGTACACCTCCATCGTTTTTCCTAACTGTCACTTAAAAATATTTATAACCAGTCTCTGGTATGTGGTCACGACATTCTTTAGTCCGAACAATATCACTCTAAAGCATCATAGTTCTATCGTGGTGATAAAAGAGTTTTTCTCTTTATTGTGAGCGAATTATGAGATTGGGTGGTACCCTGATTAGGCATCGAAGACGCTTTTACGATGGTGGTTTGCCATTGCATCTACCAACTGATCTATCTTGAGTAAAACCTTATTCATATTTTTGAATTATATACAGACTCTCCCTTGCTGTTACTTTTCTTAACCACCACAATATTTAATACCCACTTGGGTAATTGAACTTCTTTAATGGACCGTTCCTCCTTAAGTTTCTCTACTTCCTCCTCTACTACCCTTTCCTTCTCTGGGGTAATTTTATGTGCCTTTTAGGTCACATGTGGATGTGACGGGTCCATGTGAATATTGAGACACATAACCTCTGAGTTAATGCCCGATATATCATAGGGTTGCTAGGAGAATACATCTCTATTTCTCTCAAGGAAAGCAACTAGTTATTCCTTTTATTCTCCATTAAAAGTGATATCGATTAAAAACTTTTTCTCAAGTTAATCTCCATGAAATACCACTTCCTAAAGAGGCTATAAGACTCGATCAATTGGGGTAACCCTAGTTTCCTTAGTTTCAGGTTTCCCATACTTTAATTTCTACTTGGAAGGAACATATCCCTTTGTAGGAACCTTAACCCTTTATTTCTTTTTCTAATTCTTTACTTCGATGTAAGCTATGAATCACTATCGAGCTAATGCATGGTTCCCCTTGATCTCTATTATCCCTTTCTTAGTGATGCACTTCATCTTCTGGTGGTAAGTAGAAGACACTGCCTTCATGGCATGCAATCACCCTCAAACAAGTATAACATTATATAGGGAATCTATAACCACCATGAGTAACTTAATGAGTTTAGATATTCCTCCTGCATGAACCGGGAGAACGAACTATCCAAGGGGCATGGTCATCCTTCTTTTAAAGTCAACCAAAGGAACAGTCTCTTTTTGTAGATATTATGCTCGCAAATTCAAATCAACTTTGTTAAGTATATTGAGGTATATAACCTTTAGGGTCTCCCTTGATCCATTAAAAGCTTATCCACATCCCAATCGGCTATTTTGAGAGTGACGACTAAGGCATCATGACGAGGAGTCCTCACTCTCATAAAAAAATTTTCGATGAATACTATGTGTTTAGAGTAGTCAATTTTCTTTAGTTGTTAACATTTTCTGCAATGGGATTTGTATGGTCAATCTGGAATGCCTCCATAAATGATGTGAATTTCTTTAACTCCATTTTGAGGATGTTTCCCTTTATCTGACTTGGGTTCTATACCCTATGGATTTTGCAAACTCATGACCAATATCTTCATCCATAATGTTATTGGGTCTTTGGTTGCTCATAGGTTGTGTCTGACCCTTATTATTTTCAATAAACTCGTTGATGTGACCATCATAGGCCATTTCCTCAAGATAAGATTTCAAGGCCTTGTAATTCTCACTCTTATAGTTATGATCCTCGTGGGACACAAATCTTAGAATTGTGTTCCTCTTTTTAGGGTTGCCTAACATCTTTTCAGGACATTTGAGATACTGTCAACCTTTTATTGTAAATGATCTTAAAGATTGGCTCGAGGAATAATGTGTTGATGGCTTTGAATACCTTCTCGAAATCTTTATTCTAGTTCCCATTTTTCTTCCTATTTTTCTTTTCCTCATTTCTCAGTCTCTTCTTCGTTGCCTCCATTTTTATTTACTTTAGTTGATCACTTTCCTGGACAACTGCAACCACTGCATCTTCGACTTTGGCATACTTCTCAATTCTCTCCATAATATTCTCAATAGTAGTGGACTCCCTTTTAGTGAGAATTAACGAAGCATGGAACTGCTCAATAGGAAAATTTTAAAGGAAGCCACCACGAACTGCTTAGTGCAGTCCTCCACTTTGCTATAAACTTCCCAATATCGTTTAGCATACTCTCGGAGTGTTTCTTGAGGATTTTTTTAGCATGAGAATTAATTCCATACTTTTAGGATGGGTGCTAGTTGTGATGAATCGAGTTGTAAAGGCCTCAATGATCTCCTTAAAACACTTGATCGATTTGTTAGGAAGCTTTTCAAACCACTTCTAAGCGACATCTCTAAGGTTGGAGGGAAATATGTGGTACATTAAACTCTTGTTGTTATTCTATAATGTCATAACATGGAGATATTTCCAGACATGGTTAGTTGGATCAGTCTTTCTATCATATATATTGAACCGTGGAGCAATGAACTTATTAGGAGGCTTAAACTCCCCAATATTTCAGTTGAACGATGATTTCATCTGGATGGATGAGGATCTCCTGGAAAGCTCTTTGGTGGTACATGCTCCTGTCCACTTATCTCCTGATATGATCTCATATATCTTTATCTCCTATCTGCTTATCAGAGTGTGGTGTCTATCTAGGTAACCTCTAGCAAGGAGAAGCTTTCTTTTGGCACGGGTCATTTATCTTTCAACTGTGAGATCTTTTCTCCGCAGGACTAGGAGCACGCTACCCGTGGCCATGTTTACTCTTCTTCCTTTGTGTTTTTTTTCTATCCAACATGTTTAGGTGTCATTTGAATGCAATAATCTTCTTTTTCTGATACCTAGTAGTAATTCTCTTATCTAAGGCATTTTTTTGTAATCGTCAATGAGTCTTGAGATATGATTAAATCATTGGGGCTCGTTGCTATCATTATTCTCTCCTCCCAAGGATGATATTTTAAACTAGGTGACTATCGATAATTCCTTATTTCTAGCCTAATCCTTAAGAGTATAAGAGAAGGATGACGACCTGCCTGGTTATCCTGACTGTCGTAATCCAGATGGTGACCCTGGTTTCCATGGTTTTTCTTTTGATGACCTTTTTGTTATTGAGATTTTGGTTATCACTGTTGGATGAGTGATACATCACAGAAAATTAGCTAGTGGCAAAGAACTAAGATCGTTTCCACAAATGATGCCAGTTATAAGTGGTAAATTCCTACAGGTTGTCACATTCAATGGACACAAGCCAAAAAATAGTAATAATTGTAGAAAATAATAATGTCACACACAGGCAGCACAAGATGTATGTGGTTCGATAACTTTTCTATGTCCATAGGGTGTTAGGGTTTTTTCTTTTATTGATTAAGAACTCAAGTCGGCGGAGTTCTAGTACTTCTTGGCGTTATAATTATCCATTCCCTGTTCATATGGAGTGAGTTTATATTTATAAGGAAACATGGGAGAGTCTTAATCCGCATTAATATATGTCCTTAAGAGTTCTTACTTATCCTTGATCGTGATCAGTCTTTACAAGTGACATAAGTGATCAATTCTTCTTTGACCAAGAGACTTTATCAAATAAGTATGCATGTGGCCGAGAACCGTAGATTTGTTAGGTTAATCCTTTGTGTGGAATTATTTTTACAAGTCTTAGGCTACAGTCATTACGGCAGACTTGAATTATTCGTTGGAGGGGTTTGTTAACATCAGTTTCATTTATCATTTTCTAAGATGTAGGTGTCGAGCATGTAGCTCATTTATATTCTTATACTATTTTACATTTCTGTTATTCATACAATTGTATTTATTTAGTTTTCCCGAGTTAAAGTGTTATATGAGATACATTTATTCGTATTGGTGGAATTATTCAGAGTTGGGATTTTGGACTATTGATATTTATCATAATCCACTGAGGGAATCATATTTTGTTGTTGTTGGATCATATGAGAGATGTTTTAATTTTTTCAATACTTTATCATTTTACCATTGTCTTTACTTATTGTTTTCATTTATCTTATTCGTGCTTATAATGTTATTAATTGTTTGACTCCCTTGACTTTTATATTAGAATTAATCAATCTATTTGTGAAATTTATGGGGTGTCACATCCATATTTTTCATATTTAAGGTGAGTAGTCTTTAAGATAAACTATATTAGCATTAAACAATTAAATACTATTATAAAGATGAACACAAGAATAAATATGAAAAATATACAGTCCACAAAATAAAAACAAATTAATCAATGCAATATGAATCAATATGAGAAATGATAAAGTAATCCATGTGCCACCTCCGAACATTGGGATTCCCAAAACAACGTTCTTAAATAAATAAATAAATTATAACTAATCTGAAAATGGACTTGCAATTTATACTAGAGAATCGAACTCTAATTATGATTTGGGATGCGTTTGACCTTTGTTTTACGTGGCGCATACACAATTGTTTGGGAGCAAGTAAGGAATTTTAGATTAAAAAAATATGAGTAGGAGTTCTTAGTGAGCCAATTTGAGTTGGACACAATTAATATGAAATTCAAAAGTAGATGACAAACTCAAGGCCTGTAGTGGGGTGCTTGATCCTTTTTAATAAGGTTGGAGCACTAATTGGGATATTTTGAAGAAGAATTCAAGAAAGAGCAAATACGTAAAATTTATCACAAGGAAAAGAATAATAAGTCTACATTTTTAGTTTGGGATATTTTTCCAAAAGGCAATATTTATTCTATTTCCCTCAAGGGATATCACACTAATTCATCGCCAAAATAATTCTAGTAAGTTTAAAATCCACTAGTAAAATAATAAGGATTGTTCACCCAAATAGTTTTCGAAGCTAGTTATATGAAAGTAAAATGTTAATTCGAGGTTGATTCTCATGTTTTTCAAATAAAGATTCATGTAAAATCACTGAGATAAAATTTTCAGATGATTTTACTAAACAATTTAATAATTGTTATTAGGATTTGTATTTAGAAATTTGGAGATGACTATCCCATTGTTAATACAGAATTTAAATTCAAGAATCTTGATATGAACATGAGAATATATATAACTTACCCTTCTCCCTCATATGTTCAATGTGAAAGGGTATAATTTAATTAAAAAAAAAGTGTGTTGGAGTTAAGTTGACAATTGGCTACTAGGAACTCAACTACTATTGATATGAATGTGAAGCACATGTTAATAATTTTTCCATTCTTCAAATCCAAAAGTTAAATAAAAATAAAGACTAAACATCAAAATAGAAAAAATAACCCTATATCAAATATGATCACCCTCGGATGATGTGTTCTCCACTTGACTAATTTTGATATTTCAACATATTATTCATCCCTATATATGAAGCAATTCAATCAATTTAAATCCTTTCATTCCCCATTCTCTTAAAACTTCTCTAACATACAATAAAGATCATATTCTCAATATTTAATTTAGAAAACTAACTAATTAATCTTTGATTATCTTATACCACTTCACAACACATAAGCTCTATTTAGAGATAAATCCCCATTAGACAATATGGTACTTAAAATCTTTTGAAAAATAGCACAAGATTTTTTTTTCAAATGCATGTTTGGATGAAAACATAGCTACCTTTATGCACTACTTGAAAGTACCAAACAAATTTACTTACATAAGTTCATTTGTTTAACATTTACCCCAAAAGTTTGTTGATATAAAACTCATGTTATTTATCCTCCACTCTCCCATTTCTACACTTGGTATATTTTTGTTTCTAATTTGGTTAAAGATTTTAATGATCCCCATTTTGTCAAATTGAGTTAAAATAAGGATGGCTTAAGAGCATATGTGACAACTTGTGCTAGGATCGTAAATGTTAACTTTAAAGTCCTAGATTTAAATTCCCTTCTCGTGAAGCTTTTTGATGTAGGAAAATCATGTATATGATGTGTATATATGCTAAAACATGTTTAGTATATATTTTTCATGATTGATGGCCGAGGTGGAGAGTAGGTATGCTTAGTCATGTAAGTTTAACAAAAAAAAAAATTTGATTTTCTACAATTAACATTTTATTTTTTTAAGAAAAATTTAAAAATATTTTTGAGAGCGAGTTATTAATATATGTTTTTAACATTCATTCGTTCATTCTTCTAATATTTTGTTGAAGCAAACCATACAAATGTAGCTAAATTGATCTAAAACTCATATCTTCTATACAATTGATCTTGTAAAGACTTCAAAGTCTAAATTCTTTTATTTCATTTGTAATAAGATTAAGATGCATTTCTTGTTCACGGTGGGAGGTGGTTTCTTATTTGACGTTGAGGGTTTTATACACTCAAGAATGACCTTTGGTGTTGGCTGATTGTAAAGGCTTGATATTTGTGAGATAAGAAAGTGAAGAATGTTATATGCATCTACAACCAATACCAAAAATTTATCTAAATTGTTTTACATGTGTTGTACCTCCTCCATGGAACAATGCATGTAAAACACTTTCAGTAATTTTTTGCTACTGGGTGTAGGTGTATGTATCATTACTCTAAGATATTATACACAATACCAACCACTATGCACTCGAGGTGGAATATGTTTAATGAATTATATAGGAGTGTCCGCTTGTATATATAGAGAGGTCTTATTTGTATAACAAAACATATAAAGTTAAAAGTAAGTTTAATTAATTTCACTTAATCGATCTTTAAATTTTTGTATCAAACTTTTTCTTCCACAAGATAATTGATCCACATCGTTCAGTGAGTGTGTGAGTGAGTGAGTGTCTGTGTGTGTGTGTGTGTGTGTGAGAGAGAGAGAGAGAGATTTTAAAGAGCATATTATTTTTTAAAAATACTAATTTTTATTTTTAACCCAACTTGGTGTAGAAGGTTTCCAAAGTGTAAAGATCATCTATACAAAAATTTATAAAATAAAAAAAAATCAAGCTAGAAGTGGGTATATTACGAATTTGTTTAATGTGAGCATTTCTGATCGTTAGTCTTCATCTTACCTACTTCTGGATTGGTTTTTTGGATACATTTTTTTTATAGATGATCTTTTCACTGTAGATATCATCTCCACCTAGTCTGATTGAAATAAAATTATTTTTAGTATTTTTAAAAATATATTTTTTAGGTATGTTGGAGAGTCTAACTGAATTTTAATTTTTTACCGTTAAAATAAAAGATAATCAACCCACTTAATAAATTACTGAATTTTATAGTAAATTTAGTTGAACTTGTCTCCTCACAATACAAATCATATTCATCAAATTTCATCAAACAATTAAATTATTTAACTCTTCAAAATTAGGGATGACAACATTCCCCGCGAGTTCAGTTCTCCACCAAGATCCACCCCTAATGAGGTGGGGATGGTTTGTAATACCCCATCCGGGTTTGGGGCGTGCATGGGAAACGGGTTCCCCTTAATATTCCCCACGGGGATTTCCCGATATATTATATGCATTTTAATTAAAGATATATTTAATATTTTTAACTATATTATACTTTATAAGTAAAAAGACTTCTTAATGCACTTTAAAAATAAAAATAAGCTGCATAATATTTTTCATGCAAATCCTTTAACTGAATAATTCTTATAGGTATTTTGAGTTTAAGTAAAACCGTGACACTCTAATGTAACGACTAAAGTGGTAAAACAAGTTAACCGTGACTGTACTTCAAAACGGTTCCTCAAGTAGAAGAAACAAAAAGCGATGAAACGCCTCTCACATGATAGAGGTCTTGTGTTTGGGGTTATTTTTCATGTGAGTGAAGAAGTACGTACAAATTTGTAGTTTCAGAAACCCAAGTTTTGTCGCTCTCTCCACATACAACCAAAATCCAAGTTGTATGTATCTTAATTAAGAGAGTACATCATCACCCCCACATGTAATGTAAGATATAATTGTATAAATTGACCCCCACCAAAAAGTGCAACAATACAAAAACGTAACTAATTTAAAGTGTCTTCAGTTTGAAGGAACTAAAGTGCACGTCTAGTCGCCCTCGTCTTTCCCATTTTTTTACGCATGGGCAAGGGCTTTGTGATTCAAATATGGCTTTAGTTTGGTTCAACATATCGACATATTTAACCGTTTTTCTATTTGTTTTGGATTCACTGTCATCCCATATATATATATATATATATATATATATATATATATATATATATATATATAGCGGATGTCAGTGTCTTCGGGCACGGCGTTAAATTTGTCCCCGTAATAAAACCCAACCCATAATAACCCATTTTTTTAAAAAAAAAATTAAAAAATATATTATTTTGAAAAAATATATTTAAAAAAAATATTTTAATAAAAAAAATAATAAAATAATAATCTATGTATGTATGCATGCATACACATGTATGCATGCAACCATGCAACACATAAAATGTCATACATGTTTATCATGCATGTTTATCATACATGTTTATCATGTGTGAGTTACAATTCATAACACTATTGTCCTATATATATATATATATATATATATATATTGTTCTTGTGCATATCAGTCTGTATTTTAAAAGTACGGATCGGATATGTGTCACCAGACGATGAGTGCATAAATTATAGAGTAAATTATAAGCACTTTCTTCTCTCTTTTCTGGGAGCACTGTCAGATGACACATGTCCGGTCCGCACTCTTAAAATGCAGACTGGTATGCACAAAAACAATACTTATATTATATATATAATAATGCTCTTGTGCGGATCGGTTCGCATTGTTAGAATGCGGATTGGTCCGCACAAATGTAGTACTATATAGATATAGTGCTGATCTTGTGCAGACTATCCCGCATTTTAACAGTACGGACCGGACATGTATTACCTGACGGTGTGCCCAGAAAAGAGAGTGTATATAATTTAGACGATAATTTCTAGGGTCACTGTCAGGTGACACATGTACAATCGACGCTGTTAAAATGCGGGATAGTCTGCACAAATATATATATATATCACGGTTCTAAAAAACGCGGTCGTGATTGAGGCGTTGAGGGCAAGCCTTAAGCCTTAGAAGTCTAGGCGAGCCTAGGCGTAAAAAGGCGTGAAAAGGCGTTTAGGCCTTCTTAATATATTTTAATATTTTTTAACCATAACAAGGATATTAAAATACAAAAATTTCACATATCACAAAAATATGTCTAAATGTATGCAAATTAAAATACTATTTGATTATTTTGGATGAGATAATGGTCCGGTTTGTAAAGAAATTTTTTAAAAGGCGACATCTTTTCACTAAAGCATTCTTATTTTTAGAAAAAAGTGCGGCTTAAGGGTTTTACCAAGAATAAGGCGTGAAAAACGTAAGGCGAGGCGTTTCTCCCAAGCCTTAATCCTAGGCGAATTTTTTAGAACTGATATATATATATTCATGTCAATTAATAGCCATTATTCAAAAATGATAATTTTTAACATACACTTATCAACTATTATAATTGAGAGTGGTTCACTATTACATAATTTGGTTTGGAGATTATTATCCAAAAATGAAAGTGGACTATTAATTTTGGACATCCCCCAAAAAAAACTATTAATTTGAGATGAATGGATTAATATGCACATGAAATTTTATTGTATAAACGTAAATTTTTAGGATTTATATGTGGAATTTTATAATGTATATTTGAATTTTTGTAATGTAAATATGTGAGATTTGTGTATAGCCTAACTTTATTCTCATTTATACTTTTATTTTCTAAACTATTTCCCCAAACTTTATAAATACAACACTTTACCACCCCTAAATCCTAATGGTGTTAGATTTTGGACGGAAAAGCACATGAAAAATACTCCATCCAAAACATTATATCGTTAGGGGTTTGGGATAATTTGATCCATTTTAAAAAATTCAAGGGTTTAGTATAGAAAATGAATTAAAGTTCTAGGGATCAAAGTGTAATTAATATTTTTAATATTATATATATGAGATTTATAGTATAAATATAATTTTTAGGATTTATATGTCAAATTTATAACTTATATTTCAATTTTTACAATGTAAATATGTTAGGCTTGTGTATAAGCCAACATATATATTATGAGGGGAGAAACTTTAATATCAAGTAAATATATTAGTGGACTTGAGTCTAGAATAAAAAAAATCGATTAATCATTAATTAAAATGGAAAGCTCCCTCTATTTTTTTTTTTAAAATAATGAACTTTACCCGCTACTATTTGGGCAATGGTTTGTTATTTAAATTCTCCATCTTTGCAAATTATAGCATAACAGTGGAAGCCCATACGGTATCAAGTAAATAAACTTACTAACTTCAGAAATTTAAGAGGCTCCTTGAGCAAGATATGAGCTATAGTCACGGGCGGATCCAGTGCCGGTCGAAGCGGGGCGACTGATCCAGTTCAACTTTTACTAAAAAAAAAAATAAGTTATATGTTTATTTATAATTTTGTTTATATTTTGTGTTTGTTTATATGTTTATTTATATGAATTTGTTAATAGAGATAGATGTATGTTTATATGTGTTTGTTTAGCAAAATAAAATGTGTGTTTTTATTTATGTGTTTAAATTTATATTGAATATTAAAATTCAAATCCCTAGAATCTATTAGTGTGAAATTTAGTTTATAATGTAAACTTAGTCTGAAATTAAATTAAATTAAATTTAGTGTGAATCTATTAGTCTGAAATTAAATTAAAGTTGTTGTAAATATAGGAAGTCAACGGAGAAGTTTTTTAAACGGAAAAGAGGAGACAATACATCAACTGTATTCGAAGCTGAGGTTCAACCACATCCGAAGCGGAAAATTTAGGAATCCAAATTTAGTTAATTAATACCTCAATATTTTTAGGGGAAAAAATTGCAAAAATATAAGTAAAAATAACCCAAAAAAATTTGTCTCGGGGGCTCCGCCCCCGAACACCAAGACTTCATTAACAAAATTTTGCCCCACTTCACTTCAAATCCTGGATCCGCCACTGGTTATAGTATTAAAAAATTTATGATATAATTTTAATATTGAAATGCTAATAATATAATTCTGAATTTGGGTCAAACTATAATTTCAATGCTTTTAATAATGATTTGGTTAATTATTGCTTTATAAAGATCAAGGAATACTCTTTAAATTGTTTAACAGTATCTTAATTTGAGTGAGCGAGCTAGTCTTGAGGGGGGGGGGGGGGGGGGGGGGAACTTTTACATGCTGGGACATAGTTGCATGAGGAAATTTTATAGATTTTAGCCTCGTGTTCCATTTCTTATTTCTTTCAATAAGAAAATCGTACATATGTTTATTCTAATCAGTCTGGTAGTGACCGACCATGAGCGTGAGAATGTTGCAATTAATGAGAACCATGGCTTAGGATCTGGGGTTAAGGGCATAAGTAGTTTCCCTGGTCGGACCCCTAGTGGTTGTTTGGTAGGTCCTTAGGATGTTCGGTAGTTGATGAGCCCCTTGAAGTTTCTTAGAATTTTCTACTAGTGACATCCACACATAGGTGCCACAAAGTAACGCTTGATACCATATAACTCACAGAATATATCTTTGTGTTGTAGGATTTTTTTATGCTATGTATAATAATGGCATGGGGAAGTTTGTACTTGGTAACGAACTTCCATATGAATGGACTCACTCCTAGTGAATTATATTACCAACTCAGCAGTAACCCACTTGGTAAATTACACTATCGAAAATTAGTTTATTGAGACTGATATTTAAGGATAGTTGTGACTAGTCGTTCCTAAAACATATTAAAAAGGTCCAAATATTTGTCATATATATATATATATCACTGTTTTAAAAAATCCGTTTATGCTCCGCCTAGGCACCCCCAGACTTGAGACTTGGGAGAAACGTCCCGCCTTAAGTTTTTTACGCCTTATTCCTCGTAAAACCTTCAAGGCACATTTTTTTCTGAAAAAAACAATGGTTTAGTGAAACGATATCACCTTTTAAAGATTTTTTTTACAAACCGGACCATTATTTCATCCAATATAATCAAATAGTATTTTACTTTGCAAATATTCAGACATATTTTTACGATATGTACAATTTTAGTATTTTAATAGCTTTGTTATGGTTAAAAAATATTAAAATATATTAATAAGGCCTAAACGCCTTTTCACGTCTTTTTACGCCTAAAGTCTGCCTAGACTTCTAAGGCTTAAGGCTTGCCTCCACACCTCGATCACGCCCTGCGTTTTTTAGAACCTTGATATATATATATATATATATATATATATATATACGATTTTTTTTAAATAGTAAAAAAATTATTTTAAAGTTTTTTTTGTGTAGTATTTAAACATTTCAAAGGATCAAAAAAAAAAAATCAGTTCAAAATAATATTTTTTGCTATTTAAAAAAATCGGTCAAACTTTCACACATTTTAAAGCACTTTAAAAGTTGTAAAAGTTTAACCGATTTTTCTAAAATAACAAAAAAAGTTATTTTGAGCGGTTTATTTTATAAGGGTCCGTTGAAATGTTTAAATACCATATAAAAAAATTCGAATCAAAAATATTTTTTTTAATATTTTAAAAAAATAGGTTTGCGTCAGTAAGTATGTATACTTAATATGTATGAGAGTCCCCCCCCCCTCTCTCTCTCTCTCTCTCTCTCTCTATCTATCTATCTATCTATCTATATATATATATATATATATATATATATATATATATATTTATATATATGGGACAGTTAGGATCACTCGTTCCAAATATTACATAAAAAAAGTGATATAAAAAACGGTTATTTGTCTTTCCCATAAAAGTTGATTCTAAAAGCCTCTAAGGGACAAAATATACCCCATTTTGCCTTTTCATTTACATGGTACACTTAACAAGTTCTCTCTCCCATCCCCAATTTCATTTTCCCCTCAAAACCTAATTTTTTCGCATTCTCTGCACGAAAGCTCCTCCCTCTCTCCCGGCTTGTCTCCCCCCCCCCCCTCTCTCTCTCTCTCTGTCTCTCTCTCAGATTTCTGGGTTATTTCTCTCCTTTTGACGGTGATTATATTTGTCGGCTCTCTCTTCTTGACAACGTTGAAACTTTGTGAGATTTGTTGGCTCTTTATTTATCTCTCGGCTTGCCTACGAGATGTAGCAGGTTAGCCACACAAACCCTTTCGATCTATTGCTCTAATTGGGTTCGAATGTGTTTCATATTTCGATATATGTATTGTATTTAGATCTTTAGATATTGAAGAACATGAATACTTTTAGCAATACTTTTAATTTTATGGTACTAGATAATATTCAATACTAATATGTACCTTTTGGGTAATTAGAAAAGATTATATGTTGTCAATTATAAATGTTGGCAGATTTTATTTTCATTACTCCATTATTATTTTTGTCAGTCAAGATGTTCAGAAGTGAACTCAAAGAAGGGGAGATGAAAACTTGTTTTGATTCATCTTTGCACAAGGTATGGTGTTGATTGTACATATTGATCACAAGAATTTATTATATGATATAATCTTGATCATTTACATAATTATCTTTATATTTTGTTTAGAGTTATTTATCTTTCTTTTGTTGTTGTATGTCACGATAAATATCATTATGGGTGCAAAACAATAACGACCCAATATTCAATAGCCTAAATAGGCCCAATATGATCCCCATGTCAGATTTAGTATCACGTGGATAATTAAGAAGAAACATCACGTGTATAATTATGAAGACACATCCTGGTTTTACATTCTCGGAGGAGATCAGTCAACGAGCCAATAAAAAGCTGGAAGAGCTCATGTGCATCTCAACCACTCTTACCACTAAAAATATACCCCCCCCACCCCGAGGCAACGGGGCATGTAATTCTGAACCTCTGCAAGAATTAATAAAAACTAAGAAACCCTTCATGGACGTAGGCGATTGTCAAACCACGTAAATCCTATGTGTTGTGATATTTAACTATTCTTTCAATTCATTTGCTTTTAGAATTATTAAATGTGATTTCTTTCATTCACAATTGGCGTTGTTTGTGGGAATGGTTCTCTTCTCTAAAAGCAAACTTGAAACTACAGAGTGAAAGCAATGTCTTACTTATATAGTGCACCCATTGCTGATGACTTACGAGTTGTGCTTCCCTTACTCGGAGTCAGATTTGAGATTCATCGCGATAGAAATACAATCAGAGGAACAACTTTCCGATCAAATCAATGAGCAACCCTGATTTCATGATTGGTCGACGCTTATGAGGAATGACACCACCAGTAAAAGGAGGCAACACGCCTTTAGAGGCTTTCACAACTCGCTTTATAGCCAACATCTCACGTCCTAAGAGGATGTATCCTCTCCTCATTATGAGGAATAAACTATAGGAGACATTATAAGAATATGCCAAACGATATTGTGAAACCTGTAATGAAGGTGATGATTACTCGGAGCAGGTTATCGTAGCATCTTTCAAGATCAACCTTCCCCCAACTCCATTTTGCATCAGTCCTTCACAAAGAAAGAGGCAGACTCCATCGATGATATCATGTTGCGCATTGAGGAGTATGCCAAAGTGAAAGATATGGTCAACCTCAGCCAACAAAAGACGGGTCGCGCAAAGGCGACCAAAGGAAATGATAAGGAAAGCACCCCAAAGTAGGGGAGTTAAAACAATAATGGAGGATCCAAAAATAATAACGGAGAAAATTCATCCAATGTGTTCGTGGTAGTTAATATCATTTTCAAGGAGCCAATTTACAAAATCTTGAGCATGATCACAGATCAACAATTCCTCAAGTGGTCGAAGAATATGGCCGATGATTCGAGTAAGAGGAATAATGCACTCAAATGCACCTACCACAAAGAGAACAAACATGAGACAGATAATAGCAAGGCCCTCAAGTCCTATTTGGAGGGGTTATCCTAGATGGGGCATTTGAATGAGTATAAAGAAAGTTAATTAGGTCGTCACCAACGCGGACATAAAACTAAATAATATTTTAGACGAAAAGGTGGGGCACGAGTTGGCCATTATTCATGGGGCATTAGGCCTCTAGCAGATCCAGGATAACACAGTTCAAATGGAACTCAAGAAGGTCACGACAGTGATGGAGGCCTTCGAAATTGACCCCGCTAAAAGTCAAGCTGACAAACGTAGGCCACTTGGGGATATCGACTGGAATAATCATATAATCTTTATAGAATATGATTTGATAGGGGTAAGGATCTCACACCATGATTCACTAATAATCACTCTCGAGATTATAAATTAGGATGTGGATAAGCTATAAGTAGAATATGGTAGCTTTTCTAAAGCAATGTACCTTGAGATTTTTCACAAGATCATATTAAAAATAACAAACCTGAAGGAATCGATCATCCCTCTGGTCGGCTTCATTGGAAAGACGACCATGCCATTAGGAAAGTAGTCCTGCTAGTGAGGGCATGAAATATTTCTAAACTCATTGAGTTTATGGTGGTAGACATTAACTCAGCCTACCACGCCATCCTTAGAAGAGGGTGGCTTCACACCATGAGGGCAGTGCCCTCAACCTATCATTAAAAACTCAAGTGCATTATAGAGCGAGGAATAATGGAGAGCAGGGGTGATCAGGCCATTTCTTATAAGTATTTTATCGCTGTCATCAGGCCTAAGTAAGAAAAGAAGAAAGAGAACGAAGTTTTCCCTAAAATATCTCATAACGGAGCCACGCCATCAAAATATAAACTAAAGTATGACAAGCGAGGGGTAGAAGAGATAAGAGTTAACCCCACAGATAGAGACATAGAAAGATTGGATGAAGTAGATTTTGATGAGAGCTAATCAGGAAGGAATTTTTTAATCGACACTACACTGTTTGACCAAGAAAGGAAGGAACTAAATACTTTTATAAACCAAAAGCTAGATGTGTTTACATGGTAACTGTATAATATGCCTGGGATCGATCCTAAAGTCACCTTCCATTAGCTTCACATTGACTTGATATTTCCATCGATCACACAAAGGGCTCATCGAACTTCCCTAGAAAAACCCAAGTTAGTGGAAAAAGAGGTAGGGAAACTCTTGGGGGAAAGGCCCATCAGAGAAGTTCAATTCCTAAATTGGCTCTCAAACCAAGTGACGGTAAGAATGAGCAACGGTAGATGGAGAGTATGTGCAGATTTCACCCACTTCAATAAGGCTCATCCCAAAGACATTTTCCCTCTACCAAAGATAGATGAGTTGGTGGACACCACATCAGACCACGAGCATATGAGTTTTATGGATTCCTGCTTAGCATCCCACATATTTCATTATTCAACCCTGACTAAGATAAGACATAATTTATCATTCCCTTGGGCTTGTACTGTTACAGGGCCATGCATTTTGGCTTAAAAATGCATATACCAGATATTGGTCACCAAAATATTCAAGAAACAGTTGGGAGAAATAATGAAGGAGTATATTGACGATATGCTCGTTAAAAGATAACGTAAAGCCGATCATCTGAATGACTTAGCAAAGACATTTAAAATTCTCATGTGCTAATAAATGAAGCTCAATATGAGTAAATGCACCTTTGGGGTCCAGTCTGGAAAGTTACTAGGCTACTTGGTCAGCAAAAGAGGGATTGAGGCAGCCCCTGACCAAATAGTCACGGTTAACGACATGTAGTCTCCAAAAACTCGGCATGAAACTCAAAAGCTTACTGGTATACTGGCAGATATGAACCCTTTTATCTCCAAGTCATCTGCACGATGCCAAACATTCTTTCAACTATTGAAGAAATATGAAGGACTCACCTATAATGATAAATATGCTCAAATGTCCTTGAAGAAATCAAATCCTATCTGAGAAAACCCCCTATATTGGCCATTCTAGACCCTAGAGATCCTCTCTATCTCTACCTAGCATTTTTAATCCACACGATCAGTTAAACCTTGGTTTGAAAAAAAAGGTACTATAATCCCCCATTTTTTACATCATCAAGACTCTCCTGGATGCCGATCAACTCTACCTCCCACTGAAAAAACTGACCTACTCTTTGGTCATCTCTTCTCACAAACTAAAACACTACTTTGAGGCCCATTCAATTAAAGTTATCACATCATTTGCCCTCAAAGTTGTTATTTGTAAGGCCAACCTATCTGCACGTATTTCCAAATGATCAATCAAACTGGGAAGGATTGATATGCACTACTGAATATAAATAGTGATTAAGGGACAAGTGTTGGATGTTTTTATCGCAAAATTTATGGGGGAAGAGGCACCTAACAATTGATAGATTGCCATTCAATTAAAATATCGTGGGATTGACCAATCTAGAAAATGGGCACTGTATGTGGATGGCGCCTCTAACTCTAAAGGGGTAGGAGAAGGAATTGTTCTCATCGCGCCGAAGGATGCCAAGATCGAGGAAGAAATCAGGTTGGGCTTTGAAGCATCTAACAACAAAGTTGAGTACGGAGCCCACATAGTTGGACTATATGAGGCTCACTTGTTAAGAGAAAATCACCTTCATGTGTATTGCAATTTAAAGCTGGTATCCAGCCAAGTAAATGGGGACTTCAGCACTAAGGATGAAAGGATAATAACGTACCTATAGGTGGCCCATAATTTAATGTCAAAATTCGAAGAAGACACATTTAACAGTTCCTATGGGGAATAATAGACATGCCGATGCCTTAGCAACCCTATGCTCAACAGTGGACTCCAATCTAAGGAGAATAATTGAAGTGGAATTCCTCATCAAGCCCAACATCATAAAGCCAATGGTTGCCGAGCACGTTCTTGCCATGTAAAAAATTCCCAACTAGATGGATTCAATAATTGTTTATCTGCAGAATCATATCTTGTCAATCGACAAATATAAGACCATTCAAGTCAGGGTCAAAACTGTGCGATTTTTGTAACACCCCATATTTTTTTAGCATTAAATATTTAATTAATTCGGGTAAATTCAAATTATAAGTGTGTCCTAATTTGATTGAATTAATTATTATGTGTCTGTATTTAAATATTAATAAGGAAAAATAATGATTAATATAAACGAAATAAAATTTACTAAGTGTGTAGTAATTAATATGTGATTTTTATTATACGCCGTAGCGAGTTAAACGACGAGATTTTTTAATATCTCAACCGGGAGTCGGGTATAGACTATATTGAGGTCGAAATGGGGACTTCTAGTACAGTGACTCGGATGATAATTCTGAATGCATGATTGATTCTGTATAGCTCGAGATAATCATAATAGAGTACCCGGGGATATTAATTGGGTCTCGGGACATTTTTAGGCATAATCGGGCCCCCATAGGGGTGTTTGGGTTATTTGGGCTGGGCCCATAAGCCAATTTCTGATTTAATATTATTTAATCTAAATCTAAGAGGGTGAACGATAATTAATCATAATATAACCCTAAGAACATGAAAGAAAAAAATATAAAGGAATATGGGGAGCTTTGGGAGCCAAATCAAGAGGACTTGGGTGTGTTCTTCGTCATTTCATCTTCTACCTCAAAGGAATCAGACTCTAGGAATCTAATCAGACAAGTGGTTAATTTGATTTTAATCTAAATAGCAGTTTTTCCAATTCAAATTATGGTGGGTGTGATTTAAGATCCATTTTGGGTAGGTTAACGTATGAAAATGGGTTTTCAATAAATGGAACACTTTGTGAAGATTAAAAATAAAAATTGATGATGTTATATGATTCTACGTTGTAGGAATCTGAATTCTATGATAAACCCAATTGACAATGATGTCTAATTTTGGATTTTAGATTCGAATAGGTAACGACTGAATGAAACCCGGATAAAACCCAAATCGGGAAACATTAGTTGGGGTGTTACTTAGTTGATGATTAACGGTTTCTAGGATGATTAGATAATGTTTTTACACGGGTTGAATGTTGATTGTGATTGGGTGAAGATTTGAGAGAAAACCAAAAGCTTAAGAGCTTAACAATGGTGAAAAAACAGAATAGGGGAATGAGACTCTGACCTGCTTGATCGATCGATCAATGGATTTCATCGATCAATCGATGAGCCTTGAAATCTTGTAGTGAAGCTAGTTTTTATTTATTTGGTCTTAATTATTCTGGGGACTTTTAAGGTGAGTGTTGATGTAAAAAATTAGATCACTCTAATTATTCAATCACAGATAAATAAATGAGACAAAGAATTTTTAAAGTGGTTCAGCCTTATAAGAATGGCCTACGTCCAATGTTATGTTATTGCTGAGTGTTTTGGGAATTCTCGATTACAGATTCTCCCAAGAAATTACGGTCCCCTTGAATGAGGGTGATACAATGTATTTATAGCCCTTAGGCTGTACATGTGAAAGGGTAAACAATTAATGCCCTTTAAGAGTATACGTCTGTATGATAAGCATTCAATGAATAGTTGAACTATTAATTATCTGGCAATCAATGCTGTTGCCGAGATGCAGCTCGGACCGCCTTGGTTGCTCGTCATTCAGGAGTTCCTCGGAGTGTTGGAGTTCCTCGGAGTACACTTGTTGCTCGGAGTGAGTATGATTTGGTCGGGAAATAAACTTCCTCGTTGCTATTGCGCCACGTAGATCGACACGTGTCTTCTTATTATTCGTCTATATCAGCATACTAATTTTGGTATCAACAGAAGCCCCCAATGTTTTATATTTCGAACTTTGAGGAGTATGGAACATTCTTTCTCGGTATATGGTAATATTAAATGATCTTCCTGGTTTTTAGGAGCATTTCTCCGTATTCGAATTTCCTTCCAAATTCGCAGAATCCGCCTTTTTTAATTTTTATAAGCGCTTCGATCTTCGTGAACTTTTTGTCCTTTTAGTCGCCGGTAGCGTAATACTTTCCTTTTTGTAATCATTTCTTTCACCGTTTCCCAAGGCAAACCATTTAAACTTCATAGACAATCCCACCGTCTTCTACCTTTTTCAATTTCTGCTTTCGAGTTTTCCATAGTCTTTCTCTCTCTTGTGCGTTCATCCTTTTCTTCGTTCGTTGTCAACAGATCTCCCTTTTTCCTATAAGATCTTCTTCCTTCTTCTTCATTTCTTTTATTCACCATGGTTTATGTTATTGAATCTCTTGAGAAATTCCGTTCTGATTTTTCTATTCCATCTTGGGTAACTCTGGAGGATCTTTCTGAGCGTTCAAATTATTTTCGTTTGGCTGAGGGACATTGGTTCCCCAACCTCTTTATTGATGAATGTGGATTTTATTTTCCACCATACCCTTTGTGCTTAGAGTACTGTCATTATTTTGATGTTGTTCCTACAAAAATAGCTCCCAACACATGGAGAATAGTTAATGGGGTGTATAGGTTAAATCAAACTCACGGAACTCGTATAGGAATTCCTGAGATTATGTATTGTTATAGATGGGCTGTTCTAGACAATGTTTTTTATTTAAAAACCAGATTTTTGAATAGGGCTTTAGTAGTCAACCTCCCTGATGCTAATAGGGATTATTTTGAACATGGGGTAGTTATCAAAAATTGGCAACATGCCCCTTTGGTTGGAGATGAAGTATATGAATTTCCCAAATGCCCTCCATATGGCAATGGGATAGGTTATTTTCATTTTATTTTATTTCTGAAATTATGATTTCATTATGTTTGAATAAATGTGTGATTGACATTTCAATATGTATTTGTTTGCAGTTGACAGCAAAAGAAAGACTCCAAAAGATTCAGAAGTTAATATTAAGCATTTGAAACATATCTGGTGTTTGCATCAGACAGTTGCAGACGAGCACATCAGGTCTGCTTCATACTTGTTGAAGTACAGGAGCTATACATCATCTTTTACTGCTCGTCCTGTGGTCAGTACTAGTGATCCAGTGCCAGTTCCTGAGGACTCTTCTCCAGAATCTCACATTCCTCTGAGTCAGAAAATGGGCAAAAGAAGAGTTCCTGCTATCTTTGAGGAGACTACCTCTGCTGGAGATGGAAAAAGAAACAAGAATGATGTTCCAAAGGGGACAAAGAAAGTAGATGCTGCCCCTTCTGTTGCTCCTTAGAAGGCTACCGAGAAGCCCCCAGTGGCTCCTACCAAGAAGGATGCACCTGTGGAAGTGGTCACCATCTCCCCAACCAAAAGCTCTTCTTTGGTTGAAACTGTTGAAAAGACACCGAGGAGACTGAAGAAATCCTCCTCGGTCAGTTTTTCTGAAACCATTCCCCAGCTCCAAGCTAGTGGAGCTGGTGTTCCAACTATTATTCCTCCGAGTTCTGCAATGAGCTCGGTAAAGACTTGGACCATTCCTGAAGTCCAAGGAATTAAGGAGAATATGTCTAGGGATATGCTTACATCCCTGGCTACTCGTCACATTGCTTCAGTAAGTTTCTCTTATTTTGAACTTTCTTTCTTTTCATCAATACATGTATCTCTGTAATGATTTATCATTATCTTCTTTTTCAGCTGGTGAGTTGTTTTAACACCATTGTGAAGAAGGATGGAGCAATCAAGGCTTATAGCTCCTCGTCTGGAGTGGAGGATGCTTTACAGGGTTTGGCCCAGTCTTTGAAGGATTCCCATCAAAAGTATGACGAGGATAGGGGTGATTGGGAGAAGAAGTTAGCTGCAGCTGAGGCAGAGAAGGTGCAGCTCGTTGAAGTTTCCAAGGGTTTGGAAAATAAAGCGAAGGATTTGGAGAAAGAGAATAAGAAGTATGCCGAGAAGCTCACGAACTTTGGGGAGCTTGAAAATAAGTTGAAAAAGGAAGAAGAAGAATTGTCTCTTCTGCGAGAAGTGATTCACCAGAAGGAGGAGGTGGAAGCTAAGTTGAAGGCCACCGAGGATCTTCTATCCGAGAATCTCTCCTTGGAGAAACTAAAAAGAAAAGTGGCGGTGAAAAAATCTTTCCGCACTGGTTGGGACAAAGGATGGGACAGGGGGTAGCAGTCATGATGACCCAAGTGCAATATGGGAGTCTTAAATACTTCCGAGATGGTTGGGTTGCTGCCCTGCAAGAATTGAAGGTTAACGAGGACTCTGAGCTGTTTCAACAGCATCTTCCTGGTCCCCCTCCTAGAATTGAAGATGAGGAAGAAGATGAAGCTGCATCCGAGGAGTCTTCAATGACAGTGGGTGATCAAGTCCTTGCTTCTCAACCTATTCAGACAGTCACCGAGGAGATTTCGTCTCTGCCTGCTCCACCTGAACAAGTTCCAGCTCCTGCGATCCAAATTATTGTTCCCACCGAGCAACCGAGCTCCTCGTCCCAGCCTCCCAAGAAATTCTTGGGAGACAAGGAAAAGGTGTGAAGTTGTTCGGTATTTATTTTATTTTCTTTTGTCACTTGTGCTCTGTACTCTGAACACTGTACTTTTTTCTATGATGTAATAAAAATCACCTTTTTTGTTCCTCTATGTTGTTGATGTTCTATCTGCTTCTTTTTATTAACTCTTGCATTCTCTTCTTTACTATTTTATGGCTAGAATGGAATTGCTGTCTGCCCATGACACAACTCTGCTTCGACAATGTAATGAGTATATTAAGGCTGGCCACACTGACTTGGACAATTCCCAGATTGTAGAGATTCTTGGTCAAAATGCTTCAGACCAAGCAGTGGAGGTATATCAATACTTAAAATGTCTTCTTGATCGTGATGTAGCCAATAATGTGGCTTATTACGAAATGATTGAAGACTTGCAAGGTACTCTCGATGAACTTCAGCAGCAGTATAAAGAGTCTTCAGCTCTTTTGCACGAAGGGTATGAGAAGAAACTCAAATAACTTAGTACTGAAAAAGGTTATGACAAGATGCTTGCTGGCTATGAAGTGAGAGAGAGAACATTGGAAGCAGATGTCGCAGGTCACAGGCAAATTGCTGAGCTATTGGAACAAGAAAACAACAATATGCAAAAAGAACTAGCTCAGTTGAGGTCTGCTGCTTCATCTTCTACTGCCTTGGTACCGGTCACCGATGAAAGATTCTCATTTTTAGAAGTGGAAAATGCCAAGTTGCATGAAGAGTTAGAGGCTTTAAGAAGAGCTAGGCCTTCTACTGCTATTCGGGGTCGAGGAAGAGGTTCCCGTGGACGAGGAAGAGTTGCTCAGAATGTTGTCGAGGAACAAAGTACTCAACCTGCTCGGGGACGACCAAGAGTTCTTCGTCCTACTATTAAAGAAGCTCGTACTCAATCAGCGTTGGAAAACCAAGCATTCCAATTGATGGCAAAAAATCAAGCATTGTCTGAACTGTCCAAGAAAGTCCAAACTTTGGAGGATCAACTTGCTGCGACGAAGTCTACTTTGGATCATAAGGATATTTTTGCTAGAAACCTTCATGAGCAGTTAGAGAGACTAATTTTCCAATTCCATAAACAACCTCGTGAATTCTGGATGGCAGGCTACAATGAGGCCCTTTTTCACTTGAATGATCGTATTGAAAATGCTAATAATGTAGG
Organism: Sambucus nigra; assembly: GCA_949130495.1. NCBI lineage: Eukaryota > Viridiplantae > Streptophyta > Magnoliopsida > Dipsacales > Adoxaceae > Sambucus > Sambucus nigra. Next base: position 56,363,460 of record OX422214.1, read on the forward strand.
CTACAAACAAGGATGGTTGAATGCCCTAGGTGTATTGAAACTAGAGCAAGGTCATTATTTATGGGATTACCATGCTCCCGGGCTGCTCGATCTACCAATTCCGCCCTTCATGCTTGACATGAGCTGGATCCCTGCTCGGGCCATTCCTCGTTGTTTGATCTCCAAGTATCTTGGTGACTATGCCCTTCATTCACAGGCAGAATTATCTCGCCCTGAGCATTTATTGGATACACCTTCAATAATGAACGTAAGAATACTTCGAGATCTTAACTTTATTAATTCTCCCCTTTGCCTGGATGATCCTCCTGCTGGCGAGGAGCCTATTTCAAAAGCAGAAGGGAAAAAACCAGTAGAATAGGAAATTCTGATGTAATAATTAGTACACAATTTAATATAATTATCAATGTAACTTGTAATTTATTTTGAATTTTAATGAAAGACTTTCATTTTTATTCACAAATCTGTATTTCTCTTGTCTTGTACTTGTCAAACACTTTATATTTGTGCTTGCATAACAATATTATGTGGTTCATCGACCAAAAAAGTTACAAGTTGTTCGATCACTTAATAATAAAGTAATGAGTATAAAAATATTTAAAAATTTTCCAACCAACCAAGGTTGTTAAATTGTGTTCGTCGACCAATTATAGTTAGTGAGAGTTTATCCCCGACTAACCATACTTGGTAAATTTTTATCTTTTTAATTAAATGTGTCCGACCAATCAAGGTCGATAAATTCTCCTCGTCGACCAACTATAGTTAGTGGGGTTTTATCCCCGACCAACCATACTTGGTTCAGTTTGGAATATTTTGTTCTTCAAGAAACTTTTATATTTTCTGTAATAATCTTACCTCCCGACCAACATAAGTTGGCATTTGAGAGCATATCTTGTTTCCTAACCAACCGAGATTGGCCTTTTTAGGAGTATTTTGCTTCCTAGCCAAACACGTTGGCATTTTTAGGAATGTTGTTCTCGCCCTTTTACCAACCGGAGTTGGTCTGAGTTCGAACTATCATGTCCACTTGCCCTTTTACCAAAATTGGTCTGAGCCAGTGTCAGCCTCCTAACCAAAGGAGTATGGTTTCCTAACCAACCGGAGCTGGTATTTTTAGGAATATCGTGTTCTCGCCCTTTTACCAACCGGAGTTGGTCTGAGTTCGAACTATCATGTCCACTCGCCCTTTTACCAACCGGAGTTGGTCTGAGCTAGTGTACGCCTCCTAACTAAAGGAGTATGGTTTGTTCTCGCCCTTTTACCAACCGGAGTTGGTCTGACCTTGAACTATTGGTTTGTTCTCGCCCTTTTACCAACCGGAGTTGGTCTGAGCTTGAACTATCGTGTTGTTTTTACTACTGAGCAGCGTAGTGTTGCACACTAGTATTCCCCAAAAAACTTTCAATAAAAGAAAGAAGATGGCGAAATATCATCGTTTTATTCATATTGATGGAACTGCTTTACATTTTACATCACTGATAAAACTTGCGTAGGTGTTCAGCATTCCATGCATTCTTAAATTCCTCTCCTTCTAGAGTCGCTATTCGGTAAGTTCCTGGTCGAACAACTTCTGTAATTCGGTATGGTCCATGCCAGTTTGCTTCCAACTTATTGTGCTTCTGAATGACCTTCTTTAGCACGTAATCTCCTTCTTTTAAGTCGCATTTCTTCACCCTCTTATTGTAGAACAGAGCTGTTCGTTGTTGGTAAGCAGCATTCCTAATGGCTGCCTCTTCTCTAACCTCCTCGAGCATATCCAAATCTAATCTTCTCATTAAGTCGCTGACTGGGGAATTGAAATTCAGCACTCTGTGTGTTGGAAGACCCAACTCGACAGGTATTACAGCCTCACTTCCAAATGCCAGCATATATGGTGATTCTCCAGTTGCTGCTCGGGGAGTTGTTCGGTAAGCCCACAATACTGACTGTAGCTCATTAATCCAATTAGCTTTAGCCTCACTTAGCCTCTTCTTCAAACCATTTAATAATGTTCCATTCGTCACTTCAGTCTGTCCATTGCTTTGAGGATGGCCTGGTGCTGAATGAGTCTTCAAAATGTTTGACTGATGACAATAGGAGGCAAACTCCTCGTTATCAAATTGCGTTCCATGGTCTGTGATGAAGGCACGAGGGAGACCATATCGGCAGATGATGTTCTTCCAAATGAACTGGTACACCTTCTCGTATGTCATATCAATAAGTGGCTCAGCTTCTACCCACTTAGTAAAATAATCCACTACAACGACGAGGTGCTTGAATCTTCCTCGGGTCGTTGGCAGTGGTCCAACCAAATAAATTCCCCACATGGAAAATGGCCAAGGAGAAGTTATGGGTGTCAACAAAGCTTGTGGAGTTCGTCGGATGGAGGAAAAACGTTGGCACTAATCACATCTCTTGGCATAGGCTATACAATCAGCCCTCATCGTTGGTCAGTAGTACCACTGCGTCATCACCCTTTGTAAAAGTGTCCGACCTGCTACATGTGCTCCACAAGACCCTTCATGGATCTCTTCAATCAATTCTTTCACCTCGGAGGGATGTACACATCTTTGCAAACCTGCCATAATTCCTCGTCTATACAAAACACCATTAGTTAGTACATACCGAGCAGCTTTAAACTTTAATTTCTTGGCAGCGAGCTTATCCTCCGATAATTCTCCCTCCTCAATATATGCCCTGATGGGATCCATCCAAGATGGTCCTAAATCAAGGGTAATAATATTCATCGTCAGGTTTTCATCTATGCTCCGACTTTCTAATACTTCAATTGATATCATTCTTCGCAGCTCGGTACGAGTAGCTGATGCTAGTCGGGCTAGTGCGTTTGCTTGTGCATTTTCCATTCTTGGTATTCTGATCAACTGAATGGCATTAAATTCTGCCAACAACTCCATTACCTTTGCATGATACTTGACCATTAATTCTCCCTTAACTGCATATGTTCCCCTCATCTGATTCATAATTAATTGAGAATCACTGAATACCATCACTTGTTGCGCTTCCATAATCTTTGCTAAATTAAGACCTTCTATCATGGCCTCATACTCAGCCTCATTATTGGAGGCTTTGAATTGGAATCGCATGGCATATTCCATGTCAATCTCGCCTGGGGTTTTCAAAACAATCCCTGCTCCACAACCTGTTGTGCAAGATGACCCATCTACATACAATCTCCATGTAGGTAACTCGTCTTCAAATTTCTTATCTGATAGGGTTCCTTGGTGAAATATTTGTTATTTCCTTTCATCCTCCCCTGATATTTTTCGCTCTTCGTCGACCATCTCTTCTCGCTCTTTTACCAACCGGAGTTGGTCTGAGTTCGAATTTGATGATCTTTCTACATCCACAAGCCCTTTTACCAACCGGAGTTGGTTTGAGCTTATGTCTGTTGATCCTGTAACATCCACAGGTTGGTCGGTGAGCAACTTTTGTTCCTCGGGGGTATCAGGATAAGTAAACTTTGCTATAAAATCTGCTACAACTTTCCCTTTTAATGATGATATGGGTTCATACACAATATCATATTCACCGAGCTCTATTGCCCAATACATCAGTCTCCCTGATTTTTCTGGCTTATGAAGGGCTTGTCTCAATGGCATGTCGGCATACACGACGATGGTATGGGACTGGAAATATGGCCTCATTCTTCTACTTGCCTCGATTAATGCCAATGCGAATTTTTCCAGCTTTGGGCACCTGATCTCTGCACCTCGGAAAGCCTAACTTGTGTAATAAATTGGCTTCTGGACTCCATCTCCATTCTGATCAATGCCGAGCTGACTGCATTCTCTGATACTTCCAGGTATAAGTACAACTTTTCTCCCATTACTGGCCTGGACAACAGTGGAGGTGTTCCCAAATATTTCTTCAAGTCTTGAAAGGCTTTTTCACATTCATCATTCCACTCAAAAGTTTTTCGAAGTGTTTTGAAGAATGGGAGGCATCTATCAGTTGCTCGGGATACAAATCTGTTGAGCGCTGCAACTCGTCCTGTAAGACTCTGCACCTCTTTCTTCGTCGTTGGAGATCGCAACCCTAAAAGAGCTTTGATCTTTTCTGGATTCTCTTCAATGCCTCGCTGGTTGACGATGTACCTGAGGAACATTCCGTTTCGTACTCCAAATGTGCACTTCGTCGGGTTGAGTTTCATTTGATATTTATCCAATTGATCAAAGGTCTGACCTAAGTCAACTAGATGATCAACAGCTTTCTTTCTTTTTGTCAGCATATCATCGACATAGACTTCCATATTGCAACTGATTTGTTCGGCAAAAACCTTGTTCATCAGCCGCTAGTATGTCGCTCTTGCATTTTTCAAACCAAAAGGCATAACATTATAACAATAATTTCCCCTAGGGGTAATAAAATAAGTACTTTCCCTGTCTTCAGGTTTCATTTTGATCTGGTTATAGCCAGAGTAAGCATCCATGAAGCTGAGCAGCTCGTGTCCCGAGGTAGCATCCACTAGTTGATCAATTCTAGGCAATGGAAAGTGATCCTTTGGGTATGCCTTGTTGAGATCGGTGAAATCAACACACATTCTCCATTTATTGTTTTTCTTCTTTACCATCACCACATTTGCTAACCAGTCTGGATATTTCACATCTTCAATGAATTGGGCTTTCTGGAGCTTCTCGACCTCCTCTTGTATAGCTTGATTCTTCTCGGGACTAAATACTCTTCTTCTCTGCTTTACAGGCTTGATCTCCTTATTCACATTGAGCTCATGACATAAGAAGTTTGGATCTATTCCTAGCATGTCTTCATGACTCCATGCAAAAGTTTTCTTCCTGTTTTTCAAGAAAGTTATCAACTCCTGTTTTATTGAAGCATCCAACGTCGAACCTATCTGGGTTATTCGTTCAGGGTGCTCGTCGTCCAGAATAACATTTTTTGTAGATTCCACCACCTGTCCTTTTATAAGTTGGGATTCATCTCTGGGATCAAGTGTTTCAATTTCTGTACCTTCATCCACCTGGTAGGTAGTAGTCTTTTTCCTTGACTCTTCAAGCTCATCTTGCTCGGCAGATGAATAATAGCATTCCCGAGCTACTTTTTGATCACCTTTCACAACTCCTACTCCGAAATTTATTGGGAATTTTAAGCACTGATGTACTGTAGATGGAACTGTTTCGAACTTCTTCAAACCAACTCTTCCCATGATGATATTGTAAGCTGACTGCACGTTCTTATCCATCACAAAGAAACGTATTCTTTTTGTTCGACAAGCAGGCCAAGTTCCAATGAATATATCCAACTTGATCGTCCCAAGTGGAAAAACTTTTTCGCCAGCAAAACCCAGAAGAGGTCTGTGATAAGGTTACAATTGAGATAATTTTAAATTTAAACTGTCAAAGCATGAGTAGAACATGATGTCTGCTGAACTACCATTATCTACCAGAACCCTTGAAATCACTACTTCTTTCATCCTCATTTTGATCACCAAAGGGTCGTCGTGAGGGTAAAGAACACCTGCCAGGTCGTTTTTTGAAAAGCCAATGACCAGCTTCTTTTTGTTTACCTTCCTCGGGCGATCCTCCTCAGCCTGATTTATTCACTGAATGTACGAGCAAGCTTGAGCCTCTCCAAGGTAAGCCTTTCTTTCTGCAGTAAGGTTTCCTCCTCCTGCATCTCCTCCTGTAATGACATTACAATCAAATGACCCAAAGCGTATTGAAAATACCTCTCGTTCTGGCTGCCTTGGTTTCTTGGGAAGATTGGGGTCATCATCTGGATCATCTTTATAGTTTCTCTTCTTTTTCTCCTCTGCTCGATGTGGAGATCTAGACCTCTCTCTAGTTCGGTCATTATTTCTTCTTTCACCTCCCCGATCAACATACTTTGCTAGCTTTCCTCTTCGGATGAGTGTTTCAATCTCGTTCTGAAGAGCTATGCAATTTTTGGTCATATGTCCATGATCCTTATGGAACTCGCAATATTTCTCCCTATTCCTCGTGTCAGGGTCTGACATCAGTTTCTTTGGCCACTTTATTTCCTCGTTATTCTTGATTTCTTCCAAGACATGATTAATACCCATTTTCAAAGGAGTATAATTATCGAATTTCTTCAGGACTTCCCATGACGACTTATTATTCTTGGAATGCTTGTCACCACCATTGCCCTTATGCTCTTTCTTCTTAGATTTGTCGATTTCCACCTTGGTTTCTTTATCCATATTCTTCTTCCCAGCCATAGCCTCCTCGGCATTCATGATTTTGGCCACTTTTTCCATCAACTCTGACATAGTTGTAGGCGGATCTTTGGCCAAAGTGTAATACAACTTGTTAGGCAACAACCCACTCATCAAGGTGGTGATTGCTGTCTTTTCTTCATAATCTATGACTTCCAGCTTCTCGTTATTGAAACGAGTTATGTAATCTCTAGTACTCTCATCAGATTTTTGTCTAACACTTAACAAGTGTGCTACTCGTTTTACTGGCTTTGCTCCAAAACAGAAATTGTCAATGAACAATTCAGCCAACTGAAAGAAAGTTGAAATCTTACCCCGAGGAAGATTATTGTACCATATCTGGGCAGATCCAGTAAGAGTTCCCGAGAATGCTCTGCATCTCATCTCGTCGGGGACAACATAGATGTCGGCAGCAGCTTAATACTGCTCTATGTGAAGAACAGGATCTGTCTTTCCATCATATTTGGGGGTCACCACGGGTGCTTTAAATTTCGACGGAGTAGGAAAATCCACAATGGCCTATACAAAAGGTGTCCCTTGAACAAAAGTTCGTTGTAGGGGGTTCCTTGCCTTAGCCATTTCTCCCAATCTATCCTCCAACCACTGAATGGAACCTTTCCACGCATCATTTCCTTCCTTGGGCCTATTAGTTAGAACAATTGATTGATCTGACGTGGCCTCCTAAGATCTATCTTGACGAGCAACTGGTCGTGATTGTGCTGATCCTTCTCTTAGATCTGATGGTTGTCGAAAACTCCTCGACATGGATTTAGGTGGACTCTTATTCCTCATAGGGCCAAATCGACTGAAAGGAGACACCCTGCTCAGTCTTTCCAAGGCACTGGTCCTCTCTGGAGAGAGAGTAATACGTTGCTCAGTATCTGTGGCCCGTATTGATGAAGTTTGCCCAGGTTGATAAGAGAAATCATCAAATTCCTCATTACGATATGTCTCTGTACGCCTGGATCGTGAAGAAAGTAAATAGGTTTGCCTCTGACCACTTCGCTGTCCCGAATGTGCAGGTGCAACGCCATGAAGGGTTTGTATGAGTTGCCGCATTTTTTCTTGCATGGCGGTTTGTCCTTGAGCCAGATTCGTCATAATTCCAGCCAGATCTGGAGGTGCAGAAGGATTTGGAAGATTTCTAGCATTTCTAGCGTTTTGATTGCTGGATTCCGGATTATCTGCCATTGATGATGAATGATTTTTGGTGAAAAACGATAACAACAGTTGTTTCCCACAGACGGCGCCAATCTGTTGATGTAAAAAATTAGATCACTTTAATTATTCAATCACAGATAAATAAATGAGACAAATAATTTTTAAAGTGGTTCAGCTTTATAAGAATGGCCTACGTCCACTGTTATGTTATTGCTGAGTGTTTTGGGAATTCTCGATTACAGATTCTCTCAAGAAATTCGTGTCCCCTTGAATGAGGGTGATACAATGTATTTATAGCCCTTAGGCTGTACATGTGAAAGGGTAAATAATTAATGCCCTTTAAGAGTATACGTCTGTATGATAAGCATTCAATGAATAGTTGAACTGTTGATTATCTGGCAATCAATGCTGTGGCCGAGATGCAGCTCGGACCGCCTTGGTTGCCCGTCATTCAGGAGTTCCTCGGAGTGTTGGAGTTCCTCGGAGTACACTTGTTGCTCGGAGTGAGTATGATTTGGTCGGGGAAATAAACTTCCTCGTTGCTATTGCACCACGTAGATCGACACGTGTCTTCTTATTATTCGTCTATATCAGCATACTAATTTTGGTATCAACAGTGAGTTTGATTAGAGTTAATTCAATGGAAAATGATGGAAAATGATACCTAGAGTCTTAAAAGATGGGCATTAAGGAATAAAAAGTTAAATAAGGGTGTTAACTTATGAAAGGAATTTTGAGTAATAAAGACTAAAAGGTTATAATGCGGACCGAGTGAGTGAGTTCGAGCATTGTTGTGAGTGACACTACTTTCATAAATTAATTAAGGTGAAATTAATTAGTCTAAGAGTCGGAGAAATAGACTCGAGTATTTTTTGGCTAGTGTTACTACAGGCACGGGTTAGCCGGGTTCAATTAAATTATATATGTATAGCTACTGTGATAGTGTGTGTGTGTGTGTGTATATATATATGCTTGTGTGTTAAATACATACCTCTGACACCCCGCCCAATTAAATATCGGGTGATCAGTCCTTTATAAAATTTATAACAGAATGTTCGGTTGGTTCATTCTTAGCATCACTGTCGAAAACTTCAATCCAATTAATTACCTAACATTTAATTAAGCTAGTGTCAAAACATTTTCCAATTAAACTTTAAACCGATTAATTTAATAAGTTCTGAACATGTAAATATAAACCATACACAAGAATTAAATACTGACTGAATCAAATACTGAATAGATAAGACTGGATAAAATCTTCCAGTTTACAATTACAACCCAAACCATAATATATACTCAAACCAACTGAGAAGAACCACAAATTAAACTGAGTACATCTCTGCTAATGAAAATGGGCGACACATGCCCGAACTGAAACATCTGAACTAGGAATTGAAAGAAATGAGAGAAGCGTCTAATTTCAAATAACTCGCAACTTCCACAACAACTGCAGCTCGGCAAACCATCCAAGTATCTAGAACCGGTGTCCCTGTGGCTGAGAACCTGAGAACCTAATATAATACATATATATAGCAAGAGAGAGAAGAGATGCAAGAAACGGGTCAGAGCCCGATGTGTAAAAATATTTATTTTAACAAGTATTTAAAACTGCATTAAAGCAAGTATTATATGCATGTTAGTTCGAACTCTCACATGAGATTCTCACATCTCAACTAATGTGCACGCCTAACGTACATCTAACCCCACCTACCCATCTGACACACTCTTACTAGGAAAAGACTTATCCTACTAGATATCCCTCATAGTAGTATTCCGTATTTGATCTCAACGTTTATCATTTTAATTAAGTGTTAACACACTAAAGTCAAGTACTCACTATTTATGTTACTGAAGATTTCACTATCTTAATAATCTGATATGTTCTCATTTTAGATATACCAAAAGCATATATATATATATATATATATATATATATTTCACTATTATATATATGTATTAACCCAATCTTAATAGCCTACAATTATCACATTGCAAGTATAACACAAGTATATATAAATAACCACCACTATTTATATATATACTAATACTCTGTGGTGCATTGCATACTCTGCTATCATATCCCGGTACATCTCATACTCTAATAAGGACTATCGGTTTGGAAGTCTCCCACGAACCATATATACAAAATACACATAATGGAGGGGAACATAGCTCACATACCTATGGGTCACGCACATACCTACGCTCCCATAGTCAGCAACTTACCAACTCACAAGTAAGTCTTCACAGTCCTATGTTCTGAGATACAAGTCCCAATCCCCTCAGGATAAGACTGTCTCTACACCACCTCCCGTGATAGCAAGCAGCTAGGTATGTCATACACATAATACTAGCAAGTAATAGGAATTCACACAACCCATCCAATTAAACGGTATACACACAACCAAATGTCATATTCCATACGTAGTATTATTATCACTAAATACTATCAACGTATTTTAAATTACGATATTCCCTCTCTCGTAATATATTTCTAAGGATAATATGTCACCCGAAAATCCTTAATACATAATCATAATAAGTCCCATAATTAACCATAATTTTATTATTAAGTTCCATATCTTTAGAAATAATATCATAAGCATTTATCACATAATACTCTCGACGCATTTACAATTACGATTACCTCTCTCTCGTAATCTCCAAGGAAATCTCACCCTCCCGAATATCTAAATCAATACACCTAAACAACTCCCAATAATTCTGCACTATTTTGGGTTCATCGAACACTAATTTTTCTCACTCAAATCAACCATTTACTAACTTAGGGAAAAATTGGTAATTTCTTAAAAATCAGAAATCTCGCTCGAACCAGAAGAGCATCTCGCTCGAACGACTTCCACGTGTCGTTCGAACGACTTCGCGCGATAACCGGTGTCCAACTTTCACAATAGCTGCAGCTCGGCAAACCATCCAAGTATCTAGAACCGGTGTCCGTGTGGCTGAAAACTTGATATAATACATATATATAGAAAGAGAGAGAAGAGATGCAAGAAACGGGTCAGAGCCCGATGTGTAAAAATATTTGTTTTAGCAAGTATTTAAAACTGCATTAAAGCAAGTATTATATGCATGTTAGTTCGAACTCTCACATGAGATTCTCACCTCTCGACTAATGTGCACGCCTAACGTACATCTAACCCCACCTAGCCATATGACGCACTTTTACTAGGAAAAGACTTATCCTACTAGATACCCCTCATAGTAGTATTTCGTATTTGACCTCAACGTTTATGATTTTAATTATGTGTTAACACACTAAAGTCAAGTATTCACTATTTACGTTACTGAAGATTTCATTATCTTAATAATCTGATATGTTCTCATTTTAGATATACCAAAAGCATATATATATACATATCTTTCATATAATCCAAAATCCCCAATTTGATTGTCAAGAACCCTAGTTCTTAAATTAATATGCATAACCTCTAAATTAAACTCAGATTTGTTCATGAATATCATCCAAATTTCGTAGGCATCATCCTACCTACATATGGTATTCCAATCCTTATCAAATCAGCCTTAATTTATGATATGGTTTTCCAATTTCACCCAATTTAACTTTCATCACAAGGTTTATTAACCTAGACTAACATGAACGTAATTATTGCTAATAAAAGCAAGCAATAAACACTTGCCTCTATTTCGAAGGTCTGATCCATTGGTGTTGCTGGTATAGATGCGTTCCTCGCGTTCTGATCTACACGATGGTGGTGGTGGTTGTGCAAGGTGATGAAAATAGCTTCTCCTCCTTTGGAAATTGCTGTCCCTCACCCACTGTGGCTCTCTCTTGATTTTGGTTTAACCTAACCCTAATTGTCACCAATTAGCTGATATATTATCCCTCTAATTTTCGTCCATTTAATTCCTCCAAAAATCCAAATTACAAAACTACCCCTACCGGGTGCCGGCTTAGCCTAACAACGTCCCGGAGTCCAAATAAAATACCCGGGTAGAGTATTATGACTATCTCGACTCCTTCGGACTCAACGGCGCACTCGAAATGATCATACGAGTTACTTAAAAATAATTTACCTTTTTATTTCACTTAATTAGTCCTGACACGACTCACACGCGCGTTCCGACTTAATATACTAAACTGTCGTATTTCTCTATCACAACAAGTTATATAAAATTGTCATTTCATATTACTTATTCTCGTAGCAATATTAATAGTTACTAACTTCTCGTCATGCTAGTAAATATTCAAATTTAATCGGGATTAATAATTAATTCTCACATTTTAATTTAATTAATCCCACAATAATAATAAATCATGTAATTATTTAAGTCTTCGAAAATACGGGGAATTACAATACCCCTTTAGTGATATTATAGGAGGTTGCGCGATGTGGGTGAATCCTCTGGATCGTGAAGCAGGGAGATTACAATCCCCGGGTCATAGCATCCGGTATATTATGACGTGCTTCTTTTCGGGGTGAGACTTCTTGGGTATGATTTGGTCTCATGCTTTAGGAACTGTGACCGCCTCCACTAGACTTATTATTTTTATTGTCTGATTCGGTGTGAGTTAACCGTCTCATGGTATCCGGGTTGGATTGAGTATACTTGGGGTGATAGCATTTTAGAGAAAGCATCCAGTGAGTTATTACTCGGGAGGATGGTTATTTATATACGACATATGTGTGAATTTTGTAGTATAATTAGACGTGTATAATGGTATAGATTATTATATATGGGTAAAATAGATGAAGGATAATTGTATTAATTATATAACTACTGAGACTATTATATGATTTTTATTAATCATGATTGATTAAGTTAATGAGTGAAATGACTCAAGAATAAATAGTAATATTACTCGGGCTAGAGTAGATAATAAGGAAGGGTGCATAACAAGGCTAGTTAGACGGGGTAGTATATCTAAGGGGATTATGAAGAAAGGGGTAGGTGTGCACATTTGTTGAGGGGTGATCATTATCTCAATGGAGTATGACACTAGCTTAAACATTAAAAGTATTCATGCATTTTATTTAATGAAAACTTAATCACTTGAAAATGTTTTTCAAATGTTTTGTGTTCTAAGACTTACCAAAAATATTTTCAAAACCTTTTAGGTGTCCAGCCACAAGCATGCCAGACTTGATTATCTATTCCAGGGATGTGCAGTTGTAGCATATGTGGATGCTTGCAAGATTTAGACTAGATGCCTGAGTTGTTCATTCTTAGATTAGGATCTCCTTATATCAGTATTTCAGTTTTGGAAGTGTTGCCCCTACAACAATGTATTCATTTTATTCAGTTCAGACTTGTATTGAGATTTATTTATTATCTGTTGGATTATTCATTTGGATTTGAGTTTGTAGCCGATGGTTTATTCGGCAAGGCATCTCTTTATTCTTTTATATCTAGTGATGGTTTAGACTATATTACTGTGTGAATAGTTTAATCTTGTTTCCATATATTATTATCTATTAAAGGAGAAGATAAAATTGAGACCGACCTAATTAAATTATTGGTGGTTAGTAATTATTGGTTTTCGACAGTGATGCTAAGAATGAACCAAATGGGAATCATATTTTAATTTAATAAAGGACTGATCACCCGGTATTTAATTAGGCGGGGTGTTACAGATGGTATCAGAGAATCAGGTTCTAGTGTCCATAGGATCTGTACGGACTTACTACGATTTCAGCATAACGTTCTTTTTATATAGAGACCTATTGTTAGGATTACTGCTTTTATCTTCACGTATTTGAGATATCATGCTTCTTCTATTAGATTTTGTATTAATGGTGAACTCATATAAATCATTTCAAATTTTAGATGTCGCCTAAGAGAGGTAGACCGACTAGAGAACCAACGAGAGATGAGGTGAGAGAGGCTCATCAGGAGCCGGAGATACAACAACTATGGCCACCATCGGGGTTAGTGACGATTGCACAGGTGGCCGACATAGTGGCCCAGGCAGTCAATGCAATTATGACTGCCATGGTCGTCTATTGACCCATCCATAGCCACAAGTGGCACCAGTGATCCAGGCCCAAATGGGGACATTATTTTGGCAAAAAGTTAGGGAGGCTTTCCAGAATGGCCACCCACCGGAGTTTTCAGGGATCTCAGACGTTATAGTAATGTGTCAGTGGAAGAAGGACCTACAACGTCATCTATGTATGATTGAGTGAAACGATATTCACAAACAGATGCTTGCCACTTTCACACTTGTGGGGGCCACATTAAAGTGGTGGGAGTCTGTTACCACATCAACAGAGAGGGATATTATATTGATTACAGAGTTCTGGGAGAGGTTCAACTATAAATACTTTCTTTTGGCAGTCCTGATAGAGATGAGGAGGAAGTTCAATGATGTTACACAAGGTGATCTTTCAGTGGTTGAATATGAGGAAGAGTTCACTCAGTTGGCAAACTTTGTGCCAGATAAGGTGAACACTGAAGAAAAGAAGAAGCTCTAGTTTATCGATTGGCTAGCCTAGAGGATCAGGCAACATTTACTTGGCAACCCAACATTACAAATTTATACAGAAGTTGTTAATGCTACCATTTTGGACTGCCAAGACCTCCACTTCCACCTAAAGGGAAGCAAGAGAGCATGTGAGACGATCCAGTCAGGTAAGACGGGAGGGATTCGTGCTAGTAGGGCACCTCAAAAGTAGGTGGTGAGACAATAGGGGAAGGATTCTCGGCAGGGGGATCAGGACAAAAGGTTCAGACACAGATGCCTCTGGAAGCACTAACTCTACAACCGCAAAGATAAATGCATTATGGGTATAATGTCCAGGACGTACCCATACCACCAGCACCTCAGATGCTGCCAATAATTAAGGATACATTTCCTATTCATGGGCATGAGGGTATTATTCTTTTTATATGAGGGCGTCACATTCTTTTATTGCCACTAGATTTACACGCGCGACCTATTTTTAGAGACAACAAACACTCGCCTTATGTGTGTGAAGTCATCGTCGGGTAGTGGGTCACTTATACACTCGATATGTAAAGGAGTAGACATCATTATTAGGAGACTGAGCTGATCAGCGGACCTTCTTATGTTAGATATAGAGGGGTATGATGTCATTCTGGGTATGGATTAGTTGGCGGGTTACAGAGCGACCTTAGACTGTTACAAGAGGAAAACAGTGTTCTCCATTCCCTGGCAGGAGATGTTCTTAGCAAATATCCCTCTTCCTGAGGGATGGGGGTACACACACTTTTACTACATTGAGGAGGAGACTTCACAGGAGGTAGTTATCCCGTTAGACTCGATTCCAGTTGTGAGAGATTTCGAGGATCTATTTGAGGAGATACCAAGGTTACCACCCAGTCGAGAGATCGAGTTTGTTATCGACTTAACACCGGGTATGAGGCCGATTACCCGATCACCGTATCGCATGGCTCCTTCATAGATGTAGGAGTTAAGGGAGAAGATTCAGCAGCTCTTAGGGCAGGGTTTTATTCGGTGGACTACATCATCGTGAGGTGCGCCAGTGTTATTCATGAAGAAAATGGATGGTTCACTTAGCTTGTGTGTAGACTATAAGGAGCTGAACAAGGTCACGATACATAATAAGTATTCATTATCGAGGATCGATGACCTGTTTGACCAGTTGAGAGGATCTGCGTACTTCTCTAAGATTAATTTGAGGTCAGGATATCACCAGTTTCACATTTCAGAGGAGGACGTTCCTAAAATCGCTTTTCTATCGCGATTTGGGTTGTACGAGTATAGGGTGATGCCGTTTGGGCTCACCAATGAACCAACAGTGTTTATGGATCTTATGAACAGGGTATTCAGTGAGTTTTTGGACCAGTTCATGATCGTGTTTATAGGAGACATTCTAGTTTACTTTCCCACTGAGGAGGAGCATGCAGGGCATATGTCTATGGTTTTGTGGACACTAAGAAACCATCGGTTGTATGCCAAATTTGAAAGTGTGGATTTTGATTATGGAAAGTACAGTTTCTAGGCCACATCGTGTCTGATAGGGGCATTATTATTGATCCATGTAAGGTATTGGAGGTGAGGGAGTGGGGATAACCCGCCACACCGATAGAGATTTACAAATTTCTAGGGTTAGTCAGCTATTATCGTCATTTCATTAAGGGGTTCTCAAAGATTACAGGTCCGTTGATGAATCTGACTCATAAGGGGGTAGATTTCGATGAGCTAAAAGGAAAATTGACGTTAGTGTCTGTACTCGTATTGCCTAGGGGATGAGTGGAGTACCGGGTTTATATGGATGCATCCTTGTAGGGACTTGGGGTATATTACAGTAGGGGGATATGGCTATAGCTTATGCCTCTTGTAAGCTTAAGCCCCATGAGAAAAAATATCCCACACACGACCTTGAGTTGGCAGTGGTTGTGTTTGCCTTGAGGATATGGAGGCACTATCTTCTGGGGGAACAGTTTATGCTATTCACTAATCACTAATCACTTCAGTATCTCTTCACCCAGATGGATCTGAATTTGAGACAGAGGAGGTGGCTCGAGTTCATGAAAGACTACCAGTTTTTCATTCAGTATCATCCTGGTAAGGCTAACGTGGTGGCAGACGCATTGAGTCGACGACCTACAGGGGAGTTAGTAGAGGTTTGGATGGATAAGTGTAGGGATATTCGATACGACAATGAGATCGTGAGGGTATGTATGTCAGTTCTAGCTATCACTTCTGAGATTTTTATGCGGGTAGTGAAAGCATATGTGGAGGATCAGTTCTGCTGGGATAGGGTATACCAGTTATTAGCTAAGGGAGTGGAGTCATATTCGATTAGTTCAGAGGGAGTCTTAAGCTCCAGAGGGAGACTTGGGGTACCATAGGTTGAGAAATTAAGGCATGCGGTTATGATAGAGTCGCACGATTTATGATTTGTGGTAGATCCCGACAGGGATAAGATGTACTAGAATATGAGGAGACATTATTGGTGGTCAGGGAGTGTGTTACCTATCAGTTAGTTAAGGTAGACCACCAATGACCTTCAGGGATGATACAGTTACTGGAGATTCTCGTGTGGAAGTGGAAGAGTTTTTCGATGGATTTCATTATAGGGTTGCCGACGTCACAAACGAGTCACGACTCCATTTGGGTGATAGAGGATCAGCTGACCAAGGTAGCTCATTTCATATCAGTTTGCACTGATTTTGAGACAATGCAGTATGTATAACTATTCATTACAGAGATAGTTAAGATGCACAGAGTACCAATTAACACCGTGTCTAATAGAGACAAAGAACTTTATGTCTCATTTCAGACAGAGTTTTCAGGAGGCCATGGGTACTGAATTGTGATTGAGTACTGCATATCATCCACAGACAGATGGACAGACTGAGAGGGTTAATCAAATGCTCGAGGATATGTTGAGGATGTGTATACTTGATTGTGAAGGAGGATGGGAGAAATACCGTCCGTTGGTAGAGTTTGTGTATAATAACTGTTACTAATTCACTATCGGTATGGAACCGTTTGAGGAAATATATGGGATACCTTGTCATTCGTCCATTTGCTGGTTAGAGGTGGAGGACAACAAGTTATTGGAACCAGAGATGATACGGGATACTACTGCCAAGATTGAGCTGATTCGAGGGCGTATTCATATAGCTTAGAACATGCAAAAGAGTTATGCTGATGCAGATCGAAGACACGTTGAGTTTGAGGTTAGTGATCAGGTGTTGGTATATATGTTTCCCATGAAGTGGGTCATGAGGTGCAGCAAGAAATGGAAGCTAGCATCGAGGTATGTGGGACTATGCCCTATTACTGAGAGAGTGGGTCCTGTAGCATACATACTGGATTTACCAGAGCATATACAATGGATACACGACGTGTTTCACGTGGCATCACTGAAGAAGAATCGAAGGATAAAGAGATATTTCTGGCACGTTCCATTCGAGGAGATCGATTTACATCCAGACGTGTCTTATGAGGAGAGACTCGTGGCTATTATGGATCGTAATGAGCATAAGCTGCGGTCTAAGGTGGTACCATTAGTCAGAGTTCAATGAGAACACCACAATGTTGACGAGTCGACACGGGAGCAGGAGAATGACATACAAGAGTATTATCCAGAGTTATTCACCGCAGGTAGGACATAATTTCGAGGACAAAATTCCTTTGTAAGGGGGGAGTATGTAACACTCGTATTTTTTTTAGCATTAAGTATTTAATCAATTCGGGTAAATTTAAATTATATATGTTGTGTAATTTAATTGAATTAATTATTATGTTTGTGTATTTAAATATTAATCGAGAGAGATAATGATTAATATAAACGAAATAAAATTTACTAAGTGTGTAGCCAATAATACGTGATTTTTATTATATGTCGTAGCGAGTTAAACAACGGGATTTTACTGTATCTCAACTGGGAGTCAGGTATAGACTATATTGAGGTCGAAATGGGGACTTGTAGTAAAGTGAATCGGATAACAATTCTGAATGCACAGTTGATTTTGAATAGGTCGAGATAGTCAGAATAGAGTACCCAGAGATAGTAATTGGATCTCGGGACATTTTTAGGCATAACCGAGCCCACACGGGGGTGTTCGGATCATTTGGGCTAGGCCCATAAGCCTAATTTCTGGTTTAATATTATTTAACATAATTTTAAGAGGGTGAATGACAGTTAAACACAATCTAACCCTAAGAATTTGAGAGAAGAAAAGAGAAAGGAATTTGGGAGCTTTTGGGAGTCAAATTAACATGAATTGGGTGTTCTTTGTCAATTCATCTTCTACCTCGAAGGAATCAGACTCTACAAATCTAATGAGGAAAGTGGTTAACTTTCTTTTAATCTAAATTGCAGTTTTTTCGATCCATAATATGATTGTTGTGATTTAAGATCCGTTTGGGGTGGGATAATATATGAAAATGGGTTTTCAAAATATGGAACACTTTGTGAAGATTAAAAGTGAAATTGATGATGCTATATGATTCTAGGTTGTAGGAATCTGAATTCTATGATATAAACCACTAGAGAATGACGTCTAATTTCGGATTTTAGAATGAAATTGATAAACGATTGAATGAAAACCGAATAAAACCCATATCGAAAAACATTAGTTGGGGTGTTAATTAGTTGACGATTAAAGATTTCTAGGATGGTTATAATATGTTTTTATATGGATTAAATGTTGATTGTGATTGGGTGAAGATTTGAGAGTAAATCAATAGCTTAAGAGTTTAATAATGGTGGAAAAACATAATCGATGAAGGAGATTGTGACCTGCTCGATCGATCGATCGATGAGCCTCGAAATCTGGCAGTGCCGCAAGTTTTTATTTATTTGATCTTAATTATTTTCGGGACTTTTAAGGTAAGTTTGATTAGAGTTAATTCAATGGAAAATAATACCTAGAGTCTTTAAGGAATTAAAAGTTAAATAAAGGTGTAAACTTATGAAAGGAATTTTGAGTAATAAATACTAAAATGTTATAATACGTACCGAGTGAGTGAGTCTGGGCATTGTAGTGAGTGACACTACTTTCATAAATTAATTAAGGTGAAATTAATTAGTCTAAGAGTCAGGGAAATAGACTCGGGTATTTTTGGGATAGTGCTACGGGAGCTAGGCACGAGTTAGTCAGGTTTAATTAAATTATGCATATACGGCAAGTGTGATAATATATATATTTATATATATATATATATATATATATGCTTGTGTGCTTAATAAATATAAGTGTTATATATTTTTATAAATACATACGCCTCTAGTCCTATCATAGGAGGTTGCGCGATGTGGGTGAATCCCTTGGCTCATGAAGCAGGGAGAGTATAATTCTCGGGTCATAGCGTCCGATATATTATGTTGTTCTTATTTTCGGGGTGAGGCGTCTTGGATATGATTCGGTCTCACAATCGAGGAACTATGACTGCCTCCGCTACGCTTATTATTTTTATTGTCTGATTCGGTGTGAGTTAACCATCTCGTGGTATCCGGGTTGGATTGAGTATACCTGGGGTGATAGTATTTTAGAGAAATCATCCAGTGAGTTATTACTCGAGAGGATGGTTATTTTTATACGACATGTGTGTGAATGTTGCAGCATAATAATTCGTGTATAATAGTGTAGATAATTATATACGGGTAAAATACATGAAGGGTAATTTTATTAATTATATAACTAGTGAAAGTGTTATATGATTTTTATTAATCATGATTAATTACGTTTAATAGTGAAATAACTTAAGAATCAATAGTAATATTACTCGGGCTAGAGTAGTTTATAAGAACGGGTGCATAACAAGGCTAGTTAGACGGGGTAGTATAACTAGGAGGATTATGAAGAAAGCGGTAGGCGTGCATAATATTTGAGTGGTGAGCATTATCTCAAGGGACTACGACACTAGCTTAAACATGAAAAATATTCGTGCATTTTAATTAATGCAAACTTAATCACTTGAAAATGTTTTGGATTGTAACCCTTACCAAAAATATTTTCAAAACCTTTTCGGTGTCCAGCCACAGGGACGCCACACTTGATTATCTATTTCAGGGATGCACAGTTGCTGCATATATGGATGCATGCAGGATTTAGACTAGACACCTCAGTTGTTCAGTCCTAGATTAGGATCTCCTTATCTCAGTATTTTATTTTTGGGCATGTTGCCTCTATATCACTTTATTCAATTTATTCAGTTCAGACTTGTATTGAAATTTATTATCTGTTGGATTATTCATTTGGATTTGAGTTTGTAGCCGATGATTTATTCGGCAAGACATCTATTTATTCTTTTATATCCTGTGATGGGTTGGACTCTATTACCGTGTGAATGGTTTAATATAGTTTCCATATATTGTTATCTATTAGAGGACAAGATAAAATTGAGGCTGAATTAATTAAATCATAGGTGGTTAGTAATTAATGATTTTCGACAATGATGCTAAGAATTAACCAAATGGGAATCCTATTTTAATTTAATAAATGACTGATCACCCATTATTTAATTAGGCGGGGTGTCACAATCTTATTTGGAGCCCGAAGGAAAACTTTATAGAAGATCATTCAGGGGTCCTTACCTCCAATACTTCCATCTAAATGACGTCGATCAAGTTATTTATGAACTACATGATTGGATATGTGGAAGCCACACAGGAGGAAGGTATCTTTCTGTCCGAGCAATGAAAGAAGGGCATTGATGGCCATATATTCAGAGAGATGCAACCTCTTATGTACAAAAGTGGGGAAAGTGCCAAAAGTTCTCTCTCGTGCTTCATCGACCAACCGGTGACTTGAAGTCACTAACTAGTCTATGGTCATTCTCCCAATAAGGGTTGAACATTGTAGGACCACTGCCAACAACACCATGAAATCGCAAGTATCTATTAGTGGGCATAGATTGCATCACAATTTGGATTGCAGCATAGCCATTGGCAAACATCAGGGACACTGATATGATCAGCTTCATCTGGAGGAACAACATAACACTCTTTGGGCTACCGAGGACAATCATCACAAACAATGGCACATAGTTTAAAAGTGGATCTTTCCAAAGTTCTTGCCAACAAAAATACAAAACAATGTTGTTATATAGATAATAAAATACATGCTAGGCATAATGGAATGGAAAAATGAAAAATAATGATGTTATACAAAAACATGTTACAAAAGTTCTAAGTTACAACTAAGGCCCAAGGACCCATACTAAAGAGATATTGCAGTTTGAGAATGTCGTAACCAAGGCCCATCATCACGATACAAGAACTTTTACAATCGTCCTCTACCTCGATAAGTTTTTTCTTCAAGCTGCTTCTTCAAGGAGTTCACCTCTTCCTTCATGAGAATGCCCACATCTTCCAAGTCTTTTACATTATCTTTCAGCTTGGCCACAAAGGTAGACTGATATTTTTAAACATCAATTATCTTCTTGAGGGCCTTGCGAGCAAAAATTAATGCACGATGAGCTTCGACACTAGCCTACCGACTAAGAATGAGATTGAGATTTCCAGAAAAAATAAGCGATCTCCTTGGCAACATTGGTATGCTATAGAAAGTAAGAATAAACTCAGTAGTAATTCAAGACAGAGATAAAATTCAAAATAAAGTCTTTCATTGATAATCAAAATGGGTAAGGCTCTTACAAACAGAGACTAAAGGGAAAATACAAGGATGTGTAGGCTAATTATTTCTAACTAGTCTCCATGAACTTTACCTGCTCTTGGGTTATTGGGGCTTTACCTTTGGCATCTGCAGAGGAAGTGTAGCCAGATAAGGAATCTATGGTAGCCTCCTCATTAGATTTTGACGGGGAACCAGGGTTGTGCTCGCCAAGCAGTTCATAATTGACAGGGAGATGAACCCTCACCCACAGAGTATTCCAGCCTTTCTTGAAGTCGGACTTTTTAACGTAAGCACCCTCGTGTTTGGCATCCTCAAAGGATTTAGTGTAGACCTTATCATAGCTGATATTCTTGGTTGAAGAAAGATCCTCATAGTTTTTCTATAAACGATCATGTTTGACCACAAGCTGGTCGTTAGCAGCCTTCATCTTATCACGATCGTTCATTAGCATGCTCATGGCATTGCTGGTGGACTTATTCTCCTCGTCATATACCTTTTTAGCAGAAGCATGGTCTTCCTTCGACTTGTTCACATTCGTCATCATATCATTATTTATTTTGAATTGATCCGAGTGACTCTCCAAAATGGGGACGAAGTCTACCACAAACTAAAAACAGATAAATAAAAAGTATGTCAAAACACCGAATAAAAGAATATAACTTCAGTTAGAATAAAAAGAAGTTAAACGTAACAAATACAACGCCGGAGCAGTGTGAGTAGAGAACTGGTTATAGGAAAGCTAGCTGATCTATTCACGGTCGGACGCGAGCACACCTCCCTTTAACAAACTAAAGGCCAATAAGAGGCTTGGACACTGTCACCACCTACTGAGTTATCCCAGTTGAGTGGGCATCATCCTTCTTGGAGGGCTGCCGAGGCATGAAGTAAGGGGAATTGTCCTTCTTTCATTTCTCTCGAAGTGATAAGTTCGATTTAGTGGCAGAAGGGGTCCTCTTGTTTAACCCTTTTGGAGTACTTGGCCTTTGGGGAGGAGAAAATGACATCGTCATCTTCAATCAACAAAATTCATTTTTAGGGACCATTGAGTTTTCTTCCTCGACAAGGATGGACTCAACTTTTAAATATTCGAATGAGGAAGAAGTGGAAGCTTCCTCACTTTCTGAAGGAAGTGGAAGATGAGGAATTGTGTTTACCGAGAAAGCTGTGTAACTACCGATAGAGTTCTTATACTCAAGAAGAAATGATGTAGAACGGGGGTTATCACCACCTTGGACCAATGTCTTCCTTAACTTCCACACCTTGAGAAGTTCTTCCCTATTAATGTGGGCAAGAGAATTTTTTTTTTCTTCGATCGATATGGTCATAAAAAGGAAGAAATCTTATCAGTAATCATACAATCAAGTAAAAATTCAGGAGCAAAAAAATAGAGTGTTAACCTATATCACTCCCCCACTCTGGGAACAAAAATACTTGGTATTTCTCGCCCTCTGGGAGAGGTGGATGTTGCCAATTTGAAGAAATAAAACCCTGATCCCAATACCCTATGTTGGAATTAGGGAGATTAACTACTAACACCCTATCATCTTTCCTCGCCTTTAGGTACAAAACACTATCTGTTGTTTGGGATCAAGAATAATAATATCTAATCTCTGGCATACCTATATGTGGTTGTCTGAAAGATTCCGCCTGGTGACTTCTCCAGAATACCCTTTGTCGGCTATACCCAACTTCTTTTCGCTCCATTTTATTAGTGTTGGTTTGGTTATTAAGAGATGGGAGAACTGGTTCGTGGAGCTTGGGGCTCTAAATCTGTAATGGTCAATACCTTGGTAGGGACAACTGCTGCCTATTCTGGAACTGGGAGAATACATGTATGTCCGGCTGGTCGGTCTCAGGCATACCTCTTTCTATTTCCCTTGATGGCTTCTGCGCCAATTTGGCTGGGAGCAGGTCGTGCCACCTCGGACACTAGATTTCTTTTCGGTAGAAGATCTGACAGAGCGTCTGCGCATACGTCTTGGCTCTTTGTGGGAGAGTCGGCGTCCATCGACCCGTCCCTCTCAGTCTACTGGGAGAGTTTGGAACATCCTGGGGGATTATATGAAGTGGTTGTGGAGAAGAGTGGTCAGCAAGATGTTTGTAGTGGAGACTAGACAAAGATGTCTTGTCTCATCTGATACCATGGAGGGAGGTGTTGTAGTTTTTTCCGAGGCTGGTTCGAGCTTATCGGTCCAGGGAGCGTATGCGGCACTCCATTCAGGTAAAGGATGATTGGGGACCACAGGATGTAGATGATGATGATAATGTAGTGGGCTCCTCTGGTAGCTGTGGGTAAGACACTTGGAGAGTTTGTTTTGTAATGGGGAATAAGTTTGGGAATTTATTTGGCTTTTTAAGAAGGTAAGGGGGGGGGGGGGGGGGGAAGGGAGTCATCCGTTCCTTTATGTAACTGCACTGTAATTTCTTATTAATCAAATAAATAAGTTTTTGATCATCTAGCTTTGCCTTTTGATGAATTTTGTATTTTGAATTATCTATACCGATCGCTAAGGCAGGTATAATCCTTTTGTTCAAATATATGTTAGAATGGACTGTCGTTCTTGGAGATAAGAAAAGAATAGTTTTTTGTAAAAAAGAAAGGGCCGTGCTCATATAAGATGTATGAGTTGCCTACGTACCTCTGGGGGTTTTTGAAATTTTTTAATTTTTCTAGGAATGATTTTTGTAGAGGATCAGGCCCACGTAGTTTTGGGTAGGGGTGGCCATAGGCCTGAGGCCCGCCCATCCCGCCCAATAGAAAAATAGGGCTTGGGTAAGGTGAATAGGCCTGCAAAGCGGGCTTGGCAAAATTTGATAGGCTTGATTTTTTTTGGGGCGGGCTTGGGCATGAATTCTTAAGCCTGATGAGGCCCGGCCCGGCCTGAGGCCTGAGAATTATATATATAATATTAATATATATATATATATATATATATATATATATATATATATATATATATATATATATATATGTGTGTGTGTGTGTGTGTGTGTGTGTATTAATTTATTATTAAAGTTTAAGACTACAAAGTTATAAATAAATATATAAAGTGCGTAACTTCTATAATATAAAAACATATACTAAGTCGTTTTATGTAGAGTGGGGAACTTTATATATAGACTCTGTAATATATAAAATTTAAAACATGTTTTTAATTAAAAAAAATAGGTCTTTGATTAAGAAAAAAAAAGATTTTTTGATTTAAAAAAAACAGTAACCGGGCTTGGCCAATGGGCCTGGGTAAAGAGCTTTCAAATTTGGGCGGGCTTGGGATTACATAATAAGGCCCGATCCAGGCCCGAGCGGGCTTGGGATAAATCATAATTTAATAAGCCCGGCATGAGCCCGATCGGGCCTGCCCAGGCCCGGCCCATGGTCACCCCTAGTTCTGGGTAGAGGGAAATGAAGAGATTTTTTTTTCTTTTTTTTAGAATAGAAGGGAGATGAGAAGAGTGGTAGCGCATCGAGATTTCAGACTAGGGGTAACATTTATTGAGACGGCCTAGGTTGACTGGACGAGCCATCTTTTCTTCATCTAAGACGGTGAGCATGGCGGCACCGCTGGACAAGATCTTCTTCATAATGTATGGGCCACTCCAATTGGGCTTGAATTTCCCTCTGGGATCCCAAATGGGCTCTACTATTTCTTTGAGGGTTAAATCCCCTTCTCGAACACCGCGGTCCTTGATTCTCTTATTAAATGAACGCGCTATGCGGCGATGGTACCCTTGTATGTGATACAACGCCTTCAGTCTCCTTTCGTGCAAGAGTGACAGCTCGTCGAGGCGGCTTTGATGCCCGTCCTCCTCACTGATCTTGCTTTCAAGCATGATGCGTAATGAGGGTATTTCTAGCTCCACAAGTAGGACTTCTTCCATGCTATAGACCAGAGAGTATGGGGTAGCCCCAGTATAGGTTCGGATTGAGGGTCGGTAGCCCCAAAGGGCGTATGGGATTCGGTCAGCCCAATCTCGACATCTTTCGGTCGTCTTACTGATGATGGCTTTGAGGTTCTTATTGGCAGTTTAGACTACACCATTGGTCTGAGGTCGGTAGGGAGAAGATTTGTATCTCTGGATCCCATACTCGTTGACCACTTATGTGACTTCTACCTCGAAATGCAACCCATTATCTGATATTAGCTCGTGCGGGACGCCATATCGACAGATGATGTTTTTCTCTATGAATTTGACCACTTTCTTAGGGTTCAAGACAGCATATGACTCAACTTCAACCCATTTGGTGAAGTAATCAATGGCAACCCAGGATGAACTCATATCCGTTAGAGGCCATGGGTGTAACCTTCCCTATAATGTCGATGCCTCAAGTGGAGAACGTCCAGGGAGAAGTCATGTTGTATAATTCATGTGGAGGCAGGTGTAGAAGGTTGGAGAACTGTTGGCATTTGAGGCATCTCCGGACATAGGCGGTGCAATCCTACATCATGGTGATCTAGTAGTACCCTTATCGGATGATCTTCTTGGAAATAATGTGATCGTTCATGTGGGTTCCGCATTCCCCGCTATGGATTCTCTGCATTACCTCTTCAATGTCAGCCCATGCGATGCAGTGTAGATGGGTTCCATCGAAGTTTCTCTTAAACAATGCTTTGTGATAGATGATGTACTGTGCGGCCAGTCTTCGGAAGGCTGGCCAATCTTTCTTGTTGGAACCTTCAGGGTACTTACCATGCTTGAGAAGGTGCCAGATATCATAATACCAACAATTGGCTAGCTCGGGATCTCCTTTGTTGATGAGCTCAATGTGGTAGCAGTGGGTTGGTTTATCTTGCTTTTGGACAAGGAAGGGGCCTATTATTATTCCTTCGGGAATGTCGACCATGGAGGCTAGGGTAGCAAGGGCATCGGCCAGGTTATTTTTTGTTCGAGGTAGGTAGTGGAAGGTGATGTCTTGGAATTGAGAGGATAGTTCTTCCAGGTGGTCATGGAAGGGTTGGAGTTTGTCATCCTTGACTTTCCATTTTCTCAGCACTTGACTAATGATGAGGGTAGAATCCCTGTAGACATCTAGGCATTGAATTCCTTTCTTGAGGGAAAATTTGAGGCCTACCGTACATGCCTCGTATTCGGTCATGTTATTGGTGCAGGGGAAATCCAATTTCATGGCGATGGGAGTGTGGGAGTCATCTGGGGCGATCAGAAGTATCCCAATGCCATATCCCTTTTTGTTGGTAGTGCCGTCAAAGAACATCTTCCATCGGAGGTCGTCTTGATCGGTGTAGAGGATATTTTCATCTGGGCATTTGGAGATCCAGTCATCGGCTTCTTCCATGGGGTAATTAGCGAGGTAGACAGAGATGTCTCTTCCTTTCATGGCTTTCTGCTTAATATACATGATATCAAACTCAGCTAGGAGCATCAACCACCGGGCCATTCGGCTGGATAAGGCGGGTTTCTCAAGCAGGTACTTGATGGGGTCCATTCGGGATACAAGTTTAATGGGGAAGGCAAGCATGTAATGTCATAACTTTTGGATGACCCAAACAAATGCGACGCATGCTTTTTCCAAAGTAGTGTAGTTGACTTCATACCCGACCAGTTTGCGACTGGCGTAATAGATGGATTTTTCTTTGTGGGAATCTTTAAGGTATTGATCTAGCAAAGCCCCAGCTGCAGTGTCGGTTATGGTTAGGTATATGAACAAGGGGAGACTAGGCTGTGGTGGCAGGAGTACCGGAGGTTGGGTCAGATATTATTTGATTCGGTCAAAAGCTTCTTGTCAGGCCTCGTTCCAAACATTGGTTGAATCCTTTCGGAGGAATTTGAAAATCAGTTCACAGAAGGAGGTGAGCTGGCTGATGAACCGGCTGATGTATTGTAATTTTTTAAGGAAACCACAGACTTCTTTCTCCGTTCGTGGAGGTGGCATCTCAAGTATGGCTTTTATCTTGGAAGGATCTGCTTCTATCCCTTTCTCACTGACCATTAATCCCAAGAGTTTTCCCTTTGTAATGCCGAAGACACATTTCTGTGGATTGAGTCTTATCTGATATCGGCGCAGTCGTTCGAAGAACTTTCCGAGAGCGAAAACATGACCTTCTCTAGTTTTGGATTTGATAATCATATCATCCACATAGACCTCGACTTCCTTGTGAATTAGATCGTGCAGGATGGTTGTGGCAGCCCTCTGGTAGGTAGCCCCAGCATTCTTGAGACCAAATAGCATAACAGTGTAGTAAAAGGTTACCCATGGGGTAATGAACGCGGTTTTTTCTTGATGATTAGGGTACATTTTTATTTGGTTGTAACCGGCGAACCCACCGATAAATAACTTGAGAGTATGACTGGATGTGTTGTCCACGATCATGTCGATATTGGGTAGCGGGTAATCATCCTTTGGAGAGACTTTGTTCAAATCCCGGTAGTCTACACACATCCGAACTTTCCCTCCTGATTTCGGCATGGGCACTATGTTGGCTAGCCATGTGGGATATTCGATCACACGAGTGAAACCCATGTTCAGCTCTTTAACCACCTCTTCTTTGACTTTGAGTGACCATTCGGTGCGGAGCTTTCTCAGCTTTTGTTTAACTGGCTTGTAATCTGGAAGAGTGGGGATCTCATGCTGAGTAATTTCATGATCAATGCCGGGCATATCGTCATAGGACCATGCGAAGACATCTATGAATTCCTTCAATAATTCTTCGAGTTATGCGCGCTCATGCTCGTCAAGGGTAGACCCTATCCTAATCTCGCGTAGTTGGCTACTAGAACCGAGGTTAACAATGACAGTCTCTTCTTCAATAACTTGAACGCGGTTATATTATTTGTTATAAACCTTATTTTGATAAGTCAAGAATTTTTCATTTGCAAAATCATCATCATCAAAAGTTTAATTAAAATCTAAATAATTAATGTAAGGCACAGCAAGATACTTAAAATCTTCGTTTATTTCATTGATAGGAAAAATGGCATTGAGAACCTCATCAAAGGAGGTCTCGATTACATTCGAGCAAGGATAGACAACGAAAGAAGAAATGGGGTAAACATTGGGGTTAAGTGGGATTTCAGCAGGTAAAATGGGCGCAGCATGCCAGTTGAGGAGAGGTGTATTAGCAACTTTAATTAGGTGGGACTGATCCAGCGATGTAGTGCCTGAATGAACCATATAGAGTGTTAGCCCCAGTGTCTGTAAGTTGAAGGAATCCTCGGAGTCACTTTCCTCAGTCTCTTCGGTATCTTTGATGATTGGTTGTACATGGTGCTGGGAACTCTCAGCCCATGAGTAGCTATCTTGCAAAGAGATCTCCATTATGGGTTTCATCTTTTTATCTGTATGGTCATACCATGGTTCCGAAAATCCGCAAAAGGGGAAATCCTCGCCTTCTTTGATGAATCGTCCATTCAAGGAGTCACCTGAGATGGTCTGGATGTAGTCTAGTCCTCTCTTTCGCCGATATTGGAGGATCATTCTGAGCTCTTATTTTGATGGATGATACCCCAAACCACAAGGAGGGAAATCTTTCTTCATCTGAATTACATTGATATTGCCGTGAGGGTCGTATTTCGGAAAACCCTTTCTTTAAAATCATCCCCTGCCGGGAGTACAAGTGGTTCAACCCGGAACCCTGATAGTAGCATATCATTTGACCCATGATGTATCTCAAGGATTGGATTACTGGTGCTTGCGCACTCGGTATTATCATCATCACCTAAAATGGTTATGACAGCAAAAGAAGAAATGGGGTAAACATTGGCGTTAGGTGGGATTTCAACAGGTAGAACTGGCGCAGTATGCCAGTTGAGGAGAGGTGTATCATCATCTTTAATCGAGTGGGATGGATCCAGTGATGTAGTTCTTGAATGAATCATGCAGAGTGTCATCCCTAGTGTCTGCAAGTTGAACAAGTCCTCGGAGTAACTTTCCTCAGTTTTTTTGGTATCTTTGATGAGTGGTTGTACATGGTGTTGGTATCTGGTAATGCCTCCTTGATCTGGTCATGTGATTTACTGAAGAAGGGAAGAACATGAACCGTATTTCTTCGTCAATTTCGGTTTGTTTTGCCACTTTGTTTATTTCTCCAAGGAGCTCCTCAAATGATATCATCCCACACATGTTGGCTACCAGGCTAATTTTCTCGAAAGCTTGTTCTTCTTTTGAATCTTTGAATTCTTCCCCCCATCTGACAACAACAATTCTATCTTTCCATTTAAATTCAATGCATTTCCAAAATTAAATGGCTTCTTCATACAGATCTTCCCATTCCATGGGGATATGTAAGGGTGAAGGGACCAGGCGCCCTTGTAGCTTTAGAATATCAAGTAACTCGGTCATACTGCAAATATCGTTGGTTTGCCTGAATGATTCTGCCATGATCTAGACAACATCATCTAGGCTGACTTCATCGGTTGGTACCACCCAACTATCTGACTCTCGGGCCCATTTTCGTGCTTCCAAGAACAGCGTGTTGAACCTCTAGTAATCAATGATCATTTGTGAGGGCAATTTCAGCCCGAACTCTAGAAGTTGGTTTAACACTTCTGATAATTCGATACCTCTATTTTCAGAACGGGTACGGACAGTGATGCATGCTCTGGTAAGGAGTGACAGTGCCTGATCTGTGAGTCTAACAGGGTGTAAGAGGAAATATGGGCAAGTTTGGAGAGGTTTGGGAGAGTGTATGGGTTTGATTTGAGTTGAGGGAACAAGTTCTCGGTTCATTTCTAGGAATATAGCATTGGTATGATTTGGGAGTTGGTTGTGAGTAGTGTTTGGCTTAGGATTGGCTGGTGGGGTAATGGTACCTCGGTCAATTAGACCTTGGATTATGTTTCGGAGGTGAAAGCATTGGTTGGTGGTATGACCAGCGGTTTGGTGAAAGGTGCAATGGGCATCTGCCTTGAAGTTTCTTGGAAGTGGATTGGGAAATGGACGGGGATCCAAGGGCTTGATGAGGTTTCGGCTTAACAGGGTTTGATAAACTTTGGAGAGGGGAGCATGAATCTAGGTGTATTCCTTTCGAATTGGGACAGGTTGGCTTTCTAGTGCCCACGAAGTGGTTGGTTGAGAGGTGTTATTGATGGTTGAGACTGCAGCACTGGCAGGTTTGTCATATTTTCTGGGGATGAACTGTCCGGACACTTTCTTTGGTTCAACTTCTATTTTAGCAAGACCTTCCTCGATTTCTACTACTGCTTCTCTAAGAGCTCGAAAGTGGGGATAGTATTGTCCTCCCATAGTTGCTTGGACATGGGGTAAGAAGTTCTTCTTTACTATGCTGACTTGTTCTTCCTCGGATGGCCAATTGGTCATAGTGGCTGCCTTTTCCCTCCATCGAGCTATGAAGTTATTGACTGATTCCCCAGAGCTCTGTTTGAGCAGCTCAAATTACTGCGTGTGACCTCAAGCTCTTCGTTGTATTTGTACTGCGACATGAATTCTCGGGCTATATATTCCCAGCTATGGATTCTGGACTCCTCAAGAGACAAAAACTATTGGAGAGCGCTATCCTTCAAAGTTTGCTGAAATAATTGGGCCATCACTTCTTCAGAAGCCCCTATGAGAGTCATAGAACGGTGATAACTACGAAGATGAACAATCGGTAATCCACTTCCTCTGAATTTCTCGATATTCGGCATCTTGAACTTCTTGGGTAACCTCGCCTTTAGATAAGGAGACATGTGGGTGTAGCCCATGTAATTTATGTAGTTTCTGACTTGGTCGAACTTCTTAGTTAGCATCTTGAGATCTTCTTTGACATTGTTCAATTCTTCCTCTTTCGAATCAACGATCACAGGCAAGTTACCCCCAAGCTGGGTAAGGTTTGGCATAGAAAGCTGGGCAGGTGGTGGCCCATTAACATGAGGGGCACGTGGAGCATGCCGATACTCTTCGAGAACCCAGATAGGCTCGGGTGGACCCATAGAATGAAGGAATAAGACCTCGGGATCTTGAGGAACAGGAACCTCATTTCGTTGCATCTCTTGAACCTCAGTCTGAAGGTTATCAATCTTGGATACTAGCTGAGCTAAAACTATCATCAGATCTGGCTGCGCGACTGACACTTGATCTGTATTCTCCATGGAAAGTGGATGGATACCAAACTCGGAGGAAGTAGCAAGGGAACAAATCACTCTCCGGGGTGATTTGACTGAAGAATGAAGCCAAATAGGAGCCAGGCCAAAGGCATGCGATCGACCTGAGAAGACGTAAAACGGGATTTATTTTTTTGAAAAGAAAGAAGGAATCTATTTTTAACTTTTTGAGATTGAAAAGAGAAATGTTTTTGGATTTTTTTATAAAGAAAGGAGAAATGTTTTTGGATTTTTGTAAAGAAGGGAGAAATGTTTTTGGATTTTTGATAAAGAAGGGAGGAATGTTTTGGAGACGAGTCTCCGCATAATTGTTATTATTATGTTTTCACTTGTATTAAATTCTCCTAAATGCAAAATGAAATGCTGGACGGAACCCGAGCCTGGAAAAGTTGGGTTTTTAACATATGTAAAGCTATGGCTGGACTTGAAAGCAGGCTCACGGGCAGGGTCTCGTTTTAAAAATGTATGAAAATTTGGGTGGCAGGCCGACCCAGAATTTCGGCAGAGTTTCGGGTTGAAACCGGCAATCTAATATGTGTGTCCTAGGCTTGACATCTTTATGTGGGTATGCAGTTGGTTGGGTGAATTGGAAAGGGTTCCACCCTTTGGCCTGGCTTCCACGATATACGTTTTGCTTTTGAGGTCCATCGGTACGTGTGGACAAAGCCATTTGATATACCTGAGTGTACGTGAATTGCCTTACTATATACCTCGTGGGAACGGTATGTATGAGCGCGAATTCGATATACTCGGTGTACGTGAATGAGTTTCCTGCGATATACCTCCCGTCATGACTTCGGTTAAGCGGTACGATGCGGGGGAACCGTTCGATATACATCGAAGGTACTTGGCCAATGGAAGGTGAGAGTAATATAACTTAGGATTACTTAACCCTACCAGACCAGCGCCCATCACGAAGTGACCCTCTAGTTACTGGATAAAATTTGGTCAATCACAATGCTCTTTGGTGATATCGCGTGAATCATGCATGATTCTCTTATTAGTATCTTATGAGAGTATCTTTCTTGATCATGACCAACAGGGAGCAAAGTTCGAGTACCAATGGTATACCAAGTATGGGTGGCTGATGCATGCACCATGGGGATACATGTGATCCTAGGTGCACGTGGTGTGAAGTGTGCATGGAGAAATTTTCAACAAGTGTGTGAATAGAAGCATAAGCATGAGGTACACATGAATAGAAAAGGGTAACATTCAAATAGGGGGATATATAAGAAAATAAAACACCCGTGTAAATAGAGTCTAGCCCTCAAAATGAAGAATCCCCAGCGAAGTTGCCACTGTAGCCATCCCACTTTTTGATCCTCGCGGCAGGAGAGGCGAAGAAGAGAGGGGGTGTCTCCCCTTCGTCTCGAGAGGATCTTAGTCCGATGCATCTCTCTCGGGAGTGATTCGGCCGGCGTCGGTGATGAGGTGAAAAATGTAGAGAGATAGAGTCGCCAGTCTATTTTACTCGAAACAGATAAAAGAAAAGGGAGCCGTCCCGAAAGACAGCATCCAAAGACATACTGATACATACGAAACCAAAATGATTCGAAAAGGGTCCGGAGGCTAAGTTACGAAATAGGAAGGTGTTAGGTACCCATTCTGCCCTTACGATCTCTCATGGGTTATTCCTATTTTCCTTTATTTCCCCGTGATATGTGTGCATGTGTATATGTAGTGGAGATAGGATTCATCGACTTGTATCATGGAAGAGATAAAGTGAGTCATCCATAGGAATGTTCCTAAAAGTAATATTAGAAAATAGGATTTATGCGATTATCCTAGCGTCAATCATTATAAGGGCATGATAACGCATGCGGGACAATACTCTACTAAGAACAAATATACGTATATGTAAATATATAGAATCTAAGAGAGTTAAGTTTATAGAAAAGATAAGAAAAATTAGGAAAAGGTAGAAAAAGGACTCGAGTCTCGGGTTTTACCCCGAGACGCCTACGTAGCCTATAGAGGCATCAAAGTCCAAGTAGTTCGTATACAAAACGAGGGGGGTGGGATTTATCCCATAAACCCAATCAGGGACTTCTCTTATATGTGTGTGTGTGTGTGTGTGTCACTACACCAAAAATGCTAATCTGGCACGCTGAGGCAAGGAGATTCTGGCACGGTTTAAAATCGTGCCAGAATCTGGCGCGATTTTATCATAATCTGGCACGGTTTGAAACAGTGCCAAAATCTGGCACGGTTTGAAACAGTGCCAAAATCTGGCACGGTTTGAAACAGTGCCAAATATGAGTACGTTTCATTAAAAAAATAACACCCCAAAATTTCAAGCGGGGACCAAAATTTCAAGAGGACCATATCATTCTAACCTAACTCTCTCTCTCCACGCTACCGACTTTACTCCACTACCCGCGCTCATCATCAACGCGCCTCCCACACTATCCACGAAATTGAACAAAACAGGTATGACTGCATATTTCATCCATTTTTGAATGTTAAACGACCCATTTTTGTTTCACCCATTTCTTCAACACTCAACTACTCACTTTTCCAATAACTAAAATACCCATTTTGTAAAAAATTTCAAGAATTTAATTCTTTGTTTATGGTCCAACCCCTAATCTCACGTTACCAGGTAACATTCTCATCATATAAATCTATTAGACTATTTTCCCATTTTTAGCACATATGATTAGGTTTAGGCAAATTCCTTTAAATTGGTTTTTGATTAGGATTTTGTTCTTGAAATTTAATCTATAATAGATTTTGCTACATTTCTTGAGATAAAATTGAAAGATTAATGCAGTTCTCATGTTTATTGGTGAAATTATGAGTAATTTTGCAGTTCTCATGTTTATTTGAATATGATAAGATGCTTTATGAGTAATAATGCATAGACTGGTCAAATGTTGTACTGGATATTTTAATGTATATTTTGATGTTTAATCTTGACTTGATATCGAACCATATTAAAATTTTCTTAGATTCATGTCGAAGCACTGTTTCTGTATATCAAGTCTAATCATATTAAACAGTGCTTAGATTTGAATATATGTTTTGATGTTTAATCTTGACTGATCAAATACTACCATGTTTGCTCTGGATTTTCTTCTTGCATCTTTTCTTCAGATTTCCTTTTCAAGGCTTTTATCATGTTTGAGAAAATTCCCCAATGGTTTCGAAAAATCAAGTGTCATTGTGTGTTATTGGTGATAGTTTTATGTTGGTACTCTTTCAAAATGTTTGCATTTTATGAGGTACGGAACACTATGTTACATTGATTCTATATGTTTCTTTCATATTAGGCATTATGATTATTTTTTGCATTATAATTTTTTTTTGAATTATTAGCTATGTTTTAAGGTTATGTTTGTTTTTTGCATTGTAGTTTTAATTTCCATGGTAAGGGTTACATACTTGATTAAAATGAAGGTGGGCACATGATTGTAATTCACGAAGGCTATAATCTACTTTGTGAGATATACATGTAAAATAAAAGGGAACCGACCATTAATGTTGATATTTAATTGAAACTCATATTTGTGTTTTTATTCTTTGGAGATATTTGAAAATATGTTCTTAGAATACAAATGGTACCACGTGAATTCATGTCTACGCACTGTTTCTGTATATGTTTATTTTTTCCAAACAATATTTTCACTTCAAGATTTTCTTTTCATCGTAATCTAAACTTTGTTTTTGGTTGCATGAAGAGGCATACTGTCAGAGTTGTTTGATGTACGTTGTGCGGGACATGTTGTAAAATCTATTATTCAAGAAGCTACGGACTAATGTTGGCGTCACTTAGAATGAGTTTTTTTTTAAGTATTTCTAGAAAGCGGACCAATGTCAGTTTGCCTCTCAAGCTCACTATTCTTTTTTTTTTAAGTGAAGAATTTATTTTAATAGTTTCTAATGGTCACTGATGGTGGTATGGGTTAGGGTGCTTTTGGGATTTGCATTTGTTTATAAACACGGAGGTATTTGCCTTATATCTATTTGTTCTAAAAATATATAACGCAACTGTGAATAAATGTATGTGAATAATTATTCATTTAAATGTGTATTAAGTAAATAATTTGGGCGGGGTTTAGATTTTTTTTTCCCTTTTCTCTCTTGAATATCAATGTATTTGATCCAAGTGGTGGTCACATATTTGGATGCCAGGAGAAGATTAAAGATCCGAAGTTGTAGAAGAACAAGCTCCGTGATGAATATAAAAGGTTGAATGCGGAGAAAGAGAAGTTAGCTTCTAGCTTTGTTGCATATAATGCTCAAGGCCAAGCTGCATATGCTGCTGCATATCTTGCCTGCCCCATCTGCAATCCCCGCTGCTTCAATTTGGTAGTTGACACTTTCTTCTATAATTTCACACATCCCAACACATACGCGACATATTCAGTAGATTGTGCTAGCAACTCTAGCTGGCATTATTTTGCTATTTTTCCTTGCCTCCACTCTCCCTCTCTCTCTTACAAAAAAGACCAAAGAGCTTTATGTTTTTATTTCTCGGATATCTGTATTATTGTTCCTTATATATATTTCTTTATTCTTTTCCTACCAATTCTAATGCTGCATAATTCATGTAGGTAATTTGTGCTGGGCTCTAGTGTTTAGATGAATATTGGTATTACATTCTGTTCACCCTGTTCATGTTGTTTATGTTCGAGTCAATAATGGCAAAAATCCACTTAAAAACTCTATCTGAGCTTCGACGTGTAAGAGTTGATAGCCAGATTCTGATGATGTATTTTTGAGAAAAGTGCGTTATCAAGGAATTGATTAGCATTCATTTTTTTTATTTTTTATTTTCATCATGTTTTTATAGTGTAGCTGTTTGCAGATTCTTTGTGCTGACTGTTGAAAATTGGACATTCTAGGTGGGTGAAACTATCTGGGACATAACTTCTGCTTGGGGATATTGTGTCTATTGGGCGATCTACTGATCATAATGGAGACGACAAGTCTGTACCAGCAGACATGCTTATTTTAGCTGAAAATTGTATTGTCAATGAAGCGATTCTCACCGGCGAGTCTACACCCCAATGGAAGGTGCTTCTCCTTTCCTGTTTACTTTTTTTATTTTCTACATCTAGCATTTGTGTATCTGATACAATGTCTGCATGTTGTCAAAAAATATTTGATCATCAACTGCTATCAAAATACGTAATTGAGGGTGTGCTCAGAAGTGGAAGGAACATTACTAGTTATAGCAAGTTTGGACCTTCTAAGGCTTTTAATTACAATTCACTGAATTATAAATCTTCAAAATATATTACTATATCAAATTGCAAATCAAATAGAGAACATATAAAAGAAACAGAAAGGTAAGGATATTAACATGTATAAACATAAATATTGAACAATAAAATACAACTGTGATGTAAAACTAACCTTAGGACAGTACTTATTTATTTTTTGATTACTAAATGTATAATCCAATATGCATTGTTTATCATTCAAAAGTTTGAGCCCTTTCTATGTGATGACGGTGGAGTTGGGAGAACGGTAAGTAGAGGTTTTGTGAAGGAGCTGTTGGCAATTAAGGCCACACAGCAGAATCAAATCAAACCCCTGATACCATTTTTATCTATTTCTTAGATTTTAGAGGAGCCTTTTTTGTGCGTAATTTTCATTATTGTTCGCTACATTTATATGGTTCTTCTCTTCTAACTTTTTCCAATATAGATTTTATCACATAAGGATCTTTTTCTACTTTTCAAAAAACTGGCTTAGCTATTAAAAAATAAATGAAACTGACTACAAAACTTTGGCAGTTATACTTTTTGATTGGGTGATTTTTTGTGTCAGATTTAAATTTGTGCACGAGTATGTTGATATGATAGAAAAATAGATGATGGTGAAAGGATTAGGATCAATTTAATTACAAATAGATTGCCACCGGGTGTAAAAGTAAGAGGAGTATGTGTGTGTTTTGTGTGTGCGGTGGGTGGGGTGGGGTGAGGGGTAATGTTTTTGAGGAATCTGTATAAGCGACTTTGAGACTAAAATTGGGTACTTATTGTGTTTTGCTATTTGTTATTACCTATGTATAACATATCCAGTTACCTTAGGGACTAATGTATCTTTTATTACTTTATGATAATTCTTTACTTCAACTGATTTGTTTTGGAGTTCAAGATTGTCAGATAGTTAAAAATGGTAATGATGTTATTTGTTAACTGAAATTAGTAGAATTACTTCAACTTTGAAAACCTATACCTTGCCCGTCCATATAATTTCCTATTTTTACTTTTATATAAATTTAACTCATGTTAATGAAAAGGATTTTGGATAATAGATCAATGAACTCATCATTTGGTAAAGCTTATATGGTCATCCAACTTTGTTTTTTTTGGTTTTATGATTTCCACCCAAATGTTCATTTCAGTTACTAAATCTATGTTGTTTTATATGATGTTTAAATATATATTCATTACAGTGTTTTTTTATTTGGTTATGGCATCGTAGAAAACAGACGAGATTACATACCCATTCTAGTGGTCGGATTGATCCTTGTCTACTGTTCGTTGGGTTGTGCTGGTGACGGCGTTTGCCCTCTAGGTGTTGTGGCGATGCGGTGAATTTCAAGATTTCTAAGAATCACATTTTGAAAAAAATGATTGTTGAAAATGAAAATTAGTTTTCTACAAGTAAACATGACCTTTGAAGATTTCTAAGAATCACACTTTGACATTAAGAATCATTAATCAAGCATAATCAAAATCACTTGAGTTTATACGCCAACATTGCATTTGAGTTAGATCTGCATTGAAGTCATTATTTACCTTATTTAGTTTCACCTATTTGTGTCTATAGTCATTAGTGTTGGTTATTCTTGGTGATAGACAAATGGCACAAAGAATAGACAACCTTGTGGGTGTAGAAGACACGAAGAGATTCTATCTTCTGGTACGCGCCTGTGTTAGCTTTTTACTTAAGTCATCATTGTGTAACTTATTCTTTTCACAACCATGTATAATATAGGCCTAAATTTATTGCAACTCTGATTAAGCTTTTCAATAATGTTGAATATAATTCT
This sequence comes from Sambucus nigra, assembly GCA_949130495.1. Taxonomy (NCBI): domain Eukaryota; kingdom Viridiplantae; phylum Streptophyta; class Magnoliopsida; order Dipsacales; family Adoxaceae; genus Sambucus; species Sambucus nigra. Next base: position 56,401,940 of record OX422214.1, read on the forward strand.
CATTATAATAGCAGACGTGAAAAGTGCAACTGCAAAAGAAGGAGGTAAAGACTAGGGATCTCATTTTGCCAAGTCCCTTGCTTCGAGCTTAGAGACATGCATAAGCTGTTCATTCCGCTGGTGAGATTCTTGTTAGGTTCAGATAATCAGAGGAAGCTGTTATAGTTTCTGAGGTAATTATATACATATATCAACACGTAACTGTTTGATTCATTTTATACTTTCTCGTAATTTTTTTTGTAATAATGAACACAAATTCATTTCCCTTAATGATGATCCAAGTAAAAATGACCCTTAATTTATTTCTCTCAATGACGATAATTTAGAAATATCTAGATAAGGTTTAAAAAAAGCTGTTAAAGGGTGAACACCCAAACCAACTCCCAAACGGCTCCATAAGAGGCATGAACACCTCACACGGGACCAATGTAACTCGTAGGAAATGATCGCGTAGTCACGGGACTCCCTCTTTGAGAATATAACGAGAATTTACAAATCTGTAGACTTAGGCTTTAAAATAAGATGTTAAAGGGTGAAACCCCAAAGCAACCCCCAAATAGTCCCGTAAGAGGCACTAACACCTCATATGAGACTAACGTAACTCGTAGGAACTGATTGCGTAGTCACGAATCTCCCGATTTGAGAATATGACGATAATTTGAAAATATCTAGCTTAGGGTTAAAAACAACCCATTAAAGGGTGAAAACCTAAACCAGTTCCCAAACGACCCCGTAAAAGGCCTGGACACCTCACACGGTACATATGTAACTTGTAGGAACTGATCGCGTAGTCACCGATCTACCGGTTTATGAATATGACGATAATTTGAAAATATCTAGATTAGGCTTAAAAACAAATCGTTAAAGGGTGAAAACCCAAACTACCCGCCAAACGTCCCCGTAAGAGGCACTAACACCTCACACGGGACCAATGTAACTCATAGGAACTGATCGCGTAGTCACGGTTCTACCGATTTGAGAATACGATGATAATTTAAAAATATATAGCCTAAGCACAAAAATAAGCCATTAAAGGGTGAAAACACAAATCAGCCTCCAAACGGTCTAGTAAGAGGCACTAACACCTCGCACGGGACCAACGTAACTCGTACGAACTGATCGCGTAGTCAGCGTTCTCTCGGTTTGAGAGTATGATGATAATTTGAAAATTTCTAGCTTAGGTTTAAAAACAAGCCATTAAAAAGGTGAAACCCCAAACCAGGCCCCAAACGGCCCCGTAAGAGGCATGAACACTACGTACGAGACCAACATAACTCGTAGGAACTGACCGCGTAGTCACGAGTCTCCCGAATTGAGAATATGATGATAATTTAAAAATATTTATATTTGGCTTAAACAGGCCGTTAAAGGGTGAAAACCTAAACCAGTTCCCAAACCACCCCGTAAGAGGCCTGGACACCTCGCACGGTACATATGTAACTCATAGGAACTAACAGCGTAGTCACGGGTCTACCAGTTTATAAATATGATGATAATTCGAAAATATCTAGGTTAGGCTTGAAAATAAGCCGTTAAAGGGAGAAAACCCAAACCAGCCCCCAAACGTCCCCGTAAGAGGTACTAACACCTCGCACAGGACCAAGTAACTCGTAGGAATTGACCGCGTAGTCACGGGTCTCCCAGTTTGAGCATATGACGATAATTTGAAAATTTCTAGATTATGCTTAAAAACAAGCCGTCAAAGGGTGAAAATCCAAACCAACACCCAATCGGTCCCGTAAGAGGTACTAACACATCGTATGAGATTAATGTAACTCGTATGAACTAACCACATACTCACACCAGACTTTCAGTTTGAGAATATAATAATAATTGTGACTCGTATATGAAATTTTTGTGCTTGAATACTTTTTTTTAAATGACTTGGTTACTAATATCGTATATTTTTTGTGTCCTATTTTTTTTTGTAGGATGACATTCAATCGCTAACTTGTATCCACTTGAACACACGAAGAAGTCAATGCTTTACAAAAGGGGGATTATTTACTTTGTATTAATATTCAGGATTCTATTTTTTGTGTTATGGTCGAGTAGGCTTTAGTAGTTTTATTGTTTACTTTTATGGTCGTGATGGCTATAGTAGTTTTATTATCGACTTTTATAGCCGTTCAGGCTTTATATTGGCAGACTTTATGTTAGCAGGTTTTGGAATGCTTAAAAAATAGGGGAAATTCTGTCCCTTTTTTTTTTATCTGGGAACTATTACCTCTTCTAATTTTTTGAAGTTATTGTCGACTTTTATGGCCATGCCGGCTTTATATTGGTATTAACTCTTGTAATTTTTTGAAGCTTGTATGCTCATTAGTTTATCAACAACCTGCGATATTCATAATTTGTGAATTTTCTTGATTTTTTTTTGCAAATAATAAATATTTTTCCTACCAAATTTGGAATTTGCAGATTTTTCAAATTTGTTTCCTATTTTTTTTATTAATTGAAAATTTTGGTACGGTTTAAAACCGTGCCAAAACGTGCCAATTTATAAAATCACGCTTAGAAAATAATCTGGCACGCTTTATAACTGTGACAAAAGCGTTCCAGAAAATAAAAAATTTGGCACGGTTTCAACAAGTTCCAAAAGCGTGCCGGATTTAACATTTAGCACAGTTTAAAAGCGTGTTAGATAAAAAACTGGCTCAGTTTAAAAGCGTGCCAAAAGCATGCCAGATTGGAAAATCTGGCACGATTTTAAACCGCGCCAGAAAATCTGGCACCCCTAATTCTGGCACAGTTTGTAACCGTGCCAGATTGCGTCTGGCATTATTTTAAACCGTGCCAGTTTCCTGTTTTTGGTGTAGTGTGTGTGTGTGTGTGTGTGTGTAAAATGTTTCATTTGTGAGAAAAGTGTGAGAATTCCCGTTTGGAATTTATGAGAAAATCCTCTTTTTTTTGTTTTTTGGATTTTATTTATATGAAAATAAGAGATGGGCAATAATACTAATTAAAAAGTATATTAGAATATGTGAGATGGGAGAATAAAAGTGCTAAGTAATAAAGTAAATTAATGCAAATTTAGGATAATTTAAAGAGAGTGGAGAAAGTTGGACCTTCTTGAAGATCTTGAGCTTGATCTTGGATGTTGAAGAGCATCCCTTGCATTTGGGTGATGATGGAGGGTACCTAATTCACCAAGTTTGATGAAAAAGGTGATGAAAGGAGAAGGTTGGAAAGGGATTTGGATGTGGAAATCACGTTGACTTCGAGAGGGGTTTTCTGAACTTGCTGAGAGTGATGGATCTCTGATCTTCCTCCCCTTTGAAATGAGGTCAGGACCTCCTTTTTATAGGCCCAGGGCATTGCCGATCGGCATAGCCCTGGTCCTGCCAATCGGCAGGTGTGTTTAGGCACTCTGTCGATAGGCAGGGTTTGGAACCTGCCCTTTTGGCAGTCTCTTTCAGGTTCCTTCGAAAAATCGATTATAGAGCGCAAACTGTTGATCCAAATCATGCACGGGGTGAACTATTGGAAAGGTACTTCAGATACCTTCGAAAGTATTTTGGATTTCTCCCGGGTCCGAGAGTTGACTTTGGGTCAAATGTGGCTCGAAAGCATTTGTCGGTCCTTTAGACAGGGGATCGTCGGATGCAAACGGATCGTTCGTCCGCATGGTAAGTCAGAATCGCGCACGAGGAAGACCATTGGAAAGTTAGGTATGGGATTAGATGTATGTGATATCTAGGATTGTAGGGTTTGGGATAATTTAAAATATACTAAAAGACGTGAGGCAAATGTGTAACTATATTGTAGTCCAAAAACCGTTATATTCTTATACTTCATAGACTTTGTGTTTATGTAGTGTTGACTTTACTTTTTAGGACATAGGTCTCTTTTGACATCTCCATCTAATACTGCTCAATTAGGATATAGGTGTCGAGCCTGTACGCTCACTATCTTGACTACGCTTTATATCCTGTTGAGTCAGACGTATATATAATAGTTCATTTTAGTAGTTGGATTATGTTAAGACAGTTGTAATATGCGATGGTTATATTAATATTGGCTAAATTGGTATCAGTGTATGTGGTTCGCCTTTATTATATCAAGTTATCTATTTTTATGCATTTAATTTTCATTTTGGTCATGCTTAGAATGATATTATATTGTTTGATTCCCGTGAGCATGGATTAGGCTTGATCAATCTATTATTAAATTTTACTAGGTATTACAGTTGGTATCAGAGCATTGCAGGTTCTAGTGTCCTAGTGATATTAAGTGCGTCTGTCGATTTTTCGCGTTGCATTCTCTAATTTCTTTAGAGCTTTGTCGTTTATGATTTTTACTCCGAATAATAACGATCGCTTTGAGAAGTTTCGCGTCGTTATTCCAGATGAACAATTCAAAGAAGACCAAGTGTATTGGGAGGGTTCCTTATTTGGATTTCCTATGTGAGACGTCCCACTCATGAGGTTAACATTGATCAGGAGTTAGGGACTTTGGGGCGTGAGACCTTTAGCAGGTTCTTAGTGTATGGTTCGAGCAGAAATACTTTTTCTTATCAAATGTAATGTCGTTAGAAGTATGGTTTTGAAGACCTCATATGTGAAATCGAGTGGTAGCCACTATGAGGAGGAGTTTGACTATATTTATCCCTCTACACCGAGAGAGATTTATACGAAATCAAAAAAGGATGTCGGTGTTATCCACTTTAGTGCAAGTAAACTTTGTTTTGAATTATCATAAGCCTTACGTGAAGGGTTTGACAAGTTGTATTGGATAAACTATTAATCACCACTTATATTAAAATGGTAGGAGTTACCTTCCTACATTATTAGGATCGCCAAAATTATTTAAAGGATTGAGTTCTTAAGATTTTAAAGACCTATTCCAAAGTAGTCCCAGTGACTAGAACGGTGTATCATTGACTAAGTACGAAAGACCTCACTAGTAAAAGGAACTGTATACAGGGTGCATAATTCTGGCTCAAACATCGAGGAATAGTCATTCTTTACGAGTGGTGAGTTTAATACAAGTTTGATATATTTAGATGTTATCACTTGGATTTATTTTTATGTGGACACCCAGAGGGTGGTGTCTACTTTACGTCATGATTGTAAAGACGTGATTGTTTGTAGGTAACCTTGGGTGTCTAACCATTTTATTGAGTTAAATACGTGGTCTTATTATTTGTACTATTTATCTTTGTATTTGTAGCTATATGTATTAGACTTATATCGACTACTGGGGTTAGATTTCCACGATTTTAATTTTGGGTACGCGATTATTCTTATAATTATGCATAGGCCCGAGGAAGGGCCGAGCTCACACCTATATTACGTAGTTGCAACTTCGTCTGAGGAGGTCACCGTATCCTTAGACTCAATACCGATAGTTCAGGTGTTTACGTAAGTATTTGATGAGATAATAAGGCTACTACTAGTTAGAAAGATAGATTATGTCTAGATTTTGTGTCGGGTTCTATGCCTATCATGAGGGCAACGTATGAGGTGAATTTGTTAGAAATATGGAAACTAAGTGAGTAGGTTCAACAGTTTGTGATCAATGGGTTTATACAGAGGATCACGTCTTCATGGTGAGATAAGTTTTGTTTATGAATAAATAGAATAGTCCACCTTGATTATTTATGGACTATCGAGAGCTAAGTAAGGTCACGATATGAAATAAGTGTTTATTACCACGTATCGATGACTTATTCAACCAGTTGAGGAATGTTCTTTTACAATTTTGACTTGCGATCAGGCTAATACCAGTTATGTTTTTGGGAGTAGGACATTACAACGATGAATTTTTTGATGGGATAAGGATCATATGAGTTCCAGGTTATGTCATTTGGGATGACAAATGCACCAATAATGTTCATGGGCAGGATGAATCGGGTATTTTGGCCATTCCTAGATTGGTTCATTATAGTATTCATCGACAACATTCAAGTGTATTTTCGATCAAAGAAGTAACAAATGGAACAATTACGATTAGTTTCGCAAATACAACATGAACATAAGTTGCACATTAAGTTATCTAAGTGTGAGGTTTGACTTCGAGAGGTACCGACCTCGGACCATATCATATTTGAGGCTAAGATTTTGGTGAATCCTAGTAAGTTATCTACAATGATGAATTGGGGACATCCCATGACACTTATAGATAGTAGGAGTTCCTTGAGTTTGTTGGGGTACTATAGGAGGTCCATTCAGGGTTTCTTGATATGGTCAGTCCATTGACTCACCTCACCTAAAAAGGGGTACTTTTTGTTTGAAACGTCGATTAACAAAGATAATTTGATGATATCTAGGAGAATCTCACCAACGCGCCCTTCCTTGCATTACAATGCAGCGGCATGGAGTATTTAGTATGTACGGAAGCATCACTCCAAGGAATAGAAGGCATGTTGATGTAAGAGAGGAAGCCTATAGCTTATATTTTCTGAAAGCTTAAGCCTCATAAGGACAATTTTTCCACTCACGATCTGGAGTTGGCTGCATTAATCTTTGTCCTTCTGTAAGTTATGCTTCAAGCATATGTCTTTAACCTCAAAGGAAGTTGACAAGGTCATGATGAAGAACAATTTTTCGTTACCGCATGTCAAGGACCAATTAGATTATTTGAAGAGAAATGTTTCGTAGTGACGAGTCCATCTTTTGTTTTAATGATGAAGTCTTGATAAAGGGGAAGAATTTTTAGTAGTGGTATCCGTCTCACTTGATTTTTAGGTCAAGGCTGGTTCAGATTCAAGTGTGGAACTTTACCATGAGAAGGTATAGAGGTTGTAACCGGGAAGAGTTCCTTTCGACATTAACAAATGCGAAAGGTTGGTAAATTATTTGTGACGAAAGGTAGTTTTAACCAAGGAGAATATTTCATGGGTTATACTTTACATTCCAGAAGTAGGTGGGTGTATAGTAATATGAGAAATTTATAGGGTTGATGAGGTGAAATAGATATTGACATAGTTACTTTCGAGAATGATCTCCTACTAACCGAAAAGGTAGAGCACTGGTGACACTCAAAGGGTTACAAGGTTCAATATCCTAGTGTGGAAGTGGGAGAGTAGACCCAATGATTTTTTATAGGGTTCATGAGTTCTAAAGGGGTAATGTAATCAGTTATGGTCAACGGAGTTAGATTCACCAATTTGATTAAGGGCTAAGAGTTAATTAGTTGTGGTGTAAGGTCCAAGTTCATATTCCAATGGTTGGACAAATTGGTTGAGGGTTATCCGAACGCGATTTATGAAAAGCGGCCTTATTGTTTATTAGGTCCTAAGATGAGTAGATTATTTATAGAGTATGAGGACGCATGAGGAATATATTTTTAGAATTTTTAGTAGTGTTTTACAGAATTTGAATTTCGAGGACAAAAGTCCTTGTATTAGGGGGAAATAATAGAATACCCCCAAATTTTAATGAATTTATTAAATAGTGAAATTGATCATTTATGATTATTTGTGCCTGGAGTGACATTTGATGTCACTATTTATACTTTCATATGTGTTATATTATTTTATTATATTTGAAATTAAAATACGACTTTATACATAATAATGAATTGATAATTATTTAATAATAGTTTTTATGATTCATATAAATTAGAATATTAAAAAGTTTGTTTGATAATTTTGGTTGAATGTTTGAGACATGTAGAATGTTTGGTTTGGACTTAAAATAATGGGTTTTAAGCCCTATGGGTTAGTATGATTTTTGAGATATATTTTGGATTATCTCGATAGAGTTTTGGGTTTATTTAGTTAAAGTTTATTTGGGGATCAAAGCCAATTTTGTGGTTAACATATTACAATAAGTCTTAGGCAAAAATTAATCCACCCTAATACCTTTAGAAAGAAAATCCTAGAGACTAGAGAGAAGGAATTAACTTGGAGAAGAAGAATTGGGACAATTAGCTTTGAAGGGATGAAGAGTTGAAGCAATTGACTTGGATTTCATCATTATGATTTGGAGGCAATTTCGCTTAGTATATTAATATGATTTTTTTATTACAAGAATATATTTATTCATTCGATTCCAAATCTAAATAAAGAACACTTGATTTAGATAATTAAATAATAAGTTTGGATTGAAATTAATTAGTAAAAATGAGTTTTTAATCCATAAATGGAATTTGTTTCAATTTGTCATGAGTTTTGAGTGATATTTGTTAAATTGAGGTTATAATTGTGTATACATGAAGAATTGAGTAAAATCCTTCTGATTATGACATGAAAGAATTGGAAATTTGGGACTTTAGAATGAAGTTCAAACCTAGGGTTCTAATTCTAAATCCTTACATAAATCTAGTAAATTTGTAAGGATGGTATAGGATTTGGTTTGGGGAAGTTTATAAGAAAATTTAGTTTATATAGGAGGTATTAAAACCATGAAATAGGTTGTTAATGGTGGTTCAGGACTGAGGTGCTGTAACAGAGGATATAAGTTAAAGAAAGACGAAATTCTAGAAATTTTGTGGTTTATCCATTTGAACGGCCATAATTGTCGTTCGTACGCATGGTCCGTATGACCGTCTAGGATTTAGTGCCATGTGCATGGCCAGGGCAGAAATTGGGAATATTCATATTTGGTAAAAAGGTAATTGGGAATGGAATTAAGAGACTTAAACATTTTTAAACTACTAATGTAAGACCTTTATGCAAAATTACTTAGAAAGGTAATAAGATTCATATCCTTCTTGAAATGTAAATAAATGTATGTAATATATTAATTATGTGTACGTATGAGATACATACTAGAGGGGACTTTTATGGACCGTGCAACAACGCCACTTCAGTAACCCAGTAGAGAGATGGGTTATACCATGGGTCATAAAACGGTGAGCACTGTAGTATTAAAATACCCTAAATCAGGTGATGATGCCACTTCAGTATCCCGAGAGACTGACGTGGGACTACCCTAGGGCATGCGATGATGCCACTTCAGTACTCTAATATATTGATATGAGTTGTACCCTGGGCCGGGGGATGGACCACTTTGGTATCCTAAGGAGAAAAACGGGATTACCCTCGGCCATGCGATGGCACAACTTCGTTACTCCGGTTGTTAATTATATAATGATTGGTATGAATAATACATATGTGTATATATACGTAAAGATGTGGTTTCTTATTAGATGTATACACTTAAGAGGTATAGATGAATTATTTATGAATATTCAATGATCAAGTATTATATAATCATGAGGTTTACTTCGTTTTGGGATTAGACGCATGTGATAGCTAAGATTGTGAGGTTTGGAAGAATTTAAAATATACTAAAATATAAGGGGGAGATATGTGACTATATTATAGTCCAAACTCTATTATATTCTTATACTTCGTTGACTTAATATTAAAGTCTGTGTTGACTTTACTTTTCAAGACTTAGTCATCTATATCCCCTTTACCCTGATCTCTTATTGGCATCTCAATTAGATGATTTTCATTCAAGATGCAGGTGTTGATCCTGTGCACTCACTCTCTTGAGTACTCTTTATATCATGTTGAGTCAGATGTATATATAGAGTTCATTTTAGTAGTTGTATTATGTTGAGACAGATGTAGTTTGCGATGGTTCTATATTGTAGGCTAAATTTGTATTAAAGTTTGTAGTTCACCTTTATTATACTCAATTATTTATTTTTATGCATTTAGTTTTTATTTCAATTATGCTTATAATGATATTCAATTGTTAGATTCCCGCGATTTCATATTAGGTCTGATAAATCTAGTATTAAATTTTAGGAGGTGTCATAGAGAAGGAATCAGAGGGGGTAAGTAGGTAGCGGGCTTACGCCGGTGAGGTATTCTAAATAAAGCCCGAGATGTTTTTTTTACGGTGACATGTGGCTTTTTCCACATTAATTGCAAAGTTTAGTCAGAATCGACCTCTTCTATGCGATCTTTTTCTTCAGCTATAGGAAGATTTATTGGTAACTAACGTCAACATCTATAGCCATGGTGAGATAGATACGACCGATCGGTAAGGACCAAACATAAATCTTCATTCCACAATCGAATTCTAAACCGAGTTGCTCATTGAACACAACAAAATTCATTCTTATGGTGATAGAGATACACTAGTATGATCAATTAATTCAAAGTGATGATTTCAACACGTCTGAATCCCTATCAAAAATCCAAGAAGGACAGAGTATTTTTTTAGAAATTATACATTAATTAGTGATTTCATCTTGACCTATTATGAAATCACAAAAGCGATGAGAGGGATTTTTTATTACCCATAGATCACTTAATATGAATCGCTGGATCCTTATTGGAGGGGTTGCAAGTTTTCAATCCATGGAATCTTCAATTCCTCTATTAGGAAAAATCTCTTAAGGAGGGAGAAAGAGGATGTGTATCTTCTCCTTTTTTCGGTTACACAGAGAAAAATAAAGTGAATAATAATATTTCACCTAAAACTATTATGAGAGTCAAAATATTCACGGAGTCATTCAAGACCGTTGATCAAGAAATTTATCTAAAATCAAACATGTTATGCAGATTCCAAGATAAATAAAAATTGAATACATAGTTTGTGAATAGAAATGTACGAGACTTATGCGTGAATGAAATAGTGTGTACATAAATTTATTATTTTTAATATAGAGAGAGAAAACTTAGCTCTCGACCATGCTGCATACAAAAGATGAGTTAGTTGGTCATGTTCGACATGTCAAGTGATGTTACCATTCTATTGTAATGTAAATCTCCCTCTCTTCTAATAATCAAGAAAGACTTTTCGTGTCGTTTTTCACAGACGACACCAATTGTGTGGTTAAAAAATCCACCTGAAGGGGGGTTCCCAACAATCATGATGATAGTATATAAATAAATACAAGATAGACAAATATTTGCATGGTTTGACCATTGTTGTCCTACGTTCAGGGGCTTCAATCGTGTTTCATTATAAAATTGAGAGAATTTACATAAGAGTGTTTTTCTATCCTTCTTGATATAATCACTCTTCTACTTTATCATGGACTATAGTCATCCTTATATTTCTAAATCAGGTATGGGGTACCATCTAGACAGGCCGCTTTCCAAGTGTCACGCTATTTTATTGGTGTATTTTTTTACCTTATAGGGGTTATTTGGGTTTTGTCCCCCATTAGTTTTGTTCATTTGGGATTAACCTCCAATTAAAAATTATTATAGGATTACCCCTCATTTTTCACTTTTAGCAACATTTTTGGAATGTTTTGATATTTTTAGCAACACATTATTTTTTTGAAAAAGTGTCGTTAAAAGTGAAAATGGGGGTTAGTCCTATGATAGCTTCTAATTAGGTGTCAATCACCAAACAGGCAAAACTAATTTGGGTCAAAACCTAAATAACCCTTAAATGTAAGAGTTGTACTAATATTGGATATGCTCAACTGTGACACCCCGCTTATTAAAATAAGAGGTGGCCAGTCCGATATTACAATAATTAGAGGAATCATAGATGGTCCATTCTTAGCATTACTGTCGTAAAAAGAATAATACGAGATAACCACCAATTATTTTAGAAAACGGATGTCAAATTTTTTTTTTATAAGTTAAAGAAAATTATTTAGACAATCCAACTAAAAAAAGAAGGTAGGTATAAATAATTTTCTTTAACTTATAAAAAAAATTAAATTAAATTTTGACATCCATTTTCTAAAATAATTGGTGGTTATCTCGTATTATTCTTTCTACGATAGTAATGCTAAGAATGGACCATCTATGATTCCTGTAATTATTGGAATATCGGACTGGCCACCTCTTATTTTAATAAGCGGGGTGTCACAGATGGTATCAGAGCATTAGTATCTAGATTCCTTAGGATCTATGCGGACTTGTCACGTTCTACCGTAGCATTATTTAATATAGAGCCCTATTGTTAGGACTGTATTGTTTGAATATGCTTGCGATCTTCTGCAAAGATAAATTGTTTTAAATTGTATTCTGATTCAGTTGTTTCTTCGTCTCAGATGCCGCCTAAAAGAGGTTGCCCAGCGAGGAGAAATAGAGTTGTAGAATATAATGTAGAACCCCTGCCACAACAAGGAACGATAAATGCCACAGAGGTGGCTAATATCGTCGCCCAGGCAATTAATGATGCAATGACTTCCATGGCTCAACAGTTTCCTCAAGCCCAATAATCGATAGTACAGGAGGTGCAAGCCCATGACGGAACTTCCCCATGGAAGAGAGTAAGAGAATATTTCTTAAAGGGTCACCCCCCAGAATTTCAAGGTGGTTCTGATGTAATAGTAGCAAACCAATGGAAGAAGGACATGCATCGTCATCTTCGAATGGTAGATCATAGCGGGGAACGGAAAAAGATCCTTATAACTTTTAAACTCATCGAAGCAGCCTTATATTGGTGTAAGTCGGTGACCACTCCGGAGCAAAGAGATACTATGACTATATCGAATTTTTGGGTTTTGTTCGACTGAAAGTATTTTCCTCCCGCAGTCCAAAAGGATATGAAGAGGAAACTTCAAGATGTAGTATAAGGAGAACGTTTAGTGGCAGAGTATGAGGAGGAATATACTCGTCTGGCTAGCTTTGTGTCGGATGAGATAATTTCGGAGGAAAGGATGATATCTAAGTTTATTGGAGGTTTGGATTGGAAAATACGGCATCACTTTCTAGGAAATCCATCTTTACAAACATTTGGTGACGTAATGAATGTCGCATTGCTTCATTGCCAAGATCACCGTTTACATGTGCAAGGGAGTAAGAAGGTTTCAGTGTCGGGGAAACCTAGTAAACAAGGAGGTAATGGTGCCGGTGGGGAACTACACTCATCTCAACCGTCGGGAAGCAAGAAGAAGGAAAGGGACACCCAACAAGGGAATTTGTCCAAGAGACAACGTTTTGGGGGTTTTAATTTTGGTGGTAGCAATTTCAGGTACGGTCAGGGTGCCCAGTAGCAGTAGGTGGGACAGCAAGGCCAGGCAAGCAAGAGTATTAATGGGGGTCGAGGCCATCCAAATCAAGGCTTGGGGCAATTTCAAAATAATTGGGGTCGTTATTCGGAGAATATGGCGGGCCATTATTTTTAATGTGGGGGAACCGGGTCACTTTATAAAATATTATCCACAGTTGATTGGGGGACAGTTGCCTAGAGTTCCTCAGCAGCAGTAGGCACATCTACCTCCACCAACGCCTATTCCTACCGTTCCTCCACAACAGGGACAATTATAGTATAAGCGTGTTAATCATATTCAAGATGCTTTACTTCCTCCAGCCCCGCCCACGCCGCCAGCTATCGAGGGTAAGTTTCCCATTCATGGGTATATGGGTCGTGTGTTATTTGATACGGGTGCAATGCACTGATTTATTTCTATAAGTTTTGCTCAATCGAAGGAGTTAATTAAGTCTTCATAAAGTACCCTTACTAGTGTCGAATCCTCCATGGGTGATGGTTCACTCATTTTCTTTGTTTGTAAAAGAATAGAAATAAACCTTGGTAATTTGTGTTTTGAAGCCGATTTACTCGTCCTGGATATGGTCGGGTATGATGTTATCTTGGGTATGGATTGGTTAGTGAAATACCGTGCGATAGAAAATTGTTATGGGAAGAGTATAGTCTTTGCCATTCCAGGGCAAGAGATGTTTTTAGTGGCTATGCCTCTTTCGAAGGGAGGTTCTAGCACGTATTTATATTGCATTACAGAGGAGACTTCTCGTGATATAGCCGATTCCCTAGATTCGATTCCCATTGTTAGAGACTTTGAGGATTTTTTCGGGAGATACCGGGTTTACCTCCAAGTCGGGAGATTGAGTTTGTGATTGATTTAGCATCGGGAACGCGGTCGATTGATAGGGCTCCGTACCGTATGGTACCTATGGAAATGAGGAAGTTAAGAGATCAGATTCAGAAGTTGTTAGAGCAGGGGTTTATTAGGCGTAGTACATCACCGTGGGGTGCTCCTATTTTTTTTTAATAAAAGAGATGGTTCCCTCTGGTTGTGTGTTGATTATCGGGAATCGAACAAGGTTACCATTAGGAACAAATACCCACTACTTCGGATTGATGATTTATTTGATCAACTAAAGGGAGCGTCGTACTTCTCTAAGATAGATTTGAGGACTGGGTATCATCAGCTGCGGATTTGAGAGCAGGACGTGTTCAAAACTTCGTTCTTAACTAGGTATGGGTCCTATGAGTTTTTGGTCTTGCCTTTTCAGCTAACCAATGCTCCTGCTGTGTTTATGGGCCTTATGAATAGAGTGTTTTGGGACTTCCTGGACCAGTTTGTTATCATGTTTATTGATGACATCCTAGTTTATTCTCAGACTGAAGCCGATCATGCTAAGCATTTACAGTTTGTATGCTAAGTTTGAAAGGTGTGATTTTCGGCTATAGGAAGTGCAGTTTTTGGGTCCATTGTGATAGCTGAGGGAATTTTGGTAGATCTGAGTAAAGTTATAGTGGTGAGGGAATGGGGTCAACCCACGACACCTATAGAGATTCGCAGCTTTCTGGGTTTGGTTGGCTATTACCGCCGATTTATTAAGGGTTTTTCCAAGATTTCCAGCCCTTTGATTAATATGACTCGGAAGGGAGTGAAGTTTGTTTGGGATGATTCTTGTCAAGTATCTTTTGATGAGTTTAAAGATAAGTTGACTTCTGCTCCAGTACTTGCGTTACCGAAGCCGAGGGTGGACTATTTAGTCTTTACTGATGCATCTCTGCAGGGATTGGGAGGGGTGTTGCAGCAAGAGCATCGGGCTATTCCTTATGCTTCTCGCAAGCTAAAGCCCTATGAAAATAATTATCCAGTGTATGATCTGGAGCTTGCGGTGGTAGTATTCGCCTTAAAGATTTGGAGACATTACCTTCTGGAGGGAAAGTTTAGTCTTTTCACGGACCACAAATCGTTGTAATATTTATTTTCGTAGAAGGATTTGAATATACGAGAACATAGATGGTTAGATTTTGTGAAAGACTATCAATTTGATATTAATTATCATCCGGGTAAGGCGAATGTGGTAGCAGATGCACTGAGTCGGAAACCCAAGGGGGAGTTAGCGAGGGTATGGAAGGCTAAATGGAAAGAACTTAGCCAGGAGGATGCGGTAGCAAGGGAATTTATGTCGACGTTGACCGTTAAGCCTATGATTGTGACGAGAGTTGTGGAAGCTCAAGGAAGGGGCAAAGATTGCCAAGATCGTATATGCCAATTGTTAACCGAGGGAGCGGAATCTTACTCTATAAGTTTTGAGGGTGGGTTACATTTCCACGGGAGACTTATTATTCTAGAGGAAGGAGATTTGAGACGGACCGTTATGACTGAATCTCATGGGTCCATATTTACAGTATATCCAGGTGGAGACAAAATGTACTAAGACATGCGTCGTCAATATTGGTGGGCGGGTATGAAAAGGGACATCTCAAAATTTATTTCCCAATGTACTACTTGTCAATTGGTGAAAGTAGACCATCAGCGACCAACGTGATTACTATAACATTTAGAAATACCGGCATGGAAGTGGGAAAGTGTCTTGATGGATTTCATCACGGGACTGCCAACGTAACAAATAGGTCATGATTCCATTTGGGTTATCGGCGATCGTCTAACCAAATCAGCACATTTATTACCGATATGTACGGATTACAATATGGCTCATTACTCCCGGCTATTTATTGTGGAGATTGTGAGAATCCATGGGGTGCTCGTTAATATAGTTTTCCGATTGAGGCAAAATTTTTGTGTCCCATTTTTAGCGAAGTTCTTAAGAAGAAATGGGAACCGAATTAAAATTGAGTACCTCTTACCACCCTCAAACGGATGGACAGATGGAAAGAGTCAACCAAATGTTGGAGGACATGCTCAAAATGTGTGTACCTGACTTCAAATGAGGATGGAAACCATACCTTCCCTTGGTCAAATTTGCTTATAACAATTCGTACTAATTCACAATAGGTATGGCACCTTATGAAGCATTATATGGTCGGCCGTGTAGATCACCTACTTGTTGGTTGGAAGTAGGGGATAATAAGTCTCTTGGACCTGAAATGATCCAAGATACCTCTTCCAAGATTGATCTCATTCGCAACTGCATCCGAATCGCTCAAGACCGTTAAAAGAGTTATGCCGATGTGAATAGAAGGCATATGGAATTGGAGGTTGGAGATTAAGTTTTGGTACGAGTGTCGCCAATGAAGGGAATAGCACCATTTGGGAAGAAAGGGAAGCTTGTGACTCGCTATGTAGGCCCTTTTCTCATTATTGCTAAAGTAGGCCCCGTAGCTTATCAACTCGCCTTGCCGGAACACCTACAACAGATTCATGATGTGTTTCATGTTTCATCCTTAAAAAAGTACAAAAGGTGTGAAAGAGGTCACTGGCACATTCCTTTGGATGATATTGAATTGCAACCCGATATTTCCTAAAAGGAACAACTAGTTGCAATCTTAGATCATGGGGAGCATAGGCTAAGGTCTAGGGTGGTGCCTTTGGTTCGGGTCCAATGGGGACATCACAACATCGAGGAATCGACAAGGGAGCAGGAGGACGATATTCGAGAGAAGTATCCACACCTCTTTTTATAAGGTACGCCTTAATTTTGAGGGCAAAATTCCCTTATAAGGGGGGAGTATGTAATAACCCTTGTTTTTGAGTAATTGTTTTTATATCAATTTTCCATGTGAGGTAATTATATAAAAAAAAATGGAAGTTGGAGTAAATATTATTTTAAGTTATTTGAAAGATAATATTTACTACATTTTGCATATTTACTATTAAGTGAATGTTAATAGCATCATCTTTTGTTTTGTGGCGTCGTTGCGCCTAAAGCGACGAATATGATTTGAAATGATGTTGAATCATGAAATAGTTTATATTATTTCGGATGCCAATTTAGAGGGTGCGATTAGTCGTGAAATAGTCGAGATAGTCAAAATAAGTGCCATGTTGTATTTTTGAGTTCCGGGTACTTTTGACCGTTTATGGCTTAATTATGTTGTTACGAATCATTTTAATGGTGTAGTAACATTTAAACATAGAATTTAGTATTGATGGGCATTTAAGTCTTTCAACCACATTTATTCTCTTATACATGTCTTAAACCTTGAGAGAAAGAGAGAGAAAGAGAAATTAGAAGAAAAGAAGAAAACGAAAGAGAGCTTGAATTGGAGCTTGAATTTATTTCTACCGGAAGACAATCCAAGATTTCAGCCTTAAGGCAAGTTTCTAACTTGCAATGCTATGTTCTATTATGGATAAATTGTATTGATAGTTGTGTATTTGAAAGAATTGAACAAATTGTGGGTTTTGAGAAATTTGGTTTTTAAATCCTTAAAAAGGGTATTAGATTTGATTTAAGTTGGTGTTAGTAAGTGTTGATTGGTTTAGAAATGGTTTGGGGCTAATATCAGTTGATTTGGTTGAGATTTGAGAAGATAAGTATGAGTTTTGGGTAAAATTTAGGGTTCATAACCCGTAGCCTCCAAACTTGGCAAATCGATTCGCCCTCCCTAGTGAATCGATTCGTTTAGAAGGGAGGCTACAAGTCTGGGGAGCCGAATCGATTCGGGTTAAGGCTGAATCGATTCGGCATAAGACAGGGAGTTTGGTATTCTTAGCCGAATCGATTCTCTTTTAAGGGCGAATCGATTCGGCCCCTGGGGGGAATCGATTAGGAATCTTGTTGTTTTAGGATGTTTTTCTAGGTTAGTTTTTAGCCATTTTCTTCTAGGTTTAAGGCCTAGGAACCTTCTATTATGAAGTAAAATAGAGTACTAGAGTCTAGTATTAGGAAAATGAATACTCTAGATTAGAGGGGGGTTATTGGGCTTACTTCGGGGGCTTTATAATGGATGTAAGGTAATTTCATTAATTAGTAAATTAACCTAGGACTAGGGAAAAGTAGGTTTACTTAGTTTTGGACTTTTAGAGATTTGGATGAGGTATTATTATAGATGATGGCTTAGGGTTGTCGTTAAATTCATGGAAACGAATATGGAAACAAAATTAAACATTGTGGTTTATAAATTATGATATAAAATGCTTATGGCTCCGGATAAAAATGTAACGTACATTTTAATTTGGCATATCTTGTGAATATTGACTTGCATATACATACCTTTCTAAATGCTATCATAAGGGAAGTTACGCGAATGAGGTGAAGTCCCCTGGCTAGTGAATGCAGGGTGAATATAGTCCTCATCCATAGGACCGTTAGTTATATTGTGATGTTACTTTATTCGAAGTGAGGTAATTCTGGATATGGTTACCACTCACTGTCGAAGTTATATGGCCACTTCCCACGCTACGCAATTTAGGATGCCCAGGTTGTCTTGGTGATAGGCCCTAGAAGATGATAGCTATTTAGGGGCGCATCTAGTGGGGTGACTCCCGGAAGGATGGTCTTAGAATCGTTATGTATTGTGATTATAACTATTCTCTCGTGTATTAAATCAATTGTTTCAAATAAGTTTCCGATTGAGAACTTGAACTTGTGAAATCTTATTTTGCCAACTGACTTCTAAGCTTATTAAAGTAAAATTGAGTTTTTTCTTCTTGCATTAATGCATAATTATCATTATAAATGACTTTTCGCTAGGTTGTGCATGTAGAAGAGAGGTGAGGATTATTTTATTGTGAAGAGAGAAATAAACTTGTTCATAATGCTAGATATTCATAACTGTCATACATTTTATTCACATGCATATCATATCAATCGAGCCCTGACCCGTTTATATCTCTTGTTTTTGTACGAATTCTCTTTACACCCAGGTGCTCTGCCGCATGGTCGCCCGTGTTGAACTTTCCATCCAAGTGTCCTGGAGCTATAACATTTTTGCAGATGTTGTAGGATATTTAGTATAGACGCCTCTATCTTTTTGTACTCTAGTTATGATCAATCCATATATTCGGGTGTGTTGCCCAAATTTTGTACTTGTTCATGTAATGCTATATTTAAATTTTAATACTCGGTGTAACCTGCTTGTAATGGTCTGTTAACCGAAAGCTTATTCAGTTATTATGTTGTATATGATTGTTAATCTAATTGTCTGAATTTATTTACGTCCACCTTCTTTTTTAGTTGGATTGTTTAAATAATTTTCTTTAACTTATAAAAAAAATTAAATTAAATTTTGACAGCCGTTTTCTAAAATAATTGGTGGTTATCTCGTATTATTCTTTTTACGACAGTAATGCTAAGAATGGACCATCTATGATTCCTGTATTTGACACCCCGACTAATTAAATACCGGGTAGCTACTCCTTTATTAAATTAATTCAAAATGCCAAGTTGGATCAGTTAATAGCATCACTGTCGAAAACATTTTTTTATTATTACTAACCACCTAGTATTTAAAAAGTAAGTTGCCAAATTTTAATTTAAGTCTGATTAACATGCAAAAAGTGAAATGAAGAAATAAATAACACCATTCACCATACTGAAGTAAAACGAATAACCATCACAATAGAGTAAATAAAGGCTGGAGGAAAACTCCTCACTACAATCCCACAACTGATAAGTAAAACGAATACTGAAACAATACATGCTAAAGTCTGAAAACTGAAATGTAAAAGATGCTCTAAATAGAAATGGGCAACATGCCCTACAACTGATAGATAGTGACTCTGGAATCCAAAAGATAGAAGCGACTATAAGCAAATCCCTGTAGCTTCCACAAACAGCTACAGCTCGTCACCTGAATGAGAATCCTATGCTTGGTGTCCCTGTGGCTGGGCACCTAAAATGGTTTTACAAGAAAAAGATTTGAAAAGCAAACGGGTCAGAGCCCGAATGTGGAGTTATATTTTAAAAACCTGCAAGTGCTTTAAAAACATTTAAAACATTAAATGCAAAATACATGTTAGGACGTACACTCACATGATATTCTCACCTCTCGTCTAACTGTGCACTCCTAACGTAAGTTCCCATCTATAACGACACAAACCACTAGTTAAGCGACATCATCTCTAGCTAGACTATCATAGGCCCTACCCTTTTTACTCGGTTCTAATTAACATCATAACACTCGTAATTAAATAGGGAATTTAACGTAAACTCAGATACTCAATATGCAATATATATAACTATCAGTTAACTCGTTATATTTCTCGAAACAATACCGTAATATATTCACAACAATGACGTGAAGTTTCCCATTAATTAAGTGTATATTATTCACATCATAAATATACAATACAAGCACCCCGAGAACTAAGCTGCGGTGCACACATACTCTTCTATCCATCCCGGTACATCACGTACATAAGGATCACATATTCCGAATCTCTCAGGAATAGTTCAGATAACACAAATCACAAATAGTGGAGGCGAACACAGTCACATCACATGGGTCACGCACATACCTACGCTCCCACGATCAGCGGACTTATTAACGTCCCAATAAGTCTTTCTCTGACCTATGTTCATCGAGGTACCAGTCTATATCCCCCCCCCCCCCCCCGTAGGCACACAAGGATTAGAAGGTCCTAAGCGAACGTAACCTCCCGTGATAGCAAGTATGGTAGGTATGTCATACACACAATCCATATACCAATACTAAGTAAACACACGTCTTAGTAATATCGTATTTTAATCGTAGTACATATTGCACTCTCGTACCAACTATAGTTATTACAATTCATACTATTCCGGTTTGTAATTATACGCGCCATAATTCATCCTCACGTCGTAGTAGGCACTAACGTCTCAACCCAAATGGTTCATTGAATATAACTCTCGTATATAATTTACTTCTCTCAATAACCCCAAAAGTCCCAAATCTATCCTCACATCATCAAAGTAAGGTCATCTATATCCTCGAACAAGTTTACGGGACTCCAAAAATCAAAACAGTCCAAAAAGGACCAAACTGTCAACTCGTTAGAAGTCTCGTTCGAACGAGACTGTTCGAACGAGATTCCTCTGCCAACTCGTTAGAAACCTCGTTCGAACGAGGCTGTTCGAACGAGGTTCCAGTTCGTTCGAACGAACTGTACCTTCTAACGATATCTCGTTCAAACGAGATATCGAACGAAATCCATTCTCATTAGCAGCGACTGGTCAACTCGTTAGAAGCTCGTTAGAACGAGTTCGTTTGAACGACCTGGGTAGGGGCTTCTAACGAGATGCCAGATTCGTCCCATATTTTTCCCTTCCTCGTTTTTAACCATTTTAACACTTCTAATCTCATCCAAAGTTCATTCCAACAACGTTTTATGGTCTCTAAGTGATCCTAAACATATTCAAGTCAACTCCTAACATGTTTTCAAGGATTAAATCTCTTCAACATCAATCAACATATGAATTTCTACACTTTTCCCCAATTATATTAAGAACATGAACCCTAACAGTTTGAATCATGAATTAACCCAACAAAATCCGTTTTAATTTCTTTACAATCATATATATCATCAGTAAAAACATCTACCTATCATTCTACATGCAATCCTTCTCAAATTTCTCAAGTTTTATGATCTAAACTACATGGGTTTTCATTATCTTTCAAGAACAATTGATATTCTCCAATTTCTAACATGGAAAAGACATTCTCAGAAATTAAATGAAATAAAGTCACTTGCCTTGGTTTGATTTCTGACTTTGGTGTAGGTTTGATGATGTTTTTCTGCAGAATCTCCTCTCTCCAAGCTCCTTCTCCAATGGTGGCTTAAGGTGGCTAGGGTTTGTTTTGGGGAAAGTTGTAAACCTAAAGATAACCTCTGTAGCTTAATGGTTTAATATGGGATGGTTAGTGGGCTTAGTGGGTTTAATCCACATCAGATTTACATCTCTAATTTTCGTCACTTTTAATTCCTCAAAATGTAAGACTACCAAAATACCCTTTAAGTTGCCGGTATGGACTAAAAATACCCCGGGACCCAAACTATACCCCCGGCTAGTGTTTTCTGACTATCTCGACCCTTCCGGACGCGTTGGCGCACTCAAAACGACCATACAGATTATAGATTTTAAATTCACTTTTATTATCAAAATATTACACCGTGACGCGGCGGTCCCACGCGTCTCAATAAAATTTCCAAATTGCCGTATATAAATCTCACGACAAATTTTATAATACCAAGTTCATATATAATCATATATGCACATAATCAAATACCAACTCGCATCACATTAGTATTTATAACCCGGATTAATTTCCAATTAATACGCATTTAATTAATTAATCCCAAAATAAATATAGTCAAAAGTACGGGGTATTACACTGTAATTATTGGAATATCGGACTAGCCACCTCTTATTTTAATAAGCAGGGTGTCACATCAACCTCATTAAGTTCGCCTTAAATCTTATTTCATAAAGAAATCTGTAAGTTATAATTTGTAAAATTCTATACTCGAGTTTAACTAGCTATCAACCTGTGGATGGGATTAATGCATGGATAAGGAAATATCAAACTTTGGGTGCATAATAGTCTTGAACCCATTTTAATGGGTTTATATGGTAGCAAATGCCTAACACTATGTCAATATTGTAAAAAAAATGGAGAGAGAGAGAGAGAGAGAGAGAGAGAGAGAGAGATTTTCATTTTAATTGTATTATATACTCAAAGGGTATTATCCCTATTTACAGTATAAATCATGGTATCCCAAGAGACTCTTTAATAATAAGGGATATAAGTTGGCATCTATAAAAATACATATTTTATAATACTCCTCTCGAATGTACTCTATTTTCACCATTCAATAATTTTTGCCTCATTAAAACCTTACTAGAGAAAAACCCAGTTGAAAAAAGCTAAAGTGAAGGAAAAAGAGTATAATTTTTTTATTATCAATGAATCGGTGTTGGACAATATTATTGTTGCCTCATTAACACCTTTAACAGGAAAAACTAATGAGAAAAAATCTAACTAAAGTAAAAAAAAATATGCATATGTCCAAAATATAGTGTTCTTTGATTCACCCCTAATAAAATGCTCCCCTGATTGGACACTCCCTATGATTATGGAATTTCTCTGATGATTGAGTAGATGCAGTCCTACAACCTTTGTTACTTCAATCTCATTTTCTTCAGAAGCTCGACGTCCATAAGAATTTGGTGAAGAGTATCGAATTTATTTGACTTCAATAGCATCTCTTATGGAGTTTATATGTTGCATAACTCTTCTTGAGTTCATGTAAATTGAAGAACTGAAATGTGTTTGTCATATCTCCCTCGATGTAACTCGTTATATTTAAGCTATACATGCGTCATTGCCTTCATAGGTAGTGATAATTATATGTTTTGCTGGTTCAATTCATAAGTGCTTTGATTGTTCTTGGTGAGGATCACAGAGAACCCTCATATACATAACGAACAAGACGTGGATCGTTAGATTTAAAATATAACATCAATAATTCGACAAATGTATCACATAATATGTAAGGACAAATTTTCAAACCGAGTCAATTTGTAACTATTTTCTTTATCCCATGGTTGGACAAAACTTATTTGAATCATAGGTTAGGACTTGAGTTGTGTTCCCTTCAAGCCTATGATGTGTGATTCAAAACTATGAAACAAAGCTAAGGCGACATCAAGGTTATATTGGATTGCATACTAATTTTTCGTCTTCAATATCCGAGGGATATCAACGAAGGTATGAATATATATTAATGTTTCATCCCTAGATACATTTCGGTGTTGTTTTATAAAATTTGTTTGAGGACTTTTTGTAAAATATTTTTGAAAAAAAATATTTTTTGGGTTTAAGTTCGTTTGAATAGGTTTATACAGTACATTCGAACGAGATGCGAATGTCGTGAGAACAACCTTGAAACAACCATCAAATGAAGTATTTTTGTTAATTAGAGATAGATAGTTTGAATGATATCAGAATGTTCATTCGAACACGATTTTTGTTGGTTCGAATGAGATGAGTTTTTCTTTTGAATGAAACATATGTTTTTGTTCAAATGAGTTGCCTCAAAAAATCTTTCAAATTTGTGTTTTCTATAAATATACAAGTATGGCATCAATTTTGTCAGCGGTCTTTTACGAAAACATTTGTCCAAGATAAATCTTGTGCCTCCCAAACTTTAGTTTTCACCCAAGTTTGAGATTCAAGAATTCTAGATCTATATGTTTGTTTGCGATCTCTTATGTATTGCACCATACTGGCTTTCTTTTCATACTGTGAACATTTCAAGTGGTGGAGACCGTGATTGTGTTGTGTGGCGGCTGGATTAGTCATGAGACAAGTAAGATCGATAGGATACCGAGACATAGGAATGCACCTGTGTTGTGTGGGTTTTGAAAGGTACCCAATAATGGTTGCGATGAAGGTTACAAGGAACGAGGAAGCGCATCAAGGCTCGAAGGTGTCGACTCTATGAGTAAGTGTAAGTTATCAATTTAAATAGACCTATATTGTAGTGGACTTGTGTGGCTGGGCCGTCCGAGATTTTTTCCACTGCGGGTTTTCCTTGTACGTCGCATTGGTGTGATTTGCTTATTTAATTCTTACTTATACTCACCTAGATGCATGCTTAGGTTAAGACTAAAATTGGTAAAATTGTCTAACAGAACACTTGTCGCTTTCTTTGGTGAAAAGTTTACAAAAATTATGAAAAATTAAAATTGGTGTTTTTCTCTACAAACCCTAAGGGCACATATATTTCTCAAATTGGTATTAGAGCGGGTTACACTAATTTGTTGTGTTAGATCCATGTTTTATGCTGTTTTACGATTTTGGCTATTTATCTCTCTCTCGGGTTGTTTTAGTTTTTTCTTAATGGGTCATCACAACGATAAGTTGTCTGACGTGTTTAGTCATGATGACTTTGATATTCTATAGGAGTTTAATGAGTTTCATGACCGTGCCGATAAATTAATTTGTTTGAATTTGAAGATTGCAAAAATTATTAAATTTCTTAAAAAGGAAAGTATTCGTTTAAAAGATGAAGTTGACTTTTTGCAAATGGTTCAAACTCAAAGACATCTTCTTCGTGAGAAGTGAATATACATGAATCTTGATTTCTTTAGAAGTTTTCAAGAAAGAGAGTGAGGATATAGTACAATTTTTAGAGAAATAATTAAAGGACTCTAAATTTTCTAAGTTTAATGAACATTCCATTGAGGATAATGATAAATTGATTAAACATTTGAGAACACGTGAAAAGACTCTTAGGGATACGTTCTCTTGCATTGACGAGGAGCGAGATAACCTTCTAGGTATGATTGAAAATTTTAAGGAGTCCCTTATGTTTGGAGAGCCTAATTGTATGATTTAGTCTAGGATTTTGAGGTTAAAAGATGATTTGAAAGACTCAAGTAGTGTTGGCATTGACTTCGACAATATTAATTCTCCTGCTCCTAAAACCATGACCAATGTTTATTTTAGAGTGTTGACTGTTTCCCAAGATGTTAGAAAAGACCAGCCCATATGTATTATTACTCGTGTTTACACATGTTTGCAATGTGGTAGGAAAGGTCACCTTAGGAAATTTTGTTACGATCTTAGAAGAGGTCCTAGAAAGTCTAGATTAAGGGTTACTATGATTCCCAGATCCCGTGGCGTTAAGTATTCATCTATTTGGGTTAGGAAATCAGTTTTTGAGGCATTGAATGTTAGACCGGTGGAATCTCTCTTGTTTTCACATGATTCATCACATGTTATGTATTGTGGGTGATTGAGATTGCATGCTTGTCATACACTGGTATTAGTCTTCATGTTATATGATTGTTACTGTTATGACGTGTTTATTTTTCGTATATTGATTTTTCATTTTTGGGGGTCTTAATGATAAAATAACAAAAAGATTTTGTTTATCTTTTGAGTTTTTTTTAATTGGTATGGTTTTGAAAAATGTTCAAAAACCTCAAAAAGATTTTTGGTTTTTAGTGTAGTTTATTTTTACACATATTGTGTGGCATATCGGCGTGTTTGAATTCCATTCCTTCCATGTATCCATGTGGCTAGGACATTTGATTTTGATTTTCAATGCTTGAATTGTTCTTAATTACGTTTATGTGAAATAGTTTGAAATTTTTTTGCATGATGGATTCACTTTGTATATTCCTCCGTACACACTTTACATGAACTTTTTTATATTTTAACTTCATATGTCACGTGAGCTAAGTGAGGTGTTCTACCAACAATCTTGTTATAAAAATAAAATTTGACTGTGAGGGATTTATGCATGTAAAAACCACTGCTCATAAGTCTGTAATATTTTTTAAAAAAAATATGAGTGTGAACGAAAAAAGGGATACAAAAGGATAAATCTCCTTTGGGTGAAAGGTCACCGTTGGCAAGAGCATAAAACAATTGAGATGAAATAAAAATAGAAAAAAATTCAAGGCCAAATTTTTTACATTGATGCTTTAAAAATTAGATATATCAAATGAAAAGGAGAGAGAAAAATGATATATATTTTTTAGGGTGTTTAGTTGAAGATCAATAGGTTTGCACAATGAGTTCTAGTTGAACATAATTATTTTGATGCTATTGATTCGATAATAATCAAAATTTCTAGCCAAGTGTGCAACGTGTTTGTTTGTCCTTTTGAGTTCATTATTTGACATGTGAGGCTAAATTGAATGTTGATAAATTATTTCAGTCAAATAGAGCTACTTGGACATGTTTGAGTGATTGAGTTATTTTTTCTTGTTTCTAGTTCACACCCCTTCACTTCATACCATCATGTTTAGACATATTAATACTATACGAGTGTGTAAATATTATGTGTTTTCGTCTTTTGTGGTCGTTTATACCTATATATAGTTGTGCTTCATTGGTATATGTGTGGTTATATATATGGTATGTTTTGTTTTTTGAGTCTTTGCATTTTTATTTCATCCATGTGTGCCATATGATCTTGGATTTATATTGGCATGGGTTATGATCGTCTTGGTATCTTATACTTAAATACTTTCATCTTAGTTGATATCATTTTTTCGTAGTTTGAATTATTTGTGATTGTGTTTCTGAACTATTTATCTTTGCATGACTTTCTTCACACCATTTCACGATATATTTATTTTTCCCTATGATTACCCATGCTTCACTTATGAGGAGATTTGGTTTATTGGGGAGATATGTTTTACTACTGTACACCTTATTCTTTGTCTATTGTTGAACAAAAAGGAGAAGAAATTGCATTTAACTCTTCTAGTGTTGGAGTTCTTTAATTTAAGAAGAGACGTCTTTTCTTTGGTAGATGTGGTTAGATAGGGGGGGGGATTTTTCATAAGCGATTTATATATAATTATATTCTTTTTGCATTTGAAGGTGTGTTTAACTATGAAAGTTAGTAGCGATGAGACAGAGATTTACATAAGAGCAAAGATACTCAAAGATACATTAGATTTCATGCCTAGTTTTCATCTTCAACGTCTAAGGGATCTCAATGAAAGTATAAATGCATATTAGTGTTTGATCCCTTGATACATTTGGGTGTTATTTTATAAAAGTTGCTTGAACCTTTTTCGTAAAGTTTTTTTGAAAGAATTTTTTTTTTGGTTTAAGTTCATTAGAACGATTTTATACAGTTCCTTTGAAAAAGATGTGAGTGTCGTCAGAATGACCTTCAAATGAATATCAAACAAGGTATTTATGTTAATTAAATATATATAGTTCGAAGCTAGTTCGAATGAGATTAGAATGTTCCTTCTAACAAGGTTTTTATTGGTTCGAACGACGTAAGGTTTTCTTTTAAACAAACCATATGCTTTCGTTCGAACAAATTGCCTCGAAAATGTGCCACCTCAAAATTTATGTTTTCTAATCAATACATAGGTCTGGAATCAATTTTCTAAAATGTCTTTTGTGAAAATATTTTTCAAGATAAATCTTGTGCCTCTTAAACCCTAGTTTACACCCAAGTTTGAGATTCAAGAATTCTATATCTATATATCTCTTTGAGATATCTTATGTGTTGCACCATACTAGTTTTCTCTTCATATTATGAGAATTTCAAGTGGTGGAGATCGTGTTTGTGTTGTCAGTGACTGGACTGGTCACGAGACAAGTAAGATCGACAGGATACCGAGACGTAGGAATGCGCATGCGTTTAGTGGGTGTTGGAAGGCTCCCAATAGTGGATGCAAAAAAGGTTACAAGGAAGGAAGAAGCGCATCAAGGCACGAAGGCGTCGAGTCTGTGAGTAAGTCTGCGTTACAATTGTAAATAAACGTATATCATAATGGACTTG
Source organism: Sambucus nigra (assembly GCA_949130495.1). NCBI lineage: Eukaryota > Viridiplantae > Streptophyta > Magnoliopsida > Dipsacales > Adoxaceae > Sambucus > Sambucus nigra. Next base: position 56,430,005 of record OX422214.1, read on the forward strand.
TATGGCTGTGCCATGTGAGGTTTTTCTCGTAATGGGTTTTCCTCATAGATCATCGTATTGTGGTTTGTGTGACACCCCTCCTAAATAAATACCGGGTGATCAGTCCTTTATTAAATTAAAGCAGGATTCCCATTTGGTTCACTCTCAGCATCATTGTCGAAACCCATTAATTTCTAATCATCTTTTAGTTAATTAAGCTGGTGTCAATTTTATATTAATTACTAATCATTTATTATTTTTTAAGGCAGTGTCAATTTCATCTTTTTCATTTTAACAGATAACAGTATATAAACTAGGTTAAACTATTGACACAGTATAGAGTCAAAACCATCACAGGATATAAATAAATAAATAAATGTCTTGCTGAGTAAACTATCGGCTACAAAATCCAAAACCAAATCCAAATAATAAATCGAACAGATGAATAAATAAATCCCAATACAAGTCTGAAATGAATAAACTAAATAAGGTGTTGTAGGGTAACATGATCGAAGATGAAATACTGGGATAATGAAATCCTAATATAGAATGAACGACTGAGGCATCTAATCCAAATCCTGCATCCATCCACATATGATGCAGTTGTGCATCCCTGGAATAGATAAGCAAGTCTAGCGTCCCTGTGGCTGGATACCTAAAATGTTTTGAAAATATTTTTGACAGGGGTTAGAACCCCAAAAAATTGAAAAACATTTGCAAATGATTAAGGTTGCAGTAATTAAAATGCATGAAAACGTTTCATATTTAAGCTAGTGTCACTCTCTCTTGAGATAATCCTTGCCCCTCAACTAATGTGCACACCTACTGCTTTCTTCATAACCCACCTAGTTATATTATCCCATCTAACTAGCCTTGGTATGAACCCTTCCTTATCGTTTACTCTAGATCGAGTAATATTACCATTGATTATTAAGTTATTTCACCCAGTAACTCTTTTATTCCATTAAAATAAAATCATATAACGTTTCACCAGTTATATCATTAATACAATTTCACTTCATGTATTTTACCCATATATAAATATTCACACTAATTCTATATGTATAATAATACTACAACATTCACACACATGTCGTATATAATATCCATCCTCCTGAGTAATAACTCACCAGATGTTTTCTCTAAAATGCTATCACCCCAGGTATACTCAATCCAACCCGGATACCACTAGACGGTTAACTCACACCGACTCAGGAAATAAAATAATAAGCGTAGTGGAGGCGGTCATAGTTCCCCGAGTGTGAGACCGAATCTTACCCAAGACGTCTCACCCCAAAAAGAATCACAACATAATATACCAGACGCTATGACCTGGGGATTATACTCTCCCTACTTTCACGAGACAAAGGATTCACCCACATCGGGCAACCTCCTACGATAGCAATTGAGGGATATGTATTCCTATAAATATCATTCACATCGATATCTATAATAAGCAACCAAACATATATATATATATATATATATATATATATATATATATATATATATATATATATATATATATATATACACAGACACACACACACACACACACTATCACACTATCCGTATATCTGTATAATTAAAGTTAATTAAGTTCGCCTAACCCATGCTTATCTCTCTTGGCACTAGCCTATGATAACCGAGTCTATCTACCCAACTCTGATTTTCTTTATAATACTGGTTCACAATTTGGGTCAACTCACTTTACCCGAAATCCCATCCCAATATCCGCAATTTTCTCCATTTCATACTATTTCCAAAAATGTCCAAGCCTTGGATTTCTTTCAATTTGGCAAAACAACTCCCCTAACATACCCTACTGAAATCAATTATGTCCCTTCTCAAATTTTAAAAATAACACAAACGTTTTCCAAATAATTTATCATGAATTTAGAGCATAAATAGAAAAAATTTCCCAAATCTCGGTAGCCGAATCGATTCGCCTTGGGGACCGAATCGATTCGCTGTGAGTTGTTTATGATAGGGGAAGAAATGGTATCTAATCCTATTGTAATCGTATCTCAGTTTGGGAGATTTATTTTAAGGGGAGACGTTTTTTCAAGTAGGTCATTTATTTGATAAAGGGGAGAATTAATTTAGGGGGAGTATTTATTTTCTATGCATTTAATATTCTTATTCCCTATGCGTTTGATAGTTTTCTTAAGTGTGCAGGAATTCTTCTAAATGGAAACTTTCATCGGCAAAGATATTTATCCTTGGGTTTTGAGTCAAGCTATGTAATTTTTATTTTGGGTGGGATATTTTTTAAGTCTAGTAGAGCTTGACGGCCCTTTAGGATTTTTGTTTCGTTTTTGTCTCGGAATAACCAAAGGGGGAGATTTGTAAGGACACATATTTCAAATTGAGTCCTTTGTTGTTTTGTCTTAATTACGAACAAAAACATTTGAGTCATATGATAGTATTCAAGTGTATCCATCCAAGCCTATGACGTGTTAGTTGAAGACTTAGCGGCTAAGATTATAAAGATTCATCATATGCCGGGTTTATTGTGCCTCGTTTCTACGTCAAGAACATTGTTTAACATTGCTTTTAAGGTATGAATGCATTTTATATATATATAGGAGCTTGGAAATTTATTGTGTCTATTTTATAAAAAAATTATAAATAGTTTTAACGACTTTGTTTTACTCAGAAAATATTTTTTTAGAACTTTTCACAAAAAGTTTTGGGCTTACAAAGAATTTCCCATTTTCTGACATGTCGTTTGAACGAACTGAAATCTCGTTCAAACGAGATTCCCAGGTCGTTTGAACGAGACTTCTAATGAGATTTCCTTTTTCTCACTGGATTATCGTTAGTAAAGTCGTTCGAACGAAAATGTCATTCGAACGAGTTTGGCGAGAACAGTTTTTTTGACAATTTTTTGTAGTTTTCTCCATGTTCCCACTACTTTTTCCCCCACTAACTTTTTGACAGATTTAACTAGGGCGGGAGAAAAATTTTTGAAGAGAATTTTCATAACCTTTTCTTCACTTAGAGTGTTTTTATAGTTAATTCTTCTAAAGAAAAAGTCCCCTTGATTTTTGTTAACATGATTTAATCCTAAGAACAAAATCAAGGTTTCTACACCCAATACATGATTTTAGTTTATCTAATTCCCTATATATATATATATATTGCTTGGAGTTTGTATGGCACCGGGTTCTACTCTACCGTTTGAAGAGTTGTTTGGGTTTACTTCTACATCCCATAAAGAAGAAGACTTGTTTGTTGCTGCGGGGTTCCCACTAGGAGAAAGGCTTCAGGTGAGGGTTGAAGGTTGTTCCAAAGGCCTCATTATTGGATTCCAAGGTTCCGGTGGACTCTGGAATTGTTGACTAGGCGAATGTAGTTACAAGTAGACGCGTCAGGGGCTTGGAAGAAGTCAAGTCGAGTTGTGTAATTCATCTGTCTTGTAATCATAAAACCATACTTAGTGGACTTAAGGCTAGGGACGTCCGAGGTTTTTCCCGTTGTGGGTTTTCCTCGTACATCGCGGCGTAGTGTGTTGTGAATTTATTTTATCTCGCAAAATCACCTAGAATGCATGCTTAGGACTAAAGATAAAATATGGTTTAATTCACTACTCTTGTTTAATTTGGTGCTAAATTAGTTTGGGTATAATTTAATTAATTTAATTCAAGTCATTATTTTTATTGAATGAAATTTGGTTTGGCCTAATTTGGTAATATTGAAAATATTGTGTAGGAAAATTTTAGGACTTGTGTTAAATTAATTTTGGGCTAAAAGTAAATTTCTCATAGTTAACTTCAAGCGCTATTTTTGTTTGTGAGAAAATCCAAAAATTGGTTTGTGTGAATTTTGTGTGCATGTGTGTGTTCACCAAACTTCACTTATTTAGGTTTAATTTTAATTCTGTTTTTAGAAATTAAAATTTGTCATTTGAGTTTGTTGAACCATCTTTATTCCGCATTAAAGGAAATTATACTGTTAAAGGAAACTCATTTTGAAAAATCTACAAATTGGGGATCCTATCACGTCTCCAACAAGTGGTATCAGAGCGGAATCGCTAAATTATTGCGTTTAAGATCCTTTTGAGTTTGTAAAATGGAAAATATGCCCTTTTCAAAATTTTCAGTTTTTTATGGTTCTCGCATGCTTGCACATGACTCCTCACTTGTTATATGATATGAGTAATTGCTTGCATGTTTACATACACTGGTCGTGCCTAATGTTATATCCTTAATAGTTGTATGTTATAGATCATTCCTTAGGAAAGTCTTTTCGCCGAGTCTTTAGTTGGTCACATTGTGGTCGAAAAGGTCATCTTAGGAAGTTTTGCTTTGATCTTCAGCGAGGTCCTAGAAAATCCCTACATAAGGAAACCGAGGTAGCCAAGATTCCTATATCCCGAGATCATCATTCATCGTTAGTTTGGGTTAGGAGATCCAACTTGGTAGCTTTACAAGATAGGATTTTTTATTCTCATTTACTTTCACATGCTTCCTCCCTTGCTGAATCTAAAGTTTGAATGTGTTAGTTGTTTGCATACTTTAGCTTTTGTACTTCGTGCTAAATTATCATGCTAATTGTATGCTTCTTTATCATTGTTTTAGTCTATACTTCATGCTTTATCACATGCTAGAATTATGATTGTTGTTTATCTTTTGTATTATAGTTCTTTCATTTTAGTTTGCATTAAAAGAAAAACACAAAAAGATTTTTGTTTATCATTTGTGTTGTATCTTATGAGTTATTTAAGCTTAATGAAAAATACAAATGGTTTTGTTTGTCTTTTGAGTAAATATTTTATTTTGGTTAAAAAAATTTAAAAACTCAAAAAGTTTTTTGATTTTGTGTGTATTCTAGTTTGACACACTCTATGTGGCATATTCTTGTGTTTGAATCCCTTATTTTTCGCTTCCATGTGGCTAGAACGTTTGGTTAAGATTGTCAATCCTTAAAATATTCTTTACCATGCTTACATGGAGTAGTTGGATTTTGTGTTGCTATAATGGATTCTAATTTTATATGCTTCAATTCACACATGCACGAGCTCACTTGAAATTTTAACTTCACATGTATTCTTGAGCTTTGTGAGGTGTTCTCCTACCAATCTAGTCATCTACGTATTATATGACCTAGGAGGACTAGTCCATGTTAAAATCCGTTGCACGTGAGATTTGTGTGAGAAAGAAAAAAGATATATATAAATCTGCATGGGGAAGGGCTCCGAAAGGAAATATCATCCTTTACGAGTAAGCCACCGTTTGCTTGAACCTAAAAGAAATATGTGTTCCAAAGGCCTAAAAGAATAATGGCATTAAAAGAAAATGTTTTCCATGGACTATTTGTTTAGTTTGATATTGTCATTCGAAAATTAATATGCGTATTTTGGGGGAGATTATCAACGGTTTGCACAATGTCCATTTATCCTAGTTGTACTTTCAATGTCATGACTCTATTGGTTTGTAGAATCATCAAAATTCTAGGCTTTTATGCATTGTGTATGTTTGTTCATTGAGTTCAATCTATATTGTCACATGAGGTTATATTCAAATGTGATAAAGTTTGCAATCAAATGAGAACTCCATGAACATGTTTTAAGTGATTGGGTCTAAATTTAATTGTTACTAGTTCACACCCCTACACTTCCATTTCCATATGACACATTTTTGCCATACGAGTGTGAAAATCTTATTGTATTTAGTGTCATGTGTGGTGTATATACCTATATATATGTGCGTGTGCGTTAGTGATATTCATTATGTCTACATATATATGGTAATTTTTTCTTTGCCTCGCTTTTTAGTCCATTTATGCATCTAATTCATAATTGTTATCTATCGTGTTGCATATTGTTGTTGATATCACATGCTTAGTATCTTATGTATCACATTGGTATCATTTTTTTTACATCTTCGTTGGTATCCGTTATTATTTGTATGGATTAGTTATGATTTGGTTGCCTATATTCGTTTATGCTCTTATCACTCTAAGCTTCATCGTGTTTAAATTAGTTTTTATCCTTTATCTATTCCTGAACAAAAAGGGGGAGAATGATAGGGGAGAAATGGTATCTAATCCTATTGTAATCGTATCTTAGTTTGGGAGGTTTAATTTAGGGGTAGACGTCTTTCTAAGTAGGTCATTTATTTGATAAAGGGGAGAATTAATTTAGGAGGAGTATTTATTTTCTATGCATTTAATATTCTTATTCCCTATGTGTTTGATAGTTTGTTTAAGTGTGCAAGAATTCTTCTAAATGGCAACTTTCATCGGCAAATATATTGATCCTTGGGTTTTGAGTCAAGCTATGTAATTTTTATTTTGGGTGGATATTTTTTAAGTTTAGTAGAGCTTGACGGCCCTTTAGGATTTTTGTTTGGTTTTTGTCCCGGAATAGCCGAAGGGGGAGACTTGTAAGGAAACAAATTTCTAATTGAGTCCTTTGTTGTTTTGGCTCAATTACGAACAAAAACATTTGAGTCATATGATAGTATTCAAGTGTATCCATCCAAGCCTATGACGTGTTAGTTGAAGACTTAGCGGCTAAGATTATAAAGCTTCATCATATGCCGGGTTTATTGTGCCTCGTTTCTACATCAAGAACATTGTTTAACATTGCTTTTAAGGTATGAATGCATTTTATATATATATAGGAGCTTGGAAATTTATTGTGTCTATTTTATAAAAATTTTATAAATAGTTTTAATGACTTTGTTTTACTCAGAAAATATTTTTTTAGAACTTTTCATAAAAAGTTTTGGGCTTACAAAGAATTTTCCATTTTCTGACATGTCATTCGAACGAACTGGAATCTCGTTCGAACGAGACTTCTAACGAGATTTTCTTTTTCTCACTGGATTACCATTAGTAAAGTCGTTCGAACGACAAATTCGTTTGAACGAGTTTGGCGGGAACAGTTTTTTTGACAATTTTTGGCAGTTTTCTCCATGCTCCCACTACTTTTTCCCCACTAACTTTTTGACACATTTAACTAGTGCGGAAGCAACATTTTTTAAGAGACTTTTCCATAACCTTTTCTTCACTTAGAGTGTTTTGAGAGTTAATTCTTCCAAAGAAAAAGTCCCCTTGATTTTTGTTAACATGATTTAATCCTAAGAACAAAATCAAGGTTTCTACACCCAATACATGATTTTAGTTTATCCAATTCCCTACATATATATACATATATATATATATATATATATATATATATATATATATATATATATATATATATATATATATATATATATATATATATATATATATATATATATATCTTGATTGGAGTTTGTTAGGCATCGGGTTCTACTCTACCATTTGAAGAGTTGTTTGGGTTTACTTCTACATCCCACAAAGAAGAAGACTTGTTTGTTGCTGCGGCGTTCCCACTCGGAGAAAGGCTTCGGGTGCGGGTTAACGGTTGTTTCAAAGGCCTCATTGGTGGATTTCAAGGTTCCGATGGACTCCGGGATTGTCGACTAGTCGGAGGTAGTTACAGGAAGACGGGTCAGGGTCTTGGACGGAGTCAAGTCGAGTTGTGTAAGTCATCTGTCTTGTAATCATAAAACCATACTTAGTGGACTTAAGGCTAGGGCCGTCCGAGGTTTTTTTCGTTGTGGGTTTTCCTCGTACATCGCGGCGTAGTGTGTTGTGAATTTATTTTATCTCGTAAAATCACCTAGAACACATGCTTAGGACTAAAAGATAAAATATGGTTTAATTCACTACTCTTGTTTAATTTGGTGCTAAATTAGTTTCGGTATAATTTAATTAATTTAATTCAAATTATTATTTTTATTGAATGAAATTTGGTTTGGCCTAATTTGGTAATATTGAAAATATTGTGTAGGCAAATTTTAGGACTTGTGTTAAATTAATTTTGGGCTAAAAGTAAATTTCTCATAGTTAACTTCAAGCGCTATTTTTATTTGTGAGAAAATCCAAAATTTGGTTTCTGTGAATTTTGTGTGCGTGTGTGTTCATCATACTTCACTTATTTAGTTTTAATTTTAATTTTATTTTTAGAAATTAAAATTTGTCATTTGAGTGTGTTGAACCATCTTTATTCCGCATTAAAGGAAATTATACTTGTAAAGGAAACTCATTTTGAAAAATATAAAAATTGGGGATCCTATCACGTCTCCAACATTCTTTGCATATTCTGTTATAATTTCCTCCATTATTAAACTTTAAAGATTTTCCAATTCAGTTCCATTCTCACCTAGCCCTTAATAATGATTTATATATGTTCTCAAAGCTTACTAAACATCAAAATTTCCATTTAACATCAATGATTCTCTCATTAATCCAATAATTTATGAATTTGGGTTTTTCTCCCATTTAACCCATCATCTTCCTAATTTCGATTTCTCATTCACCAAGTCAACACATCTTATTATGGATGTCGAATATGAATTCAATTTTAACAGTACTACATGATATATCATCTGCAATTTCACGTTTAATCCACTATTTTCATTCCAATCATAAAAACCCATTTTCATACGAGAACCCACCCAAAACGGATTTTGGTTTCCACCCACTATAATATGAACCGAAAAAACCCGAATTAATGCTAAACCCGAAATTAGGCTTATGGACCCAATCTAAATGACCGGAACACCCCCGTGTGAGCCCGGTTATGCCTGAAAATGTCCTCAGACACAATTACTACCCCGGGTACTCTATTTTGACAATCTCGACCCCTCCGAAATCAACTGCGCACTCAGAATCGTCATTCGAGTAACTTTGCTAAAAGTCTCCATCTTGACCTTACTATTATCTATACCCGAGTCCTAGTTGAGATAGAATAAAATTTCGTCGTTTAACTCGTTACGGCGCATAATAATAGTCACATATTATTTACTACACACTTAGTAAATTTTCTTCCATTTATATTAATCATATTCTCTCACGACTAATATTTGAATACTTACATAATAATTAATTCAAATAAATTACGACACACTTGTAATTTAAATTTACCCAAATTAATTAAATGCTCAGAAATACGGAGTGTTATATACTTCCCCTTGCATAGGAATTTTGTCCTCGAAATTGGGTCATACCTACGACGAATAACTCTGGATACTGCTCTTGCATGTCATCCTCTCGCTCCTAAGTCGACTTGTCAACACTGTGGTGTCCCCACTGAACTCTGACTAATGGTTCCACCTTAGACCATAGCTTATGCTCACTACGATCCAGAATATCCACTGGTATTTCCTCATATGGCACATCTGGATGTAAATCGATATCCTCGAGTGGAACGTACCAAAAAGCTCTCTCGTTCCTTCGATACTATTTCAGTGATGCCACGTGAAACACATCGTGTATCCGCTGTAGATGCTTTGGTAAACCCAGTGTATATTCTACTGGTCCCACGCTCTCAATAATAGGGAAGGGTTCCACATACCTCAGTGTTAGTTTTCCCTTCTTGACGAACCTCATAACCCCCTTCATAGGAGACACCCGTACCAACACCTGGTCGCCAACCTCTAACTCAACGTGTCTCCGATCTACATCGGCATAACTCTTTTTCATATCCTGAGCTATTCTAATACGCCCCGAATCATCTTGATCTTGGCAGTAGTATCTTGTATCATCTATGGCCCCTATAACTTGTTATCCCCCACCTCTAACCAGTAAGCGGATGAACGACTGTCTCCTATATAATTCCTCAAATGATGCCATACCTACGGTGAGTTGGTAAGAGTTATTATACGCAAACTCTACCAGTGGAAGGTATCTCTGCCATCGTCCTTTGAAATCAATAATACACATCCTCAACATATCCTTGAGAATATGATTAACCCTATTTTTCTGTCCGTTTGTCTGCGGATGATATGCGGTACTCAGTTGCAAGTCTGTGCCCATGGCCACCAGAAAAATCTACCAGAAATGAGATACAAAGATCTTGTCTCTATCAGATATGATATTAACCGATAGCCCGTGCAGCTTAACTATCTCCGCAATAAATAGATGCGCATACTGCTTTGTCTCTAAATTAATGCGAACTGGCAAGAAATCGTCTACTTTGGTCAATCGATCCACTATCACCCAAATGAAGTCATGACCGCTATGTGACGTCTTTAACCTGGTAACAAAATCCATCGAAATAATCTCCCACTTCCACATGGGAATCTCCAGTGGTTGTATCATCCTTGAAGGCCTTTAGTGGTTTACCTTAACTAACTGACAGGTAACACACTTTGAGATAAACAACGTTATGTCTTTCTTCATCCCTACCCACTAATATTGCCTCCTCAAGTCTTAGTTCATCTTATCCCTGTCAGGATATACTATAAATATCGAATCGTGGGACTCTAATATAATCTCATGCCTTAAGTAATCATCCTATGGCACAACAAGTCTCCCATTAAAACGTAGGCCTCCCTCTGAGCTGATCGAGTAAGACTCTGCACCCTCTGCTAATAACTGGCGTACCCTGTCCTGATAGAACTGATCCTCCACCTGTGCTTTCACTACCTGCATAACAATCTTAGGAGTGATAGTTAGAACAGACATGCATGCTCTAGCGATCTCATCATCATGTCAAAGCTCACTCAACTTTGTCATCCAAACCTCCACTAACTCCCTCGTAGACCACCGGCTCAACGCGTCTGTCACCACGTTAGCCATACCAGGATGATACTGAATGTCAAAATGGTAGTCTTTCATAAACTCGAGTCACCTCCTCCGTCTCATATTCAGATCCTTCTGGGTGAAGAGATACAAAGTGATTTCTGGTCCATGAAGAGCATAAATTTCTTCCGCAGAAGATAATGCCTCCATATCCTCAAAGCAAACGCAACCGCTACCAACTCAAGATCGTGTGGAGGTTAATTCTTCTCATCGGTCTTAAGCTTGCGAGATGCATAATATATAGCCCTTTCCTCCTGTTGCAATACACCCCCAAGTCCCTGCAAGGATGCATCCATGTAATCCCGGTACTCCACCCCTCCCCTAGGTAATGCGAGTACAAATGCTGATGTCAATTTGTCCTTTACCTCATCGAAGGCTAACTAACAATGATCACTCCACACAAACGGTACCCCCTTGTGAGTCAAATTCATCAACGGACCCGAAATATTTGAGAACCCTTTAATGAAATGACGATAATAATTGGCCAACCTCAAAAGGCTGCAAATCTTTATTGGTGGAGTAGGCTCTCTGCACTCCCTTACCATCGATACCTTACTCTGATCAATAGCAAATCCCTATCGGATATAATGTGGACTAGAAACTACACCTCCTGTAGCTATAATCGACACTTCCTAAATTTTGCATATAACTGGTAATACCGTAGTGTTTGGAGAACCCTATGTATATGCTCTACGTGCTCCTCCTCAATACGAGACTAAACCAAAATGTCGTCTTTAGACACGATCACAAAATGGTCTAAAAACTCCCTAAATACCCTATTCATGAGATCCATGAACCCTGCAGGCGTGTTGGTGAGCGCAAATGGTATCACCCTGAACTCGTACGATCCGTACCGCAACAAAAAATCAATCTTAGGAATGTGCTCCTCTCGAATGCTTAACTGGTGATATCCCGACCTAAAATAAATATTGGAGAAGTACGTCGCTCATCTCAACTGGACAAATAGGTCTTCGATTCTCGACAATGGATACTTATTCCGTATTGTGACCATGTTCAGCTTCATATAGAATAAACACAAGCGAAGTGAACCATCCCTCTTCTTTACGAATAACACTGATGCAACCCAAGGCGATGTACTACGTCAAATAAGACCCTACCCAAGCTGTTGAATTTACTCCATCAACTCTCGCATCTCTGAAAGATCCATGCGATACGGTGCTCACGTAATCGGTCTCGTACCCGCTGCTAGGTCGATAACAAAATTGATATCCCGATTGGGAGGCAATCTTGGTATATCCTGAAATACATCCTCAAAGTCTCTCACAATCGGAATCGAGTATAACAGGATAACTACCTCATGTGAGGTCTCCTCCTTAATTTAGTATAAATGTGTACCTGATCCTCCCTCAGTAAGAGATATTTCCACTAAGAACATCTCATGCCTGGGAATGGAAAACACTATGGTCCTCTTGTAACAGTTTATCGTCGCTCTGTAACTCGCCAACCAATCCATGCCCAGAATGAAATCATATCCCTCCATATCTAACACAAGAAGGTCTGATGCTAAGCTCAGTCTCCCAATAATGATGTCTACCCCTATATACTGAGTGTATAAGTGACCCACTACCCAATGGCGACTCTACACACATAAGGAGAGTGATGGTTGTCTCTAAAAGATCGGCTGCTCGTGAAAATCTAGTGTCAATAAAGGAATGCAATGCCCTCATATAAAAAAGAATCCCGACCTTATGCCTATGAATATGAAATATTCCATCGACTGCTGGTGGCACCTGAGGTGCTGGTGGTATGGGCACATCGGACGTTATACACATTCTCGTAATGCATCTAACCCTGAGGTTATGGGGCTGGTGGAGTCGGTGCTGCTGAAGGCATCTATGCATGCTTCCCCTGCTAGGCACCCTACTGATGACAAAAAAAATCTTTGTGGACTCTCTCTCCTCATATGCCCTTTCAGGACACAAACGAAGCAAAACCCCTAAAAATCCCCCTTCCTCTAGCCCTACAGGCCCTGACGATGCTGTCCCTGATGCTAGCCCTGGTGGCCCCTGCCCTGGTGGCCTCTCTCGTTGTTCCCTTGGCCCTGAGGAACCTGTTGCTGCTAGTTAGGACACGTTTTTCCCTGTCTAAACCCTGACCCTCCGATCGATAACTTCCTAACCTGAACCTCTTAGCCTGATCCCCCTGTCGGGAATCGTGCCCCTGCTATCTCACCACCTGCTGCTGAGGTGCCCCACAGGCACTACTCCATCTTGTCCTACCTGCCAGACTCATCTCACCTACCCTCTTTCTTCCCTTTAGATGGAAACGGTGGTCTTGGCAGTGCAAAAGTGCGACATTAACAACTTTCGTATACGTCTGTAATGCTAGCTTGACAAGTAAATGTTGCTCGATCCTCTAAGCTAGTGCATCCATCAACTTGAGCTTCTTCTTATCTTCAGTGTTCACCTCGTCTAGCATAAAGTTAGCCTAACGGGTGAACTCTTCCTTATATTCAACCACTGATCAGTCACCCTGCATAACATCATTAAATTTCCACCTTATCTCCACCTGAATAACTAACAAAAAGTACTTATGGATGAATTCAAAACTATATTATCGTCATCGTATCCCTCTCCTATGAGTTAGTGATAGACTCCCACCACTGCAGTGCGGCTCCCACAAGCCTGAATGAGGAAAGCATCTGTTTCTGAGTGTCTCTACACTCAATCATGCGTAGGTGACGCTGTAAATCCTTCTTCCACTGACATGTTTCTGTAACATTTAAGCTCCTCGAAAACTCCGGTGGGTGGCCTTTCTAAAAAGCCTACCTAACTTTTTGACAAAACAACGGCCCCGGTTTGGCCTGAATCACTAGTGCTATTGGTTTCGGCGGTTGAGTCTGTGGAAAATGGACGGCCATGGCAGTCATGGCTGCTTTGAGGGCCTGGTCCACTATCTCGACCACCTACGCAGTCATCACTGACCCCGGTGGTGGCTGTAGCTGTGGCTACTGCACCTACGTCTCCTCTTAGGTGGCATTTGAAATTTAAAATGAGTTGTATGAGTTCAAAGTCAATATAATATTTAATAGCATAAGCACGATATCTCAAACACGTATAGAGAAAAGCAACCTTCCTAACAATAGGGCTATATATTAAAAGAACGATACACTGAAATTGTAGTAAACTGTATAGATCCTATCGACACTAGAACCTGATGCTCTGATACCATCTGTGACACCTCGCCTAATTAAATATCGGGTGATTATTCCTTTATTAAATTAAAATCGGATTCCCATTTGGTTCATTCATTGCATCACTATCGAAACCCATTAATTTCTAATCACCTATTAGTTAATTAAGTCGGTGTCAATTTTGTTTTTTCATTTTAACAGATACCAATATATAAACTAGGTTAAACTATTCACATAGTATAAAGTCCAAACAATCACATGATATAAATTCATAAATAAATGTCTTGCGGAATAAACTACTGGCTACAAAATCCATCCAAATAATAAATCCAACAGATAAATAAATAAATTCGAAACACAAGTCTGAACTGAATAAACTAAATAAGTTGTTGTAGGAAAAAATACCCAAAGATGAAATATTAGGATAACGAAATCCTAATCTAGAATGAATGACTGAGGCGTCTAGTCCAAATCCTGCATGCATCCACATATGATGCAGCTGTGCATCTCTGGAATAGATAATCAAGTCTGGCGTCCCTGTGGCTGGACACCTAAAAGGTTTTGAAAATATTTTTGGCAAGGGTTAGAACCCAAAACATTTGAAAAACATTTGCAAGTGATTAAGGTTGTAGTAATTAAAATGCATGAATACTTTTCATATTTAAGCTAGTGTCGCGTTCCCTTGAGATAATCCTCACCCCTCAAGTAATGTGCACACTTACCGCTTTCTTCATAACCCACCTAGTTATACTACCCCGTCTAACTAGCCTTGTTACGAACCCTTCCTTATCCTCTACTCTAGCCCGAGTAATATTACTATTCATTATTAAGCTATTTCACCCAGTAACTCATTTATTCTATTGAAATAAAATCATATAACGTTTCACCAGTTATATCACTAATACAATTTCACTTCATGTATTTTACTCATATATAAATATTCACACCAATTATATAGGTATAAAAATACTACAACATTCACACACATGTCGTATATATTATCCATCCACCCGAGTAATATCTCACCGGATGTTTTCTCTATAATGCTATCACCACAGGTATACTCAATCCAACCCGGATACCAAGAGACAGCAAACTCACACTGACTCAGGCGATAAAATAATATCCATAGTGGAGGTGGTCATAGTTCCCCGAGTGTGAGACCGAATCATACCCAAGACGTCCCACCCCGAAAAGAATCACAACATAATATACTAGATGCTATGACATGGGGACTATATTCTCCCTACTTTCACGAACCAGAGGATTCGCCCACATCCCGCAACCTCCTATGATAGCACTAGAGGGGTATATATTCCTATAAATATCATTCACATTGATATCTATAATAAGCACACAACCATATATATATATATATATATATATATATATATATATATATATATATACATATATAATTAAAGTTAATTAAGTTCAGCTAAGCCATGTCTATCTCTCCTGGCACTAGCCTATGATAACCGAGTCTATCTACCCGACTATGATTTTCTTTATAATACTGGTTCACAATTTGGATTTACTCACTCTACCCGATATTCCATCATGATATTCGAATTTTCTCAATTTCATATTATCTCCAAAAAGGTCCTAGCCTTTGATTTCTTTCAATTTGTCTAAACAATTCCCCTAACATAGTTTACTGAAATTAATTGTGTCCCTTCTTATATTTGAAAAATAACACAAAAGTTTTCCCAACAATTAATCGTGAATTTAGAGCGTAAATAGAATGTTTTTCCTAAATCTAGGCAACCGAATTGATTCGGCCTTATTCCAAATCGATTTGCCTTACCGAATCGATTCAGCTTGCAGACCAAATCGATTCGCTGCCAGTTGTTCATCTTCTTTGCATACTCTGTTACAATTTCCTCCATTGTTAACCTTTAAAGCTTTTTCAGTTCAGATCCATTATCACTCAAACCTTAATAACGATTTATATATGTTCTCAAACCTTAATAAACATCAAATTTTCCATTTAACATCAATGATTCTCACATTAATCCAATAATTTACGAATTGGGGTTTTTCTCCCATTTAACCCATCAGCTTTCTAATTTCGATTTCTCATTCACCAAATTAACACACTTAATTATGTATTTCGAATAGGAATTCAATTTTAACAGTACTAAATGATATATCATCACCAATTTCATGTTTAACCCATTAATTTGCATTCTAAACATAAAAACCCATTTTCATACGAGAACCCACCCAAAAACGGATTTTGGTTTACACCCACTATAATTTGAACAAAAAACTGCAAATTAGATTGAAATCAAGTTACTGATTAGATTCGTAGAGTCTGATTCCTTTGTCGAGGAAGATGAATTGACGAAGAACACACCCAATTCCTCTTGATTTGGCTCCCTAAAGCTCCTCAAATTCGTTCCTCTTTTCCTCGCTCAAGTTCTTAGGATTAGAATATGATTAACTTACGTTCAACCCTTATTAATTTAGGATAAATAAATTCTAAACCCAAAATTAGCCTTATGGGCCTAGCCCAAATGACCCGAATATCCCGGTGTGGCCCCAGTTATGCCTAAAAATGTCCCGAGACCAAATTACTACCCCACGGGTACTCTATTCTAACTATCTCGACCCCTCTAGAATCAACCGTACATTCAGAATCGTCATTCGAGTCATTTTACTAAAAGTCTCCATCTCGACCTTACTATTATATATACTTGACTCCTGGTTGAGATATAATAAAATCTCGTCGTTTAACTCATTACGACGCATAATAATAGTCATGTATTACTTACTACACACTTAGTCAATTTTCCATTTATATTAATCATAATCTCTCTCGATTAATATTTAAATACTCACATAAAAATTTATTCAATTAAATTATGACATACTTGTAATTTAAATTTACCCGAATTACCCAAAAAGCCTTCATTTTTGAATTCCTTATAACTGGATATTTTACATTTCAATTGAAATCTTCAGGATAACATCTTGTTAAGGATATTTGTATAATAGCACATTGGTATATATGATTATTTTCATAGATATTTGTATAATGGCACATTGGTATATATGATTATTTTCATACCCTTCCTTAGAGAAGTATTTGCTAAGGAGGTTGTACCTATAATTATTTGGACTGCCTGTTGCATAATGAATGTCTGAGTGAATTTAAGTATGTACTTCATATCTTTGATTTAGGAAAAGAAAATCCTTTTGGGATTTTTATATGCCTTCTTTGTTTAAGTCCTGTATAAATAAGCAATTATAATATTCATGAGTCACATGTATAATATTTTCAAAAACTTCTATGCTAATTAGATATCTAAAAGTTATATATGGCCGTAACAAGATGATATGTTCGTATATAATCAATTTTTGGTTTCTTCCGGAAAACTTGTGCCATATGTCATGCACTTTCTAGCGAGTTTATCATTTCGCTTTTTATAAGCACGCATTCGTAACCTTTAAGGTTAACTTCTCATCGGATTTTACTCTAAGTATGAATTTACCACGTTTAATTAGAGACTCAAATTATTCCGTCATGGAATTTTCTCATATGGCTAATATATCTTTGTCAACATCCTATTATAGTACGTGAATTTGTTGTATCATTGCCCTTTGATTTTTTTGTACCTACAACATATATAATTATGTCGTCGATGATGTTCTATGGTTATCACACCTTTCTCTTATATATTTATAAAACATAAAGATCTCATTTAATATAAGATAACTTTTCCTACTTTGGGGGCCTTTGTAAGCAGTTTAAGGACGTGTGTCTTTTCATAGACAATAATTTCTTCTGAAATTTTAAAGAAAGTAGATCTTTTGTTTATAACTTCTTCTTGAGCATTATGTATAACCTCTTCTAGAGGTTATTTAGGAATGATTTTATTTAAGCTCCACTATTAGGGAGTCCTGCTGTTAGAATTTATTTGTTTTCCGTGCTTTTGGTGTGCGATAAATTTATTTGATGCTGAATTTATTTTTTCCTTCGGGACAATGATTTTTGGCAAGCATATTTGCAACTAGCTCATGTGATTATATATAAATTTTAAATTTTGAAATCATTTGATGTTGCAATACCATTATTTATTTCATTTTCTCATTGAGAAATATATGAGATTAAATGAGACAAAATAGAAATATTCCATGATAATTCTCATTGTTCTTCACGACGGACCTTTTTAGGAATAATTTGTACTTCAGGTACATTATATCCTCCCCTTTAACGGTAGTAAGAGTGTCTCACCAATAATAAAATTTCACAAAATATATCATAAACATTACATTTATCAGTGAATTATAAACACCACAAAATACTCTTGTAATTACAATAGTTAAGATGCACATCAGCTAAAATATTAAATACCTTTTTAAAAAAAATATTAAATAAGTCATTGTATAACCAAATTGAACTATTGAGCTTCAAGATTATGATAAAGTACAATTTTACAACAAAAAATTTGTGTAGTGTAAGCCTGTGAATAATAAAATTATGTTTTGGTAGTGTAAGTTGCTAGCTTCCAACACTAGAAGTAATGCAAAATTACTTCATTATTAGTTCAATATGGTACCCATGTATTCTTATGCCCATAAAATGAAGCAAATTTCTTCCAGAATGGATTTCATATAACTCATCGCATATGAATGGGCAGATACCATATAATAACATCACATATGTTCAACTCTGGTTGAAACTTTTACTATATTACATTCCAAGTCTGAATTTTTTTTATTTTTCATAATCATGTGAATTGTTCATTGTCTGCTAAACAAATGTCATATTTATTAACACTTCACAATTGTCACTTTTAAAAGTCCAGGCTGATCATGAAGTGTGTAAAGTGAGTCCAAATGCAATAATATATTTTGTGATAAATAATTTGGTGACCAAACTCTGAAAAATGGAAGTATTTAAAAACTTCTCTTATAAAATAATTACGAGATACAAAAAAATGGGTTGGATAACATATAATTTATGCCTTTTATAACAACGAATATTAGAATATTTAATAATCTCAAAAGAAATTCATATTTGAGGATATAAGTCATTTCTGAAAAATAATTCAAAGAAATATAAGTCTAAAAATCATGCGTTTTAATGACTGTAGATCATCACAAATCAAAATTTAATCATAATACTTTAAACATTAAAAAAAACACTTAAATTGCACGGATATCAAATCAGAATGTATATTTAAAGGAGGTAAGATTGAACAAGTAATGTTTAGAACTTTGTGTTCATAATTGATGAATCATTTTTTTTATTCTTGTCATATGCCTGAGACTTTAGGCTCAAAAATAAAAAAATTTAAGAGTCTCATATATAACTAGGTAATAAACCTTTAGGTTCTACCAAGACTTCAAGCTTGACTAATATAGATCCATTTTTTGTGTTGTGTAATAGATAAAATAAATAGTTGAGGATATGTTATGGATTACTAAATAATTATGACAAATATTCCATACAAAAAGTAATGAGAGGCTTATTTTATCCATTTAAGCACCAAATTGACATAACAAATAGAACTTCAAATTCCCAATATATGGTGATATAGAACTTCAGGTTATTAGGATCGAAATTTAGAACTCCATGTTATTTTTAATGCCATATGTATATGATTCTTCATGTTCATATAAATTATAAAATTAAAACCTTGTATTTTAGCTCTTAAATCAAAACAATTCACAAAGTGGTTGGTGTGAATTATAAAACTAAAAGTGTTGAATATTTTTTATTTACTCCAACCAATAATAGCCCAACTTATTTATTAAAAAATTAAGGCGCTAAATGTGTCACATTCTCTACACATTCCCAAGACTACAATGTATAGTAAATAATTGGAATGTTAAAAGGAGTTAAAGATAACATTAAAAAGGTAATTTAATATTTAAAAGAATCGAAACGTCAAGAGACAAACCATTTGCAGGACATTTAAATGGACATTTAACCATTAAAATATTATGTAAAAAGATGTTTCATTTAATAAAGAAAATAAAAACACAAGATAAGAAAAGGAAAAGGCATGTTTTAAAATATATATTTTATATGAAACTAATACCGAAAATAATATTTAGAGCTTCACGTCTAAATATACATACCTTTGTATAATTTTCTGGAAGAAAATTTGACCATGTAAAGCTGTATTTAACGGTTTTATTTTATAAAATCAACTGATATCATCTGATGATGCCGGAATCAGCACCACCAGGTAAGGTGTTTCCAAGCTCAATATAAGAATAACAATGGCAGCACAGCTATGTAAAGAGATAAGAGAAAGAGGTGAGGAGAAGAGGAGAATACACCTGTATATAAGTGGTTCAGCCAATTTGGCCTACGTCCACTGTGAGTGTGTGTGAATAATATCACTGAAAGAAGGCACTAATAGTCATGGATACAATCTCTCAAGCTTTCTCTCTCTACTGTAGATTTAGATAGAGTTTTAGCTAGGGTTTTATAACTGGGGATCCTTTTGCAAGGTAGGGGATGATCCCTATATATAGTGCCTAGGGGGTGTAATGTACCCCCCATGCATGTAATGTGCATGTGTGTGGTAGCCTCACCAATGGGGGAGTGCCATATGTCACTGCCACATGTAAGTAATGATGATGAAATATTCTCCCCACATGTGGAGAATAATCTTGTTACAACTGATTTGTGCCCATGTGTCCTTATCCAAATGTTCAACAGATGCTCGGTCGCCATGTTGGTGGATGACCTCGGCCTAGGAGAGGCCGAGCTGTAAAGGCTTAATATTCGTTCAATCTGAAATGTGTCATAGGAAGTCTCGGCCTGGTCTCAGCCGAGACATTATGCTGGGGTCGGCCCCAGCGGAGGTAGGGATGATTCCATGCTGACGATTACTAAGGCTTCTTTCGACCTCGGCCCAAGTCGAGGTTGGACTGGTTCCATGCTGAAGGTTACCAAGGCTCCCTGTCACCTCGGCCTAGACTCGGCCGAGGTTGCCATACCCAGGTATATGAGAATGCTGTTGATGTCTGTGATGCGCGCAGTGCCCATTGGAAGTGTAGATGGTAGTGTGGGCCTGGGCCGACCCTGGTCTGGCCGAGGGATGATATCATGGGCCCATGGCTTATATAGGGTCAATCAATATCTTAGCCATCATTTCGGCTGAGGTTGGTGTCTCTGGTCCGAGGTAACACTTGGGGCATATCAATCACCCCCAGCCCTTAGTCATATGCGAGAGCAAGTGTCTAGGGGATTACTTCCCCTCCGAGGCCTATTCGTCCCAAGCTAATACCTACATGACAACTGTCCCAAGCTAGAGCGTGCAAACTTGGCTGGCGTGTGCTGTCAGCTATCCCTTGGGTTTCCCAAGGCAATGATGGGCCTTGGGAAGCGTGACCAAGTACTTAAGGGTTTGAACCCTTTCCTTCTCTTTCTTCTCCATTTCATTCCCGCGCTCAAACAGTTCTCGCGATTTCTCTCTCCCCAAAGCTTCTTCAATCAGCGCTATTCTGCAGAGTTTTCTTGCGAGTTTTTCTTCGCTTCATTCATCGATTCATTTCCAGGTACCTCTTCCTTTCCATTTCCTTTCTTTCTAGTATTTGGTTTGCATTTTCCGGCGTGTTTTTGAGTTTTTCGGTGAGTCTTTAAGTTTTTCGGCGAGCTGGGTTTGCTTCAAACTTCCAAGTTTGATCCTTAAATCCCTTTACCCTATAAGAAAATCCTGTTTGTAGCTTAGGAAGTTATCCCAAGTTTAGGGTCGTCCTCTGATGCTCAGACCTTTATACCAACTTCTTGAGGATTTCCCTTCTCTCAGAGAGAAGACCCTAGAAAATATTAGGCAGATAGAGAGAGCTCAGGAAGAAGCTCATAGGTCATAAGAGTTTCCTATTAGAACTATTTTTCCTCCACCACTCAAGGTGGTATATCCTGATCCCCCTGAGAACTTCTATCAGACAGAGGTCTCTGCCAACCCATTACCGATGTCTGAGTCTGAGTCTTCTAGGTCTGTGGACTCCTTCCAAGAAGCCATGGATTTTACACCTCGGCCTGGTCAGGCCCCTGACCAGGATGAGGTTTCCAGCCGAGCTTCATCCCAAAGTGGCTCAAGCACCTCAGATTCTTGTTCAGAGGTTGAAGTTGAGCCAAGTGTGGCTGTGCCACCCATTCTTGATGCCATCCCTCTGTCGGCCGTTACTGGGGCAGAGTTTGCTTAGAGATTTCCTGGTCACCCATCAACGTCTGCTCCAGCCGATGTTGAGCTTGATGATGATGAAGATGCTGAAAGTGATGTTGACATCTCTGAAGCAGCCGAGTTCGAGAGCACAGTCATCGAGGTGGATCTTCTGTGCTTTAGGTACTTATACTCCATTAGTCCTTCCATCAAATTAAGGAGACCTCTGAGGGAAGTGAGGGTCTGTCACGGCCGAGATGGAGAAATCTGCTTGTACGAGCAGATGTTCAAGTTAGGGTTCGCCTACCCATTCATCCCATCATCAGATCCATTCTCTCTTTTATCAACTTGGCCCCCTCGCAGCTCTCTCCCAATGCCTGGAGAGTCATTATAGGGGCCATTATCTTATGGAGGGCAGTCCACCACTCTGACCTCCCAGTTCAGGTCTTTGCTGGTTGCTATGTCCCTACCTCGGCCAAAAATCATCCGAGCTACTATCACTTCGTGGCTCGGAGTCCTGAGAAGAAGATGCTCTAGGTGACTCAGACCTCAAATCACAAGTGGAAGCCCCGATATTTTTTCGCCTCAGGGCCATGGGAATTCGGCTCATCTGTTCCCTCTTCCACTCTTGGGCCGAGGATACCCCTCAGATGGGGTAAGGTCATCATGTTTACAAGGGCCGATCCTGGTCTAAGTCTTCAAAATATCCAAAAGGTGAAGGCCCTGCAAGACCAAGGGGCACATGGTTTGTTTGTTAAGTTCGAGCATTTACTGACCCCTCAGTTTCTCTCGGGGACGAGCCTGGGTGGAAGTCCCCTTGTTGACTTTGGTAAGGATTTTTCTTTTTTAAGTTTAACCCCTGATCATTCATGTCTGATTTCTGACTCTTATCTTTTAACTTTTGCAGAGAGACCACCAGGTATCCCAGACGAACTGTGGGAGATGGCAGCTCCGAGCTTGGTAAGGCTTGCAAAGAAGGCTGGTCTGAATGCTCCTCCTCCATCTCCCACTACATCCAAATCCTAGGCCTCCAAGAAGAGGGCCCCTGAGGTCCCGGCCTCTGAGGATCAGAGGCCGACCTCGAGACAAAAGAAGACCTCAGACGCTGCGATCCCAATCTCGGCTGACACCCTAACGGCTCGTCTGGATCAGCTGAAGTTAAATGACAGCGTGGTCGGCAACAGCAGACAGGCCATGGACGCACTCGCCTCTGTAATGACCGAGGCAGACAAGCGTTTCTACCGAGCCATGGACACCTCCCTGCTGGTTGAGTTTGGCCTTCACAGAGCCGTCCAGGTATGAATTGTTCCTTTGTCAGAATTTTATAAGTGCAACGTCTAATTTTACTCCCACCTAACCTCTTCATTAACTGTGCAGGGTGTGACTGGCATGTACCAACTTTCTAACTGGGCTATGAGGAAATTGCCCCTCATCCAGAAGGGGTAGGAGGCCGAGAAGGTTGAGAGTGCCCTGAACGCTGAGGTAGACCGTCTGAAGTCAGAGCTGCAGAACTCTGAAAATAAGGCCAAGGGTTTGGAAAAATACATGTCCCTGCTCGTCAAGAACCATGCCAAGGCGCTGAAGGACAAAGATGACGTCCTGCAGCAGAAGGTCAGCGCGGCTGTGAAGGCTGCCCCTGCAGATGCCTCGGAAAAAATAATCTCTGACTACAAAGGCTCAGAGGAGTTCATGGGTTTTGGCTTTGAATACCTCAAAAGAGGTATCAAGGCCACTACCAAATGGGTTGAGGTGAGAGAGAGGGAGGTTGGCACTCTAAAGGCCTCTGACTTTGTGGGTCTCGGCTTTGCCGACCCTCAATTTTCTCAGGCACTTCAAGAGGTAGAAGACGAGGCCGCTGCCCCAGCCGATACTGCAACTCTGGGAGGGACCGATCTCGGAGGGACAGACCATGTTGATGACGTGGCCGAGGTTACTAATGCTGAGCAAGCCAATCAGGCCGAGACTGTCAATGTTCCCCCCCCCCCCAAACTAGGGTTGATTTGTAATTTGTAACAAATAATTTGTAATTTGTAATTATTAACTTGTAATACCATGGTATTTTGTAATATGATCTCTTCTCTTATTTTGATCTCTGAATGCCAATCTCTTCTCTTATTTTGATCTATGAATTCTATTGGGCTCTGAAGTGATTATCTAATATGCTGTTCTCATAACCAACTTTACCAAATTAATGATGTTAAGGGTCTGAGGTCATCTAGGAAGGAGTCTGAGCTCAGACCTCGTCACCACCGAGTGATGTTATGAGGGTCTGAGGTCATCACCTCTGATGTTAGCCTCATAATAATTTTCACCAAACTAATGATGTTAAGAGTCTGAGGTCATCTAGGAAGGTGTCTGAGCTCAGACATCGTCACCACCGAGTGATGTTATGAGGGTCTGAGGTCATCACCTCTGATGTTAGTCTCATAATAAACTTCACTAAACTAATGATGTTAAGAGTCTGAGGTCATCTAGGAAGGTGTCTGAGCTCAGACCTCGTCACCACCGAGTGATGTTATGAGGGTCTGAGGTCATCACCTCTGATGTTAGTCTCATAATAAACTTCACCAAATTAATGATGTTAAGGGTCTAAGGTCATCTAGGAAGGTGTCTGAGCTCAGACCTCGTCACCACCGAGTGATGTTATGAGGGTCTGAGGTCATCACTTCTGATGTTAGCCTCATAAACATTTTCACCAAATTAATGATGTTAAGGGTCTGAGGTCATCTAGGAAGGTGTCTGAGCTCAGACCTCGTCACCACCGAGTGATGTTATGAGGGTCTGAGGTCATCACTTCTGATGTTGGCCTCATAATAATTTTCACCAAACTAATGATGTTAAGAGTCTGAGGTCATCTAGGAAGGTGTCTGAGCTCAGACCTCGTCACCACCGAGTGATGTTATGAGGGTCTGAGGTCATCACCTCTGATGTTAGTCTCATAATAAACTTCACCAAATTAATGATGTTAAGGGTCTGAGGTCATCTAGGAAGGTGTCTGAGCTCAGACCTCGTCACCACCGAGTGATGTTATGAGGGTCTGAGGTCTTCACTTCTGATGTTAGCCTCATAAAAATTTTCACCAAATTAATGATGTTAAGGGTCTGAGATCATCTAGGAAGGTGTCTGAGCTCAGACCTCATCACCACCGAGTGATGTTATGAGGGTCTGAGGTCATCACTTTTGATGTTGGCCTCATAAAAATTTTCACCAAATTAATGATGTTAAGGGTCTGAGGTCATCTAGGAAGGTGTCTGAGCTTAGACCTCGTCACCACCGAGTGATGTTATGAGGGTCTGAGGTCATCACCTCTGATGTTAGTCTCATAATAAACATCACCAAATTAATGATGTTAAGAGTCTGAGGTCATCTAGGAAGGTGTCTGAGCTCAGACCTCGTCACCACCGAGTGATGTTATGAGGGTCTGAGGTCATCACTTCTGATGTTGGCCTCATAACAATTTCCACCAAATTAATGATGTTAAGGGTCTGAGGTCATCTAGGAAGGTGTCCGAGCTCAGACCTCGTCACCACCGAGTGATGTTATGAGGGTCTGAGGTCATCACTTCTGATGTTATCCCCATGTGATATCTCTGATCTAAGAATGGAGCAAGAACTTGTCATGGAAACTGATCTTTATTAATAACCTCTTCTCAATAAGATGGTACATTTACAAATTACACATTCTATGCAACATCATATGTAATATCTCTTCAGGTGGTCAGCATTCCATGGGTTAGTGAAAGGTTCTCCTTCTAGGTTTTCTAGTCTGTAAGTGCCGGGCACCACCTCTTCTGTTACTTTGTAGGGGCCGTGCCAGTTTGGGTGTAGCTTGTTTGCCTTCTGTAAGGTCTTCTTTAGTACTAGGTCTTCCACTGCAATGGGTCTTGACTTCACCCTCTGGTTGTAGAATTTCACTGCCCTCTGCTGGTAAGCTGCTTTCCTGACCTCTGCGTCTTCTCTTCTTTCTTCAATAAGATCCAGGTCTAACCTCCTCTTTTTCCCATTGCTGTCAGGGTCGTAGGTCTGAATCCGATGAGTTGGTAGTCCTACTTCCGTTGGTATGACAGCCTCAGAGCCATGTGCTAGCATAAATGGGGTTTCCCCTGTTGGTGTCCTTGCCGTGGTTCTGTAGGCCCACAACACTGCGTAGACCTCTTCTGTCCATCTCCCCTTCGCGTCTTCTAACCTCTTCTTGATTCCATCCAAGATGGTTTTGTTCGTGACCTCGGTCTGGCCATTTGCCTGAGGTCGACCAGGAGATGAGAAGAACTGTTTAATCCCCATACTTTGGCAATACTTCTCCAAGGAGGAGTTCTTGAACTGGGTCCCATTATCCAAGATGAGCGTGTTTTGGAGGCCATATCTACATATGATGTTCTTCCAGATGAACTGGAAGGTCTTCTGCTCTGTAATTGTTACCATCGGTTCTGCCTCTACCCACTTTGAAAAGTAGTCAATAGTAACTATTAAGAATCTATAGTTGTTGACAGCTCTTGGCAAAGGTCCTACTAAGTCAATTCCCCATACTGCAAATGGCCATGGAGAAGAGATTGACGTCATAGGCTGATGGGGTTGATGAGGGATAGTGGCGAACCTTTGACATTTGTCGCACCTCTTCACATAATCTGCAGCGTCCTTAGACAAGGTAGGCCACCAGTATCCCTGAGTGATGATCCTCTTGGCTAAGGGCCTTCCCCCAATGTGGCTAGATCAAGAACCCTTATGAACCTCCTGTAAGACCCGGGGTACTTCCACGGGATGCACACATCTGAGGAGGGGCAAGAGAAACCCCTTTTTATACAAGACATCTCCTACCAATGAGAACTTGCAGCCCTGTATCTCAACTTTCTCCTTACCAGCTTGGACTTAGGCAGCTCCCCCTCTCTTAGGTATCTGATGAGAGGGTCGATCCATGAGTCTTCTAGATTCACATTGTGACAAGGACTACATACCTCGTCCCCCTCGATGCTTGCTTTTCCTAAGACCTCGATTGGAATGGTCCTTCCCAAATCTGTCTTCATTGCCGAGGCCAGCCTTGCCAATGCATCAGCGTGATTGTTGCCCAGTCTAGGCACTCTCTTCAGTTTTGCCTCTTCAAAGTACTCTAGCAATCCTCTTACCTTCTTTAAGTACTTGGCCATCCTTTCGTCTTTGGCCTCGTATACTCCCAACACTTGATTGATAACCAACCTTGAGTCGCTATGGAGTAGGAGCATCTTTACTCGAAGAGTTGTTGCCAATAAGAGACCCGCTATCATGGCCTCATAATCGAACTCGTTGTTTGAGGCCTGGAAGTTGAATCTCAAGGCGTATTCAATGTTGGCGCCATCTAGAGCCGAAAGTATTAGCCCCGCACCGCTTCCACTGTCACAAGATGAGCCATCAACGAAGAGGTTCCAGACGTCTGCATCTGATGAGAAGACCCCTTCTCTCATAACCACTCTCTCGAAGAGGTATCGATCCTCCTCATTTTCTTCTACTCTGCTCCGAGTTTTTCCTGGGATGACCTCTTCTCGGCCTCAGAAGACGTTCGATGCAATCTCTTCCGAATCTCGAAAGACACTACGGTTCGTCTATTCGTCGTCGTCTAATCGTCGTCGTCTAAGCCTTTCTCTGTCTCGGCCTCTTCCCAGGTGAACTCTGCGATAAAGTCCGCGAGGGCCTGCCCCCTGATGGCTATCCTGGGCTGGTAGGTAAGATCATACTCTCCTAGTTCAATGGCCCAGGTCATCAATCTTCCGGACTTCTCAGGTTTGTGCAGAACCTGTCTTAGTGGGGAGTCTGTAAGGACTACCATGGAGTGAGCTTGGAAGTAAGGCTTCATTTTCCTTGAGGCATGTATTAGGGCATAAGCCAACTTCTCCATCCGGGGATAGTTTTGTTCAGACCCTTGCAGGGCCTTACTGTTGAAGTACACAGGCCTCTAAACCCCATCCTCTTCCCGTATGATGGCTGCGCTAATGGATGACTCAGAGACTGCCAGATATACAAACAACCTTTCCCCCGCGATGGGCCGGGACAGCAACAAGGGAGACCCCAAGTAGGACTTGAGTTGATCAAATGCTTTTTCACACTCTTCGACCCATTGGAAGGCCTTCCTTAGAATTTTAAAGAATGGAAGACACTTATCCATTGCCCTAGAAACAAACCTGTTAAGGGCCTCCACTCTTCCAGTGAGTCTCTGGACATCCTTGATACTCCTAGGAGTCTTCATGTCGAGTAACGTCTTGATTTTCTCAGGGTTTGCTTCAATCCCCCTCTGATTAATGATGAACCCCAGGAACTTCCCATCTCCTACCCCGAAGACACACTTCGCTGGGTTGAGCTTCATTCTGTACAAGTCCATGACATCATAGGTCTTCTCAAGGTCTGCTACGTGAGTACATGCTTTCAGGCTCTTCGTTAGCATATCGTCCACATACACCTCCATGGTCTTACCTATCTGCTCCTCGAACATCTTATTGACAAGACGTTGATACGTTGCCCCTGCATTTTTCAGACCAAAGGGCATCACCTTGTAATAGTACATCCCCTTGTCAGTAATGAAGGCTGTCTTCTCAGAGTCTTCGGCATCCATGAAGATTTGGTTATAACCTGAATAAGCATCCATGAAACTCATGAGCTCGTGCCCTGCCTTTGCGTCCACCATCTGGTCTATCCTAGGTAAGGGATAGCTGTCCTTCGGGAAAGACTTGTTCAGGTCTGTGAAATCTACACACATTCGCCACTTTATATTGGCCTTAGGCATGATGACAGCATTTGAGAGCCACTCCGGATAGGTAACCTCTCTTATGAACTCGGCCTCTTCTAACTTTTTCACCTCTTCCCGGATGACCTCATACTTCTCCCTGGAGTAGACTCTTCGCCTCTGCTTGATAGGCCTGGCATCTTTGTCCACGTTGAGCTTGTGGGTCATGATCTCAGGGTCGATACCAGGCATGTCTGCATGACTCCATGCGAAGACACTCTGCCTCCTCCTGAGGAAGTTTATCATCTCTTCCTTGATCCTTGGCTCTAGGGCCTTGCCGACCTGAACGGTTTTTTTCGGCTCGTCCTCATTGAGGATGATGGATTCTACCTCTTCCGCGACCTCACCCTTCTACAATTTTGTTTCATCTCTCGGGTCAAGAGTGTCAATGCTGTAAGTGGTGGTTGCTCTCTTATGGGCCTCTCTCTCTTCGGCCGAGTTGAAGTAACACTCCCGCGCCGTGGTCTGGTCCCCTTACACTTTCCCTACTCTATAAGGAGTCGGGAATTTTAGCATCTGATGGACCGTCGGCGGCACGGCTTCAAACTCTTTGAGGGCCACTCTTCCGATGATGAGGTTGTAGGCCGAGAAGACATTTTCGTCCATAACAAAAAAGTTTATCTTCTTGGTCAGCCTCTTGGGCCATTCATCCCCCATCCGTACATCCATTTCATACATGCCCAATGGGTGCACCTTCTCACCACTGAAGCCTATCAATGGGTGATGGTAGGGCACCAGCCTTGCCCTGCTAAGACCCAAGCTCTTGAAACAAGGCCAGAACATCACATCTGCTGAGCTTCCCCCATCTATAAGGATTCTCCCTACATCGCACCCATGCACCCTTGTTGTTATGACTAAAGGGTCATCATGGGGGGCTAAGATGCCCTTGAAGTCGAGTCTGGAGAACCCCACCACGAGGGTGTCCATGTCTACATTCTTCCTCTTCTGCACTGCGTTAGAAGACGTCAAATTCAAAACCTCAATCTTGGCCACTGACTTGGCCTCTGCTACATGAGCCTTCCAATCGGCTACCTCAGAGCCACCTCCTGCGAATCCCCCATATATGGTGCTAACACCAAAGGAGATCATTCCGACCCTCTTCACCAGGGTGTTGTCATCCTTTGGCGGGAGATCCGAGTCATCTCTATCATCTCCCTCTGAGTCATCGTCCCTTCTGGTCGTGACATCGCCACGGCATCTGTCATTTCTTCTCTTCTTAGGGTCTTCTTTTCCACCCTTTGGGGCCTTGCCATCCACATACTTTCTCAGCTTCCCAGATTTCAGCATCTTCTCAATCTCATCCTTTAAAGCGAAGCATCTATCTGTGACATGGCCGTGATCCTGATGGAACTCACACCAGAGGTTTTTGTTCCTCTTATGTGGTGGGGCCTTCAGCTTCTCTGTCCACCTCAGAGTCCGGTTAGTCTTAATCTCATTAAGGATGTGTTCACAGCTCACAGTCAGAGGAGTGTAATGAGCGAATTTTTCATCACCTGACCTCTTCTTCCCTTCTTTCTTACTTTGTAACCTCCCAGTGCTACCGCGGTTTTCCTCCTCATATTTGGCGGCCATTGCCTCTTCCGCATTCATCACTTTCCCTGTGGTTGCCATCAGCTCCTCCATAGACCTAGGAGGGTCTTCCGCCAGTTTCCACAGTAACTTCCCCTTCTGGAGGCCTCCTATAAGGGCGGTCATGGCTATGCTCTCTTCGTAATCCTCCACCTCCAACTTCTCCTTGTTGAATCTTGCTATGTAGTCTCTTAGGCTTTCACCCTTGGCCTGTTTAACATACAACAGGTGGGTAGTCTTCTTTTGAGGTCTTACCCCAAAGCAGAAGTTGTGGATGAACTGCTCAGCTAAGCCTTTGAAGTTCTCGATCGAATTCTTCAGAAGAGAGGTGAACCAGCTGTGCGCTGCCCCTATCAAGGTTCCCGAGAAGGCCCTGCACTTCATTGCATCGGGTATCGAGTAAATATCTGCCGCCGACTGATACATCTCGATATGGTGCACAGGGTTAGTGCTGCCATCATATTTGGGAGTCACTGTAAGTGGCTTGAACTTAGCTGGGGTTGGGAACCCCACTATCCTAGCCACAAACGGGGAGCCCTTCGAGTAGACCCTCTGTAATGGGTCCCTGCTCTTTATGAGGTCCCCGATCTTCTCCTCAAGGCGTTGGATTGAATCATTCTAGGGTCTTCTGTCATCAACTTGGCCTAGGTTATCCCCTGCCACCTCCCTACGATGGACAGAGGGTTCCCCAGCAACGACCCGTTGGCTGTTGACCTCCTCCTGCTCCCTGGCTCTTCTCTCACAGGGTCGGCCTTGGTCTGGCCGAGCCTGCCTATTCCCTCTTTGGGAGCCTGCCGTGCTCCTTGACCTCGATAGCCTCTGTCTTAGGTCATTAACTGGTCCCAGCCTCTCGAAGGCCGACCCTCTGCTCAACCTGTCAAAAGCCGACCCTATTTGTTGGGCCTCTTCTCTTCTTTGGCCTACACATCCCTGACTCTGCCTAAGAGGTCGTATGGTGTTATCTGACACCTCATACGGCTTCCAGCAGTCTTCTGGGGACTCTTCAGCTTCTAGGTCCTCATACCTGTCCTCTGGGCAAGGGTTTCCCTGCCTCCCTAGGCGCAAGCGCCTAGGGTCAGCCATGTCCCTTCTCCGCTGGGGTGCAGGCTGGTCCTTCATCGGTGCCTGGGGTGGTCCCCTGGCGTCAGGATGAGGCTGAACGGCCGCCGGAGTGATCATGTCCGGTGAGACTCCAGGTGGCCTCATCATCATGGTTTGACTGAGCTGGGCGAATTTCTCCTTCATGGCTTGTTGTGTTGCAGCCAAAGATTTCTAGGCTGCTGCTACCTCTGCCATTTCGGACTGGGGAGGATCCTGACTGGAACTAGCCCCTCCACCCCCGGGCGACGGAAGAGGCGGTGGTAAGTCTGGTGCCATATGATAACTGTATAGAGCTTGAGTAGCAAGTGATCTTAATACCTTAAAGGACCTCCTTCAATGGTGAAACAGCTCCACGCAAGGGGTGGTTCCTGGTTCACCACCAGAGTCTCCGATGAGGTTAAGAAGAAAAAGAGGAAGAGATAGCTTCTCGTTCCCACAGACGGTGCCAAAATGATGATGCCGGAATCAACACCACTAGGTAAGGTGTTTCTAAGCTCAATATAAGAATAACAATAGCAGCACAACTATGTAAAGAGATAAGAGAAAGAGGTGAGGAGAAGAGGAGAATACACCGGTATATAAGTGGTTCAGCTAATTTGGCCTACGTCCACTGTCAGTGTGTGTGAATAATATCACTGAAAGAAGGCACTAATGGCCATGGATACAATCTCTCAAGCTTTCTCTCTCTACTGTAGATTTAGACAGAGTTTTAGCTAGGGTTTTATAACTGGGGATCCTTTTGCAAGGTAGGGGATGATCCCTATATATAGTGCCTAGGGGGTGTAATGTACCCCCCATGCATGTAATGTGCATGTATGTGGTAGCCTCACCAATGGGGGAGTGCCATCTGTCACTGCCACATGTAATTAATGATGATGAAATATTCTCCCCACATGTGGAGACTAATCTTGTTACAACTGATTTGTGCCCATGTGTCGTTATCGAAATGTTCAACAGATGCTCGGTCACCATGTTGGTGGATGACCTCGGCCTAGGAGAGGTCGAGCTGTAAAGGCTTGATATTCGTTCAATCCGAGATGTGTCATAGGGAGTCTCGGCCTGGTCTCAGCCGAGACATTATGCTGGGGTCGGCCCTAGCCGAGCTAGGAATGATTCCATGCTGACGATTACTAAGGCTTCTTTCGACCTCAGCCCAAGCCGAGGTTGGACTGGTTCCATGCTGAAGGTTACCAAGGCTCCCTGTCACCTCAGCCTAGACTCGGCCGAGGTTGCCATACCCAGGTATATGAGAATGCTGTTGATGCCTGTGATGCGCGCAGTGCCCATTGGAAGTGTAGATGGTAGTGTCGGCCTGGGCCG
Source organism: Sambucus nigra (assembly GCA_949130495.1). Taxonomy (NCBI): domain Eukaryota; kingdom Viridiplantae; phylum Streptophyta; class Magnoliopsida; order Dipsacales; family Adoxaceae; genus Sambucus; species Sambucus nigra. The sequence continues at coordinate 56,462,630 of OX422214.1, forward strand.
ACCCTGGTCTGGCCGAGGGATGATATCATGGGCCCATGGCTTATCTAGGGTCAATCAATATCTCGGCCATCATCTCGGCCGAGGTTGGTGTCTCTGGGCCGAGGTAACACTTGGGGCATATCACCATCCTTCCTTGAATTATTAGCATATAGACGAGACAATTGAAAGAGGGCGCCTTTGAGAGAAAGGGGTGGGTCTCTGTACTAAGTGGCGGGCTATTTCGACGAAAGGTTGAAGAAATATTTAGAGGGGTGTGTGTTATGATGGCTCTGGCATATCTTCCCCCTCTTTATCTTACATGGGAGAGTTCAAAAGTCTCATTTGTGCGTAGGTTTAGGATTATAGAAAACCTAAAAAATTAAACATAGGGTTTATATGAGCTTTGGTGTTGATAGCGTCTTGTAAAAAAATGGAGAGAGAGTGTGTGTTTAGAGGTAGAGAGATATTCATTTTATTGGTATTGTATACTTAAAGGGTATCACCCCTATTTATAGTACATATCATGGCATCCCAAGAGATACTTTAATAATGAGGGATGCCAGTGGAGATCCAGAAAAATACATATTTTATAAAAAATTCTGATATGGCAAAGTCAACTCCTTTTTTCGATCCTTAACTAAGGCCAAATTAGATCGAGGACATATGACTAATGGCCTGGAACAATGTGGGTTGTATACAAAAAAGTACGCAACGTTTATTAAGTAAGTTGTTGGAGATGCTAAGGAATTGAGAGTCGATATTTTCCATGCAACTACCCCATTTGCAGAACTCTCGATAGAACTTTGGGTGAGCCCCAACACCACCCACATAGGAGCATTCCCAGCGCTGGGTAAACTTATATGTTTAGACAAAAACAATTCCGACATAATAAGCAAATGTGTATAGTTAGATGTTGGTATGGTATATGGTTGCCAAATAAACCCAATCGCCAATTCCAACATGAAAAATCATGGTCAAAGTAGTTAAAATGGTGACACATTTAACCCATAACTCTCCTAAGGAACTCATTGTTCTGTTTAAGAATGTGAATTCAATTTTTCCTTTTGAAGTTTTGGCTTGAAATCTGAGAAGGAATACTATGTTCCTTCTGAGATTTCAAACTCTAAACGCCACTGTTTTACACAATTATGCCATTTGTGCTCTGTATATTTTTTGGAGTTTATATTCCACACACACATATATATATATATACGGTATGTGTTGTTAATGCTCTAACTAAAGACCATATTCTTTCAACGATACGGGGTTCTACAATATGTCCATGTCATCCAATTTAAAGGTCGTTTACTACTAACAATCTTATAAGGTTGTCATATAGAGTTATTATGATAGATGGAACTCCATTCATGATACTTTGACATATGACAAAGCGAAAGGGAGTTTATTGTACACAACTTTCGAGCTAATAAATATTATCATTATCTTTCCTCGTGCACGTATGTTTGTATAGAAAAACTTACATAATTATTTTTGTTGCATTCTTTTATTTATTTCCTTCTTAATTATTAAGTATAAACGTTTTTGTTGGCTCATAGACCCATTACAAACCACTGATATTTTCCCCATCTTTACCACTTAGGCAAAACCAAGTGTGTATTTTTATTGCCTCAATGCTAGTAAAATCAAACCCACTTAAATAATTTATGTTAGACTCTACATCTTCGAACGTGTGATAATTTTTTTATACATAAAAGATTTTTAACACTTTATCTTCAATTAAAAATAATATTCTTTAACCATCCAATATAATCGTATAATTGTAATAATCTAATTTTGAGATCCATCGTGGTTCACTATGAATCAATCTTTAGTCTACAAATCAATATTTAGTCTACAAGTTGACACCTAGTGTCTTCTCCACCTTGGATCAACTACTTGGTGAACCCTAAATAAAGATCAAGTGTATCCTTTTAGTAGTACAGGTCGAACCATTAACTTTAACAACACTATAAGGTACCTAGACCCATAACTGACCACAAATATTGTCTCCAACTTAACCACTTGACCCCAAAAGGCCTCGGTGCTAATTAAAAGTTACTTAGTGCACCTGACATGAATCCCGAGTGCTTCCCATTGATGGTTCAAAATGAACCGTCGATTTCGATACCACTGTTAGGTTCCCATACCGAAAACTAGACATCGATATTATCCCAACTTAATAATTTAACCCTATCCTAGTGTAGGGTTTTAACCGAAAAGCCTCACTCCTAGTTAAACGGGTCATATTGACTTAAATATTGTATGATGGAATCTACATCTTCTGACGTGTGACAAAAAATTACACATACGATGTTTAATTATTTTTATATTCACTACAAAAACCTTGAACCTGTCTATAGGAGTTAACTAGAGCAATCATGCACAAAGAACAAGTTATCGATGCAATCAATAAACTAGTTCCCCATTACCTTTAAAAGCAGATCACCTTGATACTTTATAGACTCCAATAGGAATATCAAAGTCACCATGAAGGAGTCCACCTCTATTACCCCTTGCCTATGATTAAGGAAGATAATGTCTTTGGAACTCTAGCAGGTGGGGTTGCCCCACCTCCACTAGGACCACCCTTCACAGTTATCAATGGAATTTACAACAGGTTTTCCAATTAAGTAAATCTCCTTATGTCACTTCAGAATGAAAACTTCACATCAAGGGCCTCACTATCAAATAATGACAACCTTGGTTATATAGATGCTTCGCACCTCTAAGGATCAAAGAATAAAACCCTTTAAGGGGGCCTTCGATTATCAAGACCATGAGTGCATCTATGACTCTTATATAGAATTCATGGGAAACTTGACCGAATCTATTGTCAAGCCTCTATTACCACTTTTCTCTAAATTCACAAACCTATTTACTTATCATTTTGTGAAAAGTCGTGCTCTTAAGATGGAATCAAACTATCTCTTTGATGCCATTTAGAACAATAATAAGTCCAAACATGATATTTTTATGCACTTTAATGACGAACTATGGTACGTGCAAGAGTATCGTATACTACTTATCCAAGAATCCACCAACCAACATGAAGGACAACATGAAAAAGTTGGAGAAGGATATTCACATTAATGTCATTGTAAGTAGAAAGGATCTTCCACCAATTGATAATTTATCTAAAAATAAGAGGCTTACAGAGGAAAAATAAGAGGAAAAGAGGATATAAGGATCGTAAATTATGTTAATGTGGTGAGATATATGAACATTAGACTTCGTTGAATGAATCCATATGAAGGATTTTTAGACCATGTGAAATACCTGAGTACCAAAAATTCTAGGGAAGATGGAGACTAGTTCACATCAAGGAAACTCCAAAGATTAGTACAGGTACCACTAGGATAACAAGAACGACACCAGTAACTGCTCCTAACATAAAAAGGAGATAAATGCATATATCCAAAAAGGTTACCTCAATGATTTTATGTATGGGTCAACCTAGAAGGATACAAAGCAAACAGGTCACTCATGTGATGGAGGAAAATAGAGGGATAATCGACGAGACCAATCGAGAAACTGGAAACAAAATGAAGAAATGATAGATTTTTGATGTCTTGTTGCTAGTTCAGGGGTTACAAATCGACCTACTAGCAAGAAATTTACCCACAAAGGTAGTATCCATCTTGAAGAACCCACCCAAGAGAGAAAAAATATAATTAAGAAGCATTAGAGATTAAACCCTCTGAACAATAAGATGGGAAAAAGTACATATTCTTTTATGTGAAGGATTCCCATGACTTAATCACCCATATTACACATTTTATAGAAGAAAGTGATATCTAACTGGACCATCGATCGAATAAGTGGTGTATACAAGTATCTCAGAGGATATTTTGTATTAATATAGCTTACAAATAAAGGTTATAGATACGAAGTTGAGGTTTATATAAGGGCCCATCCTTAAAGTCTTAGGAAATGAAGCTTACTTAGAGGGTACCATAGTTGACCTGATGTAAGGAAGGTGAAGTTATTAAGTAGTTAGAATTCTTGTTCATGAGGGACCCATTAGCCTATAACATTATTATTGTTGAACAGCCGTGTCATGGACAAACGCAGTTTTTTCAATTAAGCTCCACTTTATGGTCTCAAAAGCCAAATGTTGTGGGTGTTATTTACCAAAACCTTTCTAATGAATGAAGTTTTTACCATACATATATTTATACGAATATGATAATACTTTAATATTAATGGGTCGTATCCAAGGGAAAAATCTAGGGGGATTACTTGTGGAATCCTTGATTCTAGTTACCCTAACTAAAGAAGGTGGTCCACTTGGGCTCTATGTTATTAAACTGCATGAAAAGTTGGTCATGTTCTTTTAGTTCAACCATAAGTTGTTCACATGGATCCATAAGGAGATACTGAGGATAGATATTCTGGTAAAGAGCCATCAGCTTCAAGGTAATTCTTCACTCTAATTAATAATGTAAAAGAAGAGAGAATTTACAAATAAGAATAAGCAGGCTACGAATTTAGAAGTAAAAAATTACAAATATTAAGTTAATAAAAAAAATTTAAATACCTTGAGTGGCTATCTCAGGATTGAAATGGGGGAATATTCGATATGTGTTCACCCTGAAGGAAAAGGTCACCAGCTCACGAATAATGGGGTCAAGGAAGAGAACATTCTTTTCCACCACTCGGGAGGTATTCGTAGGCTCCCACGAACATAAATCGATCATCGTTGAGGGGTTAAAATATAAAGGATAGGGTTGACTTCCTATTTTTGTAAGATAAAGAAAAAGATATATCCATCCCTAAAGAAATGATATATCGAGAAAAACTGATGCATACAAAATCAAGTAGATCAAGGGTCCGGGGACTAAGTTATAAAATGGAAAGGTGTTAGGCACCCATTTCTCCCTTTCGATCTCTCATGGGCTATAAAAATATTCTCCCTTCTCTCCTAAATGGGATATAAAATGAATAGAGTGAAAAGTGTGCGTGTGTGTGTGCGCACGCACATGCGCGCATAAGGAGTTATATCACCATGTATGTATCATGGGGAGGACGGGAACGAATCAATAGAAGGAGTGTACACGAATGACATAAAAATATGGGTAAAAATGTGAGCAATCCCCCTGATTAAATTTATTATGAACAAATTAGCACACATGTCAATGGGATTGCTAAAGATCTAATATATAACGGTTAAATAACTGTGAGCAATGCGTTAGATTGAACTCATTGTGAACAAATAAGCCCACATATAAATGGAATTGCTAAACGAGAAAAAATAGATAAACTACTATATATATATATATATATATATATATATGTGTGTGTGTGTGTGTGTGTGTGTGTGTGTGTGTGTGTGTAAATAGATTGGAAAAGAGGTGAAATATGAAAAAGAGGACTCGAGTCCCGAGGTGAACTTGGGATGCCCACGTAGCCGAAATTGGCATCAAAGTCCATGTAGTTCAGTGACGCACAAGGGTGATATTAAACCCTGAACCCAAAACTATAATTTCCTTTTTTAATTTTTGACAAAATGTGCACAAGTCAAAAAAGTGTAAAAAATAGGAGAGGAAAATTCCAATTTGGGATTTAAGGATTAAACCCTCTTTTTATTTTTTTTAGGATTTATAAAACTATATTTTATGTATAAAAGTAAATAGAAAATGTATTATTAAGGGTAGAAAAGTAAAATAAGTCTAAAGATATTCTAAGAGTAATAAGGTGTGATAAATGACACTAGTTAAATGAGTTAGAAAATGATAGAATTAAGACCTTATATGAATCTTTGCTCCTGATTTTTGAAGTGCTGTAGGATGATTTTTTTATAGAAATGGATGGAAAAGGTGGGGTAAAAATTATGTAGGGAAATGTGGAGAGAACATTTGGAAAATGATATTTTTAGAAGGCGGCACACTGGTTTCGAGGCATTAGCTCTCCAAATTTTGAGAAGGGGGTCATTGAGAATGAGGTCATGGCCTACTTAAATAGGAAACTTTTACAGTTAGAGAGTTTGTTGATCGGCGTAGGCCTAGGCCTGCCTATAGGCATACAACCTGGGTTGTTGGCTAAGTAAAAGTACCACTATGCCGATACGCAATGTGGCATGGGTGCCTATAGGTTGCCCAACATGGACTTTTTTGGAAAAATTAGCATAAAATGAAAATCTTAAGATCGAATCAAGAATGACCAAGACCGTCATAAAGAGTATTAAAAGTTTTATGAAAGTTCATTGAGAAAACCCCGAATTAGAGAGATCACCAAGGCCAAACGATACTTAAAAGCGCCCGGTGGCCTCTGAGTCAGGGTTTGGAGTGAAAAGGCAAGTACGCACGAACCGTAAGGCCAATTCACGCACGGTATAGACCGTTGGAAAGGGTATTTAGAATAATATAATATTTTATTAATCTACCCTCAATTTTGAGAGTTAACCAAAGTCAAACGAATCTCAAAAGTTCCCGTGGCCTCTTGGTGAGGGTTTGGAGTAAAAAGGAAAGTATGCGCGAAACGCAAGGCCGATTCGCACACAGTATAGATCGTTGGATAGGATATTCAAATACCTATGAAAATTCATTAAGATAATATTGATTCCAAGAGTCGACCGATGCTAAACAGATCTCAGAAATGCCTGATGGCCTCTAGGTGTGGGTTTAGAGTAAAAATGTACGTAAGTAAGAACTGTAAGGTGAATTCTCACATGGTATGGACCCTTACAAAGCTATTCAAAACCCTATGAAAGTGAATTGATATAAATTCGATTACAAGATTTTACCAAAGTCAAAAAGTTCTTAAAAGAACCTGATGGCCTCTAGGTTAGGGTTTGGAGTAGAGCGTAGGATCCGACGGTGAAAGCGATGGTGTTGGGGACCTAAGGATGTACTAGAATGGGGTTTCTACACCTTGAATGGTTGTCTAATATGATTATGATTAGTAAGATTAATAAATGGTAAAATATATGTGTGGACTATTCTGACCTGAATGAGTCATGGTCCAAGGATTATTATCCTCCACACAAGATAGTCATTTTGGTTGACGAGAATGGTTGGCCATGAACTCCACTCCTTTATACTTGTGTAACTTGGATATAACTAGATATGAATATATTTGTACTATGAGGATAATACTTCCTTCATCCTATATTGATAAACTAACTATTCCAAGGTTAGGTTTTTAGACCTAAAGAACCTCGTATCCACTTATAAATATTTGGTAAATGTAATGTTCTCCAAAAAAAATTAGGAAAATGACGTGTGCATATATATATATATATATTTCATGGTTATGGAGATAACTTATGTAAGGGGACATATGTAATACCCAAAGGATACCTTTAAAAATCTTTACACGCATGAGATAAATTTGAACTCTACCAAGTTCGCATTTGGGTTTCATCAAACAATTTCTTAAGGTTCATATAAGAAGCTCCAAAAATATATATAAAAAAGTATGCAAAATTTGATTGACTGAATAGTGACACTTAATTGATTCCTTTATTTTTTTTTATAAGTGGATAACCTTCTTCAAAACCTTAAAAACGTGTTATCGTGGATTGAGGAGTTTGTGGAGGCTATTTCTCAATTAAAACTTTACATCATGGAGTCCTAATTCTCTCCAAGATCATAGTCAACGAGTAATATTAGAGCATCTATAGTGGGGAACTCTCATGAAAGGCAAAGTTTCCTAATGACCGTAGACTACTCCTTTCACCAAAGTGGTTTTCGCCCAATGTTGGAGGGGCTCTAATGAACTTTTTTTAATTTATTATATTTCCTACGAACTTTTAAACTTTGTTAGAATTCATATGAAAATCATTTACTTATTTTCTATTAATATATGTCCTGAAATATATCTTCTTACGAACCTCATTAGTTCGTATTAATTCCTATGAAATTAAGTAGTTTGTAGGAATTAATATGAGTTAATGAAGTTCGTAGGAACCCTTTACATAGTTTGTTATCCAAATTTGGAGAATGACTACAAACCATGAACTGATTTTTCTCCCTCTTTCCCACTATTGCAGACAACCCCTTTGGCAAAAGCATTTGGATTCTACTTCCACCACTACTGATGCTCTTATATAGAAATCGATGTTTCCTAGTTAGAATTCCACTTAACCTTAATCATTAATGATAAGGTAACTTAGCGGCAGTTCAATATTAGGCGATCCCTAAGTGAGGACAAAAACAACCTTCCTAATATTAAAAAAATATTACGTAATAATTCCTTCTGAAACAATGCACACAAATCCATCCTTACTAATCCTCACCTAAGGCAAGTCCTTTATAATTCAAAATTCTTCAGTTGACTAATTAAATGGTCAGTAGAGTTAAGTGAGTTTGACGATAAATTTTGAGTGACATTCGCGATAAAAAGCCAAGTTGGGTCTGATTTAACATTCAAATTTACATAAGCCAATGAGTAAGCTCATATGTTGCGTTGCTAGAGAAATGGATAGTCCCCACGTAGACATTTTGGGGATTTCATGTTTAAATATCATCTTACAAAGTCAGTAATGGAGCCAAACTAATTTTAAAGACACAGGCCTAGGCTAACACATAATATTTTCTCAACTTCCACTTAAGACAATCTTATAATAAAGTCCAGTATGAGGTTTTTATCAGTGATGACCATCAAGTGAAACCCATGAAGGTTAAACATGTAGTGACGTTGTGGGAATCCCAACAAGAAAAATTCCTAGGCACTTCCAAGTTCAATTATTTAATTAATTTATAAAATTAACTTATTCCTTAAAAAAACTTGTAATTAAAAACCATTTTCATATTATTTAATTAAGACATGAAAAGTCTCAATTAATACTAGATTTTAATGTAATATGAAAATTTATTTTCTTTCAAGTTTTCAAACCAAATTCAAGGTATTAACTAATTAAATCGAATTAATGTAATTGTGCTTAATTCATTATCTTCCTAATCAATTAGATTCAACTTTCATGTGTGGTGATTCTAAATGAATTATGGCGAAAAATGTAAAGCAAGCACACACAGATCAACACCACTCTTTAGGAGTTTAAATCCTTATGGGAAAAATACTATCGCATCCTCGCATAACTAAGTTGGTTACAACTTCCAAAGAACATACCTAACTTACAAAAGACTCAATTACATTAATGATCTATTTCCCTTGCCTTCTTATATAATGCCCCTTTATGTACTAGTAACTAGTCGCTCTCATTATCAGTAACTTGCATAATCCATAAGTCTTGGTATCCACCAATCTCAATTGGGAACACGATTTTTCAAAATATTATGTTGTGATATTCACCCCGCGCGATCACTCAGGTTGATATGTTTAGGTGAAAATTTTAAGGGATATCTAAACTGAATTCCCTCTTAGATTTTAGGATTTACATGATCTAAAGACTCATGAAAGCTATCTAAAAAGTAGGATTTTATAAAACTGGGTTGCACATTGATAAAATGTTGAAGAAGTTATTTATATATTAAATCATGAAGATAGTTCTTCAAATATAACTCTAGAAATCGTATCCCTCATACGAAGGAAATGGTTCTCATTAGAACGTGCCACTTTATATGATAGTTCTTATGACCATAAGAACTTCTACAATAAAATGTAGGTCCTTGTATGTAATTCCACTCCATACGAGAAATTTGTGTATGATAGTCCTTTTTTATGTGAGGTCTCCTTGTTAAAAAAGAAAACTCTTCTACAATATATGCATTATACGACGGTGACCTTGTATAAAGTTGTATCCTATGATAATTCCATAAACCATGAAAAAAATCCAAAAAATAATTATTTTAAGAAACCATTTCAAAAGATGATTTTTCTTATCAACTAATCACTTAAAAAATTAAGTAATTTCAAAAATTCAAATGCATTACCAAACCTTCAATGCAATAAAAGTATCAGGTCGAGTAATGTAATGTCTGGTTCCTTGTCTTCATGTGTTCAATTTACAACTCAATACTAAAAAAGACACCTAGACCTAATTTTATTAAGTTATGGTATATTGCCAAAATCAAAAGGGATATAAAAGACATCCTCAAAAATAATCCCCTTCATCTATTACAGGGAAAATACATATGCATCATATTAACCCGTTCCAAATCCCATAAGGCAAACTAAATACGTCATATGGTTTCAGCGATCTTAAGTTTTTTGGTGTATCACGAGTCTTTATAAGTCTTCATGGTTAAACGCACCTCTAACAACAGAAAAAAAAATCCAAGAGAATATAATAATAATTAAGTTTGATAGATAAAAAAAATATGCATGTCCTAAACTTATCTTACATAATCCCCTTTAATTAAAAATTTCTCCCTCATTTTATCTCGAATAGATAAATGGAAGAACCTCAAAATTAAAATATCATTAATTAATTAACCTACGATGATAAAGACTGTATCACAGTAAAACACTCGATCGAATGAGATAAAGGACACATCAACTATTGAAATATGATTGTAATCTAATACATATCATGTGAATCATAAATATGTACTTCAACATAACAAAACATGAAGAAACACAAGTGGTTTAAATAATAGTAAATTTATGAAATCCTATACGAGCTATCTAACGGGCCTGAGAATGAATTCAAAATCTTAAAAAATTAATAAAACCCACTCATGTGGTTACGAAAACTGTAATACATGTTCCCAATATTTTATTATTTTTCCCCGTAAAAATTATAAATATACAAAATCTTGGAGTTTATATCATTATAATTGGGGTCATATCTGTATTTTACTAATTTTGGAGTTGTAATGGTAATTATTAGAAAGTTTGAAGAAATTTAGAAAGAGTTGTTCGAACGACAAGTCCAGGTCGTTCGAAGTGGGGATCGGACGAGACCCAACTGCATACCTGAACAAACTCATTAAAAGATCAATCGAATGCTAGTTCGAATGTGAATCCATTCTCATTTGCACGAGTGCGGTATAAAATTTTAAATCGGGTTGCCCTTGTGTGCCGTCACATTTTGGACCATTGGATTGATGACGTGTCGAGCTCTGGTGAGCCCAGATTGGGCAAAAACTGGATGTGATATTTTGGGGTGTTTTATAAGGGTTTGTTTGGGTTATTTGAAGGATTATGTAAGTTGAAAGAAGAGAGAGAAAGGGACGGGTCTCCATTTTTAACATTTCTCCTCCTCTGCCCTATTATACATGTATTCTTCCATATTTGAACCATATATACCTATTTCCTCCATAGATGAACAAAGTTAGGAATTTTGGAGGCGTTGATTGAGGGTTTTTGGAGATGAGGGTGGAGGAGCTTTGTGGAGTTTTGAAGAGAGTTTTTGATGGAGTATTCATGGAGCAATATTGGTGGAGCAATGCAACCTCGCTAAGGACACCTTAGGAAGTGGGAGGATGCCATCTTCTTAGGTATTTTAACCAACCATGTTGGTGATCCAGATGAGGTAAAAAACTCTACTCTTAGTATTAAGACTCTATTTGCATATTAATAGTTTTGTTGTTAGATTATAAGAATATGATGCATTTGAATAAAATGACGAGTTTCAAGTAAACTGGTTTTTAACATTTTTATGGAATAAAAATATTGCAAAATGCTATTTTGATGAGGGTAATATATGAATGAATATTTCAAAGTTTCTTTAAAATAAAGTTTAAACATTTTATGTTTTATGAAATAAAATGTGCATTTCTATGGTGCATTTCTATAAATTTAATGCTAAACATTTTATGGAACAAAATGTTTGGAAAATGACATTTATCTTGCAAAAAGAAAGATTTTGTAAAAGTTGGACATTTGTTGAATGTTTAAGAAATAAAAATGTCTTTTAGTCTTGAAAAGTAAGTTTTTGCAAGTGTTATCATTTTTTAGAATAAATCGTATGTTTAAACCATTTAATAGAATTTTTTGGAGTTAAGATCCGTCTTCTCATGTATATAAACTTGTAGTAGTTTAATGATGAACACATAAACAAGTTTAATGAAGATTTTATTGGTTTTAAACTTGAAATAAAGAGGAAAGAAAATTCAGCCCTTAAGGTGTGTGTAATGGGTGTTGAAATGTGATAGAATATGAGATTTCAAGACTACACGTATTAATAAAGAAAATGGTATTTTCTTACAAAGTAGTATTAGATGGTAATATTTTCTCAGAAATAAAAGTAATGAAATAAAGATGTTTCCAATTGAGAATAATGTTACTCCAAAATGTTAAAAAGCTATTAACGTGTTAAAAGCACTAAATAAGTTAGTGTGGGTAACTTAAAGGTGTTTGAAAAATTAACACTTGTGAAAATGGAGGAAGAGATAAGCTTGGAACCAAATGAGTAAAATGGTAATCTTACGTAAAGTGGAACGATTTTATGAAATAAAAATATTGAAAAAGGGCGTTACACAGGATGGACCTAAATGGATATGATTTTGAAATAAATCAATGCTAAAGTATAAATGACAAGAAAATATGATTTTAAAGTGTAATAGAAGTTGGGGTGTAACTCTGGGTTTAAAATCCGACTAGGTAAAAAGAAAAAGTGGAATAATGAGGACATTTAGAAAATATTAAAATACATTAATAAGGACTCGAATGACACCAAGAAAATTAAGGACGACCCAGAGCCCTTGAGTGAAATACTCAAAATCACTGGCCAGAGCATATGGTGCACATGGCCGACGGTGTGGATCCCATTAAATTATGCGATTCTTAGAAGATTCCGAGAAAAAGATAAAGAAAAATGGAACATGTCAAGAAATGGATTGTGTGGTGAATATATTAAAATACAACCTAACTTGAATGAATTAATAAATGTTCCAATAAAGGATAAGTGGACAAGTAATCGAAAAATTGATTAATCTCCATAAACTAAAGAAATGATAAAGTGAGGGGATTAAGTGGATAGTTAATCAATCTAAAGATGTTTAAACCATAATTAAAGGAATAATAAAATGAGGAAATTAAATGGTTAGTTAAGAAACCTAAAGAGATTTAACCCATAGTTAACAGAAGGGTGTGTTTATGAAAGATTTTCAAAGGAAAAATAAGTATTTTCTAACACGGTGGTTGCGTGTGTTGAAAGAGTGAATTTCAATGAAAATACTACTTGAATTGGTATAAATAAAGGAGAAATTTCGAAAAAAGAAATAATTTTCCTTAAACAAGGTGTATTTATTTTGAGTATTTAACCAGACCCGTTAAATCAGAGAATGAATATCAATAAAGAAAAAGGAACTTATTTCATAAGATTAAGGTGAATTAATCAGGTAAACCACGTTTTTGAAATAAAAACAGCTTCATGCATGTAAGTATATATGTGTGTAGATATATATATGGTAGTTTTATGTGCACGTAGATATTACGTGTTAGACTCTTTTTTTCGTTCGGATCTATACTGCATTTTGTACATTTTCCACTGAGCATTCGGCTCACACTCTCGCCTTTGTTATTACAAATTGGGTGCGGTTTCGTATCTTGAAAGCATTATACAGGTAAGTATTCTCTTTTATTATACATTAGTAGCTCTGTATGATCAGAATCCGGGGGTGCTTCCCATAGGTCCCTCACATAACTTGATTTTAAATTGGAATCACATGCTAAATAAGTGAAATGATAATTAAATAAACCGCACTAGCAACATTATTTAGGTTGTTTTATTGCACTTCGCACCTAACACTTGGGTCGGATAGGGTTGATCACTGGTGACCCATAAATCTGGGTCGGGTCATTACAAAAACCCTTTGATTCAACCTATAGTTGAAAAAGAAAAAAATAAATCATATTGAATAATGTTATGCTTACAAAGGTTCATGCCGATTAATAAGTATTAACCATTTGAGCTAGCATTTCAATAAGGGGATAAAATAACATACAAGATGAAAATGTGCAAATTCATTGGTCTTTCACTTATTACTCCCTCAAAGTTGTGCTTTATATATTTTTCTTTTTTTTATTCTTGAAGAGTACACATTTACATATTCAATTTATTTTTCTCTCATTGGTACAAAAGTAACTTTTTTTTGCCAATGGTATCTATGACCCATTTTGATATCTCTTACAAATGATTTTCTCATTATTTTATTTAAATTAATAAGCATTAATTCTTATTTACACATCTTAAAATTCAGTTCGAATCAAAATAAAATATACATACTACCTTAACTCACATATGTGTGTGCGATATAGTAAAGATCGATACATAGTCAACATGATTTATTATCAGAGAACTTCATTGTAATGATTAAGAAAAATATGCATAGGTTCTCACTATTGTCTTAAGTTTCTAATTGAAGAATAAGAAATATACATCAAGAAGTGTTCAAAAAAAAATTATTTTCTCAACATTAGTTATCCGCAAAAAAAATATATAGCTTTGTAAAAAATATCTCAAAACAAAAATATTTTTTGCTTTTACTAAGTTTATTCAAAAGAAGGAAAATAGTTTTGTATTTTTCCTTTTTAAAACAAAAAACTAGTCAAAAAGGAATTAAACAAAAACATTTGTGTTTTTACATGTTTTAAATACATTAAACATAAACCGATACACATCTAATAAAGGATATAAATCACCATACATTAAAAATAATCCAAGATTAGAGGAAAGCTCACACTAAGACTTGGAAAATAAATAACTACTAGAATATCTAGTCTATTGAGCGCAACAAACTACTCATCCATGATAATGAAATCACTCGACTTATGAGATGTTCAGAACTACGAGTAAACATGGGAACAAGGTGAGAATAATCATGCTTACAAAAAAAACGATGAAGAAATCAGATTTCCAAACCCAAATAGATCTTGCAATGAAAACAAGGGGTTGCATAATCTGGTTGGATAAAACTCATAGTGGTACCTTAACCTTAGGATTTGGACCTACAAACTTTTTAGAATTTTTGAAATTGTTGACTTTCATGTAAGGTTCTTAGTCCTTCACCTATGAGTTTTAACTCCTAACTTCTTCTAATGAAATGATTGGATTTTGGAATCCTTGTCACTTTCCTATGATTAAAATAAAAATCTTTAAGATGACCTATCAAAGATTGTGCGCACAGAGAATGGGACTAAGGAAAATTTGGAGAAAAGTGAGGGCTAAAAGCAACCACCCAAATGTCATACCACATAAATTAAATAAATAACAATTGTGTATAACTATGTTTAATTATCTATAGTGATTGTGACGTCACTAAAATTGGGGCATTATTTGTTAGTTGATTGGAATTGAAATAAATTAATATAATAATTATTTAAGAAATAAAAATAATTATGTTGATGGAATAATTCGGGTGATTTTCGGTAAGTGTAGATGATCCATTTACACCTTAAAAGGTTGGGTTTTAGGCCCATAGGATAGTATATGCGGCTTGTTTAGTTTAGCTTTATATGGGTTCCAAACCTAATTTCATTGTTAAACTATAAAAATACTCGTGAGGCTAAACCAAATTCACCATAGTATTATTTGAAAGAAAATCCTAGAGGCTAGAGAGAAGGAGGAACCTAGAAGAAAAAGATTTGGCATTATTTATCTTAGAGTTCAAGCCACTAAACTTAGAGGCAAGTTTATTTAGTATAAGCATATGATTGAAATTATGATTATGGTATGATTATGTACTTGATTCTAAATATAATATAATTGATCTGAAATTATATTAAAATTTATCAACTAATCAAGTTATTAGTTCTCTATTGAAATTTTTAAGCAATTGGGATAAATTATCCATAAAATTGAATTTAACAGGATTAAATGATTAGAATTAGTTTTAGTACTGTAACTATGTTAAAGGACCTTTTATTTTGAAGATAATTGATATATATAAGAGTTGGATTTGTTTAAAATTATGAATCTAGGGTTCTTGAATAAATTATGAATCATTTATTGAATTTCTTGTTAAAAATTTGAGGAAGTTATTATTATATAATTGGAATGTGATTGGGTTTTATAGGTATGATTATTATACTCAGTATTGGTGATTTGGTTCCTTAAATATTTGTTAATGAAGGTTTAGAGATGCAAAGTCGGTAAGGAAGAAGATGCGAAATCTGGTACTATCAATCGATCGATAGTTAGAGTCGATCAACCACTTCAGTTTTGCCTAAGTTTGGTTAAAGGGTTTGATGGGTTGGTTTGTGAGCCTGGTTTTGGGTTAGACTTTACTTATAGTAAATTAGTATAGAACAATGAAAATTCTTATTTGGTTAATAGTCTTAATTGATATAAATTAATTAAGTAATCAGAATGAGATTTAGTAACCCCTAATAGTGTAGGATTACTTGATTGGTACATTATGTGAAAATACGAAGAATGTATACCCATGGTGTACAACTAGAGGGAAAATTATTATGGGGACACTATCAACTAAGACTGGTACCCTGATGCGGTGATGACGGGTTTGACTTAGCCATATTTACCCAGGACATTACGTGTTGAAATTATCGTTATATCTATGTAGGGTTCACGGGTTGATTAATATATTTAGTTTTGGGTATGGGACTATATAACTGGTGTGAAGTCCTAATGATTATCCCTATTGTATGTTTGAGTGGTTATAATATGGAAAAACCTATAACTATGCCTAGTACGAGTGAGCGATCCCCAAAGACAGTAGGATAGTCCTTTATTTTGTATAGGCTTATGATGAGGCATTTTATAAGGAACTTGTATTGGACCGTACTTGTATTATGTGGTTGTAGATGTAGGTACTAATTATCCCTATGGCATTATAAACTTGTGACGTATAAATGAAAACGTGGAATGTTACATAAATCTATAATGAAGAATAAGACTTAATTATGGGGAACATATGTGTTTGGAAGTAGACACATGTGATAGTTAAGGTTATTTTGGGTTAACTTATAGAAACTGAAAGACTAGAAGAGGATGCATTGTTATATTGTAGCTGAAGATCAATTATACTTTTATACTATTTAGACTTATTATTGACATCTCCCATTAACATTTCTGGTCGTATGCCACCAGTGAAGCCTCATCCCTGATTTAGTCTTGATCTCTCCTCCATTGCTAATATCATAGGATGTAGCTGTCGAGCCTGCGAGCTCATACTCTATATTCCTTTTATCATTCATGACGATTTTTACACTTGGATTAATTGCTACGTTAATTTAGTATTGGCATGTGTTAGTCGAAAGTGATTGTATGTGGGAATTTTATTACTTTTTATTTATTTTGGTATTAGAGTTTGGTATAGTTCACCTCTTAATGTTGAATTACTTATTTATAGATTTGTTTATTCATTTCCAGTCATGTTTATAATGATGCTAATTTTTTAAACTCCTATTTTATTAATTTAGACCTGATGACTCTTATTTAAATTTTGTGGGGTTCACAGTTGGTATCGAGTGTCCTAAGGATCTTAAGTGTGTCCATTGCTTTCCGTAAAGTGTTATTTGATACTTTAGACCTATTCATTTAGATATTGTACTCTACTTTTTGCACATGTACTTATACGTTTTTTTACTATCTTTCAGATGGTGAAAATACGACACCGACGAGTTATCCTACCACACCCAACTGGTAGCACTGAGTCAGAGGTGGCGGTATGCACTTATCATACCACAGGATGACTTGGTTGCTATCATCGCATAGACTTTACCTGCGATTATGGTAGCCACGCAGCAGTAGCCACCACCACTGTCGTCACCTATGATAGCACATGTGCATGCCCACCCTGCTGGATTTGTTTAGGATAAACCTAGTACTGCATTTGAGAAAAGGTCCCCACTAGAGTTATCGAGATCAACAAACTCGATTCTTCCATTGCATTAGTGATGTGGCATTGAGCAACATCTATACCTACTAGACTGTACTGATATCCAGTGCCAGGTGTTTGCCAATTTCATACTTATAGGGGATTCTCTTTAGTGGTGAGAGTCTATTACCACAGTATAAGACTAGGTACATATGGCTATTTTGAAATTATGGGAGAGATTTGAGGGGAAATATTTCCCTCCATCACAGCAGGAAAAGCTAAGTTTGACAAGTTAAAACATGATGAGCGTTGATATACCCATATATACCCTCGGCTAGGCCGAGGGCGTACTCCACCTGGACGAAGCCAAGATGATATCTCAACCAATATCAGATGACCCTTCAAGAGGCCGACCCCTCATCAGACCCAAACGACCCTTAAGGGGGTCGACCCCTCATCATGGCTCAGACGACCCTTTAAGGGGTCGACCCCTCATCAGGCTCAGACGACCCATCATCAGGCTTAGACGACACTTAAGGGGGCCGACCCCTCATCATGGTCTAGACAACCCTTCAAGGGGCCGACCCCTCATCATGGCTCAGATGACCCTTCAAGGGGCCGACCCCTTATTAGGCTCAGATGACCCTTAAGGGGGACGACCCCTCATCATGGTCCAGATGACCCTACGAGGGTACGACAGTACGAGGTCTACATTTGTCCAGGCTCACTGCTAGCAGGAAATTTTCCCTCGGCCTCATATCATAAGCCGAGGGTGTCATCGCGCGTGGTTTGGGAGATGCATGGAACAGTGCGGATAGGACTCATATGGCGCGTGGAAGACCGTTATAACAGTATCACCCCCACACGTGAGGGAATATTATGTCATCATTAATCACAGGTGGCATCTATAGATGTCAACAGGGGATTGGCTAGATCATCATTCACATGCACCATGCATGCTTGGGGGGTACACTACACCCCCCCAACACCTATATATACTTGTCACCTACAACCTTGCAAAGGGATCGATAATTATAACCCTAGCTAAAACTCTGCTTGTACACATAGTAGAGAGAGAAAGTGAGCTTATGTGCATTGTATCCAAGGCCATTAGTGCCCATACTTAGTGGATAACACACTCACAGTGGATGTAGGCCTAATTGGCTGAACCACTATACATCATTATCTTATTCCTCTTATACTCACCTCCTTCTATATATTTATACATACATATCTCTATGGCTGCTATTGTTATTACTGTTTGAGCTCATCACCACTTATCTGGTGGTGCTAAATTTTAGCATCATCAAGCGTATAGTGGCAGAATATGAGAAGGAATTTACTCGAATTTTTCACTTTGATCCATAGATCGAGGATTCAGAAATAAAGAAAATAAACAGGTGTACACTTCGTACAGTCATATAATGGATGCCACGCTTAGGCATTGTAATAATATTAGTGAGGTCAAAATAGAGAAAGAACCCAAGAAGGATAAAGGAGATAATGACCAAAGTCCGAAGGCAGTAGAGATAGGGGATTCATTTCGTGGGCAGAGAGTCCCGCACTTTCAAAGAGGATCTAATCATGGGGAGTATCCCATGAAGCATTTTAGAGGAGAGATAATTTTATCCACTAGGGCACCCAGGGTTAGGGAAAGTATGTCCAATAAGGCCAAAGGGTACAAGGCCATTAGGGCCAAGGAATGAGACAACAAAATAGGCCCTAGGGACAGCAAGGAGAGGCCAGGAGCATCCTACTTTGGGACAGTGTTATATTAGTGGGAAGTCGGGGAATTAATTTCATAGTTGCCCTAAGGGCAACCAAGGAGGATATTAGGGTAAACAATAAGCTCTTTTTGATCCACCTTATTATTCAACCTTTCCACCATCTCTAGTAGTACCTTTAGCTCATAAGGGATCTCATCTTTATTATGGACGTGTGCACATCATCCATCGGGTAGATCAACCAGCACAACCTTGGACTATTAAGGGAATGTTTTCAATTTTTGGTATTTATGTAATGATTTTTTTCAACAGGGGGAATCACATTCATTTACTAGTTATACATTTTCATCTACATCGATATTGGTAGATATACTTGAGCATGTATCTTTGCATGTGGATACCTCAGTAGGTAAGGGTACTACTTTACATTATGTGTGTAGAGGCCTGGCAGTTGATATCAACCGATGGTGTTTTTATCAACTTTTTGATTTTAGATATATGACTACGTATAATGTTATATTGGGTATGGATTAGTTAGATAAGTATCATGAATAGATAGATTATAACAGGAAAGAGCTTGTGTTATCCATTCCCAATCACGAGATATTTTAAGTAGCGATGTCTAGACTCGAGGGGGGTTCACCACCCATTGTATTATATTTATGAGACTACATTTGAAGCGGTCACTATATCATTATATGTGATACCTATTGTCCAGGAGTTTTCAGATGTGGTTGAGGAGGTACCGGGATTACCACTAGCTGGGGATGTAAATTTTTATATATATTTAATGTCGGGTACTATACCTATTATGAGGGAACCATATCGGGTGGCTCCATTAGAGATGAAGGAGTTACGTGAGCAGATCCAACAGCTTTTGAGGCAGGGGTTCATACAAAGGAGTGCATCTCTATGGGGAGAACCAATTTTAGTTGCAAAGAAGATAAATGGTTAGCTTTGATTATGTATAGATTATTAGTAATTGAATAGATTCATGATACGGAACAAGTATCCATTGCCGCATATTGATGATTTATTTGTATAGTTAAGGGGAGTGTCATTATTTTCCAAGATTGACTTGCGCTGAGGGTATTCTCAGTTATGTATTCAGGAGGAGGACATTCCGAAGATGGATTTTCTAGGATGATATGGTTCATATGATTTCCACGTCATGTCATTTGGGTTAATCAATAGTCCATTAGTTTTCATGGATATGATAAATCGATTATTTTTACCATTTCTGGATTAACATGATATTGTGTTTATTGATGATATTTTGATATACTCACGGTCGAGTGATGAACATGAAAAATAACAACAGTTAGTTTTAAATACTCTAAGGGAACATAAGTTATATTCTAAGTTCTCAAAGTGGGGTTTTGGCTTCGAGTGGTAGAGTTTTGGGGGCATGTTGTGTCCACGGTTGGGATTTTAGTGTATCTTAGTAAAGTTTGTAAAATTATAGAGAGGGGACAACCCATAATGACTACAGAGGTTAGGAGTTTCACGGGTCTGGTAGGGTACTACAGGTTATTCATTTAGGGGTTCTTGAATATTTTCAGACCACTCACATATCTCACTCGAAAGGGAGTATCGTTTGTGTGGAACCTGGATTTCCAGAGAGCTTTTGAAAAACTCAAAGAGAAGCTTACAAACGCACATGTCCTTGCATTATCAAAGGGAGGTGTAGAGTATTTGGTATATATGGATGAATCAGTACAGGGTTTATGAGGTATGTTAATCCAGGAGGAGAGGCGATAGGTATGCCTCCCAAAAGTTAAAGCCTCGTGAGGGTAATATCCCCACCCATGAGTTGGATTTGGCAGCGGTAGTATTTTCGCTTCTTATTTGGAGACACTATCTATTGGGTGAGAGGTCTACATTACATTCCAATCACATGAGTCTCAAATACTTGTTTACACAGAGAGATATGAATATGAGATAAAATATATGGTTTGTGAAGATTATCATTTCTCAATTTAGTACCACCCAGAAAAGGTTAATATGACGGCCGATGCATTGAGTCGATGATCGATAGTTATGTTGGTAGAGTTATGGCCCAAACAGGGGGAGAACTTACGACATATATGGGAAGCACAATGGAAGGCTACTCGAATTTAGATTTTCTCGATGCTTTTTTTATATTAGTGACTGTTACGCCAGCTTTGGCAATATGAGTGATACGTACATAATCTTCAGACTCCTCCTTCCAGAATAATGTTTAAGGGTTGGTGTCAAGTGGAGTTTCATTGTTCTCAATTAATTCTGAGAGTGAGTTAAGATTTCAGGGATAGCTGGTTATAACAGATAATTTGAACTTAAGTAGATCAGCTTTAGACAAAGCTCACGACTCATGGTACATCCTTAAGGAGACAAGATGTATCATGACATGCGCATAATTTATTACTGGACGTGGATAAAAAAGGAAATTACAGAGTTTGTGTCTAAGTATGCCACCTGTTAGCTAGTAAAGGTGGGACATCAAATACTGGCGAGGGAGTTACATCCTTTGGAGATTCCAAAGTTAAAGTGGGAGAGAATCTTTATGGACCTAATAATAGGATTGGCATGGTCCTAGAGAGGTAATGATTCGATTTGGTTCATCATTGATAGGTTGATGAAGGTGGATAATTTCATTTCAATTCAAATCGATTGCATAGCTGACCAGTATGTCAGATTGTTTATAGAAGAGATTGTATGACTCCATGGTGTACCGCATCACATTGTGTCCAACTAGGACAATACTTTCATATATCGATTTTGGAAGGGTTTTCATGAGGCTATGGGAGTACAACTGAGTATGAGTACGACTTTTTACCCTCAGTCTTACGGTCAAACTAAGAGGGTGAGATCAACATTTATCCTTCATAGAGTTTGCTTACAACAATAATTATCATCGAACAATTGGAATAACACCCTACAAAGATCTGTATAGATGACCATGTTGTTCGCCAAGTTGTTGGTTGGAGTTTGAGGAGCACGGGATGTTGGGTTCATATATTATTCAGGAAACCCCAAAGAAGATGGAACTCTTCCGAGAGCATATGAAGATAGCATATGATCGCTAGAAGAGTTCCATCTATAAGATACTGATAAAACTCGAGTTTCGGGTAGGGAACTAGGTTCTTTTGCATATCTCTCTAATGAAAGGGGTTGCAGGTAGGGAAGTTAGCACTCCGCAACATTGGCCCCTTCATGATTTTGGACAAAATTTTTCCAATTGCATCTCAATTTTCCTTACATGACCACCTGCAGAGGGTACATGATGTTTTTCATGTATTGAAGATAAGGAAGTTTTTTCGGGCAGAGGATGCTTGCCAGCACATGATGTGAGTTACAGTATGATGTGATGAGATTGAGATATTGCATAATGAGAGTTACGAGGAGTGACCACAGTGCATACTTGATCGGAGAGTGCACACATTACTATCAAAGGTCATTCTATTAGTACGAGTCCAGTGGGGATATCATAGCGTGGATGAGTCTACAAAGGAGAGAAAGGACGACATATGGGTGAGATATCCATAGTTATTCTAGTCAAGTAATAAAAGTTGAATTTCGAGGATCAAGTTCCCTATTTTAGGGGGTAAGAATGTAATACCCCGCCAATTAACTAAATTATAATTGTGTGAATTATATACAATGACAAGTGATGTCACTAAAAGTATGGTATTATTTGCTAGTTGACTGGAATTAAAGTAAATCAATATAATAATGATAATTATTATTTAACGAATGAAAATAATTATGTTGACGGAATAATTAGGGTGACTTTTGGGAAGTGTATAAGTTTTGTTTACACCTTAAAAGGTTGGGTCTTAAGACCCATAGGATAGTATATTACTTGGGCCAATTTTTAAGCTATTTGGATGTAGTTTTGGGCTTATTTAGTTAAGGTTTATTTTAGGTCCAAAACCAATTTCTTGGTTAAACAATTAAATAATCATTACATTAAATCAAATTCACCCTAATATGATTTGAAAGAAAATCCTAGCGACTCAAGAGAAGGAGGCAACTTGGAAGAGAAGTTTTGAGATTATTTGGCTTAGAGTTCATACCACTAAGTTGAGAGGCAAGTTTATTTAGTATAAGCATTTAATTGAAATTGTGATCATGGTATGATTATGTATTTGATTCTGAATATAATTGAATTAATTTTCAATTGTATTAAAAAATTATCAACAAATTAAGTTTCTAGTCATTCAATGAAATTGTTAAGCATTTAGGATAAATTCTTCACGAAATTACATTTAACCGGATTAGAATTTATTTTAGTATTGGAATTATGTTAAAATCCGTTTGATTTTTGTATATATATATATATATATATAAGGGCTGAATTGTTTAAAATTATGAATCTAGGGTTCTTAAATGAATTGTTAAACATCCTTTGAATTTCATGTTAAAAATCTTAAGAAACCATTGTTATATGTTGGGGGTGTAATTGGGTTATGCTGATATGATTATAGTACTCGGTATTAGTGGTTTTGGATATTGGATACTCGTTAATGAAGGTTTAGAGATGCAAAGTCCATAAGGAAGAAGATGTGCAATCTGGTACTATCGATCAATCAACGATTTGGGTCAATCAATAGATTGAGCCCTTTCATTTTTCCCATGTTAGGTTAGGGGCTTGATGGGTTAGTTGATGACCCTAGTTTTGGGTTGGACTTTACTTGTAGTAAATTAGTATAGAAGAATAAAAATTCTGATTTGGTTAATCGTCTTAATTAATAGAAGTTAATTAAGTAATAAGATTGAGATAAGTCTCGTAACCCTTAAATGTGTAGGATTACTTGATTGGTGTATTATGTGAAACATATCGAGCGTGTATACTCGTGGTATACGTACTAGAGGGGATATCTGTTTATGGAAGTGATCAATAGATATCAATATCTTGATTCGATGATGACGGGTTTTATTTCGCTATATTTACCTCGAACTTTATGTGCTGAAATTCCCTTTTATATGTGTAAGGTTTGCAGGCTAATCATTTAATATAGTTTTGGGTATGGGATTATAGAACTGGTGTGAAGGCCTAAGGATTATCCCTAGTAGATTATTGACTATTTATAGGTATGGGACAACCTATAAATAGGCCAAGTGTGTGTGTGCGATCTCAGAAGGAAGTAGGATAGGTGTAGAGGGGCATCACTTGTAGCAAAACCAACACCTCAGAGATGATGGCATCCACCATGAGTGGTCCCTTTTGTAAAGCTCAATACAAGTAGTAGTTTACAGCGAGGGAGTCAACATTGAGTGTCGCCTCTGCCAAGACCAGTTAAAAAGGAAGCTAGAGGGCGAAGGGTCCACCACAGATGGCCCCTCAGTCAAAATACCCAAAAATAATAGTTTTGTGGTGAGGATCGATCAAGAGCAATGTGAATAATAACTGTTATTAGAGATGGGGTTCACCATGCGTGACCCCTCAACCAAAATCAATGTTGAAAGGAATTTATGGTGAGGGAGTTAAAAACATGTGACCCTTCTGCCAAAGACAAACATGGAAATGAGAGATCCCACCTCCAGTGGCTCCCCCTCATAGCATAAATTATGAGATAAACTAAAATGAACTGGGGCGAGGGAACTCACCTTGAGTGGACCCTCTGCCCAAGAGCAATGAAAGAAAAAGAAATGACTAAGGACGATAGGGTCCACCACGAGTGGCCCTTAGTTCCATGAGATGTGTTACTTTTTAAGAAATAAAGCACAAATGTTTTATTTTCTTGCATATGTATTCTAGTTGAGTAGGCAGGGCTCCAGCAGGCTAGTTAGAACTCCTAGGAGTTTTGTCTTGGTGGCTAAGAGAAAAGGTTTGTTGATAAAGCTCAACTATGTAACACTTTAAGATAGAGAGAATACTTGTAGAGGGACTACATAAGTCACTCAGGCCCTCACACAGCCCACACTTAGTTATAACTGAAGTGAGTAGCCAAGAGGATCCTCACAAGAAAAATAACTATTAAAGTTTTATAAAGTTTGTACCATAAGTTACCATTGTAAGAGGGTACTTTAGATTATATATGGAGGCGTAACCCCTATTGAGTATGGTAATCACAAGTTAATTGGCCAAAGCTTTGGATTAGTGATAGAACACATAAACATGAACCTAATGAGGATAGACTCAACTTAAACTCACAAAACTCTCGTGTATAACTCAGGTCATAATAATGGACTTTAGAAGTGGCTTAGCTAGAGGGAGAGGGAAGTAAGCACCCTAGATACACCCTGACGGGCAAGTAAAAACACACAAAACACACACAACACCCTCAAGAATCTCTGTCAAGTATTAAAAGCTTCGTAATAAATGACAATGGTGAGTCAGTGTACTCTCTAGTTTGTAATAACTCTTTTCAATTCTCAAAGAGGGGGATCCCTTCCTCAAAGGTGGTTGGGGTCCTTAAATAGCCCCCCACACCACCCCCGAGGCAACTCAGTCATTAAAGACTATGAAAGACATCCCTCATACTTTATGTCACAACATTAAAGGCCTGATGCACTAGTTGTCTCCACGTCATAAACATTAAATGCATTTTGCCTTTTGCCTTTTACCTTTTGCCTAACCACTGTGTGTCAGGGGGTTGTTGTCGCAGAGGTGGCTCACCAACTGCCTGACAGCCCCAAATACCACGGTGGTTTACTCAAGTGCATGTCTGACATTGTTTAGATGGCTAGTGACATCACCCACAGTAGATGTGACATAAGTAGAGGGTCGTTTGGTCCATAACTCAATGCCCGATGGAACTCCAAGCTGCTCCTCTTGAGGTTCCACGGTCAGGGTCCTTCGGTGTTTTACCAGGTGTATCTAAGATGGTCAGGACAAGCCCCAACGGTGCCTTACTTCTCAATCCTCCAAACCAAGTCCCTCTAAAGTTTCCATGGTGAGGTCATTCGATAGGGCATGAAAGCCCTCCCAGGTCCTGCCATGCCTGGTCTCTCGTGAGTACCGTTTGACCTCACCCAAACTGTATTATTATTATCGTTATGTCATTACAACCGTTACAGCTTTACAGTAAATGTAATCAAAGGTACAATATGATTAACACAACAAGCTGAAGTATGAGTTGTCACGCTGAGCTGCCTCCCCAAGATGCCACGCTGAGCTGCCTCACCAAGATGCCACGCTTGAGTTGCCACGCTGAGCTGCCTCACCAAGATGCCACGCTTGAGTTGCCACGCTGAGCTACCTCCCCAAGCTGCCACGCTGAGCTGCCTCACCAAGATGCCACGCTTGAGTTGCCACGCTGAGCTGCCTCCCCAAGCTGCCACGCTGAGCTGCCTCGCCAAGATACCACGCTTGAGTTGCCACGCTGAGCTTCAAGCCCCCTCTACATTTGCCCCCTCGTGGAGAGATTTGTTGGGACAAGAAATGTCTGCACGAAATGACTCAACTTGATGGATTTTTCTTTGTGTAACCGTTGGAACATCTTCTTCGTTGGGGCCTTGTTAGATAAGTCTGACAAAAAGATTGGCGCCAAGAACTCAAGCTTGCTAAAGAAGGCAACGCTTCCTGTTCTCTATGCGTCATTTCATTAATGACGTGCGCTGTCTTTTTAACTGTCACAGCACTTCCCGAAGTGCCACGTGTTCATGTGAAATGATTACAGGCGGTCGTGCACGTGCGAGGGTGGGGAAATCTAAATGCCAAACTCGAAAGTCTCAACAGCCATATTTCAAAATACTTTGAACCTTAAACATGTGGGTCTCAGGGGTCTGTTTCCACTTCTTCCTTCTTCTTTGCTTATTTCCTTACTTCGTTATTATCTTCTTCCTCAGACTGTCCCTTCTTTTTTAGAAAGAGAGAGAGAGAGACTCCATTGTTGCAAGAGCTATACCACCATTTGTGATCGTCTGTCTCCATTATTGCTCTCAATCCCTTTTCTCTCGAAGCTTTCTTTGTTATAGCTTCACTGTTTGTCATGGCGTCTTCAAGCAACCCCACCATTTCCGCCACCAGTGTTCCGTCTGCCACCACCACTGTTGCCTCCGCCCTGGGTGCTGCTCGCCAAGAACAGCTGAGATTTTACCGTCGCTCTCCCATTTTTGGGGAGGGTGATGGCTTTGCTATTGCCTGTAAGGCTGTTTGCTTTTCCTCCAAGTTTGACGCCCTCTTGTTGGGTGATGAGGACGAAGAGGTGTCTAAGTGGGAATTTCTTCCCCCAGAAGGAACTCTCAGATTTCGCTTAGAGCGAGGGGACTTCCCATGGTCCCATATTGATTTTGAAGCACCCGGGGGATCCCCCGCGCACTTTGCTGCCTGGAACTCTCACATGCAGAGTTCCTATACTAATGTCCTTACTAAGATTGGGCTGCAACGGGCAAGGTGGTTTGGTGAGTTTACTCTATCAAAGAACAACGCTGCCTTGCCTATACTGGTCTCTCGCTGGAATGTGGATACTCATACGTTCATTGCTGCCTGGGGTGAGTTTACCATAACGCTGGAGGATGTGTGTGAGCTCCTGGGCCTTGATGCAACAGGCCATGAGCCTTACACCGATGAAGCTCTTGATGCTCAAGAGACTGCGGATCGTTTGGAGTTGGATCGCATATGCCGAAGCTGCATCGGTTCTTCCAACAAAGCTACTTTTTCTCCCTTGATCAATTATTTCTTCCAGAGTTCTAGTGAAGGCAGTTCTTCATTAACTGCCCCTGGTCAAGGTACGCCGTTAGATCTTCCTCCTTACATTCTTGTGATTTTGTCCCGTTTCTTTTTTACGGGAAAGCCCAACGATCAGCCCCGAAGAGACCTCATCAACCTGTCCCTTCGCCTAGCTCGAGGCATAAAGCTTCCCCTGGCTGCAATTGCCTTGGGATCCCTGTACACCTGGTTGGACAGGACTTTATTTGACATGGAACGTTCCATTGGCCGTTATAACTTGGCCAATTTTGCCAACAGTGTGCTTCTGACCAGCTTTCTCTACTTTTGCTTTCCTCCCGTAGCGGCCAAGCCCAACAGTCCTCCTTCGGCTGAAACAATTTTGCCTCCTCGGTCCTTCATTTATCATAAGAGGCAAAGCCGAAAGGAGTTGATTTCAGTGATTGATCGTTTTGAGAGTTTTGTTATGAGGCCCTATCAAGAAGAGGCCTTTTTTCATACTTGTAAATTTTTTTCATCATGATGCCAGATTGATACAGGACCCTTCTCTCGACATTGAGTATCCCTCACTTGTCGTGGTTCTTCTGCTTTCTCCTGGATATCTTCCCTCCTACACCGAGTGGGGATACACGAGCGAGCATTATAATACCAACCGATGCAGTCGTCAGTTTGGGTTTGACCAGGGGGTGCCACGTCCAGTTTTCCAATCATCAAACCCCAAAGTCTCCTTTGGCGAGGCATGCTCCTTGTTTTCTTCGACTGCTGCATGGGGGATATCTTCAACAATGGCTGGGCGTGTCACCATTCCCAGTATTACCAGGCATGGGTATGTGACCCCTCTGTTTGCCACCAAGTATTGGCCGAAGCAACTAGCTGAAATTGCTGAGTTTGTTGAGGGAGAGCCTGTGTATCCTCCCGTTTCTTCATTTTCTGCCCTGGAGTTGGGGCTAAAAGGCAACTCTGTACTTGGGATAGAATTCCCTCTAAGTTCAACCCACAAAGCACCTCCCAAAGAGCTTCCCCCACTTTGTGCCATGGTCCCAGTTGCCACGCCAAAGTCCAAAATTGCTGCTGCGAAGAAGGCTGCCCCCTCTACTGCAATTACTACTGACGAGGGGGCTTCTCCACCACCTGCCAAGAAGGCAAGAACGGCCAAGAGTGGGACATCGAAATCGAAATCGAAGTCCCAGAAGCTCCAAACTCCCGTGGCAGCTCTTCCCATAGCCTCCGTTCCTCCTCCCATGCCTGCTGAGATGGCCGAGCCTGTGAGGAGGGAGGCCCAAGCAGAAGTAGACCGAATAAATGCTGAGTATCAACGGCATGCAGTCGTTGTCCCTTACTCCGTTGCTTTCCCCACGGTGGTGGTGGATCCTTCAGAGCCAACGGCTAAAAAGAGGAAGAGTTCCAGGGTTCCTCAAGGGGTCAGCATTAGTGCAGCTAGCTCGAGGAAGAAGACTCTGGGCACCAAGTCCCAGAAGAAACGGACTCCTGAAGTACACTTGACCCCTGAGGTGCAATCCACCCCTGCCCCATCAGTTGTTGCTACTCCTCCCTCTTCGCCCGTGGTCGTGTCTTCTCATTCTCCTTCTGAATCGGAGGTATGTATGACTGACTTAATTATTATCTCCTTTTTGCTTGAGGACGACTATCTTTACTTGTGTGTATATTTATCCCTCCCCCCTTTCTTTGACAACTGTTTTGCAGGGAGTTGAAATAGAAAGACCAGACCCTTCCAGTCCTCCTGTGAGCCCTTTTGTGGGGGAATGCTTCGGTGCATCTCATACCGATGTGACTCCTCCCCGTTCCCCCATGACAGGGCTTACGTATTCTCGCCATGGAGTCAGCCAACGTGCGAGGGAAGTCATTGTGGGAGGTGATGACGTTGATCATGCGAGTGATTCCTCGCCTGAAGTGGTAACCCTGCCCGAAGTGGCACATCCCGAGATAACATCCTTGGTCCCTTCTGATTCACAGGCCTCACCTGAGGTTCCTCTGCCCATTGTACTTGTTGAGGAGAGTGAGCTCGAGGTATGATGTGCTCTATAATTTATTTGCCGTAGTCCTTTCGATCATACTCTTTTCTTATTTGGCTTACTGAATTGTGATATGTTTTGGGTACCCCAGGTGGAAATGTCCTCATTGTTGGCAAGTATTCTTCTTCCAACGATGCTGATGAGGCCCCCGACTGTCATTCCTTTGTTTAGCACCATAACCGAGGTAAGTAACACGTCGAGATATTTCTTCATATTTTCTGTGCCCATTCTTCTTTTCTAACACTTGGCTTTGTGCACAGTTTTCTCCTGATCTTGCACCAACTCCTGTAGTGAGGGCCCAGGTTGGTGTGTTTACACCCCCTCCTGACGTGGCTTTGTTTGAGGGCGCAGTGTCTTCTCATGAAGAACCCAATATGCTGGCCCTTGTGCCCTATACGGGTGATCAGGTTTGGAC
Organism: Sambucus nigra; assembly: GCA_949130495.1. Classification (NCBI taxonomy): domain Eukaryota; kingdom Viridiplantae; phylum Streptophyta; class Magnoliopsida; order Dipsacales; family Adoxaceae; genus Sambucus; species Sambucus nigra. The sequence goes on from OX422214.1 coordinate 56,493,004, forward strand.
AAGCATGGAGGCTTCTGCGTCCAGGGACCCCGTTAGGGCATCTGGGGTAATAATCGCTCCCCCAACGGTTCCTATCCCTGTGGCTGCCTCAAATGCTCCCGTTGTGACTGAGGTATATTTTTCTTACTATCTTTTGTTAAGATTTTCCATAATCTCCATCTTATGATTTTTCATAAGATTGTTCTTAAACTCCCCCTTATAACGGTGACTTAACAACGAAGACACTTGTTAAGTTTTTTTTTTCACAAACTCCACCTTATAACGGTGACTTAACAACGAAAGCGCTTGTTAAGATTTTTCATAAACTCCACCTCATAACGGTGACTTAACAACGAAAGCGCTTGTTAAGATTTTTCATAAAACTCCACCTTATAACGGTGACTTAACAACGAAAATACTTGTTTAAGATTTTTCATAAACTCCACCTTATAACGGTGACTTAACAACGAAAACACTTGTTAAGATTTTTTCGCAAACTCCACCTTATAACGGTGACTTAACAACGAAAACACTTGTTAAGATTTTTCATAAACTCCACCTTATAACGGTGACTTAACAACGAAAACACTTGTTAAGATTTTTTCGCAAACTCCACCTTATAACGGTGACTTAACAACTTACCACTTGTTAAGTTTTTTATTCATAATTCCATTATTTGGGCTTTTTCTTTTCAGGTTGCTCGGGAAAATTCGCCCCCAGTTCTCTCACCTGTAGGCTCGCCCTTCCGAGAACCTGATGTTTTGGAAAATTATATTCATGATGATCAAGGTTCTAGGACTGGTGTTGCAGTCGAGAGAGAATCTGGGTGCGAATTGCCTCTTCCTGACCTAGATCCTCACTCGTTCTGCCTCATGGTGCTTCAGCAGTCTCCTCAAATGCCCGTCAACCATCGCCTGGTGATTGAATAATTGGTGGATCGCCATCCTAATACCTTCACACCGGATTGCCTGCGCTCAAATATTCATGAGATGAGTCACAGACTGCAAGGCATGGCGATCGTTGTTGCTGAAATTGCCAGTACCCCCACTGCCAGTGTTACCAGATCTCTTCTCAACCAATTTCTAGGTTTTCTGAAGGAGTTAGGACATGATGGCTTCCGTTTTGACTGTCTTGTTACGTATCTGAAGACCTTGAAAAACCATCAACTGATCGGCCAGAGGGAGGTATTGCGCAAGCACCAGGAGGACCAGCAAGCTGAGGAGGCTAGGTTGGTCGTATTGTCCCATCTTTTGGAAGTAGTGGATCAAGAGGTGAAGGATGCCGAAGAAGCTTTGTGCCTGGCCAAACTGAAGCGTGAGAGACTCCTGATCGAACGTACGCAAGTGCAAACAAGGCTGGAGGTTTTCATTAACGCCCAGCGGTCTTTCACAGCAGCTTCTTCGGGCCTGCCTGGAGATTTTTTCTCTTCCTCGGATTTATCTTTTCTTTTAGGGTAGTTACTTCTTGTATACAGATCTTTTACTTCTTTTCTCTATGTAATTCTTGGGCAATAACTTCCAAAGGAAAATTTGTAATACTCTATTGTTTATGAATGAAGAACGCATACTTTTCAATCCCTTCATGTGTTGTGACTGTTGTTGTGTGCTATAGAGTTTTGTGTTTCTGCAATTCTTTATTCTAAAAAATGTCACCCAAAACTTTTATATTTATAACAATATAACATCAGCTGAAACTTGGTTATTTTACACATGATAAACCTTCAGCCACTTATTGTTAATCTTAAATGGCTTGTCTTCTTCTATCTTCGAAATTAAGCAATAACCTGAGTCATGCGCTTCCTTCACAACGTAAGGTCCCTCCCAGTTGGCCGCGAACTTTGGTAGAGGAAGTCCCCTGATGTGCTTTACTGCTGCTTTCAATACGAGGTCTCCTTCCACGAACTTCCTTGGTCTCACCAAGTTGTCATATGCCCTGGAGAGTTGTTTTGTATATATTTGAAAGTGTTGCATCGAGTTATCTCTGTGCTCATCCAACGCTTCCAGCTGTATATGTCTACTATGAGGGAGCATGCTACTTCTTAAGGCATAACGGGCAGAGGGAACTTCCAATTCTACTGGGAGGATTGCCTCAGCCCCATAAACAAGAGAGAACGGCGTGTATCCTGTGGGTTTTCGCTTGGTTGTTCGATAGGCCCACAAGGCAGCTGGTATCTTGTCATCCCACGCCCCTGGAAAGTCTTCCATCATTTTGGCCAAAATATTAATCAGGGTTTTGTTAGTTGCTTTGGCCTGACCATTTTCCTTTGGGTATGCCACCGTTGAAGTGTGATGAACAATGGAGTATTTATCCGTGAGCATTGTTACTTCAGAATTGACGAAGGGGGTCCCATTATCTGAGAGAATTACTTTTGGGATCCTAAAATGGCAAATGATGTATTCTCTGATGAAGTTGCTCACCACACCAGCCGTTGCCCGTTTGAGTGGTATTGCCTCGGCCCATTTTGTAAAACACTCTGTTGCTACCAGTATCCATATATTGCCTCTCGAAGAAGGGTGTATTGCCCCCACTAGGTCAAACGCCCAAGTATGGAATGGATAGGGTGTTGACAGAGAGTGTAAGTCCACCGATGGGGCATGGATCATATTTCCATGAAGTTGGCAAGCTTTGCATTTTCGAATGAACTCAGCAGAGTCTTTCTCCATCGTTGGCCAATAATACCCCAACGTCATCAACTGATCATACAACTTAGCCCCTCCTATGTGTGCTGGATCGTGCGCTTGTTTGAGGACCTCCGTTGCTTCTTCCCTTGTGACACATCGCAAGGGCCTGTTAAAGTACCCCTTTCGATAAAGCGGCCCTTCCTGGACGTAGAACCTTGGAGCCCTTCGCCTTAGACCCATTGCATCTATTTTCTCCATTGGGATGACCCCCTCCTGAATGAAGTCAATGTAGGGCTGCCTCCAGTCCGTTTGAGCTTCAATAAAATGGCACTCAGCTGCTTCGAAGAATAGCTGACACTTGTTGCATTTCCGTTGTAGCTCTGCCGCATCCTGCTTCATTCTAGGCCATAAATACCCCTCCCTTTGAATTCTCCTATATAGAGGTATCTCAGTCGTCTCGCAATGCTCCTCATACATTTTCCACAATATTTGCTCGACCTCTTCGGGGCTGACGCATCTTGACAACCATCCTCCTGTATTTCTGAAATAGAGGTTTCCCTGGCATGTAAAATATTGGGCCAACTCTCCTAGCCGCATCGCCCCCTCATCAGACTCCAGTTTCTTCTTAATGTCTCTTCTCCAGCCCACCTCCTCCTCCATCGGCAGTATTGACTGTACTACCGAAGGAGCTGTTCTTCATTGGATCACAATTGTGGTCTCATTGGTTTTCATTATCATCATCTGGGCAATAGTGGCATAGGCATCTGGATGGCGGTTCATCGTTCTGGGATGCCTCCTGATCTTGGTCCGATGAAATTGGTTGAGAAGCCTTTGAATGATTGTTCTATAGGGCGCCAGGCTCATGTGTTTCAATGCATATTCTCCGTTCACCTGCTGAATTACTAAGTTTGAGTCACCCTTAATGCAGAGTGAGCGAATTCCTCTTCGAAGAGCCTCTAGAAGCCCTAATACCAACGCCTCGTATTCTGCCTCGTTATTAGAGCAGGGGAAATCTAGTTTGTAGGAAAGGCAAATCTCTTCCATCCCTTTTGAAAGAACAACCCCTGCTCCTCCCTTCTTTTCTGTCGAAGATCCATCGAACTGCATCGTCCATTCCTCCTCGGTTGCATCCAGGTAATTGGCCTGCAAATCATCTCCTGGAATGTCTTCCCTAGGTGGCTCGAAGGTTCCTGAAGGGAAGATGGCCAATAGGTCGGCATACGCCTGGCTTTTGATTGTGCGAGGGACCACACATTTTAAGTCATATTAAGAGAGAATAAGGAACCATCTAGCTGCCCTGCCAATCAATATAGTCTTTGCGAGTAAATACCTAATTGGGTCGCATCTAGTTATAATATTAATGGTAAAAGATAACATATAATGCCTAAGTTTTTGTGCTACAAAGACCAAGGCTAAACAATGCCTTTCTAAGCTAGTATATCTAACTTCTGGCCCATGTATAATTCTGCTGAGGTAGTAAATCGGACGTTCTTGCCCATTTACTTCTTGTGCCAGCAGAGCCCCAACAGACCTCGTGGTGGATGTGAGGTATAGCTGCAACGGATCTCCCGCCTGGGGAGGAACCATTATTTGTGGTGACACGAGCAACTTCTTCAGCCCAACAAGGGACTTCTGGTGAATCTCCTCCCATCTGAACTTCGTGTTCCTTCGTAGCAGCTGCATCAGTGGGTGTGTTATTTCGGCCAATCCGGGCACAAATCTCCTAAGGTAGGAGACTTTTCCAAGAAAACTTTTCAGCTCCTTCGCCGTTCTTGGACATGGCATCTCCAAGATTGCCCGCTGTTTATCCTGGTCCATCTGTACCCCTTGTTGATTAACCACGAAGCCTAAAAACTTACCACTTGTTACCCCGAAGACACACTTTAACGGGTTCATCCTTAACTTGTACCTCCTACACCGAGCAAATACCTTCCTTAAATCGTTCAGATAGGACTCTTCCTTCTTCGATTTGATGACCAAGTCGTCCATGTAAAATTCCACAAATTTGTGGAAAAAGTCATGAAAAATGGCCATCATCCATTCTTTGGTACGTAGCTCCGGCGTTCTTGAGTCCAAACGGCATTACCTTGTACATGAAGTTGCCCAACGGCGTTCTGAATGTTGTTTTCTCTGCGTCAGAGGGGTCCATCTTAATCTGGTTGTATCCCACATATCCATCCATGAAGCTATACATCTCATGACCAGCCGTGGAATCTATCAAGCTGTCGATGGAGGGTAGGGGAAACTCATCCTTAGGGCAAGCCCTATTCAAGTCTCTGAAATCCACGCATATCCTTATTTGGTTTTTATCTTTCTTCCCTACTGGCACAATGCTAGATAGCCAGAGGGGATGTTGTATAGGCTTGATAAATCCTACTGCTAATAAGCGTTGGACCTCTTCTTTAATCTTCAAATCTATTTCAGGCTTGTACGTTCTTATTGCCTACTTTACTGGAATAGCCGAAGGGATCACGTTCAACTTGTGGCAGCTCACTTCCTCATCCAGCCCTTCCATTTCAGTGTACTTCCATGCGAAGACATCTATGAGCTCCCGAATCAGGTCAACCAAGGCTTTTTGTTTCTCCTTAATAAGATCTTTCGAGATGAAGATAGGCCTTGGGTCTTCCCCTTCTTCTGCTAGGTTTAGTTGCTCCAACTCTTGTGCCTGGGACCTTGGTTGGTCTGTCATGTAGTCTGGTTCTTCGGCGACATCTTCTATGAACTCCTGTATGCTGGAGTTGTCTATCACCATACACTGCCCCCGTTGATCCACTAAAAAACACTCATATACTGGGTCAACCTCATTGTCAGTCTTTTCGGCCGCCCGTTCACACCATTACAAGCGGTACACCACTCTTCCCTCTTCAGTGACAATCTTCTTGCGTCTGGAAGCCTCAGTGATCCTTTCCCCTGAAAAACGACTTAACACGCTTTGTCGTTGGGCCTCATGCTCGCCTGGGTCTGTCGTAGGTATCATCTTTTCTTTGAGCTGCTTCGAGATATTCTGGGGTCAAGGGACCGTCCGATATGCTTCCTCGATCCTCTTACCTTCGCCACTCTCATTTAAAGGTCCCATTCTTTCTCTAATTGAGGGGACCCATGCTCCCTCCATTCTCCTCGTTAGGACCCGCACGTCCTCTTTAAGCTCTGTATAGAAGGCTGCATCCACCAAGTGTGCTTCTTCGATAGCGAAAGGCCTTTTAGTTTCCCTAATAGTTACTTCTTCCCCCTTGATATTCGCCTTAACACATTGGTGGTATGTTGATGGAACTAACCCCTGGTTGTGCATCCATACTCTCCCTACTAACAAATGATAGGAAGTTGCGCTTTCTATTACATGGAATTTGATATGGGAACTCATATTTCCCATCATTATCCCCACGTTTACATACCCAATGGATTTGGAAGATTGATTATCGTAGCCCGAGATTACCAAGGGCATGGCAACCAACCTTTCTTCCGGAATATTAGCCGCGTGGAAGGAGTTGATTGGCATAATGTTGATGGAGGAACCCCCGTCCATAAGAGTCCTGGCGAAGATAACCCCGTTAATACTGGCGGTTACATACAGGGGCCTATTATGGGGGAACCTTACAGCTCTATCCGTATCACAAAACGTTACCTCTAATATGAACTTCTTTACCAGCCTAGACATGGGTCCCCTCCATCTTAGCGAGGGGACTGCATTTCTTCTTGCAATATCCAAGATCGCCCGAGTTATCTCCATTCTGCTTTCTTTTGGGATTCCCACTTGGTCGAAGAACCAAGTGAACTTTGGAGATTTTGAAACTGCACTATATTCTATGACTGGGTCCGTTTCCTCGCCCGCAACGCTATCGGCGTCTTCTACGTCCCTAGCACTTGCTTCATCATACGCCAGAACTACGTTAGCCATTCCCCTAGTGAAATACTCGAGTGCTTTACCGAACTCCATTGTTGCCCCTCCCCACTCCCGCTCTGCCTCCTTATCATAGGCCGTTACAACATTGGCCCCATGCGCCGGGAGCGGGTTATTGTTAACGTTCCGCGGAGGGATTTATAATGTTCCCTCCCTCATGTACTTGTCGATGATTCTTAGCAGCGTGAAACAAATTTCTGTTGGATGCTGGACCTTTCGATGAACCTGACAATATTTGGGATTGGCCCTGGTTGCCGCGTCGGGTTCTTCCTCCGGGACGCCTTTCGGTTCGTAAATCGTTCCGCCTTGTACCATTGCGTTATAGCAACTCACAGCCTCCTCCACCGTACAAGGCAACGGTGGCTGGCCTTCTCTATCCCTTCCAAACTTTCTTTTGTTGTCCTTCCTCTGGTCCTTGCCCCCATCCTCTCTCTCGACATATCCCACCCGTGGGGCCTGAGACCTTCCCCCGATGGGTTGTATCGGCTGTCTGAACATCATGGGAGATACTACCGGGCTAGGTCACACCACCAAAGATATATTTCTTGCGGACTTTAAGAATGCTAAAAATGTTCCCTCGCGTGTCTCATTGATCAGGTGACAGATATACTCAGGAAGTAATCCCTCAGCACAAATTTGTAGTAACCTAGCCTCCTTAGCTTCTTCCCTCACGTCGAGGGACCTTTCCCTAAACCTTCGAATGTAGGCCACTACCTCCTCTCTTGACCTTTGCCTCTCCCTGCCAAGTTGGGTTAAGGTGAACTCATCTTCTGCCAAGAAGAACTTTCGGACGAACAATAAATGCATCTCCTCCCACGTGGAGACACTATTGGGCGGCAGGTGAGAGTACCAAGTGTATGCTTTATCAGTCAGGGATTTGGAAAACTCCGTCAGCCTAAGCTTTTTGTCATTGCAATGCTCCCCCAAGTGTTCAACGAAACGCTTAATGTGTTCCTTCGGGTTCCTGCCCTTCCCTGAGTATTTTTCAAAGGTAGGGGGAATATAGTCCTTCGGGTAGGGTTCGTCGTTGTAATCCTGGGGGTAGGGTGTCCGGAAGTCATCGTAGACCGCTGCCACCTCGCCCACAGCCTGCGAGGAAGACTGCATGAACTTCAGCATCTCCTTCTGCATCTCTTTTCTCATCTCTTCCAAGGGCGAGGCTACTGGGGCCACCTGCAACGGGGCAGATGGTTGAGCGCTCGTTGCAACCGGAGCGAACGTTATCGGTTGCGCCGTTGAAACTCCTGAGCCTCCCACAGTTGGATTCACAACAGAGGGTACACTTGCTGGGACCGCTCCTGTAATGCCTGCCCCTGGTGGGGCCCCTGGGGCCACTCCTGGTGTTACGAAGGCATTAGTCTCCAATCCTCCCAGCATAGTTGAAGCTACTGGGATTTGGAAAAACTCGTAAAATTTTCTCATGAGGAGCGCCATCTGGGCAGGTCCCAGCCCTGCGCTCGTGGAAAGTTGTGCCGCCCCTGGGACGCCTATCGTTGTTGGAGCCAGCGGTACCTCTACTCGAGGAGCCCCATCTCTTAGGGCCTCCTGCTCCCTCGCAGCGTGTTCTTCATTATGCTGTATGTCATCGAAATTGAGTCTTCTAGTAGCATTATCCCGCGCCATACTCCTTCTCTAGAAGGATGCCTCCCCAGCAGAGTCGCCAAATATAAGAGGGTACTTTAGATTATATATGGAGGCGTAACCCCTATTGAGTATGGTAATCACAAGTTAATTGGCCAAAGCTTTGGATTAGTGATAGAACACATAAACATGAACCCAATGAGGATAGACTCAACTTAAACTCACAAAACTCTCGTGTATAACTCAGGTCATAATAATGGACTTTAGAAGTGGCTTAGCTAGAGGGAGAGGGAAGTAAGCACCCTAGATACACCCTGGCGGGCAAGTAAAAACACACAAAACACACACAACACCATCAAGAATCTCTGTCAAGTATTAAAAGCTTCGTAATAAATGACAATGGTGAGTCAGTGAACTCTCTAGTTTGCAATAACTCTTTTCAATTCTCAAAGAGGGGGATCCCTTCCTCAAAGGTGGTTGGGGTCCTTAAATAGCCCCCCACACCACCCCCGAGGCAACTCAGTCATTAAAGACTATGAAAGACATCCCTCATACTTTATGTCACAACATTAAATGCCTGATGCACTAGTTTTCTCCACGTCATAAACATTAAATGCCAAGACATGCATTTTGCCTAACCACTGTGTGTCAGGGGGTTGTTGTCGCAGAGGTGGCTCACCAACTGCCTGACAGCCCCAAATACCACGGTGGTTTACTCAAGTGCATGTCTGAAATTGTTTAGATGGCTAGTGACATCACCCACAGTAGATGTGACATTAAGTAGAGGGTCGTTTGGTCCATAACTCAATGCCCGATGGAACTCCAAGCTGCTCCGCTTGAGGTTCCACGGTCAGGGTCCTTCGGTGATTTACCAGGTGTATCTAAGATGGTCTAGACAAGCCCAAACGGTGCCTTACTTCTCAATCCTCCAAACCAAGTCCCTCTAAAGTTTCCATGGTGAGGTCATTCGATAGGGCATGAAAGCCCTCCCAGGTCCTGCCATGCCTGGTCTCTCGTGAGTACCGTTTGACCTCACCCAAACTGTATTATTATTATCGTTATGTCATTACAACCGTTACAGCTTTACAGTGAATGTAATCAAAGGTACAATATGATTAACACAACAAGCTGAAGTATGAGTTGCCACGCTGAGCTGCCTCCCCAAGCTGCCACGCTGAGCTGCCTCACCAAGATGCCACGCTTGAGTTGCCACGCTGAGCTGCCTCCCCAAGCTGCCACGCTGAGCTGCCTCGCCAAGATGCCACGCTTGAGTTGCCACGCTGAGCTTCAAGCCCCCTCTACAACCATTTGAAATGATATTTATCAAATCACATATTTTGTATCTATTAGGAGACACATTTGATTTTTTACAATGGTTTACACACAGGTGTTGGCGGTTAGAAGGGATAGGCGGATGCATACATATAGAGACAAAAGATATATTGCAGACCTTGTCCCTCAGATTCCCTCTCTTTTTCGCACCCCAAAAGTCCCAAATCAGCCATAGTATTCGCCTATAAATAGGACCTTTTGGTAAGGTCAAATGAGATCATAAACTCAAGTATAAGTCATTAATCTGCCAAAATCACACCAGATCTAGTATTCTCTCCCTACTCTCTCTCTCTCTCTAAATGCTAAGTGCTTGTCCCTTCACTCCCACTATTACAACCATTATTCTCAGGAGATCTCTCTCTCCAAGTTGTTATTATTATTTGTGAAGTTCATCTTCTTAGAGGAAGAGGTCATAGTATTTACTAAATTTTTACCAGAAGAGTAATGTTTTCTATCAGAGCGGCTCTTGAAACTTTGAGGAACTTGAAGACAGAGTCCATTGGAGTGGGTCATGCCTCACCTAAACTAGTTCTTCTCAGACCCCAGTCACACTACCTTCCTACCTTTGGCGACTCCGTTGGGTAGGTATCCTTAATACTATGGACAAAAAGGTCATAATATTTCTAAGAATATAATTTTTGAAGATACTACGACCAGTAATGGAGTACGAAGTGACCAGACCACACAAGAAGAGGTAGTGGTGATAACAGCTAAATCACCTGCTCCTTAAGCAGGATAGACTAGCATGACAGAAGCAATGTTGCTAGAGGGTATGAATTTGATAAGTATGTTTTTTGAGTTTCTGAAACAAAACAATGTTGAATTGGCAAGCCTAAATCAATCATGCATGACACCGACGGTGACTACCATCGGAGGAGTAGCCGCTGCAATAGAAGCAATCAAAGAAGTGGCTCCGCCACAGAAGGTGGTAATGGAGAAAGTAGCAGGACTAGTAAGTTCACTAGCAGTGAAGAAAGTCATCTTTGAAGAGTCTCCTTACAAATATGTTAATATAGAGGAAGTGAAGAAGTTTCTTTCCTCATAGCGGGAATCCTCTCACTTGTATGAGGAGCTATAAAATCCCTACCCAAAAAGTATCAATGAGAAGCCCTACCGTAAGGGCTATGTTCCATCGAAGTTATTAAAATTCATTGGTAAGGGAGAAAACCCTCTAGAGCATGTAAAGAGGTTTGTGGAATATTTGGGCGTGAATGGAAACGATAGGGACTTAAAGCTAAGGGAGTTCTCTAAGATGCTCACTGGAAAGGCATATACGTGGTATTCCCACCTTACACCCAATAGTATTCCCACATGGGAGGAGATGCACAGGAAGTTGCTCATAAAGATTTTCATGGTGAAAGATGAGTTTGCATTGAGGCACCTGGCCTAGGAAATACAGAAGCCTGCTGAAGAACTAATGCAATACATTAAACGTTTCTGCGAGAGGGAATTAAATGTTCACGAAGACGTGGTTGAAGTGAGGTTGCTGCAGATCTATATTAAGGGACTCCAAGAGGAATACAAGATCCATCTTTTCAATAAGACAAGATGGGACATTCAGAGAATTCACTCGAGTAGCTAGTAATATTATCATGATCATAAAGCCCAGACAAGAAAAATAAAGGATGTAAGAAAGCTGTTAACTACGTAGATGGGAACTTAAAGGATAAGAAAGGAGGTAGCCTAACAAACAAGAGGAAGTTTGGAGATGATGTCGCATCACCACTACCCTGTAGCGTGGCGGAGGCCATGGACTGTTATCGCACTTTGGTGCGAGATGGGGTAGCAGGTCCACCCCACTCCAATGGACAAATACCAAAAATAACAAACAAAGCAGATTCCAAATATTGTGAGATGCACCAGAGAGTGTAGCACTCCACCAAAGATTGTTTCTACCCACGGAGGATCATTGGCAAGTAGGGGGCCAATGGTACTTTGCATATACCACCTATGGATGAGAATCAGAATCTACTTCCAGCACATCATGATGACACTTCCAATATGGTGGTAGCATATGATGAAGAAGATCGAGATCTGAAGGAATGGGGAGACGGTGAGAGGATATGTGAAGAGCTAAGGGGGCTGATCCTTTATAGAGAACAAAAAGTTAAAAATGAAAGGATGCGTGAAGAATGTTTTTCAGCCCTGATTAAGAAAAAAATGAATGTGAGGGGGTTGAACAGGTGAAATCCTAGAAGGTATAGTAGATGTAATCCTTGATCTAGATGAAGGAGGAAAATTTGGGCAGAGTACGTCTGCAATGGTTAAACTTATGAGGTAGACTTGAACTCTAAGTGCGAAGCCATTATAAGGAGCCCCAAGTTCAAATGGTTTTTTGACTAGATATGGGTGAAGTATGATACTCGGGTGGTCATTGCAAGAAATATCCTGGAATCGGTGTAACAACGAATGGATCCCTCGCTGAATTGGTAGGGACCCATTGGCGGTTGATCAAAAGATACACTTCCGAGGTGATCGTTTCTAAGGTAGATAGACAAGTACCGTATTTTCATCACCACCCACTCTATGTGAAAACTTTGATTAATGGGATTTCTATCCCCAGAGCATTGATGGATAGAGGAGCCTTCATCAACATCATGCCCATCATCACGCTATATGAGATAGGCATCTCTCAAGATAAGATAATGCTTGTACCATTGGTGATTTTGAGGTTTGATAGTGCAGGCATACAGTCACTTGGGTAAGTGAATATGGGTATCAATTTGGGGAACTTTATTTCCCATATTAAATTTCATGTCATCAATGCCAACATAAGCTACCAACTTCGCATAGGGCGAGTGTGGATGCACACTCATGGGATAGTGCCCTCCATATATTATCAATGTGCCAAAGCCAATATTTGAGGTACCGAGATTATAATCAAAGAAAATCAAAAACCATTTTCTATTAAGGAAGCCCATCTGGTAGATGGGACATTCTATACTAAGATTGACAAAGATAGATAGAGCTCGGTGAGAAAATTAGAGCAGATGCAAGTGGTTGGAGGAGGCACCCAACCAAGGATGTCTGTTCATGCTCGCTTGGGATAAAGAGTGATCCCTTAAATGGAAAAAAGGAAAAATTAAGGTAGAAGAGGTAGCCAAGCCTCCTTAAACAAGTAAGAATGTCATCATTTCAGATGAAAAAGTTATATACCAATTATAATGATATGTACGGGAATCGTTCTCGGCTGAGAGCGTCGACCCTATAACAGAATATTTTGTGGTAGATGAGTCACATATTTTTTAGCATGTAGATGAACCTAAGCAGGCGCCCAAATGCATGAAAGACGGTCTAAAAGAGCAGCTGCGGGAGTTGGAGGAGATAAACAAGGGCTTAGAAGGGGAAGAAAGTGAACCCATTCTAATTTCCAACGGGTTGGACCCAAAGTAGAGAGAACATCATTGCTCTGCTCAAAGAATTTTCTGATGTGTTTGCTTCAAAGTACACGGAGATGCCTTAGATAGATCGCAAGGTGAGCTCCCACAAACTAATGTTCTTCCCAATGATCTACCAATGAGGCAAGACACCCGCACGTATAAAGCTGAGATAAACCTCAAGATCAAGGAAGAGGTGAAAAAGTTGCTAGCAGCAGGGTTCACCCAACCCATCTAGCATCCGATATGGTTTTTCAGCATTGTACTAGTGACAAAGAAAGACAAGAGTCAAATACGAATTTACGTGGACTTTTGCGCTTTGAACCAGGCTTACCCAAAGGATGAATTCCCATTGCCTAATATTGACATTTAAGTAGATGCTATCGCGGGTCATGAAATATATAATTTCATAGAAGGGTGTGTTGGCTACAATCAGGTCATAATGGATCCAGACAATGTAGAAGAGACTGCCTTTTGCACACTCTTGGGAAATTTTCACTACACGATTATGCCATTTATGCTGAAGAATACAGACGCCACATACCAACACGATATGATGGAAATATTCTATGATTTTTTCATGACATATCGTAGTTCTACATGGATAACCTAATGGTGGAATCAAAGAAAGAAAGCAAGCACACCCAAGCTTTGAGGCGGATGTTTGAAAGGTTCCTTTGATATAAAATGAAAATAAAATGTTCATTTGGATTAATAGCTGGAAAGTTCCTGGGTTTTGTATTTAATCGGCAGGGGGTGAAAGTAGACGAGGAAAAAAAGAAGGACATCCTACTAATACCACCACCGAAGAGTCAAAGCTATCTTAAAATCTTCTTAAGGAAGGTTTCTTACCTAAAAAGGTTTATACCAGCACTAGCAGAGATGACCCACACATTCACTAAGCTGATGAAGGAAAAATCCAAATGTGTTTGGGGATATGCACAGAAGAAGGCCTTTGAAAAAATTAAAGAGATATTAGCATCACCCTCAACTATGGTACCGCCAGAGGTGGGTGCACTATTGCTACTCTACCTAACTTCGGCTGAGAGGTCTATAAGGGCCTTGTTGGCCCAAAAAAGATCAGGGGTAGAGAATCCCATTTTTACTTGTCACCCTTAATATCAAGTACTAAATCTAGATACACCAATGTAGAAAGACACTGTTTGGTCTTGGTGTTTGTTGCCCAGAAGTTAAGGAATTACCTGCTGGAATTTACAGTGCATATTGTCACCAAGTGTGATCCTATTAAGTACCTTCTGACGTGAAAGGTCTTGGTAGGAAGATCATAAAGATGGTTCTTAATCTTATCAGAGTATGATTTGAAGTGTATAGTTCCAAAAGCTGTCAAGAGTCAGGAAGTAACAGATTTACGAGCCCACTTCTCAAGACAGAACTTGAGCCTCCTAATGAAGAGCTTCCAGGGGAAAATTTTCTAAACTTACCTAGTGAAGGAAATGGAGGAATGAAAGATGGAATTTGACGGCTCTTGCACCCAGGGGACGGGTAGAGCATGTATTATTCTGTTCAAGGGGAAGAGGTAGATCGCCCTCTCTTTCAAGCTTAATTTCAAATGTTCAAACAACGAGGTTGGGTAGGAATCTCTCATTATGGGATTGCTGGAAGCACTAAGAAGATGCATTAGAGTGTTGTGCATATGAGGGGACTCTAACCTAGTTGTGAAAGAGGTTAATAGGGAGTTCACCCTCAAGCATGCCAACTTGGCATTATATAGGTCCATCATCCAGAGATTGATGATATAGTTCTTAAATATCATCATTGAAAGGCACGCCCACATGATGAACAGAGACCCAGATGCAATAGCCAATATAGTCCAAAAGATGGAAATGGACAAGCCAAAATTGACCATAATAGTATGGCAAAAAACAATGCCTACCATAGTCAAGTATTTATTTCCAAGTGAAGAACCAGAGGATTGGAGGTGCTTGGTAGTGAAGCAGTTGGAAACCAGGGAAGGAACGATGAAAATGTTAGAGTTGGAAAAATACCATTTACTCTGAGGGACGCTCTATTTTAAGATCCCTAACAAATTTTTGTCAAGATGTGTGGGAGAAGAAGAAGCTAAGGAAAGGTTGGCAGCAATGTATGAAAATCATTGCAGGGATACAAACAACCCCCTTTATCATCGATTACAGTGGGGGCCTACTATTAACCCATCATGAGCACGAAGGCTGCTCATCTATAACATGAACTGAAGCCAAATTCATAAAAATTATTTGAATATTGGAGAACACACTACATAACATATATGAGTAATGGAGAGTTACCAATGAAAAGAGAATATGAGATATACCTCAAGAATAGAGTGTCCCTCTTCTGTCTGGTAGAGGGGGAACTTTACAGGAAAGGATATAATGAGAAGACGATAACATGTGTGACAAAGGAAGACATAGAAAGGGTACTAAAAAAAGGCACATGAGCCCTTTAACATGGGAGGTACCAAGTTATATGATCAACTGATAACGCTGGGGTAATACTGGCCCACGATGGAGGCTAACTCTCTATCAGCTATGTCAAAAAGTACTGGGCATGCCAAGTGCATGGAAACATGGTGCATATTCGCTCAGTAGGTCCATAAATCTCGGTAGTTCCTTATCCATTCCACACTTGGGAATTTGATCTGGTAGGAAAGATCAACCCCGCCTTTCATGGCAAGGCCTTCATCATTGTTGCCACAGAACTGTACACCAAGTGGGTAGAGGTAATTCCTCTAAGGAGATTGATTGCTTAAGTGGTGACTCAATTCATTAGGGAATATATCATATGCAGGTTTGGTATCCCTAAAGTGATCATAATAGATATTGGGAAGCAGTTTGTGTGTAAGGAGATAGGGATCCTGACGGATAAGTACAAAATTGTGCACAATAGTTCAACCATCTCATACTCAAAGGGGAATGTCTAGGCAGAGACTACTAACAAGACATTGATTAATATTCTACAGAAGATGCTTTAGGATATGCTAGTAGCTTTGGATGAAAAGCTATCTATGGTGCTTTGGGCCTACAAAACTTCAAAGAGGAAGCCGTTAGGATTTACTCCATTCTAGCTAGTTTATAGGACCGAAGTTATCCTAACAGTGGAGATGGAAGTACCCTCAGCTAGGATTACTCTAAGAAATGGCCTCATACAAGACCCTCAACATGTGCAGTTAGAGGTATTGAACGAGCATAGAGACGAGGACACTGAAAATTTCAAAGTCTACACCTAGCTATTGTCTAGGGCTTACGAGAACTTGGTCAAGTACAAGGAGTTTCAATCAAGGTACTTGATCCTACATGCATCTACCATTTTTGAAGCATGTCAATATCTAAGTTCAGGCCTAACTGGGAAGGCCCCTTCATGGTGCGAGGGGTAGGCAAGTAGGTTTACTGGAAGATATCTAAACCTGAGAGTGATTACCTCGAATCTATCAATTGTAAGTGGTTGAAAAAGTACTGTGCCTAATTCTTATCAAAATTAATTTCTTTTGAAAGTTTGAATAGTCGGTTCTAATACATAAACATTTTTTTTGTGAAGATACAAAGTTTTATAAATAGTATACGGTACAAAACAAATGAATAACAGTTATTTCAATCATTACTTGATAATTTGTGCTTTATTTATTTACTTCCTTTATAAGGTGGGTACACTAGATTGATGCTACTTCTTTCTTAAAAATAAGAATAGTAACACTCTCTACTGGATTAGAAGAGGGTCCATGATAAAAGAAACTTTCCACATTATACTTGAAGGGGGGGGGGGGGGGGGGAGTACATCCATCCCATAGGCAAAGTATAGTGAGGAAAGTCCTTATAGACACAACAATTTAACTATTTCCAGAGACTAACAAGAGATTGTTCTCCAAGTAATAATAAAAAAACAAAATTTTTTAGAAAGTATTTCCTACAGATCTATAACCCGGGGAACAAGTTGTAGCCTCTATTCTCAATAGAGAAAATTCTACTTGCTGGTTTATATGAAAATATGAAGAAGTGGGCCTACACCCCTCTAAGATGTAAGTTTAAAAAAAACATAGTTAAAAATTCTTAAGTTAAAGTTTAGAACAAGGACCCCGCAGACGAGGGTAAGTCTCAGTATAAAGAAATAATTATTCTCTTTGTGTAGTTTATTTTATTTGTACTTGGGAAGGATATAGGGGTCACCCAGCTCGAAGTATTTCCCTAAATATATATATATATATATATGAAAATACCCCATACTTAGAGGGGAAGTTTTAGAATGATAAGTTGCCCAGATCATAGGCAAGTAGCCCACAGAACATGGGGTACCTATAATGGACAAAATATTCATAGTAAATAAAGAAAGTCATAGTAGCAGATGCCAAAAGCATAACAGAGGCCAGGAATGAAAAGACAAAATGGAAACATAATAATAATTTTCATTAATATCAGGTAGCCTTCTACATATTTGGAAAGAAAGAAAAAATACAAGGCAAAGTCAACATATCAATGGTAAACTATCAGCTAGATAGAATACAAAACGGATCCTGGCGCGAGCTCACATCTCCATAGGATGGACCTACCTCCTCTATAAATTTCTCCTCCAACCTAGTTAACATGTCCTCATCCTTAGTATCACCAGCCTCGATCTTGGCCAACGTGGCTTGAGGCGACTGAATTTGACCCTTGATCCGAGTAGCCTCAACCTAACATTGTTGAACCCTAGACTGCTTGTACGTGTGAAGTCTCATCATTTTCCTGGATGGGACTCTCAGAAAATGATGAACCAACATGTCAATCCAGTCCACCTGAAAATGATAAAATCTCTAGAGATCATGAAGGGCCTGAAGAAGAAGCGATGTCCTGGTGCTGGTCAGGTCAGCAGGGGGAGTGGACAAGAAATCCTGAATGTGACTAGCGAGGGCCTTCAGATTGAAGACCGTAAGAATGTCAATGTTGAGCACACTCTGAGACATGAAAGTCTCAATATAGTGCTCCAAGATCATCTCTAGCACCTCTTGCTCATGGGTGCAAAACCTTGAGGGCAGCTCTGCATGGTATAAAGCACTAATAAAATCTCTAGGAGCCTTTACCTTAATATCATAATTGCCCATGTTCTTGGACTCAAACTCTAAAAGCGTAAGAAAGGTATCATAATCGGACCTAGCAAAACCATTTGAGTGGGTGGCTTCGAAACTCTGGTCCACCTCATCAGCTGCCTCGGTAGGCTCACTCATAGGATCCTAAAAATGAGAAACATGGAAATGATAAATCATAAAAAGAGATAAATAGTTAGTTGAACGTCTTAACCTAAAATCAAATCAAGGAATACAAAGCTCATCCTAAAACTCAGAGGAGTAAGTATGCTTGTGCCTAATCGGGAAGGCAATGCGAGACTCTGAATGCTGACCTAATAGAGAATGGACAAAGGTAACGTCAATGTACCTTTATTTATTTTAGAAATAGAAAATTTTCTAAGAAAACAGCTAAAACTAAATCTGGTGTGACATTTTAATACTTAGGGAGTGCGTAGTATAGCACTCTCAACATATTATGCGGAACTAGGAACAACTGCCTCACTAACCTTAAAAAAAGGAGACAGGGGTGCGAGGGCGAGCATACTTGAACAATAAAAGAAAGAAAAAAAGGGGAAGTAGAAAGGACAGGAGGGTATGATAGTATAATACCTCTCTCACAACGGCCTCCCTAAGATGTCCCACAACCATCAGAATAACTGCAGCATTAACCTAAAAATAAATAAACAAGTAAGTGTTAGAGAGCACTTGCACAGTAAAAACATGTTTGAAGGGTATGATATACCAAGTGTTTACCCGAATAGTCTCATTTGAGACACTATTCATAGGTCCCATAATGACGGGGACAACTATAGCACTGACCTAAAAATAACAAGACAGCCCCACCAACCAATCCGAAACCAAACACTACCCAAAGTCCACTCCCGAATCATACAAATGCCATCTTCCTAGAAGAGGACTCAGAGTTTGACCTATCTACCCAGATTGTACCAAGTAAGTCGCTAATCTTACCCATATACTCTCCTAAACCTCTCCAAAATTGCCCATATTTTCTCCTACACCCTACCAACATCGCCGATCAGGCCTTATCACTCCTTACAAGAGCATGCATCGCTGCCCGCACCCATTATGGAGGTAAAGATATAGAATTGACAAAAAATTTTAACCAACTCCTAGACGTTCGACTGAAATTTCCCTCCCAGATGACCATTGATTGCCAAAGATTAAGAGTGCTATTCTTAGAAGCTCAAAAATGGGCTCGAGAGTCAGACAATTGGGTGGTATCAACCGATGAAGTCAGTCTAGATAAACCGATGAAATTTGTAGTATGTTCGAGATACTTGATGCTTTAAAACTTCACGGGCGCCTGGTCCCTTCATTTATACTTCTCCCCACCGAATGGGAGGACTTATACAAAGTGTCCATTGAGGTTGTGGAGTGTATCAACTTTTTATAGAAAAATAATGTCATTGCCACCGGATGGGGGGATAAATTCGATGATTCAGATGAAGAGTAAGGTCTAGAAAAGGCTAGTCTGATAGCCAGTATGTGTGGGATGATATAATTTGAGGAGATGCTAGGAGAAATCAACAAGGTGGCTAAATAACCCGAGATCGATGAAAAAATAGGGTTTCTATTTTCCCCCTTATTTGTGAACCACATGACCAGATCAGGGAGGCATTACCAATTCCCAAACCTACCACCATCAGCAAGCGATAAAGGAAAAGGCATGGAAAATATCCCTATGCCAAAAGTGACCCTCGAGGAGAGCAAGATCCTCGATTAGTTGAAAAAGACCCAAGCTAACATCACCTTGTTGCTACTCGTTATGTCTTCCCAGCTACACCGAAATGCTTTGATAAAGATACTCACATGACCCACAGTTCCTCCTTCCACCACGCCAGAAGAAGTAGTGAATTTGGTTGGATCCCTGACCTCTACTCGAATGCTCTTCTTCACTGAAGAAGAAATCCCCAAGATTGGGCCAAACCACAATAATGCTATTAATATCTCTATCGAAGTCATAAGAAATATTGTCCCTCTCTCTCTTATCGATAATGGATCAACTATGAATGTCTTCCCATTGAAGACCCTCAATTATTTGGGAGTGAAAGTGAGTGACCTCACTCCAACCTCTGCCATTGTATGCGCTTATGATAATACCCGTCGAGAAGTGATGGGATCTATAAAGCTGGCAATAGGGGTTGGCCCCATAAATCTTATTATTGAATTCCAAGTCAGCGATATACCAGCTTATTTTAATTTATTGCTCAGATGGCTGTGGCTCCACATTATCAAGGGTGTGTCTTCTTCCTTTCATCAGAAACTGAAGTTCTTCGCCAATGGGCAGGTCATCACCATCTTGGCTGACGATGGCAATGTCGAGAATGCAAGCACTAGTAATCCAGTACTTGAGATACAACACGGGGTGCATGATATGCTTTTGTTATTCTTTCGAGTTGAACCACTTCTACACCCAGCAGGGGATAATTTCAAAGATAGGGTTTATCCAGAGTATAACCCTCATAGCAATGTCAATGTGATCCAGATGTTCAAGAACATGCACTTGATGCCTAGACTGGGGCTAGGATTACGATAATAAGGGATATTTAAACCCCTTATATTGAAGAAAGATTTTCCTCCTTGTGGCCTGGGCTATAAACCATCACCAGAAGAACTCAGAATGCTCCGCTAACCTTGGTTGAAGAGAAGGTTAGAAAATCCTAAGACCGTCTTAAGAGACTCCTTGAATGGATGATTCATCAGAGAGGGCGAAGATTTCCCCTTCTGTGGATTTCCAAAATCGTGGTATGATCATGTGGATAAGAAGATGAAACTTAGAATGGATATATTTTTCCAAGATAGCTACATATGGGCCGAGAGTTCCAAGCATCATGTACAACCACTTATTAAAGAGACCCTAGTCGATATCAGAGATTCTTGGGAAAGTGACTCCGAGGATTCTTTCAACTTGCAGACACTGGGGCTGACACTCTGCATGATCCACTCAAGGGCTACATCAACGAATCCTTCCCACCTGATCACAGATACTGATGCACATCTCCTCAATTAGCATATTGTACCTATGCCACCCGCTGATATTAAACCTAACCCTGATGTTTATCCCTTTCCCTTTCTCTTATTGTTCCTCCTTACTCTGATGTAATCAAAATCTCCTTTGATGAGGTTCTCAATGTTATTTTTCCTATCATTAAAATAAATGAAGATTTTGAGTATCTTATTTTTCCTTACATTAATTGTCTTGATTCTAATCAAACTTTTGATGATGATGATTGTGCAAATGAAAAATTATTAATTGGTCTTAATAAGGTTAATAACAAACAACATAACCGTGTTCAAGTCAATGAAGATGAAACTATCGTTATTAATCTCAATTCTAGAAGCTAACTGTGCGAGATTAGGATAAGGGCCACGCTTGATGATCATGAGCGTGCGCAATTCGAAGAATTACTGAAGGAATTTGTGGACGTCTTCACATGGTCCTACGACGGCATGCCTAGAATTGATCCCAAAATAACTCAGCATGAGATTCCAACTTTTCCAAACTACAAACTGGTCAAACAAAAACTACGAAAGCTCATCACCTAATGGTCACTGAAGGTTAAGGAAGAAGTGGTCACACAGTTGAACGTGGGTTTCATTCATGTGATCGAATACCCCTCATGTCTAGCTAACATCGTAACCATGCCAAAATCAGGAGCGAAAGTTCACATGTGCATTGACTACCAAGACTTGAACAAATCCTCTCCAAAGGATGATTATTCGCTACCTAAAATTGACATGATTGTGGACAATACAGCCAGTTCGCTGATGGTTTTATCGGATATAATCATATCAAGATGCACCCGGATTATCAATAGAAAACCACATTCATCACCCCTTGAGGAATCTTTTGCTACACCTTAATGCCATTTGGTCTAAAAAATGTAGGGGCTACCTACCAAAGGGCTTCCATAACCATCTTACACGGTCTGATATACATAAAAGTCAAGGTCTATGTAGATGATGTGATTATCAAGTCTAAGACTAGAGAAGGTCATATTCCCGCTCTTTAAAAATTCTTCGAGCGACTGCGACAATATTAGATGCGACTTAATCCGCGTAAATGTGTCTTCGGTGTTATCAAATGAAAGCTCTTGGGATTTATGGTTAGTGGAAAAGGGATAGAAGAAAATATTGCCTAACTAAAAGCCATAATCGAGATGCCACCACCCAAAACGGAGAAAGAAATACGGAGATTCCTTGGAAAATTATAGTATATCATTCGGTTCATCAGCCATTTGAATTATATCTATGAACCCATATTTAAAATACTCCGAAAGGATTCAACCAAAGTTTGGAACGAAACTTGCCAAGAATCCTTTGATCGAATCATATAATACTTAACCCGACCTTCGGTACTCATGTCATCACAGCCTAGTCTTCCCCTACTCCTATTCCTAACCGTCACTGACAATGTAGTTGGGGCTTTGCTAGCCTAGTACCTAGAAGAGTCCTGTAAAAAGAGAGCCATTTACTATGCTAGTACCAAGTTGGTCGGGTACGAATTTAACTACACATCCTTGGAAAAATCATATGTCGCCCTTGTTTGGGTCCCCCAAAAGTTACGGCACTATATACTCGCCTTTCCTATCAAACGTGTATCCCTAATGGATCCTATCAACTAGCTACTCAAAAAACCTTCCATGTCTAGTCGAATGGCCTAATGGTTGATGCTTTTAGTCTAGTTCGATACCATGTATGTCATGCATAAAGCCAAGAAAGGAAGAGCCATCTTTGACTACCTTGCTGACTACCCTATGGAAGAAGACGATGTTTGGATTTTTGAGTTCCCGTATGAGAATATCCTTTGTACACCCAATAATACCTTCAATGGCAAATGTTCTTTGACTGCGCCGCTAATAAGAAAGGGTATGGCATTGGGATGCTCCTAATTGTCCCTGATGACTCTCACACTCCCATTGCCATCAAGATGGATTTTCCTTGCACAAACAACATGACTGAATATGAGGCATGCACGTTGGGCCTCAAAGTTGTTCTCAAGAAAGGAATTCAATACTTTGATATCTATTGTGATTCATCCCTCATCATCGGTCAAGTACTCAGAAGATGGAAAGTCAAGGATGAGAAACTCTCACCCTTCCATGCCCACCTAGAAGAGTTGGCCCCCCAATTCTAAGAAATCACCTTCCATTACCTGCCTCGAGCAAAGAATAACCTAGCCGATGCCCTTGCTACCTTAGCCTCCATGATTTATATGCTTGAAGGAATAAAAATGGCTCCCTTCCTTGTCTAAAATCAAGCTAAATTAACCCACTTCTACCACATTGAGCTCATCACATAAGAAGATCCCGACATAGCTGACTGTTGGTACTATAATATTTGGCGCCTCCTCAAGCATGGTAGGTACCCCCAACTTTCTAATAAAAAGATCGAGAAACTCTTCGTAGACTGGTAGTCTAGTATATTGTTTGTGATAAAGCACTGTTGAAGAGGAACTTCGATGGAACCCACTTGCACTGCATCGCACGGGCTGACATTGAAGAGATGATGCAGAAAATCCACAGCGAGGAATGCAGACCCCATATGAATGTCCATATACTCACCAAAAAAATCATCCGACAGGGTTACTACTGAACTACCATGGTCCAGGATTGCATAGCCCATGTTCGATGATATCTAAAATGCCAGTAATTCTCTAACCTACAGCACTTGCCTCCGCGCGAATTGTACAACATGACCTATCCCTTGTCATTATTCACATGAGGTATTGATATCATAGTGAAGGTTACACCCAAAGCGACGGGCATGAGTTCATCCTAGTTTCCATTGACTACTGCACCAAATGGGTCAAAGCCGAGTCATACGTAGTTCTGAATGCTAAGAATGTGGCCAAGTTCATCAAGAAAAACACCATCTGTCAATATAGGGTCCTGCACGAACTAGTGTCAAACAACGGGTTAAATTTTGAGGCAGAAGTCACGAAAGTGGTTGATGAGTATAGGATTCAAAGACACAAATCCTCTCCCTACCGACCTCAAACCAGCGGAGTAGTCGAAGCCGCTAATAAGAACCTCAAGGTTATTATCAGTAAGATGATCGAGAGTTATCGAGATTGGGTTGATCGGATCCTTTACGCCCTCTAGGACTATCGCACTTCAGTTCGAACTTCTACTAGGGCTACCCCTTACTCTCTAGTATACATCATGGAAGTAGTCCTATCTGTGGAGCTAGAAGAAAAATCAACGAGGAAGACTAGAATTAAAGCCGTCTTGACGAGCTATTACTCTTAGACAAAAGGAGACAGAAAGATCTATACCACATACAAGGGTACCATAGCCGAATAACGCGATCATTCAACGAGGTCATTCAAACGAACCTAACTTCTGAAATCTCGTTGGATAGGTCATTGGTATCTAGTTCGAACGAGATTATCAAACTTCGTCCCTGACCTCCGAGACCTACATTTTTCCAAATTTTTCATCACCCAAATCATCCAAAACTTTATCGAACTCAAGTCCAACGATTCCAAATTATAAACACTAGTAATTGAAGGCTTTCTACTAACACATTTTTAACATCAAATCCTTACAATTTCATCATAGATTCAGATTAATTTCTTAAATCCTAAAAAATCCCTAAGTTCCCATAATCTCCCTTTATGAACAATTAAACCCATATTTGAGTTTGTTGGGACGAGAAGCCCCCAATTTTAAACTCTTAAATAATAATTTCCTTTTTAGATGCGGAAGCGTAAAATGATGGTTCAATTAAAATAACACAATACACAAATTTTAATTTCTTTTTCGAATTAAAATTAAACCAAGTGAAATTATATTAAAACACACACACTAATTTAAATTTCACTTAAACCAAATTAATTAATCCAAGTCCTAGAAATTTTCCTAAGTCATATTTCTTGATTTTAACAAATTAGGCCAAACCAATTTAACACATTAAATTAATGACTTGAATTAAATTAACTAAACTTAATTTAGCACCAAATTAAACATGTAGTGATTAAATTAAACCAATTTTATCTTTTTACCGAAGCATGCATTCTAAGTGATAGTGCAAGATAAAATTAAATAATTAGTCACTACGCCGCGATGTACGAGGCAAAACCCACAATGGGAAACAACCTCGGACGGCCCTAGCCTTAAGTCCACTAAGTATGGAATTACAATTACAAGACAGTAAGACTTACAAAACCCGACTCGATCCCTCTCAAGCCCCGACACTTCTTCTTGTAAACACCTCCGCCTAGTAGATAATCCTGGAGCTCCACCGGAATCTTGGCCTTCACCAATGAGACATAGGTACACCGTCAACCACACATGGTGCCTTTCACCACATGAGAATGCCGCAACAAAACAAGCTCTTCTTCTTTATGGGATTTAGAAGAAAATCCAAACTTCTCTTCAAACAAATGTAGAGATAAACCGGCGCCAAACACTCCAAGCAAAGTATATATATATGGATGCTTGGAAAACATAAACTATGGGTGTAAAACTAAAGTGTATAATCATTTTTTCTTGAAAACTTAGACACTTTAAAACATGAACTTTTTCCTTAATCAATTTTTCTCTCAAACTCCCTCTTGGAGATGGTTGTGTATGAAAAAGTTATCTTTCCAAAGTTGATTCCCGCACTTAGATAATCAGTCAAAAGATAGTGGGGAAAGATAATGGGAAAGTGGGTGAAAACTGTCAAAAACTTCCATTTAACTGTTCCCGCTAAATCTCGTTCGAACGACATTTTCGTTCGAACGAAATCTTGTTCGAACGAGGCTTCTAACGAAGTTCCAGTGTGAACTCGTTAGAAATCTCGTTGGAAATCTCGTTCGAACAGACATCTCGTTCGAACGACATTTCGAACAAAGTTCCAGTGGCCAATATGGGAACTCGTTGGCAAACTCGTTCGAACGACAATGTGGTTCGAATGACAAACTCGTTCGAACGACATTTTGAACGAATTTCCAGAAAGTTGAAAATTTTGATTTTTAGCCTAGAAACTTTATAAACTTGATTTCAAAGTTTTAATAAAATCTTTCTGAAATTAAACAACAGTTTTAAAATGAACAACACCCAATATTAAATGTTCCAAGCTCCTATATATAAAATCAAAATGCATTCATGCCTTGGGAGAAATGGAACCATGTTGATGACGTAGAAGCGAGGTACAAATAAACTCGACAATGTGATGAAGCTTTATACTCTTGGCCACTACATCTTCAACAAACACGTCATAGGCTTGAAGGATGATCAATTAACTCTATCCTATGACACAAACGTTTTTGTTCGTAATTGAGACAAAACTACAAAGAACTCAATTAGAAATTTGTGTCCTTACAGAGTTCATAATTTTAACATATAAAACCCATATTTCTTGTCCCCAAAATATGGTTATTCAACTACATGCAAAACCTATACCACGATTATAGATTAATACCCAATTTCAATCTCAAATTCATAATATCATGGTTAAATCATCAAATTAATATAACATGGACATTATATGCTCTAAATTAAGTAAGATAAACACTTTCCCTTTTCACGAAGGTCTGATTCATCGCTTGAAATTGGTATGAGCTTGTTTCTCTCTTCCCGATCTACGTTTTGATGATATTTTTGGAGAAAGAAGATTGGGTTTGGTATAAGTGTCTCTATAAATTCTCTCCTTACTCCTCCAGGGTTCCCTCTCTATTTTGCAGAACATAACCCTAACTTTTACTACGTAAGGGATGATATATTAATCTAATTTTCGTCCATTAATTAATCCCAATTTTTCAAAAGACAAAAAATACCCATCCGGGGTGTCGGGTTGGCCTAAAACTGTCCCCGGACCCCAAACTAAACCCTCCAATTAGACTTCTTTGACTATTTTGACCTTTCCGGACACACTGGAGTACTCCAAACGGCCATATGAATTACCAAAAATAAAATTACATTATTATTCCTCATTTAAGTCCTGACACGTCTCACACGCACATCCCAACTAAGTTTACTGTAACTGCCATATTTTTCACACACGAAAATTATATTATTCTCATTATTATTATTACTCGTTCACTAAGTAATATTCAACATAAATAAATATTAATCATCATCTCGCTAATTAATATCTATTTTTAACTCGGATAAATTTCTCAAATAATTTTATTTAATTAAATTAATCCCACATTTTAAAAATCAGAAAATTACGAGGTATTACAGAGAGTAGAGTTGTTTTTAGAAAGTGTAAAATCCCCAAACCGATAAGAATCATTTGAGAGACACACTTTTAGAAAAGCGTCCTCATACTTCTTGTAGATATAAGTTTCTTAAGTAGCGGAACCTTCGTATGAACCACCTGGTGCTTCGAACTCAATATTGGAGTAGAGAAAATCTGCCATATCCAAACGAAACCTCAAAAAACCATAAAGAGATAAGTTACTTTATTCAAAATGGCTCTCTAGTTCATCATCCATAAACAAAGGGTCATCCAACTCCCTCAAGTCCGTAAAAAAAATCCGACATCCCTCTCAATACTTATCGCCCTCTTAGCCAGCTCAGATGAACGGGTAACGCTTGAAACTTTTCCAAAAACATATACAACTTTTATTGATGAGGCCATTGTTATGAAAAGAATAGTATAAGAAGACAAAATGATGAGAAAATGTTAGATAAGAGATCAAAACAAGATATGATCGCCAAAGAGTGAATTAAGAGACAAAATTTTATTCTAGAAAAGAAAGTCCGTGAAGGGTTAATGGCTATAAAGATTTAGAAGATTTTAAAGAGTTGAAACGAAATACTTTTATAGGGTTTCTAAAAAGTCTATCCATTCACTTGCTTTTGACGTGTCGTAAAAATAAGCGACCATTTGAATTTTTAGGGAAAAATAATGGTTGTACAAATCGATGCCACAGAGATTATGTTGAGTCTACACGTGGCAATTGGTGATGTCAGTGTCAGTATTAATGGGAGGGTATGAGGCCAATGGGAAAAATTGAAGCATACGTGAAGAAGTTCTAATGAAGAATTTCTAAGAGTTGGAAGCCAAAGTGAAAAACTACTCCATTAGGTAAATCACAAAATAAAAATATGCAAATATTAATCTTTTAGCTTGTTTAGAATCCTCTTATAAAGGAATTATTTTGGTATAAATCCTTCATCCTCTCAAGATTGACCAATGGGATGTTAAGAAAATAATCCAAGTGGATAACAATTGATTTGTATGTTCATTATCCAAGGGATGAAACCTTACTTAAAAGACATAACTCTCAGACGCTTAACCACAAGGGTTCAAAGTATAGTTTCATTAATGGGATCATTTATTAATGCAGATTTGCATGCCCATCTTTAGGAGAGTTCGTTTAAAAAAAAGCCAAGTTAGTATAGACAAAGGTAAACTTAATGTGAACCTAAAAGAGACTGCCAAACGGTAGGTTCCAAACCCTGCCTATCGGCAATGTGCCTAAACACACATGTCGATTGGCAAGACCAGGGCTATGCCAATAGAAAATGCCATGGGCCTATAAAAATGAGGGCATGGCCTCATTTCAAAGGGGAGGAAGAACAGAGATCCATCACTCTCAGCAAGCTCAGAAAACCCCTCTCGAAGTCAGCGTGATTTCCACATCCAAATCTCTTTCCAACCTTCACCTTTCATCACCTTTTTCATCAAACTTGGTGAATTAGGTACCCTCTATCATCACGCAAGTGCAAGGGCTGCTCTCCAACATCTAAAGATCAAGCTCAAGATCTTCAAGAAAGTCCAACTTTCTCCACTCTCTTTAAATTATCCTAAATTCACATTAATTTGTTTTATTACTTAGCACTTTTATTCTCTCATCTCACATATTCTAATATACTTTTTATTTAGTATTATTGTACATCTCTTATTTTCATATAAATAAAACCCATAAAACAAGAAAAAGAGGATTTGCTCAAAAATTCCAAACGGGAATTCTCACACTCTTCTCACACTTTTCTCACAACTAAAACACTTTACACACACACACACACACACATATATAAGAGAAGTCCCCGATTGGGTTTATGGGATAAATCCCACCCCCTCATTTTGTATACGAACTACGTGGACTTTGATGCCTATATAGGCTACGTAGGCGTCTCAAGGTAAAACTCGAGACTCGAGTCCTTTTTCTACCTTTTCCTAATTTTTCCTATTTTTTTCTATAAACTTAATTCTCTTAGATTATATATATTTTCATATACGTATATTTGTGCTTAGTAACGTATTATCCCGCATGAGTTATAATTCCCTTATAATGATCGACGCTAGGATAATCGCATAAATTTTATTTTCTAATATTACTTTTAGGAACATTCCTATGGATGACTCACTTTATCTCTTCCATGATACAAGTCGATGATTCCTATCTCCACTACATATAAACATGCACACATATCAGGGGGAAATAAAGGAAAATAGCAATAACCCATGAGAGACCGTAAGGGCGGAATTCGTGCCTAACACCTTCCCATTTCGTAACTTAGCCTCCGAACCCTTTTCGAATCATTTTGGTTTCGTATGTATCAGTATGTATTTGGATGTTGTCTTTCGGGATGGCTCCCTTTTCTTTTGTCTATTTTGAGTAAAATAGACAGGCGACTCTATCTCTCTACATTTTTCACCTCATCACCGATGCCGATCGAAGCGCTCCTGAGAGGGATGTGGGGGACCAAGATCCTCCCGAGATGAAGGGGAGATACCCCCTCTCTTCTTTGCCTCTCCCGCCGTGAAGATCAGAAAGTGGGGTGGCCACAGATGTAATTCCCCATAATGGGAAACAAATTTATGAATTAAAATCTTAGATGAATCGTATTGCATAACTGTTGCAACCGTCATAGGACTTTTGATCTAGTTTGCCCTAGGTAACCGGATACTTAAGAGTGCAATGCGTGTATCAGTTAATGCGACACCGCTTTGTTCTTGCCTTTGATTTCATATGGTGCGGGCTACGATCCCTCATATATGGAATGCTTAGGATTATTAAAGACTGGGTTCATTTAAAATATTAATTTCGAATCTAGTATCCTATGAAATGAATTGCTAAGGTGTGGGGGATTGTAATTCAACCTCTTGTTCTCATCTCATAGTTAAACTTTTAGCCCATTTATCGTCAGTATTTAGTTTAATTAGCATAGTTACATATTGTTAGTTGTTAGTTTCATTAGTAGTTACTCTAAAATTTGCAATTAGTCGTAGTTGTTTCATCCCCTAAATCACCTTTTCGTTTCTTTTAAAGTCAAAGTTAGGATTCTCATTCTTTCCAAAGTCATTACGTTTTTTCATCCTATTTCGCTGTGGAGAAGATCCCGACTTACCGGGTTTGTTACTAATGCGACAGGCTTGCACTTGAGCTTATATCAGCACGAACACTAGATACACATTTGTGGTCACGTCACTCTCTAAAGGTATTAGAGTGAATTAGGTTTAGCCTAAGGCTCATTCTAATAGGTTAACCGCAAAATTAGGTTTGGGCCCTAAATGAACTTTAACTAAACAAGCCCAAAACTATATCCATGTAGTCCAAAATATAGCCCAAGCCTTATACTAACCTGTAAAGCTTAACACCCATTATTTTAAGTCCTAAATAAACATTTTATATGTCCCAAACGGTCAACCCAAAGCATCAAACCAACTTCTTAATATTTTATTTTGTACGAAACCCAAAAATCATTATTAAATAATTATTAATTCATTATTACGTATTAAGTTGCATTTCAATTTCAAATAAAAAGCACATAACATAACACATGTGAAAATATAAATAGTGACCTAATATGTCACTCAAGGCACATATAACCATAAGTAATCAATTTCACTATTTAATTAATACATTAAAATTACGAGGCATTACACTCTCTAACCAGGATGGTCGCAATGCCGTCGGAAGATCTCTACCCTCGGCGAAACAACTTTTTTGCAAGCATCATCTCAAATTGCACTTTACAACCCAAGCAGAATAGAGAATGGTCTCTGGACCACCTACTAGTGGTCGTTGGTGACTACATATGGACACCAACAAATGTTAATGGCACCAAGTGTGAGTTTTTCCCCTTCCCCATGTGCGCTCCCTCATATTGAAAAGACGAGGACAATGGGTTTTAAACTAATTTATTCCGTACATATCTGCTGCTGTTATAATCACTTCAATGGTCTATAGGCTATAACTATGGATAAATATTGTGACTATATTATGCAACTAAGTTTCACATACACACGATAGAGACCCCCAAATCAAGTTTGAGACACCATGTTTAGATTTATGTGCAAATTGACCCGATATAGAAATCATACAGGATCGAGCTTGAATAGGTCCATTGATTCAAATCTGTCATATGGATATGAGAATTTTGACTCCGATGATGAATCTTCTAGGAAATTTTTGGCGTTTCCATCTCAATAAGTTGATTCAACGAAAAGTTATATAGCACTAAAAAATGTCCCACATAAAATCTATCATTTGGTATTCTGATATTTCCTCGACGGATGGTCGGGCATACGTATATCATACATTATTTGACCGATTTGATTTGGTCTCATGAAAATTATTATTTTATTGTCTTTAAAGAGTAGTAGGGAAAAGTTATGTACATTTGTCTTTCTTAACAAATCCCTAATGGATGATTAGTAATTGATATTTTTTTAACTTCATTACTGATTATTAGACTATGTAATTCTTAACCTGACGGATGGCTAGGCATATTCAAGATTCAGCTCGATGGATGGTCGATAAAATATTTATTATTATATACTTCCAGCTTAGTCCCGAAGAAAGATCATCATAATATCTATCATACAAGTTATAATGTATCCCTAACGGATGGTTGGTTAGGATAATTCTTATTTATATTTAGTCTTGATGGATGATCGACGCGATCGACGTAGTTGATTTTTAATCAACATAATATTAACTATTGTGATTCAGCCCTAATAAATGGTTTGGAAATTTATTTATTTATCTCTAACAATACGTGGTTTGTAAAATTTATTCGGTCCTTTAAATTTTGCCTCGATGAATGCTCGGGCATTATCTTTATTATTTGAAAATATTATTAATGCTTCGACAGATGGTCAACAATTATATTAGTTCTCTATATTTCTTATTAGCTTCGATGGATGGTCGACGCAATGTATATTATGTGATCATTAAAATTTAGCACCAACAAATGGTTGGACAATATAATTCTTATTTAATTCAAACTCGGTTGATGATTTCATGGTCATTCGTTAGTCATCATCATATTTATTGTTGCGGTTCAATTCAGATGTTCGAGTAAGAAGATTCTTATTTGGATCCAGCTCGATAGTTCAAGCATGTATTGGTTATTTAGCCTCATTTATTAAGCCCCAACAGATGGTTAGGTGAGATAATTCTTATTCATATCCATCTCGATGGATGATCGGTGCGATATTTTTTATTGCAATAAAGTCTGGATGGATGGTCGGGCACGATGATCATTCGAATATCTCATTTTAGCACCCGACGAATGGTCAACATGAATTGCAAAAAAGTCCTAATGGATAGTCAGGCATTATCGTTATTCAGTCTTATCTTTACACGCCCAAATGAGGGCTCCGTCGTAACGTTGACCTATGAATAAGCTCACCGCAACGCTAGTCAAGCAAGAGAAAAAAATCGACATCAAGATGAAAACCCATTTGATTAGTTTCCCCATTACGGGTGGGTTTAAAAGTCCTGATTGATCGTAGACATTAAAGAAAGCCTTGGCGCATGAGTGCTTCATGGCCTATGGTCGGCCTCTCTAAGGGGACAATGAAAAAATCCTAATACAAGAAGATACCCTAGACTGGGTGCACGCCCCAAAAGCCTCGATGCCTGAGTGTTTAATGGTCTGTGTTCGGCCTCTCTAATTGGACCATTGTAAGATCCTAATACATGGAGATACCCTAGACTAAGTGCATGCTCGAGAAACCCTCGACACATGAGTGCTTAAATGGCCTGTGGTCAACCTATCCAATTGGATCGTGGAATAATATAAAAGAATGAGCTACAATCAACCGATCCCACGAGGGTGCATAGGCAGATCGACACATTCAAGTCCGATTCACATATCAATTTAATATCTCTCAATTCAAGTGGAGGATTCCTCGAAAACCTTACAAAGGCAAGAAGATCAATCAAAGAAGATTTAAAACTTGAACCACTCCAATTCACATTGACGACTACACATGTTTAAAGAGATCAAGTACTAGCTCCCAGCTCATCTCAAAGTTAACTTAGCTGAACTGAGACCTGGGAGGCTATTGTGGGGTGAAAAAATACATCACTAATAATAGCGTGACATTTGAAAAGTGGGCCGATCCAGATGGCGCCCCACACTCGATTTCGAAATATATGGACGACCAGAGTCCATGATAAAGTAGACGACCGACTATGTCAAGAAGGACAATATTATGGTAACTCAAACTCTATGAGGATATGACCTATCTAATTGTAACCCCTAATTTTATATTGAAGGGATACCTACATTGTGTGAAGGGGGCTCAGAGGCTAGAGAAATACTCTCATGTAAATTCTCTCAAGTTTATTGTGAAACACGATTAAAGCCTTGTGGATGTAGGCTGAGCCGACAATGATCGAATCACATAAATCTTTGTCTCTATTGTATTTACTTTTATACTCTTATCACGATTGTTAGATACCCCCCCCCCCCCCCCCCTCCCCCAATTTTCTGTTGGACTGTTTTACCACACAACCCTAAATTTAAACCATAAAGCATCTCACATTGTTCTATATAGTTCAAAGGATGGTAAAAGGATGACTTAAAAGTAACCTAAATATAAGGAGATAATCTTGAACAGTTTTGAGCGCAAGTGTCAAACACAAAGAAGTTTTACGAATGAAATTACTTGACGCATACATGTTCTGCTCGCCTGAATGAATGAAGACCAACCTTTGCGCATAATTAAATTCTTTTTAAGATAATGAAAAATAGTGAAACGCGTACGTTTTTTGCGCATACTTTTTGGTTATAAAACAAATTACACCTAAAGTAATCAAGCTTAAGTCTAGTTTTTATTGTTTATTAAAAAAAAAAACAAGGGAAGGTATGCGCCTATATACTAGGAAGTTAATTCATATTTTTGGGCAGGGCTTCGGACCGACACGACATGACAAGGGTTTTTTTGGACACAAACATGACACGACTTCATGTCGTTTTTTTATATAACATGAACACGACTCGTATAGAACACGACAAGACTAATACAATTTCTTAAATTTTGTTCTCAATTAAACTAAAATAAATACAATATTCCAAAAAAAAATGATTGACAGGACAAGACACGATAACACGACTCTTAATTTTGGCACGTCACAACACGAGTCCGTCTCAAAAAAGACTCGATACGAACATGATGAAGCATGTCAATTTCGTGTAGTTCCTTATTATGTTTTCGTGACGAATCTAAAATTATCACCCTAGTAAATACATTTCATTGTCCATACTATCCTAACAAATGTGAGGACTAACAAAGAATAGCAAAAACTTATTCATTCCCATATCTTTTAACCAAAAATATAATATAATCTAAACTTAACTCTTTTCATCTAATCAACTGATTTCAAACAAGTTCATAGACAAGCAAACACATTACAAGCTTATATAGCTTCTCATGTGTCCTAACTGTAGATCAACTCAAAAACAACTTCTAATATAAACCTCTTTGGGCCTGATCATTAACCATGCCTAAATGACGTAAACACCAAATTTATTTGTTCAATTGACAAGTTTCGAGAAAAGGGCAGAAAAGGAACAATAACAGATAAGTTGCAGGATAAAAAGGGTCCTTGCTCTTTTACGGCATGAGCCCTGCTAGTGCTATGGGCCACAGTGGGTGGTCAAGTGGGGCCCAGAAACACTTTTGTCCCCTTCATACCCTTCGCATAAAAGCCCATTACTAGCTTTCTCAATATTCTCATAGTCTGTCCCCTCGTAGATGCTTCATCAATGCTTGCTCGCGTGATGTTTGAATTTCTTTGGAGAGGGTTTGACTTCTGATCCTCATTTACCCGTACTATCAATTTAAGGGTTATTCAAATTATATCATTTTAGATAATAAGGTTTAACTATCAATTATTTTGGATAAGATTTTTGACATTTTTGTTCAAAAAATATCATGAAAAATAATAAAAGATGATAAAATTGCATTGCAAAAGTGAAAATAATAACCAAACTAATAATATGGTAAATTAGGATACCCAAAGTGATATATGACAAACATACTGGGGTCAAAGACAAATAACCGTAATTCTAATTATCATTTGTTCTGGATAATGTAAATTTGAGTAATTTAGCAAATAGTTCCTCAATATGTTTATAGTTAGCACAATTTTCTTCTTCTTGTTATTGTTTCAAAGAGCTTCTCGTCATATAAAACGACCATAAATATTTTTTATTCTCTTACCCTAACTCTTAAACACGAAACCATAGCTTGTGAATCCAAACCCTAATAGCCTAAAGAAAATCTAAATCCTAACAAAAAAAGTAACTAAAAGAAAATTAACCCTAAACGAAAAATAAAAAATCTTAAAACCACTAAACCTTAAAATCTTCCCCGAAAAAAAAAAGAATTTGTAATCAAAAGTAAACAAGGGATTATTTGAAATATAAAATAATAAAATAACTACATAAAAATACATTTAGCTCTTAGGGACTAAACATTAACTAAACATTAACTGCTCCTGTAAACCTAGCAAAATTTCTTGAAAGTTTTAAAAGAGTATTAAAAAGGTATACTATTAGATGCCAAATGTGTATATTATGCAATATTTTAAGTATTCAAATCACAACATACACAGTGAATGTTGTTCAAAATTCTAAAATGATTTTATGTTCATATCTTCATAATTATAATTTTTTGGCCTTCATTTTTTCTTATTTAATAGTTGTGGTTAATATCTATAGATGGTTACAGTGTGATCTTATCCTATATTATTATTTGGGTCCAAAAAATATAGTTTTGATTTACTATTTTCATTATCGAAAACTTCGTGGTTAGTTTTGGTTTAGACATTTAAAAATGAATTTATCGTAATCACCGTTCCAAATTAAAATACTAAAACTACTGTCCCAAAATGCCAATTTAATGTGCTAAAAATATCAAATTCATATTATGTTTGTTTATTTTTATTTTTATCTTTAATTTTATTAGATTAGAACAATAGTTAATATCAAAAGTGACCTCAACTTTTAATTTTCTATCCGTATAAAAGCTCTCGAATAATTTTCTCTTCCCATTTGATAATTGTTATTGTTAGCATGTATATGTAGTAACTTTTTTAATTAAGTCAATTTCATGCTTATTCAATAATGTATTATTGGATAGTTTTTGTGTTATTTTAATTATTACATTCAAAAATTCAAAATATCAAAAAGCGACAAATGCAAAAATAAAATTTAATATAAAAATAGGAAAAATGGAACCAAAATACTAGGAAAAAAACGAAATTAGCAAAAGTAAAAATTATTGAATACCCCCCAAAATACGTTGCACCACGTGATTTAGTATTGGGAAATGTTTTGTAAAAAAGGAAAATCGAAACTATCAAAATTGAACATATAAAAAAAAACTATACGGTATTGCTATAGGTCAAAACCGATCAAACCGACTGATAATCCCCCTATTAATATCACTTGACGTGGAATAGTTCGGGAGAAATATTAGCCAAACGTATAAACCGTTAAGAACGAGAACTTGTCAATGGTTAAAATCGTTAGTAATTGATGTATAGGTTTTTTTAAATATCATTTCACTTTCTAAAGCTTTTAACAATTACTATTTTTATATTTTATATTTCTTTTCAAATACTGGATACTAATGGTTAAAACCGTTAGGAAATTGTTTTCATTGAAAAAAATATTATTTCTTGTGGTTTTTGCATTTTTTCTCCCTAACTGTCATTCAAATTTCTCTTAGAAATTATCACACTTTAATAATAATTTTAATTGAATGAAACATGCTATTAAATTAGTTTTGTAAACAAAATGATTTGTGAAAGGTTGTGTCCATCCGTGATTGGTCGTGATCATTCAGAATGAACATAATTGTTCATTAAAAATGGTGTCGATTTGTGAATGGTTGTGACCATTCCTAAAGGACATGACTATTCGTGAAAATATATGCTATTTTATAAAAATATGTTTACTTTTCTATAAATAGGATATCACTCCTTCATTTTACCGATATCAAAAAAATTTATAACTATTCTCTCTTCCCACCTACATTCTATATTCGTAATCATGCTCATGTTCGAAGTAGAATTTTGTGTTCGAAGTACAAACATTTGTTGAGTTCGTCGGAACCTTGACAGTTTGAAGTGCTTCTACCGTAAAGGACGAAAAATTGTTCTATCCTCGGACACCATTGCTTATAACTTTGAGCATCTATTGAGGGAGCAAAATCGTCTTAAGGACACAACGTGAATTCGTTAGGCATGAATTTTGTTATTAATTTTCAAGTCAATATTGTTTACTTTTGTTTAACGGATTACTTGTAAGTTTCTTTCCTTACTATTAATAAATATTCTATGTTTATTATTTACTTATTTTATTTTGTTTTGAATTATTAACAACGGTTTATTTTATTTTCTTAAATAAATATCTGGAATGACAATCTTAAGATGATTTTCTATTGTGTATATGGATTTTTTTAAAGGAACTGTTTTAATAAATTTACATAATAGAATTAGTTTCATTTATTACGATTTTCTATTTTGCATAAATAGATTCTTTTATATACTAGTATTATGTTATATACTTATTGCATATATAATTTAAATATAAAATAATATTTGTTACAATTATAATTGTGAAAAATATATACATTTTTATTTTTGTAACAGAAATGGCTACGCCTTCTAGTAATCTTATTGTCCCTATGGTTGGTACACCATTGGAGGAAAAACCTGAAAAATTCAATGGCATGAATTTTAAGCGTTGGCAACAAAAAATAATATTTTATTTAACAACTTTGAATATGGCTAAATTCTTCAATGAAGGATCTCCTACTCTTAATGAAAATGAGACAAGTAAGAAGAAAGTCATTGCGGTTGATGCGTGAAAACACGCTAATTTTTTGTGTAGAAAATATGTTTTAAATAAACTATATAATACACTCTATAATGTGTATTGTAATGCTAAAATCAGCTAAAGAACTTTGGGAGTCTTTTGACACCAAATATAAAACCGAGGAACCGGCAAGAAGAAATTCATTATCCATCATTTTATGGATTATAAAATGGTGGATTTTAAAATTATGATATCCCAAGTTCAAGAACTTCAAGTTATTCTTCATGATATGAGAAATTATTTGTCTGTTTGAGAATAGAAGAAGACAACCGTAAATCTGAGAAAAGAAGTGGAGGAAATTAATCCTTCGAGTCTAAGGCTAATGTAGTGGAAGGCGGATAAAAAACTAACAAAAGGAGAAAGCACGATGGAGAAGGTCAAAGAGAGGGATCTAAAAGTGCTAAGAAGTTCAAAGGCAAATGTTACAACTATGGTAAACCCGGGCATCGCTCTAGGGACTGTCAAAAGACGAAGAATTTGAGAAATAAAATGCGCAAGAAAATGTAACAGGAGTAGATAAGCTCTCAGTGAATGTCAATGACATCAACCTCTCTGTTATGGTTTCCCAATACAATTTCGTTGGCAACAACAAAGATTAGTGAGTTGACACTAGTGTTGTGCACCACATATGTGACAACAAATGGATGTTCTCCTCTTACAACGTAGTTAAAAATGATGAACAATTGTACATAGGAAACGCTTCAACTTCTAAGGTTGAAAGGACGTGGAAAGGTGTTTCTTTAAATGATAAGTGACAAAGAACTTACTCTTAACGATGTGCTTTACGTGTTTGATATTCGCAAGAATTTAATATTCGAATCTCTGCTAAAAAAAATAGTTTTAAGTTAGTATTTGTTTCAGAAATTTTTTTTCTTAATTGAAATGACATGTATGTAGGTGAAGTCTATCTCAATGATGGGCTCTTCAAAATGAATGTAATGACTTTGGTACCAAGTAAAAATAAGAAATTTGTTTCTTCTTACTTGCTTGAGTTTTTCAATATTTGGCATGAAAGATTAGGGCATGTTAATTATGATACACTCTGCAGATTGATTTCTTTAATTTTTTTGCGTAACAGTTAATGGGATCCTAATCATAAATGTGAAGTATGTGTAGAATAAAAAATGATAAGAACACCCTATCATTCAGTCGAAAGAAGTATCGAACCTTTGATTTAATTCACATCTATATATGTGATTTAAAATTTGTACAAACCAGAGGTGGTAAAAAGTATTTCATTACTTTTATTGTTGATTGCACTCGATATTGTTATGTATATTTTCTTCGAAGCAAAGATGAGGCAATTGAAGTGTTTAAACTCAATAAGGCTGAAGTTGAGAATCAACTCAGCAAAAAGATTAAGGCAATAAGAAGCGATAGAGGTAGTCAATATGAATCCCTTTTTGAATAATTTTATTTGGAACATGGAATCATTCATCGAACTACCACTCCTTATTCACCTCAATCTAATGGTATTACCAAACGCAAAACCTTGAAAGAAATGTTACATTGATAAGTTATGGGTTACCACATAACATGTGGGGAAAGCATTGCTTTTCACCAACTATTGTAAGAACATATTTTACACAGCTCGTACTTACATTGCGTGTGTTGTATATACCGTTACACCCGTCGAAAAATATTCACATCATTTAGTCAAGACAACGGATCCGAATATTAATCTTCTCCAAAAACAAGCCTCTGTAAGATTGATTTTGGTAAGGTTGTATTTAAAGTTCATTAATATTTCATTTAAATGTTGGGATATTTTTTCTAAACTGTTTTTATCAACCCGAGGCAGGTTATTGAGTCAAAATAATTTTTCTAAGCCCTATAGGTGGAGTTTTTAAAAGAAAATGTTTTTCACTTAATCCAAACGACATTGATATGTCGTTCAAACGACAGGAAGAAGTCATCAAACCACAGTTTCAAACGGCGTTACATGTCGCGCGATAGGTAGCCAGAAGCTCGTTTGATATTTTCATCTAACGACATGTTGTTCTTTCATATTTTATAAATTCATTAGAAGGTCTTGCGGTCCTGGATCGAAGGACATTGTTTTTCGTTCGAACGACCTTGGCATCTCGTTCGAACGACCCCGTCGACTCAAGTTTTTTTATAAATACCTGTTTTATGAGTCCTTTTTCCTTTAGATGTTTGCTGAACGAAAACTGCAAATCTGTAAGAATTTTTGTCATCACTTTTAGGACTTAAACACTTTTTTTTCGATTCACAAATCATCCCAATTACTTTAGTGAATCGTTTTAGAACCGAAGACACAATTTTATTGAAGTTTCTCTTATAGAGATGAAATCTCTATTGCTGGATTGCTATCTCTTGAGGGAGTTGTTTGCTGACGACTGCGGTCATTAAGAATACTCAAGGGTGTTTCTTGCTGAAGGAAGAGATGAGGTTCTTATGGGTTCTTGAGGGAGTCCATTGCTGATTTAGGCTTCGGTCAACATGAATTTTCTGTGGGAGGTTCACTGCAAATTTCAATGTGTACTTTGTAAGTTACGATTTATTATTCATAGTGAAATAAAGGTTTAACTTGAAATTTTTTTTCTTGAATCTCTATTTGTTGGATTTGCACGATTTATTTAATCCATATAGATGCATATTTAGGGTTTAAATAAATTCGGAATTAATTTGGATCAAGACTGACTCTAATTAAATAATTTTAAATTAGAAATTTGCAAATCCAAAAGGTA
This sequence comes from Sambucus nigra, assembly GCA_949130495.1. Lineage (NCBI taxonomy): Eukaryota > Viridiplantae > Streptophyta > Magnoliopsida > Dipsacales > Adoxaceae > Sambucus > Sambucus nigra. The sequence continues at coordinate 56,533,625 of OX422214.1, forward strand.
ATAGATATCGCACATGTGGTGATAATAAATATCAACACAAATTATAAGTAAATGCAATCACCAGAAAAATAAAGAACACGAATTAGAATAATCACAATCACACACAACACAAGATATACGTGGTTCGACAAATTTCCTACGTCTATGGTGGTGCTCTCGGTTTGTATTTCTCTTTTCTCTAGAGGAGTATTTTTATTTCATACCCTTTGCCCCGGGCCAGGGATATAATATATATAGGTAAACATCGGAGAGTGTGGGTGTTAGGCACTCCCACATTAGCCCACTATCCCTAAAATAACTCATGAGAGATTTTAGGAACAGGATGGGTCGTTGCTAACTAACTATTTTTTAGGCTTTGGAGTTTGGGCCGAGATTTCCCTATTTTTAATAAGGCTTAGTCCGACTACTTCTTTGGGCCTACACAAATGGACGAGGTACCCACAATTGCCCCTAAAATTTTTGGGTCACAATTTGGGCTCAATAATTTTAAATAACAGATTTGATGGAACTTTTGTAAATTGAGTGAAGCTTTGGAGAGTGAAACATCTCTTACTTAGAGATTTAGGCGATATATATACTTCATTCTCCGTGCGTAATCATTGAGAGGGTTTTAAATTATTTGAAGGAGCCATTTCTGACGTCGCTTCACAAGTTTCAAACTCTCAGCATATCTTTTGCTTCTTACTGCGTCTTCTCACTTCCAGGTCTTACCCTCAGTCTTCGAGCTTTTCCTTGTCTTTCCATCTTCCTTGCTTGTGGTCTCGCGTCGTCTCAAGCTGATTCTTACTTCATAAGTCTTCCAAACTTCTTCTCCTTTATTTTCTGTTGAAATTTCTTTTCTATCACTGCTAGGGTTTATTTATGGCAAAAATAGGTAATAAATTAATAAACGAGTTTAGGAAGTTCTATAACATCCCAAACTGTGTGGACATTGAATGTGATCCTATTCCACGCAATATTCAAGACATTAAAAATGGGCTTTGGATTCACGTTATCCTGTTATCTCTGGGGCGGTCTAATCTTTCCCCCAAATCCCTTATTTTTACACTTCTTTAGTTATTTCTGCATAGTTCTTGCCCAATGTTCTCCAAATGTTTGGAAAATTATTAACGGCATGTATAGGATCAATCAGCTTTATGGAACTAGTTTAGGTCTTGCTCAAATCTGTTATTGTTATACCTTTTCTCGAACGAGCTCTGGTCTCCTCTATCTGAAAGCTAGGATTCCTGCTAGGGTGTTGGTAGTCAATCTACATCATTCCCATAAGGATTATTGGCATGAAGGATTCATTGCCAGGGATTGGAAGTTTACTCCCCAGACCGGGGAGACTAGGTACAGGGGACCTACGATTCCCTTTTACGGGAAGGATTACATAGGTAGATATTTTTCTTATTATGTTTCTTGATTTTATGTTAGTGTACTTTTTCTCTTAAGTCCTCCTTTTTCCTTTTTCAGTATAGACGAAGAACTTGGAACCTGCTCTCCAAAAAATTAGTGTCGCGGTGCTGATAAAAGCTTGGAAGATAAGGGAATCTCTGGCTGACGGCGAGCATACGAGATCAGTTGCTTTCCTTTTAGAGTATAAGAACACATGAACCATCTTCATTGCCCGACCTATTGATAGAATTCTTCACCTCGATATCCTAGAAGAGGTCACTACTGAGCCAATTCAATTAGACGAGGAGGAAAGTAGCTCTGGTGAAAACAGTGTAGGGGTGACAGAGGTGGAGTTGAGGGTGTTTCTAGTGAGGAGAGTTTGAGTGGTAAGGGATCATCCAGTTTGGAGGAGAGTTCAGATAATTCAGAGAGTTTGAAGAATTCAAAAAGTTCCAGCAAGGAAACTATGTCTCCCCCTAGGAAGAATTTAATCCAAGATGATGATGATGACAATATTGCTCTGGCTCGCAGGCTGAAGAAGAAGAAGTCTGGGAGTGGGGATACTACCACTTGATCCTAAACTATGTCTCATGAAATGGAGATGAAGAAGAAAGAGGAGGCATTGGTGAGGGAGAGAGAGAGACAGGAGGAAGAAGAGAGGAAGAGGGTCGAGATGGAGAAAAAGAAGAGAAAAGAAAAAAGGAGGAGAGAAGAAGCGAGGATAAAAAAGGGACAGTCTTTGGTGCTCGTGTCTTCCTTAGCTGAGGGGGCTTCCATCCCTCTTACTCCTCAGCTAGCTCGGGTAGTGCTCGAGAGTGCAGTCTTGCCAGCAGACCGCCAAAGGTTGTCAAGCATAGGGACCAATCAGTTAGCCCTAAAGGCGAGTCAAGGGCTAGCCTTGGTAAGTCTATTTTTACATCTTTACTCTTTCAATTTCCTTTTCCATACCTTTTTTGCTAACGTGTTCTTACTTCTCTACAGTTTGTGTCTGATTTCATCATCCTCTATCGCATCCGCGACGAGATGGCGAGGAGAAATTCTAAGCTAGAGGAGAGCCTAAAAGTTACTGGTGCTGCTTAGAAATCTTTTGATCCTGCCTTGGATGAAGCTAACAAAGAAAAAGAGGCAGAGTCCAAAGAGCTGGAGGAGCTGAGGCAATCCTATAACATGGTCTGCACAAGCAAGCTGGCGGTGGTTGAAGAGAATAAAGAGCTTGCCGAGAAGATGAAAAAGCTTGAATCTGAGGCCGCCACCATCAAGGAGAGCTCTTACAATGCTGGGTGGCTTGCAATATATGAGGATACTGAGGCTTAAATCGGATACATCAATCATTTTAACTTCAAGAAAGGTTGGGACAGGGATCTGCTCACTGCTGAGGTGGATATTGATTCCCCTCTCTTCGATGAGCATGGCCCTGGCCCGAAACTTATTGTAGAGGGCGTGCCTCCTCCTGCTACCAATGAAGGTGCTTCATCTATTCCAACTAATTTTGTTGATGCTTCCATCGATCAAGGAATGGTAGCCATTACATTCGAGGGACGTGCAAATAAGGCTGCTGCAAATAAGGGGAAGAGGCCAGCATCCTCAGAGCAAACTGAGGTAGCCAACTAGTCTTTTTAGGGGATCCCTTGTATTTTTTATGTTTATCTTTTTCTCATTTTCTCTCTGATGTAGTTGTACTTGAACTATTTTTGTTTTAATGAAATAAAGTTATGTTCCTTTTCATATACTGATTTATTTATTCTCGACGCTTGTATGATTTGTACCTTATCAATCTTGAGGAATATATCCCGACTACTTCTCGTTTAGGCCAAATCCTTGGTACTAATATGTGCGACCAGGTCCGTCGTGCCTTTATAATAATTTCCAAGTCTATCCAAGCATGGAACCGAGAATATAAGAACTAATCCGAGCTAGTTGTTAAGTTAAAAGATAGACTCGAGGAGATGAGTGAGATTGGTGCCTTTGTTCAAGAAGAGGTCAATGATCTCAAAACGAAGCTCATAGAAGAGTCTAAAATCAACTTAAAAGGCGAGATGCTCCAATAAAAAAATGATACGTTGAAGCGAGAGCTCGCCCTCTTAAGGGAGAATGCGCCGAGCACAACTCCATTTATTATCCAAGGTTCTTTATCACCAATGACACGGCGAGCTGGAAACCTTCCCAGTAGTTTTTAGAGGGAGATTACTGAGATGAAAGGGGATGACGTTTGAGCCTATGTGATTGCAGTCGGGTTTCAATGAGATGTTAACAGGTTGAGACAGTTGTTTGAAAATGGTCCTCGATAGGCCTGGGCGGATGGCTACGACCAGATTTGAACTGATGCTCCAACTAAGTTGAAGGAGGTCGAGGAGTTAGCTTTTATAAGAGGGTGGTTGAGTGCCCTATGGGAGTTACAAGTTCCCGGGAACTCTATTCTCTGGTATAGGCATGAAATCTCTCCTTCAACTTTGATGTTGAAACCATTCAAAAGGGATAATCGTTGGGTTCCTATAGATGCGATCCCAAGACATCTCCTGGAGCCGAGGTCAGACGAAGTCGAGGAAGAATAAGCTCCTCACCTAGATGATGGTCGAAGAGTGAGTAGCTGACTACCTCACTCAGCGACCTGGTCCTCATTAGGGTTTGAATTACTTAGGACATGTAACTCTTTGTACATGTAATGATATAATAAAATATTTATATTTTGGGCGATTTTCTGACTAAACATGTGTTGTGTTATTTTGACTTTATTGATCTCTTGTTCATTTATCTTAGGCTCTTCCAGCCGACTAGATATGACTTAGTGAGAGTTGGTTATCGAGTGAGTATCCCCCCAGTACAGTATGCTTTAAGTGTACCATTCTGCCTTTACTTTACCTTTTAGGTCGTGTCGTCACACTGCCTTAGGCCTAAGTGAGGCAATGGCGAGGATACACCTAGTATCGAATATTCTATCCGAGCAGGATTTCTGGGCTAAACAATGTTGGCAACCAACCTAGGTTGGCCTTGTTTCCTAAGGGTCCCCTATAGGGCTTCATATATTGCCAGGGGCAACCTAGGAGGTCATTTGTGTTAATTGACAAATGCCTGAGGAGGGTCATTATGCATCGACCCTGCTATTTTAGCCAATAAGTTTCTTGTGATCTTAGTTTTGCATGTCAAGAGGGGAGCCTGTAACTTGAAAAGGGTGCATATATGATAATGTAGTTGAGAAAACTAATACTTCATAAAATGTCACTACCAAACAAATATTATTAATCAGATAAGTATTGAAAATTCAACATTAAGTTCGCAAAAATAAAAAAGAAATCTAGAAGTAGAATTTCTTCAAGTTGGCTGAATTCCAAGCTATTGGTATCACCCTGCCCTCCAGCGTTTCTAATTGGTAGGCACCTTGTAGGTCATCTTTTATCACCTTGAATGGTCCCTCCCAGTTTGGTCCCAGCTTGCCATCTGATGGTTTTACAGCGATGTCAAGAACTTTCCTCAAGATGTAGTCCCTAACCTGGAATGTTCTTAGATTAACCTTTTTGTTATAATGCTTTGCTAGATATTGCTGGTAGGTTGCTAGTTTTATTAAATCCAACTCCCTTCGCTCCTCAGCTAAGTCAAGTTCAGCGAGCAATGCTGCATCGTTCTGGCCTTGGTCGATCAAAGTGGACCTCATAGTAGGGAGGTCAGCTTCCAAATGGATAATTCTATCCATCCCGTATGTAAGTGTGAATGATGTCTCTCCAGTTGCTCGCCTTGGGGTGGTGCGATAAGCCCATAGGATGTGGGGTAGTTCGTTTACCCATGCTCCCTTAGCACACTCTAAATGCTTTTTTAACCCATCGATCACCATTTTATTGGAAGCCTCAGCCTGTCCGTTGCTCTAAGGGTATGCCATAGAGCTGAAGTAGTGTCTAATCCCATGGTCGCTCCAGAAACCCTGGAAGAGGCCACTCTCAAACTAGGTTCCATTGTCAGTGATGATAGTCATGGGGATCCCAAAGTTAGTGACGATGTTTCTCCATATGAATCTTATCATGTCTGCATCTTTAATGTTTGCTAGTGGCTCTGCCTCTATCCAGTTCATGAAATAGTCTGTTGCGACCAACATATATTTATGATTATCGACGGTAGTTAGTAGAGGGCCCACGATGTACATACCCCATTGGGCAAAGGGCTATGGACTAGTAAGTGACTTTAGGTCGCTAGCTTGCGGGTGAACCATAGGTGCGTGAATTTAGCACTTTTGGCACTTTTAAGGATAGATTCCAGTGACTTTCTCCATGTAAGGCCACCATTACCCTTCTTTTATTGCTCGAAATTCTAGAGACCTGCCCCCAATATGACTCCCACAGATTATCTTATGGAGTTCATACAAGACTCGCTCGACGTCCTTTGGATGAATGCACTGGAGGTAAGGGCCAGTGAAAGAGTCAAATTGAGCAGCTTTGACTCTTATCTGATGAGCGATCTTCTTATCTGTTGGTAGTACACCATCTTTCAGATAATTTATTATAGGATCCATCTAACTGGGGGCTGAATCGATCTGGAGAACGTGTTTTATATTCGGTAGCTCGTTGATCTGGTTGATACTTGGCTAGGCAAAGAAATCAATCTGAATTGTCCTCTTTAAGTCGGAGTTGATTATTGAGCTTAAGGCTACTAGGGCATCAGCATAGCTGTTCTGTCCCTTGGGAAACTGTTGGATGCTGATGTGCTCAAAGTTGGCCATCAATCCTTTTACAGTGGCGAGATAGGCAACCATCCTCTCATCTCTTGCGTTGAAATTGCCATTTATCTGGTTGGAGACCAGTTGTGAGTCATCGAAAACTTGGAGTCACTTTGCTCTGAGCATTCGCACCTTTTGTAGGCCCGCGATCAGTGCGTAATACTCTGCTTCATTATTGGAGGCTTCAAATCCAAGCTTAATTACTTGCTCGAGTATTTCATCTTCGGGGGTAATAAGCACGATTCCCACTCCTACCCCTTTGGAATTGGAGGCTCCATCAACGTATAGTTTCCAGACTCCTGATACTGGGGGAACTTCATTCTGATGACTTATCTGGGGATGGTCGCAAGGCTACTCTCCTATAAACTCGGTGATGAAATCGAAGAGAACCTGCCCTTTGATGGCAGTTCTTGGCTGGAACTGAATGTCAAATCTCCCGAGCTTGACCGAACACATTGACAGCCTACCTGAAAGGTCTGCTTTCCTCAGGACTACTTTAAGAGGGTGGGATGTAAGTACGATGATGGAGTGGGCTTCAAAATAGTGTTTTAATTTTCTCGAGGCTACCACTAGCACAAAGGCGAGCTTTTCTAGGGGTAGGTATCGTTGTTCGGCGTCCAAAAGAGTCTTGCTCGCGTAATAGACTGGGTACTGGGTCCCTTTTTTTATATACGAGTGCAGAACTTACACCATGACTGGATACTACAAGGTAAAGGTATAGAGAATCATTCTCTTGAGGGATTACAAGAAAAGGTGATTTGCTGAGGTAAGCTTTGATCCCTTCTAACGCCCTCGAGCAATCCTCGTTACACTCCACATCCTTGCTTTTCTTCAACAACTGAAAGAACGGTTGGTACCTTTCGGAAGACTTTGAGATGAAACGATTTAGGGCGACGAGCATTGTAGTGAGATTTTACACGTCTCTTATTGTTCGGGGTGGCTGTACCCTATTGATAGCATTAATTTGGTCTGGGTTGGGTTCAATACCTCTCTTGCTGACCAAGTACCCAAGGAATTTGCCTGACTGGACATCGAAGGAACACTTACTCACATTAAGCTTCATTCGGTACTTCCTGAGGATTTCAAAGGTCATTGATAGGTCAGAGAGGTGGTCATCTTTGAGCTTGCTCTTGACAAGCATGTCATCGATGTAGACCTCTATAGTGCTTCCCATTTGGTCTTTGAACATCTTGGTGACCAACCACTAGTCAGTTGCTCCTGCGTTTTTTAGCCCAAAGGGCATAACCTTATAGCAATATAACCCAACTGTGGTTATAAATATTGTTTTGTCTTGATCCGGCTCGTGCAGAGAGATCTGGTGATATTCAGAGTATGCGTCCAGGAAGCTCATCTTTTCATGTGCTGCCGTGGCATCCACCAGATGATCGATCTTTGGGAGGGGGAAGTTTTCTTTAGGGTATGCTTTGTTGACATCGGTGAAGTCGATACAGACTCTTCACTTTTTGTTACTCTTGGGGATAACCACTGGGTTGGATAACAACTTGGGGAACTGGACTTCCTATATGGATCCCTCGTCTAGAAGTTTTTTAACTTCCTTCTCCACTTCCTTAGCGTTCTCCGGAGCAGTTCGTCGAGCTTTCTGTACTATTAGTTTAAAAGTTGGTTCAACATGCAGTCGATGAAAATTAATGTTAGGATCAATCCTGGGCAGCTCATAAGGCTCCCATGCAAAGATATCAAAGTTACTCCGCAGTAGGGCGACCAACTCCCTCTTTTCGCAATCGATAAGTGAGGTTCTAATCAAGAACTTTCTTTCATTCGAGATGCTACTGGCTATGATTTCCTTTATGTCCTCGACGACTCTTTCAGAAAGGAGGAGCCTGGTCTCCTCCACTCCTGGTCTCCCATATTTGAGTTGCTATTTGGAGGGAATTATCCTTTCATGTTCCTCGTTCTTGCATCTAACTTGTTCAACCTTTTTCGTCGATTTGGGATGGATGGACAATCTAAAGAACTTTCTCGCCATCGCTTGATCTCCATGGATCTCCACCACTCCTCGTTCAGTCACACATTTGAGCTTCTGATGGTAGGTAGAGGGAATAAACTTCATCATGTGCAGCCATCCTCTGTCAAGGATTGCTTGGTAGGGTGAATCAATATCGATCACGAGAAATTCAATCATTTTTTAGATGTTTCCTGCTCTTACTGTTAGGACGATCTTTTCCAAGGGGATGGTTATTTTTCTAGCGAAGCTAACTAGAGGAACGATGGCTTCCTTTAGGTCGACGACACTTAATTTCAACTTCCTGAACTGATTGAGATACATTACTTCGGATGAGCTACCTTGGTCGACGAGCAACCTGTCGACATTATAGTTAGTTATCCCGAGTGTAATGATCAGCGCATCATGATGTGGGGTTCTTACTCCCACTTGGTCCTCATCTGTGAACATAATATGCTTGTTGTAGTCGACATCTTCTCCGACACTTCCCAGCTTGCATTTTAGTTGAATCTATCTGAAAAGCTTGCATTACTACTATAAACTTTTTCACTTTCATCTGAGCCGTATTTCCTAGAATTTGTTTGGGGTCGGATGCCCCATGAATTACTGTAAACTCATGGCCGATGTCTTTCTCGAGCACATTTTTGGGCCTTTGATCTCTATTGGCAGCCACCTTCTCTGCCTTTATCTCCAAGAATTCGCTCCAGTGTCCAGCTTGAGTTAACTCTTCAAGGTGAGACTTGTGGGCCTTGCAGTGCTCAGTTTTGTGCCCGACCTCCTTATGGAATTCACATCTCAGTGCGTTGTTCCGCTTGGAAGGGTCTCCACCCATTTTCTCAGGCCACTTAATAAACGGTTCACCCTTGATCTTTGCTAGAATCTTGTAGATTGGTTCTCTAAAAACTATGTTTACTTCTTGAAATGCCTTCTAGGCATCACTCTTGTTCCCATTCTTAGGGACATTCTTTCCCCCATTCTTACTCCCTTTCTTTTGACCCTCATTCTTGTCGCTCCCCTTGTCGACAATGAGATGGGTCACATCTTTGACTTTGGTATATTTTTCAATACGAGCCATCAAGTCGTCGATGGTCGTGGCCTCCTTCTTAGTGAGGGACTGGTGCAAGAGGCAGGAGTTTTATAAGCTTATCTTAAAGGATGCAACGACGACTTGCTCCAAGCATTCCTTAACCTCATTGAATAGCTCTCAATTCCTCTTATCTTAGTCTCTGAGGTTCTCCTGGGCTTTTTCTTCATCGTCAATAAAGAATCCATCCTCTTTGGATGGGAGCTGTTGGTAATGAAGCGAGCTTTAAAAATCTCTGCCAAGGACTCGAAGTTCCTAATTGATACGTGGGGGAGTTTTTTGAACCATTTTTAGGCCATGTCGTGCAAGCTCGACGGGAAAATTTGGCACATCAGTGTGTCCTTGTGGATCCAAAGGGTCATGGCCTGCCTGTACTGTCTAACATGGTCGATGGGATCAGTTTTTCCATCATAAATCTTGAACCCGGGCATTGCAGGATCCAAAGGGTCATAGCCTGCCTGTACTGTCTAACATGGTCTATGGGGCTTCCTCTTCCTCTATTGCCCTTGAAAAATGAGACTTTATCTGGGTCTTGAGAGCTCGCTTGGACAACTCTCTTATCGATCTGGCACCCCGATGTGCTGGGTGCTAGTCCATCTCTCTCTAGACTAAGTTTCATGTATCATCGTTCCTTCGCCCTTAGCTCCTGTAATGGAGAGCTGATTATTATTGCTCGGACCAGTCGTTATCTGACCCGTGTCCCTAAATTATTTGAGATCCACGCCTTGGGCTCCCTCCTCGATTACGAGATCTACTCGCCTGAGGGCAAGGAGTTCGATAATGATGTTGCCTTATATTACGATGGAGCTATCTCTCCATTTTCTCCAGTCACCTTTTAAGACGAGCATTTTCGGCTTCCTTCTTGTTAGTATCCTCCTCCTGGTCTTAGAGCCTGGCCTCGTAAGCGTCGATCAGCCTGGAAACTTGTGTAGACCTATTTGGCCCCTGACTTTCTTTCCAGGCTTGTCGTTCCGGACGAAGATTTGGGTTTGAGTTTTGAACTTAAAATCTAACCCTGTGAGGGATAGGTTGCTCTTGGATATCCCCCGCTTGAGGGGCATTGATGCTGTGATCAGACATTCTAGGTTCTTATTGGTGAAGGCTTTCTTAAAGGAAGAACAACCGCTTCCCACAGATGGCGCCAATTGTGGTGACAATAAATCTCAACACAAATTATTAATAAATGCAATCACCAAAAAAATAAAGAACACGAATCAGAATAATCACAATCACACACAGCACAAGATATACGTGGTTCGACAAATTTCCTACGTCTACAGTGGTGCTCTCGGTTTGTATTTTATTTTCTCCAGGGGAGTATTTTTGGTTACATACTCTTTGCCCCGGGCCAGGGATATAATATATACAAGTAAACTTCGAAGAGTGGGGGTGTTGGGCACTCCCACGTTATCCCCCTATCCCTAAAATATCTCATGAGAGATTTTAGGAATAGGATGGGTTGTTGCTAACTAACTATTTTTTAGGCTTTGGAGTTTGGCCCGGACTCTTCCTATTTTGAATAACGCTTAGTCCGGCTACTTCTTTGGGCCTACACAAATGGACGAGGTACCCACAACACAGTATTCTCAAATTTTTATCACAGCGAGTTACTCTAATTTATCGAGTGATCATTTTTTCGTAATTTTTTTGTGATATCGATTTTGTTTTAAATCTGATTTTGAAAATTTTTGCAATTTTTTCGATGGATAACCTATATAATAGGATGCCCGTCTTTGATCGCACTAATTACACTTATTGGAAATCCCACATGAAAACTTCAGTAAACGTTATCAGTGAACGTGCTTGGGTTGTTTGTGAAAGGGTGGACTCCTCCCACTGTCACCGTTAATAATGTGACAAATCTTAAATCGATGTCAGAATGTACTGAGGATGAATTTAAATGGAGCACATATAATTCTCGTGGGATAAGTGAAATTTTTAGAGCCATCACACCCGACGAGTTCTGATGCATCATGATGTGTACCACGTCAAAGGAAGCATGGGATGTTCTACAACTTACCCATGAAGGCACAAATACAGTGAAAGAATCTAAATTGCAAAAATTTAACTACTCAATTTGAAACATTAATCATGCTTGAATCTTAATGTTTTGATGAGTTTTATACTCGTTTATCATATATTGTCAATACTAGTTTTAATTTTGGTGAACATATTCCAGATGCACGAGTAGTTAAAAAGATTTTGAGATCATTTCTTAAACGTTTTATCCCTAAAGTAACTGTGTTAAATTCCTTAGGAAATTTGAGCAATCTTAAGTTAGAAGAACTGGTAGCCTTAGACGTATGACATTGACATATTTTCTGACACTGTCAAGCCTAAGGATAAAGGGATAACACTTAAGCCCCAGTCTAGAAAAGTAGAGGAACTGTCCAAGAGATAGAAGAAAAATAAAGAGAAAGTTTAAGAGTCCGAGTCTGAGGGAGAATTTGATTTTTATGATGTGGCCATGCTTGCTAAAAAATTTAAAAAGTTTCTCAAAATTTTCAAAGAAAATTCTACCAATAAAAATATTTTTTAGAAAAATAAAAAGAAAGGAGAGGCCAAAGAGATTGGTGAGAAAGAGAAAGAGGAAGAGGAGAGATGTTTTAAGAGCGAGGGCAAAGGGCTCAAAGCATTTAAATGTACCACTATGCTAAATAGAAAGGGCGAGAAAATTGCCATGTCAGCCTCTCTTAGCGATAGTGACGAGGAAGTGAAAGATTTCGGAGATGAGTCATCACATGGTATATGTGTTGCATTTATGGAAAGTCACGTGAGCACGCCTAGTTTGTCCCACGAAAATGAGGATACTTGTGTACGTAAGACCCCCGATGATGATTTGAGTATTTTGAGTGCGGGTGAGAGTGAGGGTGAAAGTGAACTCCAAAAAGCGTTTATTTATTTATACACCAAGACCCCCTTAAATACTAAAAAGGTGAATAAAGAACTAACTCTTAAGGTATTAGATTTGGAGAAAGAGAGATAAGTTTTAACGGAATTCTAGGCATCGGTGAGTCAACTCAAAAAGGTGAAGGTTTCTTTGAGTGAGCAGTCAATCGTCATAGGTTGGGAAAAGAGTGAATGTGAAGAACGTGTGGTCCAACTCAAGAGAGATCTTAAACGAGACCGAAAGATAAAGATCACTATATAGGACAAATATAAGAAGGTTGGAAAGATTCTCCCCAGTCCTGCTTTGGGTAATGTTGAGAGATTATGAATAGGTCGTAAAGGTGCGTCTACTTCCCATGTTGCACCCAAGTCGATTCCCGAGTTTGTTAGATCCATAGGGCTCTCAACCTAACCCATCAAGGCATTCATTACCCGATAGGAGAGTACGTCCTAAACGTTTTATGATAGGTGTTCTTGTACCTGTGTATGTTTGGTTCCATTATAAGAAAAAATGACACCTTAGAGAATTATGTTTTATATTGGGTAGTGTGTCACATTGAGTTTTGCCACGAGTTTCCTCTCACACACATACATAAGATAATTTGTCTGCTCCGGGAGATTACATGAGAGAGTTTGCACATATTCGATAGCAAGCTAACTTTTTAGTCGAAGCTTCACATGATTTGGTGGATGTTTTTCATAGGATGTCACCACCTTTAAAAAACTCCTATGCACCTAATGGTTGAGGTTTAGACTTGTTTGCTAGCATAGGAAGATTTTCATAATGATATTTTATGCCTATTGCTAGTGTGTACCACTTTTGTAATTATTCCTTTTCCATTTTGATATATTTTTAGAAAAACTCAAAAAGATTTTGTTTTTGAAAAAATACAGAAAGATTTTCTTTTTCTTTAGAAAAAATTAAAAAATCCAAAAAGATTTTATTTTGATAAATATTTGAAAAAAGACAAATATATTTTTGTATTTTGTTTTCCACCATTTATGGATGGACATTTAGGATGACCCAGACATACCATCATTCCATATCCATGTGACTATTTCATAGTGTTTTGAGACAATACTAAATTTCATCCATGTGCTTTATAATGTTTGGAGTCATTAAGATGGGATTTAAGATTACTTTCTACATGTTCAACTCATGATTTTCTTTATTGGACACTTGCACGGATTTATTTCACTATTGAAATTGTCTATCACATGTTGGTCGAAGTGTTTTCATCTCGATCTTGTCTTTAAAAGGAACCATATGCGATAAAACTTGACAATGAAAGTAGTGCATGTAAGAACCATTGCCCATGAGGAATTTGTTTAATTTAAAAAAAATGATGAGTGAACATGGGGAAGGGCTAGGAAAGGTACATATGTCCTTCGCAATTAAGTCGCCATTTAAATCAGACCTAAAAAAGTGTGGTATTGTAAAAAGTAGCTAAGGTCCAAAGAGTTTAAAAAGAACCAAAAAAGCATGGTAGTGAAAAAAGTAGCCAAGGCTAAATTAGTTTAGTTTGATATGCTCATTCAAAAGAAAGGAATTGAATATAAAAATATGATCATTATCTTATATTTGAGTGAGGTTAGTTGGAAATATATCAATGGGTTTGTTGTCCTGACAAAGTCTTGAAAAACACTAAATAGGTTTAGATATTATTGGTGTGAAAATCATTTTAGACTTTGATTTGTTGATTTCATTGAGTCGATGTCATTTGAATTTAATAATTTTTACACCTAAGAATTATTATGAAGTTCATTCGTTAGGATTATTCATATTCATCATGCATATTTTTTATGTATGTTTGAGTTGATTTACCTATTGAATTTCACACTCATTCATTCCATTTCCACGATTTGGTTATCTTAGTGTAAATTCATGGTGTGTGTTGTGTTTGTAAATTTTCTTTCCTTGAAAAATTTTGAAAAATCAAAAAGAGCTTGTGAATATTTTTTAGTTTATCCTTGAATGATTGTAGTTGATTTATTAATGATTATTTGCTTGACGTGACACTCCGTGATTATTTTTATTCTTTTTCTTGTCTATTTCTGACAAATTAAAAGGGGGAGAACGAATTATGATTTATGGGGGAGTGAGATTTTGCATTATGGGGGAGATTTGAGATTTGATCTTTGATTTGCTTTATGTTTATCTCATTTCAAACTCGATATGTCACGAAGATATTTGTTTCTTGTCTCGTGTGTGTAGTTACAAATTTTTTAGGATCATTATTTTGCACACCCTGATGATGACAAAAAAATGTTGGAGATTTGAAGATGTCAAAGTTGAAGATTTTTGAAGAATTTAAAGACTTACATTTGTAGTATCTTTCCACTTTTGGGTTCATGGGAGGGTATTAGATTTGTATAGGATATTTGATCTGATAATTCAGATTGTTTTTAGTTTGTACCGACACAAACATAGGGGGGATTCGTAAGGACACATTTTACATAATCCGTATTTACATTGCATATGTCGTATACCGTTACACCTGTCGAAGAATGTTCACGATCATTTGGTCAAGACGACGGATCCGAATATCAAGCTTCTTCAACCACAAGCCTCCACAAGATTTATTTTTATAAGGTTGTGTTTAAAGTTCATTAATGTTTCATTTAAGTGTTGGGATATTTTTTCTAAAAAGTTTTTATCAACCTGAAGCGTTTTATTTAGTCAAAATAATTTTTCTAAGACCTGTATGCGGAGTTTTTAAAAGAAAATATTTTTTCGCTTCGGTCATTCAAACGACATTGATATGTCATTCAAACAATAGTAACAAATTGTTCAAACGACATTGCATGTCGAGCGATAGGTTGCCAGAAGCTCGTTTTATATTTTTATCTAACGACATGCAACTGTTTCATGTTTTTTAAAGTCGGTAGAAGGTCGTGCTATCCTGGATCGAACGACATTGTTTGTTATTTGAACGACCTTGACATCTCGTTCGAATGACCCCGCCGACTCTAGTTTTTAATAAATACCTATTTTATGAGTCCTTTTTCCTTAGGACGTTTGCTGAACGAAAACTGCAATTCTGCAAAAAAAAATTATCTTCACTTTTAGGGCTTAAAACCTTTGTTTTCAATTCACAAATCATCACTACTACTTTAGTTAATTGTTTTGGAACCCAAGACACAATTTTGTTGAAGTTTCTCTTATAGAGACGAAATCTGTACTGCTAGATTGGTAGCTTTAGAGTGAGTTACTTACTGACGACTGCGGTCAATGAGAATACTCGAGGGCATTTCTTACTGAAGGAAGAGTTTCGGTTTTTGTGGGTTCTTTAGGGAGTCCATTTCTTATCTAGGCTGCAGTCTATGTGATTTTTTTGTGGTATATTCATTGCGGATTTCATTGTGTACTTTGTAAGTTGCAATTTACTGTTCATAGTGAAATAAAGGTTTTACCCGAAAGTTTGTTTTTTCTAAACACTATTTGTTGGGTTTGCATGATTTATTTTATCCACATAGATGCAAGTTTAAATTTGGAATTAATTTGGATCTTAGACCGACTCTAATTAAATAAGTTTTAAATTGGAAATTTGCGAATCCCAAATGTAATCGATATCGCACAGTATTCTCAACTATATTCTTAGCATAATGTCTCATAAGAAAACACAGAATGTAACTTATGTACTATAGAAAGGCCATTGACCTAACTATAAATACTTAAAAGTGTGTGGGTGTTTGGCAAAAGTAGTGGTACCTAAACCTAAAATGGTTATTATAGGACCAAATACCATTGATTGCATATTCATTGATTATGCCAACAATAGTAGTGCATATCGATTTATTGTCCATAAATCTAATATTCCCGACGTGCATGTTAATGCGATTATTGAATCGAGGGATGCTATATTTTTTGATAATATTTTTCCTAGTAACATGCAAAGTGAATTGAATTCACATAAAAGAACTCATGATTCTACAACTAGAAATAAAGAGATTATAGATACTAATACTATAACTGAGAATGAACCTAGGCGTAGTAAAAGGTCAAAAACCTCAACGTCACTTGGTCCAGATTTTCTAACATATTTATTAAAAAAAATGAGCCACAAACGTTTAAGGAAGTAATGTCCTCTTCTGTGGCTTCTTATTAGAAAGAAAATGTTCATAGTGAAATTGAATCTATACTGCAAAATCGCACATGGGAATTGGTGGATCTTCCACCCGACAACAAGCCATTAGGCTGAAGTGGATCTTCAAACGGAAGATGAAAGTAGATGATCCAATTAAAAAATATAAAAGAAAGGCTTGTAGCAAAAGGTTACAAGAAAAGAGAATGACTAACTTACTTCGATACTTAGTCACCAATTATAAGAATTACATCCATATGAATGTTAATATAAATAGACGCATTAAATGGACTTGAAATACATAAAATGGATGTAAAAACAACATTCTTAAATGATGAATTAGACGAAGAGATATATATGGCACAACCCAAAGGGTTTATTGCTTCTGGATAAGAGAAAAAGGTTTGTCGATTGGTCAAATCTCTTTATGGGCTAAAGCAAGCTCCCAAACAATGGCATGCTAAGTTTGACAATGTCATGATGTTACATAGATTTAAGATCAATGACTGTGACAAATGTGTATGTGTTAAGAGCACTCAAAATGGGTACATTATAGTGTGTCTATATGTTGATGATATTCTTATAATTGGTAATAATGATAGCATTATCAAAAGCTACCAAAAGAATGTTAACTAATAAGTTCGATATAAAGGACATGGGTATTGCTAATACTATATTAGCAATTGAAATTTCTAAAACAACTGATGGTTTAATATTATGTCAAACACATTACATTGAGAAAATACTTGACAAATTCAAGAATTATAATATTATACCAACTAAAAAATTTGTTGCTGCTAACATACACCTCATCACAAACAATGGTGAAAGCGTATTGCAACTAGAGTATTCTCGTAGAATAGGAAGCCTCATGTATGTCATGAACAACACCAAATCGGATATAACCTACTCTATAAGTAAACTAAGTCGTTATACGAGTAATAGGATACCAAAAACTAATGCTAATTGGATATTTAGGGTTTTAGGGTATTTAAAACATACCAAAAACTTTGATCTGCACTACATCAAATATTCAGTTGTACTTGAAGGTTAGACTGATGCTAATTGGATATCTAATTCGAAGGACTCTAACTCCACCAGTGGATATGTGTTTACTCTTGATGGTGCATCCATGTCTTTGCAATCCTCAAAATAAACATGTATTACAAGATTTAGAAGGGAATCTAAATTTATTGATTTGGATAAAGCTAGAGAAGAAGACGAATGGCTGAGAAACTACTTTGAAAATATTGAAAACTGGGTTAAGCTTGGGCATGCTATATGCATACACTATGATAGCCAATCAAAAATTGAAAGGGCACATAATATTATGTATAACGATAAATTTAGACATATTCATCACATACACAATATCGTTAGGCAACTACTCTTTAATTGAATTATATCCATTGATTATGTTAAGTCAAGAGATAACATTACAGATTCGCTTACTAAAGGCTTAACGAGAGAGCTAGAAATCAGCGAAGGGAATGGGCTTAAAGCTAATGAACTAACCAAGAGTCGTCATGGTGGCAACCCAACCTGGTTAACTGGAGATCCCAAGATCTAGGCTCAAAGGGGAAACCAAACTATATATGATTCAGTACCACTAAGGATATCTATATATATTCCGCAGCCCATTCCTATGATGAGACGGTGCACAACTGTCGCGAGATTTAGGATAAGTTATGTTTTTAATGACTTCTATATCTTGATATGTTCAAGTATAGTATTGCAGGATAATCTTCATAATAGTAACCTATATAAGTGAGAACATGTCTCTTCTATGAGAATTTGAGGTGGAAAAATTCTCTAAAACACTCATGAACTAGGTGGCATTCAAGGCCCAAACGAACACAAATAAGAGAATCAACAATGTTTGAAGAGAATTGTGTGACTTATGTTGTCTTGGTTTACAAAAATAGCTGATTGTTCAAGGCATCTTTCTCACTGATTAGCTAAATAAATCCAATAGATACTCACTAGGGAAAGTTCAAAAGCACTAGCTACTTATCCCGGTGCAGTTTTCTTTAACTGTAATCGAACATGAATACGTTTCTTTAGTTGAATGGTATACAAAGACAAATTTTTATTAATGTGGGGGATTTTTGGAAATTATTATACTTTAATAATAATTTTAATTAAATTAAAATTGTTATTAAATTAATTTTTTAGACATATGGTTCACGAAAGGTTGTGTCCATCCATGAATGGTTGTGATCATTCGTAAAGGACACATTTGTTTGTGAAAATGGTGTCTATTCATGAGTGGTTGTGACTATTCGTAAAGGACATGAGTATTCGTAAAAGGGTATGTCTTTTCATGAAGTGTTCTCTACTTTTATATAAATAAGACACCACTCCTTTATTCTACCAATACCTAAAAATTTACTCACCATTCTCTCTCCCTACTACATTCTGTATTTGTAATTCTGCTCATGGTTGAAGTAGAATTCTGTGTTCGAAGTACAAACATTTGTTGAGATCGTCGGAGCCTTAAAAGTTTCAAGTGCTTCTACCATCAAGGATGAAAAATATGTTATATTCTGGGAGACAATTGCTTACAACCATGAGAACATATTAAGGGAGCAAAATCGTCTTAAGGACATAATGTGAATTCATTGAGATCGAATTCTATTATCAATTTTCAGGTCAGTATCGTTACTTTTGTTTAGTGGATTACTTGTAATTTTCCTTTCTTACTATTAATAAATATTGTATATTTATAATTTACTTGTTTTATTATGTTTTAAATTATTAAAAATAATTTATTTTATTTTCTAAAATAAATATCCGGAATAATAATTTAATGTTCACAACCCAAATACAAATAAATTACAATATAATTCCTACACCCAGATTCAAAAATTACATCTACTACAGTTAAACGTATTTCCAAAGATGTTTTTGTCATAAAACAAATTCAATACACTTTGAAAATGCACAATTTTATTTTAGTAATAAAAAAAATCAAATAAACATTCCAACTAATTCATGAAATAAGATCAATCAAACATATAGTATACACTCATTTGGCGCATCACATTTTTGTGTCACATAGTTAAATATAGGGATAATAGGTACCAAGTACCATTAACTTGGTCAATGATGGAAGAGATCTTTTTATTGTGTCAACGGTGTCAAATGTCCTATTTTGACAACTCATCGCATTAAAATAACCAATATACTCTCAAATTATCTTTGACACCTAACTACTATGTTTTTCACAAAAAACCTATTAGATTTTTAAAAGTCCATAACTTCAAATCTACAAATCAAAATTTCACAAAATTTATATATTTGCAATCTAGTCGTTAATATCTATCAAACAACACCATATTCGATATTTTTTTATGAAAAAATTGAAGACTAATAAATTTACTATTTCTATAAAACCTCAATTTTTTGGTGAAAACCCTTATTTTCCAACTCCGGCTATTGAGTCATTGGAGCGGACCAGAAAAGAAAAAGAAATAGATTAAGGGAGAGAGAGATAGAAACACTTCGACGAGGATTCTGACAAGTCTCTCGTGTGGTAGGGTGGGGGTGATGCGGCTAGAGAGAGAGATAGAGAGCATGTTGGATTATGTGTTTATTTTCATAGAGAAAGTGAGTTTAAAATGTAAATGCGCGCGGGGTACATTTATTTAAATATATGTGATTTATAATAAAAAAAAAGAGTCAATGAATTTTTATTCATCTTTGGCCCAATAAATAAAACTAACCCAAAATAATGACTTAAATTATGGGGCACTCTATATTTGTTTATAGCTGGACACATATCATTGAAACATAAGTATGTCCAAAATCCATACCATTTTTGTGTCTTTATCCATTTGTACATAAGCACATGTAGAATTATGGTCTGCAAAACAAAGTGAGATGAGCAGAAAACGCCAACCCTTTTCTTATCTCGTGTGTAAGATGCAATAGATTAAAAAGGTGTCACTATATTAATAAAGTTAAATAGGAGCTATAAATAATTCTCATTGATGTATAGAAAGATGACATTTTGCAATATTAAGAACAATTGTAGTAGTGTAGGGTTTGAGATTTGTATATCCGCCGCACTGATCAGAAACCCTAGCCATGTCGCTCGCAGCAAATGAAGATTTCCAACACATTCTTCGTGTACAGAACACGAACACGGATGGGAAACAGAAGATCATGTTCTCTATGACTTCCATCAAAGGTATTAGACATCGTTTTGCCAACATTGTCTGCAAGAAAGATGATATCGACATGAACAAAAGGGATGGTGAACTTTCAAACGCTGAGATTGATAGCTTGATGGTGATTATTTCGAATCCGCGCCAGTTCAAAATTTCAAACTGGTTTTCGAACAGGAAGAAGGATTACAAGGATGGCAAGTATAACCAGGTGACATCAAATGTACTGGACATGAAACTCAGGGATGATCTTGAGCGTTTAAAGAAGATTAGGAATCATCATGGTCTTCATCACTACTGGGGTCTTCGAGTGCGTGGGCAACACACTAAGACTACTGGGCGCAGGGGGAAGACTGTTGGTGTCTCCAAGACGCAATAACCAGTTGTGTTTTTTTTTTGTTAAATTTTTAACTAGTATTGGTTGGTTGGTTTGGTTTTGTTTTTAGACTTCCCAACAGATTAGTATGCCTTTATGAAATATTATACGGCGAGTGATATGCTTGTTTGAGAATCTAAAAAAAAAGAACAATTGTAGTACCTTCACTTTCTTGAATCTTATTTGACACTTAATCCAAAAGACACTTCAGCATACATATTGACATTCAAAATTTATATTGAATTATCTTTAATATTGATGTGTTTGAGCTACATTTTCAATGTAAAAGGAATTCCACTATGCATATTAGACACTAAATTATCATACTGGAAGGAAGCCCATGACCAGAATGACCACGATTTTTATACATGAACTCTTAATCCATAAAATGGTAATGTAAAAAATCAATTAATAGTTATATTAACTTTATGAAATCACCAGATAATTTAATCATGTTATTAATAATAGTAGGCAAAGCAATACACAATTTATTAAAATGACATACATATTAAAAGAGAAATTTAAAAGAAGTTGATATTTTTTGAATAAAATGGAACTTGAACATAAATATGGATCATAATGTGAGAGAGTATTTATTGGTAAACACAAGTTTGTGTTTCAACTTGGTGAGTCAGTAGCTAACTTTGCTTTGTCATGCTTGTGGTTAGGGGTGATAATTTTTGACATGACATGACCTAACACAAAATTAGCACGGTGTGTCGTGTTCGGGCCATGATAATTTGGTTCGATAGTGGACCATGTCGTATTCATGTCATAGTTTGACACGAAATTGACCCGAAATTAGTCCGTTTTGGATTAAATACAATCCTATTAAGCAACCCTAGTTGAGCCTATTGCCACCCCTTTATAAATAATATATTTCATGCAATATGAAATAAAAAAATATATTTATATATAAAAAATAAGTGGGTTATCATGTTAGGTCATGTCGAACCGTGTCAATTGACACGAAATTGATTTATCGTGTCATTTGTTCCGTGTCATGTTCATGTTAGGAAAAAATAAAACATCGTGTCATGTCGTGTTCGTATCGGGTAAAATAAAGTCGTGTTGTGTTTGGCAAGTCCCAAAAATGACCCGTTAGCCCAAATTGCCACCCCTAGTTATATATTTGATGTGTCCGGCTTGTAAATTTGCATTGTTAAGCCTCTACTTTGCATGCTAGACACATCATGCTTCTAACATGGCATTTAAGTGCTTCCGAGTTTAGATGCTTGGCAACTCATGCTTCTAGGTTTATAGTATATTATAGGTATCTAAAAATGTTTGATATCTCCATATTTATAATGTAAGGACAAAATTTCCAATTGAGTTAATTTGTATGTAATTGACTTATTTTCGGAGAAAAATTATTTAAGTCATGGATATATTATTTATATTGTCACGATAACCACATAGAATATGACGTGTTTATGTTGAATACATAGCGACCAAGATTCAAAGGTATATCATGTCGTGTTTATTGGATCACGTTTCACATATTCATATCATATTGCAGTTCGAGATACTCTCAGGTATGAACGCATAATGTTTATGGGACACAAAAAATGTTTTAAGGACCATATTTTGTTTAATAATCATTTTAAAACGTCAAAAATATTTTACTAAGGTTTTAACTTTGTTTATTATGCGATAAGTATTGTTTAGAGTCGTGTGAATTCTCTCCTTGTGTTAAGAGACTTCAAACGACATGTGATGTCGTTCGAACGACATCTTCTTATTGTTATAACGACATGAGGATCTCGTTAGAATGACCTTCCAACTCAAAGTTTTTACTTAAGGCGTGTTCCTCTCAGAATTTTGAGGTGTGCAGAACCAAAATATAGTTTAGAACAGTTTTATTTTTCTGCATAAGTTTTCTAATGATTTCAAAGCCAAAACCATCGTTATAGTTTTTAAGATATGAGATTTCATACATATGCTATAGAGATCTTGTTTGCCACATTAGTTTGTTCATACATATTAAACAAGTGGGTTCGTTGGAGTTTTATGGTGAATAAACGGTGAATGCCATATGTTTCGAATCGTAGAAGGTTGCCAAAGTTGCATCGGTGGACAGCGAGGCACTCGTGGACGCATGTGCTGTGGATGAGTATCATGGAAGGATTTCTACGTGGGCATTGTGGAGGAGCAGTTAAAGAGAATTAGAGAATCATGGCTTATGGGGATCAAATCATTGTGTAAGTTTGTTTGTCTTCCTTTGTAAACCGTATCATAGTGATTTTCTGGCTTGGACCGTCCGAGGTTTTTTCCTTTAGTGGTTTCCTCGTATATTTGGCATTGTAAACTTTACTTTATTTTACTTGCTTTAATCACCTAGATGTATGTTTAGGATTAAACAAGTTAAAATTGGGCTTAGGTAAAATTGGTTCACAAAATTGGTGCGTAATTTAAATTTGGAAAAAGGGTTTTGAAAGAAAATTTGTTTTTACCAAAAACACACTTTGAAAAAGGGGCCTACAAATTAGTAACAGAGCTAGAAACACTATTTTATCATGTAGATCCTTGTTTTGTGCTATTTGGTTATCGTGTTTGTTTATCACCCTTGGTTTGTTTTCCTCTCTGTGGATTCTCAAAGTTTGGACGAATTAAATCTTTTGAATTTTAAAGTTTGCAAAATGAATTGAATTTCTTGAAGAAGAAAATTCTCATTTTAAGCATGTGATTGAATATTTTCAAACTCAAAGAGATATCATTCGTGATATGTGTATGGCTTTGTATAATAACTTTGAATCTTTTAAATTGGCTAAGGAAGAGAGTGAGAATAGAGTCCTTGTTTAGGATAAAGAGTTAAAGAACTTTAAAAATTCTAAGTTTTGTGCCGTTGAAGAAAGTATTTTGATTAATGATTTTAAGTCACATGAGAAGACTCTTAGGGATAAGTTTGCTCATATTGAAGGGGAGAAAGATAACCTTCTAGGAGTAATTGAAAATTTGAAGGAGTCTCTAAAATTTGAGGTGTCTAATTCCTTGCTAGAGTCCAAAATTTTGAAGTTGCAAAATAATTTAAATGACTCTAGTAGTGTGAACAGTGATGGTAGTGACTTATCTTATTCTAGTGCTTCGAATGTTAAATCCAAAACCATTATTTGTTTTAGAGCGTCAACCACATCCCAAGGTGTTAGAAAATGACAATTAAAAGGTCTCGTTCCTTGTCAAGCTTACACACGTTCACATTGTGGTAGAAAAAGTTACCTTAGGCATTTTTTCTATGATCTTAGAAAAGACCCTTGGAAGTTCAAGTGTAGTGTCCAGTTGGTTCCCAAAATCCATCTTGTTAGGTATACACCTGTTTGGGTTAGGAAATCCATTTTGGAGATGTTAAATGCTTCGTTGGTTGATTCTCACATGCTAGCACATGATGCTTCACATGCTATTTCTTATCGATGATTGGTTGCATGCTCATATTTGTTAATCTTTGCTCCATGATACATATCTTGCTAGTGTTATGACATGTTTATCTTTTTGTATTATAATTTTCATTTATTTGAGAATTATTTGAAAAATAGAAAAATATTTTTGGTTTAGTATATTTGTGAGAAAATACAAAAAGATTTTGTTCTTTGAGTCAAAAATATTTTGAAAAACACAAAAATAAATCGAAATTGGTGTGTTTGTATTGGTCATAAATTTTATGTTTTTATGTTATGCATTTTCATGTTTGATATGGCATATTGGTGTGCATGGACACCTATCATTTCATTATCCATATGGCTAGTACATTTGGTCATAATTATAGATGCTTAGAATGATCTTAACTATTGACAAATGGGGTTGTTTCAAAGTTGATGTGCATTTGGATTAGGCTTTGTATATATGCCATCATCGTACTCAAATGCACAAGTTTACATGAATGTTTGACTTCTCATGCGTATTTGAGTTTGGTGAGACGTTCTCCTCTCAATTTTGTCATCTATGCGTAATCAGACTTAGCAGCATGTGTGCATGTAAGAACCGTTTGTCGTGAGGATTTCTATTGCTTATATTGAAAAAATAATGAGTGTTCACGAGAAAGGGATGCGAGAGAATAATAATCTTGTCATGAAATCCACCGTTTAAAAGTGCTCAAGAAAACATTAAGGCAATAAAAATAATCATATGCCAAAAATTGAGGCCAATAGGATTTCTCTATGGTGAGAAAAATAAAAATCTCAAAAGAACTAGAAGAAGAAAATATGAACATATGAGGGTTTTTGGATGGAAAAATAACAATGGGTTTACTCCACGAATCGTAATGGTTAAAAATCGTGTCATGACGCTATTGTTTGTTGAATCGTCAAAATTTCGAATTTGTGTACATTTTGTTCGTTTAGTTCATTAAGCTCAATATATTAATTGTCATATATGGTTTAAACTAAGTTTGACGACAGTTATCTATCAATTAAAGCTTCTAGATCGTTACGATGTGTTCATATTGTGATTCATTTGTTGTAGTTCATAACCATTCGTTCCATATCCATGTTTGATCACATTGATACTATGGTAGCATGAAACTCATACCTGTTTTGGTTTTCTGTTTTGAGTTTGTTTTGCAAATGTTTCGTATTTTTAGTACCTATTTTGAGATCATTTTTTAACTGGGCAAAACTTCGCCTTTTTTAAAGTTAGAATATAGAGATTTTCGAAGTCATTCAAATGACTTTTGGACGTCGTTCGAACGATATGTCCAAGTTATTCGAAATCTAGTTCAAGCGACACATTTTCAAGGCATTACTTGTGTTAGGTAAGGTCGTTAGAATGGTCATTAGATATATGTTTCAAACTAGACCTTACTATTTCGGGTCATTTCTTACCTCGTTCAAACGACATACCATCATCGTTTAAACGACCTTGTTTGATTTTTTAGCCTCTTCTGTTTTAGTACCTGCTTCGTATATGTGATGATTTCATTCTATTTGGGTACTTCTGGGTTCGTTTGGACAGTTTACATGCAGTCGATAGTGCTTATTCATGCTATGATTTTTATAATGATTTGATTTGTTTAGTCACATCTTTTTTTAGACTGATAATTTCATATTTGTGACTATTTGCTAGCTACGATTTGGTACTTTGTGATTATTATTATTAGTTGACTTTCCATATTTACCTAGATATGCTTGTTTGATTATTTCATGCTAGATATTCGTTTGTTTATCTTTTCACTTATTATCTATTCGAGACAAAAAGGGGGAGATATGGTATGTGATGTAGGGGGAGTGTGTTTGTTTGATGAGCATGTATGTTCTTTTTGCATGGCAAATTAGTATCATGTTTTTTATCGTATGTATGTTTATATTTTGGTATCATGTTGTCTTGGACAAATTGGTATCATGATTTTCTCAATGGTTTAACATATGATTTGTTTTACATATTGGTATTTTTTATATCATTTGTTCCTCCATACTTCACTCAGTACTTGTTTATTTTATGTGTATAGGTATTCTTCAGAAATGCAAAATTTCGAGACTACATCGCATTCAGATAGTTCATGCTTGACAGACTTGCATATACTAGTCCTTGTCCTGTAATTTTTTGATTTTAAGTTTTATGTGATGGGAATTTGGTGTCATAGGGCTTGACGGCCCGGATTAGCATTCACTGTTTTGGTTTTGTCCCGAAATAGTAAAAGGGGGAGATTTGTAGGGAAAAAATTTCCAATTGAGTTAATTTGTATGTAAGTGACTTATTTTCGGATCAAAACTTGTTCGAGTCATATATATATATTTTATATTGTCACAATACCACATAGTCTATGACATGTTTGTGTTGAATACGTAGCGGTCAAACTTCAAAGATATATAATGCCGCATTTATTGGTGCACGTTTCCCGTCTTCATATCACATTGCATTTCGAAATACTCTCAGGTATGAGCCCATAATGTTTATGGGACTCAAAAATTGTTTTTGAAGTGTTTTAAGGATGATATTTTGTTTAGTAATGATTTTAAAATGTCAAAAATGTCTTTATAAGTCTTTTTCTTCGTTTATTCTGAGATAAGTATTCTTTAGAGTCATGTGAATTCTCTCCTTATGTTAAGAGACTTCAAATGACATGTAATGTCGTTCGAACATCATGTCATTGTGGGGATAAATTCATTTTTTTAAGTCTATCTGTCTTCCTTTGTAAAATTGTGTCATAGTGATTGTCTGACTTGGGTCGTCCGAGGTTTTTTCCCTTTGTTATTTCTCCTACATCCGGGGTTGGGAACTTTACTTTATTTTACTTGCTTTAATCAACTCGATGTATGTTTAGGATGAAAAAAGATAAAATTTGGCTTAAGTAAAATTGGTTTACAAACTTGGTGCGTAATTAAAATTTGGAAAAAGTTTTTTGAAAGGAAAAATGTTTTCACCTAAAGAACACTTTGTAAAAGAGGCCTACATATAACACTCACCCTTGGATACCCAGAAATAGGGTTCATTATTCTTTATATACTGCCTCGTTAAAAGCTTGCCAAGAAAATCCAATACGATAAAACCTAGGCGAAGGAAAAAGAGTATAGTGGGCATAATGTACAAAATAATAGATATTTCCCCTAATGAAACTACCACCGATTTAACAAGATTCATCAAAATCTCATCATATGCTAATACTATGTTCCAACTTCTTGAGCATTGATGTTATTAACTATTTAATGAATAAATCTACAAGGTTGTCATCCGAACGAATTTGTTGAATATCAATTTCATGATTATTCTGGGGTTCATGCTTGTAAAAGAACTTTGGTGAAAAATGTTTTGTTCTGTTACCCTTGGTATATCCTCCTTCAATTTAGGCAACAAAATCAACATTGTGTTTATTTACTGATGTTGGAATGTTTATGACTAAAGATAATATGTATGAACTTCTGATGTGATGGACTATAGATCCTAA
Source organism: Sambucus nigra (assembly GCA_949130495.1). Taxonomy (NCBI): domain Eukaryota; kingdom Viridiplantae; phylum Streptophyta; class Magnoliopsida; order Dipsacales; family Adoxaceae; genus Sambucus; species Sambucus nigra. The sequence goes on from OX422214.1 coordinate 56,561,144, forward strand.
CCGAACACATTCACAGCTTGCTTCTTAGAGTTCAAGTATTAATGAGTGGTTGAATGATGTAGCCGCTAATGTCTTAATTGTAAATCAACAAGAAATTAGTTCATTACCACACATAAATACATGCCATATCTATGAATGATCTTTGTGAGAATGAAAAAGGTATCCAACATCGAAATATCCATTTAATTGAGAGCCTTTACATGATTCCCTCAAGGAGAATAATCCATATTAATTATTCCTCAAAGGTATCTCATTATGTGTTTGATGTCATCCCAATATTTTTTAATTGGTTTTGAACTAAACCTGGATAATGAATTAACTGAAAATGTAATATCAAGTCTATTAGATTGTGCCAAATATAACAAGGCATCAATGGCACTAAGATATGGTACTTCGGGACTAAGGATTATTTCACCGTCTTCTTTTGGAAGAAATGGATCCTTTTTAGTATTAAGTGACATAGAAACCATTAGAGTACTCAATGGATAACATTTATCCATGCTAAAACACTTCAGGACCTTTTGAGTATAATTATTTTTTTATAGATAAGGACTCCACTTCAGCAATGTTCTATCTGCAGGCCGAGACAATATTTTATTTTCCTAAGATCTTTCATTTTAAATTCTTTCTTTACATATGCAAAATATTTTATAAGATCTTCTAGAGTACAAACTAGATTTATACCATCGAATTATACTCCAATGATAAAAATCCAAACTCAATTTTCGTAACGAATACACAAGGATATATAGGATTATTAATAGACTCTTCTTTCAATAATTACTCACTAAGGCGATTATACCACATTAATCTATATTGTTTCAATGCATGTAATGACCACTTAAGCTTAATTGAGTACATATTACGTGATTTTTTTTTTGGCAATTTAAATCCTTCAAGAACTTTCATATAGATATTTGTATTTAAATTTTCATATAGATATGTTGTTACCATGTCCATTAGATGCGTGTCGAGTCTTTTCGAGACTACCAAGTTAACTAAATATCTAAACGTAATTACATCCATTACTTGTAATTAGGTTTCTTCATAATCAATCCTAAATTTACACAAGAAATCATGAGCAATAAGTTGGGATTTATATAAAATAAACTCATCATTATCATTACATTTTCTTGCAAACACCCATTGAAACCTATAGGGTTTACATATTTAGGTGTTTGGATTACAATTTTAAAGACTTCTCATCTTTCAAGTGAATCCATTTCTGCTTAAATTGATTCTTTCCACTTTGACCAATCATATCTTTATTGTCAATCGTCTAAACAAAATGGCAATCTGCAAAGCATGCGGTAAAAACATCATCGATTGAAGGTTAAACATATTTAATGATAGTATGTGAATCAAAAGAAATATAAATGCCTAATCGTCATTATGGACCCATCTTAATGCATTGAGGAAGTGCAGTATGGACTTGAACAACACACCCAAAAGTGCATAATTGGGAAATATTTTATCATGATCTATTATAAGTTGAAAAGATAAGTAATAATGATAAGCAGCTGGTCGAAGATGAACCAATGCTGCAACGCGCAATAAGGCATGTCCTAACCACTAGTGATTTGGTTCTCAGAAGCATAGGTCGAACAATTAATTGGAAGCGATTAATAAGATATTTTCCCAACGCATTTTGGGTGTGAATATGAGCAACTAGGCATTTAATGTCAATTCTTATAGACATACAATAATCATCAAAAGTATGGGATGTAAATTCATATGCACTATCAACGCAGATAAACTTGATACGATAGTTTGAAAAGTGTGATTTTAATTTGATAATTTGATCAAGGAAGCATGTAGATGAAATATTACGAGTCGAAAGTAAAGAAAAATGTAAGCATCTTGCAGATGCACCTACAAGGACCATAAAATATTGGAGTGGTTTGCACCGAGGGTGAATAGGACTATAAATATCGCATTGAGTTTGTTGTAAGAAAGTTGGAGACTCGATACTAATCTTTAATGGGGATAACTTAAGAATTAAGCTTCCCTGAGAACAAGTACATGTATGTTAAAGAAATTTTCTGGCTCTTTAATTGATGCCCACGTGAGTTCTTAATAATTTTACGCATCATAGTGAATCCTGGACATTCCATATTATTATCAATGAACTTCTGGTTCATATTAGATTATATATCTCTTATATTTGTGTGATACAATATAAAAGATAAATCATGAAGTTTGTCAAGTATTTTCTTTTAGCCTGAGTTATTTGCAAAAATGAAAAGACATTCCATATTATGTTCATTTATAGTCTCAATGTGGAACTCATTTCAACGGAAATCTTTAAAACTGGGCAGATTCCTTCTAAATATGATTGAATACAAAGCATAAAATGTGCATTTCAAATGCAATCTAGCTAACCTTAAATAGTAAGCTTGTTAGTAGTTTTCCAACATCGCAATCCAATTAAATAATAAAAAAGGTAACTCCACGCAAATGATAAAAGAATATTTAATATATCAGAACAAGAATACTCAGACAAAATTTCAATGAAATTAGAAATGAAACCCATGCCTTCGACAATTATTAATTATCAAAAGGACTTTTGATGCTGGGAAAGATATGAATAAAAAAATTTCATATGTTAAGAGCCTTTATTAATCTACCATAAATTTGCTTTATAAATATAAGTTACTTTAATAAAATTTGTAAAAATAAAGAGTTAGCCAAAAAATTGATATGAATAGATATTGATTCATTTCCTTTCGTGAACCATTGATAATAAAAAAAAATAGGTCCACATTGTGAATCCGAAAGATAATAATAAAATTACTTATTGCTTTGTTCATAACAATGACAATTGATAACATATGTGTTACTCACTATTCTTTCAAATATATATGATTTTTCAGGTTCAAGCAACATTCATGATCAAGTTCAAGGGAATATCTATAATGCCAATAAGAGGCATTTACAAAGTACCCAACCAAGGAAGATCTAGAGAAAATTCTACTTATTCATGACCAAGAAAATCAATTTAGGCGAGAACAAAGAAATTCAACTCAGCCAAGAGTTCCCAATAAGTGCATAACAATTTAGTCAAAGCCAGCCAAGACAATTACTGGATATTCAATAAAGCCTTTCGCCTAACAATGCTCCTTTTAACTTCACTTGTGAAACAGTAATCCCATTAACATAAAATATTCATCATCTCCAAAGATCATGAAAATTATAGATATATTTAAGCATTATGTTAACATTTCTCATAAAGATCGATTATAAAATGGGATCTAGTAATTCATGAAAGAGTTTTGAGGGATTATAAATTGATGTAATGATAAAACCATGGCTCTTATAACATCCAAAGTCATCATAAACCAACTTCCCATAAAAATCCTATTAACTAGAAAAACAAGCTTTAGTAAACTAAAATAGGTAAAATGGGACTCCCTCACTTCTAAACCTTTTAGAACTTCCATAATATTTACCTTGCCAGTTTTAGCCAACAAAAACTATTTTTATTCGGATAAAAGGATTCAACTCACTTTCTACAATTAGTTTTTCCAAAATATAAATACCAAAGTTCCTAAAAATTTCTAGAATGCTCTCCAACAGTTAGTTTCACTTGAAGCCTATAAAAAGACCCTTCAACTTCATTATAAATGCACAAAATTAATCAAAGCTTGTGTCATTCACTTCTTGACATTTTTAGTGAGAGAAACTAAGACCTATTTTAAAAAGTGTGAGATTCAAATTACAAATTTCCATTTGAGCAAGTTACAAACTTAAATTATTCTTGAGCTAAAATCCAAAATCAAAATACTATTCATGTTAAGAATAAAGATCCAAAATTTTACCCTTGTAATTTGTAGAGAGATAAATAAATACCCATTTGAGATTCAAACCCAAAATCTCCCTCGAGAATATTTTCTACCCCAAAACCCATTTAAACCAATATTCAAGCCCAAATCCCTCTATAGCGTAGTTCCGAACCCAATTCCAACTCGTCCTAAAGAATCAATACATAAATCACACTTGAAAAAATATTCTATATCTCTGGATATAGAAATTTTCACGCATTTTAAAGCAAAATGTGACACCCCGCCTAATTAAACCTTGGGTGATCAATCATTAATTCAATTAAAATAGGTTTCTTAAATGGTTCATTCTTAGCATCACTGCCGAAAACTTTTTAATTTACTAACCACCTAAGTGAAATTAAGCGAGTGCCAAATTTTATCTTCTTTAAGCAGAACAAATAATCCATACCAACACATTACAATTCTAGTAATAATAAAACAGTTGCATAAATAACTAAATGCAGGTAAAGTCTTATCGAAAACCACGGTCAATAAAAGACAACTCAAAATCCAGAATCAGAATAACTATAAAAGTAAATATAGGACAACATGTCCCAACTAAGAGTACTTAAACTGAGATCCTGTACTAGAACAAAAAAAGGAAGCGTCTAAACAATCCCTGCAACATCCACACATGCTGCAACTCCGAAATCCCTGGAATGAAATCTTGCTGGGTGTCCCTGTGGCTGGGTACCTAAAAGGTTTTTAAAAAATTTACATAGCAAGAGTTAGTACTCAAAACATTTGAAAATATTTTGCAAGCAGTTATCAGAATTGAGTTATTGATTACACATATTATAGTTTCACACAACTCCCTTGAACTTTCTCACCTCTCTTCTATAGTGCATGTCTAACGAGGACACTTAGTTCACCTAGTTATACTACCCATAAGCGTAGGTAACTTACTTACTGTTCGTTATCCTTATTCTTGTAATAATTACATCACGCTATAAATTTTTACTAAGATATTTACAATTCATTTCATTATCTACTATTCTCAATCTGTAGATTATGCACATAGAATACATTTTATCACACAATCATGTATTTAATATATGTTATCATTAACATATCCTTTTACCACACATAAAGGACTCTTGGTTCGGAATGATTCATCGAGCCCAAGTAAGAGTTGGTTCGGAATGATCCATCGACCCCAACTATTTAAAAATATAAATATATACACATATTCTGGCTCGGGACTCTTTCATCGCGACACCAGTTTAAAGTTTGGTTCGGCATTCTTCATCGACCCTAAACATATAATAACTTTATGTTAGTTCAGAATGTCACATCGATCCTAACATAATTAATTTAGGTAAAATTCTCTTAACCCAAACTTTTATATAATTTAGTAGGTACACACCCGACCTATCAAATCATGCCCGTACGTAATAAACTTTACTTATATTCACCGTACTCATAAATTACAATTTATTTTACTATTATATTTACTCAAGTATTCACGCAACTCTAAGGGCCTTAGTTACCCCTCCCTTAATTCAGTAGTTAAGTTAACTTTAACCTACTAGTATTTTTTCTGAATGAAATCTCACTCTTTCCGTAATTAAATTCTCACAATCCCAACCTACGGCTCAATCGATCGTCCTCCCGTTGGTTCATTTCTCCAAAATTCCCACTTAATCATTTATGAAGAAATCTAATGGTACACCTACTGGTATTTATGATGTCTCCTCATAGGTAAAATATCATCATTAAGGTTCCCATTAAGCGACGGTAATTAAAAGGAAAATTATTCACAAAATTCTCTAAAGTCCAACCAATGTCGATCGATCGATGGGATATGGTCGATCGATCGACTGCTCGATTGATCGACATTTAAGGGTCGATCGATCGATCAAGCAGTGACAGACCCAGTTCGTCTTCTTCATGCGGGTTTCTCCATTTTTATCTATCTATCTTTCATGATACTCCACCATATTTACAAACAACAATTTCTAATCATTTCTACATGTTCTGGGATGATAACTAACGATTTAAAAAAAACAAAATCATTAAAAATCTTGGCCAAATTAACTAAAAATCTTACTAATATTCAAGAACCTTAAAAATACTTTCTTTACATCTTTCATCATAATTCCATATTTTTAGTTCGATTCAATCATCTAGTTTTCTATGATATCAGAATATTTGGAGATCCAAAAAACGTCCTACATGCAAATCCCTACCAATCATGGATCATAATCAATTGTTTTTTCCCAAAAATATCATAAAAACCATGTTCTTCATCAAGCTTAAATATGGGTATTATAACTCAATTTATTTTGCAAATAACCACTTGCCTTATGATTTGTAGGGTCTGATTTCGTGGTTGTTGATGATGGTTGATGATTTTGATCCTTCAATCCTTCTTCCCAACAATTAAGTGGTGAAATCTCCTTAGAATTTCCCTTCCTTCTTTCTTTTGCCTTAGGAAATTACCTCTCTCTCTTCTCAAATGGCTATAGTGTATTTTCTTTCTTTCTAACCCTAGTCTCAACTCTTATAATCTGATTTAGGGTTTCAAATTTCGTAGGTACTTACCCATAAATGTAAAGAGATCAAAATGCCCTTGAATGGTCCCAGTTTAGCCCGAAAATGACCCGATACTCAACTAGTACCCCGGGTACACTATTTTGACTAATTCGACCCTTTCGAAATCATTTGTGGACTCTAAATTACCTTTCGAGTCTCTTAAAATATTTTTCTCATGTCATCTTTAATTTTTCTCTACGCCCGACACTCAGTTGAGATAACTCAGGTACGTCCATAAAATCGTTAGACTGTACATATCAACATTCAAAATTTACTATTCACATTTAGTAAATTTTTAATCATCATATTAATCTTTATTAACATAATCTCACATTAAATTACTCTACTCACGTAATTTAATTTAAAACGTGTCACATTAAATTACTCTACTCACATAATTTAAATAAACGTATTTTATCACATTAAATTACTCGACTCGCGTAATTTAATTAAAACGTATTTTATCATATTAAATTACTCTACTCACGTAATTTAAATAAAACGTATTTTCCTATATCATATTAAATTACTCTACTCACGTAATTTAAATAAAACGTATTTTTCTAATTATGCAGAATTACGGGGTATTACACAAAAGAATGTAGAGAAATATGTTTCTTCGCATGAACAAAAATCCCTAATCATAACACCGATAATCCAACACAAGAATGTAATACCCCATTATTTGAAGGGATTAACTAGATATTAATGATTTAATTAAGAAAGAAAGAATTAATAACGAGAATTTAAAATTTATCTAAGGGACAATAAGTTAAAATGTCTAACTTGATTAATGGACAAGGTTAAAATAAGTCAATTTTGAATGTTAGAGCTCCTTGGATTAATTAATAATGTTTTTAGGCTAAAAGTTGAACTATAGATAAGTTAGGGCTAATATGGTAATTAATTTATGTTGTTTTATTAGTGGGTCATGTGGGGGATTTTAATTTAAGCTCAGGGTCATATTGGTCTTTAGGACATTGCTTGAGGGAGACGCTTAGGGTTTTAGGGTTTTCATTATAGAGGGAAATGAATTTATATTAGACGCATTTTCAAGATTGGGAGTTGCTATAATTGTCCTGTAATACTATTATAGACGTAGTGTTCAACATCAATTAGACCTGAATAAAATGAGTCATGCCACAATAACACAATAGGAACTGAAATGAAGTTATAAGTTAATTGGTGGGCCCTTAATGATTTTAGGTCATATTAGTGCCAACCCGATAAGACATGATAGTTTATGCATCGAGTTAGTGTTCACCCCCTTCACCCGTTCACACCTGATAAGACCTATTAAGATCCATTCATTTAAGTGAATAAGATATATTGTTAGGACTTATAAAGAATTTATGCAGCTTAATGTTAATTTAATTATAATAAATTTTACTAAATGTGAGAGTTAGTAATGATAATTAGTTAATGAGTCTAATTGTATTTAAAAATGAGTTAATATGTTAAATTGTGTACGATTCAAAAATAATTCATTATCTTGATGGGTAATAATGGGTGAACACGACATGATACTTTAAGATAATGGGTCGAGTTTGAATATGATTTTTTCACATGGTAAAAAAGTCACCCGCTTAGAGATGAACCTGATAAAACCCGAACATGATAACAAAATTAACACGAACATGACTCAACACTAGTCATTGTAAGGTCTGGCCTCTATATCAACAAGGGCATTTGAAAGGGCGGCTAGCCCTTATTTTTGGGCATGCAAAATCATTTTTCCCTCTCTTTCTCAACACAAACTGTACTCTCTTTCTTTTTCCAAACCTAAACCCAACATTTTCCCTCCCTAATTAAACTCTTCAGCCAAGTTTAAATCAAATTATAAATTGAAACCCTACTTTATATTTTCCGCCTTTCATTACAAAATTTAAAAATATGGTTTCAAGGGATTTAAAGGATTATCAAGATTAAATTTTGACGGTTGCTTCTCGCAAAAGTAGCTCAAGTTTGAACCTAATTTTTTTGGCAAGTTTCTTTATACTCTTCTTAATTTATATATGTTTATTTCACTTAAAGCTAATTGAATGATAAAAATCAATTAGAAATCCTTAATAAATTGAGGATTCCCAATGTATAATTGTAATTAGATGGAATTCATAATTCTTATATAATTTAAATTAAGATTCATCCGTGTTTGATGGAAGCTATTGAATATTGAACTATAATTATAAATTTACATTTTAGGGTTTTGTACCTCCATTTCGAGAGATAATTAATTGGGAGTAGATAATGAGTAATATTGACTTGATAAAATTCTAAGTTTCCCATGCTTGGTATGATTATGTCTTTTGCTTCAATGGTAGTTGTTGATACCAAATTTAGTCTGCTGACATGGATCAATAAAGTGAAGACACGTGGCAGTCTACGTGGCAACAACAAACACTTCCGTGGAACTCACACGCTCCGAGGAACCATACTACAATGAGGAACACTGTTTCCCCGAGGAACTCATACGCTCCGAGGAAGGAGAATTCTCCGAGGAACTCTTGAGCACCGAGAATCTCAGGCAGTTCGAGCAACTCAGGCGGTCCGAGCTGCACCTCGAACAAAGCATTAATAGCGGGATAACCAACAGTTTGACTGTTCATTAAATGCTTATCATTCAGACGCATACGCTTAAGGAGCATTGAATGTATCACCCTTTCATATGTACATCATTTAATGTATTACCCTTTCACATTACAGCCCTCGGGCTATAAATACATTGTACAATCCTCATTGTAAAAGGCCCAGAATTTCTTGAGATATATTGTAATCGAGAATTCCCATACAATCAGCAATACCATAACAGTGGACGTAGGCCATTCTTATAAGGCTGAACCACTTTAAAAATTCTTTGTCTCATTTATTTATCTGTGATTGAATAATTAGATATGATCTAATTTTTTACATCAACAAATTGGCGCCGTCTGTGGGAAACGACTAGTAATATCGTTTTTCCATAAAAAATAATCCATCACAAATGGATGATATTCCAGAATCAAGCAATCGAAAAGCTGGAAGCCCTCCAAATCCACCTGCTCCGCCAAATATTCCATATCTGGCTGGAATAATGACAAATCTGGCTCAGGTCCAGACCGTCATTCAATAAACTATGCGTAAACTCATATAAACCCTCCATGGCGGTGCACCAACCCATTCAAGACCACGAAGTATTCAAAGAAATACACGTGCATCTTCTTCACGTACTAGGCGTACCAATTCATATCACAATGAGGAGTTTGAAGGTTTTTCTTATCAACCTGGACGAACTTCGTCAGTGCGAGCCACAGATACTGAACAACGTATCACTCTCTCCTCAGAAAGGACCAGTGCGCTAGAAAGATTAAGCAGAGTATCTCCTTTCGATCAATTAGGTCCTAGGAGGAGAAAAAGTCCTCCTAGAGCCCCATCGAGGAGTTTTCGACGACCATCAGATTTAAGGGAAGGATATGCCCAGTCGCGACCAGCTACTCGTCAAGATAAATCCCAGGAAGCCACTTCAACGCGATCAGCTGCTCGAACCAACAGGCCCGAGGAAGGAAATGATGTATGGAAAGCCTCTATTCAAAGGCTGGAGGATAGATTGGGGGAAATGGTTAAAGCTAAGAACCCCCTACAACGAACCTTTGTTCGAGGAACACCTTTTGTCCAGGCCATTGTAGATTTTGTAACACCATCAAAATTCAAAACACCTGTTGTGACCCCCAAATATGATGTAAAGACTGACCCTGTCCTTAATATAGAACAATACCAAGCTGTAGACGACATCTATGTTATTCCATATGAGATGAGATGTAAGGAATTCTCAAGAACTCTTACCGGATCTGCTCAAATATGGTATAATAATCTTCCTCGGGGTAAGATCTCAACTTTTCTTCAACTGGCCGAGTTATTCATTGGGAATTTCTGATTTGGGGCAAAGCCAGTTAAACGAGTAGCACATTTGTTGAGTGTTAGACAAAAAGCTAGTGAGAGTACCAGAGATTATATAACTCGTTTTAATAACGAGAAACTTGAAGTCATTGATTATGAGGAGAAGACAGCGATTACTGCTTTGATGAGTGGACTACTGCCCAACAAGTTGTACTACACTTTGGCCAAAGATCCACATAGAACCACGTCAGATCTGATGGGAAAAGCTTCCAAGATTGTGAATGCCGAGGAGGCTATGGCTACGAAGAAGAATATGGATGCCAAAGAAACCAAGGTGGAAGGCGATAAAGTTAAGAAGAAAGAGCATAAGAACAATGGTAATGACAAACATTCAAAAAATAGGTCGGTATGGGACGTGATGAAGAAATATGATAAATATACTCCTTTGAAGAAGGATATCAACCATGTTCTAGAGGAAATCAAGAACAACGAGGAACTAAAATGGCCAGAGAAAATGAAAGCAGACCCTGACAAGAGGAATAAGGCGAAGTATTGCGAATTTCATAAAGATCATGGCCATATGACCAAAAATTGCATAGCTCTTCAGAATGAGATTGAAACGCTTATCAGATGAGGAAAGCTGGCAAAGTACGTTGATCGTGGAGGCGAAAGAAGGAACAACGACCGAACAAGAGAGAGGTCTAGATCTCCTCGTCGAGCAGAGGAGAACAAGAAAAGAAACCATGAAGTTGATCCAGAAGATGACCCCGATCTTCCCAAGAGACTAAAGAAGCCAGAATGTGAGGTATTTTCAATACGCTTTGGGTCATTTGACTGTAATGTTATTATAGGTGGAGATGCAGGAGGAGGAGACCTTACTGCAGAGAGAAAAGATTACCTCTGTGAGGCTCAAGCTTTCTCGTACATTCAACGAATAAATATCGCTGAGGAGGATCGCCTGAGAAAGGTGAACAAAGAGAAGTTGGTTATTAGATTCCCAAAGAATAACCTTGCAGGTGTTCTATATCCTCATGATGACCCATTGGTGATCAAGATGAGAATGAAGGAGGTAATGATTTCAAGAGTATTGGTAGATAATGGTAGCTCGGCAGACATCATGTTCAACTCGTGCTTCGATAGTTTAAATCTAAAGCTATCTCAATTGGAGCCTTATCATAGACCCCTCATCGATTTTGCTGGCGAGAAAGTATTTCCACTTGGGACGATCAAGTTGGATATATTCATTGGTACGTGGCCTTCTTGTCGAATAGAAAGAATACGCTTCTTCGTGATGGATAAGAATGTTCAATCATCATACAATATCATCATGGGAAGAGTAGGATTGAAGAAGTTCGAATCTGTACCATCCACAGTGCATCAGTGCCTAAAATTTCCAACAAATTTTGGAGTAGGAATTGTGAAAGGTGATCAGAAAGTAGCTCGGGAATGCTATTATTCATCCGCCGAGCAAGAAGAACTGGAAGAGTCAAGGAAAAAGACTACTACCTATCAAGTGGATGAAGGTGCCGAAATTGAAACATTGGATCCTAGAGATGAGTCGCAACTCGTGAAGGGTCAAGTGGTGGAAGCTACTGAAAACATCATTCTGGACGACGAGCACCCTGAGCGAATTACTCAAGTAGGTTCGTCGTTGGAAGCCTCACTAAAATAGGAATCGATAACTTTCCTTAGAAGCAGAAAGCAAACTTTTGCGTGGAGTCATGAAGATATGCCAGGGATAGATCCAAATTTCTTATGTCATGAACTCAATATGAATAAGGAAATCAAGCCAGTGAAGTAGAGAAGAAGAGTGTTCAGCCCTGAGAAGAATCAAGATATACAGGAGGAAGTCGAGAAGCTCCAGAAAGCTTGCTTCATTGAAGATGTGAAATATCCAGACTGGTTAGCCAATGTGGTGATGGTAAAGAAGAAGAACAACAAATGGAGGATGTGTGTAGACTTCACCGACCTCAACAAAGCATGCCCAAAGGATCACTTTCCACTGCCCCGAATTGATCAACTAGTCGATGCTACCTCGGGACACGAGCTGCTGAGTTTCATAGATGCTTATTCTGGCTACAATCAGATTAAAATGAAACCTGAAGACAGGGAGAGTACTTCTTTCATTACCCCTAGGGGAACTTATTGTTATAATGTTATGCCTTTTGGTTTGAAAAATGCAGGTGAGACATATCGGAGGCTGATGAACAAAGTCTTTGCTGAACAAATCAGTTGGAATATGGAAGTATATGTTGACGATATGCTGACAAAGAGCAAGAAAGCTGCAGATCATCTAGTTGACTTAAGTCAGACTTTTGATCAACTAGATAAATATCAAATGAAGCTGAAACCGATGAAGTGCATATTTGGAGTACGAGAAGGCATGTTTCTCGGATACATTATCAATCAGCGAGGCATTGAGGCAAATCCTGAAAAGATCAAAGATCTATTAGGGCTACGATCTCCAACGACGAAGAAGGAAGTACAAAGTCTCACAGGACGAGTAGCAGCACTCAACAGATTTGTATCGCGAGCAACTGATCGATTCTTCAAGACGCTCCGAAAGACTTTTGAGTGGAATGATGAATGTGAGAATGCTTTTCAAGACTTGAAGAAATACTTGGGAACACCTCCACTGTTATCCAGGCCAGTGATGGGAGAAAAATTGTACTTGTACCTAGCAGTATCGGAGAATGTAGTTAGCTCGACGTTGATAAGAGTGGAGAATGGAGTACAAAAACCAATCTATTACACAAGTAAGGCCTTCCGAGGAGCAGAGATCAGATATCCAAGGCTGGAAAATTTAGCACTGGCACTGATTGAGGCGAGTAGAAGAATGAGGTCATACTTCCAAGCTCATACTATAGTCGTATATACTGATATGCCATTGAGACAAGCCCTTCATAAACCAAAAAAATCAGGGAGATTGTTGTACTGGGCAATAGATCTCGGAGAATACGATATAGTCTATGAACCCAGATCATCGCTTAAAGGGCAAGCTGTAGCGAATTTTATAGCAGAGTTCACCTATCCTGATACCCCCGAGGAGCAAAAGTTACTCACTGATCAACCTGTGGATGTTACAGGATCACCAAACACAAGCTCAGACCAACTCCGGCTGGTAAAAGGGCAAGTGGATGTTACAGGATCATCAAATTCGAGCTCAGACCAACTCCGATTGGTAAAAGGGAAAGAAAAGGTGGTCGACGAAGAGTGAGAAATATCAGGGGAAGATGAAAGAAAGCAACAAATATTTCACCGAGGAACTCTGTCAGATCAGAAGTTTGAAGACGAGTTACTTATATGGAGGCTATATGTAGATGGCTCATCTTGCACAACAAGTAGTGGGGCAGGGATAGTTTTGAGCACTCCAAACGAGGTCGACATAGAGTACGCCCTACGTTTCCAATTCAAAGCTTCCAATAATGAAGCTGAGTATGAGGACATGATTGCAGGTTTTAATTTGGCAAAAACTATGGGGGCGCAGCAAATTATTGTCTTCAGTGATTCTCAATTAATTATAAATCAAATGTTGGGAATATATGCAGCCAAAGGAGAATTAATGATCAAATACCATGCAAAGGGGATGGAGTTGGTATCAGAATTTGCTGCAATTCAGCTGGTCAGAATACCAAGAATGGAGAATGCAAGAGCAGATGCCTTAGCTCGATTAGCATCAGCTACTCGTACCGAGCTACAAAGAACAATCCCAATTGAAGTTTTGGCTGGTCGGAGTATAGATGAAGATTTGGCAATGAACTTTATCACCATTGATTTAGGACCATCTTGGATGGATCCCATCAGGGCATATATTGAGGAGGGAGAATTACTAATTGACAAGCTCGCAGCCAAGAAATTAAAGTTTAAAGCTGCTCGGTATGTATTAACTAACGGTATTTTATATAGACGAGGAATTATGGAAGGTTTGCAGAGATGTGTACATCCCTCCGAGGTGAAAGAATTGATTGAAGAGATCCATGAAGGGTCCTGCGGAGCCCATGTAGCAGGTCGGACACTTTTGCAAAGGATGATGATGCAGGGATATTACTGGACGACGATGAAGGTTGATTGTGTATCCTATTCCAAGAAATGTGACAAGTGCCAACGCTTTTCCTCCATCCGAAGAACTCCACAAGCATTGTTGACACCCATCACTTCCCCTTGGCCATTTTCCATGTGGGGAATAGATTTGGTTGGAACACTGCCAACGACTAGAGGAAGGTTCAAATACCTCTTCGTCGCAGTGGATTATTTTACTAAATGGTTGGAAGTTGAGCCTCTCATCGATATGACGTACGAGAAGGTGTACCAATTTATTTAGAAGAACATCATTTGTCGATATGGTCTTCCTCATGCTTTCATTACAGACCATGGAACACAATTTGATAACGAGGAGTTCGCTGCCTATTGTCATCAATCAAATGTGTTGAAGATCCACTCAGCACCAGGCCATCCTCAAAGCAATGGACAAACTGAAGTGACAAACAGAACACTGCTGAATGGTTTGAAGAAAAGACTGGACGATGCGAAAGCAAATTGGATCCACGAGTTACAGTCAGTACTATGGGCTTATCGAACAACTCCCCGAGTACAAACTGGAGAATCTCCATATATGCTAGCATTTGGAAGTGAAACTGTTATACCTGCCGAGTTGGGCCTCCCAACACACAGGGTACTGAATTTCAATTCCCCTGTCAGCGACTTAATGAGAAGATTGGATTTAGACATGCTCGAGGAAGTTAGAGAAGAAGCAGCCATCAGAAATGCTGCATACCAACAACGAACAACTCTATTCTACAATAAGAGGGTGAAGAAGTGCGACCTGAAAGAAGGAGACTATGTGCTGAAGAAAGTAATTCAAAAGCACAATAAACTGGAGGAAAATTGGCATGGGCCATACCGAGTTACAGAAGTTGTTCGACCAGGAACTTATCGAATAGCAACTTTAGAAGGGAAAGAGTTTAAGAACGCATGGAATGCAGAACACCTACGCAAGTATTATCAGTGATGAATAAAATGAAGATATTCTGCCGAATTCTTTCTTTTTATTGAAAGTTTTTCGGGGAATACTAGTGTTACACACTACTCGGCAAAGCTCATGCTACTCAAATTTTTTCTCAAAAATGACAATTAAGGTTGGTCGAGAAACCTATATTCCTTCAGGAAGTAAAGCTACCAATATTCCTCCGGGAAGTAAAGCTACCTATATTCCTCCGGGAAGTAAAGCTACCAATATTCCTCCGGGAAGTAAAGCTACTTGTATTCCTCCGGGAAGTAAAGCTACTTGTATTCCTCCGAGAAGTAAAATTTGTATTCCTAAGGGAAATAAAACTATATGTTTCTCGGGAAATAAAAGTATTCCTAAAAATGCCAAATAACTATATTCTCAAAAATACCAACTTGAGTTGGTCGGGAGGTAAAATTATTTCAAAAAGACTAACTATGCCTGGTCGGGGATAAAAACCCACTAACTGTAGTTGGTCGACAAGGAAAATTTAAAGTGATCGAGCAACATTTTTTATACTCATAACTTTTTAATTATTACTATGTTGGTCGAGAAACAAAATATTATTTTTACCAAATGACTACCACAAATTCAAGCTATTCGACAATAAGTTGATCGACAAACAATACAATATTGTTATTTTTTTTATCGGATACACATGCACAAATATAAAGTGTTTTACAAGACAATAGCAGTTAAAATTGCGAACAAAAATGAAAGTCTTTCATTAAATCCAAAACAAATTACATTGATAATGAAATGAAAGTTACATTGATATTGAAATGGATACTAACTATTACATCAAAATTCCTACTCTACTGGTCTTTTCCCCTCTGCTTTTGACACAGGTTCCTCGCCAGCAGGCGGATCATTTAAAGCCAGGGGAGAATTTATGAAGTTGAGATCCTTTAACATCCTGATATTCATCACGGATGGTCGATCTAAGAGGTGCTCGGGACGATATACCTCGGCATTTGAATGGAGATTGTAGTCACCGAGATATTTGAAAATCAAGCATCGAGGAATGGCCCGAGCAGGGATCGAACTCATATCCAGTTTGTATGGTGGCACAGGTAGGTCGAGAAGCCTAGGATCATGATAGTCCCACAGGTAATGACCCTGTTCGAGTTGCAGCACACCTAAGGCATTCAACCAGCCTTGCTTGTAGCCCTCATTATTGGCATTCTGGATACGATCGTCCAAGTGATAGAGAGCTTCGTTGTATCCAGCCATCCAGAACTCCCTGTGCTGTTTGTGGAATTGATATGTTAGTCTTTCCAGCTGCTCGTGAAGATTTTTGATGAATAGCTCCTTATTATCCAAAACCGATTTTTGTGCTGAGAGCTGCTCTTCCAGGTCCCTGATCTTCTTTGACATTTCATCCAAAGCCTGTTTCTTTGCCATTAATTAGAAGGCTTGGTTCTTTAAGGCAGACTGAGTCCTCTGTTCCTCGACAGGAATTCGAGCTGCTCTTGCACGTCCCCGAGGAGTTCTTGCTCGACCACGGGAAGATGTAGAGGGACCAGCTCTCTTCAAGGTCTCCAATTCGTCCCTCAATTTGGCGTTCTCGACCTCCAAGAATGAGAATCCCTCATCATTCACTGGGATTAAGGCGTTTGAAGTAGAAGTTGCAGACTTCAACTGTGACAACTCTTTTTGAAGATTGTTGTTCTCTTGCTCTAACAATTCAGCTATTTGCCTGCATTCCTCAACCTCACCCTTCAGGGTTCTCTCCCTCACATCGTAGCCAGCAAAAAGTTTCTCGTAACCCTTGTCGGCAACGATCTACTGGTACTTCTTCTTGTAACCCTCGTGCAAGAGGGCAGTGGACTCTTTGTATTGTTGTTGAAGATCTTCGAGGGTGCCTTGGAGATCCTCGATCATGTCATAATAAGCCACATTATTGGCCACTGCTCGATCAAGTAGACACTTCATATATCGGTATGCTTCAACTGCTTGTTCAGAAGCATCTTGACCGAGGATGTCGACGACTTGTGCTGCACTCAGATCTATGTGACCAGCTTTAAAATAATCATTGCATTGTCTCAGCAGCTTGGTATCGTGAGCAGATAATAATTCCATCCTAGACAGAAACTAGCAAAGGAAGAAAAAGAAGTAATCAATAATCAAAACAGAGCAAGAAGAAGAGACAACAGTATGGATAAACACAAGTTCAAGTTTTATTATATCATGAAGATCAGAGGTACAAGGTTCAGAGTTATATATCCATGGTTACATTTGACAAAAGAAAAATATAAAGAGAAACACGAACAACTCTACACCTTTTCCTTGTCTCCCAAAACCTTCTCATCAGGATGGGACGAGGAAGTAGGTTGCTCGGATGGAATAGAAAGCTGCTCGGGGAGCGCCAACAGTTTCTCGGAAGAAGTAATGATTTGCTGAGGTTCCTCATGAGCAGGTTGGATGGCTGGGGGATGATTTCCCATCACCATAGAAGACTCTTCGGAGGCATCTTCATCCTCTTCTTTTTATTCTTCAGGAGTTGGAGGGGGACCGGGGATGTGTCGCTGGAAGAGCTCAGAATTTTCATCCACTTTCATCTCCTGCAGAGCAGCGACCCATCCATCCCTGAAGTACTTGAGGCTGCCATATTCTACTTGTGACATCATAGCAGGCAACCCCTTGTTCCACCCCTTGTCCCAGCCAGCACTGAAGGACTTCTTCATAGCCGTTTTCCTCTTCAACTTCTCTGAGGAAAGCTTCTCGGACAACAGGTTATCAGCAGCTTTCAACTTTCTCTCAGCCTCCTCCTTCTGCCGATTTACCTCCCAAAGTTGAACCAACTCCTCTTCAGCAACCTTGAGCTTATTCTCAAGCTCTCCAGCTTCTTGGAGCTTCTCGTCGAGCTCTTTATTTCTCCCTTCCAAGTCCTTTATTCTCTTCTCCAACTCTTTGGAGACTTCAACAACCTGAGCTTTTTCCTGCTCGGTGGAGGCAAGTTTCTTCTCCCAGATTGCCTTGTCAGTAGCATATTTCTGGCGAGAATCTTCCAAAGACTTCGTCAAGCCCGCCAGAGCTTCCTCCACCCCGGATGAGGAGCTTGAAGCTTTAATTTCTTCATCCTTCTTCAAAATTATATTGAAGCAGCTTGTCAACTGTAAAAAAGAAATCGAAAGCAAGTCAGAAACAGAAATGACAAGGGAAATATGAAAAATTCAAAGTAATAGGACTTACTGAAGCAATATGGCGAGCAGCTAACGAAGTGACCATGTCTCGAGTAAGGTTTTCTTCAGTACCTTGGACCTCGGGAATGATCCAAGACTTTACCGAGCTCATGGCAGAGCTCGGAGGAACAAAAGTTGGAACACCGGTTCCAGTAACTAGGGGCTGAGTGATGGTGTCAGCCAAATTGACCGAGGAGCTCTTCTTCAGCTTCCTCGGGGGAACAGGGATTGATTCAACCAAGGAGGAGCCCTTGGTCGGTGATATGACAATCACCTCGCCTGGAGCAGCAACCTTGCTCGGGGCCACTAGAGGCTTCTCGGCAACCGTCATAACAGCAGCCGAGGAAGGTGCATCAACTTTCTTTGTCCCTTCTGGGACATCAATCTTACTTCTTTTAGCCTCTCCAGCACCAGAGGCAGGCTAAGCGAAGAGGGTGGGAGGTCTTCTCTTCTTCATCCTTTCACTTAAAGGAACGTGTGACCCAGGCGAAGAGCTGGTAGAAGCTGGTACAGGCTCTGCGTCGCTTATTACTGGACGAGCAGTAAAAGATGTAGTGTAGCTCTTGTACTGCAGCAGATATGAGGCTGACTTAATGTGCTCGTTTGCAACACTCTGATGCAGACTCCAGATAAGTTTCAAATGTCTTATATTAACATCTGCTTCCTTTGGACACTTTCTTTTGCTATTAACTGCAAATAAATAAACATTGAAATATCAGTGGCACATTTTGTCAAACACAGAGGAAGCATAATTTCAAAATAAATAAAATAAAAATAACCTATCCCATTGCCATAGGGAGGGCATCGGGGACCCTGATAAACTTCATCTCCAGATAAAGGAGCATGTTGCCAATTTTTTATGACAACCCCGTGCTCAAAATAATCCCTACTAGCATCCAGGAGATTGACTACTAAGGCCCTATTCAAAAATCTAGTTTTTAAATAAAAGGTGTTATCACCAACTGCCCATCTATAACAAAACATGATTTCTGGAATTCCTATACGAGTTCCATGGATTTGATTTAACCTATGAACCCCATTAACTATTCTCCATGTATTTGGGGCTATTCTTGCAGGAACAACGTCAAAGTATTGACAAAATTCCAGACATAAGGGATTGGGTGGAAAAGAAAATCCACACTTAGCAATAAAGAGACTGAGGAACCAATGTTCCTCAGCCAAACAAAAATAATCATAAGGCTCAGAAAGCTCTTCCAAAACAACCCAGGAGGAAATAGAAAAATCAGAGCGAAACTTATCAAGAGATTAAACAGGGTAAACCATGATGAATAAAAGAAATGAAGAAGAAGGAAGAAAATCTTACAGAAAAAGAGTGGATCTGATGACAACGAACGATGGAAGAGATGAATACACAGGAGATAAAGAGACGATGGAAAACTCGAAAATAAAAATTTAAAAAGGTAGAAGACGATGGGAGTGTCTATGAAGTTTAAATACCTTGCCTTGGGAAATGGTAAAGTAATGATTACAAAAAGAAACAATTACGCTACCGGCGGCTAAAGGAACAAAAAGGGCGCGGCAATCGAAGCGAGAAGAAACGATTACGCTACCGGCGGCTAAAAGGACAAAAAGTACGCAGAGATCGAGGCGGTTGTGAAAATTCAAAAAAGCCTGATTCTACGAATTTGGAAAGAGAAATAAATACAAGGGAAACACTCCTAAAAATCAGGAGGACTATTTAAAGCTATCATATTCCGAGAAAGAATGTTCCACACTCCTCAAATTTTGAACTATAAAACATTGGGGGCTTCTGTTGATACCAAATTTAGTCTGCTGACATGGATCAATAAAGTGAAGACACGTGGCAGTCTACGTGGCAACAACAAACACTTACGAGGAACTCACACGCTCCGAGGAACCATACTACAATGAGGAACACTGTTTTCCCGAGGAATTCATACGCTCTGAGGAACGAGAATTCTCTGAGGAACTCTTGAGCACCGAGAAGCTTAGGCGGTCCGAGTTGCACCTCGAACAAAGCATTAATAGCGGGATAACCAACAGCTTGACTGTTCATTAAATGTTTATCATTCAGACGCATACGCTTAAGGAGCATTGAATGTGTCACCCTTTTATATGTACATCATTTAATGTATTACCCTTTCACATTACAGCCCCAGGGCTATAAATACATTGTACAATCCTCATTGTAAAAGGACCGGAATTTCTTGAGATAACTTGTAATCGAGAATTCCCATACAATCAGCAATACCATAACAGTGGACGTAGGCCATTCTTATAAGGCTGAACCACTTTAAAAATTCTTTGTCTCATTTATTTATCTGTGATTGAATAATTAGATATGATCTAATTTTTTACATCAATAGTAGTATTCTTAGTAAATGTGAGTGTGAATGATAAAAATAGATGATTCAAAGCAATTGGGAACCAAACATAGAGTATAAAATTCTCACAATAAAAGAATTTACGTGGTTCGATAACTGTCTACATTCATGGGGTGCTTCTCTCTGCATATTAATTCCTTTTAGCTTGTAAACAAATAATTACATGCCTTTTTGCCCTGGGTTATGGGTTATATTTGTAATGGTAGGAGTGGTTGAGTTATGTTCAAACACTCCCAACTGTTGGTTGGCTCGTTTATTAATCCATGTTGATCTCCTTCGAGATTATAGATAACATAATTTAGCTCTCCATATTTAACCCGTGAGATAGTAAACTTGACTTGGGCAACACGTTTTACATTTCTAGGTAAGGTCTTACTTGGGCCGCTGGAATTTGAGACAATACGGTTTGCACCTCGCAATTGCCCCTAAAATTATTCGGCAAAAATGGGCTGAAGAGTTTTGTATGCTTCCTTGACCCAAATAATTGGTTGGACCATAACAATTTAGCGTTGAGATTTTGCAAGGGCATGCCTCATAATTAATCCATTGTGATGAGTGTACATTAGTCCTCAGTTTAAAAATGAACCGCCTGTTGCATTAATGACCTTGGACTCCATCCCATATGATTAGACTCTTGGGATTTCGGTTCTATTTAATCAAAAAGGTTTTGCACTGTTATTTTTATGCCTTCCTTCATTCAAAAAGACCCTGTCGAGCGTCCGTATTTACAATCTTTTTGTACGTTCGCTTTCTCTTTGCTTATTTTTCTTAGGACTGTTCTGAGTAACTTATTTTAATATTCTCTATTTTCATTGAGTTGTCTTTACTTCTTCCATAAAAAATGGTTTACAGTGCTAACGAGAAGAGCGTGGGGGAGTTTAGAAAATCATATTCAATTCCTCCTTGGGTAATGATTGAGTGTGCCCAAGTTCCCAAAAAATATACTACCATTAAGGGTGATCATTTGATTCATACCCTTTCAGTGGCTAAAGAACGATTACATTTCTCCCTAATCAATTATTCTTAGGATTATGTGAGTTTTCGAGGTGGTTCTCGCCCAGTGTGCTCCAAACACATGGATGATTTCCAACGGAGTTCACCGAATAAACGAGATATATGGTACCAACTCAAATATTCCAGAGATTAGATACTTCTACTCTTGATCCCATACCTTGGATGAGATTTTAAATTTGAAAGTGAGGAATGCTGACAGATTATTAGTTTTCAACCTTCTTTATTTCAAATAAACGTTATTGGGGTCAAGGTATTATCGCCAGAAATTGGCAACATCCACCTCTTCTTGAGGGTGAGGAGTATGGTGGGTTTCTATGCCCAGAGAGGGGAACTGATATAGGTTGACTTTTATATATCTTATACTAAGCTTTATTTAATTAAGTTGTTACGGATGAATTTTTTCTTTTCTTTTATCCATCTCGATCAAATAAGAAAGAAATCTCTTTTTTTCACTTCAATAGGGATGAGCTAATCAAATTTTGTAATTTGATAATGTAGCTAGTCACTTGTGGTGATCACCCAAGGTCGACATCCTATCTTCAGGAATATAAAAATTATACCAGCAGTTACACAGCATACTCGATAGACACAATACATGAGGTTCTTCTTCCTTATGCGAGTGAGGAGCCTTATATTCCTCCTCCTTTAAGTTTTTCAATGTCGAGTCCATTCCGAAATCTGAAGATGAGATAGTGGCTCCCAAGAGGAGAATCACGCCGATGGATGATGATTATATGATTCCCGTTTCTCCTAGGGATAAGGTTCTTAGGAGGACTGAGATTGAATATTTTAGTTTGAGAGAACAATAAGGATAAGACATCTTCTGCTTTAGCTGCTTTGTCGCTCTCCAAGAGGTGTGACACCCATGGTCATGGGAAGGCCCACCAAATAATGTCGATGGCCAAAAATCCTTCTTTGGCTCCAAGTTTGTTAAAGGGGTTGTACTCGCCCTTGATCACGACCAGGTAGTGAAGTTGACCTATGATCAGCTATCTTCTCATGCCGCTCAGGAATCATCTCTGGTAAACATGACTTTTCTTTTGCACATTTTTTTTATAACTTTGTCCCCATTCTAGAGAAGAACTTCAAACAGCCCAAAGTGGATGATCTAACTACTGCCTCAAAAAATTTTAAATCTTCCCTAAAAGCTACTAAGAAGGCACATAAGGTGTGACACCTTGCTTAAAATAATAACGGGTGGCCATCCCTATACTAAAATAAATCAGGAATCTCAAGTGGATCATTCTCCGCATCTACTGGCGAGACTAAAAACGTAGATAACAACCCAAAACTAAAATAAGCGGATGTCAAAAAAAAATTAAAACATACAATAAACATCAACCAACTAACAACATAATAACTACAAAACATGATAATGTACACACGCATGCTAAGATATAAGGGAATAGTTCTATAGTACGCCAGAAATACACAAAAGGAAATACCCGAATATGCTGTCAGGTCACAAACAATACAACAACCTGAGGAAAGAAATATAAAAGTGCTACATACACAACCCTTGGGTGTAAACCCGATACACAAACTGAATCCTAAATTAGATTTTACAAAAGATACGAAATGACTATAATAAAATCCCGCAACAGTCTGCATCTGCTACAGCTCCGAGGACACTGGATAGAGAAGAATCAATGGCGTCCTTACGATGGGGCACCTATAATATAATACCATATATGTATAGAAAGAGAAAAATATAAACGGGTCAGAGCCCGAGGTGTGAAAACATTTTAGCAAGTGCATTAAAATGCATAATAATTATAAATGCACTATAACATGATTAAAGTGGAGTCTCACTCTCCTGGAACTCCAACTCACCCCTCAACTAGAGAGCGCACCTAAACGTATGCACATGGTCCTCAAATAACTACCCAACACGTTCTTGGGACAAATTCAATCTAACATGCGCCTATCCACACTCGCGTAACCCATCATCGAAAACATAACCATAACTTCCTATTACCCTAACCCAAGTGTGCATCTAAACTTATGTTAACATATATATATATATATATATATATATATATATATATATATCTACATATACATAACTCTTAGTAGAATTCAGGATTCTAATTATTAACTTAAACAAGTTATTAGCATCTAAATGCTAAGGACTAAACTTCTCTAAACTCTCAACATGGCACTGTGTTTCGTGCATGGGACGTCTCGCAAAGTGAAATCTAAACAAGGAACCCCCCTCCGCCGATACACTACCCATTGGCAATGTTGGTCGTCGAGATCCATTACGCCCTCGGTGCACGACGCATATAACATCAACTACTTATTTAGAGTACTACTCTAATTTATTCTAATAAAGCATTATTTCTCTATAGCATATAAATTCGAGTACTAAGGACTAAACTTCTCCCCACTCCTAACATTGCACCGCGTTTCATGCGTGCGACGTCTCGCAAAGCGAAATCCAAATAAGGAGCCCCCCCAATAAACTACTCCTTGACAATGTTGGTCGTTGAGATACATTATGCCCTTGGTACCCAACACATAACTTCGACTACTTATTATGAGAAACAATCTCGAATTGCACAAATAAGATATTGTACCAAACCTTTAGGTTCTATATAACATCACTCTAGTTATAAAGCACAATCATTCAACCCCCAATAAGTAAGTACACATAACACGCTTAGCGTACATTTTAGCATCCAAAACCCAATCAGTTATGGATTTAAAAATACTTCATAATGCTATCATCTTCTAGGAATTACTCACTTTATCCCGGGTTACCAGTCACCGGACTATTATCACACTGCCTTGGTAATAAAAACAAATCACAACGTATAGGAAGCAGTCATAATTCTAATCCTGAAAGTGAGAACGAATCATACCCAAGAATTCTCACCCAGAATAAAATCACCCAATAAATAATGGATGACTATGACCTGGGGACTATACGCACCCTGCTCCTCAAGTCAGGGGACTCACCCACATCGCACAACTTCCCATGATAGCACCAGAGGTTATGCTCACATAATAAGTATACATATCATTCACACTAGATATATATGCAATCATATCGTCTATACAAAAACCACCACGCAAGGCATATACATTTACGATATATATATACATACTATTTCACATCCGAATGTATGAAAGAAATGAATTCGGTTATAAGTATATAACTCCCACTACACTAATCGTTGCTATAAATCATGCCTTCCCAATTAATTTTCATAATACGATCTATCACTTGAAATTTACTCTTCCCAAACACCTATAATATAAATAGTCTCCCAATATAATCGACATTAGGAATATTATCTCAACCGAACGTATATAACACTCAAATTAATATCATCCAATTTATCTTTTACTCCAACTCTTATTTCCTTAAAGAGAGTCACCACACCCTCAAAATTCATTCCTAAAATAAGCACGAATACCTCCTCGCTACCCTAAGGTAATCAATCTCTTGATATAATAACCCAACCCTCGATAATACAATAACTAAGAAAGTTCCTAAGTTTCAGACCCAAAAGAAAAGGGGTGGAAATAAAATCCCATTCTTGGACTAAAAATAAAAGGACCGGTCGACCGGCCCCTGACTCCCGATCGACCGCGGTTCTAAATTTTTCCTTACGAAGGAGGCAGTAGGATTTTTCCCTAAGGAACGGTCGACCGGCCTCCTAGCCGCGATCTTCGGCCAACCTTCAATTTTAACAAATCCTAACTTTCCAAAACCCCCCAAAATACCATCCTCTAACCATAACTATTCAACCCAATCATGTTTCTAACATTAAAACTCACCAAATAGGTTAACCTAACTAATTTACAACCTCAAATACCTATATAAATATCAAATGCAAGATTTAACACAAAAATTTAGGTTTTAACATAATATGCCAAAATCCATAATTTTATCCACAAATCATGAAATAAATGACATACATGAATTATTTAGCAAGTTTAATCACTTGCATCAAAGTTGAAGAGGTTGAATCTTCCTCGAAATCATGTATTGGCCTGAATTCCCAAGCTTTTCTTCTCTTTCTCTAGGGCTTTCTCAATCTCAAGAATGAGATTGTTATCTCACGGAGGATTTTTAACCCTTATCTCCAAAATACTCGACTTTAAATGATAATACACATTTTAAACGACTCGATTACTCCAATTAAAGTCAAACGAACTTAAAATATTTTGGAACCCAAATAAAGCCCAAGTACAGTCATTTCGACTATCACGACCCATCCAGGATCAATCGCACACTCAGAATCGTTATTCGAAGTACTTTGTATCATCCTCAATTTTTTTACCTCAATTGCCCAATTTAAAATTTTCCAATTTAAATAAATATTATTTCTCCAAAATAAATTAAATTCTCAGTCCTAAAAATCACGGGGTATTACAAAAGGTAGAGAAGACGTCCACCATCATGGTGATAGACAGTCTAAAGGGTGAACTTGCACAAATGAAGGTCCAATATAACAAGATTAAGACTAATCATGACCAAGTGGAGGTTAAATGTGATTGGTTAGATGAAGAACAACCTAAGGTTGTTATTGTTGTCAAGGATGAGGGTTACCAAGCCGATTACGAAAAGGTCTTTGATGATGCCAAGCATCAGTTGGACTTCATCAGGAAATTTAACTTTAAAAAAGGTTAGGATACTGCCCTGATAAAGGGAAATTTCATGACTGGGAGAGTTCTCTTCAAAGAGAACAACCATAGTTCTCCTCTAAAGGCCAAGTAAGCGGGCCGAGTATCCAAAAAATCTGAAATCAGTCAGGGGCAAGTGTCAGGAGGTCTTGGAGTAGGACGAGAACTAGTTAGGAATAATTAGTTCAAGGTCTTTTTTGTATTTTTTGTTCTTTTCTTGCTTGTAAAGTCCTTGACTTACTTCAATATTTAATGAAAGAACTTTACAATATTTTGATTTCATTCTTTACTATTGCAAAGTGTTTTTCTTTTTACTCTTGTAAACTAGCACTATTCCTATAAAAACCTTGTTTGTTGGTGTATAGGGGTAACCTCCCCCCCCCCCCCCCCTCCCCCCACAACATCACATAAAAAGTAAATTTGGTGTGCGAATGGGTGCCAAGTGAGTGGGAACCCAAACAGAAGTTGAAACAAGGGGTGCCAAGTAATTAGGCCCATGCAAATAAGGGAGTGCCAACCAAGTAGATCCAAGATTATAAGTGGTTGACAAGTGATCTACTACCAAATAATAAATAAATACTTGATAGGAAACCCAAAGTCAACGAGAGGTTGCCATGTTAATGGATTCAAGTCAATAAGGGAGTGCCAGGAGAGCAACCCTAAGGTAGTAAGGAGCTACTATATGGGCAACCCTAAGATAATGAGGGGGTATTCAGCGAACAACCCAAGTATTTATTATAAACAAGTTTACCTAAACAATGTTTGCTAACACTTTTTATTTTTATACACATTAATTCTTAGAAAGAAACCTTAGCCGAGAAAATAGGGCTCGAGTGGATGACTTGTTGGGATTCCTTAAGAATTTTGGTTTGGAGGCTAAGAGGCAAGTCTTGCTGCGCAAGCTAAGGCCCATCCACTTCAGTACCTTAGGAAAGAGAGAAGACTAATAGTAGGGACCTAAGAAGTCACTCACACACTTACATAATTTACACTTAGTAAAAAAAGTGAGAAGTCAAGGAACTACTCACAAAGTATTTTTAAAGTTATAAACATTAGGCTGCTCGCAAGTTTTCAAAAAGTTTTTTTTACCTAGTAACCGTTTGAAAATAATTAAAAAATCTTACTTTTTGGCACTATGCCTGATATATTTGGTTTTTTGACTTCGGGTTACACAAGATGTCATCTGTCATAGTGGACAGACAATAAACACTAATATAGGATAAAAGGTAAGACTAAGAAATTATTACAAAGAAGATATTTTTAGCGTGCACACGGCACATCAGCCCTAGTATTTATCTATAAATAGAGCACTTGGGCAAGGTCAAAGCATAACATGTTTTAAATCACTATTACTCTTCACAAATATACACAAAAATTATTCTCAACCTTCTCTCTCCTTGGTAATTAAAGTGTTTGTCTCTTCACTCCCAAGAATCATCATTTTCAAATGACCCTTTTTTCTTTGTTCTTACTAAAAACCTCATATTCAATCATTGTCTTCCTCATTCAATAATCATAAAATTATCATTTCATCAAAAATGTTAGCTTTCAACTACTTGTAGCTTTTGAAGCCTTTAACATCTTGAAGGTATATTCTATTGGAGTAGGTCATGCCTCGCTAAATTCAGTATATTCATAGACCCCAATATCATTACCCTCTTACATTTGGCTACTCCGCTAGGGAGGTATTCCCACTACCATGGATAAAGAAGGTTAAAATGTTTTGAAGCATATAATTTTCAAAGACACTCCATCTGGAAATGGAGTGAAAAGTGATCAGACTACTAATGCGGAGGTCATGGTTATCGGAGTAAAAGCTCCTTCTCCTCAAGGGGTAAACAAGTGCAGCAGCGGTCGTGTTGTTGAATGGGATGAACTTGATGAATATATTTTTTGAGTTTCTAAGACAGAAAAATGTGGATATCACAAACGTGGGTTAAGATTGTGTGACAAATGTGATGGCGCTCATTGGAGGAGCAACTATAACGAAGATGGCTCCGATTAGAAGAATGGTGATGTCGCAAGTGGTGATGCCAATGAGTTCGCCATCCACGAAAAAGGTAGAGATGAATAAATCATCCTCCAATAATATCAACGAAAAAGCATACCCTGAGGAGTATGTTCCTCCCAAGTCCATGAAGTTCAATAGGAGGGGTGAGAATCCTAGAGAGTACGTCAAAGTTTTTTGGAGTACCTTGGTGTGCATGGCAATGAAAAATCACTATAGTTGCAGGATTTTTCAAAAACCCTCATGGGAAAGCCATAGACGTGGTATTCCCATTTAGAACCAATTAGCATCCTTACTTAGGAGGATATTAACATGAAATTCTTATAGAAATTTTATTAGAAGTGGATGAGTTCATGTTGAGGCACTTAACCTAGGAGGTGCAGAAGCTAGGCGAGGAATTGATGCAATACATCAAACCTTTAGAGAGAGGACACTAAATGTAAACAAATATATAGCAGAGACAAGGTTGTTATAAATTTGCGTGGATGGGCTTCTAAAGTAATATAAAATTTATCTGACCAATGAGACCCGAGAGGGTACTTTCAAAAAATTTACACGGGACACCAATAATATAGTTATGATCATCAAATCAAGGCCCCAAGGATGGTGGGAGCAAATGCCGCTTTCCAGGGAGTAGGTTTCAAGTGTTTCGAAGGCAATTAGTGAATTGTATTGAGGGGATACCTAAAGGAAAAAATGAGGCCAAGTTAATTGGTTCCTAATACAATTTGAGTATGATCTTAAGTGCATTGTTCCAAAAGCCGTCAAGAATCAAGCGGTGGATGATTTGTTGGACAATTTCCTAAGCCAGAACTTCGAACCTTCTAGTGAAGAGCTACCATGAAAAAAATTCCAAGCATGTTTAGCTAAGGAAATGGAAGAAAGGAACATGGAGTTTAATTGTTTAGGCGCGAAAGGGATAAGCAGGGCAAGTATTATTCTTTCTTATAGAAAGAAAAACATTACCCTCTCCTATAAGTTAGACTTCAAATGCTCTAACAATGATACAGAGTATGAGGCTCTCATACTTAGCCTATTATAGCACTAAGAAGGGGTATCACAATGCTTTGTATAAGAGGAGACTCTAATATAATTGTTAAACAAGTCAGCAGAGAGTTCGATCTTAAGCACACCAACCTTTCTCCATACATATCAATCATCCAGAGGCTATTGGGCCAGTTCTTAAAAGTGAATATAAAGAGTCATACGAAGGAACCTGAACGCCCTGGAAATAATCACACATATGTTGGAAATGGAAGAAATGGAGTCCACCATCACTATCCGTCGAAGAACGATTCCGATGATAGTACAATCATTATTAAAAAATGAGGAGCCGGAGTATTGGAGGTGCCCAATCATGAAGCAATTAGAGATAAGAGAAGGAAAAATGAAGTTGTTTGAGCAGGTTAACTACCACCTACTGCATGGCTCACTTTATTTCAAAAATTCGTGTGGATTTTTGGCAAGGTCTGTAGGAGAAGAAGAGACCAAGGAAAATTGAGTGCCAATGCATGAAAAGCACGATAGGGATAATGATATTCCTCTTTATCGATGGTTGCAACGAGGAGGTTACTATTAGTCTACTATGAGTGCAAAGGCTACTCGTATTCCAAATTTATTTTGACCAACTAGCTGAAGAAACTTTTTTTAAAACCTTTGAAGATTTGAGGAAACCCTACATTACATACCTTAAGTATGGAAATTTGTTGGTTGAAATGGACGATGAAATATATTTAAAGAAAATAGTTTCCCACTTCTATTTGGTGGAGGGAGACCTCTACATAATATGACCTAATGAGAGGGCACTATGGTGTGTGGCAGGGGAAGATATAAATAAGGCACTAAAGGAAGCTCACAAAACTTCACACATGGGTGGCGCTAAGCAATATGACCCTGGGGTATTATTAACTAATAAGAGGTTGACTCCATTAGTTTTATAAAAAAAAAGAGTAAAGCATGTTAAATACATGGAAATATGGTCCACTCTCCCTCGATAAATCTATAAAGTCAAACCTCCCCTACCCTTTCCACACTTGGGTATTTGATTTGCTGGGAAAAATCAGTCCAGCCTCTCATAGAAAAGATTTCATTATTGAAGCCATATAGTTGTATACTAAGTGGTCTGAAGAGATCCCGTTGAAAAGGGTCACTGCTCAAGTGGTGACATAATTTATCCAAGAGTATAGAATTTACAGGTTCAGTATTTCGAAGGTCATTCTTATAGATAACGGGAAGCAGTTTTTGTGTAAGGAAATCGAGCTCCTCATAGATAAATATAATATCATTCATAATAATTTTGACCATCTCTTATCCTAAGGTATTTATAGTGTATAACACACGCACGCTTGACGGATCAAAAGTGTGGGTAATCATTACGCAAATCATAAAAGAGGAGTTCCTAATGAAGCACGTGTCTCCTCGAGACATTAAAAGGAACCCAGGTACAGATCCTCTTATAGAAACTTTAAATGCACATAGAAGTAATGATTCATTTTTGAGTCCCCTAGAATTCCTAAAAGAACCCTTTGAATTTGTACTAAACTATTCTCTTTCCATCCAAACAAACACTTTCGCACGAGGGGGATAATATAGAGGGGTACTCCTCCAACATCACATAAAAAAGTAAATTTAGGTCACTAATGAAACGAGTGAGTACTAAAATAGAAGTTAAAATAAGGGGGTGTCAAGTGAGTAGACCTAAGCCAATAAGGGGGTGCTTATAAGGGAGTTCCAAGTGTGTAACCAACAAACAGTAAGGAAATACGTGATAGGCAACCTAAAGTCATAGAAGGAGTGTTATCTTAATGGATCCAAGTCAACGAGGGGGTGCTAGGCGAGCAACCCCAAAGAAGTAAAGAGTTACTTTATAGGGAGCCCCAAGATAGTTATAGGGTGCGCCGCGAGCAGCCCCAAGCCTAGGTTATAAATGGGTAGATAAAAAAATCTTTTCTAACATCTTGTAATTTTTGTACAAAGGAATGTATAACAAGGACCTTTCATTGAGAAATAAGGTTTTAAGCAGATGGCTAATTGGAATTCCTTAGGTGATTTAGTTTAGAGGCTGAGAGGCAAGTCTTGTTGGGAAAGCTGACGCCCAACCACTTCAGTACCTTCGCAAAGAGAGAATACCAATACGAGGATCCTAAGAGGTTATTCACACACTTACACAGTTCACAGTTTGTAAAATAGATGAGAAGTTAAGGCACTGCTCACAAAGTGTTTTTAAAGTAATAAACATTGGCGAGTGGACCTCAAGGCCGCTCTCAAGTTTTCAAAAAGTTTGTTTACCAAGTAACCGTTTAAAAAAAATTACAAAATCATACTTTTTTGCATTAAGCCAGACATATTTGCTTTTTAACTTTTGGTTGCACCAAATGCCGTCTAATAGAGTGGAGTGGACATGCGACAAATAGTAAAATAGGATAAAAAGTAGAACTTAGATGTTATCCAAAATAATATCCTTTAGGCGCGCACACGCCACATCAGTATGAGTATTTACCTATAAATATAGCATTTACGCAAGGTCAAAGCATAATATTTTTTGAAGAAATCTGACGCTGCACAAATATAAATAAAAATTATTCTCTCCTTAGTACTTGAAGTGTTAGTCTCTTTACTCCCAAGAATCATCATTTTCAAGTGATCCCTTTTCCTTTCTTCGTACTGGAAAGCTCATATTCAATCATTGTCATCCTCATTCAGCAATCATAAAATTGTTATTTCATCACAAAAGTTAGCTTTCAACTATTTGTTGCTATTAAAACCTTGAACACCTTGAAGGCAGCTTTTGTTTGAGTGGGTCACGCCTCACCAGATTCAATATATTACTAGACCCCTGTATCATTACCCTCTTATAGTTAGGGACTTAGTCCCCATCCTTGGTTATGGGGCTCGTGCTTAAGGTTGTTGTGCCTTTATTTCTATTTAAAATTCTCTTAAAAATAAGACTAGGGCTTATAAGGAGTAGTTTGCAAGAGGAAGTTAGAACTTTGAACAGACAACTTGTTGAGTCCAAAAGAATTGAAGATATTAGGACTTTTCTTCATACTGGAAATGATACTCTATGGAAGAACCTCGTCGGAACCAAGGAAGACCTAAAGAGGGAAGGAGTTGCGAAGATGGGGCTTATCCGTGATATATTCAAGCTCCGTTATCTCTTCACAAAAGGTCCTCGCACGATATGGGTTATTGGCTATGCTAAGGGGTGGATGGTGTCACTATTAAGCTATATGATGCAAAGCAACTAGCCTATAACCATGGTTATTTAAATGTTTTAGTTGTCCTACAGGTTCCAAAATAATCTGAACTATGGTACTAGTACCAAATTGATTGTTTAGTGTATCTCCATGCCCCCTTTGGAAGCGAAGAGAGTTGGGTTCTTGGATATTATTCCTCTTTAACTGGCCAAGGATTATTTTTCATCTCATAAAAGTGATAATAAATTTTAAACAAGTCCCGATGATCATTGAAGATCTATTGTTGCAGAGATGATTGATCCCCGGAAATAGCGATTGTATCAGTTGCGGAGATGATTGCTCACCATAGATAGATATTGTGTCAGTTTCCTTTTTCTTAGATTTGTAAATGATCTTTATTATAACTTTATGTAATCAACACATTGCTTATGTAAATTTTCATTATTTATTTTTCCATTCTGTTATGCCATCCATGCGTTCTATTGTCATGTCTTACCATTTAGGTCATGTCGTCACACTACCTTAGGCTTAGATCAGACTTTGGAAAATATACAACTGGCTTAGGGCCCTCAACCCATTCAAGATTTTTATCTGACCAAAGCTAAGTTTAATTAGTGGCTAGGGATCCCCCATAAGTCTATTGTTTGCCTGGAAAATTTGTAAGGTTTTCGTATTTTTCGTGATGAAGATTGTGGAACCATAAGTTTAAATGTTATTAAACAACTTGTCATCAAACTAAGGTGATATTGATCAATATTTTGACTATCAACTAAATGTAATCCTGCCATTTTGGAATAATTTTAAATAGATAAATGAATCACTTGGTCTTATACTTTATTAGTAAAACTCAGAACATACTGCGACCATCACAAGTTCTGGAATAAAAAATTTGTGAAGACTAACTAAGCTCCAAATAACTATGAATGAGCAAAACTCAAAAATAAAACTTCAATGGGTTTTAAAAATAAAATTTCTTGAGATTGGTTGTTTTACGTGCCCTGGGTATCTCCCTGCCCTCTATTGTTTCCAAATGGTAGGCTCCTTTCAAATCATCTCTGGTGACCTCGAACGACCCTTCCTAATTAGGTCCCAACTTGCCATTTGAGGGTGTTTTTTAGAATTTCTGAGAACTTTCATGAGGACATAATCACCAACCTAGAATTTTCTCGAATTGACAACCTTATTGTATTGTTTAGCTAGCCATTATTGGTAAGAGGCCAATTTTATCATAACCTAATCCCTTCATTCATCAGATATGTCAAGTTCATTTCTCACAATTTCCTTATTCAAGATATACTGGGTAATAATGGTCTTCATGGTTGGCAGAACAACTTTCAAAGGAATGACAATAAGAACCCCATGTGTTAGAGTGAAAAGCACTTTCACAGTAAGTCTTCTGGGCATAGTGAGATATGTCCACAGGATATGAGACTCATTTATCAATTATCCTTCTGCGTTTTCTAATATTTTCTTCATGTTGTAAAACATCCTTTTGTTGGAAGCCTCCACTTATCCGTTGCTCTGGGGATAGACCAGGTGATGCCTTATGTTATGGCTGTCGTAGAAACCTTAGAATAATCCACTTTCAAACTATATGATCTTGTCCATGATGATCTTCTGAAGTATGTCAAACCGTGTCATAATGTTCCTCCAGATAAACTTAATCATACCGTTGTCCATGATGTTCGTCAATAGTTCTGCTTCAATCCACTTTATAAAGTAATCTATGTTGACTATAGGTATTTATGATTTTCTTGTGCGGTTGGGAGTGCCCCTATAATATCCAAACCCCACTGGGCGAGTGGCCACGGTCTAGTTAATGACTTTAGGTCATTTCTAGGATGGTGGAGTATGGAGGGTAACTTTTGATATTTCTCGCACTTTCGGACATAAGAAGTTGCATCTTTCTATATATACAACCACCAATACGCTTATTTGATTGCTCAAAAAGCAAGACACCTTCCTTCAATGTGTCTTATGCATATTCCATTATGTAGATCATACATAATGTGGTCGAGATCACTTGGATGTATGAATTGGAGGTACGGGCCAGTGAAGGGTTTTCTATAAATTTTTCCTTCGGGTGCTAGATAAAATCACCCAACTACAACCCTGACTTGGTTAGATTAATTTTCATCAGACGATAAGGTGTCACTTTGCAAATAAGTGATTATTGAGTCCATCCAGTGAGACTTTTTTACATTGTGAGAATTTGTTCGGCTACCACGAGCTTCGTGATGATGGGTTTGATGAAGAACTACACTTCATTGGTTCTTTTAAAATCGGAGTCTACTGTTGTTCCTAAGGCTACTAAGGCATCAGCGTAGCTATTTTTCCTCAAGGAGAACTGTTGAATGTGTACTTCCTCTAATTTTGACATCAAATTATGGACAAGTTGTAGGTCTGATGACATTCTCTCATCCCTGGCATTAAATTATCCATTCACTTGGTTAGATGCTAGCTTTGAATAGTAATACATATTAAGATGGCTTTCCCCCATCGAGTGAGATTTAGTAGTCTGGCAATGATGTGCTTTGAACTTAGCCTCATTATTAAACGCATCAAAGCCAAGTATGATCCCTTGCTCGATCATGGTATTCTTTGGGGAGACAAACACATTTCCCACTCTTGCCCTCTTAGAGTTAGAGGCAACATCCACGCAAAGTGTCCCTCTTTTAAACTGGTTGATCGCTAGGCTCCTCAATTGTTCGTCTATTTATTGGTTCCTTGGCCCATTTTATCATGTAAATTATTGATTAAATTATCCAACACTTGACCCTTATCGTCGTTCTTAGTTAATAGTGTATATAAATTCTCCCAAGTTTAATTACTCGTTTTGGCATTTGTCCAGATAGGTCGACCTTTTAAAGGACGTATTTTAATGAGAAGGATTTGATGACTGTGATTAAGTGAGCTTCAAAGGAGTGCTTCAACTTACGTGATGAAAAGACTAGTAAATAGGCCAATTTTTCCAGTGAGAGATAGTGTTGCTCGGTGTCTAGGATTATTTTGTTGGTGTAGTAAATGGAGGATTAACGTCCCTCCTTTTTACAAACTAAAGCCAAGTTGACAGCATGACTTGAAACTACTAGGTAGAGATAAACAGAATCTTCTGGATCCAAAATAATCAGTAGAGGAGGTTTGCTCAGATAAGACTTAGTTTCTTCAAGGTCCTTTGAGCATTCCTCAATTCAGGTGAGGCCATTTTCCTTCTTCAATAGCTAAAAAATGATTGACATCGCTTAAAATACTTTGAGATGAAACAGTTAAGGGCTGCTAACATCCCTATTAACTTTTGAATCTAGCTCAGTGTCTTTGGAGGGAGAACGTTACTGATCCTGACTATCTAATCGGGATTGGCCTCAAAACCACTCTCGCTAACCAAGTACCTTAGAAAATTTTCTATTTGAACCTTAAATGGGCATTTGGCGGCACTAAGCTTCATTTTATAACGCCTGAGGATTTTAAAAGTTTTTGTTAAATCCTTCAGATGATTGTCTTTGAGCTTACTCATGACTATAATTTCGTTAATATACACCTCCATGTTTCTCCCAACTAATTCTTTAACATCTTTGTAACCAGTCTCAATTATGTGTCGCCTTCAATTTTTAGGGCACGAGGCATGACCTTGTAACAATATAAGACTAGAGTAGTTATAAATGATTTTTTATCTTGGTTGGGGCTGAATAAAGGAATCTGATGAAACCTTGAGTATACATCTAGAAAACTCATTCGTTCATGGTTTGATATGGCGTCAACCCACTGATCGATCTTAGGTAGAGGAAAATTTTATTTGGGTAGGCCTTATTGAGATCGATAAAGTCCACACACACTCTCCATTTATCGTTACTCTTTTTTACCACCACCAGGTTTGAGAGGGTGTGGGGAATTGAGTTTCTCTGATGGACCTTGCCTTCAGAAGATTCCCTACATCTTTTTTCAAAGCATTTTCTTTCTCGAGGGAAGTTCGGCGAGCCTTTTGTGTGATCGACGAATATGTGAGATCAATGTGATGTTTATGGCACGTGGCATTAGGATAAATACCTTGTATATCGTACGACGGCCATACGGACATGTCTTCATTCAGCTTCAGTAAAAAAGTTAACTCCTCTCTTTCTTACTAGGATATTGTGGTTCCAATGAGGAATTTTCTTTACGACAATGCCTCGTTAAAGGCTATCTCCTCTAATTTCTCCATAACCCCAAATGCGGGGTTGCTCTCATCTCTTCTACCCCTGGTCTTCGTACTTTAGTTGCTATTTGGATGTATAGCTCCGTCAGGAGACATTTTAAGAATGACTTCCTTTTCTTTTCCATTTTTTCTTGTTTAGGACTAATGGCAGTGATGAAACATTTTTTAGCAATAGCTTGGTTGCCACTGATTTTCATTATTCCTCTTTCTATAATGAATTTTAGTTTTTAGTGGTAATCGGAGGGAAAAACTTGCATGGTGCAATCACCCTCTTCCAAGAATAGGATGAGAAGGCAACTAATATCCTCCACCAAGAACTCAATCAGTTTTGAGATATTATCAGCCCTAACTGGTAGGACCACCTATCAATGCTGACCAGGGGAATAGTCGATTCCTTTGAGGCTTTTAACTTTCGCTTGAGCTTCTGAAAAGGGTCTATTTACATTACTTCATAGGAACTACCTTGATCAATTAGTAGCTTCTTTAGGGTGATCACTAGCGTACGATGATTTGGGGCCCTCATTCCAATCAAATTGTCTTCTATGAAGACTATATGCATATCTTAGTTTACATCTTTTGGTCACCTACGCTTACCGGTTGGGCTTTTGGCAGGGTCAATTTGCAAGGCCACCATAACTGCAATGATCTTCTTGAGCTCCATCCAAACTGCATTTCCTGGGATATAGTTGGTATTTAAAGCATTGTGGCAAACTCTTTCCCCAGTTCGTCCTCCAAAACATTAACTAGTTTTGGATCAATATTGGCGATAACGATGTCAATTTTCTTCTCAACTATTCTCTCAAGTGACCTGTATATGCTTACTTTTCCAATTGGGATTTGAGGTCCTTGCAATTCTCCATCTGGTGCCCGATCTACTAATGGTAAGCGCATCTGAGAGGATTATTTCTCTTTCTTGAATGACTGCATATTTTTTTCGGCCACTTGTGGAACTGTTGGTCTTTGATCTTACATAGGATTTTATAGTTTGGTTCTTTAAAAACCGTGTTGAGCGACTAAAAATATTTGGATGAGTATACCTTGCCCCCATTCTTAGATCCTTTATTCTTCTTTTTGCACCCTTTCTTTGGGGGTTGTCTCTTTGTCATTTCCCTTGGTTTCTTTCGTGCGCCCGTTATCACCTTGGTTGAGAGAGACCACATCTTCCACCTTTGGTATATTATTTTATGTGCAACATAAGATCATTAATGGTGTCTGCCACTTTATTGTTGAGGGACTGGTTCAATATGGACCTATGGGGTAGGCCTATCTTGAACTATGTTATGGAAACCTACTCTGATCAATCATGGAATTTATTAAAGATTTTCTAATAGCGCCTGGCATAATCTTGTAAAGTCTTCTGGGGTTTCTTCCTCACGGTGAGGAGAAAATCCATTCTATTTGGATGAGAATTACTTGTAATAAAGAGAGCCGTGAAGGCCTTCGTGAGTAACTTGAAGTTTTTGATGGACCTGTGAGGTAGCATTTTAAACCACTTTTATGAGACATCTCCTAGGCTATATAGGAATATATGACATATAAAGGCATCTTTTTTGTTCTAAAAAGTCATTGCTTGCCTATATTGACGCACGTGGTCTATAGGATCGATCTTTCCATATTATATATTGAACTTTATGGTTATGAACTTTTATATAGCCTCTTCCTCCTCAATTTCCATAAAAAAGGGGATTGCATCTGAGTGATAAGCTCCCTTCTTGCTAGCTCCTTAGCAGATCTAGCCCCACGATTAGTTGGGTGTTGATCCCTTTCTCTTCGAACCAAACTTCAAATATCGCGTCCACGATGTCCTTCGTCTTGGTTTCACCATGTCAAATCATTTAGTTTCTTTGAATAATCCTTCTCACGGTGCGACATCCTTCCTCAACTACGAGTTTTTCTCACTGAAGTGTCAAGCATCTGAATGCGATGCTTGCATTTATCTCTACAAATTTCTCGCTCCATTTTTTCCAAATGTCATTGAAGACGTGCATTCTCCTCCACTTGGAGGCGTGTTGCCTACTCTTATGATGGAGTCATTCCTTATAAATGTCGACTATTCGTAATATCTGAGTTAATCTAGGATATTTGCTACTTTACTCAGAAGGCTGCTCTTGTGGAAAAATTCATGGATGGTCGGCGACTTGATTTTTTTCCAGATAAATCTCAGATCCAAATCTGTGGAATGAGAGTTTATCTCACTTATTGCCCGCCACATGTTCACTCTGAGGGTGAGACATTGCTTAATTTTTTAGTTTTGATTTTCTTAGGGAAAAGAAACGATTTATGCAGACAGTGCCAATTGTGAGTGTGAATGATCATAATACATGCTTCCAAGCAATGGTTAACCAAACAAGGAGTAAAATAATCTCACAGCAAAAGGATTTACGTGGTTCTTCAACTTCCTATATCCACTGGGTGTTTCTCTCTGTATTTTAATTATCTTTAGCTTGTAAATAAAGAACTGCACGCCTCTTTGTCCCGGGGTAAGGATTCTATTTATAATGATAAGAGTGTTTGAATTATGTTCAAACTCTCTCAACTGTTGGTTGGCTTGTTTGTTGATCAATGTTGATCTCGTTTAAGATTAGTGATAACAAGATTGAGCTCTTCATTTTTTTCCCATGCTATATCAAACTTGACTTGGGTGGCACAATTTTTATTTCTGGGTAAGATCATACTTAGGCTGCTGGAATTTGGGTCATTGCGGTTTGCACCCCACAGTAAATTACACAATTAATGACATTTTACTGTGGACTTTAATTATGGATTAAAAAATTACGGGGACTCATTTTATTATGATCACATCATGTTAGAACTCTTAAATTTTTAGTGAAAGCCTTACGTTAATTACACATTTGAAATTCAAAGTACATGTTCCTTTTATGTGATAATTCAATACTAGCCTTTATTAATAGTATTATTGTTGTTGATAATGGACTAATCACGTAGATAAGATAGCAGGAGCCAGAGACGAATCCACGTAAGGGCCAAAGGGGGCCATGGCCCCCCCAAAGCTATGGATTTTCCAATTATTAGTATATGTGTATATTATTGACCGAGTATAAATTTCAAAGGATGTTTGAGAGTCTGTTGAACAATTGCCCTTCCAAGCCTAAAAATAAGGCCCCATAATTATCTATTCTACACCATGTTACAACTACAACAAACGTAAACTTACACACTGATTTAACCTTATTTCTCAATGGTTTCTCATATTTCTAATATATTGAAAACTAGTTTTCCCTTCTCCCTTACCTATAAAGAAACACCAATTGCATAAAAAAAACAGTCGCCTCCTGTCAAGAAAGACCCACAATCTGTAAGTTTTTTTCCCCTCTCTCACATAGATCATTCTAGAAATTTTTTAATAGTTGTATGTGAAATTGGAAAAATTAATAATTATATCCCTTGAATTAATCTTTTAATTGAATGATATGAACTATAAATTTAATTCTGACTACCTAATTACGAATTTGATTTCATATCTACTTGTATATTTTAATGTAATAAAAATATTGATTGCTAATTAATTGTAATTGATGATTTTGTTTATAATTTATTTAATTGTTTAATTATATTGATTATTTGTTATTTAACTATTTACAATAATACGTTTAATTATATTGTCAAAAATCAATTATATATGGTTTACATTATGAGGGAAATCTCAAGAAAGGTTGAAATTATAGTTGGATTTCTTGATTTGAACACACGCCGAGTGCAATTTTGATAAAGTTTTGATATTCCTTTTAATAAAGATTTGGTTTGTTGTTCACACACTTTATACTTTTTGTTATATATATATATATATATATATATATATACTGCTCTTGTGCGGACTGTCCCATATTTTGGCTGTGAGCGCAGAAAAGAGAATTTAGTCAATAATTTCTAGGCTCATCGCCAGATACCACATGTTCAATCCGCACAAGAGCATTACTCTCTCTCTCTCTCTCTCTCTCTCTCTCTCTCTATCTATCTATCTATCTATCTCTCACTATATATATATATATATTATCATTTAGATTTTTATTTGGCCCCCCTAATAATTAAATCCTGGCTTCGTCCCTGACAGGAGCATGGGATAAACTTGTGTTGGTTTGTTGAATTTGTGGTTATATGGATGTGTTAAACGAGTTTGGGTTGGTTATAGAAGGGGGTATTTACACGTTTATTCTCTTACTTTAACCTCTTGCAATAAACCCTTAATTAATTAATTGTATTAACAACTATCTTATATAAACAAAAATTGAATTGGGAGGGTTCCTTTTTAGGATTTCACTTCGGCGAGACGTCCTATGCACGGAGTTTACAATATTTCAAATATCGAAAATGGTCACAATTTTGGACAATTACTAATGACTAAGTTCACGATTCTGAATCGTGACTATTTTAAGGGTAACTAATTAGTGGGTCACGGTCCAAAATCAAGAGCAATATAGAGAGTCACAATTGCATTCATAACCCTAATATTATGGTTATGGTCACATTTTGGACCGTGATCCCAACCTTGACTAATTTACCTTGTTCACGGTATTAAACGGTGACCACTTATCGTGACTATAGATTGTCTGGCCACGGTTCTTAATCATGATAACCTTCCATGAAATGATTAGGTTTGTCACTTTCTTAAATCGTGACCAATATAATGACCACGATTCCTAACCGGGACCACCTTTTAACCTATTGAAATCTTGTCATGGACATAGTCACAGTTTTTTACTATGACCAATATAAATTTATTTTAAAAAATAATTTTTATTTTTTTTTCTTCCAAGAAAATTCTTTTAAATGTTTTCAAACATGTATACAATTCCATTATAAAACTAACTAATAAATCAAAAAACAATAATTCATAAACTATTAAGCCATTAAATTAATTACATGAATCCAAAACAAATAATATTAAAATTCTCATAATGTTCCTTACCCTAAGCATATGCAATATCATTGCAATTGATATCCACATTCATCCAAGTAAATATACAAATATTTCAAAATGTTTCAAATGGTAAAAAAATGGTTGAATCCCAAAATTACTACAGGATGCCTACATATCCAAAAATGGCATCAAAGTCCACGTAGCTCATATAATGAACATGGTTGGGGTCTAAATCCTAATCCTAATCTAGGGTGTCTCTTTTGATTTATTAAA
This sequence comes from Sambucus nigra, assembly GCA_949130495.1. Taxonomy (NCBI): domain Eukaryota; kingdom Viridiplantae; phylum Streptophyta; class Magnoliopsida; order Dipsacales; family Adoxaceae; genus Sambucus; species Sambucus nigra. Next base: position 56,603,126 of record OX422214.1, read on the forward strand.
AGAGTATGAAATGTGGTGGTGAATGTGTGTAAAAATTTGACAACACTCTAAATTGGAAATTATGGAATAAGCCCCCCTTTTTGGGGTTTTTGATTAATGAAAATATATATGAATTTACATATGATAATAAAACAAGTAATATTTAGTGATAAAACTAAAATAAACAAGCTACAAATTGAAGAAGAACACTAAAATATGCAAAACAGAATGCTACAAATGGAATAAGAACACTAAAATATGGAGAATAGAATTAATGGGACTAGTAAAATATATAGTATATTACAAAATGTCAGAGACATAATATTAATTTTAAGAGAACAATATATATGAGAAGAATATGCTAACTGCGTGAATGGGATTTGTGTGAGTATCCTTGAATTTTTTTCATGAAGGTTTAAGCGATCAAATGCATCCGGGTTCCAAACTCCATAACAATACTATAACAGAACCTTTTTAGGCTTGAAATCCTAGATGAATTCAACTTGTGGCAATTAACTTTTTTATATCCATGCGCTAAAATCATTTACTGCATTCATTAAACCTTTATACTCTTGATTTCGGTCGATTTCACTCTCATACATCCTATAGGTGTTCACGAAATTATAGATAATCAAGGGGAAAATAAATTATATAGATAATCAAGGGGAAAATAAATTATATATGTATGTACTTAATATCTCTAATCTCTAACTTCATCTTGCGATTCAAAGACATAACGAGTTGTTTTCTCGAATTGCAGATTGGTAAATCTCACCTCTTTGAGGTTCTCGAAAGCTAATTCATCATCAAACTCATCAATTTCCTCAACCACTATTTTTCATGAGGATTGAACCTCCTAAGCCCTTATTCCACTATATCTTCCCGAGCGTATAACGAAGATTCTTCTGTTATGCATTCTTTCGCAATTGATGATATAATATACCGTATATTCTTAATGTAATATTTGGAGGGTTTCATCAATTAATCGAAAGGATACATCAATTGATACCTAACAGGTCCACACAATAATGCCTCACCATATGGATGCACAAGTTGGTGCATGCTAATGTCAAATGACAATGGAGGAAAATATATCTCTAAGACATAAGTCGCCTCGAATAATGTTACTTTCACAGTGAAAATGTGTTGTCCATTTACCATTTTGAAACACTATAAGGTGAAGCACGAACTAATCCGCATAATTTCCTTGCGGAGATCTTTGTGCTCAGAAAAACATGCATAAATAACAAAAGGATTAATTCAATGATGATGTGCAAGTCGTGAGACTTGCACTATGTTAGATAATTCATTCGGTAGTTTAGTGTCGGGATAGATATATACTGAACAAACAATTTAGCCATGGAACTTTGAATAAATAAACATAGGAAAGAGGGATATCTAAAAACAAGGTTTGAATAACAAACCTAGGGTTAGAACATAATACCTTTGTGGATCCGGTTGCAATTCGATGAGGAGAAAAGTATTCATTAAATATGTAGGGTTACCTTATTTCATATCTATAAAACTTTTTTTAAACCTTCTGAACACTTGGATCTTATAGTATATTATTCTCTCCAAAGTTAGGTAGGTGGATGGGAACCTTTTTAGATGAAACCCTTTGCTAAAACTTGAGACACAGTGGTATCTCTCTAGCCCCCTTCACTAAAAACATAAATATTATTTTCTCTCATCCCTCTCAAATCCTAATAATGAATAATGATGATGAAAACCCATTCTTACAACATCATAAACAAGTACAAAAGGTGGGCTTGGGCTAAACTGGATTTTTTTAAGTATGGGGATGACTACTTGGGTATTTGGACTACACTAGGAACCCAAGACAAACACTTAAGTTAGCTCAAAATAAATGCTTGAAAATCCTAATTATATTTGCCATAATTTTATATCCTTTCTTTATTTAATCATAATTAATTCTATTAAATAATTATGGCTGAACTCCAACTAAATTATCTCAGAAATCACTCAAGATAAGGAAGTCTTATTTTCAAAGTTAATTATGGTAAAAAATATGATTCTTCGCATTAATCATCGGATATGCGCTTGGTCAGATCAATTTTTCGCAAACTGACTTTAACAAACATCTAATTAATCCCTTGATTATTAGACTTAACTTATTTTTCTACGCCACCTGGATTATAAATAATCCATTGATCAGGTTTACGAGTGGAAACAAATCTTATAAGTATACCAAGGGGTATCGTAATCCTAGGTTGTTCCACACGCTATTTCCTCCGAATTAATATCTCAAACCTACTTACATAACTGTCACCTGATATGCAGAGATCATTTGACTCAATCTTAAGATTGAAATGCACGCATAGCAATGAAATAAACAGATACATAAGTATTTTAATCCTCATAATTCTCTAAATTAAAAAGCTAATCATCCTTTGAAAATGGTGTGAGGTTTCCCGAGTCTAATTAAGACAATCCTTAGACTCAAATCTCATGGGATGTCCTATTCAATACATTCATGTGATGTCGCGATCATAATCCACTATCGAACAATCGCAAAAGTTATCAAGCCATCGTACATGTTCTCGGAGTTTGAGATAAACTACTAGAATTTCATCGCAACCATTCCAATAGGATGTCAATCTCCTATCTAGGTCGTGAACATTTCAATAATGCTGGAAACGGAATTTCAATCTCCTTGTGATCAACCTAAAGCTGACTCAGTGTATTTTCTAATAATCTCTATTCACTTACATTTATTCATGAAATAATATATCTAAACAAACACAAAGAATTCTCACAAACTTGATTCTCATTTAAAAATGTTTTATTCATTAATAAAGTGTTTCACACACGGTTTTATGAATAAATCCCAATAATCTCCCACTTATCCTAAAGCCATGTGTCCATACACTTGGAACCCATTCATACTACATGACTTTTAAAATTCCTACTAGGTAAAAACTTTGTAAAAGGATCCAGCAGGACGTCCTCAGTTTCAATCTTGGCCATGATAATGTTACCCCTCTGCATGATCTCCTGAATTAAGTAATATTTGAGCTCAATGTGCTTCACCCTCTAATGATTCTTGGGTTCTTTCAAATTTTCAACCGCACCTTTATCATGTTAATAAAAAGTAATAGTCGATTGTTCTCAAGGAAACACACCAAGATTACTTAGGACGTTTTGGAAAAAAACCTCTTTTGCTTCCTTCGAAGCACAACACACACAACTTCCATGGTTGAATCAGAAATACATGATTACTTTATGCTTCTCCAACTTATGGCTCCACCTCATAGGGTAAACACATGTCCTGAGGTCAATTTACTAGAATCCCTATCTGCTTAAAAATATAAATCCCAGTACCCAAAGGGTACTAGACTATATATTGACTAAACCATCACATAATCTCTAGTCATTTTCAGTTACTTGAGAATGTGTGTCACAACAATCTAATCATCCTTACCTAGATTAGTTTAGAATATACTGAACATGCCAATGGCATAGTAGATGTCCGATTTAACACATACCACTGCATATATGAGGCTCTTCACCGCCTAAGAATTAGATATATTTCTTATCTCATCTATCTCATCACGTGTCTTAGGTCACTAATCCTTAGATAGAATAACTCCATGACTGAAAGGGAGACAACCTTTATTAGATCCCAGCTTATTAAAACTTGTGAGCAGCGTGTTAATATAAGTAGCTTGGGATAAGACCAACATCCTATTTTCCTGATCACTTAATACCTTAATCCTAAGGATGTGGTTGTATTCTTCTAAGTCCATAATATCGAAGTGACTAGACAACGACACTCATACGCTAAACAATAAACTCACATCGTTTATAATTAGAAGGATATCATCTACATAAAACACAAGAAATAACACCATGCTTTCGTCCATACATTAATAAAAAAACAAATGATTTAATTTCCTGATCAAATCAAATATTCCAAGACCTTGATGATTATTTAAGTCCTTAAATGGATGTCTTAAGCTTACATACCATGCTTTCTTGTCCCTTTGTTATGAATCCTATGGGTTACATCATATAAAAGCACTAGTCAAGATTAACATTCAAGAACATTTTCCTGACATTTATTTTCCAAATATCATAATCAAGATGTATAGCAATAGATAAGCGAATCTGTATATACTTAATCATGGATATCGACGAAAAGGTATCCTTATAGTTGATCCCCTCTTTCTGAGTAACCCTATCACAACAAGATATGCATTGAAGGTTTCCACCTTCCCATTTACCCCTCTCTTTGTCTTGTAGATACACTTAAAAATGATGGATTTTATAACATTTGGAAAGTCAATATATTACCACACTTGATTTGAATCATCAAATCCATCTCGGTATTTATGTCCTTTAGCCAAATCTCGACATCCTTATCTTGGAGTGCCTCATCATAGCTAACGGGATCTAGTTTATTTACCCTTAGGACTTCAATGAACTTCTCTTCTAAATACAATATCCTATCAGGCTGGCATCTAGTTCTCCCACCATGACATGGCTCCACTTGTGGTACAGTATAAGTGACACTTGAATCCTCATCATCAGTAATTCTCCGACTACGAACAGGATGTGTACAGTCGATATCAATTTATATATTATCATGTATGGATGGTCCCAAAGAATTTTCTTTCTTTTTCCCTCTTAGATCTTGCGGGATAATCTTGCTCTTGGGCTTATAGTCAATTATATAATCTTCTTCCAAGAATCGAGCATTTGTGCTAATGACCACTCTCTGGTCCTTAAGATCATATAATTACCCACTCATGGTTCCTTTATGGTAACCCACAAAGTGACATGCATCCGTCCTTGATTCAAACTTCCATGTCTCATTTCGCAGCACATGTGTCGGGCAACCCCATATCTGAATATGTCTCAGAATAAGGTTGGGCCGAATCCATAATCATAATGGAATATTTCAAATAAATTTATAAGGAACCAATTTTAGTAAATGTGTAGTCATCTCCAGTTCAAAACCCCCAAAACAATTCGAAAGGTCTGAATAACCTATCATGAATCTAACCATGTCCAAAAGAGTCATGTTCCTCCTTTTCGCTACACCATTTTCCTGTGAAGTGTTTGGTGCAGACAACTAGGTTATAATACCCCAACATGAAAAGTATTACCTAAAATCTCCCAATAGGTATTCCCCTCCACAATCAAATCATAGAGTATGGATTAACTTATCGTGCCTATGCTCAACCTCAATTTTATACTTTTTAAACATATTAAAGGTTTTATACTTGTGGTGAAAAGGTAAGTGTATCAATATTATGAGTAATTATTGATGAAAGTGATGAAATACTCATAACAACATTTTTGCCCAGATAGTCATGGGTCCAAATAAATCAGAATAAACCAATTCTAACACATCTTTGGCTCTATACCCCTTGTTCGTAAATGGCCTCTTAGTCGTTTTTCCCTCCAAACAGGATTCATAGACTGGAAGTGCCTCCACTTTCAATGAACTTAATTTCCCATTTGAAACCAGCTTTTATATCCCATTTAGATTTATAGGACCCAACCTTAAGTTCCAAAAATATTTTTGTTTCTACTTAGAAGGTTCATTTGTCTTTAGGTTATTTCCATTTATATTATTCAATTTAGTATTAAGTGGCAGTGGTGAGACATGTCTTATACTATACATATCATTTTCCAAAGTTCTAGAATAGATAAGAGTTTTGCTATTTTTTTATAATAAAAAAATCCTTCATTAAAATAAACCGTATATCCATCCATCATAAGCTTGAAAACCAACATTAAAATTATTCTGATACTAAGAACATAAAAAAATCTAAGAATATTAACTTATCGTCTCCACCAATATTTTAAACTAAATTTCCTACTCCTACTATTGTTGCCTTGTGATGATCACCCATGAATAAAATAATCTCTCCATCGCTGAGCTCCCTTGTTATCTAGAACCCCTATAAAGAATTGCAAACACGATTAGTGTATCCCGAATCTACACACCAAGTACCGGTAGATGGTACCATATAACATATCTCAATGATAAAGGAGAAATTATAATTTCCATTCATTTTAGCTAAGAAGACGGGGCATTACTTATTTTAGAGTCCTTCATATTTGTAGATGTAACAACTACCTTTCAACTTCTTACCTCCACTTTGGGGATTAAAATTAGGATTGAAAACTTCATATTGTGCCAAAGGTTTTCCCTTTTTATTCTACTTATCTTTAGGTACAAAAGTAGATAGACCTTTCTAATCAACCTTAACCAAATCCTCATACCAATTACTATCCTCTGCATCCTAGAGTTTCTTAAGCAGTTTTGCCATTTAGTAATTGTAGGAGGGACTTGTTTCTAGAGCTATGTACTTTGAGATAAGTTACCTCAAGAGGGTTAAAAAACAGTTGATTTTATGTTACATAAAGGAGGTTGATCAGAACACTTGAAAGATCAAGTATTGCAGAACTAAAGAAGCTCAAGGTAAAATTGAAGAAGCTTGAGTTCAAGGTTGTTGAAGAAATAACTCTCAATAACATAGAGATCGAAATAACTCCATATAATCCAGCACACTGCGAAACATCTCACCCGAGAGAGCATGCCCAGACCAACCACAAGCTTTCACAATCTATGATGCTCATGACCTGTAGAACTCTACTCATGCAAAAATCACTATTTGCATAAAGGAATATTTCTTTCACACGTGATCCCATGCTTCCAGAATTTATATAATGTATTGGGCAGTGCGATCATCATGCTTTACTAGAATAATACTTTTCCCCATACTTTGAGATTCTTTATGCGATGCTTAACCATTTTTTACTCCACTATAAGGTTGGATGTGGTTTATTAGTAGAGGCATCCAAAGACAGAAAATAGGGGCTCAAGGTCCCACGAAAGGAAGACATATTATATATATTACATATTCCAATCGAATAAGGAGAGATAACTTAGACAGAGAGAAATTATACATCGATAGAAGAGATATTATGGAATAGGCTTCAACAAACTTATAGGGTTTATAAAAGACTTTTAAGGACTGTAAACACTTAAATTATTTGAGATTTTGATCGAGATTTGAGCACTTATAAATATTGATTGTCATTTTAAGTGAAATACCACTCTAGCTCTTGTGGATGCAGTCCAAATTGGGTGATCCATGTTATTTATTGTGTTCTTTATAGTTAATTTTATCTCCTACGTATATTTTACCCTCACCGTTAAGTTTGGTTATCATCACTCTTGTAAAGTATAAGGGTTAGGCCTTTGTTTTACTATAGCAAGAGAAATTACAACTTCCTGTCATTACCTAAAAATAAGTGCTCTCTTAGATTTGGTGACTCTTTTGGGTATGTATTCTTTTAGAAATGTTGAATGAAAATATAAATCGTATTCTTACATTCGATGTTGTTCAATATGAGGAAATGCGGTTTATTGTCACACCTGCTATTGATATTTCTTAAGTAACTATTGTTACAAGGAATGTTGTTGAGGGACAAGATTCCACAATCTCTGTTTTGGGTCCCGGACAAATGACCAATGTCATGGCCAAGTTTATGGAGTTCCTTCAATGCTAACAACGAATGATTGTGTTTGATTCCTCGATAGATCCCAGTTCCTTCGTTATATCAGTCGTGCAACCAGTCGCTCCTCCAATGGAAATTCCTGTTACACCTCTTATCCCAGTCGTTCCATCTATGATTAATATTTCTCCTGCTATATCGTTAATCGTTAAAACTCCAGTTGTCATTACTCCTTTACCTATGGTCACTTCTCTACAAGCTAAAATGGTGGAAATAATTATCCAACCATGTTTAAGTATTTAATAGGATAAGAGGGATATGATGAAGATGATGGAATTATCCTCATAATTTTTTAATGATGCATCCTCTATTTATGATGACTTTTGTACTTCTTATAGGGGTACATTGATGAATCTTATCCTCAGGGGTACATTCCTTCTATCTTTGAGAAGTTTAATGGGAGATGAAGTTACTCAAACGAACATTTAAAGAGATCTGTGAAACATTTAGACACTCATTGTAACATAAAAAGCTTCATTTAAAGGAGTTTTAAAACCCTCACTGACAAAGCTTACACATGGTACTCTCACTTGGTTCAAGGAATGGGCCATATAGGAGGATATTCATGTGAAATTTCTCTAAGAGTTCTTATTGGCATATGATGAGTTTACACCGGCCTAAACTTCTCGCAACAAGCAAAGGCCATATGAGGAATTGATGGCTTATATCAAGAAGTTTAGAAATAAATCTCTAGATGTACGAGAAGCTGAAACGAAGGGGAAGATCCTTCAAATCTATGAGTAAGTTTTCTTACTAGACTTCATTTGTCATTTGATAAATAAAACTAGAGAACAAACATTTAAAGACTTCACAAGAGATGCCCAAAATATCGTATTGGTCATTCGACCTCTACCAAATATGACCAATATGGTATGAAATAAGTTAGCCAACCAGGAAACTAGAGAAGCCTAGTTTTTATGAGCTAAGTATGTTAATGGAGGTGGAGAATCGGGTAAAAATGATAAGAAGAAGAAGAAGAAGAAGAAGAAGAAGAAGAAGAAGAAGAAGAAGAAGAAGAAGAAGAAGAAGAAGAAGAAGAAGAAGAAGAAGAAGAAGAAGAGGAATTTTAATTGGGAGGATCTGCCTCCATTATCTTGTAGCATTGAGGAGGCAATGAGTTATTGCAATACAATGGTGGTTAGTGGATTAGTTTTTCCACTTAGAAATGCTCTGCCTTTTTCTACAGCTAAAGACGTACAAGATGATCCAAACTATTATAAAATCCATTGGTACATTAGTCATCCCATGATTTCATGCTTTACCATGAGGAATATCATCAACAACCACTTTTTAGCAGGTACTTTATTGATACCTCAATGGAACGTTAATAACAATCCATTGCCAACTCATGGGGCACACGTGGTTATGGAGTTTGTCGAGGAGGTAGAGTGTCGAACTAGAGGAGGAAAAAGCTTACAAGATATTAGTAATAATTGTTTTAAGGAATGGCTTGTGTGGTTCTTGCATACGTTGAGCCAAGTGGTAGAGATAGTGAGGAAGCTTATAAGGCGGAGGAATATGAGGTCGATTTAAGCCTGGGGTATAAAGCTCTATCAAAATCACCAAAATTTAGTGGTTCTTCGATAAGGTTGGGATGCCTACAGAAAGAAGGTTAGATTTAACTCAAATTATCATGGACATTACGAAGAAGAATGTTGTTCCATTATTGAGGTGGAAGGGACCTATGTCAAGGTTGATCAAAAAGTTTGTGTCAGAGATCACTTTTTCAAATGTTGATAGATCCATCAGGTTTCCCCACAATAGACTTTTATACGCAACACCAAACATTAATAGAACAATCTTCTCTAGAGCTTTTATAGATGGAGGTGCTTCGGTGAACATCATGCCAATTATCTCATTTTATGCAACTAATATCTCGAAGGAAATGTAGGTTATAATACCACTTTCAATCTTATATTATGACAACCAAACTTTCAAGTCCATTGGTTATGTTAACGTTAGAATAACAATGGGTAATCTCAAATCACACATTAAATTCCAAGTGATTGAGTTATCAACCTCCTACCACCTACTGATTTGGAGAGTTTAGATTCACAACTATGGTTTAGTTCCTTCAACAAAACCATCAATGTGAAATAGCCAACATCAAGGGAAAAAAGATTGTGATACAAGTTACCAAAAATACTTTTGTAAAGAATAAGGCACATTTGGTGGATGCGAACTTCTAAACTGAGTTAAAAGACGAAATATGTATCCTCATAAGGTGTATCGAAGGGATGCGAGTACCCTCTACCAAAGATAAATTGGTACCTCTAAAAGATCAAGAGGAAGAATTCGAAGAAGCTATGAAAGTTAGAGTATAAGGGTAGGTTAATCCAAAAACTTATCCTATCTCTCAATAACTCATAGATAGAATGAGGCCAAGGATATATCCAATGGAACAGGAAGTGAAAAGGGATATTGCACTATGCATAGATAATAAAGTAGCGATGGAGCAGCTAAAAAATTATTAGAAAAGAAAGGCACCACTAGCTTCCTCGTGACAATGATTGAAGGTGGTACTCAATTATGAAAATATGGTATATTGCCTTTAAATGTGTGAGAGGCAGTTGAAGACCCTGAGGAAGCTGACCAGGATTATAAATATTTTTAAATGATAATTAAGGGTAATATATTATCATTTATAACTCAAACATTTAAGAATATGTGGAAGAGGTTGAAGATGAACAAGAATGTATGTAATATCATCCAAAATCCCAAGTTAAAGAGATGGAAATGGTGGATTTGGTTGAGGATGGTGATGTACCAAGACCAACCTTTATTTTAAAAGACTTGTAGGACGTAAAAAAGCTAGAGTTAATCAAGGTCATTCAGTAATTCAAAGATGTTTTCATATAGAAGTACACTAAGATGCCTGGGTTAGATGAAGAAGTGACTTGCCACAAGTTGAATGTCCTACCTTTATCAATCCTGATCAAGTAGTTAACCAGAACATATAAGCCTGAGTTAGACCTTAAAATTAAGGCTAGGGTGGAACGGTTGCTGGTAGCTAGATCTATCATGCTAATTTAACATCCAATTTGGATTTACAGCATTATGTTAGTGCGAAATAAAGATAAAATAGAAATTCGCATTTGTGTTGACTTTAGAGACCTTAATAGAGCTTCCCCTAAAAATAAGTTTCCTCTGCCTTCAATTGATAGCTTGATTCATTCATTAGCTTGTCACGAGATGTATAGCTTTATCAATGGCTATGTGGGCTATAACTAGATCAAAACAGACCCAGATGATGTGGATAAAATACCTTTCAGAACATCTTTTAGGTAATTGCATGTACAATGTAATACTTTTTGGTCAAAAAAATACGGGGGAAACTTATTAGAGGATAATGATGACTATTTTTCACTACCTTTTTCATGACATTTTGGAAGTTTAAGTGGATGATTTATTCATTAAGTCAGTACAAGCTAAAGATAAACCCACTCAAGTGTGACTTTGGGGTAACTAGTGGAAAATTCTTAGTATTTATGGTTGATAGGTAAGGAGTACGGATGGACCAAAGAAAGTAAAAATCCATTCTTGATATGCCTCGTCCAAAGACACAAAAAGAGCTGAAAAATTTCCTAGGAATATTTTCTACTTGAGGAGATTTGTTACATGTCTATCTTAGATCACCCGACCACTAATGGACCTATTGTGAAACAACACAAAGTTCAAATGGGAGGAACCACACTAGGAAGTTGTCGACAAGATTCAGAAATTTCTCACCACTCCTCAATCGATGATTTTACCTCAGGCAGGATTGCGTTTGTTATTATACCTAACCTCTACTAAAAGGTCCATCAGTTCCTTATTCGCAAAGGATGTTGATGGACAAGATCTATGTGTATACTACCTGAGTACAATCATTCATGGTTCTGAGGCAAGATGTAGAAGCATGGAGCGACATTTTTGGATTAGTCTTTAAATCTAAAAAATGTACGCATTATATGTTGTCTTTTACGATTAACATAGTGACAAGATGTGATTCTATTAAGTTTTTGCTCGAACAAACTATCATGGTTTGGAGAACAATAAGGTGGCTCCTCATTTTGTCAAAATATAATCTAACATGTGTGGTTCCTCATTCAATCAAGAACCAAGCCTTTACAGATTAATCAGTTATTTTACCTTAAGGTTTTTAGAACCACCTCATGAAGATATACCTGTTGATGATCTGCAAGCCAATCTTTGTGAGGCAGATTTAGAGGAATGTTCCATGGAGTTTAATGGCTCACCGACTATCCACAAGGGAGGAAATGGGATAATTTTATCTGTAGGAAAAGAGGAAATCTCTTCATCCTTTGAGTTAGGCTTTCCTTATTCAAATAATGAACAACAGTATGAAGCTTTGATTATAGGGTTACTTGAGGACCTTCGAAATAGCATTCAATCACTTTGCATAAAAGGATATTCTAACTTAGTGGTTAAATAAATGAATCGTGAATATGCATTGAAGCACCCTAGTTTAACGCCCTATCAAATAATTGTACAAAGGTTGATTGATCAATTTTTTAAAGTCAAATTATAGAGACATCCAAGAATCCTGAGAGACATGCTGATGCCTATTCCACGATTACACAAAAGATAGTTATACAAGGTGAGTCAATGACTGTGGTGATCCATCGAAGAGCTGCTTCATCTTTTGTGCTCTAGAATTTTTCGATAGATTATACCCCGTATTGGACACGAGCAGTAAGAAACAAGAGAAGGTTCAATGAAGCTCATCGAATTAGCATAGGTATTCTTTCTCCAAGGAAGCCAATATTACAAAAGTTCATGTGGTTGGTTAGATAAATGCCTTGGTTCCGAAGAAGCTCAAAGATGATTAAAGGAAATACATGAGAAACATTGTGAGACCATATAAAAGAATCTAAAGAAATTAGTATAATTGGCCTGCGATGAATGCACTTGCAGAGTAACAAGATTATGATAAGTAGCAAATCTTCTTTCAACCAGCTGAGTGTAGTTACCTTGAAGATCAAATAGACTTGAGGACATCCTATATTGAATTTACTAAAGATAGAGTTGTACCAATAGGGAAAGAATATGCCATGGCACTTAGAAGAAGATACCCAAGGTTTAACTTGCTATAGGAGATGCTTTATCGGATAGTGTACTTCAACAGGACCTTATGATGCATCACAACAGAGGAAGAAATAGAAGTTCTCAAAAAAGGTCATGATATGGCTCCAATTGGAAAGCCAGATTATATGATCAACTTATACAACTTAGCTATTATTAACCAATAATATAGAAAGATTCAAGTGTGATTGTTTGAAAATTCAAAGCTTTCCAACTACATGGATATACAAACCATGCTCCATCGATTAATTTGAATGCATTGCAACACCTTATCCTTTCCATAATCGGGTTTTTTACCTTATAGGACACTTAAAACTCCATCTAGGGGAAAAATATGGATTCTCGTGGCGACTGAGTGCTTTATAAAGTGGGCAAAATCAGTACTTTTGAAGAGGGAAATTGGAGTGGTGACACAATTCATTAGAGAATACATCATTTTTTGTCATTTCCAAGGTCATTCTTTCAAATAATGGCACTTTATTCATCAGCAAAGAGGTGACAATGTTGACTGATAAATATTCAATTATTCACCACACTTAGCAGTGGCTTATCCTAAAGGCAATGGTCAAGAAGAAACTACGAACAAAAACTTTGGTCAAAATTTTAGCCAAAATGATGGATGATTTTCCTAGAGCGTATGATGACAAGCTTCCCATGATTCTTTGGAAACATCAAATAACCAAGAGGAAGCCGACAGTTACACGACTTTCTCTTTGGTTTATGGAACTGAAGAAATTCTTCCCGTGAAGTTGGAAGCACCATCTGCTAGATATATATTACGAAGATACATGCTTCCTTAAAGTAGGCATGCTTAATTGGAGAAACTGGATGAAAACAAAGACAATGCGAGGAAACACTTACAAGTTTATACGAAACAACTATCCAAAGATTATGAGAAACTTGTGAAACCAAGAACGTTTATGGAAGGCAATTTGTTGTTGAAGGCTGTTGTTAATCATATTAGAGTATTTTCTTTGCCCAAGTTTGCAGTAACTTGGGAAGGACCATATGTAGTCAGAGAAGGACATGATTCAGGTTATTATCTGATTTTAAAAATTAAAAATGATCGGGTTTTTAATGTTAAAAACAAATGGTTAAAAATATACCATGTTTGAGAAAAAAACACTTGTAATTTCACTTTTACCAGAAGAAATTCAAATAAGCACACCAATTTGTATTATATTTGAGCTAAGTATTGAAGAAAAAATGAAGTGTACACATGAGATTTAAGAACAAAGGCCTCTTTTGTGTTTCACTTTGAAGATAATTACATTTTAAAATAGAATTACTACCCAAACATACAAATTAGTGAATTCATCCTAGAAAAATCCTATGTTAGAGCCAATGAAGAAATCCTCCCTAACTGAGGTAGTTATATCTTGAAAAATCTTCCATTGATGCTCAAACATTGAAGAGATATTCACTTCGACCTCACCCTTCCATTTGGACATAACTTCACATTCCCTATTGGCATAAGCCTAAGCCTATTCTATTGTATCCACCTTTTCATCGCACTTTTCAAAGTGAGCGATGAGTTCTTTCAGTTTGTCTTCTTCAATCTTTAAATTCTCTAGAACATTGAGGTAGTTAGAATGGTAGGCTACTAGTTGAGGGTCTTATAAATCCCTCAATTTATTGATCAACCAAGAAAAATTATATCCATCCGTCTCTAAAGCTTTAAGGTTGCCTATGAAGCGATTTAGTATAGCTCTATCCAAGGCAGATGGTGAAATATGATCCATCTTAGAAACAAAGGTAGCATGCCTTTACAGGTGATAATCCATTACCAAGTTATAAGGTCTCACGCAGTCTCCAGTAAAGGTATCAAGGTAAGAAGTTAGAATCCGACCAAGCATAGAATAAAGAAGTCGTTGAATGATAATGCTACCCTCAAGAACATACTCACCCTCCCCAGTTTAAAATTTGTCTATAGGAACTTTGTTAGCATGAGAGAATGAATGATAACAAACTGGAACAAATCGGTCTACCTCGACAGAAGCCTTAACAATAGAAGGAGTTTCGAGAGGATTGTTCATTATAACATGTTGTAAGAATAGTTGAAGATTAGCACAAACTTTATCACGATTGGTGCTATGTCAATAAGAAGATGTATTTAGAATTTTGAAGAGGAAACCTTAGTAGTACTAATTTTACTTACAAAATATAAAAAAATTAAGAGAAACCTTAGTAGTAAGCTACTAAGTTGACTTACAAAGCGTAAATTGTTTGGGAAGAACCTTAGTTGCAAGCTACTAAGTTGACTTACAAAGTGTACAATTTGAGAGGAAAAGAAAACTTACTAGTAAGCTACTACGTTAACTTACAAAGTGTAAAGAGTTTTAGAGAAACATTAGTGGTAAGCTACTAAGTTGACTTACAAAGCATAAATTATTTTAGAAGAACTTTAGTAATAAGCTACTACGTAGACTTACAAAAGTGCAAAGAGTTTTAAAGAAACCTTAGTAGTGAGATACAAAGTTGACTTACAAAGTGTAAAATTATAGAGGAACATTATCAAAGGATTATATAAAGCTACCTCATCAATGAAAAGAGGAAGAACCATATTCTTCAAAGAAGCTTGAGGTTCGACTACTGCACCGAAGGGAAGTAATGAGGGATCAACCTCTAGCGAGGGAGCTTGTTGGTCTCTCTTTTCAACGCCGGCATACTGAAATACCAAAAAATGAAAAGGCTCATAATAGCATTTCTTAAGCAAACATGCATAGAATAAACATTATGTTTGTTGATGTAAAAAATTAGATTGTATCTAATTATTTAATCACGGATAAATAAAATGAGACAAAGAACTTTTAAAGTGGTTCATCCTTATAAGAATGGCCTACGTCCACTGTTTTTGTTATTGCTGACTGTTTGGGAATTCTCGATTACAAGTTTTCTCAAGAAATTTCGGTCCCCCTACAATGAGGGTAATACAATGTATTTATAGCCCTGAGGCTGTAATGTGAAAGGGTAATACATTAAATGGTGTACATGTGAAAGGGTAATGTATTAAATGCCCCTTAAGTGTATACATCTGAATGATAAGCATTTAATGAACAGTCAAACTGTTGGTTATCCTGCTATTAATGCTTTGTTCGAGGTGAAGCTCGGACCGCCTAAGTTCCTCGGTACTCAAAAGTTCCTCGAAGAGTTCTTGTAAGTCGGAGCATCTGAGTTGGTCGGGGAAGCAGTGTTCCTCGTAGCATGGTTCCTCAGAGCGTCTGAGTTCCTCGAAAGTGTTTGTTGTTGCCACGTAGATTGCCACGTGTCTTCACCCAATTGAGCCATGTCAGCAGACTAAATTTGGTATCAACAGAAGCCCCCAATATTTCATAGTTCAAAATTTGAGGAGTGTGGAACATTCTTTCTCGATGTATGGGGGTTTTAAATGGTTATCCTGAAATTTAGGAGTGTTTCCTTTGTATTTATTTTTCCTTCCAAATTTGTAGAATCAGGCTTTTTTTAATTTTTATAATCGCCTTAATATTCACGTACTTTTTGTCCTTCTAGCCGCCGGTAGCGTAATCGTTTCTTTTTGTAATCATTAACTTTACCGTTTCCCAAGGCAAAGTATTTAAACGCTGCAGAAAATCCCATCGTCTTCTACTTTTTCAAATTTGTATCTTCGAGTTTTCCATCGTCTCTTTCTCTCCTGTGCACTCATCTCTTCCATCGTTCGTTGTCAACATATCCCTTCTTTTCATGTAAGATCTTCTTCCTTCTTCTTCATTTCCTTTATTCATCATGGTTTACCTTGTTGAATCTCTTGATAAATTTCGTTCTGATTTTTCTATTCCTTTATGGGTTGTTCTGGAGGAACTTTCTGAACCTTATGATTATTTCCGTTTGGCTGAGGGACATTGGTTCCCCTATCTCTTTGTTGCTGAGTGTGGATTTTCTTTTCCCCCAAACCCTCTATGTCTGGAATTCTGTCAATACTTGGACGTGGTTCCTGCAGGAATAGCCCCCAACACATGGAGAATAGTTAATGGTGTTTATAGATTAAATCTAATACACAGAACCCGTATAGGAATTCCTAAAATCATGTTTTGTTATAGATGGGCGGTGGGCGATAATACTTCTTATTTAAAAACTAGGTTTCTAAATAGAGCTTTAGTAGTCAATCTCCCAGATGCCAATGGGGATTATTTTGAGCACGGGGTTGTTATAAAAATTTGGCAACATGCTCCTTTATCAGGAGATGAAGTGTATCAGGGTCCCAGATGCCCTCCCTATGGCAATGGGATAGGTTATTTTTATTTCATTTTATTTATTTTGAGATTATGCTTCCTTTATATTTGATAAAATGTGCCACTGATATATTTAATTTTGATTTATTTGCAGTTGACAATAAAAGAAAGTGTCCAAAAGAGGCAGACGTTAATATAAGGCACTTAAAACTTATCTGGAGTTTGCATCAGACTGTTGCCGACGAGCACATTAGGTCAGCTTCATATCTGCTTCAGTACAAGAGTTACACAACTTTTTTCACTGCTCGTCCGGTGATAAGCGACGTAGAGCCAGTACCAGCTTCTACCAGTTCTTCGGCTGAGTCACACGTTCCTTTAAGTGAAAGGATGAAGAAAAGAAGACCTCCTACTCTCTTCGAGAAACCTGCCTCTAGTGCTGGAGAGGCAAAGAGAAGTAAACATGATGTCCCAGAAGGGACAAAGAAAATTGATGCAGACCCTCCAACTGCTCCTGTGAAGGTTGCTGAGAAGCCTTCAGTGGCCCCGAGCAAGGCTGCTGCTCCAGGCGAGGTGATTGTCACATCACCGACCAAGAGTTCTTCCTTGGTCGAAACTATTCCCGTTCCTCCGAGGAGGCTGAAGAAGAGCTCCTCAATTAATTTGGCAGACACCGTCTCTCAGCCCCCGACTAGTGGAGTTCCCACTTTTGTTCCCCCGAGCTCTGCCATGAGCTCGGTGAAGACTTGGATCATTCCCGAGATCCAAGGTATTAAAGAAAATCTTTCTCGGGACATGGTTACCTCATTGGCAGCTCGCCACATTGCTTCTGTAAGTCCTTTTATTTTAAACTTTTCATCTTTCCCTTGTTATATCTGTCTCTGACTTTCTTTCATTTTCTTTTCACAGTTGGTGAGCTATTTTAACACAATTTTGAAGAAGGATGAAGCTATTAAAGCTTCCAGCTCCTCGTCTGGTGTAGAGGAAGCTTTGATGGGTCTGACGCGATCTTTGGAAGATTCTCGTCAGAAGCATGATGCTGAGAAGGCTACTTGGGAGAAGAAACTTGCCTCAACCGAGCAGGAGAAAATTTAAGTTGTTGAAGTCTCCAATGAGTTGGAGAAAAATTTAAATAGTCTGGAGGAGAAGAATAAGGAGATTGAGAGGAAGATCAAGAATGCTGAGGAGTTTGAAGATAAACTCAAGATTGCTGAGGAAAAGTTGGGTCAGCTTCAGGAAGTAAGTCGGCAGAAAGAAGAAGCTGAGAATAAACTGAAGGCTGCTCAAAATATTATGTCTGAGAAGCTTTCCTCGGAGAAGTTAAAGAGGAAATCGGCTGTGAAGAAATCTTTCAGTTCTGGCTGGGATAAGGGGTGGAACAAAGGCTTGGTTGCCATGATGTCGCAAGTTGAATACGGCAGCCTAAAATACTTCAGAGATGGGTGGGTCGCAGCTCTTTAGGAGATGAAGGTTGATAAAACTTCTGAACTCTTCCAGCGACACATCCCTGGTCCCCCTCCAACTCCTGAAGACGAAGAAGAGGACGAAGCTGCCTCTGAGGAGTCTTCCATGGTGATGGGAGATCAAGTTTCTCATCCCCCAGCCATCCAGCCTATTAACGAGGAACTTCAGCAACTCGTTACTTCATCCGAGCAACTGCCAGCGCTCCCCAATCAACTTTTTGTTCCCTCCGAGCAACCTACCTCCTCGTCCCAGCCTCCCGAGAAAGTTTTGGGAGACAAGGAAAAGGTGTAGAGTTGTTCGAGTTTCTTTCTATTTTATTTCTCTTTATCAAATGTAACCCTGAACATGTAACTCTGATCTTTATGATATAATAAAATTTGATCTTTTGTTTATGCTTACTGTCGTTTCTGCTCTTCATACTCTGTTGGTACTCTTATTGGTCATTGCTTTTTCTTACTTTACTAGTTTCTGTCCAGGATGGATTTATTGTCTTCTCATGATACAAAGCTGTTACAGCAATGCAATGAATATTTTAAGGCTGGTCACACAGATCTGAGTGCAGTACAAATCGTCGACATCCTCGGCCAAGATGCTTCGAAGCAGGCAATTGAAGCTTACCAATATCTGAAGTGTCTGCTTGATCGTGCGGTAGCCAATAATGTAGATTACTATGATATGATTAAGGATCTCCAAGGCACTCTTGAAGACCTTCAACAACAATATAAGGAATCCACTACCCTCTTGCACGAGGGGTACGAGAAGAAATATCAGCAAATCGTTGCTGACAAGGGATACGAGAAGCATTTTGCTGCATATGATGTGAGGGAAAGAACTTTGAAAGCAGAGGTCGAAGAGCACAGGCAAATAGTCGAGTTGTTGGAGCAAGAAAATAACAACTTGCAAAGAGAAGTATCTCAATTAAAATCTGTTGCCTCCACCTCAAATGCTTTGATCCCAGTGACTGACGAGGGATTCTCGTTCTTGGAGGTAGAGAACGCCAACCTGAGGGACGAGTTAGAAATCTTGAAGAGAACTGGACCTTCTACATCTTCTCATGGACGAGCAAGAGCTGCTCGGATTCCTGTCGAGGAATAGAGGACTCAATCTGCTTTAGAGAACCAGGCCTTCCAGCTGATGGCGAAGAACCAGGCATTGGCTGAGATGTCTAAGAAAATCAGGGACCTGAAAGAGCATCTTTCTGCGCAAAAATCTATCTTGGAGAATAAAGAACTCTTCATCAAAAATCTCCACGAGCAGCAGGAAAGACTGACATATCAATTTCATAAGCAGCCCAGGGAGTTCTGGATGGATGGCTACAACGAGGCTCTCTACCACTTGGACGACCGTATCCAGAATGCAAATAATAAGGGCTACAAACAGGGATGGCTGAATGCCCTAGGTGTGCTGCAACGCGAACAGGGTCATTACCTGTGGGATTACCATAATCCTGGGTTGCTCGACCTACCCGTGCCACCATTCAATCTAGATATGAGTTGGATCCCTGCTCGGGCCATCCCTCGGTGTTTAATTTCCAAGTACCTCGGCGATTACAATTTGCATTCCAATATGGAGATATCTCGTCCCGAGCATCTACTGGATCGACCATCCATGATGAATATCAGGATGTTAAAGTATCTTAGCTTCATAAATTCTCCTCTTGCTTTAAATGATCCGCCCGCTAGCGAGGAACCTGTTTCAAAAGCAGAGGGGAAGAAACCAATAGAATAGGAGTATTGATGTAATAAATTTATATTTCATTCCTGATGTATTTTGTTCTACATTTAATGAAATAATTTTATTTGCAAATCTTGACTGCTATTGTTTTGTAACACTTTACATCTGTGCATGTGTATCTGTTAAAAAGATAATAATATTATGTTTTTTGTCGACCAACTTATTGTCGAGTAGTTTGAATTTGTGGTAGTCATTTTAAAAAGTTACTAAGTTGTTTCTCGACCAACTTACTAATTTGTCGACCAACTTAGTAATAATGTTAAAAAGTCACGAGTATCAAAAATTTTGCTTGATCACTTTTTCGTATTCATAACATGATTCTGACCAACCAAGGTCGGTAAATTTTCCTTCTCAACCAACTACAGTTAGTGGGTTTTTATCCCCGATCAGCCATAGTTAATGGATTTTTCCTCAACGAGGAGCTTTGGCACTTTCTGAAATAATTTTACCTCTCGACCAACTTTAGTTGCCATTTTCGAGAATATATTTACTTCCTAACCAACATAAGTTGGCATTTTTAGGAATACTTATACTTCCCGAGGAATACATAGTTTTACTTCCTGTAGGAATACATAGTTTTACTTCCCGGAGGAATACATTTACTTCCTAACCAACATAAGTTGGCATTTTTAGGAATACATAGTTTTACTTCCCGGAGGAATACATAGTTTTACTTCCCGGAGGAATACATAGTTTTACTTCTCGGAGGAATACATAGTTTTACTTCCCGGAGGAATACATTTACTTCCTAACCAACATAAGTTGGCATTTTTAGGAATACATAGTTTTACTTCCCGGAGGAATACATAGTTTTACTTCCCGGAGGAATACATAGTTTTACTTCCCGGAGGAATACATTTGTTTCTCGACCAACCTTAGTTAGCATTTTCGAGAAGAAATTTTAGTAATCCGAGTTTTGTCGAGTAGTGTGTAGCACTAGTATTCCCCGAAAAACTTTCAATAAAAGGAGAGAAATTGGCAGAATATCTTCATTTTATTCATACTGACGGAACTGCGTTACATGAGAACATACGTCACTGATAATACTTGCGCAGGTGCTCTGCGTTCCATGCATTCTTAAACTCCTCCCCCTCTAAAGTTGTTATTCGGTAGGTTCCTGGTCGAACAACTTCTGTAACTCGGCATGGTCCATGCCAGTTTCCCTCAGTTTGTTGTGCTTTTGAATTACTTTCTTTAGCACATAGTCTCCTTCTTTCAGGTCGCACTTCTTCACCCTCTTATTGTAGAACAAAGTTGTTCATTGTTGGTATGCAGCATTCCTGATGGCTGCTTCTTCTTTAACTTCCTCGAGCATGTCTAAATTAAATCTTCTCATTAAGTCACAGACAGGGGAATTAAAATTCAATACCCTGTGTGTTGGGAGGCCCAACTCGACAGGTATAACAACTTCACTTCCAAACACCAGCATATATGGTGATTCTCCAGTTGCTGCTCGGGGAGTAGTACCATAAGCCCACAGTACTGACTGTAACTCGTTGATTCAGTTTGCTTTTGCGTCACTTAGTCTTTTCTTCAAGCCATTTAGCAGTGTTCTGTTCGTCACTTCAGTCTGTCCGTTGCTTTGGGGATGTCCTGGTGCCGAGTGGATCTTCAAGATATTGGACTGATGGCAATAGGCAGCGAACTCCTCGTTGTTAAATTGTGTTCCATGGTCTGTGATGAAGGCATGAGGAAGACCATATCGACAAATGATGTTCTTCCAAATAAATTGGTACACTCTGTCGTACGTCATATCAATGAGGGGCTCAGCTTCTACCCACTTAGTAAAATAATCCACAACGACCACGAGATACTTAAATCTTCCCCTAGTCGTCTGCAGTGGCCCAACCAAATCTATTCCCATATGGCAAATGGCCAAGGGGAAGTAATGGGTGTTAATAACGCTTGGGGAGTTCTTCGGATGGAGGAGAAGCGCTGACACTTGTCATATTTCTTAGCATAGGCTATGCAATCAGCCCTCATCATCGGCCAGTCGTATCCTTGCGTCATCATCCTTTGCAAAAGAGTCCGACCTACTACATGAGCTCCGTAGGACCCTTCATGGACTTCTTCAATTAAATCTTTCACCTCGGTGGCATGCACACATCTCTGCAAACCTGCTATAAGTCCTCGTCTGTATAAAATATCGTTGGTCAGTACATAACGAGCAGCTTTAAACTTCAATTTCTTGGCTACGAGATTATCAATTGGTAATTCTCCCTCCTCAATATATGCCCTGATGGGATCCATCCATGATAATCCTAAATCGAGGGTAATAAAGTTCATCGTCAGGTCTCCATCTATACTCCAACCAGCTAAAACTTCAATTGGGATTGTTCTTCGTAGCTCGGTACGAGTAGCTGATGATAATCGAGCTAGGGCGTCTGCTCTTGCATTCTCTATTCTTGGTATTCTGACCAGCTGAATAGCAACAAATTCTGATACCAACTCCATTACCTTTGCATGATACTTGATCATTAATTCTCCTTTGGTTGCATATATTCCTAACATTTGATTTACAATCAATTGAGAATCACTGAAGACAATAACCTGCTGCGCCTCCATAATTTTTGCCAAATTAAGACCTGCAATCATGGCCTCATACTCAGCCTCATTATTGGAAGCTTTGAATTGGAAACGTAGGGCGTATTCCATGTCGACCTCATCCGGACTGCTCAAAACTATCCCTGTGCCACATCCTGTAGTGCAAGATGAACCATCCACATACAGACCCCATATAGGTAACTCGTCTTCAAATTTCTGACCTGACGGAGTTCCTCGGTGAAATATTTGTTGCTTCCTTTCATCCTCCCCTGATATTTCTTGCTCTTCATCGATCATCTTTTCTTGCCCTTTTACCAACCTAAGTTGGTTTGAGCTTGTGTTTAATGATCCTGTAACATCCACAGGTTGATCAGCGAATAACTTTTGCTCCTCGGGGGTATCAGGATAGGTGAACTCTGCTATAAAATCTGCTACATCTTGCCCTTTAAGTGATGATCGGGGTTCATAAACTATATCATATTCACCAAGTTCTATTGCCCAGCACATCAATCTTCCTGACTTTTTTGGTTTGTGAAGGGCTTGCCTCAATGGCATATCAGTATATACTACTATGGTATGAGCTTGAAAGTATGGCTTCATTCTTCTACTTGCCTCGATCAATGCTAGTGCCAATTTTTCCAGCCTTGGATATCTGATTTCTGCTCCTCGGAAGGCCTTACTTGTGTAGTAGATTGGTTTTTGTACTCCATTCTCCACTCTTATCAATGCCGAACTGACTGCATTCTCGGACACTGCCAGATATAAATATAATTTTTCTCCCATCACTGGCTTGGATAACAGTGGAGGTGCTCCCAAGTATTTCTTCAAGTCTTGAAAAGCCTTCTCACATTCATCATTCCACTCAAAAGTCTTTCGGAGTGTCTTGAAGAATAGGAGACATCGATCAGTTGCTCGCGATACAAATATGTTGAGTGCTGCTACTCGTCCTGTAAGACTTTGCACCTCTTTCTTCGTCGTTGGAGATCGCAGCCCTAGCAGAGCTTTGATCTTTTCAGGGTTAGCTTCAATGCCTCACTGATTGACAATGTATCCAAGAAACATGCCTTCTCGTACTCCAAATATGCACTTCATCGGGTTCAACTTCATTTGATATTTATCTATTTAATCAAAGGTCTGGCTTAAGTCAACTAGATGATAAGCAGCTTTCTTGCTCTATGTCAGCATATCGTCAACATAGACTTCCATATTGCAACTGATTTGTTCAGCAAAGTCCTTGTTCATCAATCGCTGATATGTCGCACCTGTATTTTTCAAACCAAAAGGCATAACATTATAACAATAAGTTCCCCTAGGGGTAATGAAAGAAGTACTCTCCATGTCTTCGGGTTTCATTTTAATCTAATTGTAACCAGAATAAGCATCAATGAAGCTCAGCAACTCGTGTCCCGAGGTAGCATCCACTAGTTGATCAATTCGGGGCAGCGGAAAGTGATCCTTTGGGCATGCTTTGTTGAGGTCGGTGAAGTCTACACACATCCTCCATTTGTTGTTCTTCTTCTTCACCATCACCACATTTGCTAACCAGTCAGGATATTTAACATCTTCAATAAAGCAGGATTTCTTGAGCTTCTCGACTTCCTCCTGTATAGCTTGATTCTTCTCGGGGCTGAATACTCTTCTTCTCTGTTTCACAGGCTTGATCTCCTTATTCACATTGAGTTCGTGACATACGAAATTTGGGTCTATCCCAAGCATATCCTCATGACTCCACGCAAAAGTTTGCTTTCTGCTTCTAAGGAAAGTTATCAATTCCTGCTTTAGTGAGGCTTCCAACGACGAACCTACTTGAGTAGTTCGTTCAGGGTGTTCGTCGTCCAGAATGATGTTTTCAGTAGCTTCCACCACTTAACCCTTCACGAGTTGCGACTCATCTCTAGGATCCAATGTTTTAATTTCTTCCCTTTCATCCACTTGATAAGTAGTAGTTTTTTTCCTTGATTCCTCCAGTTCCTCTTGCTCGGCGGATGAATAATAGCATTCCCGAGCTACTTTCTGATCACCTTTCACAACTCCTACTCCAAAATTTGTTAGAAATTTTAGGCACTGATGTACCGTAGATGGTACAGCCTCAAACTTCTTCAATCCTACTCTTCCCATGATGATATTGTATGATGATTGAACATTCTTATCCATCACGAAGAAGCGTATTCTTTCTGTTCGACAAGCAGGCCACGTACCAATGAATATATCCAACTTGATCGTCCCAAGTGGAAATACTTTCTCGCCAGCAAAACCGAGGAGGGTTCTATGATAAGGCTCCAATTGAGATAGCTTTAAATTTAAACTGTCGAAGCACGAGTAGAACATGATGTCTGTCGAGCTACCATTGCCGACCAGTACTCTTGAAATCATTACCTCCTTCATCCTCATTTTGATCACCAATGGGTCATCATGAGGATATAGAACACCTGCGAGGTCATTCTTTGAGAAACCAATGACCAATTTCTCTTTGTTCACCTTTCTCGGGCGATCCTCCTCAGCTAGATTTATTCGTTGAATGTATGAGCAAGCTTGAGCCTCACAGAGGTAAGCTTTTCTCTCGTCAGTAAGGTCTCCTCCTCATGCATCTCCACATGTAATAACATTACAATCAAATGATCCAAAGCGTATTGAAAATACCTCACGTTCTGGTTGCCTTGGTCTCTTGGGAAGATCGGGGTCGTCTTCTGGATCAACTTAATGGTCTCTCTTCCTGTTCTCCTCTGCTCGACGAGGAGATCTAGACCTCTCTCTTGCTCGGTCATTATTTCTTTTATCATTCTTTCGATCAACATAGTTTGCCAGTTTTCCTCGCCTGATGAGTGTTTCAATCTCATTCTTAAGAGCTATGCAATTTTTAGTCATATGGCCATGATCTTTGTGAAACTCGCAATATTTTGCCTCATTTCTCCTTTCGGGGTCTGCCTTCATTTTCTTCGGCCAGTTTAATTCCTCCTTATTCTTGATTTCTTCTAGAACATGGTTAATGTCTTTCTTCAAAGGAGTATAATTATCAAATTTCCTCAAAACTTCCCAAGCCGACCTTGTTTTTGAGTGTTTGTCGTTACCATTGTTTTATGCTCTTTCTTCTTAGCTTTATCACCTTCCACCTTGGTTTCTTTGGCTTCCATATTCTTCTTCACAGCCATAGCCTCCTCGGCATTCATAATCTTGGACGCTTTTCCCATCAGGTCTGACATGGTTCTAGGTGGATCTTTAGCCAAAGTGTAGTACAACTTGTTAGGCAATAGTCCACTCATCAATGCAGTAATCGCTGTCTTTTCCTCATAATCAATGACTTCGAGCTTCTCGTTATTAAAACGAGTTATATAATCTCTGGTACTCTCACCAGCCTTTTATCTAACACTTAACAAATGTGCTACTCGTTTAACAGGCTTTGCCCCAAAATAGAAATTCCCAATGAATAACTCGGCCAGTTGAAGGAAAGTTGAGATCTTACCCCGAGGAAGATTATTATACCACATTTGAGCAGATCCGGTAAGATTTCTCGAGAATGCTCTGCATCTCATCTCATCTGGAATATCATAGATGTCGGCTGCAGCTTGGTATTGTTCCATATGAAGGACAGGGTCGATTTTTCCATCATATTTGGGGGTCACCACAGGTTCTTTAAACTTTGATGGTGTTGGAAAATCTACAATGGCCTGGACAAAAGGTGTTCCTCGAACAAAAGTTCATTGTAGAGGATTCTTGGCTTTATCCACTTCCCCTAATCTATCCTCTAGCCTCTAAATAGAGCCTTTCCATGCATCATTTCCTTCCTCGGGACTGTTGGTTCAAGCAACTGATCGAATTGATGTGGCTTCCTGGGATCTATCTTGACGAGCAGCTGGTCGCGAATGAGCAGATCCTTCCCTTAAATCTGATGGTCGTCGAAAACTCCTCGATGCAACTTTAGGAGGACTTCTACTCCTTCTAGGTCCTAATCGATCAAAAGGTGATACCCTGCTTAGCCTCTCTAGCGCACTAGTCCTTTCTGGAGAGAGTGTGATATGTTGTTCAGTATCTGTGGCCCGCACTGACTAAGTTCGTCCAGGTTGATAAGAAAAATCTTCAGATTCCTCAGTACGATATGAATCAGTACGCCTAGTACGTGAAGAAGGTAAACGGGTATTTCTTTGAATACTTCGCAGTCCTGAATGGGTTGGTGCACCGCCATGGAGGGTTTGTAGGAGATGTCGCATCGTTTCTTGCATGACTGTCTGGCCCTGGGCTAGATTTGTCATTATTCCAGCCAGATCTGGAATATTAGGCGGAGCATATGGATTTGGAGGGCTTCCAGCGTTTCGATTGCTGGGTTCTGGAATATCAGCCATTTATGATGAGTTGTTTTTTATGAAAAACGATATTACTAGTTATTTTCCACAGACGGCGCCAATCTGTTGATGTAAAAAATTAGATTGTGTCTAATTATTTAATCACAGATAAATAAAATGAGACAAAGAACTTTTAAAGTGGTTCAGCCTTATAAGAATGGCCTACGTCCACTGTTTTTGTTATTACTGACTGTTTGGGAATTCTCGATGACAAGTTTTCTCAAGAAATTCCGATCCCCCTACAATGAGGGTAATACAATGTATTTATAGCCCTGACGCTGTAATGTGAAAGGGTAATACATTAAATGGTGTACATGTGAAAGGGTAATGTATTAAATGCCCCTTAAGTGTATACATCTGAATGATAAGCATTTAATGAACAGTCAAATTGTTGGTTATCCTGCTATTAATGCTTTGTTCGAGGTGAAGCTCGGACCGCCTAAGCTGCTCGGACCGCCTAAGTTCCTTGGTACTCAAAAGTTCCTCGGAGAGTTCTTGTAAGTCGGAGCGTCTGAGTTGGTCGGGGAAGCAGTGTTCCTCGTTGTAGCATGGTTCCTCAGAGCGTCTGAGTTCCTCGGAAGTGTTTGTTGTTGCCACGTAGATTGCCACGTGTCTTCACCCAATTGAGCCATGTCAGCAGATGAAATTTGGTATCAACAATGTTCTAAAAATAAATTACCTCAACAATGGTGTCATGTGCTAGAGGAATCTTATCCATAGAAAGCACAAGTGTGACCATCATATTCCCCTACGATTGCAACATTAAGCTAAGTATTGATAAATGAAATATAATTTAACAATGTAATAGAAAAAATAAAGAAGATCCTTCACAAATTTAACTCAATAGAATAATTTGGAGGGACCACAGTCAGAGGCAACTCCACTATAGTTGAAGGAATGGAAAGCTCAATAGCTATACTTACAGTCACTACTGGCTTTTAAGTCAGGGGTAGTTTTTTACCAGTAACAACAGCTGGCTCAAATGCATACCTCCTAAAGTATGTAGGCCCAATCATTGGAGAACGAGGCATTAAGGAATGTGAAACAAAATTATCTCTAAAGTTTGGACTTAATTATGCTTCTAAGGGTGGGGTATCATCAATATCGATAATGATCCTCGAAGGTAAAGGAGTATCATGCGAAAGAAGAACCAAAAATATGGAGTAAGAGATGCCTCCTGAAGTAAAAAGTAATATGTTTAGCACTTAAAATACTTACTATTTAACCTGACAAATATGGCTCGAGAATGACATCACAGTAGGAATGAACTTCTTCAGCTCCATCTGGTTTATCGTTCAAGGGATGCTCATAGGAAACTTGAGGAGAAGTAGTTGGAGTTATTATTCCTTCTTCCTAACTAAGTTTCTTCCTCAAAAGTTTCTTTCATTAAGGAGGTATATTAATTAGAGCATTTTTCCTCGTGGGAACTTCTAGAGCAACCTGATTTAGATAAACATGAAAAAAGGTGAAATCATCATCACGGTGACATCTTTTAAAATCGACTAAAATATTAGCTGAAGTGACAAAAACAAAATCCATCTTAGACAAAAGATCAAGTACCATTTGACATATTTCCACAACAAGAGCTAAATTTTAGGGGCTTAATGGCCTCTGGGGGTGGACCAACCATAATAAAGGAATCGCAAGTGGTTTTGGATTTTTAAGAGATTTGCATTTCAAAGGACCTTCGTCCATTTGAGCATTTATTTTTACACTAATATTAAATTTTTGAGTTTTCTTTCCCTTTTTTACCACTTTTGCAACCTCACCGACTGGCGAAAAAGAAGGAAACTTAGTAGGTGGCTCGAGATGGGTGGTACTCAATTCTAACTCTAAGGCATCAATTGAGCAATTTTGAGGCCAAGTTCATTAGGGCCAAAACATTACACAATGTCATAGAGGGGATGAGTCCTAATAAAAGCCGATAATTTCTTGAGCTTGAATGACCAAAAGTGTAAAAGTCATCTCATAAAAACATCAACTTGCCTTTGCCTAGCAGGAATATTTATTCTACCATCAAACTCTGAATAAGAGCAAAGACATTTTGGTGCATGAAGTCAAGATAAGAGGTGGAAAATGAATCATCAACACTACTTTAACAAAGGGAAAGAGGAATTCATTGCTCAAAATCATAGTGTCTCTCACAATGGTGAGGGTTGTAAGCTTCACACACTCTCTGTCTCTCTCCCATTCAGTTAAGGAAGGAAGATGACTGGGTGTATGTATAATAACCAAAACTAATGAGGGGTCATCACTTATAGATGCTTGGAAATTAATTAAACGGACAATATAAGTTTCCTCCTTAAAGAACGACTATCACTTGGCATGAGTTTCCTCGACATAAGGTATAGCGATAAAATCACTATAAACATCTATTATAGGAAAAAAAAAAAATTTATTACTTTATTTGTGATTCCAACTCAATAACCTAGGGTGTCTAATTGGGAACTTATTCATTGGAAGTTCCACTGGGGAAATTTCGATGAACCTGTTGTAAAGGAATCCCATTAAAAGAATAGTGTTGCCAAAATTAGAAACATCACACTTACCAACAGAATGATCCATGACAAATTGGGTCCTATACATATAAGTGTGTAATGAAACCAACAGTATAACAGCCAGAGTAATGGTCACTACATGAAATAACCTAATTGCAAAATTGATTAATTCCTTTCGTAGTTGATCGTTAGGTTTACCAAGAATGAAGAAACGAGAGAGCAAACATAAAATTTAAGCAAATAGCACATAAGGTTGATCTTTATCAAGCCCATATGAGACATCGGTCACTACGTCATTTCCCTTCTTACCCTTAACCTTTTATTCATTGAATAACTTTGGTGGAACCATATAAAAATACTTGATCAACTGAGTAAAAGTTGGATTCGAGGAATCACCTATGCACTCATGACAAAGTTTGTCTAGCTCTTTCGAGATTCAGCTTCATTGTCATCTAAATGTTGATCATTGTATGGGGGGGACAATAGGTCTCTATCCCCATTAACTCACAAACATTTTCTAAAGTAATTATGAAATCACCTCAGGCTACCACGAAGGTGTGGGATATATAGTTCCATTAAGAGATCAATAATTAAAAAGAAGAATTATTTTCGAAAAGGATGAAATCCAAAAACTAATAGGCAACGTTTGAGAGACCCATATTGAGAACAACACCCTCATATTTCTTGTAAATATAAGATGTTTAAGCGAAATAACCTTCCGGTGAACCACCTGGCGCTTCGAACCTAACGTTAGAATAGGAAAAATCTTTTATGTTCAAACAAGACCTTAGAATACCATAAGGAGGTAGGTTACCTCCCTCAGAATGATCCTTTGGTTCCTCAGCCATGAGAAATGGGTCCTTAATCTCCTTCAAGTTCATAGAGAAAGCCTTGCTTTCCCCCCCAAACGTATATCTATTACCAAATAAGGGAGTGCAACAATGGTGGTAAAAAAGGGCCTCCCTCTTTGACAGCCAAACGGCGGGGCTACGCCTAAAATGTCACCAAAATATTTTGTAACTTTGCTTGACGAGGAATTGTGGTAAAAAAAATTAAAAGAGAGAAAATGGTACGATAGGCCTTAGAGAAATAAATCAAAATAGGTTATGATTGCCCAAAGAGAATATAAACAAGAGAATTTTTGTTGCAAAAAAAAATCTTTGCGAAGAGTTAATGGCAGAAAAAATTAAAAGAGTTTAAAGAGAAGATAGAGAAATTTGTTTGTAGAGGGGGAAGAAAGTCTATACATTTCACTTGATTTTTAATCAATTATAAAATAAAGAGACCGTTTGAAGTTTGAGGGAAAATAGTGATCGCACAAACCAATGTCTCAGAGATTATATTGAGACCACACGTAGCAATGGGTGATGAAAGTGTCATAGTTAATGATCTTATCATTTAATGCTAAGACGTGCCAACGATCAATGTTGCACGTGTGAAGTACAAGTAGGGAGAAATAGGCACGTGTACAAATAAGGTTCTTTTATTTAAGGTCTTTCGATAGAAGGCTCTTCAGTTTGAGTTTCATCGCACAAAGGTTTCACGATTTAACACTCCAAGTGGAGAGGTTATGAATAACGAACACTTAAGGTTGGAGGTGATTCGATCCACCTGGAAAAAATATTACAAAGAATCTAAAGTTAGTTGAATGAGGTGTTTTGTTCAGAAATTTATTTCTTGCACAATAACTTTCTCTACAAGGGAGCAAATGTTAGAGGAGCTTTCTTATAGAGATAATTTTCTCAGAGATAGGTTACCGCAAGAGGGAAAAAAGAGTTCATCAGATGTTACATAAAGGATTTTGACCCAAACACTTGAAAGATTGTAAGGACATAAATTTCCAATTGATTCCCTGTATTGTTTTAACCTAATTTCGTGAACAAATTGTGTTTGTAATATGTCATAGGGAGAATTTTATTTTGTCATGATCCCACTTGGTCTATGACGTATTGAAGAAATTGAAGGCGTTGCGGCAAAGCTTCATAGAATTAAATCATGTCAAAGTTTAATTGCTACAAGTTTAATCGTCTTCAAAGTTAAATTCATTCCGAGATCACTTAGGTATGAATGCGTATAATTAATGGTGCTCGGGATTATTTTATAAAAGATACGGATGTAATTTTTATAAAAAAAATGTTTTTAAATGTTTTAAAAGTGTTTTAAAGGTTTACACTACGTTTTATAATGATAAGCTCGTAAAAGAGTTTGACATTTTTGGATCTCTCTTTGGAAGAGACGTTTTAATCAAAAAGTCAAACTTTCACGTTATCGTTCAAACGACATCCAATCTCGTTCAAACGAGATAGGATGTCGCTCGAACGAGTTCCTCAAGTCGTTCGAACGACACATATTTCGATTCGGAATTTAAATCATATTTAAACAGTGTTTTTATAATAATTTCGGTAGTGTGCATTCTGAAAAACAGTATTCAACCAGAAACTTGTTTGCACATGTTTTCTAAGGTTAACAAAGCATAAACACATCCTTAGAGTTTGCAAAGATCCGAGTTATCATTCTTATATGTTTACGTGATCTTGCTGCACCAAAGTTGTTTGTTCTACACATTGAACATCGAAGGGTTTTGCGGTGAAGAAAAGAGAAGGACTTCTTGTTTGACATCGTAGACGAATCAAAGCCATATCGGTGGACACCGAGACATACGTGGACACGTGTGTTGTGGATAGGTATCGTGGAAGACGAAATTTTTGCGTGGGCACTATTAAAGAACGGTTGAAGATCAGAAGGAGCGTCAAGACCTGTGGGGATAGAGTCTTAGTGTAAGGCTAATCTGTCTTTTTAAAACCATTGTTCATAGTGATTGTCTGGCTTGGGCCATCCGAGATTGTTTTCCCGTTTTGGATTTTTTCCTCGTACATCCGGCATTGTGAGTATTCTTTACTTTACTTTACTTGCTTTAATCACTAGATACATGTTTAGAATTAATCATGATAAAATTGGTTTAAAGTAAGAATTGGGTTTTTCACAACTTGGTTTGGTGCATAATTAAAAGTTGGATCTTTTTCGGAGAAAAGTTGGTTTTGAAAGAAAACACACATATTGGGCCACTCACATTTTACAAATTGGTATCAGAGCTAGAAAACATTTTTATTTATTTTGTGATCCCGTGTGTTTGTTTATCTCTCATTTGTTTGTTTTCTCTCTATGGATTCTCTAAGCATTAACGATCTACATCGTTTGAATTTAAAGTTTGCAAATCATATTGAAGTTTTGGAGAAAGAAAATTATAGTCTCAAAAATAGGATTGAATATTTGCAAAGCTTTCAGATTCAAAGAGATATTTGTCGTGAGCACTTTAGTTCCTTGTTTAAAGATATTAATATATTAAAATTGGGCAAAAAGGAGAGTGATGATAGAGTCCTCATTTTAGAAAAAGAGTGAGAGGATTTGAGAAACTCTAGTGTTTGTGTCGTTGAGGAAAATATTTCGATTAATGATTTTGTGGCATGAGAAAAGGCTATTAGGGATAAGTTTGCTCACATTGAGGGGGAGAGAGATAACCTTCTAGGGGTTATTGAAAACTTAAAGAAGGACAGTCAAGACCTATGGGGATCGAGTCTTAGTGTAAGGCTAATCTGTCTTTGTAAAATCATTGTTTATAGTGATTGTCTGGCTTGGGCCGTCCGAGGTTATTTTCCCGTTTTGGATTTTTTTTCTCGTACATCCGGCGTTGTAAGTATTATTTACTTTACTTTAGTTGCTTTAATCACTAGATGCATGTTTAGGATTAATCAAGATAAAATTTGTTTAAAGTAAGAATTGGGTTTTTCACAACTTGGTTTGGTGCATAATTAAAATTTGGATATTTTTCAAAGAAAAATTGGTTTTGAAAGAAAACACACATATCGGGCCACTCACATTTTACAAATTGGTAGTTTTAAAGTTAAAAAATGATTTAAATGACTCGATTAGTGATGGTAGTGGCTTATCTTATTCTAGTGATTCGAATGTAAAGGCCAAAACCATAGTTTGTTTTAGAGCGTCAACCACATCCGAGGTTATTAGAAAAGGTCAACCCAAAGGTCCCATTCCTCGTCGTGTTTTCACATGTTCGTATTGTGGTAGGAAAGGTCACCTTAGGAGTTTTTGTTTTGATCTTAGAAAATACCCTAGGAAGATTAAACGTAGTGTCCCACTGGTTCCCAAAACCCGTTTTGTTAGGTATACACCATTTTGGGTTAGGAAATCCGTTTTGGAGATGCTAAATGCTTCGTTGGTTGATTCTCACATGCATGCACATGATTCATATCTAGCTATTTCTTATGGATAGTAGCTTGCATGTTTTGTCATACGCTTGCCCTTGCATCATGTTTATAATTTTCTAGTGTTATGTTTATCTCTTTGTATTTTATTTTTCACTTGTTTGAGTCTTATATGAAAAATACAAAAATATTTTATTTTTGAGAAAACCTTTTAAAAAGACAAAAATATTTTAGGTTTCTGTTTTTTGAGTTTCCATGTCTAATGTGGCATATTAGTGTGCTTGGACCCCCCCCCCCCCCCCACATCGTTTTATTATCCATGTGGCTAGGACATTTGGTCATTATTATCGATGCTTAGAATGATCTTAACCATTGTTTATAGGATGTTTCGAAGTTGATATGCATTTTGATTCGACTTTGTATATATGCCAACATTGCACACATGCATGAGTTTATATGGATGTTTGACTTCTCTTGCATATTTGAATTTAGTGAGGCGTTCTTATCTCAATCTTGTCATCTATGCGTAAGTAGATTTAAGGAGAAGTGTGCATGTAATAATCGTTTACCGTGAGGATTTTAAATTGGTAAAAATGATGAGTGATTCACGGAAAAGGGATGCGAGAGTTCAAAATTGACTTGTCGTGAAAGCCACCGTTTAAAAGAGCCCCAAAAGAAAATGCAAAATGCTAAGAAAAGGGCAAATAAGATTTTCTCTAAGTTGAGAATGCTAGAAACCTCAAAAGAACTTGAAAAAAGTATATATATATATATATATGAGGGAGTTTGGTTGGAGAAAATTTAAATGGGTTTGCACAACTAATCCTAATGTTGAAACATTGAAATTTCACGCTATTGTTTGTAGAATCGTCAAAATTCTGGATTTGTGTGCATGTAGTATGTTTAGTTCATTAAGCTCACTCTTTAATTTTCATATGGCTATGATGAAGTTTGATGATTTATAGCTATCAATTAGAGCTTCTTTATTGTTTCGATGTGTTGGAATTGTGACTCATTTGTTGTAGTTTCACGCCCATTCAATCCATATCCAGGTTTGAGCACATCGGTACTATGTTTGCATGTAACTCGCATTTTTTTGTTTTTATGAGTTTTTGCATTTTGTGTTAAAAGCTTACTGTTTTAACACTATTTTGCATCTGTCAGGCCCTTCCTGGAATATTTTTGTGGAACTGGGCAATACTTTATAATATTTCTGGGAGAGTGGAAAATTTTGGCAGGTTGCACGAAGTCGTTCAAATGACAACTCATCTCGCGCGAACGACTTATGTACTTCGTTCGAGCGATATCCTCATCTCGTTTGAGCGATGTCCCTGGCTCGTTCGAATGACAGAATCAAAAATGGCTTCTAATTGGTTTGCAGTTCTCAAGTTCAAATTGGTATATTTTTGGTACTGCATAAGGCTTTTTTTTACTAACTGGTTTATATGCAGGTTCGTTTATGTCCCAAATTGATTTTTTGCATATGAGTCCGTTTATCACACTTGATTTGATTGGTATACTCTAGGTGTGATTCCTTGATTTACTAGCTACTAATTTATCATTGCTTGATCATATTTAGCTGGTTGTTTCATGATTATCTAGAGTTTTTCAATTCTCAAATTGGTATCAATTTGATTCACATTGGTTTCATATTCTCATGCTAGATATTTCATATTGGTTTATCTTTTCACCGGATTGTCTATTCGAGACAAAAAGGGGGAGAGATGTGTGTGATGTAGGGGGAGATTTATTAAGCGCGACTATTAATATCTGGATTTACATATTGTTTGATTATATTTGTTTCAAATTGGTATAAAAAAAATTATTCACATGCTTCAAATGATTTGTTCTTATTAGAAATATAAATTGGTATCATTTGTTCCTCCATACTTCACTAGGTATTTGTTTGTTTGTTTCATGTGTGTAGGTATGCTTCAGCGATTTGATATTTCAAGTCTACATCACATCCAGACAGTTCATGCTTGCCGGTGCTACATATTCTAGTCTGTGTCCTATATTTTTGATTTTGGGTTTATGGGATGGGATTTAGGCGTCATACGGCTTGATGACCCGGTTAGGCATTTCACTAGTTTAGTTTTGTCCCGAAAAAGTTAAAGGGGGAGATTTGTGAGGAAATAAATTTCCAATTGAGTCCCTGTATTGTTTGGACCCAATTTCGTGAACAAAACTGTGTGTGTAATATGTCATAGGGAGAATTTTATTTTGTCCCGATCCCACTTGGTCTATGATGTATTGAAAAAATTGAAGGCGTTGCGACAAAGCTTCATAGAATTAAATCATGCCGAAGTTTAATTGGTACAAGTTTAATCGTCTTCAAAGTTAAATTCATTCTGAGATCACTCAGGTATGAATGCATATAATTAATGGTGCTCAGAGTTATTTTATAAAAGATAAGGATGTAATTTTTATAAAGAAAAATGTTTTTAAATGTTTTAAAAGTGTTTTAAAGGTTTACACTACGTTTTATGATGATAAGCTCGTAAAAGAGTTTGACATTTTTGGATCTTTCTTTGGAAAAGACGTTTTAATCAAAAAGTCAAAAAGTCAAACCTTCGCACTGTCGTTCAAACGATATCCAATCTCGTTCGAACGAGATGGGATGTCGCTCGAATGAGTTCCTCAAGTCGTTCGATCGACACATTTTTCGAGACGGCATTTAAATCCTATTTAAACAATGTTTTTTATCATAATTTCGGTAGTGTGCATTCTGGAAAACAGTATTCGACCAGAAACTTATTTGCATATGTTTTCTAAGGTATACAAAGTATAAACACATCCTTAGAGTTTGTAAAGATCCGAGTTATCATTCTTATATGTTTACGTGATCTTTCTGCACCAAAGTTGTTTATTCTACACATTGAACATCAAAGGGTTTTGCGGTGAAGAAAAGAGAAGGACTTCTTGTTCGACATCGTAGACGAATCAAAGCCATATCGGTGGACACCCAGACATACGTGGATGCGTGTGTTGTGGACAGGTATCGTGGAAGATGAAATTTCTACGTGGGAACTATTAAAGAATGGTTGAAGATCAGAAGGAGCGTCAAGACCCGTGGGGATCGAGTTTTAGTGTAAGGTTAATCTGTCTTTGTAAAACCATTGTTCATAGTGATTGTCTGGCTTGGGCCGTCCAAGGTTCTTTTCCTGTTTTGGGTTTTTTCCTCGTACATTCGGCGTTGTGAGTATTCTTTACTTTACTTGCTTTAATCACTAGATGCATGTTTAGGATT
Organism: Sambucus nigra; assembly: GCA_949130495.1. Taxonomy (NCBI): domain Eukaryota; kingdom Viridiplantae; phylum Streptophyta; class Magnoliopsida; order Dipsacales; family Adoxaceae; genus Sambucus; species Sambucus nigra. The sequence continues at coordinate 56,639,978 of OX422214.1, forward strand.
AATCAAGATAAAATTGGTTTAAAGTAAGAATTGGGTTTTCACAACTTGGTTTGGTGCATAATTAAAAGTTGGATCTTTTTTGGAGAAAATTTGGTTTTGAAAGAAAACACACATATCGGGCCACTCACATTTTACAAAGATCAAGTCCTGCAGAACCGAATAAGCTCAAAGCATAACTAAAGAAGTTTTAGTTCAAGGTTATTGAAGAAACAACTCTCGAGAACATAGAGAACGAAATAACTCCACACATTCTCGCACGCTGCTAAATAGCTCATTCGGGGGAGCATGCCATAACTAACCACAATCTTTCATGATAAATAATCCTCATGTCCACTAATGTAAAAATAATTATCTAATATAAAGGAATATTACTTTCGCACACGATCCCATCCTGGAAAAATTTATATAATGTAATAGGGATTATGATCAATATGCTTTACTAGAATAATACTTCTCCTCATACTTTAAGACTAATTTATTCCATTATTAACAGTTTTAGTACTTGGCTTTGTGCGGTTTACTAGCAGAGGCATCCCAAGGAGAAAACAGGAGCTCGAGGTCCCGCGAACTTCCAATCGAAGAAGGAGAAAAAACTTAGATAGGGTGAAATTATATATAAAGATAAGAGATATTAGAAAATAGACTTTAAGATACTTGAAGGGATTGAAAAAGAGTTCTAAGAACTATAAACACTTAGATTATTTGAGAATTTGATCAAGATTTGAGAAATTGTAAACATTAATTGTCATTTTAAGTAAAATACAACTCCAGCTCTTGTGGATTTAGCCTAAATTGGGTGAACCAAATTATTTATTGTGTTATTTGTAGTTGATTCCTCTTCTAAGTATATTTCAGCACACCATTGGGTTTGATTATCATCACTTTTCCAAAGTTAATTTTGACATTACCATCTATAAGTGTTACGCCTTAGTTTTACTACAAATACCCAACTTACAAGAGAAATTATCAGTTCCTCTTATTACATAAAGAGAAGTTCTCTCTTACACTATTCAAACCTCTTCATATAATAATTTAGGCAAAATTGTTTAAAGATCTCTAGGAGTGATTATAGCACGAAATCAACTTGGGTTTCCCCATTAATTTCAGATCCAAACACCTCGAGTTATCCTAAGATGGACATCATCTTTAGAACTTGTTAGCGTATGGTAGTACCCCTTGACATCTTAATGTTGACCAATGTTGCCATGATCTCTAAATTTCATCTACGATTATAATGCTCAAACATATCCCTAAGGTTCATAATCATGTCATAAGCAGTGGACATCTGTTAATGCTCATGCTGTAACATATTAGTTATAGAGGCCAATATATAGTAATATACCATCTAATCAGTCTTTTTCCACTTTTGGTAGGTTTGGAAATCCCTTTCGAGTTCCCCTTCCTCTCATTTGGCAAGGTAGGTGTCTATCAAGACAAACTTAAAGTCCTCAGTAGTTTGGACAATGTCTAGGTTTCTTTTTCTGTCCATATAGTTCATGCTAGTTAACTTATTATCCTTTAAGATTGAAGCTAGTGAGTTGAATGATAATCCAATTTTGAAATATGAGAATCATAAAATTTTGAAAAATGAATTAATTTCAAAATATACGTATGAGAATTTAAGTTCGTTTTATTTTAGATCAGATCCTTCACCACTATTTTAAAGTAAAACCCTCTTGACATCCTAGTTCCCTTATGGAGTGCGATTTCTCATTTGGGAAATTAAATCACCCCACCTTAAACTAGACACACTTTTGTCTTTCAATTATGCACCTGAATAGTTTAGGATATTTTCTCCATCATACTTGAATAGTTAACGATGTTTGGTCCCACAATTAATGGCAGTGACTCCGTTAGGGAGGATATGATTAATTATGTCTAAGTGTATGCCATCAATTAATTCTTTGAAATAGAACTCGCTCGTGATGAACTTCCCCATTAGAAGGATAAAATTCACTCACATGATAAATCTCATAATTATAACTTAAGAGTTTTCATTAACCCTTGATGTCTTGATTAGTTCCGTCCATTGAGGGGCCTGACTAGCTGGCATGAGGAATCAATCACCTTCTTGATTTATTAAAACACTAATGGAGAACATGGAATTTGTGTTGAAACCCTCTCCTACTTAATATTTTAAAAAGTTGAGGTTCTGAAAAAATATCTATTCAATTCTAAAGATCGAATTTAAATCCTTGGTAATTTTCTGTTTTTCTTGTATGAAACAAATAGCTTGATCTCACATTTTGATTTATTTGAATAAAAATATAATTTATAATTTTTGAAAATAAAAAAATTCAAAAATCTCAATTTAAATCATACTATAAAAGTTAATTAACTTGATTTTAATTCAATTTAGAATAAAATAAAACATAAAACAAATTTTAGAGAAAATTAGTGATCTAGTCCAGTATCAAAATAAATAATCAATGTGGTCCGTAAAACAGGTGTCCCTAATTAGCACACGAATTACGCAACACAATTTAAATAAAAAGGCATGAACCCAATTAGAAAATAAAGTAAACAATAATAAATGTCCTTTCCATCATGTCCTAGAGATCTTCTTGAAGTAAAACGTTCAATTCTAAGAGTCCATGTTGTAGAAGACTTCCTTTGACAAATAGTCTAACTTGAAGTAGACTTCATCATAAACAAGAGTTGTTGATAGTATTGATCACTTGAATTTGATACTCTTCGTTATGGAAATAATCTGGGGAAGAAACACCATGAACAAAAATCTAAAACCACCATTAAAGGCAAAACATCTCGAGTGACAGCTAGGGATCGAGCGATCGGCCCTGTCGATATTCATCGTCTTCGTCCTCTCAGGTTTGCATGCAAAAACCTCTATAGCCATTCCTAACTACATGAAACACCATGAAAACTTTGGCAAAAATTAAAACCAACCTTAGTACATGATCCTAAGTGAATAGAAACATTACATCCCCTATCAATTACCTTCAAACACAAAGATATCAAATTATTATAAAAAAAATTAAATCTTATAACCATATTGAATAGAGATGTAAAAAATAACTACAGATAAACCATTGTAGGATCCAATCACACATAACAATAATGCATTACTATGATATGATGAATATACACAAAGAATCAATGTAAAACCATGTTAGTACAAAATTATATACAAAGATATACCCTCAAGTTTGGACAAATGGACCTTTCCAATGGGTGATTAATCTAAACCAAAGGATCTGAGAAAAAAATTTAGGGATCGATATGGAAATTTTATTAATCAAACATAGGAAAGAGGTAAAATTAAAAACTAGGCTTGAAAAAAACTAAGGATTTAGAACACAATACATTTATGAATCAGGTTCCAATTTGACGGGGAGAAAATATTTGTTGTAATTTAGGGTTGCCCAATTTTGGATATCCAAAACCTTTCTTAAAACCTCTAAATGCAAGGATATAATAGTGTATGATTATCCACAAAGGCATGTAGGCATGTGGACACCTTTTGAGATCAAAACCTTTGCTAAAACTTGAGATGTGGTAGCCTCCTTCACTAAAAACGTGAACAATATTTTCTCTCACCCTTCTCAAACCCTAATGATAAATAATGATGATTAAAACCTTTTTCCCACACATTTACATACAGGTAAAAAAGGTGGAATTGGGCTAAACTATATTTTTTTAGAGTTTAAGCCTAATTACATGGGTAATAGATTACATTAGGGACTCAAGACAAATAATTAAATTAGCTCCAATTAAATACTCAAAAATTGCAAATTACATTTATCGTAATTTTATATCCTTTCTTTATTTAATCATAATTAATTTCACTAAATAATTATGATTGCACTCCAATTTAATTGTCTCATAAATCATTCATATCTTATTTTCAAATTTGATTGTGGTACATAATATGATTCTCCGTGTTAAGTTTTTGATACCTACTTGGTTAAATAAATTTGTTGCAGATTGACTTTGACCAACGTCTAATCAATTCCTTAATTCTTACACTTAACTTATTTTGCTAATCCACCTAATTATAAATAATCCACTGATCAGTTTTACTAGTGAAAACAAATCTTATGAGTTTATAAAGGGGTGTCACATTCCTAGGTATCCCCAGATGCAGATTCTTCCGAATTAAAATTTCATACCTACTTAAATAATTATCACACAATAGATGGAGATCATTTGATTCAATCTAAGATTTTATTTCACCCACAACAATCAAATAATCAAACACATAAGTATTCCTATCTTCATAATTCCTTGGATTAAGAATATATGTATCCTTTGCAAATGGTGCTTAATTCTTAATCAAGACAACCCTTATACTAAAATCTCATGGATGGTCCTATTTGATACATTCCTGGGATGTACAGATAACAATCCTCTATTGAACTATCATACAAGTTCTCAAGCCATTGTGAAGATTCCCAAGTTTGAGATAAGGTATTGGGATTGCATCGCAACCATTTCGATAGATGGTAAACTTCCTATCTAAGTTGTTAACTTTTCAATAGTGCTAGAAATGTAATTCCAATCTCCTTAAGATCAACCTGAAGCTCACTCACAGAATTTCTACTAAGCTATATTAATTGGCATTTATATATGAAACAATATATTTAAAAAATAAAAAGCATTCTCACAAACTTGATTCTTATTCAAATATGAATACAATCCCTTGCTATTCAATAATAAAATGTTTTACACGTGGTTTTAGACATAAATCCTAGCATTTACATCCCTGCGCAAATTACTCGAATAACCAGTTGGAGTCTTTAAGTTGAACAACATGTCTAGGAGGATTTTTTCTCATTAGTAACAATGGTTTAAGCGCCCGTAGGAATCGCGTTTCTTCCTATTGTAGGATCAATTTTTAACCATAATTTGTTCATCTCCTGTAGATCCCAGCGCACCTTCAATCCATCTTTTAAATGAGATATGCCCAGACATGTTCCTATCAGATGCTCCAAAAAAATTTTATTTAGGCACATCACATCATCTACATGCCTTAAGAGATTCTTTTCCCAATACGAAAAGTCAACTAATAAGACCGCCTAGACCATGCCTTCATTTTATTAGGATCCTTAGAATACTCCCTAGATTTTTACTTTTAGTCAGCAAGCCTAGGGTGTTTGATTACAAACCTTTTCCCTTAAGTTTCAACCTTCGCCTTCTCCTTGATTTAATAACCAGAAAGTCGAATAGGTTGCTTCCTACGATTGTAATCGACAAGAAAAAGGTTAGACTTGTCCTTACTAAAAGGGTACTTGTTTAACAGAAATCTACGATAATGGGCATAACTTATCTGACCATTTTGACGTATCCAAGTGGAACTAGTTTCTTCCCCACATACGGGACATCCATAATAACCATGAACATTGCAAACGAATATGGTCTTATTGTCAGAAAGTGTGAACTCTTAACCCTTATGAGTCTCAAACTCTCTCATACCTTTATCCTTCAACTCTTTCAAGTTATTGAATTAACAGGAGTAAAAAAATTTCAATATCATCGCTGGGAGCCTTTGTCGTAGGTTTCAATAATTACTATAATGTGAACTATTTTATTTTACACAATGTTGGAGGGAAACCTAAAGGTGCCAAGAGAACTAACCAATAACTCTGATTAGTTATTAAATTATCAAAAGGGTTAAACCAGTTGATTGATAATCCAAGATGGACATTGTGTAGTTCCTTTTTAAATTTAGGGCATCATGCATTACAAAGTTTCCATATAATTTAACCAATGGGATTCCACATGAGATTACCACCCACCTCAACTTGAGCGTGCAATGGCATGGCCTCTGTTATCCATGTCACAGTGAAAAATATTTTTTTAATCGTGTTTGAGGGGAAAATACTTCAATACCTTCTGCGGAACTTGCGAGCACTTGCAAAATTTAGTGGGTTTTTATTTCCACTATCGTAAATCGTATATCTTGTCTCGTTGTATACAGAAAACTTATCCATCAGTTCGTGTTCGTTGAAGTACAATATGAAATCATACTTACATATATGAATATATTTGTACTTCAAATCCAAACCCTTCAAGATCTTCTTCATGGTTGGATAATTATCTAATAACATGTTCTCTTTCAGGAGAATGTCTTTAACCCACTTAAGAATTTTGGTTAGGTTGCTTCTCAACAAACCGAACAAACTCTTTAATTTATGTAAAACAATCGATGCATATAATGTCAAGTAATCTTGGTCATAAATTTTATACAAAGGTATAGCTACATCGGTTTTCAACCATATATATTCCCAGTCTTCGAGTAATTTATCATTAACTTGGTTATAATGAACATTATTCGAATTTATAGATTGGTGGTTTTGATAGTGGTGCTCTCCTTAATCATCATCAATTAGGTTGGTTAAAGTACTATATGCTGGCGAATCATTCACCACTTCTATTCGTTCAGGTACCGGTAATTGTTCAAGAACATATGGTACGTTCTTTTCCCTATGGAATGTCCATATCTTATAGTCTTGTGACATACCCCGCCATAGTAAATGTAGCTCCGTGTATTCTAAATACTTAAATTTTCCATTCATACAATGAGTGCATGGACACGGGGTCTTGTCACAGTGAAGATTTTTATCTGCTTATTTAAAAAATTCACAAACTCTCTTTACATGCTTATCAGACACCCCAATACTTTATCCAATCCCTCTTTGTATTGTGAGAAATCCATCAAAGTGTCTTCAAAATGAAATTCACCAATATAAATAGGATAAAAGGAAGGTCTTATTGCATATAAGAACTCTTAGTTAATAATTCAAGCAAATTCATTCAAATTCATTTCACCCAAGTATTCAATCAATATGAAATAAAATTGAACAAATTATGTTGTCATTAAAAGCCATAAAATTAAAACTAAAATAAATTAAGATTGCATCACATGTCACACAAGATTAAAATAATTATAAACTTGTCATAAAATATGAAAGAACATTACAAACTTGCCCAAAAATAAAACATTGTTCCTTGCATAATCTTCACCTATAAATAAATTTGTCAGGAAATAAATCCCTTCTTATACTCCTACAATGCATCCCGCTTACTCATGTGCTCAACAAGAAAATTCTCATATTCGTAACCCCAGTAGATTACATTCATCAATATCTTAGCCTCATATATTTGCAAAGAGTGGCTGTGCACGATTATTTTTGGATTCGTAAAAGGGAACGTGTATGTGCTAATGACCTTGGTGGTATTTTTCAAGTCACCATTGATGGACGATGATGGTGCTCCGAAAGATGCTGAAACTAGTGGTTGAGAGGGGAATGTTAGAGGAGGAATTTAGGAGGGGAAACTTTTAGGCGCAGGAGAAGGAAAACCTTAATGCATGAACTAAGGTCCGCCTTATTATTGACTAAGAAATTGGCATAATTCCTTAATTTCATTTCTCAGTTGCCCCAACGTATTGGTAACAAATATCATGTGCTTCTTAAGACCTGAAATTTCTCCTTTCATAGTGGCTATTCTTTTATCTAGATCGACATGTGACACATTGTTGCAGAGAGCTTGTGCAATAGAGGTGTGATGTGCAGTAATTTTGTCCTCATCATGTTGGATCCCACACCTCTTGTCTTTCCCATTTTATCCTTCCTAAGTACCTTAGATATGGCATCTGAGTTAATGTCAAAGGGTTTGCACGTGGACTGACTACTCCTCATGACTTTTGTCATTTCTTGTAGTAAAATATTATATTTAAGACTATCATTTCAACTTTAACTTAATAGAGCGCGTATTTATATGATCACTAAATTCAAAATCACGAGAGTTAGAGACAAATTATCTAAGAATTTATCGGTATTTTTATCCCGTTGGGAATGCAAGTACAAGTTGACCCAATTAGGGTCAGTCCCTTTTTTCGGAGTCTCCTTGATCCATTCTACCCATTCATCCTTCGAATCATTATATAATTTGTACCTAAGTTTGTGGAAATCAACATTTTTTTCCTTTTCTGTCCTCCTCCCTTTGGTCAAGTTTTTCTCCCTTGCGTCCTTCTCCAAGAAGTCATTCCATTAGCTAATGGGAATTTCAACATTTTGTGAAACTTTGTCTTTCAATCCCAAAATGTCAAAACTTGATGTCTGCGTCGATAAGTGAACCTTTTGAAGGTTTTAATTGATAGGTTATCAATTGATCATCTACTTGATAAAAAATAAAAAAATTTAATCAGGTAGAAATGTAAAATGTCTACAAAGTTTATTCCACATGCCATCCTTTATGACACAATCATCATTCTTCTAGTTATCTACCCCGAATTCCCATAGTCATCTTTTCGAGAGCCAAATGGCGGGCTTTAAAAGTCTACGCATCTATTTTGTTACTGGTAACATGCCCGTAATGAAGAACCCAATGTGATTATTATCCTACGCTTGGGGCTTACTCGGTTATGGGCATTGGAGGAGTTGGATTAATAAGGGTTTGTGGAATTCAAAGACTTGGAGACAATGGAGATGTATTAGTATAATAAACATTGGGGGGAGTAGATTCGAGAATTCAGGTGTTGAATAGGATACGAATGAGATGGAAGAGGACTGTTATTATTTGGTTGATTATTAATGTTCATGTCCGACATTTCCTACGAACAAATTAAAAAAATTATCCAAGAATGTATGAAGATCATGTTTAGGGCTATACACACACACACACACACACACACACACACACACACACACATATTTTCAAGAGCATTTGAAACATGATCGGTGTATATTATTTCCATCTACTTAGTACTATTTTTTTATAAATGTGTGAAAAATATTTGCATGTTAAATAAGGTGAAAGCATATCTATGATTGATGTACAAATATCTGTGACAGGAAATCGAAATCCTTTATACTTTAAGTTTTTTACAAGGTCATATTTAATTTGCATATGTTGTAAGACATTACAATCTAGATGAATGTCTTGTTTACGAAATTGTACCCACAATGGATGAATATTTTTTGCTTCCTTTTCTAATAGTGTCACTAATGTCAGTGCATAGTGAGGGTTATGAATGCAAAATATATTCTTTATTTCCTCATCCCAACAATCTGGTAAGGAAAATATAATACGATTGAATAAGTTTATGGGGGATTAACTACATGATTTGTAAGGTAATTAAACTGTTCAATTTTCCTATTCCCATACTCATAGATAAGAATTCTCTCTATATGACGCGTGGTAATAAAAGAGGTTTTTTCGCAGGCTAATTATATCATCTCGACCATCCTTTGAAACTAATTCTTACCATGGATTATTTTTTTAAGAAGATATATAAAAGGAGGATGTGAATATAACCTGTGTTTTCTAAGGTGAATGAGAAGATCAATATCTATAAAAAAAAATCAAGTGAAGATATCCTTAATTCGTACAATATCAATATCAACTAAATAATATTTTCCAATTTATCAATCAAACACAACAAGTCCAATTTAAGTTCTATATTAATTAAATTAATCCTAAAATTACTATTTATCCACTAATGTGTAAGCCATTCCACCAATTTGTATTCACCCAGACATTAACCACTTAAGGAAGGGGGGAACACAATCACAACAGTAAACCAAGAAGATATATACAATAATAAGATCATGGGGGTGAAGAATCACACTGGGACGTGCTCAACCCCGTGCAACTATAATTAATAAAGTATCCAAATCAGAGAAGAATCCTTCAACTCAATCCATTTTAATAATTGATCATGATAAGGATAAGTTTGAGTTCTTAGGGATACATATTCACAGGGCTTAGGACTTCCCTAACCTGCCTTATAAATACAAAATATCCCCATGTGAGCGGGACATGCATCACTATAACGTTGATTTGTACCCGGATTAAGTTTTTAAGAAATAAACAACAAATTCTAGCACCTCGTGGACATATGCACGTTGACAAACCATGAACATCTTATATTCTTTGTGTGATCTCATTATTTTCTATCATTTTAAATCGTATTTGGCTTATGTCATTGAATACCATTACTTGTAGCAAATTACCACATACAATTGGCGCCATGTGTGAAAACGATTTCAATTTTTTGCCACTAGCCAATTTTGTGAGATATCTCACTCACCCAGACAAGATCACTAAAATCTCGATGACCAAGAAGGTCATCACCATCATAGTTATGGAAACCATGAGGGTCTCCATCTTGACTATAATAGCTATGAAGACCATAAGGGTCGATAACCATATCCCTTGCCCAAAAGGGTCAAGTCGGAGATTAATGACTATCACCGACGCCTTAATGCAGGTTACCATCCACAGGTAGAGAGTACAAATGAAAGTGATGAGACCAACCAATCTAACCAGATCTCAAGGCTCATTGACAACTATAAAAAGCATCTTTGAGATGAACTTGATGCTAATAAGCATCAAAAGGAGCAGAATACTACGCTTTAATGATGCCTGGAAAAGTTATAAAGAGACTGCTAAAGGGAAAAGTGAAGTCATGGTCGTAGGTCGCATATTCCTAGTCCTCAGGAGAGAGGAGCTCATAGTCGAGGGAGGAGCAACCAATGACCAAAGTAATCTTCTCCTCGTGATAATTCATGTGAGCAAAGATCCCTCCCTGGAAAGCGAAGAGGAGAGAGAGAACTTTATGATTTCATCATAACAGAAGTGGATAGGTACCCTGATCATCAAGGATCACGTATGACCAAAGATCTCACCAGAGGGGCCATGGTTAGCCATATGAAATCACCATTTATTTGGGCTATAAAGTAGTTTAATCCTCCCAAGAATTTTACTACTTCATGTTTCAAGATCGATGACAAGAAGGCGGATCCCACCGATCATGCCGGACGTACCATCGGGTAATGGTGGCTTTGGAACACCAGCAAAGGTTTGACATTCCAAATATTTCCCTCCAACCATGGAGACAATGCTTGAGATTGGTTCGAGAAGTTTTCAGAGTGGTCGATCATGTCCTTTAATCATATCACCAAGGCCTTTACGAATAGTTTTATCACAAGTCGTGCCCATCCTAAGTAGATGGACTCAATTCTTATGATGAAAAAGAAGCCTTATCAGATAATACGCGAGTACTTTAAAAGGTACTAGAATGTGTATAACAAAGTGAAGGAATACTCTAAGTATGTCACGATGGCTTCCTTTATGATTGGACCATTAAGCAGTTTTATGCGTCATCAGTCCCTCACTAAGAGGGAGGCCATTACGATTAACAACCTCATTGATAGAATTAAAAAATATGCCAAGGTTAAAAATATAGTGGACAAAGTTGTTTAGGAAGGCAATCAGCCAAAACAGTCTAGGAATAAGGACAGGGAATAAATGAGTAAGAAATGAGGGAAAAGAAAAATAGGAATTAAAAGAGAACTGAGAAGAAGGATCCCTAAAATCATTTAAGGCCATCAACAAGGTCTTTATTGAGCTGATATGTAATATCTTTTACAAGATCAAAGGATGGAAGTGCTTTTAATGGCCTGAGAAGATGATAAATGATCCTAAGAAGAGGAACGTGACACTAAGGTGTGCATACCATTAGGATTAAGATAACAAGATGGATAATTTCAAGGCCCTGAAATCTCATTGAAGGAATTGGCCCAAGTCAGGCACCTCAATAAGTATATTATAAGAAGGAAGATCAGGTACAACTCGTGCGAGACCAAAGACTATATAATGTACTGGATGAAGACTTGGGCCATGAGTTTGCAGTCATTTAAAGGGAATCAAAACAAGTCAGATCAAGAGAAAATCCCTCAAGATGGAGGTAAATAATCTCAAACCAATGATAGAGGCATTCCAGATCGACCAGGGCAATCCTGGTATGGGAAAACATCAGCGACTTAAGGAGATAGATTATTCTAAGTATATAGTATTCATCGATGACAATTTGGTTCGAGTAAGGACTCCCCATCATGATGCTCTAGTAATCACTCTCAGAGTTTCTAACTGAGACTTGGACAAGATGTTGGTGGAGTAAGGGAGTTCCTTAGAGGTGATGTAACTCAAAATGTTAACCAAATTGAATTTGAAAGAAAAAGACCTGCAAAAAGCTACAATGTCCCTAGTCGAATTTTCTGAAAGGATGACCATGCGCTTTGGGAAAGTTGTTCTCCTGTTAGAGAATGATGGATCTCCAAGTTAATTAAGTTCCCCGTAGTACACATAAACCCCTCTATAGGGCTATAATTGGTATAAGCTAGTTGCATGTGATAAAAGAAGTACCTTTCAACTACCATCAGAAGTTCAAATATTTTACTAACAAGAGGATAATACAAGGAGAATCAGGTCCTAAATCGAAAGTTTTTTACAGCTACAATCTAATCAAAATAGGAGAAGAAGAAAGAAAAAGTTAAAGATCTAACAGAGGGATGTGCCCTCTAAGTAACAACTAAATTATGGGCAACATGGTGTTGAGGAAACCAAGGTTTCTCAATTGATAGGGTCATGGAGCCTCTTTAAGAAGTGGGTTTTTACAATAGTTAACCTCAGAAGAAGTTTTTCATTGGTAACACCCTAGCTGAGAAGGAGAAAGAATAATTGGTTATTTTTCTCAAAAATATACAAGACGTTTTTTCTTGGCAACCGTATGATATGTCGAAAATTGACCAATATGTGTTATGACACAAACTTCATGTGAACCCATATCATCTATCAGTGACCCAAAATGCGTGAAGAACATCACCCGATAAATCAAGGGAAGTAGAGGACGAATAGGTGAAACCTCCGATGGAGCAGTCCGCTAAAAAAGTTGAATTCCTCGCGTGGCTATCAAATCTTGTCATTATGAAGAAAAACAATGGTAAGAGTCTGTATAGACTTCACTGACCTCACCAAAGCAAACTTAAAAGATATTTTTCCTTCAACCAAGATAGAGTTAGTTAACATCACCACCAACCATCAGCATATGAGATTCCTCGACGTATACTCAAGATATAACCAAATCTCGTTCGGTCCTGACCAAAAGAACACTTATTTCATCACCACATTAGGACCATACTGCTACAAGGTGATGTAATTCGGATCAAAGAACGCTAGGTAAACCTATCAAAGGATTGTGAATAAGATGTTTAAATAAAAATTAGGGTATTCAATGAAGGTGTACACAAGCGATATACTTGTGAAAAGTATTAATGAATAAGATAACCTTGTAGGCCTAGAGAATGTTCCTTCGAGGTTAATTCATGGAAGTTCCACAGATATCTAGTCAGACAGAGGGAGATTTAGGTGAACCTTGACCAACTCGAAGCGATTAAAAAGGTGCAAAATTCAATCACTATGTGCGAGGTGAAAAAGCTAAATGGCATTATCGCTGCACTTAATATAGTCATATCACTATCTTCATAAAAATGTCAATCTTTCTTACAACTATATAGGAAGCAAAGGAGGGAGACGAATACACCCAAGAATTTAAATAAATAAATAAGTACTTGAGTTGACCGCCACTTCTAATGATCCCTTACGGAGGTATCAAATAATATAGTTAATTGGATTCTGGTTTGTGAAAATAACGGAGCTAGGTTCCCATCTATTATCCAAGTAAAACCTTGCTCAATGCTGAGAAAAATACCTATCATTGAAAAAACTTGTGTACATACTAGTGATAGCCTCTCACAAGTTAAAATATTACTTTTAGGTAACACGATATCGCCATAACCTCCTTTCCCCTGAAGGCAGTACTCTGTAAGGCCGACCTATTTGGGCAGATGTCCAAGTGGTCGATAGAGATAGGGAGGTTGTATATACAATTTTACCCTAGGATGTCAATCAAGGGGAAAGTTATGGATGACTTTATAATTGAATTCTCCAGCATCCAGGAACTGGTAAAGATTGACACTGAGAGTAAGGAGAATACTCAGCAATTAATAAAATAAGGGGAACAATAGATCCTTTATGTCGATAGAGCCTCCAATTCTAAGGGGGAAAGAGTAATGATAGTACTAGTGTCACTAAATAAAACTGTCCTCAAGAAGGAAATGTGCTTGAGATTTGAAGCTTCCAAAAATAAAGCGAAGTATAAAGCCTTGATCGAAGGGTTAAATAAGGCACTCTCCCTAGGCGTTCGTCACCTTTACGTCTTTTATAACTCAAGACTGGAATCAAATCAGATATCAAGAGATTATAATACTAAAGATGAGATTATGTCTTCATAACTCGAGTAAATGAGCGATTGGTCGCTTAGTTCAATCACGTATAAATACAAAAGTTACTAAGAGGGAACAACAGTCATGAAAATTTCTTAGCCACACTCGCATCGGATATAAAGGGAGATTTAAAACAAACAATTCAATTCAAGTACCTTGATCAATCCAGCATCAATAAGGGGAAGTTGGCTGAGCAGGTTACGGTCATCAATAGGGCCCCAAGTTGGATGGATATGATAATTTGTTACTTGAAAGAGGGTGTTCTGGATGATAACAAGAAAGAGGGGCATAAAATTAGAGTAAAGTCTAATTGATTCCATTTGACGAGAGGCGATAAGATTTATCGACGCTTTTTTTAGGACCATATCTGTAATGTGTTCACATAGACGATTTTGACCAGACCCTCTACGCGTTGAATGAACGGATATGTAGAAGCCACACCAGGGGAAGATCACTAACTTTCAGGGCTATACAATAAGAGTACTAGTGGTCGTACATACAGTAAGATATGGTCGCCTAATTTGAAAAAGAATAAATTACCAACTCTTCTAACCTTTAATGCGTCAACTATTAAGGGGACTCAAATCCCTCACAAGTCCTTGACCTTTTGTGCAACGAGGACTAGATATTATTGGTCCACTACCCCTTACTTCCTGCAGCAAAAAGTACCTTTTGGTCAACAAAGACTATTTCTCTAAATGGGTAAAAGGATAATCGATGGTGAACATATGAGATGTTGATATGATAAGATTTATCTCGAGGATTATCATAACTCATTTTTAATATTCCTCGTATCATCATAATGGGTAATGGGATTCATTTTGAAAGTATCCTTTTTCAAGGTTTTTATGACGAGTACAAGATCAGGAACTAAAATAGTTCAGTGGCCTACCCCCAGAGCAATGGGTAAGCAAAAGCATCCAACGAAACAATCCTTAACTAGATTATGAAGAGGTTATAAAAAGAGAATTATGCATGCATTGACCAGCTTCCCCGCGTTATATAAGAATTTTGAACTATCTTTAGGATCCATCAAGGAAATACTATTTATCTTAGCTCATGGGATTAATGTTGTCATCCATATTAAGACATTTCTGCCAACTGAGAAGTCCTCTTTAGTCCACCAGGATCTCGATAAAGAAACGATCAGTGCAGAGCTCGACCTAGTTGATAAAAAAAGAAAGTTATCCCTTACAAAGATTGCCTTGTATCAATAGCAGTTGTCTAAGCAATACCGAAATTCTGTTACTAAAGTCGTTTAATAAAATTAAACTATTTAAGTAACTCTGAACAGTTTTTTGAAGAAACTCTTTTCTTAAAAACCAAAACTATTTGAACACAAGATGTGTTTTATAAAAGTATGTACGAGATCTATTCAAGATTTTATCAACATGTTTATAAAACAGTTTAAACAAACTTTAAACTCAGAACAACCAAGAATGAGATGAGAAGATGTATAAAGATTAAGAACAAGATTTTTTACGTGGTAAAACCTCACCCAACTGAGGAAACATCCACGACTCCCTCTACGGAGTAAAACAAAAATTTCACTATAAACAAATTTTAACAGTTACAAACTATATAACAAACATGCATACAACTCAGACCTATATAAGTTTAGGAATGTACCCTCTGGTGTCCTTATAACTTCTCTGCAGTTCTGATTGTTGATGTTGTTTTCCCAGTTTGTTAACTTCCAATTTGTTCAAGTTCTTTACGTCGACTCTTGTTGACAAGATCTTACTACCAACACTTTTCGTGTGGTAGGGTGAAAGTGTTTGTGGAGGTGCTCTCTAACACATGCATGCACACACACACACACACACACTTATGTACAATCAGTCCTAACAAATTACATATAAGATTATATGCAGTGACTTTTCTTTTTCTCTCTTCTCACAAAACTTAACCTTTTTTACCTTTAAAGCAATTCCAGAATCCACGGCTATCTTGCTCAGAAGACGTATCAAGATCTTAATCAATCTCGGATTTTGAAAAGATTTTTGAGATTGAAAACCACTAAGTGCGATTCCAAACTAGGTCAAAGGTCTTGTTTCAAGAGAACTAGAAACAGAAAACATTATTGTTGATTTCAAAGTTAAAAAATTATTTACAGAAAGCAAATCAACAATATATTTCTCAAGCTGAGAAATAAAAAATGCAAACTAAGTGTAATATACCATAAAGAACTCAGATCTGAAATTTCTATATGCCAGAAAAATAGATCTAAGAAAAATGATTAAGTTGGAAACAAGATCTAAAGAACGAAGAGGTTACATCAACAAACCAACTCTCAATTCACCTCTCAAACACTCAAACACTCAAGGTTGTGTTTGGGAAAATACAGGGGTTTGAAGGTTTATTTTTGCTTTGAACTGTTTGGACGATTTAGGGTTAGGGTTAGGTTTTCTAACTCTTTCTCTCTCTTCTCTCTCTACTCTCTTTTTTTCTCTCAAAGGATGAAATGGCAAAAAGTCTCTGAATGCTGAGAGTAGGAGCCTTTTATAGGAGGTCGAGAAGGTTCGAGAATGAGGATTGAAATCAAGGGATCAGATTCAGTCAAGGTCAATTGACTTGGATCCAATGGTTCACGATAAGTGGTGATAAAAGTTCTCCTAATTGTCTCATAAGGGGTTCACATGGATTAAAAAAGGAGACATGCAGATCGTTGATAAAAATGATCCAAGGGATGAAAATGATCATTGGTTTAGTCTCAGCAAAGAAACACACTTCCCACCAATCAGAAGACAACACATGTTGGCATATAAGACGAGATAAAACGCGCGTCTAAAGTTAATTAAAATCACACCCTCAAGTCTCTTCCGCTTTCGGATTCTACCCAAGGTAACTTTAGGCCAATTAAACCAACAATATGAAATAGAAGATTGACCCCACAAACTTTTAAAACCAAGTTTTAATTAATAAAACCTTACTTTAAAAAGTTTATAAAATCCCAAAAAAAATATTTAAAAACCAATATTAGGGATTTAAACACACTTAACATATATACACACATTATTATGCAATATGAGATGTATATAATCCATTCTACTGTGTGTGAGTGTTGGTAATGAGGTCTAAATCACTTCAATCAATGATGAAATAGTAGTGCAAGCTCTGGGGTTCTTTGGATTCTAGGTTAGACATAATTTTGTCACAATTTCCAAACTAGATGAACACTTATACAATATAGACTCAAGTGAGTCAAAAGTATAAGGTGCTTCAATCTCCCCCTTTGGAAATATGAGACAAAATCTCCTTTGAGTCATCTAGAACTCGTAGGGCAACAAGAATGAGGAAACCTATTCCTACAAAAATCTATCTACCCAATTCCTAGAAAGCAAAAGTACATAACTCAACTATTTATAATTGAATACCCCATTACAACTGTTGAGAATAACTGTACAGAATCCTGCAATGAATTACTAAGATCAAGCTGTTTAGCATATATGAATTCCATTAGACTCAAATTTCTCCCCCATTTTGTCTCAAATAGACAAAGGGAAAAAATAAAGAGATTAATCAGCACACACCATACCAATAGATTTACTCAAAGAAATAAATCGATTGTAATCTAAAGGTTTGGTAAACATATCTGCGAGTTGCAAATCAGTAGGAAGGTAATTGATATCTAATTCCTTAGTTTCAACTAATTCGAGTATAAAGTGATGTCTTATTTTTATGTGCTTTGTTCGCGAGTGTTGAACAGGGTTTTTAGAAATATTGATCGCACTTTGATTATCACAATAGAGATGCAATTGGTTTTCTTGAATACCATAATCACTCAACATTTGTTTAAGCCATAGTAATTGAGCACAATAGCTGCCAGCGGCTATGTATTCAGATTCAGCTGTTGAAAGTGATGTGCAGTTTTGTTTCTTACTACCCCATCCTACAAAGTTATTACCTATATAATAACATGCTCCTGATGTGCTTTTACTATCATCAGTACACCCAGCCCAGTCAGCATCAGTGTACCCAATTATAGTGCTTGGTGTGTCATTAGTGTACCAAAGTCCTAGGTTCATAGTGCCTTTTATATATTTAATGATTCGTTTAACAGAATTCAGATGGCTCTCTTTAGGGTTATTTTGATAATGAGCACATACACACACAGCATACATAATATCAGGACGCGAGGCAGTAAGGTATAGTAAGGTTCCTATCATACTACGATATAGAGTAGGATCTATAGATTTTCCAGTTTCGTCTTTAGAAAGTTTTACCGTAGTACTCATGGGTGTTTTAGCATTTTTAGCACTCTCAAGACCAAATTTCTTTACTATCTCTAAAGCATACTTAGATTGTGAAACATATAGTCCTTTTGAATGTTGTTTGACTTGAAGACCTAAGAAGAATTGCAACTCCCCCATAAGAGACATTTGAAACTCCTTATGCATTATTTCAGAGAAGGATTTTACTTCTGAGGGAGAAGTTGATCCAAAGATAATGCCGTCAACATAAACTTAAGCAATAATAATGTGTTTGCCAAAATGTTTGACAAAAAGTGTTTGATTATTTCCACCTCTTTTAAAACGTTTATCTAAGAGGAAACTGGAAAGACGCTTATACCAAGCTCTAGGTGCTTGTTTAAGGCCATACAAAGCCTTTTTAAGACGAAATACATGATTTGGATATTGAGGGTCAATGAACCCTTTAGGTTGTTCTACATAGGTCTCCTCAATTAATATTCCATTAAGGAATGCAGATTTGACATCCATTTGGTAGAGTGTAAAATGCAAGTGGCAAGCTATAGCAAAGAGAAGACGAACAGATTCTAAACGAGTAACAGGAGCAAAGGTCTCATTAAAATCTATTCCTTCAATTTGAGAATATCCTTGAGCAACTAATCTAGCTTTGTTTCTAATGATTATCCCACTTTCATCAGACTTATTTTTAAAAATCCAACGTGTGCCAATAACCTTTTTGTGATCAGGCCTAGGTACAAGATACCAAACATCATGAATGACAAATTGAAGAAGTTCTTCTTGCATAGCAGATATCCAGTGAGAGTCATTCAATGCCTCATTTACATTCTTTGGTTCCACTAGGGAAACAAAACATGCATAATGTGCATAATTTCTTAGTTGGGATCTTGTACGCACTGGCTCACTAGGGTTACCAACTACGTTATTTATGGGATGATCTTTAGAAACCCAGTTAGGTACTTCAGGTATCTCAATTGGTAATGAATCATCTATTTCAGGATAGTCATTTTCTAAAATGTTTGTAGGCTCTTCTACAATAGTTGATTCACCAGTCTTGTTCTCTACAGTAGTGTCACTCATAATTACATTTATGGATTCCATCAAGGTTTTAGTGCAAAGATTATACACTCGATAGGCTCTACTGTTAGGTGAGTATCCTAAAAATATAGCTTTATCACCCCGGCTCTCAAATTTGGACAAGTGTTCCCTATCTTTGCATACATAACAAGTACTACCAAAGGTTCTAAGGTACTTAAGATTGGGATTTTTATTATACCAAAGTTCGTAAGGGGTTTGTTTGGAATTTTTTTTAAGATAGACCCTGTTTATAATGTGACACGCAGTACGAATATAATCTACCCAAAAGTATTTAGGTAAATTCTTAGCATGTAACATAACACGTGCCATCTCTTGAAGGGTACAATTCTTTCTCTCAGCGATTCCATTTTGTTGAGGAGTCTTAGGAGCACTAAATTCATGTTTGTAACCATTATAGTCACAATACTCTATTATACCAGTGTCTTTGAATTCTCCACCTCTATCACTACGGATTCTATTTACTTGAGTGTCCTTTTCATTTTCAATGCGAAGAAGTATTTTTAAGAAATTTTGAAATGTGTCAGACTTTTGTTTTAAAAAGGTTACCCAAGTAAATTTGGTGAAGTCATCAACCATAACAAGAATATAACTGTGTCCACAGAGACTAACAGTTTGGGAGGGACCCATTAGGTCCATATGGATGAGCTCTAAGGGATTAGAGGTAAGAACATCATTGACTTTCTTATGAGGTGCCTTAACAATTTTACCTTCCTGACAGGAACCACAGACAATGTTGGGAATGGGTTTGATTTTAGGAACTCCTCTAACTATTTCTTGAGAGGTCAGTCTACTAAGATTATCGAAATTTATGTGACCCATTCTGTTATGCCATATCTCGTTGTCATCCATTCTGGCAACATTACAGATTTCAGAATTGTTCATGAGAGTATAGTAATTGTCAGGAGTCCTGAATCCTGTAATTATGCATTCACCTTTTTCATTTAAAATTTTGCAATTGTTCTTTGAAAAGGTAATAGTATGATCTGAGTCACAAAATTGCGAGATACTAAGTAGATTGGCCTTAAGACCTTTAACTAGAAGAACATTTTCAAGAACAGGAAGTCCATCTTCTTGGAGAGTTCCTTTGCCTATGATTTGAGATGATACTCCATCACCAAAAATAACTTTTCCACTAGCAAAGCTGGTTTTGTTCAAAAGTTTAGTATCATCCCCAGTCATGTGCTTAGAACATCCAGAGTCTAAATACCAACCAGATGATGTGTGCTCAGCTTTTAAGGCACTAATAACTATATTACACTTCATCTGAGGTAATAAATCTTCTTTTCTAACCCAAATTGCTCTAGTTTTCATTTTGCGCTTATTAGCTCTCAATTGATAAAATTTGCGAGCATTCGATTTTTGTTGGAAAATGTTTTGCGCATGATTTTGAATTTTATGAAAGACATGAGCATTTGGTTTAGGAAAGTGTTTAGGAATCCTTCTAGGAAATGTTCTTTTAGGTTTGGTCTTTGTCTTTCTATAATTAGAGTTTTTTGGCTGGTTGTCTAGGAAGTACATAATTGTTACGGCTCCTCCTAGAATAGTTAAAGTTCTGATGAATAGGAGGATTACAGACAGGTTTAACTAGTCTCCTAGAATAGCAACCATCAAAAGAGTGACCGTATATATCACAGTAAGAGCAATAAAGATTGCTCAAGGTTGGGGTCTCCTTAGGAAAGTCTCTAAATAAAGGTTTTGAGGAATTTTGAAGTTGGATTCTATTCCTAGGTAGGACAGTCTTGAATGCGGACTCACTCTTCCTAATAGATGGGCAGACGTATTTAGTCTTAGGTGAACTTTCATGTTTAGAGAAACTTGATTCCCTAATGTTAAAATTTTGATATTTTGAATCAAACTCAGTTTTTAGGAAATGAAAATCTGGGCAGGTTTCAATAGGTCTTTTACCTCCTGACACAAACTTGATAGTTTCAAAAGATTTTGTTTCTGTCTTCAAATTAGGGTAAAACCCTATTCTAGTTCGATCATCAGAATTGGTTTTAGATTCAGCAACAAATTCATCAAAACATTTTGAATTATTTTCAAATTTTGTAAATTTTTTGAAAACAGTTGCTGTCTTTTCTTTAGTTTGTTCCAATTCTAACAATATCCCTTTGTATTTTTTCTCCAGAGTTTCATTTATTTCAGTCAAATCTTTGAGTTTTTGATCAAACATTTTGATTTCACTTTCATGAGTTAAACATTGGGTAGTATACTCTTCAGCATTTAGTTTGACCATTAGTCTTAAATCTTCTAACTTCTTAGTGAGATCTTTCACAATCTTTTCTAGTCTAGTGCTTTTCTTGAGAGTTTAAGCATAGAGTGTGTGAATATCTGGGAGGTCTTCATTGTCCGAGTCACTAAGTGTATTGTGTGAAGTGACCCCTAGGGATTCATTCTTTGAACTCACACACCCATTGACATCGTTATTATCGCTTTTCCTTTGACTCACACACCCCGAAGAAGAGATAGCAATATTCTCAGTAATCAAAGCATCTAAACCAGTAACAGCATTATTCGAAACATCAGTAGTAAAATTACTAGATTCATCCTCACTAACAAACACATGCATAACATCATTATAGATAATCTTGGCAAAGAAGGACATGTAAGGGTCAAAAACATCAGATGACTCAGGTTCCTCATTTTCAGAGTTACTTGAATCATCCCATGTCTTGCAAATGTTGGCTCTAGTGTGTTTGTTTTGAGTGTTCAAGTTAACTCTGCAGTCTTGTGCAATGTGTCCTAGTTTTCCACATCTAAAGCATTCAGTCTTCTTAAGGCCTCTGTTAGGTCTAGTGTGAGAGTCCTTGTGATGTTTGTCATGGATTTTCTCATGAGGTCTGTGATTAAAGGAAGTTGGATAATTGTACTTGCCTTGTTTATTTGCCATGTTGTTTCTAAATTTAATGATTTTTTTAAACTGTTTTAACATCAAGGCAATCTGATTGTCCAAACTCTCTATATCGTATTCCTCATCATAGTCATCATTGGAAGTATTAAACTCAGGCTTAATCAATTTAGAGGAGAAGCTTAGATTGGAACTAGTCTGTTTCCTATGGGACTGGGTCAATTGCTTCTTACAGTTCTTAATTTACTACTGAGTAATTCAGGAGTGAGATTTATATCACACATTTCCTCAATAGCATATCTTTTGTTGTCAAATTTCTGTGGTAATGATCTTAGAATTTTAGATACAATTTCTTGTCTGTCATATGTTATCCCATTAGCATGCAGTTTTGTCACAATATCAGTTAGGTTCATATAGAAGTCATCAAATGACTCAGTCTCAGACATAATTAAAGAGTTATACTGTTGAATGAGCATTTGAGTTTTAGCAGCTTTAACTCTAGTGTCACCTTCATGAGCAGTAACCAAAGTGCCCCAAGCTTCCTTAGAAGTGGTACAGGATGAGATTCTTTTGAACTCATGTTCATTTATAGACATAAATATAACATACTTTCCTTTGTTATTATTTCGAGAAACTTGTATCTCTTCTTGTGTGAACTCACTTAATACTTGCTTAAACCTCTCATTACTTCCTTCAGTAGCTGGTTTTGTAGGAAAAATGTAACCATTTTCAACAATGTCCCAGACATCATCTCTTAGAGTTCCTTGAATGAAAGCAATCATTCTTACTTTCCAGTAAGCAAAATTGGTTCCATCAAAGATAGGAGGTCTGTTCAAGTTACCAAATCTTTCATTTTTCTCGTCCATATTTGATTTTTCAGAAAACAATTTCAGAAACATAGGATCTCTTTAAAAGAAGTTTTACAAGGCTCTGATACCAATTGAAATTATGTTACTAAAGTCGTTTAATAAAATTAAACTATTTAAGTAACTCCGAACAGTTTTTTGAAGAAACTCTTTTCTTAAAAACCAAAACTATTTGAACACAAGATGTGTTTTATAAAAGTATGTACGTGAGCTATTCAAGATTTAATCAACAGGTTTATAAAATAGTTTAAACAAACTTTAAACTCAACACAACCAAGAATGAGATGAGAAGATGTAGGAAGATTAAGAACAAGATTTTTTAAGTGGTAAAACCTCACCTAACTGAGGAAACATCCACGACTCCCTCTACGGAGTAAAACAAAAATTCCACTATAAACAAATTTTAACAGTTACAAACTATATAACAAACATGCATACAACTCAGACCTATATAAGTTTAGGAATGTACCCTCTGGTGTCCTTATAACTTCTCTACAATTCTGATTGTTGATGTTGTTCTCTCAGTTTGTTAACTTCCAATTTGTTCAAGTTCTTTACGTCGACTCTTGTTCACAAGATCTTATTACCAACACTTTTCGTGTGGTAGGGTGAAAGTGTTTGTGGAGGTTCTCTCTGACACATGCATGCACACACACACACACACACACTTATGTACAATCAGTCCTAACAAATTACATATAAGACTATGCAGTGACTTTTCTTTTTCTCTCTTCTCACAAAACTTAACCTTTTTTACCTTTAAAGCAATTCCAGAATCCACGGCTATCTTGCTCAGAAGACGTATAAAGATCTTAATCAATCTCGATTTTTGAAAATATTTTTGAGATTGAAAACCACCAAGTGTGATACCAAACTAGGTCAAAGGTCTTGTTTCAAGAGAACTAGAAACAGAAAACATTATTGTTGATTTCAAAGTTAAAAAATTATTTACAGAAAGCAAATCAACAATATATTTCTCAAGCTGAGAAATAAAAAATGCAAACTAAGTGTAATATACCATGAAGAACTCAGATCTGAAATTTCTATATGCCAGAAAAATAGATCTAAGAAAAATGATTAAGTTGGAAACAAGTTCTAAAGAACGCAGAGGTTTCAGCAACAAACCAACTCTCAAATCACCTCTCAAACACTCAAGGATGTGTTTGGGAAAATAGAGGGGTTTGAAGGTTTATTTTTGCTTTGAACTGTTTGGACGATTTAGGGTTAGGGTTAGGTTTTCTAACTCTTTCTCTCTCTACTCTCTTTTTTTCTCTCAAAGGATGAAATGGCAAAAAGTCTCTGAAGGCTAAGAGTAGGAGTCTTTTTATTGGAGGCTGAGAAGGTTCGAGAATGAGGATTGAAATCAAGGGATCAGATTCAGTCAAGATCAATTGACTTGGATCCAATGGTTCACGATAAGTGGTGATTAAAGTTCTCCTAATTGGTTCATAAGGGGTTCACATGGATTAAAAAAGGAGACACGCAGATCGTTGATAAAAATGATCCAAGGGATGAAAATGATCACTGGTTTAGTCTCAGCAAAGAAACACACTTCCCACCAATCAGAAGACAGCACATGTTGGCATATAAGACGAGATAAAACGCGCGTCTAAAGTTAATTAAAATCACACCCTCAAGTCTCTGCCGCTTTCGGATTCTACCCAAGGTAACTTTAGGCCAATTAAACCAATAATATGAAATAGCAGATTGACCCCATAAACTTTTAAAACCAAGTTTTAATTAATAAAACCTTACTTTAAAAAGTTTATAAAATCCCAAAAAAAAATATTTAAAAACCAATATTAGGGATTTAAACACACTTAACATATATACGCACATTATTATGCAATATGAGATGTATATAATCCATTCTACTGTGTGTGAGTGTTGGTAATGAGGTCTAAATCACTTCAATCAATGATGAAATAGTAGTGCAAGCTCTGGGATTCTTTGGATTCTAGGTTAGACATAATTTTGTCACAATTTCCAAACTAGATTAACACTTATACAATATAGACTCAAGTGAGTCAAGAGTATAAGGTGCTTCAAATACAATAAGGGGTAGGGCGAGGAGCTTCAAGGTTAGAGACTGCTTGCTAAAGAAAATTGTGAGCAATGCAAGAAATCCCTGAAATGGAATACTCGAGCCTAACTGGGAAGGTCCATTCAAAGTTATTAGAGACTACTTACAGGGAGCCTACCACGTCAAAATAATTGAAGGAAAGGAAGTTCTCTGGATGTAGAATGCAACCAACCTTAATAAGTTATAAGTTTAAGTTTATTTCAGTATTTTATTATTTTTCAAGCATTCTTAGATTTTTCGAACATATTTTGTTATGTCGAAATCTATCTCTTTGCATTGTTCTAAGTGGTGGGTAATGAGTATTTAATAAAGAAGAATTGTTAGTCAAATGGATGGTGTTACGCATCTTATCTATCACTTTAATATTTTTCTTCTTTCAAATGTCTTCTTTATGACTGATTAATTGGTCGACCAAAGACCACCACTTATTGAAATGTCTACATACAGACTGACTATTTGGTTGACCAAAGACCAACCAAAATGTTTTGACGATTAACAAAGTATAAAACAATTGTTTACTGCCGATGAAAAGCCTACTAGGTAACCCAAGGCCCTAACGACCCACTAGGCTGAAAAAATCCTAGTTGGGAGACGACCCAACAAAGAGGTGCATGCTTTTTTCTGGCTCTAGGCATAAGGTTTGATGTAACGTTATCACATAAAAGTTAATAGTAGGGACGACAAAGTGTAGAGGGAATCAAAATTTTAAAAATTCTATTAACACTTAAGGTTATTAGAAGGACATTCAAAAATATAATATATTACAATGAAGAAGTAATAATATCTTAATCACTCGCACGATTGGAGTGATTCGCTCTCCAAAGGCTCATCTCCAACGGGTGGAACATCCAACACAAAGATGATAATGGTCTCAGCCAAGTTCAGGATCCTTGATGGCCTTCCAAGAGTCATCTTGTTGACTAAGTGTGGAGGTTGGTAAAGCCTATATTCACCATCAAGCCCATAGTCACCAACGTGCTTCCTTATTAAGCTAATAGGAATGACATTCGTTGGTATCCATGAAATGTTGAGATTATAAAAAACCTTCTGATAATTGATGCATATTGGGTGATACTGTACCATAATTTTGAATCCTTGGGGACCTTCATAACTCTCAATGCATTGAGCTATCCATTTTTGTAAAAAAAACTTTTCGAGAATCATTTAAAGCAGCATCCAATATGAGGAGAGCCTCGTCATAGGCATCGTTCCATACTTAGTGAGGTTATTTGTGAAATTGGAACCTGAGGTGATCAACATTCTCGGACATGCTGGTGATGACCCTTCTAGTCGTCGAGATTTTGGTGATCTTGGTTGGGTGGGTGAGACATCTCAAAAGATTTTCTATCTGTAAAAACTCAGATTATTTTCACAGACGGCGCCAAATGTAGGCGGTAATATCCTACAAATAATGGTATTAAATGCGCACAAGTCAAACAATAATGATAAAGGCAAAAAGTAATGATATTGCACACACAACAGAAGATGTACGTGGTTCGGCAACGTGCCTACGTCCATGAGGTGCTAGAGTTTATTATTTATTACTCAAGAACTCAGGTCGACAGAGTTGTAGTACTGCGTGATATTACAATGATGCATTCTCCGCTCATGTGGGGCAGTTTTACATTTAAAAGGCAGCTTAGGAGAGTCTTAAACCCCTTGAAATGTATCCCTAAGAACTCAATCTTATTATTTATCATGACAAACCATTACAAGAGATTGAGTTGAAGGATTCTTCTCTGACTTGGAGTCTTCAATAATTATAGGATCATATGACTTGAGCGCACGTGGTCGAGCACGTGCATGTGCGATTCTTAACCCCCTCCCCTCTCAATATCCAACATCATATTTAAGATATGATATATTATCATACCACACATCCTTAATTACCATAAACTTCAAACAAGGTGTAAGTATTAATAGTTCAAGTGCTATACGGACATTGGGTGGGGGTGGGGTGGGGGGAGGACGACGGGAACGACTACTCTCATAATGGAGTATTTGTCTAAACTGTACAAATATTGCTTTTTACCGTTGGCCATTTTTAATTCCTATCATCTCATCATATATATATATATATATATATATATATATATATATAGCCTAGAAAAGAGAGAGAACGCGCCTATAATTTAGCTGCGCCTATAGGCTATATATATATATATAGATATAGCCTAGAAAAGAGAGAGAACGTGCCTATAATTTAGCTGCGCCTATAGGCTATATATATATATATTATTTTTAAATTTAGAAATTTGTTAAAAGAATATGCAATAATTATATTTATAAGTTAAATTTTTTCTCAAATTTTAGCAACATGGATATCAAATTTTGACTCCACCCTACCCGTGCACATGACACTCAAGATTATAATTAAATTGCAGAGATATGTTTTTTTTTTAAACAAGAGGGAAAAATAAAGAGTTGATAAAAGTGTGTTAATTACAATATAATTTGTTAATTGAAGTTACAAATTAGTCATTGTTTGAGAGACCACTTGACTAATATGTGTTCGTAGGAGAGGAGTTCAAGATTTTTTCGGTGTCATTGAACATCAAACAAGAGTGGTCACCATCATCCAATTTTCAAACGTTAGGCTTAGATTAATTATAGGGTTTCCTCTTTGCCAAAAATTACTCCACATCACTTCATGGTGACATTACTCTTTGTTATCTTGTTATCATTTTGCTTTAGTTGTTTTTTGTCCCATCTTCATTTATTCTGCCTTCTGTATAATTGCACTACCAGACCTCTACTCTACCTATGAAACTAATTACATTTAGACTTTTATGTTTTATAAATCAATAATTCTAGATGAACTAGAAAATGCGATATTGATTGACAAGACACACAAATATCTTTTATTTGTATTGATTCTTGTCTGAATTTTATTATGGTCGAACATCAATACAAGTTAATATAAATGTCACATGTTAATGTATCACAAAAAATATATTGTATTTGTGACTTGACGTAAAAAAAAAAAATTATAAATTAAGTTTAATGATGATCTTCAATTATTTAAACAAAAAAAGTAGGATGAGTACTCTACTATGTGGATCCCTCCCTTCATGCCCTTGAAATTATTAAATTGATTACATTTTATTTAAGACCTTATATTTATTTTTCACTGATCAAGCATTATTTTAATAGTGTCATGAATTGAATTGAATTGAGGACCAAACTCAATTCACCATCAATATTGTTCCAGTGACAACTTAATAACACTGGATTAAGAGACTTGATTAAAACCTTATATGAATGGATCAAGAGACTTGGTTAAGACCTTATATTTATAATAACTGAGAAACTTCCAAGTTCTCTGTAAAAGTTGTAATATTTCACTTCATCCTCTTCCTTAGATAAACGTCCACACATTTTGGTTTTCTTGCTTATAATGGCTAAATATGTTCCAAAATAAAAAATAAAAAAAATCCTTATTCTCGAATAGTGAGTCCAATTGTCTTTGGCTATTTTCTTTTCTAGTTCTTAGCTGCTACATGTGCCACAAATTTGGAACCAAGTGAGTTCAAAAGCAAACAAGAAAACAAACAGAGCCCAAAGGAAAGTGAGATGGGACCCTTTGGAGAATGAAGGACGGATGAATATACTTGAACTAAAATAATTGGATAATGGAATTTTTTATTAATAATGGATGATACTTGATTTACCATTTTACTGTAGCATTTAAGGTATTTCAACGATTGTATGTACATATCACATTGAAAAAAAATTATGACGTGAAAAGTACCAACTCATTTAGAAAAATTCTCTCTTTCTTTAATTATAAAAGGTTGTAATTTTCATTATAATAGATTTAGTGTTGAGTAGACTATTAACACTCTACTACTTGATATTCAAGTGCTTAAAGTATTTTTTGTACTCTAAAAGTACTTTTGTTGACACTTTTATACATTCTTATAAGACAATTAATGAGAATTTTAATGACACTTAGGGTATTGTTAATACTAAGGTTCTAAAAATGTGCGCATGGAGATCAAGCGTTAAGTCTTACAAGTTTAGACGGGACTTAGACGTAAAAAGACGTGAAACGGCGTTTAGGCTTTCTTAATATATTTTAATGTTTTTAACCATAATAAGGCTATTAAAATACTAAAATTGTACATATCATAAAAATATGTCTGAATATATGCAAGTTAAAATACTATTTGATTATTTCGATGAGATAATGGTCCGGTTTGTAAAAAAATTCTTTAAAATGTGATATTGTTTCAGTAAAGCATTGTTATTTTTAGAAAAAATTGCGTCTTAAGAATTTTATCAAGAATAAGGAGTGAAAAACGTAAGACGAAATATCTTTCAAGCCTCAAGTCTAAACGTACTTAAACAGAATCTAAATGAATTTTTTAAAACAATGATTAATAGCTATAGCCTTGATTTGCACGGTATTTAATTAGCCCAACAATATAAGAACATTAACAAACAATATATGCTTCGTAGGGTCCTAATGGGATGGGCATGGGGCTATGAATGACTCACTTTAAAACAAAAGGTTGTGGCATGGCACAACCAAAGGGCCATCCTATTGTTTGACCTTTGAGTCATCTCTCTCACACTTATATGAATGGGAGGACCTTTTTTCTAGCACATCATAACATTTCTAGGGTTAGTGGAGAACAAAATCATTAGACTTTGAAGGTGAGTGAAATGTCCATGTGAGAAAGAGAAATCTATCTCATGTCAAAAAATTTACTAAGGAGAATAGCGCAGAAAAAGATAAAAGTCATTTGTTATCCACATGCACGCCAATTATATGCCTCTTGGTTTTTACCTGCATGTCAAAGTGACTTGACTGTTTTGCTGTTTTAAATTTTTTTTGTACATTGATGTATGTTAAGTTTGAGGATAAGAAATAAAATTAGAAAATTTTGGAGAATATTTTTATTTTAATTAAGTAAGGATTGGGGGAAAAATAGGATTGGCCACTGAAACTCATTCAGAACGAGTGATGAGATTTTGTCACCTTCAGAAAAAGGATTGAGCCCTTTGATTTTGGAGAAAATACATTTTTTTAAAGTAATGGGTTTTTAATATTAATTTTTCAAACCCTGTTATAGATTAAATAATATTATTATTATTATTATTGACCCTTTAAAATGGAGTTAAAATACAAAAAAATTTTGACACCATTTAAAATTAGTTGAAGTATTGTAACTTTACCCACTATGTATTTATTATTATTGGACTTTAATCACTGTTTTATTTTTATTTAACCTTCACTCACAATTTTAACTTTTGGCAACACTTTATTTCACTTTTGACGGTGCATTTTCATCAATAAATGTTAAAATGGTGGGTAAGTTTAAAGAAAAATGAAAGAGTATCTAAAGTCAATTACCGATAACTACAACTACATGGTGAGTAAAGTCAATACACCCCAAAATAAGTTTGGGATGGACAATGTCGTTAAAAATAGTGCGTGCGAACAAAGTAATTCTAAAGCAACGGTTTATTGCCACAACGTGATACGGTGATGTGTTTTCGATTCATTTATTTAGAATAAAGAGTATTCCTAACGCGACTAGTTAACTAGTATTTCTAGCATAAATTCTACATTGCAGTGTGTAAATGGGAAAAAAATATTTTGAGAAAGGAACACGGGCTCCATCATTTTGCACGAAACTCAGAGTTTCGTTCAGGAAAAAAAATGTCAATTTTTTGTATAAACGTATCCCCCATTTCTCAATCGCTCAACCTGAATATTAATTTCCGCTTGAGAAAGGGCTGATTATAAAGCATTGTTTTAAACTTTTTTTAACATGTTTTTACCATTTGTGCCGTGAATTTATTTCAACATTGGTATCACAATTTTTTTATAGCAACTCCCTTAATTTAACTAGCGCTAGGAGTGCTAATATAAAGTTTAATTGAATTAACCATTTAAATTGCGTAACTTGTGTTGATAACCAATCCTTTCAAACATGCATAGTCACTCATCTACGTGGCATCAGCCACCATTAATGACTTAAATCACTATAACTTTTTGGTGATTAAAAAGATAATAGAACTATTGAGGGATACATGTGATCTATAGATCTTAACAATAATCACACATTTGAAACCTTTTGTTTCTTGTGAATCTTTTGGATCCTAAGAGAATTTAAGAAGGTATATAAACAAAAGAATTGCAAGGGGGTCCCATGATTATCATTACATGTCATACTTTACCATATTGGTGTTGCAAACTAAAGCAGCTTTAATGTGGAGATATGAGAGTGAAAATCACATCTCCACTTATTTTGAATGTGAAGATATCTTCAAAATAGACAAATCAAAGATTTAAATCTTCTAAAGTAAATAAAATGATAAATTAAAAGTTTAAGTTATGCTTAATCCTTTAAAATGTGCTATTACATGTTCTTGCTAATATACTTTTAAATAGTTTTTGGTATTTGACAAGCATCAGCACATAGCTAATGTCACTATCAGAAATTAAAAATTATTTTTGATAATATATATAACTAAAAATTAAAAAATATTAAAAAAATCATGTGCTTTTTATTAAATTCTTCATAAAAAAAATGGGACTTGAGATTTGTCCAAATTACATGCTTAGTTTAAGAAAATGGATTTATTTAAAGTATGATGATTATTTTTCTAAGTGACGCTTTATAATAAATCTTTACCATTTTCAGTTGTCAATTATTAGTTGATTTAATATCTTTTTTTTTTTTGGTAGAAAACAGGAAGAAGCAAACCAAGAAAACAGAAACAATGCAAACTACAGCATTAAACAAAGTAGAAACCCTCCTCTTTAATTTCGCTTTCCATCAATTGAAGCAGGATCTCGGATGCATTATCAAACTCCACATAGGTAGTCTCCAATCCTCTCGCAACTTTCACCATGCAGTCAGTTGTGAGATTGTTAGCTCTTGGTATATGTATGATTTTTGCCTTTAGGTCCCTAATCAAATCCTTGCAGTCTTCAATTATGTTAGTCAACGGATGATTTTGGACAGTTTCTTGGTTGATGAGGTTGATGGCTTCTAAACAGTCAGTTTTTAAGCACTCTTCTCCATTTCTTTCTAAGGGCAATGTTTAGTCCGTGAAAAATTCCTTCCAGCTCCGCACGTAGGGGACTAGCAGTACCTTGTAGAAATTTAATATCAAAACCCTATATAGGATTTGAATCTTGGTATGATTCTATGATTTTTTGAAATAAATTGTCCTCTCGAGTAGACACTAGTTTTTTCGATCTTCATACAAGGTTCAAAAATAGGATCCTTCTATACCGACACAGTTTTGTGATACATTTGGTGCGATACAGTGACGTGTCGCACCGGTATTGGCTAGTGCCGCTGGCGCGAATTCACATTCATAAGACAATAGTCAATACTGATACAATACGTCACTGTATCGCACTATTCTCTATCAAAACTCTTTGTCAATCTATCATTTTCCTTAGAAATACCATTATAATATGTGTTACTTTTTTGTTTCTTTCGTGAGGAAGAAATACAAAAATTGTCGGCGAACTACACTATTAAAGTAATATTGATGTTTGTCAAAATAGTGTATAGATAAGGAAGCTCGTGGTACAATCTCTCCCATCAAAACAAGCTTCAACAGAGAAATATTGCTTTAATAATAACACTAACCAATATTTAAACGAGTGACAAGAGGAATAAATGGCAAAACCTTACCTACCTCAATTTCTATAATGGGGTATCCGAAGAAAGTGTTAGTCAAAATCATATTCTTATCAGGTCAGCTAGGATTTATAATTCACTTAAGCTAATAATACAGATAATGCTAAACCTTGCTAAGCCTTGGAACTGTAGCAACTTTTATTTGTTTATTGGCTATATTAATAATTCCAAAATAGCAAAAGTAACTATTAGAGCATCCGGTGGGGCGCGGACAAGAAAATACATAAAGTTACCAAATGATAAATTTACAAATCTGATAAACAATCTGTAAATTTCATAAAGAATAACTAAATTTCGTATGAATAACTAAAATTTGTAGAAAATCATACGAATAACTAAAATTCATAGCTTAAATATAACTTCATGTGAATTTTAGGGGACAAGAGGTGGCCTTGGCTCCCTTCAAACTTCAAGCAATTTCAAATTTTGACTTTAAAATTTTAAAATTTTATTAAAAATTATATTTTTATAGCTTTAACCCCTACAAAAATAAATATATATTGTTTCACCCTTTTGCTCAAAGTTCCGAATCGGCCACTTATTAGAGAGGCTCTTAGGGGTACGCATGGCTGAGCCCGAGTTGAGTGGTTCCAACTCTAGATTATATTATAAGTGGTATTGCTCACGTCAGTATCAAATCTAAATATATCTGCTCAGGCTCGTATGCATACCAAGCGCCAATTCTACTTCCATGTAAAATTTAAATGGGTTAAAATTTGTATTTCTTTTCTAAAAAAAATTTTTTTATGAAAATATGCATATATGTATACACAAAAAAAAAAAAAAAATATATATATATATATATATATATATAAAAAAATTGATAATTAAACCACCACACATGAAAAAGAAAATTATATATATGGGTTAAAATTATTATATCACTTACACGATCATGAATGGCATTTATCTACACTTATCTTCAGTTAGTTTTAAAATTGTTAACTTGCATATGCTAACAATTTTCTTTTTCATTAAGGTTGCCACGCACTTTTCATAAAATTAAATAATTTTTAAGAGCTTTTTCAAATGTCCAAAGCATATTTAGGAAAAGGAAATCCAATGGCATTATAATAATTAGTAAAAACTCATTTTTATAACACAAAATACTTTGTTTCAGCCGCTTACAAAATAATGAAATGACGAGAGAAATCATTTATTTAAGTTGAGAGTAAAGAAATCTTTCGTATACATTCAAGATAATTGATATTATACACTCTTGGATGTATTATTAATTCCTCCATTAGTCTCAACTAATAATATTCGCTTGAAAGTCAACTTTTTAAGATATGTTTCTTAATTTTTAATTTTATCCTCCCAAAGATAGTGAAAAACAAACACTTGATCATTGTTTTCTTATGAATATTATTTCAGGAAGAATTGTAGAGAGACTCAGGAAATAATACCCAAAAATTAAATTTGATGATGTGTCAGACATACATTAAGTAGTGTTTGGTATTCACATAAGGTACATTTAAACCATTTGTACGTTTGACAAATCATCAGGTCTGATTTTTAGTCATTATTTTGAGGGTCTCTCTATAATTACTCTTACTCTAACGGGTAACTTCTCTTCAAATTTTGTATACTATATTTATACGACTATTAATTTGGGATGGATGAAAAAAAAGAGGATAACTACTCTTGGAATGGAGTAAATATAATATTTGTAATCAACAAAATCATATTGTTCCTTCACGAACAAGAGCCTTAGACTATGAGATGATTAATCTTGAAGTTAATGTCCACCGTGAATTGTACTGTATAAACCAATAACACACGTTGTATTACATATTCAAACTTTATAGAAATCTTTCACCGTTTCTACCCCTCCTTCCCTCCCCCCCACCCCCACCCTGCGGTACTTAATCCGACCCAAATGCTCCTCCCCCCTCCCGCTCGATGTGAGGGGGAAGGCTCACCCTACCTTCTTAAAATTCAAAAATAAAAATAGAAATTTAAACTCGTCTTGTGGGTCTTACACGGTTTGGATAGTCTAGATGGTTACACGAGAACGACGTTAGCCTCGACTGAAAAAGACCCTCTTGTAAAATAGATCAAAGTGGACGCAATAAAAACTACTTTGGTGGTAGAGCAGAATCGTGACTATGAAAATTTGTTGTCTGGTTATTTTATTTTTCTATATTTGTTGTATTTCTAGGTTCCGTTTGAACTCATAAAAATTGTCTCCTTTTGAGTATTCTATCCTCTTTTAGTATGGCTCTCAAGGCTTGGAGTATGCTTCAACTACCCTTCCTGTTGTTCCACTCGGGTTGAGGTTCAGAAGAACTTTGGCCTCTTTTAGGTGTATCTAATTTTAGGTCTCTTAGAGTTAGCGCCTCCCTCTATGTTTATAATGCTTATGATATGTTTGTCTCGCATTATGTCTCCGTATATTTGCCTTGTGCACAAATTTTATTCGGAGCGGCCCAATCTATGTTGCGATCCGTACCAATTTTTCGATTTCATTATTGGAACGTGTTGTGACCCGAACCCAAACTTGTTGGTTGTTCTAAAAGCATATATCTAGGTTTTGTTGTAGTTTCCTTTTAATTTGTTTGTGTTTGTTCTCTATTCTCCCATATGTTTAACTCGAACCTCTTTGGATCAGGCTATTTTATTTTCTTGTAAGCGCTGATTCATTAATGAATTTCCATTTGGAAAAGTAAAAAAAAATGAATAATGATATCCCGGACTTTTTCCTTTGAAGTAATGACACACAAACAAAAAATTTCAACCATTCATAATGAAGAGCTGTAGTGGAGTTTTTTTTCCAATAAATAATGCGATTTAATTTTATTTTTTTAAAGTCAGAGACACACTTGACCTAGTGACCTCCGTTGACCCAACTAAAATTTTGAAAGAAAGGGAGGGATGGGGATACTATAAGCGCGTATCAATGTTGTGGCATTTTCATTATATGGTTGGACCCATTGTAATTAATAATAATAATAATAATAATAATAATAATAATAATAATAATAATAATGGGATTATTTTTTTTCCTTTAAATAAATCTGGCAACTAAAGTGACATAATATAGTTAGTATAATATGATTGTATCTTATGTTATTTAATATCACATTACCCTTCTAATTATTCATAAAATAATAATAATAATAATAATAATAATTTATTCACATAAAATTGCAAATTTTATGAATTAATTGCCGAATACTGGCGCAACCCAATCACACCATCATTCTTCATGTAAAATTTTATTTACCAAACATTATCCGTTTTCATTCTTCTTTTTTGGATAAAAAGTGTTTTAAACACTCGTCCAACTCTGCATTTTGAAGCAAAGAGAGAACATGAATTCCATTAAAGAGAGTTCAACCTTTTAAGCAAAACTCAAACTCGCATCATGTTGTTTTAGAGGATGGAAGTTTTTAGTCAGTCACCTTTTGTTGTTGGATACTTGACTAAACCCTAGTCTACATCTTAATCATAAGTTTCAACTTCCTTTTATCCTTTTTCACCCACTTTTCCCACCCATGGTTTCAAAGCTTATAATTAGCAAGTGCAGCAGTTGTTGGCCCGTGGGAGTCCAATAAATCATCACATTTGTTCATTGTGGCCATCTCATTCATCACTCCATGTTCCTTTTGCCTTTCACTTGTGGTTGGTTTTGTACATATAACTTGTTTTCTTACCACACACAAACTTCTATTTATAAACAAATTTGGAAAATGGCTTTCTAAACAGTGTATTCGTCACGCGTATAAATAATATATTGTCGTGTTATTTGTTGTGTTTTTTTAAATAGTAAAATGTCGTTTTAACTAGCATAAAATAGTAGGGTTTGATTTATCCTTAAAGGATTCATATGATCATGTGGTTGACTGAACAAGCAGCATTATACAAAGAGTAGAGTCATACTCTTATTTACACTGAAGTAATGAATGTGTTTTGTATGTATGTTACTATAGTGGAGCTGAATACTTAATAGATACTAGACTATAAAACATACATAGCACATTCACTATTTCGTAGGCACTCATACCATCTCTAGAGTTTCAAGCAAAATAACAGTTTTACATCTTGGGCAATGATTTTAGCACAGAACAACAGCTTTAAGCAAAATAAGATTATGGCAAATTTGAGCAAATCTAAGAAAAAAAACTCTTAGATTTTCACACCAAGTTGTGCATGGGACCTCTCAACATTTCATCTGTCGCCGAGACTTTAGTTCACTATTTGGATTGTTACGCCAAGTTGTTGCAAAAATACACGCTATGAATATTCATCACACAATAGTTCAAATGGCACACAGTTTTTTATACACTTTCTTACTCGTTTTTCATACTCGCCTAATAAGACAAGAAAATAGAGATTTGTACTTTGTGTCGTGACGAGACCTACAACATTAAGATATAATATTTTAAAGCACTGAATATGAAATATGTACCGAAATGAGTACACGTATCTTTTATCCTTTTTTGGGTGGCTTATAGATTCTGTTAGGTATTTTATTTCCTGGGCTTATGTTTTGGACTGCACAGTTTTTGTTTGGACTGATTGTAAATGTTTGGGCTATGTGCCTTGGTTTAATATCTATGAAGCACGAACACTTCTCCGAAGGTCGCGTACGAGTGTCGGACACTCAAAGGACATGGACACGCAAGGGACACGGCTTGAACACGTGTCCGACACGCCACGTGGCGTGTCGGGCTTAAAAGGCATTTAAAAATAGTTGGACACGCCAGGGACACGGCTGGGACACGCAAGGGACACGTAAGGGACACAGCTGGGACACGCAAGGGACACGACTGAGACACGTAAGGGACACGGCTGACATAAATATATAATAACTTTAAAAAAAAGGGGGCAGAAAACATATGTTTTTTTTCCCTTTTTCTCACCTATTTATTCTTTTTTTTTAATCTCTGTTTAATAAATTGCATTAACCATATGCATTTTGATTGTTATTATTAGTATGAGATTTAGTATCATTGTGATGTTTGATGTGTAGAATAGATTTAATACTCTTAATGCTTATATGTTTAATGTTGTTCTTAGTATGAGATTAGCATTAATGTGATATTTCATATTTTTTATATATAAAAATAATTATAAAAAATATTTATTTAAAACCGTGTTCCCGCCGTGTCGTGTCCTTATTTTTTTAGATTTGTCGTGTCGGCGTGTCCGTGTCATGTCGGACACGACACCCGTGTCCGTGTCCGTGCTACATAGTTTAATATATAACATTTTACCCCCCCAAAAAATAAGTTCAAATGGCGCGAAATAAACGTGTGCGATGAGCCAAACTTCGTATGGTCTTCCAAAATATTCATAATTTTGAAGCTCAAATAATTTTTGAAAAAATAGGACATTTTGTCTTAAGAAAATACACCAATAGTCTAAAAATAAAAAGCTCTTCTACGGTAATCGAAATTTCCATTGAAAGGCGATGTGATAACATGCTATTGATGAATTTTGTGATTTTACTGGTGTAAACCCCACAAACTAAATAATAAAAATCCTCCACCTGTTTCGATTTATGCACTTTCAATAAAAACATCCGTTCAATAGCATTTTTGAAAAATAAAATGGACTTTCACTACTGATATATTTTACATCGACAAAACTAATGCAACATGATGTCTATTTCTTAAAAACTTTTGACGATCAAGTGACGTAGAGAGAGAGTATGATGGAGGTGAAAACGTGGAAGATGAAAAGAAGTCAAAGTGTGTTAAACGCCTCGTCAAAATTTATAATCGATACTACTATTACTGTATAATTTATTTATTTCTTTGATGAAATATAATTTAATTAAACAAAAGCACATAAACCCCTCAAAAAAGGCCCAAGCTAAAGACTGACCCAACAATGGCAACAGACTCCCAGAAAAAGATACACGGGCCTAAAAGAAAACAAACAAAAGACACCAATAATATTTTTAAATGTCATTTTCAAATATGCAGTAACGTCGGTATGAATTATGGTGATGCGTTTAACACCATTCATGTGTAAAAAATTGTGTACTTGGTCTTTCATTTATATTATCTTAAAATTTTCAAGGGATACATTAGGAAATTAAAAAAATTGGCGTGCTTAACAACGATGGGAGGGTCTTTTGATTTTTGTATATGATTAAATTTTAATATGAGTAATGTGTAATGTAATGTTTGAACTATAAAGCTAAAAGTGAAACTATTAAGGCATATAGATTAGGGAAAGTTATTTAAGAAACTCTTAAATTAAAGATCGATTTGGATTTGTTACTTGAAAATTAATTGTTCAGATTCAACTTAAATTACCATTAGTTGTTTAATGTCAATATTGTTGTGCACCAATGGCATCATACCTAGGGGTGTTCGTCGTACGATAAAAACACGTATTGTACGGTTTTGTACCGAAAATTAGTGGTAATGGTTTATATTTTTTAATTACCGAAACCGAAATTATCAAATTTTTTTGTGGTTGGTTTTGATTTTAACATTTTAAAATTGATTTATCGACTGTACGATACCGAAATGAAATACCAAAATTAATGTATCGAAAATACCAAAATGATATTATCGAACTTACCGAATTTAAAATACCAAATTACATTAAACAAGAATACCCGATGGCTAAAGCGAACAAAACTACACTTATTTTTAAGTGATCAATCTTTTAGTAACCCTTAGCTCAATACAAGATTTTAAAGCGCTTGGATCATTCACAACAAAACTTATAACATGACTAGAGTTAATGATTCATATTCAACACCACAACTTACGGCTCTCTGTCATTTTACAAAATAATACCCTTTCCTCTCTTCCCCCTCACAAAACTCCCCTAATCGGCTCTCTCTGTCAACCCATTGTTCCGTTGATTCGTTCTCACTTCAGCTTCCTTTTTAGGTAATACTTCACCTCGACCATTTTTTTTATTGTATTTGGATTATTTCTTGTATAAATCTTTCAGATCCGGTATAATATGGCTATGACAAAAAAATTACCATTATGTACCGTGTAGTACCAGATTTACCGTAAAGAGAAATTTACTGAAATCTATTGTATTTTCGAAAAATTAAATTTTGTGCAAAAAACAATTTTACTGTTGTACTGCACGATGTGATTTTGGTTTACCGGTTGGTAAAACTGGTAATTTTGGTTTGATGATTTCAAAGTTGGTATGGTATTAGTATGCTTCATTTACCAATCAAATCGACCAAAAACCATCCCTAATTATGCCCTACCAAAATAACGAAAATATATATGTAAAATTGACAGAGATACAGACACGCCACAAAACCCAAGATGAACACGAGAAATTTAATGTGATTCGACAAACTTATCTTCCCTACATCCACAAGAGAGAAAGATAAAACAATTCCACGATTTGAAAGAAAATATATTAAAATGGTAGGATCTTATTAGGTTACCTATAGTGGGACAATGCAAAATAATCTAAAATTAAACATTTAGGTCGTTGGATACACACAATGAGACAATGTTACTGTGCTAAACATTATAGTGCGAAGGATAATGGTCCCATTTCAAGTGCTATAAAGTTTAGCTTGGGAAAAGATGTCTTTATTTTCCTCTGAGACTTTGCAAGTATTAGATCGTTAACCCATAAACTAGTCATCACTCCCCAATACTTCCAAATAAATACCTCATCCTCGCTTTTCTTCCTCCACCTTCTTTCCCAACCAAATCTACACATCCAATGTTGTCTAATATTTTTCCTAGTTTTTTTCTTTTAAACAATTTATATTGTTTGGTACTAAACAATGTTTCTACTACGATGGGGTCAAGAATTGCACCGGAACGTGTAGTCTAGCCACGTGCACTCATAATTAATGGAGACTCTAACTTAAAGAAGAATCCTTCAACTCAATTATTCGTAACGGTTGATTACGATAGAGATTAAGTGCAAACTCTTAGGGATAGCTATGAATAGGAATTAGGACTCTCCTAAGGTTCCTTATAAATGTAAAATCCCCACATAAACGGGGCATCCTCTTGAGCAATAAAGAACAAACCCTCACACCTCGTGGACATAGGCGCGTTGCCGAACCACATACGTCTTGTGTTGTGTGTGTGATCTCATTATTTTTTGTCATTATTGTTTTTACTTGGCTTATGTGTATTGAATATCACTACCTATAGAAAATTACCGCTTATAATTCTCATCTTCCGTGGGAACGATGTAGTTTCTTTCCACAAAGACAAATTTTGTGATATCTCACTCACCCAACTACGATCACCAAAATTTAGATGACCATGAGGGTCATCACCAGCATAGCCACATTGACCAGGAGGGTCCAACCATATTATGACATTTATGACGACCGGGAGCGCTGAAAGCCTTCTGTTTTTTCTATGCGAAATGTGTTTTAAGGATGGCAGACAGACTTTCTTTATATGAA
The DNA here is from genome assembly GCA_949130495.1 of Sambucus nigra. Lineage (NCBI taxonomy): Eukaryota > Viridiplantae > Streptophyta > Magnoliopsida > Dipsacales > Adoxaceae > Sambucus > Sambucus nigra. The sequence continues at coordinate 56,681,212 of OX422214.1, forward strand.
AAATATTTTTCCAATTTTTAAACCACACCAAGTTGTGAACCAATTTTAACTTAACCAAATTTTATCTTGATTAATCCTAAACATTCATCTAGTGATTATAGCAAGTAAAGTGAGGAAAAGAATACTCACAACGCCGGATGTAAGAGGAATCCACTAAGGGAAAAAATCTCGGATGACCCAAGCCAAACAATCACTATGATGTGGAATTACAAAGAACAGACACAAGTCTTACTCAACAACTCGATCCCCACGAGACTTGACACTCTTCTGATCTTCAACCAGTCCTCCACAGTACCCACACAGAAAGTCATTCTTCCACGATGCTTGTCCACAATACACGTGTCCACGTATGTCTCGGTATCCACCGATATGGCTTGTAACATCTACGATGTTGAACACGGCTCTTTCGCTTCTCTACCGCAAAACTCGGCAAAGTTCTATGTAGAACAAACTCTGAACGGTGCCAACAAATATCACTATAGCATATAGTAATGAAAACTCGGATCTTTAAAACTCTAAGGATGTTTTGGACTTAGAAAACTTTGTGCAGAAAACGTATCGATTTGTAAACTATTTTTTAGACTACACACTTAACAAAATTCTGAGAAAACATGCCTTAAATAATTTTCTTAAGTCAGCATCTCGCTCGAACGACATTCCCATGTCGCTCGAACGACTGCTATGGTCATTTGCTCGACGGTACATGTGTGTCTAATTTTAACACAACTCTAAGCCATCTTTATCGCAGAATAAACGAAGTGTAATCCTTTTAAAACTCTTTAAACACATTTTACAAACATTTATTTAATAAAATAACATCCTTAAACATTTTAAAATGAGTTTCGAGTCCCATTAAAATTATACATTCATACTTGAGTGATCTCGGAATGCAATTAAACTTGAAGATGAAATATGCACCATAAACCGGTATGATAAATCTTTGAAGTTTTGCCACAATATCTTCAATGAACTTTAATATACCATTGTCTGTGTGGGATCGTGACAATAAAAACACGACCTATGACTCAAACATGTTTTATTCCGGGAATACGTCAAATAAACATACAACGAACTCAATTGAAAATTTTATCCTTACAAATCTCCCCATTTGACTATTTCGGGACAAAACTAACGGTGAAATGCCCATGTCGGGCCGTCAAGACGTATGATGCTAAAATCCCATCCCATAAAACTCAAAATCAGGACAACACTAGTAAATAATAGTTCGACAAGTATGAACTATCTGAATGTGATGTAGTCTTGAAATCTCCAATCTCTAAAGCATACCTACAAACATGAAATAGATAAATACCCAGTGAAGTATGGAGGAACAAATTACATAAAACATGGGAGCAAAAATGTGGATACCAATTTGTAAACAACAAAATAGGGCTTCCAATTTGTGCAAACTCTTTAAGATATCAATAAACAAGCATGAACGCATATGATATCAAAGTGTAATGCAACAAAATCTATGTGCTCAATCAAAAAAATCTCCCCCTACATCACATACATCCCTCTCCCTTTATGTCTCGAATAGACAACTCGGTCAAAAGATAAAAATATCTTGCATGAGATAATCAATGAAATGTATCTAGATACACATGAATTAACCAGCTAATAATGGTCAAGCATATCAAATCGATAGCTAGCAAAAAATAATCACACAATATGAATTAAACAAATTAATTAGGTGTGACTAAACAAACACAATGCAGTAAAATATGATCAAGATAAATTGCATAACATAAACCTAATAGCAACCCAGTAGTACCAAAATATGAGAATATAAACCAGGGTACTGAAACAAAAGGAAACAATAGAAAAATCCTTCAGCAAGGCGCTCGAACGAGACAGCCCTATTGTTCGAACGACGGAGGCTTCTCGCGAGATGACTTCGCACTACATCAACATCTCGATTGAATAAGAAAAACTAAAAACGCATATCCAGTTCTAAAAATCATATAGTTTTGTCAAGTGAAAGAATTTCTTGAAAAAGTTTACTGGAAAGAGCAGAAATTACAAAACATAAGCAAAATAGAATACTAACAAATAAAACAATGTGAGTTTTATGCTGACACGGTACCAATGTGCTCAAACATGAACATGGAATGTATGGGCGTGACCTATAACAAATTAATCACAATTCCAATGCACCGAAATGATCAAGAATCTATAATTGATACCTATAAATCATCAAACTTTATTGTATCCATATGTGACATTTAAAGTGTGAGTTAAATGAACTAAACAAACATCATGCACACAAATTCGTAATTTTGATTATTCTACATACAATAGCATCATGACACGATTTTTTAACATTAGGATACGTGGTGCAAAGACATTTAAATTTTCTCCAACCAAACTTGTAACACCCCGTACTTTTGGAGAATGTGGAAATTAATTAAATTGGAGATTTAGAAATTTTTTAATTTTGAGAAATTAGTTAATTCGGTGACTTAAATGAGATTATTTTTGTAATTTACTCAAACAGTAATTTTGAGGGCACGGTTGGTCCCGAAAGGGTCGAAATAGTCGGAAAAGTGTACCCGGGTGTACAGTTTGGGTCCCGGGTCAATTGTAGACCAAACCGACACCTCTTGAGGGCACTATGGTCATTTAGCAAATAGAGGTGGGGAGACCCACGAAATTTGCAAGTTATATCATATGGTTTGGGGCTTAAGTTAGGGTTGATAATGTAGAAAAATAGAGAGGAACCAAAGGAGAGAAAAGAGAGAGAGTTTTATGAAGGCTTAAAGGGTTCCAAAGGGCTTCTTGCAACCAAGATCAATTTGGAAGGGAGATTGAAGAAGGAATCAATCAAAGACCCTCATCATCCATGCAATGAGCATCTCTCTCTACTGTATAATTTGATAAAGTTTCAGCTAGGGTTGTAATTTTGGATCCCTTATCCAAGTAGGAGAAGGCAAGTATATATAATATGTAGAGGGTGTAATGCACCCCCTATGCATGCAATGAGCATGTGTGTGTGTTAATCTAGCCAGCGCAAGGGTGGCACCTGGCTGGTCTCAACTAAGTAATGATGACCTCAATATTCCCTCAGGTGGAGGGAATGATTCAGTTATAACAGAATTATCCACTTGTTACAGGATATCCATATAAGTGTAAATGCTCGGGTGTCTTCAATTGGTACCAACCTCGGCCTGAATGAGTACGAGGTTGGTGAAGTACGACCCTTGCTTTGTCTGCGATCAATGTTCCATGAAGACCTCGGCCAGGAAGGTCGACCGAGGTTGGATATGAGGTGCAATGTCGGCCAGGGCCGATGATGACATGATGCTTGTTAATTGAGCCTGCGAGGCTTTTGCTGACCTCGGCTGATGAAGGGCCGAGGTAGATGTACAAAGTAGTGAAAACATTGGTTATGGCTAACCCCGCGGATGCTGATTTCTCCGCTTCAAGCTGACCTCGGGTACTTCCAAGCCGAGATGATGTTAGGACGTCGGCTGCGGTCGATCCCTATAAGAAGACACTGTTGATAGGCATCCTTGGGCTTCTATTACCTCGGCTCAAATCCAGGACGATGTTGAGGTCTCTGGTCTCTCAGGTGTACTTTGGGCATATCAATCACCCCCTAGCCCTTAGTTACATGTGGGAACAAGTGACTATGGGGTGTACAACTCCGGGGTCTTTCTTCTTTGTGCCAATATTCCTTTGACAAGTGTCAATGACTGAAGTGGGCAGCGTGGCTGATAAGTGTATAATGTCAATTGTCCTCTAGGCTCCCAAGGCAATGATGGGCCTTGGGACGCGTGTGGTGTTATTTGAGGGTTAAATCTTCATGTTCTTTCTTTCTCCTTCATTTATTTATTTTCTCTCTTTTTGTCTTCTTTGCAACTCTCTCTCTCTACCAGAGATAGGTTGGGCTTCTCAAGGGTCTTCTCATTCCGAATCGCCTTCTCCTTCGTTAAGGTTTATTTCAGGTACCATCTTCCTCTTTTCTCCACTCACTCTCAGCCTTTAATTCTGTTTTTTTCACTTTCCGGAGAGTATTTTGAGTTTTTCGGCCACTGCTTGCGTTTTTCGGTGGCACTGGTTCTTGTTGTTCTTGGTTGTTTTTGTTTAAAGTTAATAGTTTGATCCTTAGGTAAGTTGAGTCAAGTTTTTTATTCCTGTTTAATTTCCCAAGTGTGAGGTCGTCTTCCTATGCTCAGACCTCTTTATCAGTTTTTAGAAGAGTTCCCATCTCTTAGAGAGAGGACTTTAGAAAAGATTAGGAAAATAGAGAGAGCCCAAGAAGAAGCTCGTAGGGCTGAGGCTTTCCCCCTCAGACCAATCTTTCCACCCCCTCTGAAGGTCATATACCGCGAGACAGCCGAACCAGTTAAGTCAGCAGAGGTCCCAGTAGAACCTACTCCCATGTCTGAGTCTGAGTTGTCCACCTTAGACCCTATGTCTGTGGGCTCTTTTCAAGAGGCCATGGACTTTTCCATTAGGAAGGATCAGGTCCCTGACCAAGCCGAGGTTTTGAGTCGCCTCTCGTCCCATAATGAGTCTAGCACATCCAGATCTTCTTCAGACGTTGAAGTTATCGGGCCAAACGTAGCTTTTCCTCCTCCTATTAATGTTGTCCCCATGTCGGCTGCTACAGGGGTCGAGTTTGCTCAGAGGTTCCCTAATGGTAATCCCTCATCCTCTCCAACCGACGTTGGTCGAGACGAGGATGGTGATAGCGAGAGCGATGTTGACACCTCGGAGGCAGCCGAGATAGAGAGCACTGTCAGCGAACTCGACCTTCTTGCCTTTAGACACCTGTATTCCATAGGTCCCTCCATAAAGCTTATGAGACCTCTGAGGGATGAGAGGGCTTTAGGCGGTCGAGATGGTAAGAGTATGAGCAGATGTTCAAGTTAGGATTTCGTCTTCCCGTCCACCCAATTATTAGGGCCATATTATCGTATATTAACTTAGCCCCTTACCAGTTATCCCCCAACGCCTGGAGGGTGATAATTGGAGAAATAGTTCTATGGAGGGCAGTCCACCATTCAGACCTTCTTGTCCAAGTCTTCACTGGGTGCTACGTCCCTTCCTCTGCTAGGAATCATCCGAGCTATTACCACATTTTAGCTCGGAAGTCAAATAAGAAGATATTGCAGGTTACCCAAACTTCAAATCACAATTGGAAACCTCAGGGTCATGGGAATTTGGCTTGTAATTCTTGGGGGGAGTCCTCTGGCCCCTGTGCCCCCTCTTCATCCTTAAAGTCGAGGATACCCCTGAGATGGGGAAATGTGTCAATGGGTGCCAGGGCCGACCCTGGTTTAAGCCAAAATAATCTTCAAAAAGTAAAAGACCTTCAAGATCAGGGGGAGCATGGTCTATTGGTCAAGTTTGAACATCTGATGACCCCCTACTATCTCTCTGAGACTGGACTTGGGGGGAGTCCTCTGGCCAAGCTCCGTAAGTTATTTTATTATTTCAACAAGTTATACCTCTGACTTTTTTATGTCCCTGATTTTCTAACTCAGACCTTTATGTTTGCAGAGCGCCCCAAAGGAATTTCTGACGACCTCTGGGAGATGGCAGCCCCCAGCCTCACAAAGTTAGTAAAGAAAGCAGGCCTGAATGCACCTCCTCCTCCCCCACCGAACTAGAGTGTCGGTACGTCTAAGGCCGACACTACAAGGAAGAGGAAAACTACAACTTCTGCCCCTGAGGATCAGAGGTAAAGTATAGCCCAAAAAGCCATCCCAATATCCTCTGATGATGTATTGGTTGCTCATCTGGAGCAGCTAAAAATCGGTGACAGGCTGATAGGCCATAGTATGCAGGCGTTGGATGCCATCGACTCTGCTATGACTGATGCTGACAAACGCTTATGTCGGTCAATGGATACTCCCCTGCTGGCTGAGTTTTGCCTTCACAGGTCTATCCAGGTAAGATTTTAACTTCAATTTAATTCTGAAGTGTAACCTATGCTTTAACTTTGAACTTATACATATGATTCTTAATGTGTAGGGCATCGTTACGATGCACCAGTTTATCAACTGGACTCTGAAGAAGTTGCCTCTCATTGAGAAAGGCAAAGAAGCCGAAAAAGTGCAAGACTCTCTGAATGCAGAAGTGGATCGTCTTAAGGCTTCCATTGAAGGGTCTAACAAGAAGGTTAAGTAGTTAGAGAAAGAGATCTCCAAGCTTAAGAAGGAACACACCTCTGCCTTGAAGGCCAAGGATGACGTTCTTCAGCAGAAGGTTGATGCTGCAGTAAAAGCTGCCCTTGAGGATGCTTCAGAGGGGATCTTGGCTGATTACAAAGTTTCTAATGAATTTGTCAGCTTCGGCTTTGAGTACCTCGAGAGGGGTGTTAAGGCCACTGGCAGGTGGGCTGAGATAAAGGAAAAAGAATCAGGGAGCCTGGAAGCCTCTGACTTCATTGGTCTTGGCTACGCCGATCCTCGATTTTCTCAGGCCTTGCCAGAGGTAGAGGAGGAAGGAGGTGCCTCACCTACCGAGAGTGCTCCCCAAGATGACACCAGGACTGAAGACGTTGGTCCTCAAGATGATGGGGTAGAAGTGACCAACCTCGGCCAGGGAGATGGGGGCGTGGCAACTAACCCTGAGGCTGCAGACACTTGACCATTTTGTGAAGCTCTTTGTAAATTTTAATTTTGATTTCAAACTGTAACCTCTGATTGCAAACTCTGTTACCTTGTGGCTTGTAATTCTTAACTTTAGTCTGTATCAAACTCTGAGGAGGGATTTATTTCTTTAGTTGTTGAATGTTCTTTGAATGATTTTCTATGTCACACAATGTGTTTATTTTAAGGTCTGAAGTCTCGACATAATGGTGTCTTCACAAGTCTTATAATAATGTCTAAGGTCTGAGGTCATCAACTAAGATGTTATCCTCCATTAATTTTTCACCAAATTAATGATGTTTAAGGTCTAAGGTCATCCAAGTATGATGTCTCACCTCAGACCTTGTCACCAAATCATGATGTTATAAGGTCAGAGTCCATCGACTAAGATGTTATCCCCATAAATAATTTTTTACCAAATTAATGATGTTTAAGGTCTGAGGTCATTAACTAAGATGTTATCCTCCATTAATTTTTCACCAAATTAATGATGTTTAAGGTCTGAGATCATCCAATCATGATGTCTCACCTCAGACCTTGTCACCAAATTATGATGTTATAAAGTCTGAGGTCATCAACTAAGATGTTATCCTCCATTAATTTTTCACAAAATTAATGACGTTTAAGGTCTGAGGTCATCTAAGTATGATGTCTCACCTCAGACCTTGTCACCAAATCATGATGTTATAAGGTCTGAGGTCATCAACTAAGATGTTATCCTCCATTAATTTTTCACTAAATTAATGATGTTTAAGGTTTGAGGTCATCCAATCATGATGTCTCACCTCAGATCATGTCACCAAATTACGATGTTATAAGGTCTGAGGTCATCAACTAAGATGTTATCCTCTATTAATTTTTCACCAAATTAATGATGTTTAATATCCGAGGTCATCCAATCATGATGTCTCACCTCAGAACTTGTCACCAAATTATGATGTTATAAGGGCTGAGGTCATCCAATCATGATGTCTCACCTCAGACCTTGTCACCAAATTATGATGTTATAAGGTTTGAGGTCATCAACTAAGATGTTATCCTCCATTAATTTTTCACCAAATTAATGATGTTTAAGGTCTGAGGTCATCCAAGTATGATGTCTCACCTCAAACCTTGTCATCAAATCATGATGTTATAAGGTCTGAGGTCATCGACTAAGATGTTATCCCCATAAATAATTTTTCACCAAATTAATGATGTTTAAGGTCTGAGGTCATCCAATCATGATGTCTCACCTCAGACCTTATCACCAAATTATGATGTTATAAGGTATGAGGTCGTCAACTAAGATGTTATCCTCATAAATAATTTTTCACCAAATTAATAATGTTTAAGGTCTGAGGTCATCAACTAAGATGTTATCCCCATAAATTCTACCACTACAGCAGAATAAACCAAGAATTGACACGGGAACCGATCTTCTCATTAATAATCTCTTCATAAGATGATACATTTACATGGAAACTCTTGCAACATCATATGTAATACTTTTTTAGATGATCAGCATTCCAAGGATTAGAAAAAGGTTCCCCTTCAAGGTTTTCTAGCCTGTAGGTCCCGGGCACAACCGCCTCAACCACTTTGTAAGGACCATGCCAATTCGAGTGAAGCTTGTCTGCCTTCTGTAACGTCTTCTTAGCACTAGGTCTCTCACATCTATGGGTCTTGATTTTACCCTTTGATTGTAGAACTTCGTTGTTCTCTGCTGGTAAGTTGCCTGCCTGATTTTTGCATCTTCCCTTCTTTCTTCGATCAAATCGAGGTCAAGTCTTCTCTCATACCCATTCTTCTCAAGGTCATCGGTCTGAACCCTATAAGTAGGAAGTCTTACTTCTGTTGGTATGACGGCCTCTGATCCATGGGCTAACATAAATGGGGTTTCCCTTGTTGGTGTCCTAGCCGTTGTTATGTAGGCCCATAGCACAACATAAACCTCTTAAGTTCATCTTACCTTAGCTTCTTCTAACCTCTTCTTGATCCCGTCAAGGATCGTTCTGTTTGTGACTTCTGTCTGACCGTTTGCCTGAGATCGGCCAGGAGAAGAGAAAAATTGCTTTATCCCAAATCTTTCGTAATATTTTTCCAAGGAAGAATTTTTGAACTGGGTTCCGTTGTCCGAAATGAGGGTGTTTGGGAGGCCATGTATGCATATAATGTTCTTCCAAATAAATTGAAAGGTCTTCTTCTCTGTAATCGTGATCATCGGCTCGGCCTCTACCCATTTGGAGAAGTAATCAATGGCGACTATCAGAAATTGATAGTTATTTACAGCCTTTGGCAGGGGACCCATTAAGCCAATTCCCCATACTGCGAATGGCCAAGTGGAACTGATTGATGTCATAGGCTAATGAGGTTGATGGGGGATAGTGGAGAATTTATGATATTTGTTGCACCTCTTCACGTAGGCTGCAGCATCTTTGGCGAAGGTCGGCCACCAGTATCCTTGCGTAATGATCCTCTTAGCCAAAGGTCTTCCTCCTATATGACTGGAGCAAGAACCCTCGTGTACATCCTGTAGGACGCGGGGAACTTCTGTGGGATGAACACATCTGAGGAGAGGTAATAGGAATCCCTTCTTATATAGGACGTCTCCTACTATTGAGAACTTTGCATCTCTGTATCTCAGTTTCTTTCTCTCTAGCTTTGATTCCGAAAGTTCTCCCTCTTTGATATATCTGATAAGGGGGTCCATTCATGAGTCCTCTAGTTTCAAATTGAGGCAAGGGTTACTGACCTCTTCTTCTTCAATGGTCTCCTTGGGCAAGATCTCAACTAGGACTATCCTTCTGATGTTTATCCTTGTTGCCGAAGCTAACCTTGCTAATGCATCTGCGTGGCTGTTATTTTACTGAGGTATTCTCTTCATCTTTACCTCTTTGAAACCTTCCAGTATCGTTCTCACTCTCTTCAGGTATTTGGTCATCCTTTCATCCTTGGCCTCATAGACCCCAACACTTGATTAATAACTAACCTTGAGTCACTATGAAGTAGGAGTCGTCTTACCCCAAGGTCCTTTGCCAAGAAGAGGCCTGCCATCATGGCCTCATATTCTGACTCATTTGTTTGATGCCTTGAAGTTAAACCTCAAGGCGTATTCAACATTGGTACCATCTGGAGTTGAAAGTATTAGCCCTGCACCGCTTCCACTATCGCAAGAAGACCCGTCAACAAAGAGGTTCCAGGTATCTTTATCTGATGAGAATCTCCCTTCTGATATGACTCCGTGCTTGAAGAGGTACCGATCTTCCTCATTCTCGGTTAATCCATCTCTGGCTCCCTTTGATACAACCTTTTTTGGGTCTCGGAAGACGTTGCTGTTTGACCCTTATGCAGTCTCTAGGTTATTCTCAACCTCGGCCTCTTCCCATGTGAACTCAGCAACAAAATCTGTAAGTGCCTGCCCTTTGATGGCCACCCTAGGCTGATAAGTAAGGTCATACTCTCCCAACTCAATGGCACATGTCATCAATCAACCCGACTTCTCAGGTTTATGGAGGACCTGTCTTAGTGGGGAGTCGGTGAGGATGACCATGGAATGGGCTTGAAAGTAAGGCTTCATCTTCCTAGAAGCTTGTATCAGGGCGTAAGCTAACTTTTCCATTCGAGGATAATTTTGTTCAGACCCTTGAAGGACCTTACTGTTGAAGTACACAGGCTTTTGGACCCCAACGTCTTCCCGTACTATGGCTGCACTTATAGCTGACTCAGAGACTGCCAGATAAACATACAGCTTCTCTCCAACTATGGGCCGAGATAAGAGCAAGGGAGATTTTAGGTAGGACTTGAGTTGGTTAAAAGCCTCGTCACACTCTTTGTCCCATTCGAAGGCCTTTCTGAGCACCTTAAAGAACGGAAGACACTTGTCTGTCGCTCTGAAAACAAATATGTTGAGTGCAGCTACTCTTCTAGTGAGCCTATGAACGTCCTTGATACTCCTTTGTGTCTTCATGTCAAGAAAAGCCTTGATTTTTTCAGGGTTCGCCTCTATTCCTCTCTGATTGACGATAAATCTAATAAATTTCCCAGCTCCTACCCCGAAGACACACTTCGCGGGATTAAGTTTCATTTTGTACAAGTCCATGGTATCGAAGGTTTTTTCTAGGTCTGCCACATGAGTTCAAGCCTTTAAGCTCTTCGTCAACATATCGTCCACATACACCTCCATAGTCTTGCCTATTTGGTTTTCAAACATCTCATTCACAAGACATTGATACTTTGCCCTCGCATTTTTCAAAGTGAAGGGCATAACCTTATAGTAATATGTCCCTTTGTCAGTGATGAAGGATATCTTCTCTGAGTCTTCAGTATCCATAAAGATCTGATTGTAGTCTGAATATGCGTCCATGAATCTCATGAGCTCTTGCCCTGCGGTGACATCTACCATCTGATCTATCTGAGGTAAGGGATAGCTGTCTTTTGGGCAAGACTTGTTCAGGTCGGTAAAATCTATGCACATTCTCCATTTTTCGTTGGCTTTGGGTACAATGATTGCGTTCGATATCCACTATGGATATATGACTTCCCTGATAAACTCAGCCTCCTCCAACTTTCTGACTTCTTCCCGGATGACGTCGTACTTCTCCCTAGAGTAGATTCTTCGTATTTGTTTGATTGGCCTAGCATCCTTAGTCATATTCAGCTTGTGGCACATAACCTCAGGGTTGATTCCAGTCATGTCTGCGTGACTCCAAGAGAAGATACTCTACCTCTTCCTTAAGAAGTTTATCAGCTCTTCCTTGATTTCTTCCTTTAAGGCTTTACCGACCTGGATGGTTTTTTCGGTTCATCCTTATTGAGGACGATGGATTCTACCTCTTCTGCGACCTCTCCTTTCTTCAACTTCGTTTCATCTCTAGGGTCAAGTGTATCAATGTTATACGTGGTAGTTTCTCTCTTATGGGCCTCTCTCTCTTCAGCCGAGTTGAAGTAGCATTCTCGTACTATAGTCTGGTCACCTTGCACTTCCCCTACCACATAGGGGGTCGAGAATTTTAGCATCTGGTGTACCGTCGATGGAATGGCTTCAAACTCCTTAAGTGTTACTATTCCTATGATGAGGTTATAGGCTGAAAAGACGTTTTCGTACATAATAAAAAAATTGATCTTCCGGGTTAACCTCTTAGGGCACTAATCTCCCATTCGCATGCCCATCTCATACATGCCCAACGGATTGAACTTTTCATCGCTGAATCCCATTAACGGATGATGATAGGGTACCAGCCTAACTCTGCTAAGGCCTAGGCTTTTGAAGCAGGGCCAGAACATCACATCTGCTAAACTTGCTCTATCTATAAGAATTATCTGTACCTCGCATCCATGTACTCTTGTTGTAATTACCAAAAGGTCATCATATGGAGCTAGGATGCCTTTGAAGTCGAGTCGAGAGAACCCAACTATGAGAGTGTCCATGTCCACCTTCTTTCTCTTCTGCGTTGTCTCAGAAGACGTCAGATTTGCCGCTTCTAGTTTGGCCACTGACTTAGCCTCTACTAATTGAGCTTTCCGGTCAGCCACTTCAGAACCACCCCTGCAAGTCCTCTGCATATGGTGTTAACACCAAAGGAGATCATACCAACCCTTTTCACTGGGGTGTTGTCATCTTTTGGTGGAAGGTCTGGATTGTCTTCATCATCGCCATCCGAGTCATCGTTTCCTCTTGCTGGGGTATCGTCACAACATCTGTCGTTTCTCTTCTTTTTTGGGTTATCTCTTCCCCTCTTAAAAGCCTTTCCATCAACGTACTTCCTCAATTTACCTAATTTCAGCATCTTCTCATTCTCATCCTTTAAGGCGAAGCACTTGTCTATAACATGGCCATGGTCTTGGTGGAACTCACACCACAAGTTCTTGTTCCTCTTATGCGGAGGAGCCTTAAGTTTCTCTGGCCATCTCAGTGATCGGTCATTCTTAATCTCATTGAGGATGTGTTCGCAGCTCACAGTCAGAGGGGTATAGTGTGCGAACTTGTCGTCAGCTGACCTCTTCTTTTCGTCCTTCTTTCTTTGGAACTTTCCGCTACTACCGTCGTTCTCATCCTCATACTTTGCGGCCATGGCCTCTTCAGCGTTCATGACCTTCCCCGCAGTTGCCAATAGCTCTACCATGGACTTGAGAGTGTCTTCCGCAAGTTTCCATAACAACTTCCCTTTCTGCAGACCTCATATGAGGGTCGTCATGGCGATATTCTCTTCGTAGTCTTCAACCTTAAGTTTCTCTTTGTTGAATCTGGCAATGTAGTCTCTTAGGCTCTCGTTCTTGCCTTGCTTGACATACAACAGATGGGTGGTCTTCTTTTGAGGTCTTACCCCAAAACAGAAATTGTGAATGAATTGTTCATCCAAGCCCTTGAAGTTATCAATTGAATTCTTCGGAAGAGAAGTAAACCAGATGTGTGCTGCTCCCGTCAAAGTTCCGGAGAAGGCCCGACACTTCATCTCATCAGGTATTGAATAGATATCTGCCGCTGACTAATACATCTCAATATGATGTATAGGGTTGGTGCTACCATCATACTTCGGAGACACCGTGGGCGGTTTGAACTTAGCAAGGGTTGGAAAACTCACTATCCTAGCCACGAATGGGTAGCCTTCTGAGAAACCTCTCTGTAGTGGGTCCCAACTTTTGATGAGATATCTTATCTTTTCTTCAAGGCATTGGATGGATTCGTTCCATATCCTCACAACGTCGGCCTGGCCGAGGTTGTCCCCAGCCACCTCCAAGGGTGGATTGAGGGTTCCCCAACTAGAGCACAACGTCGGTTGTTGACCTCTTCCTGGTCTCTACCTCGTCCTATGTGTGGTCGGCCTTGATGAGGCTGACGTTGACCATCTTGTCTTTGTGAGCCGACTGCACTTCTCGACCTTGACAACCTCTATCTTAGGTCATTTACTGGGCCGAGCCTTTTAAAGGTCGACCCTCTGCTCAATCGATCAAAAGTTGATCCTCTTTGTTGGCCTTCTTCACCTCTTCTCCTCCACAACCTCGGCTCTGCTGGATAGGATGCACTGTGTTATTTGAAACCTCATACGGCTCCTAACAATCTTCTGGAGCGTCTTCTGCCTCCAAATTATCATACCTATCCTCAGGGCAAGGGTGTCCTTGCCTCCCCAAACGCAAATGCCTAGGGTCAGCAACATCCCTCCTCCGCTGAGGTGTAGATTGGTCTATTCGCGGTGCCTGGGGCGGTCCCCTGGCATCAGGATGGGGCTGAGCGGCCGCTGGAGTAATCGTCTCCGGTGATACCCCAGGTGGTCTCATCATATTTTGACTGAGTTGTGCAAATTGCTCATTCATCGCTTGTTGCGTCGTAGCCAAAGACCTTAAGGCTACTGCCACCTCCTCTATTTCGAACTGAGGCGGTACCCGCACCAGGCGGTGGAAGAGGTGGTGGTAATTCCGGTGCCATATGTTAACACTAAAGAGCTTGAGTAGTAGATAAGCTTAATACCTTAAAGGACCTCTTTCAATGGTGAAACAGCTCCATGCAAGGGGTGAGGCCTGGTTCACCACCAGAGTCTCCGATGAGTTTAGCAGAAAAAGAGGAAGAGACAGCTTCTCGTTCCCACAGACGGTGCCAAAATGATGATGCTGGAAATAACACCACCCTTCAAAGTGTTTGTAAGCTCAAATCAGTGATAATAATGGCAGTGCAGGAGAATAAATATATGTAAGTATATATATGAAGGAGGTGAGGAGAAGAGGATGAACACCAATATATAAGTGGTTCAGCCAATTAGGCATACGTCCATTGTGCAAATGAGTGAGTAAGGTCACTGAAGTAAGGCACTAATGGACATGGATACAATCTCTCAAGATTTCTCTCTCTACTGTATAATTTGATAAAGTTTCAGCTAGGATTGCAATTTTGGATCCCTTATCCAAGTAGGAGAAGGCAATTATATATAGTATGTGGAGGGTGTAATGCACCCCTTATGCATGCAATGAGCATGTGTGTGTGTTGATTTAGCCAGTGCAAGGGTGACACCTGGCTGATCTTAACTAAGTAATGATGACCTCAATATTCCCTCACGTGGAGGGAATGATTCAGTTATAACAGACTTATCCATGTGTTACAGGATATTCATATAAGTGTAAATGCTCGACTGTCTTCAATTGGTACCAACCTCGGCCTGAATGAGTACGAGGTTGGTGAAGTACGACCCTTGCTTTGTCTGCGATCAATGTTCCATGAAGACCTCGACCAGGAAGGTTGACCGAGGTTGGATATGAGGTGCAATGTCAGCCAGGTCCGATGATGACTTGATGCTTATTGATTGAGCCTGCGAGGCTTTTGCTGACCTCGGCTGATGAAGGGCCGAGGTAGATGTACAAGGTAGCGGCAACTTGACTATGGCGTACCCCACGGATGCTGAGTTCTCCACTTCAAGCTGACCTCGGCTACTTCCAAGCTGAGACGATGTTAGGACGTCGGGTGTGGCCGACCCCTCTACGAAGACGCTGCTGATAGGCATCCTTGGGCTTTTATTACCTCGGCTCCAATCCAGGACGATGTTGAGGTCTCTGGTCTCTCAGGTGTACTTTGGGCATATCAATAATACCCATGTGTAGGGATTTTTAAATAAATTCTTTTCATTTAAAGTTCTTAGAGAAAAAGAATGAATTGGTTACATGTTGGATAGGATTGCATGTAGGTAGTATTTACATTTATAGAGGACTGATGGCAAATGAATTTATATTGGTATTTACGAATTTAAAATCTGGGTTTATGATGTATAACCATGAAGAACTAAATGATATAGGGTTTTGAGAAAATTTAGATTTGGACAGTTCTTGGATGGATTTAGTGCGGATTTGATGATATATTTACGTTGAGAATGATCCCTATATATTTATAAGATGATTGGTGATGTTGGGAAATATTTTCGTAAGGTGTAATGAAGTGTTGGATCGGACAGACATGGTGAAACAAAGAAGAAGACGACCTGCACCTGTTCGATCGATCGATCGACACAAGAAGGTCGATCGATCGATGAAGTCGATCGATCGAAGTCTTTGGTCGATCGATCGACCAAAGCTGATTTTTGGCAATTTTTGTTGATTAAATTTTATTTTAATTCCAGCGATGGGGGAAATTTTTAGAGATGTTATTATGCATATGGAGGGACTTGATAAAGACCAGTAGGGAGTATAGTTAAGGACCATTATGGCTGTTGAGTGTAAGGCTTGGAATATGGACCGACGGGGATAAACCGATCGAGTCGTGTGTCGAAAATTAAGATTTGAGTTACGGGGAGAGTTCACGTCAGTATAAGGTGTATACCAGTAGGTTAGAGATAGTTTAACCACTGTTATAAATAAAGAGGTAACCAGAGGTATTCGAGTTGTGCGAATACTCTAATATGTATGATAGTGAGATAAATCTTTGAATAATAAGTACGGTAAGTACAAGAGAGAAAATACTACGTACACACAAGAATAATTAGGTTATGTGAATACCTACTATTTTATATCAGTACGTGGGTTGTGTATGCCTATTTTGTGTTTCCTTGTGATAGGATTTGTAAGTTCGATGAGACATACCGAACTATGCTCGATGAGACATTCCAAGCCAGGTTCGAGGCGACATTCCGAACTATGTTCAAGGAGACATTTCGAGCCAGGTCTGAGGACACATTTCGAACCATTTGTCCTTAATGTGTGAAATAGGATCGATAACAGGATATACAGTATTGGGTACATGTGTGTGTGAAAGATATATCGTCTGAATAATATACTTATGTGTGATACTAGTAAGATTAAGTGGGGTATACCTAAGTATTGTTTTAAATCTACACGGGCGTGATAGTAGTGAGGATTGTTAGTGCATAACTACAAATTGTATAAACTACTTATGAGTAAGAGTGGCTGGAATATGTAAGTGTACAGCTAGAATAGATATAAAATCTACTTGTGTGTGATTAGTAGAGAAGGTAGGTAGTAAGTACCTAAGAATAGATTAAGTGTGAGAACTTAATATTTAAGTAGTGATAATAAAGTAAGAGTAATGATAATTACTAGACGTTCGGATACATACTGTAGGGGCAGTATGGGGAAGTTAAAGTGAACTTAACTAATGACTTAATGTAAATTAAGGGTAGCATATAGCGTACCGTATGGGCGGTACTAGTGAGCAAAATTTTCTGAGGTGTTTAGATGTTGGAGACCTAGCTGAAGTGGGTAGCGAGATTAGGTAGGAACGTTAGGTGCACATTATAGATGAGAGGTGAGGAAACTCAAGAGAGTGTGCATGATCCTAACATGTGTAATCAATAACTGATATTTATTGAAATAAATTACTTGCTAAATATTTTCAAAACGTTTTGTGTACTAACACTTGCTATAAAATATTTTCAAACCCTTTTAGGTGTCCAGCCACAAGGACGCCAAGCGTGACTTCATTCCAGGGATTTCGAAGCTGCAGAATAAGTGGGTGTTGCAGGTCCTTGATTGGACGCTTCTTTTATCCTTCCTAATCTAGTGTAGGATTTTAGCTTTCGGTATGGACATGTCGTCCTTTAGTACTTTCATTTATATTGAAGTTGGTGATTATGTTGGGTTTTTTGGCCGATGGTTTATTCGGCAAGACTTTATTTTATCTTAGCTGTTATTCTCAAACTCTTTTGTTGGTAATTGATTTAGACTTTGTTCAGCATGTTATTGCTTTATTAAAAAGAGTTAAAATTTGGCACTAGTCTAATTTCACCTAGGTGGTTAGTAATTAAAAAGTTTTCGATAGTGATGCTAAGAATGAATCAAATGGGAAACCTGTTTTAATTTGATTTAGGACTGATCACCTGGGATTTAATTAGGCGGGGTGTCACAGATGGTATCAGAGCATCAGGTTCTAGTGTCCTTAGGATTTGTGCGGCTTACTGTGATTTCAGCGCATCGTTATGTTGATATAGAGCCCTATTGATAGGACTGTTGAATTACCCCTGTGTTCTTGCGATAACATTTTTCTGCCATTACCTTTTTGTATACACTATGTACTTATACAAACTTGAATTTTATTTTAGAATGTCTCCAAGGAGGGAGCGAGCCGAGAGGGCAGATGCCAGAGATGAGCCTACGGAGGGACCTCAGGACCAGCAGGGACCCCCACCCCCACCACCAGAGATGATTTCTGCTACTCAGGTGGCGGTGATAGTGTCACAGGCCGTGGAGACAGCTATGAGGTCCATGGCAGCCCATTTTCCCTAGCCTCAGGCATAGTAGCCTGCAGTCCCAGTTAATCATGCTCATCCAGGGCATTCCACTTGGCACAACATCAGAGAAATCTTTCAGAAAGGTCACCCGCCAGAGTTCCAGGGCGGAAGGGATGTAGTGACAGCGTGCCAATGGAAGAGGAACATTCAGCGCCATCTGCGCATGTTGGATTGTAGTGAAGTTCAGAAACAGATGTTAGCTACCTTCAGACTAGCTGGAGCAGCTCTACAGTGGTGGGAGTCGATGACCACTGCTGAGGAGAGAGATCTGGTGATTATTTTTGAGTTCTCGGTGTGGTTTGATCGCAAGTACTTTCCGCTGGCAGTAGAGTCAGAGATGAGGAAGAAATTTAATGAAGTAGTTTAAGGTGACTGTTCGGTAGCAGACTACGAGGAAGAATTCACCCACCTGGCTAATTTTGTGCCAGATGAGGTAAGAAATGGAAAAAGGAAGACAGCAAAGTTCATGGGGGGTTTGGCCTGGAGGATCAAGCAGCATTTGATAGGTAACCCTGCACTGGTGACATACACTGATGTCGTTCATGCAGCATTACTACACTGTCAAGATCATCGCTTCCATACGAAGGGGATCAAGAGAGGTGAGCCAAGCCAATCGGACAAGGCCAATGGAAGTAGTGCCGGTGAAGCACCGCAGCAGCAGTCAGGTAGTCACCAGGGGCAGAATTTTTGGCAGGGGAACTTTCCCAAAAGGTTCAGGTCCGAAAGTTACCAACCTTACGGGGGGTTAGGCAAGGACAGCAAAGCCAGATGAGACCATTTTTGGGACAGTGATTTATATGTGTCCAGCAGGGTCACAGACAAAGACAATGTCCACAGCAGGACGAGATTCAGCAGAAGGATTCCCAACAGGAACATCGGGCTTTGATAGCTCCAGCACCAACACCGGCCCCACAGCAGCAGGGCTAGATGCACTATGGGCGTGTGTATAACGTCTGGGACGTACCGATGCCTCTAGCCCCATAAGCACCGCCATAGAGGGTACGTTTTCTAATTACTGGCTTAAGAGTTGGATTTTGTTTTATACTGGGCCTTAAAATTGTTTATTAAGGCTAGTTTTGCATGAGCCATTGGCATATTAGAGATACCCGGCAGTCCCTTTGTGCGTGAGGAGTCACTAGTGAATTGTGGAACATTGATGCATTCGATCCGAAGAGGAGTCGATATTATATCTGGGAGACTAAATCTTGCTTCAGGATAATAGACTAGAATGTGGAGAAATTTCTTTTATGTTTATCCATATGAGAATGGAAAATTTTTTAAGTGACATGGATGCTTCATAAACGAGACGGCTAACACTCCAATTCATGAGAGAGTCAGGATTAGTGGGTGCAGTAGAATTAGTAACCTTACTAGGTATGTACATGATTAGTTACCATGGGGTCGCGAAACTTTTGTGTCGCATGAGAAAGAATAAAGGCGTACACTAAGGGTGGTTGCATGACGTGGTAGTTTACTACCTTCGAGAATCATGGGAATTGAGTAGACTACTTGTTAAGTTTTGATCGATTAGAGCTGGCTTAGGCTATAGTGATAATTATAGAAAAATTTTGGGTTCGCTATTCCAGCACAAGATTGTGTTTTGATAGGTAACACCTGAAAGAGGCTTTGACCTAGGTATGTGTGTTTACATGTTATTATGTGTGGCATAATAGACTAATACGAATATATAATTATATTGTTATATTTTATCCCGTGAGGTAGGGATGTCTTCTAAGGTGATTCAGGGCATCCAGGGTTATTTTTGAGCAGGGAGGAATAGCTCGGGGTTTACTTTACGCAAGAACTAATGATAGTAAGGGTGCGGTATTTGTGTTGTCTCTTGTAGCATAAGAGTGGGCGTGTATACTCTTGTGTTAAGAGATAGGTATTTGAGGGTACGTACTATGAACTGAGGGTCTAACATATCTCAACAATCGATAATGTTAGGTAGTAGTGTATCGGGGGGGTTCCTTTTTTGGATTTCACTTTGCAAGACGTCCCACGTATGAAACTTAGCGCAACGTTGGAAGTAGGGAGATGTGTGGTCGTTAGTACATGGGTTGGGTACCCCGGTTATTATTCATATATGTGATATAACTACGGGTTCGAAGTTATATTACGGTTCACAGCTAGTATAGTTGGATGATTTTCGTGCGGTTAAGCACGGGCAAA
Organism: Sambucus nigra; assembly: GCA_949130495.1. NCBI lineage: Eukaryota > Viridiplantae > Streptophyta > Magnoliopsida > Dipsacales > Adoxaceae > Sambucus > Sambucus nigra. The sequence continues at coordinate 56,701,190 of OX422214.1, forward strand.
GGGTGTATGGGCGCCCTAGGTAATTAAATAATTGTAATATTATCCACGATTAGGGGGGATAGAAATAAAAAAAAAATGTAGTAGCCTTAAGAGTAAAGGGTTAAGGCAGGGTAGAGAGCTTCATCCGAATTTTGAGAACGAAATTCCTTTGTAAGGGGAGAAGTATGTAACACCCTGTACTTTTGGAGAAAATGGAAATTAATTAAATTGGAGATTTAGAAATTTTTTAATTTGGAGAAATTATTTAATTCGGTGACTTAAATGAGAAGATTTTTTTTAAGTGACTCAAATGGTAATTTTGAGGGCACGGTTGGTTCCGAAAGGGCAGAAATAGTTGGAAAAGTGTAACCGGATGTACTGTTTGGGTCCTGGGTCAATTGTAGACCAAACCGACACCTCTTGAGGGCATTATGGTCATTTAGAAAATAGAGGTGGGGAGACCCACGAAATTGGCAAGTTATATCAAGTTGTTTGGGGCTTAAGTTAGGGTTGATAACGTAGAAAAATAGAGAGGAACCAACGGAGAGAAAATATAGAGAGTTTTATGAAGGCTTAAAGGGTTCCAAAGGGCTTCTTGCAACCAAGATCAATTTGGAAGGGAGATTGAAGAAGGAATCAATCAAACACCCTCATCATCCACGAAATTAGAACCTACCATAATCAAGGCAAGTGGTTTATTGCAAAGTTATGAAGTTATAATACCCATGTGTATGGATTTTTAAATAAATTATTTTCATTTAAAGTTCTTAGAGAAAAAAGAATGAATTGGTTACATGTTGGATAGGATTGCATGTAGTTAGTATTTACATTTGTAGAGGATTGATAACAAATGAATTTATATTGGTAACTAAGGATTTAAAATCTGGGTTTATGATGTATAACCATGAAGAACTAAATGATCTAGGGTTTTGAAAAAATTTAGATTTGGACAGTTCTTGGATGGATTTAGTGAGGATTTGATGATATATTTACGTTGAGAATGATCCCTATATGTTTATAAGATGATTGGTGATGTTGGGAAATATTTTCATAAGGTGTAATGAAGTGTTGGATCGGACAGACATGGTGAAACAAGGAAGAAGACGACCTTCACCTGTTCGATCGATCGATCGACATAAGAAGGTCGATCGATCGATGAAGTTGATCGATCGAAGCCTTTGGTCGATCGATCGACCAAAGCTTATTTTTGGCTATTTTTATTGATTAAGTTTTCTTTGAATTCCAGCGATGGGGGAAATTTTTAGAGATGTTAGTATGCATATGGAGGGACTTGATAAAGACCAGTAGGGAGTATAGTTAAGGACAGTTATGGCCATTGAGTGTAAGGCTTGTAATATGGATCGACAGGGATAAACTGATTGAGTCGCGTGTCGAAAATTTGGAATTGAGTTACGGGGAGAGTCCACATCAATATAAGGTGTATACCAGTAGGTTAGAGATAGTTTAACTACTTTTATAAATAAAGAGGTAACCAGAGGTCTTAGAGTTATGAGAATACTCTAATATGTACGATAGTGAGATAAATCATTGAATAATAAGTACGGTAAGTATAAGAGAGAAAATACTAAGTACACACGGGAATAATTGGGTTGTGTGAATACCTACTATTTTATATGAGTACGTGGGTTGTGTATGCCTATTGTGTGTTTCCTTATGATAGGATTTGTAAGTTCGATGAGACATTCCGAACTACGCTCGATGAGACATTCTGATCCAGGTTCGAGGCGACATTCCGAACCGTGTTCGAGGAGACATTCCGAACATTACTCGAGGAGACATTCCGAGACAGGTTCAAGGACACATTTCGAACCATTTGTCCCGAATGTGTAAAATAGGATCGATAACAGGATATGCTGTATTGGGTACATGTGTGTGTGAAAGATATACCGTCTGAATAATCTACTTATGTGTGATACTAGTAAGATTAAGTGGGTATACCTAAGTATTGTTATAAACCTACTCGGGCGTGATAGTAGTGAGGATTGTTAGTGCATAACTACAAATTGTATAAACTACTTACGAGTAAGAGTGGATGGAATATGTAAGTGTACAGCTAGAATAGATATAAAATCTACTTGTGTGTGATTAATAGAGAAGGTAGGTAGTAAGTACTTAAGAATAGATTAAGTGTGAGAACTTAATATTTAAGTAATGATAATAAAGTAAGAGTAATGATAATTACTAGTCGTTTGGATACATACTGTAGGGGCGGTATGGGGAAGTTAAATTTAACTTAACTAATAACTTAATGTAAATTAAGGGTAGCATGTTGCGTACCGTATGGGCGGTACTGGTGAGCTAAATTGTCTGAGGTATTTAGATGTTGGAGACCTAGCTGAAGTGGGTAGCGAGACTAGGTAGGAACGTTAGGTGCACATTATAGATGAGAGGTGAGGAAACTCAAGAGAGTGTGCGTGATCCTAACATGTGTAACCAATAACTGATATTTATTGCGATAAATTACTTGCTAAATATTTTCAAAACGTTTGTTGTACTAACACTTGCTATAAAACATTTTCAAACCCTTTTAGGTGTCCAGCCACAGGGACGCCAAGCCTGACTTCATTCCAGGGATTTCGGAGCTGCAGATTAGGCGGGTGTTGCAGGGCTTTGATTAGACGCTTCTTTTATCCTTCCTGATCTAGTGTAGGATTTCAGCTTTCAGTATGTACATGTCTTCCTTCAGTACTTTCATTTATATTGGAGTTGGTTATTATGTTGCTTTTTTTTTGCGATAGTTTATTCAGCAAGACTTTGTTTTATCTTAGTTGTTATTCTCAAACTCTTTTGTTTGTATTTGATTTACACTTTGTTCAGCATGTTATTGTTTTATTAAAAAGGGTTAAAATTTGGCACTAGTCTAATTTCACCTAGGTGGTTAGTAATTAAAAAGTTTTCGACAGTGATGCTAAGAATGAACCAACTGGGAAACCTGTTTTAATTTGATTTAGGACTGATCACCCGGGATTTAATTAGGCGGGGTGTCACAAAACTCCCTTATATATATATATACATTTTCAAGTTCTTTTGAGGTTTCTATCGTTCTCAACTTAGAGAAAATCCTATTTACCCGATTTTTGGCATTTGTTTATTTTTATCGCCTTGATTTTGTTTTGGGCAATTTAAACGGAGGCTTTCACAACGAGTCAATTTTACACTTTCGCAGCCCTTTCTCATGAACAGTCATCCTTTTTTTTCTTCAATTACAATCCTCACGGGAAACGGTTCTTACATGCACACCTCCTCCTTGAGTTTACTTACGCATAGATGACAAAATTGAGATAAGAATGTTTCTCCAAATTCAAATATGTAAGAGAAGTCAAACATTCATATAGACTTGTGCGTGTGTGCAAAGATGGCATATAAAAAAAATGGAATAAAAAATGCATATCAACTTCGAAACAACCCCATAATACAATGGTTAAGATCATTCTAAGCATCAACAATTATTATCAAATGTCCTAGCCACATGGATAATGAAAGGAAGGGGGTCCAATCACACCAATATTCCACATCAAACATGTAAACTCACGACACAAAAACAAAACGAAAATCTTTTTGGTTTTTTAACATATTTTGACTTAAATAGAAGCAAAAAAAATTGTATTTTTTATGAAAATATTTAAACCAAAAATATTTTTGTATTTTTTGAAAAAGATTTATCAAAAACAAAATCCTTTTGTATTTTTCAATTAAACCTAATAAATGAAAAAATAATACAAAATGATACACATGTCATAACACTAGCAAGATATAAATCATGATGCAAAGACTAGCGTATGACAAACATGGTAACACAATCATCCATTAAATCTAGCATGGGATAAATCAAGTGCAACCAAATGAGAACCATGAAGTTCTAGTCCTAAATCAAGTAGGTGTGACATGACGTATGGGGATTTTGGGGACTGAAATGACTTTATCCCTAAACTTTCTAGGAGCATTTCTAAGGTCATAACAAAAACATTTAAGGTGACCTTTCCTATCGCAATGGGTGCAAGTGTAAAAATGGCGGGAATGATTACCACAATATCGACCTCTCCTCACGTTCCTAGTGGGCTCTCTCACACGATTGGTATTGGTTTTGGTAATGGGAGCAACTCTATCATCGTAACCTATACCACACCTATCTCTCTTGACTTAAACGGTGCCTAACATCCTATCCAAATTCTTCAACCTAGATTCCAAGTCAAACTTAACCTTACTCAAGTATTTTAACTTCTCTTCTAACTCACAAATTCTAGGCTCAAGCACACGCCTAAACTCCTCAAAATCTAACACCTCTTTTTTAATGCCTCCATCAAACCACGAAGGTTATTCTCTCTTTTTCAACGTACTCTATCTTCACCTATTCCCTAAGATCCTCAATCAAAACATCATTATTTTCTACGGCACGCTCATTCAACCTAGCTTGCAATTTTGATTTTTCCCTTTTCACCTTCACCGCCTCGGTATACAATTCCTTAAAGGAAACTTGCAACTCTTTAACGTCAACCTCCTCTTCCTCACTAGCTTAACCCTCACTCACTTGGGATTCAACGGCCTCGGAAGTGTCATGCACATGAGAATCTTCATGGAAGATTTATCATCGTCGCTCACATGACATGCCAAGAAAGCAACAAACTTTCTCTCATTAGGGAAACTCTCACTACACCAAAAACAACAATTTGGCACACCCGAATGTTAAAAATCTATCACAGTTTTAAACTGTGCCAAATTCTGGCACAGTTTAATGATAATCTGACACACTTTAAAACAGTGTCAAAATTTGGCACTGTTTTAAACTGTGCCAAAATTGAGTACACTTGATTAAAATATAAAAGCCCCTAAAAAAATCATTCCCTCCTCTTTCCTCTCTCATCTTTCAATCTCTCGCTCCCCATCTCTCTCCCTCCCCTCACCCGCTTACCGGATCTACTACGGCATTTAGTGCTCTGTCCGCCAAGCCTCCGGCCACCGCTCTGTCCGGTAAGCCTCCGGCCACCGCTTACCTTATCTAATCTTTCATTCCCTCTTCTCGCTTGATGTAGCAGATGTTCTGAGGTAAATAAATTAATAAATCTCCGTTCATTTTAGGTTTATGGTCTGCTACCAGTAAGGAAAGGTTGGATATACTAGATGATGATCGGTATGTCATGGGGTTTAGTGTGATGGACGGTGAACATAGGTTGAGGAATTACCGGTCAGTGATGACGGTGCGTGGGTTTGAGTGTGAGGAGAAGATCTGGAGTGTTGTTTTGGAATCGTACGTTGTGTATGTGCCAGAGGGTAATTCTAAAGAGGACACACATTTTTTTACAGATACCATTATGAAATTCAATCTTCATAAGTTTGCGGCTGCCATGGAAGGGATGGAAAGTTAGTAACCTTCAAGTTGAAGGTGATATTGTGAATAATTAAATTAGGGTTATGTTATTTTATTAACTTATCTCCTCCTTTCTTTGGGTTTTTTGCTTTTCAAAATGACCAAACATCTTTAGTTTGTAAATAGAGATCCACTACACATCTCTATAACTAATACAAGAGATTTTCGTGTGCAACCCCTTTTAGAGCATCCACGTGCCAACTCTCAAATTGTATTCTTTTTTATCTCTTTCGTAACATCTAATTCTTAATCCGATTATTCATTTTGATTTTTGTACGTCTTCCATTTTAGTACTACTCATTTAGCTTAATCTTCACGTTGTTCACAAGTTACATATCTAGACTCCGCATTTGATTTTATAAAAATTAAATACACATACATATGTTATCTGTTTGAGTTGTTCAAGAAACATAGGAAAATCACGTTTAAGTTGTAAGAGGTTGGAGTGGCAGTTAGGGATTTAGATTCTAGATAATATACTAGTTTTGATTGATGTATCAGATGTAGTGCTTGGTATTTTTGTTATTTAATATAATGATCTAAGTATATAGGGCTATTTTAATATATTAGATAAGCTTTATACTTGTTAGTGTTGTGGAAGTTGTGTTGGATTAAGGCTCCTTCAATATTTGTTGTTGGTTAAGTTTCAGCATATTTTTTTTCTTTCTATTGGAAATTATTTTTACGCCCTTGTGTTTGGATAAGCATAGCCATCACACAATTGAATTCAGTTACTAATTGATTTGAGTGTATGGAAAACAAGACGTTTTGAGTTGCTTACCTTCGCAAGGTATTGATTTCATTCCCTCTTCGTTCTCTCTTCGCAAGGTATCTTTCATTCCCTCATCGTTCTTCTCCATCGCAACGTATTGATTTCATCCGTTCTGACCTGCCTCTGTCTCCTAACCCCCCAACAATGGTAAGTGTGTATATCTGAGTATTTGGTTCACATATTTGTGCCTTTTTTTTACTATGGATCTGAAGAAAAAGTATTATAACTATAATGGCGTATAATACTAACATTAACTTGGTCCCTAAATCATTAAAATTATTTTTCAGGTAGCTTACGTTGAACTTTTAATGTGGTTGATATCGATGTTTCTCATAATAGAAGATTTCAGAATTTGCAGACATTATTGGACCAAATGGGATACTTTCGAGAAGTTATGGTGCGAAGTGTTCATCGGGTGGCTATCAAAATACAAATGAAATCTGGTTAGTCTCAAAGTCTCAAATTCTCTTTAAATGATGTAGCATTGAATAAAAAAATGACCTGAAATAGTGGCAACAAGTAGCCAAACTTAAAATGGTGTACTTTAGAGCTTGTTTAGTTAAATTGGTGGAAGGGATTTGTTGGTGGTTTGGTTTTGGAATTTGCTGCTGCTGTTGAGTTTATTTTAAATGTTAAAGCATATTGGATTTAATGAATTAACAAATGAAACTATGTCAAAATTTTCTAAAATCAATAAAAGTTCTAAATTGATTAAAAACATACCTTTAGAGAATATGACAATAATTTCAAAATGTGTAGCTTAGGCTTGAAAATAAGCCGTTTGAGGGTGAAAACTCAAATAAGCCCCCAAACGGCCCCGTAAGAGGCACGAACACCTCGCATGTGACCAATGTAACTCGTACGAATTGACCGCATAGTCCTCGGGTCTCCCGATTTGAGAATATGATGATAATTTGAAAAAATAATACGTAGACTTAAAAACAAGCCGTTAAAGGATGAAAACCCAAACCAGCCCCGTAACGACCCCGTAGGAGGCACGAACGCACAGGACCAATGTAACTTGTAGGAACTGACCGCGTAGTCCCGGGTCTCCTGGTTTGAGAATATGACGATAATTTCCACCCTATATGTAATTTTTTAGTTTGAGTAAAAAAAATTTTGTAAATTATTGGGTTCCTAATATCGTATTTTTTTTGTATCCTATTTTTTTGCAGGATAACAGTTTATCGTTGGCATTTATTCACGTGGAACACACAGAGAACTCAATGGTTTACAACAAGGGGTTTATTCATGATTCCATTTTTTTATGGTCGTGCGGGCTTTTACAGTTTTATTGTTAACTTTTATGGTTGTGCGGGCTTTTGTGAGTTAATTGTTATATTTTGTGGTCGTTCGGGCTTTATGTTAGGCAGGGTTTGTATTAGCAGGTTTTGAAATGTCCAGAAAATAGAGAAAACTCTGTCCAATTTTTTTTTGGCCTGTGAACTATTAAAGACTTGTAATATTTTGAAGTTTGTATGTACATTAGTTTATCAACAACGTGCAATATTTTTAATTTGTGATTTTTTGTGCTTTTAAATAATTTTTTTTTCTTTTTATAAAAAAAATTGGCACAGTTCAAAATCGTGGCAAAAGTGTATCATATTTTGGCACGGTTTTGAACTGTGCCAATTTTTTTTAAACTGTGCTGAATCTGGCACAGTTAAAAAGTGTGCCAAAAGTGTGCCAGAAATATCAAATTCTGGCACGGTTTAAAAGTGTGCCAGAAGTGTTCCTGTTTGGCCAAATCTGGCACACTTTTGAGCCGTGCCTGAAAAAAATGGTCATTTTGGAACACTTGATTCTCGCACAGTTCAAAACCGTGCCAGATTTGATCTGGCACAGTTTTAAACTGTGCCAGATTCCTGTTTTTGGTGTAGTGTCTCTCCCTCTTCCGGATCACTATCACTTAAGGAGGCACTATAAGTTATCGATTTCTTGCCCTCTTTCTTAAGTCTAATGGGACACTCGGCAACTTTGTGACCACTCCCTTCACACCCAAAACACCTATCCGACTTAACTTATTAAATTTCTCACTCTTATCCTTAAGGGTGGAATCTACCTTGTTGTTCTTGAATTTCTCAAACTTTTTAGCATCTTTCGATTACTTTTGAAATTTAATAAACTTTTTGAACTTCTTTACGAATAAGGAGACATCCTCAAAATCGAAATTCGAATCGTCATCCAAAACTTTAGTTTCCTCCTTCCGGTATGTAACACCCCTCGCATTCTTGGCGTCGACCGCCACCAAGACTACGTGGGACGTTACTAAATTAAATACCATTCTTAGCATGTGACAGATATGAGACATATAAATTTTAATTTTCACCAAATAATTTTTAAATCAAATCCCAACATGAATAATCCAACCATAAATAAATCCATCACCATGCTATCTCCAATAAAATAATCCAACTCCAATATTTAATTAGGACTCCAACCGAAATAATCCAATAATGTAACAGACTAAAACCATAAACAACCTTGGAACTGAATGGCCCAATAAAATCCATAATGAAGTCTAACATGTAAAATGAATGATAAAGGAAATCTATACTAGTAATGAAATAAATAAAATGGAGCATCTAGTTGCACCTCCGATAAAATCTCCAATAATTTCCTATGCAGCTACTCCGGCTCTAATACCTGAAAAAGGTTAGTAAACGCACAGGGTCAGAGCCCTGATCATGAATACACACTACTCTCCTCAAATAAGGTCCTTGAACCCAGACAGTAGCATTATACATTATAAATATCACAATAGAATATTTTAAATTAAACGAGATATAATTAGGCGCAATAACAATAAATCACTATCTACCCAAAATAATTCTTATTCAAAAATCCAACCAATATTATTTTAAATATCCAACAGTCTCATAATGTTAATTTAATTAAATTAACCCCATTATCATTCTTCTCAATTTATTATTATCCATTGCGGTACTCCCGCATAAAATTCTTACTCCATTAAGTGGTGGTACTCCCACCCCATTCACATTAAGTTGTGGTGCTCCCGCTTACGGTAGTACTCCCACCAAATTCTACACAGTCCCCTCGTCAATAGCCAGCTAATTCATTTCAACTGTCAATCCCGCAATATGACGAAGTTCCATTCAGGACACGACATAAACACCAGTTGGCCCGTTTATACTGTCGGCCCGTTTATTTTCTTAAGCATTAATTCTCAATTATTTATCCTTATCATATTTATTTTGCAAATTACCCAACCCTTATTATCGATGTGAGATCCTCAAAATCCCCCTAGTCCCATACCTAAGGGTCCCCAACACATAAATACGTCATACCTTAATTATAGGCTGAAAGTCTATTAATAACTCTTCCTAGACTCATGCGTAGGCTAGCGAATTGACGGTATGACGTAAAAATCAACCCCACCCCGAAATCACCCATCCGTAAAAATCTACACTAACTAGTCCCATACCTAACAAGTATAATAACATATAGGTGAGAGCATACTACCAAAATCCCGTCCTCCCACCGATGACAATTATAAATATCAATCAATTACATAATCCAACAACACATATAAATAATATCACAAATGTATTCATGATTTAATTTAATTTAATTAATAACACCGTCATCGTTGTTAACACAATTATTTCCATTTAATCATTATAGATTAATCAACATGCAAGTTTATGAAACACACAAAAATTGTCCATTTTTATTAACTACATAATTTTCATGCAACACGTCCCGATTTCATTTAAATAAACCCCAAAAATTTTACATGCAATCCTACACCCATAACAACCAAATCCCACTACTCTCTCCTACGCACCCAAGGATTTCAAGTCTTATTCCATATTAAAAAATTTCAACAAAATAAGTTTTAGCTTTATCTAATTAAGTTGATAATTCATTTCAAGAAAAACATGTCATTAGAGGTTTAGGCGACACTTAAAACGCATAATACTAAAGGAAGAGAATATAGTATTCATACCTGAATAAAAGTTGATTGAGAATACTGATTTCAAAGATGTATTCTTCTCGAAAAGTTGACAAAGATTCGTTCTTGGCGCGTCTTGAAAAAATCCAATTAACATTGACAAACTTTGAGTTGAAAGTTATGTAGAATGGGGCTCGAGTTTAGAGGTTGAAAGGGAACAATTTTGGAGAAACCTTCTGAAGGAAAAGTTGTAAAAACAACGATTTGAAGAACACAACCACGGATTAGTTTTAATTTATAATGATTAGGAGTTTTAATGCTAATAGAATTCTATTTAAACTAAAAAAAAAAAGGATTACCAGTTAGTCAAGGCCCAGAACTGTGACAAACTTTTTTTTTTAAATTCCCAATTTAACTCTGATTTTAATTCCGAGAAAAATCCTACTTTTCAATAATAAAACTCAACATTTTAAATTACTAAAAATTAATAAATTCCAAAATTTTATTTTACCTTACGGGGTGTTGCACGGGCTTTCAAAGCAATTCCCTTTTCTTTCTTTGGCACTTGTTTGGAGGTAAACATATCGAGTTCATAGGTTTGTAGGTCACTTACAATCTCTTCAAGTTTCATTTGTTCAAGCATACCTAAGCAATTTAAAATGGTCACTTTTGCATCAAACCTACTTGGAAAAGATCTCAAAATTTTCTTTATCACACGTTTGTCGGGAATCTTCTCTCCTAAGTTAAATGACGAGTTGACGATATTAGACAACCTAGCGTAAAACTCATTAAACGACTCACTCTCTAACATCTTGATCGTCTCAAATTGTGTAGTGAGGTTTTGTAGCTTAGACGCCCTAACCGTGCTAGTGCCCTCGTGAGTAAGTGCAAGTGTATCCCAAACCTCTTTTGAAGTTTCACAAGTCATGATTCTATTATACTCTTTCGGTATGGCATGTGAGGAAATAACGCGTAGACATATAGAGGTGTAAAGTGTAAGTCTATGTGCGGCTTCGGTCTATGAGTCAACGGGTTTCAAAATAGTGACCTCAAAGCACTTCTCATTTGCATTTTCTGATAAGCATAATTTGTGCCATAAAAAATAGGAGCACAAAAACTTTCAAACCCTCTAAAATTCATCCTTAAAAACACAAGGAATCAAAACAATAACATAAAAATATGTTTCTCGCTCTGATACCAATTTGTAAGCCCCTTTGTCCATGCGGAATGTGTTTTAAGGATGACAGAAAAACTTTCTTTGTATAAAAAACCTTTTTCCAATTTTTAAACCACACCAAGTTGTGAACCAATTTTAACTTAACCAAATTTTATCTTGATTAATTCTAAACATTCATCTAGTTATTAAAGTAAGTAAAGTAAGGAGAATAATACTCACAACACCGGATGTATGAGGAAACATCTAAAGGAAAAAACCTCAGACTGCCTAATCCAGACAATCACTATGATGTGGAATTACAAGGAACAGACACAATTCTTACTCAATGACTCGATCCCCATGAGACTTGAAGATCTTCAACCACTTCTCCACAATTCGCACGCAGAAATTCCTTCTTCTATGATGCTTGTCTATAATACACGCGTCCACGTATGTCTCGGTGTCAACCGATATTCCATGTAACATCTACGATGTTAAATATGACTCTTTCGCTTATCCACCACAAAACCCAACAAAGTTCTATATAGAAAAAACTCCGAATGGTGCCAACAAAGATCACTATAGCATATAGTAATGAAAACTCGGATCTTTGAAACTCTAAGGATGTTTTGGACTTAGAAAATCATAGAAAACTTTGTGCAGAAAACGTACTCGTTTGTAAACTATTTTTTAGACTGTACACCTAACGAAATTCTGAGAAAACATGCCTTAAATAATTTTCTTAAGTCAGGATCTCGCTCAAATGACATAGGCATGTCGCTCGAACGACATCACCATGGCGCTTGAACGACAGTACACGTGTGTTTGATTTTAACATAACTCTAAACCATCTTTATCTCAGAATAAACTATGTGTAATCCTTTTAAAACTCTATAAAAACATTTCTTTAATAAAATAATATCCTTAAACATTTTAAAATAAATTTCGAGTCTCATTAAAATTACGCATTCATACCTGAGTGATATCGAAATGCAATTAAACGTGAAGAGAAAATATGCACCATAAATCGACATGATAAATCTTTGAAGCTTTGCTGCAACATCTTCAATAAACTTCAATACATCATAATCTGTGTGGGGCCGTGATAATAAAAATACAATCTATGATCCAATCGTGTTTTGTTTTACGAATATGTCAAATAAACATACGACAGACTCAATTAGAAATTTTATCCTTATGAATATCCTCCTTTGACTATTTTAGGACAAAATTAACAGTGAAATGCCTAAGTCGGGTTGTCAAGCCGTATGACACCTAACCCTAGTAGGTGTAACATGACGTACACTACACCAAAATGGACAAATTGTCACCTTTCAGCCGGCCAGCCTTGTCACGGTCAATGATCGTGACAAGACCGTGACAATTAAATTTATCACGGACTTGTCACAGTCAATGACCGTGACAACTTTTCCAGCAAAAACCCTTTCCCCCTTCTTTTTTCCCTCCCACCGTTCCCTCCCTCTCTCTCTCTCTCTCTCGACGCTGCTCTCTCTCTCTCTCTCTCTACTTTCAGGTCCAATTTCTCTCTCTCTCTCTTCCATTTATATATATATTTGTGTGTATATTTATGTGTGTATGTGTGTGTGTGGGGGGGGGGGGATGGGGCGGGGGGGGCAGGGTGGGGGAGGGGGTGGTGGAGGGGGGCAGGGGGTGGGGGGGTGCGGTGTGTGTGTGTGTGTGTGGTGGTGTGTTTTGGGGGAGAGGGTGGTGGAGGGGGGGAGGGGGTGGTGGAGGGGGGTGGGGTGGGGTGGGGTGTGTGTGTGTGTGTGTGTGGTGGTTTGTGGTGGGGGAGGGGGTGGGGGAGGGGGCAGGGGGTGGGGTGGGGTGGGGTGCGGTGTGTGTGTGTGTGTGGTGGTGGTGTGTTTTGGGGGAGGGGGTGGTGGAGGGGGGGGGGGGGGGCAGGGGGTGGGGTGGGGTGGGGTGTGTGTGTGGTGGTGTGTGGTGGGGGAGGGGGTGGTGGAGGGGGGCAGGGGGTGGGGTGGGGTGTGTGTGTGTGTGTGTGGTGGGGGAGGGGGTGGTGGAGGGGGGCAGGGGGTGGGGTGGGGTGGGGTGGGGTGTGTGTATGTGTGTGTGGTGGTGTGTGGTGAGGGAGGGATAATTCACGGGCTTTAGCTAAACTAGGGTTTTATAGAGTTTCGCTCCTACTACTTGGGCAATGACTATACTAGGGACCAAAGATAAATAAATAAACTGGATTCAAAGTAAATACTAGGAAATCCCAATTTATAACCGTCTAATTTATATCCTTTATTTATTTAATCACGATTCATTCCACTAAATAATCATGATTGCACTCAAACTTAATTATTTATAAATCACTCGAAAGAATGTGTTCTTATTATTAAAGTTGGTTACGGTATATTATGATTCCCCACGTTATGTTTTCGATACCCTCTTGGTTAAATAAATTTTCTACTAACCAATTTTAATGAATATCTGATCAATTCCTTGATTCTAAAACTTAATTCTATAGGATTATAAAATAGTTCATCGGTCGGGTAAACAAAACATATAAGTCTATGAAGGGGTATCACAATCCAAATTATTTCTTGGACGTGAATTCCTCCAAATTATGATCTCATACCTATTCACACAATGATTGACCAACTTGCGAGGATCTATTGTTCTAACATATAATTGAACTTCACCCATCGCAATCGAAGAAATAATTTTGAAAGAAATTTAATATCCATAACCCTAGGGATTAAGAATCTATGAACTTTTTGCAAACGATATGAGATTTACCATGTTTAATCAAGAACATCCTTAAACTTGTAGGGGTGGGGTGGGGTGGGGTGTGTGTGTGTGTGTGTGTGTGATGTTCAATTTAGTTGGTGCACAAACTAACGGTCAAAGTAATAGTATATAATTCCAACATTTCAAACTACTTGAACATCACAAATGGATACGAACTTAAAATATAAATTGAGATAACCTTAGGGTAAAAATATAATGGCATCAACTAACATATATACACAAAACTAAAAGTAGACATCAATTTTATAAATAATTGATAATAGTTGGATAATAATTGGGTAATAAACATCGGGAGGGGGTGGGGGTGGGGGTGGGTGGGGTTTTGAATATTATTTACATTCAAAATAAATAATTGATAATAGTTGGATAATAATTGGATAATAATTGATATTTTCATAAAAATAAATATTTCATTCAAAAATATTGGATAATAATTGATATTTTCATTTAAATTGATAATAATTTTATTCATGAAATTAATTCAATTAGGTAAAACCCATGATAATGAAATTTATGCTACAATTATAATTATCTCATGTCATAATTTTATTGATAAACAATATATGTAGTTGTCACGGTCGTGGTGGGGGAGGGGGTGGGGGTGGGGTGGGTAGGGGTGGGGTGTGTGTGTGTGTGTGTGTTCGTAGGTGCGTAGGTGTGCGTGTGTGTGTGGCGGTGGGTGGGGGTGGGGGTGGGGCACCCATTTAATAACTCTTTAAATATTTGGAAAAAACATAATATTACAAAATTGAAATGAAATGGTATTGACGGAACTTACACATACGTTATAATATAGATGGAACATTTTTTTATCTGTACTATTAATTCAATTAATTCAATTAGGTAAAACGAAATGTGTACTATTAACATTTTTTTTATCTGTACTAATAACATTTTTTTTACAGCAAAAATGTCTCCTTCAGATGTTAAGGCGAAGATGATGATGCTGTTTATAATGATGTCGTCTGGGTTCGGTGGTAGCGGAGGCGACGAGGGATCCTCCGCCGCTAGGCTCCCCAAATATGGAAAATTTGGGATTACCGTCGAAAACAAGTCGGAGATTTTAGCGAGATCCCTCGAGCTGCTAAAGACGGTCATCGGCCCGGGGTTTATGAGTTGGAAGGAGGTGTCGTATGAGCTCAAGTTAGCTGTTTGGGCGGCACTACAGGTAATATTTATATGAATATTTCAATTTATATTTATATCTATTCGCAACTAACATTGTATTTGTTGGACAGGAACAATTCAACTTGGAGCCAAAGCTACGCGATTCCGTCTTGGAGCAGTTGAGGGAGCAACACAAGACGTGGAAGAAAAATATGCGGACACGGTAATTTGGAAAAACACGAGAGTCCATTTTACAATGGCGCGGATCCGTCCCGCCCAAGGAGCCGATCTCATTGGCACAATGGCAAAAGTTCATTGACAATGAGATCGAGGATCGACAATTGGCATCTCGCCAATCGGGGAGGGAAAATCGGGCTAAAAAGACGGACGTGCACTACTCCGGCAGGACCTCTTACGCTGAGGTGGAGCATAGGATGCAGGTAAGATTTAATTTATATATAACTACAGAAATATATTATTGGATATTATTTTACTTTACGGGGCCGATACTAATTTTACTTTACTCTATTTTATTTCAGGGGGTAAGCCACATAGGCTCGATACTTATGTGGCTCTTCGGACGAAGAAGGGGAAGGACAAGGAGGTGTCCCCGAGCGTCGCGGCCACGATTGTAAGTAATCCGACAGTTTAATTATTGTTAATTACGTTATAATCTTTTAGTTTACTTATTTTACTAATCATGTGCTTTTTGTCGTTTCAGGCAAAGCTTAAGGAAGTGCATGAGTCGCAGTCTGATGCCGACAAGGCATCTTTGTCCACAAACGCACTCAGCCAAGTGCTTGGCTCTGATCGCAAAGGGAGGACAAGGGGAGTGAGATCACGGGAGGCCAAATCTAGGATCATCGGATTGGAGACGAGTGACATCGGGTTGTCTCGAACGGTGGATTCACACGACGCGAAGCTGTCCCGTTTGGAGGCGACGGTCCAAGATATGTACGCATTCATGAAGCGTACGTTGGGTGGAGACCGTAAAGGGAAAGGGAAAGGGAAGGAGAAGGCGGTGGAGGAGGAGGTGCGGGAGGACGAGGCGCAGGATGACGAGGATGTGGACCTCGCTGCTTCATCACCGACACGTTCGTACTTCGACGATCCACTTCCCTATTTGACTCCCTCCAACAGACCATTGTCAACAATTGGTTGGCCGAGCGTGTTCATATTGGACGTATTTGATGGCCATCGGATAGGGCGGGGGTTGAGGGACCAGAATATCGTCGAGGGTGGAATAGTCCATGGATGTGTGCTTCAAGAGATGGAGTCCAGGGTGCTCGTCATGCATGCATACCCGAGAAGGAGAACTCCCTATTGTGGTTACGCGAACAATGCGGCACGACGTATATTAGTGGGTGCGTCAATTCGTATGTCGTGTGGCCTACTCACCTCCTCAGTTTTATCCAAGACATGTAGTAACATTATTTTTAAGTTTGTCCATTTTAATTATATTTGGATTATATCGTCATGTATATTGTTTTTACTTTGAATATTTGGATTATATCGTCATGAATATATATTTGCATTATCCTTAGTTTGTGTTGGATATATGATGTTTGGAACAGGTACAACGTTGCTATAACAGGTACAAATATACTGCTGGGCAGTGGCGGTGGCCATACTGCCCAGCAGATTTTTTTTAAATTCTGCCCAGAATTGTCACGGTCATTGACCGTGACAAGTCCGTGACAAAAGTTGTCACGGACGTGTCACGGTCAATGACCGTGACAATTCTGGGCAAGAGGGGTCACGGTTTTGTCACGGTTTATAACCGTGACAAGCGTGTCACGGTCATTGACCTTGACACGACCGTGACACAAAACGCGAGTTTTTTGTCAAGGTCAATGACCGTGACAAAAAAAGTTGTCTCGCCTCGAAATATCACGGTCATTGACCTTGACAAGGTGAATTTGTCAAGGTCAATGACCTTGACAAATGGGCAGATTTGGTGTAGTGGTATGGGAGTTTTAGGAACCTAAAAGACTTTATTCTTAAACTTCCTAGGAGCACTTCTAACGTCATAGCAAAAACATTTAAAGTATCCTTTCCTACCGCAATGGGTGCAAGTGTAAAGACGAGGGGAATGATTACCAAAATATCGACCTCTCCTCACGTTCCTAGTGGACTCTCTCACACGATTGGTATTATCTTTGGGAATGGGAGAAACTCTATCATCGTAGTCTAAACCACACATATCTCTCTTGACTTATACGGTGCCTAACATCCTATCCAATTTCTCCGACCTAGATTCCAAGTCGAACTTAACCTTACTTGAGTCTCTTAACTTCTCTTCTAACTCAAAAATCCTAAACTCAAGAACACGCCTAGAATCCTCAAACTCTAACGCCTCTTTTTTAATGCCTCCATCAAACCACGAAGGTTATCTCTTTCTTTTTCAACGTACTATAGCTTTTCTCTTTTTCAACGTACTCCTTAGAAGTTTGTTGCTCCTCAGTTCAATATCTACGATGGGAAGACATATCCCACTGATCATGTTAGGAAGTATCACCAGGCGATAATGCTATGGAATACCAATGAGAGCTTGATGTGCCACACATTTCCCTCCAGTTTGGAATATGTTGCTCAGAAGTCGTTAAAGAAGTTGCCTCACCAACCAATAGCATTCTTTAAATAGCTCATAGAGATCTTTATAGCCAGATTCATTATGAGTAGTTTCATCCCAAGAAGATGGACTCTCTTCTTACAATGAAAAAGAAGTCTCAGGAGATGCTTTGTGATTATTTTGTGAGGTATTGGGAGGTCTACAACGAAATGAAGTATTGTACCGAGAAATTGACGATGGATTCCTTTAAAATTAGACTGTCAAGCGGTTCCATGCTTCATAAATCTCTCACCAAGAAGGAGGCCATTATTATTGGAGACCTTATGGGGAGTATTGAAAAATATCTTAAGGTCGAAGACACACTGGCTGAAGTTAGCCAAGAAGGTGATCGACCAAATCAGTCTAGGAATGGAGATAATAAAGAACGAACAAGAAATAAGGGAAAATCGGAGTGGAAAATAGAAGAGAGCTAAGAAGAAGGATAGCGATAAGTTTTTTAAATCCATCAAGATGATTTTCACTGAGCGCAATTACAAGATCTTTTACAAGATCATGGGTCAACGGTATTTCAAGTGGCCTGAAAAGATAATAAGCAATCCCAAGAAGAGCAACACGACACTGAGGTGTGCATACCACAAGGAATAAAACCACAAGAATGAAAATTACAAATCGCAAAATCCCATCTCAAGGAAATGGCCTCGGCCAGAAACCTCAATAAGTTCATCGAGAAGAAGGAAGGTCAAGCAAAACATGTGCGCAACTATAGACCAGATAACGTAATAGATGATGATTTGGGCTACGAATTCGCAATGATCCATAGGGCATCGAACCCAAATGAGATCATAGGAAATGCCCTTGAAATGGAACTAAAGAAGCTCACAGCGATGATGGAGGCATTTCAGATCGAACCCAAATAAACCCGCCTATTGCAAGTGTTGCAGTACAAATATCGAATATGATATGGATGAATGGTATTATGATACCTATCATCAGAAGATGCTCATCTCATTCATTAAACGTGGTTAAAACATCATCTTTTTAGTCGGCTCAGTATTATTCTTGGTCTACTGGGTGGCCAACTAAGCTAAAGTGATGTTATTACTCACCAAACACACATGTGGGCAACATGTTGGAATATGTATAGCTCCCATTACCCACACATGGGTTAGTCTTTTCAGTTAATTATGATAACACTCGTCATTAATATAAATAACATTGCACCTTTGAATGTAGGCACCTCATTGGTTTGAAACACGTCAATCTCCTGTTTTCATCTTTGTCTCTCATCGGTCACAAATCTAATTCGTTAATCTCATTATTTGTTTTATTTTATTATTGGTATTAATCAACTAAGAACTAAAAAATTCGTATACTATTTTTAGACGATAATAAATTGGCATCATTTGTGGAATATTACAAGCCATTTATCGTCTCTTACCACCTCTTATCCCTAAACTCTTGAAGCATGAGTACTAGCGTACCATTTGTTTTTCTTGAAAATGGGAGAAGATCTGAAGGGCAGTCATGCAAATGAAATCATTCCACTTCCAACTCCTATTGGAATGGGGGATATACAAAGAATTCTGATGAGCTTCGATAGAGGCCAAGATAAAATACAACAAAGTGTCAAATAGCTGACTCAGACACTCCAGGGTGGACAAGGAAGACCTGGAAGAGAATTCGTCAAGTCAAACATCCAAGTAGAAGAATGTAAAGGCTACCTCCATCTCCTTGACTAGTAGGACGATATTCATCTCGTGTTTGGGAGTTAGAAAACCTAAGGAGGCTAAGTAAGAGATCACGTAAAGAAGAAAATGGGTCCAGATATTCTAAATCTCAAAATGATAGGTCGTATTACCTAGTAGCTACTTCGGTTCTCAGAACAACTTATTTTAATGATGAGCAAACCTTCTTCAGAAAAAAGTCCTAGCGTACTAAAAAGGTTGAGCAGAGGGTCTGCATTTGATCACATAGGGCCACGGATGACGAAAAGACTATATTGCATAGATCCCACTAGATCTAGACAGAACGAAAAAGACTTAAGGTCTTCTTTCAGGAGGACAGAGTGTTTGGCCAGACCTAGAGCTGCGACACATAGGTTGGCGCACGCCGAGCACACTCTTAAAAAAGAGAGTTCGATAGAAAGTCACAAACGACCAAGCAAATCCGTGACAACCGTGGACGAACAAGATGACCATTCCAGGAAGGGGATTCAACCTCTAGAACATCATCTGGGGAAAATCACTAAATCAAAGGATCCTTTTCACAGTGGCTATGTAAAAGGATCTCCATTCACCCCATCAATTGTGATGTAATACCCTATCCCATTAATCCAATTAAATTATATATAAATTATTTTGAAGAGGGGATAATGATGGTAATAAGAGGATTGTGGGTCAAATATTAAATAAATAAAAAAATAAAAAAATATAAGAAAAATGACATTGGAGGGGAGTTAGAGAGAGGTAGGATGTCGCACGAGGGTCATGCAAAGCAAACGAGATGCCACTGCTTTATAGTGGCATGTCGCATGAAGTAATCTTTGAATGAGGTGGTGATGTCGTTCGAGCGAGATGGACTTGTCGTTCGAACAACGTGGATTGAAAATTATTAAACACGTTGCCCTTATGCGCTGTCACATTTCTGACCCTTGATTTGGTGTGCTGTCAAGCTGAGGTCAGCACGGAATGTGAAAAACATGAAATTGGGATTTTTGGAGGTTTTATAAGGATGTGTTTGAGGTTATTTGTGTGGGGAAAAATAGAAGAAGGGATAAAGAGGGAGTTGGGTGGTCGTCCACCTCCTCCACCATACTTTAACCACAAAACGCCATTTTCTTAGTGTATTCCACCATATTTGAACCATATACACCAATTTCCACCATTGTTGAAGAAGCACTATGAATTTTGGAGAAGTGTTAGGGGATCTTTGAAAAAGATGATGAGAAATTTCATGGATTTTGAAGTGGGTCTCGCTTAGAAACTTGGATGGAGCACATTTGGAGCATTTTCGAAGGATGCATTTAGTAATCCCTTGAGGACACCTTTGGAGGTGGGAGTTTCTCCTCCTACACCAACATTTCTGCCACCAATGGAGCCTTTAGAGGTGGAAAAATCTTAGTCTTAGTGTTAAGACTCTATTTTGCATAATTTGTAATCTTGTAGTTTGATTACATGAGTAGTGTGCATTAATTAAATGATGAAATTATGTTTAGTAAATAATAAATATTTTTATGGAATAAAAATGTTGGTAAAATGTTATTTTAATGAAAATGAAGAATGAATAAATATTTCAAAACCTTGAAATATTAAAAGTTGGTATTTTGAGAAAATGTTGTATTTTCTAGAAAGATTGATGATTAACATTTTATGAAATAAAATATTTGAAAGTGATGAATTTTTAGAATGAAAAATATGTTTAACCTATTTAATAGGATTTTAAGGTTTAAAATTCATCTTCTCATGCATATAAACTCGTAGTATTTGGATGATGAATGTATAAAGATTTTGTTGGGTTTAAACATGAAATAAGAAAAGTAGAAATTATTGTCTTCAAAGTGTATGAAAAAGGGTGAGAAGTAAAAAGTTACAAGACTACATGTGTTGATAAAAAGAAATGGTATTATCTTATCAAAATAGTCTTAAGTGTAATTAGATTTCTTGAATGAAGAAGTAAAGAAATGTCTAGTTTGGAAAAATGGGTATTAATGGTGTTAAAAAGTGTTAACGGTTAAGCATTGGAAAGTTGGGTTTGTATAACTTAATAATGTTGTAAAAGAGTAACACTAATGAAATTAAATGAAAAATAATGAAATAAAGATATTTTCAATTAAGAGAAATATTACTCCAAGGTTAAAAGGAGTGTTAATGTGTTAAAACACTTAATAAGTTAGTGTGGGTAATTTAGTAGTATTTTAGAAAAATTAACACTTGTGGAAATGGAGTAAAAGATGAATTTGGAAACAAATGGGTAAAATGGTAATTTCACTTAAAGTGAAATATTTTTATGAAATAAAAATATTGGAAATGGTGCTACACAAATTGGTCCTAAATGGATATAATTTTTAGAATAAAATCAAGGTTATAGTGTAAAGGACGTGAAATGATAATTTTAGGTGTAACACGGATCCGGGTGAAACCCCAAGTTTTTTCTTCGGCTAGGTAAAGGAAAGGAGGAATAATGTGAACATTTGTAAAATGTTAAAACACATTTAAAGGAACTCGGATGACCCCGATATAATTAAGGAGGGCCCAGAGCCCATGGGTGAAAGAACCAATATAACTAGCCAGAGCATATGGTGCGCATAGTCGGCAGTGTAGACTCCGTTGAAGTATGCATTATTTGAAAGATTTTGAGAAAAGATAAAGGAATAAGGAACATGTTAAGAAATGGGTTATGTGGTTAAATGTGTTAATACAACTTAACTTAAATGAATAAATAAATATTCTTGTAAGGGTTTAAATGGACAAGTAAATGTGTAATTAATTTATGTCCATGATATAAGAAAAATGGAAAAGTAAATAAGTAAATGGGTGGTTAAGCAACCTAAATGGTTAAACCCGTAATTAACACATGAATGTTCTATAAAAGGTTTTTAAAAGGCTAAATGTGTATTTTCTAACATTGAGAAGGCGTGTGTTAAAAGGGTGATTTTCAACAAAAAGACTAATGTGTATTGGATAAAATAAAAGGGGTGATTCTGGTAAAGAATGGTTTTCGGTCAAATCAAGTGTGGTGGTTTCAAGTATTGAACCGTATGTGTTAAATAAAGCGAGAAATGCTAAAATGAGGAAAAGAAAGTCTTTTATAAGATTAAGGTAAATTAATCTGGATAAATAAGATTTTCGAAGGTAAAATTGTTCATGCATTAAGTATAGGCATATGTATTTGTATATATGTATACAAGGTAGTTACATGTGTACGTAGTAGGGATGTAAGCGGTACGGTTTGATCGGTAAATAGTAGATACCAATACCAAAACCAAACTCTGGATGGTAAAACCAAACCGTACCAGTTTACCACCCGGTACACCAAAATCAATACCAAAACCAAACCGGCTGATATTTCGATTTTTTCGGTAATTTTGGTTTTTTCTGGTTTCGGTAAATCCTGGTTTTTTTCTGATTTCTTCTGGTTTTTTCTGGTTCCGATAAATTCTGGTTTCTGGTTTCGTTTTTTTTTTTCGGTAAAAAACACTAAAAGCCTCAAAAAAATAAAAACAAAACCAACCAACTTTTTTAAATATTAAAACCGAAACCAAAACCAAAACCAAAGTTTTCTGGTTTTGATAAATTCGATATGGTAATTTTGGTAATTAAGGTACGGTTTTTTCTGGTTTCGATAAATTTGGTACGGTATGGTAATTTCGGTACGGTTTTTTTGGGTTTCGGTAAATTCGGTACGGTAATTACGATAAATCAATTTTGTAAATATTAAAATCAAAACCAACCAACTTTTTTTTGGTAATTTCGGTTTCGGTAAGACCGGTTTCTGGTATTTTAATATATGAAACCAAAACCATTTTTTTCGGACCAAAACGGTACGGTACGATAAAAACCCGTACCGCTTCCACCCCTAGTACGTAGGCATAACGTATTAGAGTCTCATTTATGTCGTTCTATTCTATAGTCCATTTGTATATTTACCACTGAGCATTTGGCTCACACCCTCGCTTTGTTACGACAGGATAGGAGCGATTTTGTAAGAACATAATTTTATAAATGTCCGGGGTAGAATATAGGAATTTTCTATTTGTGCTAGATCACAGTTTGTATGTCTGATACCGCTACATTCGCCACGTCAACACGATCATCCGTGACGGCCTTGATCCGAATCCATGCATCCATCATCTTCACACGTGCATCATGCTACATGCGTCGTGCTTCTCAACCGTTCCCACTACTCCACTTCGTATTATTGGTAAAATGATTTATTGGAGTTGTTTATATTTGCATAAATATTTGGGAATTTTTCAGAAAATATTTTTTCGAAGTCTGATTTGTTTTTATCAAAAGCAAAAAAAAAATTTAAGTGTAGAAGCGGAGTTCCTCGATCGACGAGCTCATTCAAATGATATAGCACTATCGTTCGAGCGACATAGGCATGTCGCGCGATCTCGTTCGAGCGACACGTGTCCTTCTTTCAAGCGACATGATTATCTCGTTCGAACGACGTTGCCGCCTCGATTTTCGTATAAATATCTGGTCACTTTCTACACGTTTTTCAAGTCTTTTTCACACATGATTTCTGTGTTTTACAGCCCAAAAAATAGAGTTTAAGTTTTTTTAAGGTTTTATGACTTTTTTATTCATAAATCCACTCCCATATATTTGTGTGAATCTTTAAACCTTCAGAGGATTGTTTACTCATCTGGAGTAACTTGTGGGGAGAACTCTACAACCGGAGAGCTGGTTGTTATTATGGAGGGAGTCCTTATGAAGTTAACTTGTGGAGAAGCCGTTTCTCTTCTTCATTGCTGGCCACCTGGAGTTCTTGCGGGAGATTCCAGCCGACGACATCGAAACCGACACCTGAGGGTATTTCGTATATCACTCTTGTTTTCAGTATAATCCGTGTAAACCGTTCTTTATAAATTATATTGAAAATAAAAAGGTTTTGCCCCTTTGGAGAATTTTTCCTAAAATTGTTTGTTTTATCCTGCACGTTTTATTTCATTTGATAAATCAACTAGATGCATGTTTTAGGGTTTAACTAAAATTTGGAAATAATTAAAATTTGATTTTATTTGAGAAGTCATAATATTTTCGCTGTAGTGATTCTACAAATTGGTATCAAAGCTTATTTAAGCGATCACCACTTTTACAAATTGGTATTAGAGCTTGTTGCACTAAGTTATTATGTTTTGATCCTATTTTTAAAAAAAATGGCTTTTGGTGGTTTTGATGATCTTCGATGTCAACTTTTTGAAAAAGTTAATAAGAAAATTCACACGAACTCTTGTTTTAAATCTTCTGTTGAAAACGACTCTGAGATGTGTCCTTGTTGTGAGGGTGTTGGTCACACGTTAGATTAGTGTACCACAAATGTAAAGAAGAAATTGAATAAACCGATTTATCATATTTGTACCCTTAGTGATAGTGATTCGGAAGAAGAAGTATTTTATGCTTCTAGATGAGAGCTTCCCATCCGTGTGATTAGTGATGAGAGTGAGGGTGAAAAGAGTGAGGAGGAAGAAAAAGAATTGAGTGAGTTGCAAGTTGCCTACAATAATTTGTATTTTGAATCTTTAAAGACAAAAAAGGCAAACTTGAACTTGAATCTGAATTGAAGAAATGTGCTTTAGATAATGATAATACTGATGCGTTGATTAAGGAGCTTAATTAGGGCACGTGAGGAGATGTTTAAAGAGAAATTAGGATATGTTGAGGGTGATAGAGATAGTCTTCGAGGTGTGATGGAAGTTATTAAAAAGGAACTTTTAGAGTTTGAAGACTCTAGGCATTTGCTTGAATCTAGGATAGGTGAACTTGAGGTGAAATTGAAAGATTCAAGTAAAGTGAAATTTGATTTGGAGTCTAGGTCTGATAAACTTGATAAGATTTTAGGCACCGTCGAGATCAAAAAGGATAGGAGTGGAATTGGTCTTGAAAAATATGTTGCACCCATTCCCACACGTGTGAGAGAGGCTCCTAGGATTGTTAAGAAAAAGGCACCTAAGTTTGTTAGGAAAGAGTCCCCTAGGAACATCGTGAGAAAACCTTCTAGGATCATTAGGAGAGATCAACCTAGGCAAATTCAGAGAGCACCACCTAGGAATCTAAGGAGAAGTCCATCTTTAGGTAACACTCACCGCCCGATTTACACTTGCACACATTGCGGTAAGTAAGGTCATCTTAGGCGTTTCTGCTATAAGCTTTTGAATGGACCTAGAAAACATAAAAAGAGAGTAACACCGGTTCCCAAAACCCCCAGACTCCGTTACACCTCAATTTGGGTCAGGAAATCGGATTTAGAGGCTTATGGCCATGATTCTTCTCTTGCCATATCATATAGATGATTGTGCTTTCATGTTTGTCATACACTAGTGGTGGTTTCATGATATATATTTGCTAGTGTAATGACATGTACTTTTTGTATATATTTTTGCTTTTGAAAAATACAAAAAGATTTTATTTTGATAAAACTTTTGAAAAATCTAAAAAGATTTTTGTATTTTGTTTACACCGTTTATGGATGGACACATAGGATGATCGAGTCACAACATCATTCCATTTTTCATGTGACTATTTGATAGTGTTTCGAGATAATAAGTCAATTCATCCATGTTCTTTATAATATTTGGATTCATTAAGATGTAATTAAGTATTACTTCCTACACGTTTGACTCGTGATTTCCTTTATTTCACACATGCACGGATTTATTTGATTATTGTGCTTGTCTTATCACATGTTGGTTGGGTCTTTTCATTTAAATCTTATCCATAAAACGAACCAAGCGCGATAAAACTTGATAAGAAAGTTGTGCATGTAAGAGCCATTTGTGAGTTTGTGTGTTTTGTTTGACAACGGTGAAGGGCTACGAAAGATTATCATTTATCCTTTGCGATTAAGCCGCCATTTAATTGGACCTAAAAAATTGAGGAATTTTATTATCCAGGGTCCAAAGAGGTTTAAAAGAGCTCGAAAAATTTAAAGGCAATAAAAAGAATTTCATGCCAAAAAGGGGGCCATTTAGGTTTTTGCACCAATTCTTCAAAGTTTGAGAATTTAGTTTATACACCTCTAAAAAGATAATATATATGAGGGAGTTTGGAAGGAGAATTAAAACGGGTTTGCATGTTCTTGAAAGTCTTGAAAAAGCGCTAAATAGTTTTTGACGTTATTGGTATGGAAATCACTTTGATTTGTTGATTTGTATAAGACGATGTCATCTAAATTCAACAATTTTTACACCTAAGGATACTTTTGGTGTTCATTCATTAGGAGTACACGTATACATCGTGCACATATGATTGATTTAGTTTATTTACCTATCGAATGTGTTCACACCCATACATTCCATTTCCATGACTTGGTTGTTTTAGTTTAAATCCATGGGGTGATTTTTGGTATCTTATTTTTGTATGAAAAATTTGAAAAATCAAAAATAGTTTGTGAAAGTTTTTGGGACATACCTTTGCATGCGCGTAATTTGATCCATGTTTGCTATGCATTTTTTCGTGACACTCCATGTTTTGATTTTTTCTTCTTATCTTTCTATTTGGGGACATCATAAAAAGGGGGAGAAAGAATTATCATGTTTTGGGGGAGTTTTTTAATTATGGGGGAGATTTGATTTTTTAATGATTTATTCTTATATTATTTCAAACTCGATGAGTCACGAAGGCTTTTGCTTCATCTCATGTGTGTAGGTACAAAGATTGATGATCATTATGTTACACACCCTGATAAGAAAAGCTTTAGGAGTTTCTGAAGAGCTGAAGATTTGAAGATGTTGAAGTTTGATTGTCGACATATCATTTAGTATTCTCAGTTTGAGGGTTTAATGGGGATATTATCTTGTATGTCATTTGATAGCATAATTCGGATTTTTTATGTATGTACCGGCATAGACATAGGGGGAGATTTATAAGGACATAATTTTATAAATGTCCGAGGTAGAATCTAGGAATTTTTAATTTTTCCTAGATCATAGTTTGTATGTCTGATACCGCTACATTCGGCACGTCAACACGATCATTCGTGACAGCCTTGATCTGAATCCATGCATCCATCATCTTCACACGTGCATCATGTTACATGCGTCGTGCTGCTCAGCCGTTACCACTACTCCATTTCTTATTATTGGTAAAATAATTTATTGGACTTGTTTATATTTGCATAAATATTTGGGAATTTTTTAGAAAATATTTTTTCGAAGTCTGTTTGTTTTTATCAAAAGCAAAAAAAATTTGAAGTGTAGAAGCAGAGTTCCTCAGTCGACGAGATCGTTCAAACGACATAGTACTGTCATTCGAGCGACATAGGCATGTCGCGCGATCTCGTTCGAGCGACACGTGTCCTTAGTTCAAGCGACATGCTTATCTCGTTCGAATGATGCCGCCGCCTCGATTTTCGTATAAATATCTGGTCACTTTTTACACGTTTTCCATGTCTTTTTCGCATACGATTTCTGCGTTTTACAGCCCAGAAAACAGACTTCAAGTTTTTTTAAGGTTTATGACCTTTTTATTCACAAATCCATTCCCATATATTTGTGTGAATCTTTAAACCTTCAGAGGATTGTTTACTCATCTGGAGTAACATGTGGGGAGAACTCTACAATCGAAGAGCTGGGTTTTATTGTGGAGGGAGTCCTTATGAAGTTAACTTGTGGAGAAGCCGTTTCTCTTCTTCATTGTTGACCACCTGGAGTTCTTGCGGGAGATTCTAGCCGACGACATCGGAACCGACACCTGAGGGTATTTCGTATGTCACTCTTGTTTTCAGTATAATCCGTGTAAACCATTCTTTACAATTATATTGAAAATAAAAAGGGTTTTCCCCTTTGGGGGATTTTTCCTGAAATTGTTTTTTTTATCCTGCATGCTTTATTTCATTTGATAAATCATCTAGATGCATGTTTTAGGGTTTAACTAAAATTTGGAAATAATTAAAATTGAATTTTATTTGAGAAGTCGCAATATTTCCGCTGTAGCGATTCTACAAATTGATATCAGAGCTTATTTAAGCAATCATCACTTTTATAGGTTTCGTATTTTAAGAGTGTTATACAGGTACGTACGTCCTTTATTTTTATGTTAGTAGCTCTATATGGTTGAACTTCGGGGTGCTCCCCATGGGTCCTCGCGTAGTTTAATTTGAAATTTGGAATCGCATGCTAACAAGTAAAATGTTAATTAAAATAAAACTGAACTAGCAACATTATATAGGTTGTTTCATTGCACTCCACACCTAACACTCGGGTCAGACCGGGTTGACTAGGGGTACCCATAAATTCAGGTCGATGCGTTACAAATTGTCTAAGAGCTCTAGGTTCAATGTTCCTTTTGAAATGACGTGCTGAGGTCGGTATTGGATCTTTCGACGTCAGTGTTGGTTTACTCAGGTCATGCTAGTTTGGTGACGGTTTAGTCCGTGTCCTCGACGGCAGAGTTAAAGAGGTTAACACAACAAGGAAGTTATTGCCAAGTGGCATGCGATCAAGTTGATAGTTATTAATAACTTCCGCGCTTCTGATTAGAATTGTTAGTATTTTACGAGTGTCCATCCAATCCAATAATGGAGACCCCGTGGTTCTTAGTGTGAGGTGATTATGTTCCAATCTTTGATAGCGTAGGGTCTTTTAAGATACTAATAGGGTGAAATTACACCCATTGGGCAAGTGGAACGAGTTGCATATAGTCAACGGTAGAGGTTGATGGTTAGGGTGTCATGACTAGGCACTAATGATTGGTTATTAAAAGGTATATAACCCTTAGGTGCGGCGCTTATGGGCAATTAAGGTCAATGATGTAATTAGGTAAATCCGATCCTTGGGGTGTGAGAACGTAGCTACAGTGGAAATATTGCGACTTCTCAAATAAAATCAAATTTTAATTAAACCCAAATTTTAGTTAAACCCTAAAACATGCATCTAGATGATTTATCAAATAAAATATAGCATGCAGGATAAAAACAAACAATTTCAGGAAAAATCCCCCAAAGGGGCAAAACCTTTTATTTTCATTATAATATTATAACATACAATTTCGGATTACAATGAAAATACAGTGACTAAGAATTACCCTCAGGTATCGGATTCTGTAGTCGGCGGCTGGAAATATCCCTTTCCAGGAGGGCTGCAATTAAGAAGAGAAACGGCTTCTTCACAAGTTTGTCGGCTGGAATTTTCCCTTTTCAGGAGGGTTGTAATGAAGAAGAGAACGGCTTCTCCACAAGGGTTGAACAATAGCAAAGCTTGTGTTCTAGGGTTCCAAAAGATTCACAAAAGTAATTGGGATTTTTGTGTGTGAATCAAAAAGTTGTTTGGCACATCAAAAAACGAAG
The DNA here is from genome assembly GCA_949130495.1 of Sambucus nigra. Lineage (NCBI taxonomy): Eukaryota > Viridiplantae > Streptophyta > Magnoliopsida > Dipsacales > Adoxaceae > Sambucus > Sambucus nigra. Next base: position 56,730,865 of record OX422214.1, read on the forward strand.
TCTTGTTGTGTTTTATCTCTTAAAAACGTTTTCTCAAAGACTTAAAAAAATACACCATCGGAATAGTAATATATATAGGAAATATAAGATGGTGGGTAAAAATCTCACGGAACTGCTAGAGTATATCCCAGGCGGACCGGTCCGGCTTGGGGGCGGATCGGTCCGGATGACCGGATCGGTTCTTTTATTCCAGGCTTCATCGGTTCGCTTGCGGTCCGGGGTATACTGGATCTGCAGCAAGCGGGTCAGTCCCGTTGAGGGGCGGACCGGTCCGATGGCGGATCGGTCCGGTATAGAGGCGGACCGGTCCGGCTTCCCAGAAAAATAAAAAACTTTTAAAAGCCTCTTTTTTCTTTAAAAAACTTACTTCTTATTTTTATAAAAAACATTTTATAAAAATTTCCCAATACTAAATATGAACTTTAAGGAACGTAAAAACAAAATTTTACCAAGTTCATTCTCGCAGAGGTTATGATGTTGAAGACACTTTGATATTCGGATCCGTTGATGTAGATGCGATCTTGAGTTTCTTCAACGGTGTAACGGCGTACGACATACAAATTGATAATGGACAAAAATGTCCTTACAGGGTGATATCACAATTGATGGAAGTTCGGTGAACATGCGAAATTGTGTAGGCTAATAGTGGCAACGCCAAAATCTTTTGCGTGAGATGTATTGTGTGATAACTTTGATGATGAGAGTATCCTTAGTAGTGGAAACAGTGAGTGGTGTTCGTTGCAACCTAGTTGTAAAGGTTGTATGTTTCACATGTGGAGGTTAGATAACCGAGTGGCATTCATAAGTATTGATTATGTGGTGAGAATGTATTGGGTCCCTTGGTTGAGGACTTGAGTTTGATGTATTTGACTAAAATGTGGTATTGAGGAATAGGGTCCCTCTTGGTGTCCGTGGTGTAGGCCTTGGTATATATAGGCAATACCCGACGTTCCATATCGTACCAAGATCTATATAGTCGTGTTAACTTGTAGGTTAACATGCGGTGTGATGTTTACACAATGAGGCAATTTAGTTATCATGGTTGAAAGAGGAATAGGTGAGGTAGACCTTGAGATTCATGGGTTGCAGGCGATGTCTTGTACCCTGCCATAATTCGTAGTAGCGTTTGATGTCGTTTGTACATGGCTTATAATCACAATCACTAGGAAGAAATATCAGATTATTCTCTAGGTGTAGAGACTCATTTTAGCCACCGAGGTAATGGGTAGGTGCGAGGTAATCCTAGTGTGAGAGTAGTTCATAAGCACTTTGAGGTGCCCATAGGATATATTGTGTGTGGCGTCACTAAGGATAAAGATCATGCTTTAAGGTGTTTGATAGTTAAGGTCCACCATATGTAGAAGCTCGTAAACTGATGTCTTTACGAACATCGTGTAATTGTGATGTGAGTCTTAAAGGTTTGTAGAGCGCACCAACAATGATAAAGGCATGGATAGTGAAATCTTGTCGGGTCTTGAGGATGATTACATAGAATGTGTTTCATAACTTTAGGAGGCCAGTTAGTCCGGTATGAAGGAGAGTTAGCAGCCTAGTAATGATTATATTGAAGGTCAGATAATGATCCTATATTACTAGTCATATAGTGTACGTAACGGGATGGCTTCCCAAATTAGAACAGATGGTCAGTGTAATCCCTAAGGTAGGGTGATAGTTATGTCATTATAGAATTGATGCTCGAATGCATACAATGACTAGCATGGGTGTGGTGATACTCGGTTTCGGGATGTACTAGGAAATGTATTCGAGACTTAGAGTGATGGCGTCATATGGAGACTTGAATATGGAAACCGAGGTGGGTAACATTGAAACGTGATTATAATGTTAGCGTGTCGACGGTATATGCTAGAGTAGCCCTAGCAATGCAAGGACTAGTTCTTTGAACGTCTTGCCAAGCCGGTACGAGTTATAAAATGTAGCCTTGTGTGATATTTACTACCCTTAGAATGCCAATGGTGGCGGGTGTGGTCGCCACATAAATTTTATGTGGGTTAAACCCGAAAGTAAGTTTGCTGGAAATCCCGTGTGGTCAAAAGACACGGTAAGGTGAGTTTCTTGCTTGAACTAAGAATGACTATGGAAGTTTGGGATTCCAATGACGATATGATAAGGCATATGATTGTCTAGGTATAGTAAGTTGATGACATCGTCACTAGTAATTGGACAAGGTCAATGTAGATAAGGGCATGAGGTATCGAGCGGTTCATGTATGCAAAGGATGTGAAAGGTAAGGCCTTGCTCCCAAGGAGAGAAGTCGAGCGTCGACTTTCTAAAGTATTACCAACTCGTAAATTGCTTTTGTGTTGCGAGGATGAATGGTTGTGATTCGATCTTTCATAGCTAGTGACCCAATCCAGGGTATGTGGCTAGGGATTGTGCTCAGTGAGAACTTCGGGTATGAGTGACGTGACTTCAAGCACATGACGTAGGTTCGTTTTCGTAAATTATAGTCGAATGCTTATGGGAAAAATTTCTCAGGACGGTTGTTTGTTCCTTTTGACTCTCATTTATCCCCTTAGCTTTTGATAAACGAGGTATGGTATTCTCATCTACGAGGTGACTCGAATTGGTGCCATGTTATGGTACGACGCGATTGGGCCCGAAAGAGCGCGATGGACCGGGTATGGTCAATGTTGCTCAGTAACTGGGTGCAACCATCTGAGGTATTCTTGCTATTGCATAAAATTTTGTGTATGGGTGGTTGAGCTTTTAGCCACATAGTTTTCTCGTAATATTCATCTCTCTTAGGATTAGTGGACTTTTGACTGGCTGACACGACAGTTAGTGGCTCGGATTGCAAAGTGAGGGATGATGACTTGAGGATATAGTAAATTATCAAAATTCGAGGAAGAACTTTTCATACGATGTTGGTTTACCACGGTGAGTGGATTAGAGTGAGGCTTCAGAGAGTACTCAAAAGTTAGACACTTAGGCTAGTGTTAGGTTCATCAGAATGACGCAGTGGAAGATGTAGGCCGAGCGCATGGTGATGACTTGATAAGAATATTACTCCTTGGAGTGAGAAAATAATATAGTGTGGTTATCAACAAGCTCAGGTGATTTGTGTAGTCAGGATAGCTTGAGAATTTGTGGGACACGGGATGTAAGATCCTAAAATATAAGGGATTTTGTATGACAAATACGACGAGTGGTTGCATTACGGTTCATGTTGGGTGAGTGTTGATCGCTAGAAAGGATTTGCCCTGGAGATGCCAGTTGACATGGATACTAACTTGGATAGTACTAGAAATTTTTTGGACATGATCATCGAGTGGAGACTCGGAGTCGGTTATGTGAAGCTCATGGTTAGCGGGATAGTGAGCATAAGTATGTTGATTACTTGGTGACCTTAGTATTGAGAACTTAGATGGTTTTCTCTTGGAGGATTTCTATGGCTTGGAATGGAAGTTGGTGAGCCCCATAAGCTTAAGGATTGACGGACCGAGAATTTCGGGGATGAAATCACCCAAGGAGGGAAGTTTGTAATACCCTGTCCCGATAATCCATTTAAATTATGTATAAATTATTCTAAAGAGGGTTTAATGATTATAATAAAAGAATTGTGGGTAAAAATTGAATAAATAATAGAATGGAAAATATAAGAAGGTCATTCAAAAGACAATGGAGTGTCGTTAGAAGAGAGGTAGGATGTCACGTGAAGGTTATGCGAAGCGGGGCTGATGACATTGCTTTACAGTGGCATATCACGCGAAGGTCGGACGAAGTGGGGCTTCATACGAGGTGAAGATGTCACTCGAGCGAGATGGGCTTGTTGTTCGGACGACATGGATCAAAAAAAATTAATCAAATTTTCCTTCTGTGCTGTCACATTTCTGACCCTTGATTTGGTGTGCTGTCAAGCCCAGATTGTGCAAAACGAAATTTGGGGTTTTTAGAGGTATTATAAGGGTATGTTTGGGGTTATTTGTGTGGGAAAAATGGAAGAAGAGAGAGAGGGAGGTGGGTGGTCTTCCACCAAAAACCACCAAGCCTCTACTATACTTTAACCACAAAACACCATTTTCTTAGTATATTCCATCATATTTGAACCATATACACCCATTTCCACCATTGTTAAAAGAGCTACGAATTTTGGAGAAGTGTTGTAAGGAAAAATTTCTAATTTAGTCAATTTGTTAGTGTTGGCTTAATTTCAAACAAAACTAATTGAGTCATAGGATAGAAGTTTATTGTATCTTTTCAAGCCTATGACGTTTGAGTTGAAGATGTAGCGGTCAAGACTAAAGTGAAGAAGTTAACAGTGCTGCTTTATGTGCTATGTTTATCGTCACCAACATTTCAATTTGTCCAAACTCTCTAAAGGTATAAATGCATTTAATATATAGAGAGGGTTGGATATTTGTATGGATGTCTGTTTATAAATATTTTATCAAAATGACTTTATGTTTCTCAAAAAATCCTTTTAAACTTATCATAAAACTTTTTTGGCTTTAAAAGTATTTTTTTTATTTTTTAAAAATTCGTTCGAACAAAACTAGGATCTCGTCGAACGAGATTCTCAGGTCGTTCGAACGAGATTCTCAGGTCGTTCGAACGAACCCTCTAACTAGAATCGTTTATTTTTCTCTATTTTTTATTAAAAATGTCGTTAGAATGACATCGTTCGAACGAGGTTATCTAACGAGATTTGTGCCCTTTTTAATTTTGTAATCTCGTTAGAACAAAGTCGTTAGAACGACATTTAAAAGTAGTTCGAATGATTTGGGCGATTTTGTCAACTTTTGTTAGTTTTCTTTTTTAACTTCCCATTACCCCACTTTCTTTTTACCAAATCTTAAGAGTGCGGGAACATAAGTTTTTGACAAGACTTTTTCATAATTTCCAAGTGCTTTAAAGAGCAAAATCCTTAACCAAAAAGTCTCTTGGTTTTTGTGAAACTTTCATGATTTAATCTTTACACAAAAATGTATTTACACCCATATAGTTGAGTTTGATCCAAGTTCCAATATATATATATATATATATATATATATGTGATAATCTTTGGCACCGGGTTTCATCTCTACCCTAAAAGAGGAAGTTTTCTACGGAGGAGTTCGTGTTTATTAGTTCATGGTGTGCATACAGAGAAAGGCTTCGTGTGTTGTTGACGGTTGATTTGCCCCATCGATGGATTTCGAGACTATGGTGGATTCCGAGTGGAGGTGTAAGCAAGAATAAGCATCAAGGCTTGAGAGAGAGTCGAGCCGAGGAAGTAAGTCTTTTGTCTTGTATTTTGTAAAACCATACCTAGTGAATTTGTGGCTGGGCCATCCGAGGTTTTTTTTCATTATGGATTTTCCTCGTACATCGACGTCTTGTGGTTGTGTGTTTTTATTTTTATCTTGCAAAAATCACATAAATGCATGATTAGGTTAACCAGATAAAAATTGGTGTAAATTAATTTGGTTAATTTTTGCTTAATTTAATTCAAGTGAACAAATTTAATTTGGGACTATTCATAACTTGAATTAAATTAATTTTGTGTAAGAAAATATTAAATTTTTGTTTTAGTTTAATTTCATTTTAATTTGTGTAAGAATTTTAAAATTTTGGAATATTAAGTGAACCATCCCCATTTACAAATCAAAAATTTGGCAATCGGATTCTAACAAGTGGTATGAGAGCGAGTTACGCTGATTAATCGCCTAAACCTGATTTTTAAAGATTTGTTTAGAAAATATGGAAAACTTGTCATTTTTTATAATTACTATTTTTTATGGTTCTCTTTTGCTTGTGCATGACACCTCATGATAGACCCAAAGGTTGAATGTGTTAGCTTTATTTGCATACACTAGCTTTTGTGCTTCATGATAAATTCTTGCTAGTTGTATGTTTGTTTGTCATATTCTAGTCTATGCTTCATCACATAAATTTTACTAGAAATATGATTTGTGTATCTTTTGTATTTTTTATTTGTTGAGTCTTATTGAAAATTGCAAAAAGATTTTGTTTGACTTTTGGGTTAAATTTTTTTTTTCTTATTTGTTTGTTAAAAATTTTGAAAAACTCAAAAAGATTTGTTTTGTGTATTTTGGTTTTACACATTTTTGTGGCTAGAACTTCTAGTTATGAATTTCAATTCTTAAAATGTTCTTTATCATGCTTGTATGAAGAAGTTTGATTTTGAGTTGCTTGATGGATTCCTTTTATATACCTCTCTCACACGCATGCATGAGCTCTTTGAACGTTAACTTCACATATATATTTGAGCTAGGTGAGATGTTCTCCTATCAATTTTGTCATCTACATGTTGCTATGACTATGGAAGATTTGTGCATGTAAGAACCGTTGCACATGAGAATTGTTTGTAATGTATATATATATATACATAAGGGTGCTCGTAAAAGGCCTATAAAAAGTGTGGCATTAATAATAATAAAATATGTGTCAATGCCTATAGTTTATCTGTTTGAAAAGGCCTAAAAAATTGTGGCATTAAACAAAAAATATCCAGGGCCAATATAAGTTTTGTTGGGTATGTTCATTCAAAAGAAAAGAAAAGAATTATTATGTTTGAGGGAGTTTGGATGGATATATCAACGAGTTTGCACAATGACAATGTATCCTAGTTATGCTTATTTTGTCATGACACTATTGGTTTGTAGAATCATCAAAATTCTAAGATTGCGTGCATTGTGTATGTTTGTTCTTTGAGTTCATTTTATATTGTCACATGAGGCTATTTCTAAGTTGATAAAATTTTGCATTCAAATAGAACTCCTTGAACCATTTTAAGTGATTGGGCCATAATCCTTTTGTCTCTAGTTCAAACCAATTCACTATGTTTTCCACATGGTTATTTAGATGTGGAAAACTTATTATAATTTGTGTCTTATGTTGTGTTTATACCTATATATGTTCTTGTGCGTCATTGGTATCTTTTGAGTATTTATATATACAATGTATTATTATTATTATTTTCTTTTTTTTTTGTCTTTGTCTTGCTATCTAGTCCATGTATGCTTTGTGTTGATATAAGTGTCTATCTTTGGATTAGTTGCTCTTTTGGTGCCATGTTGCATTATTGTACTTGTAACTCTATACACCATTGCATGATATACTTTTTTTTCCATTATCATCATCCCTTGTTTCATTTATGTGGAGAATTTGTTTTAATTGGGGAGAAATGAGTTGTTTTATGCATTTTGTCCTTTGTCTATTCCTAAACATAAAGGGGAAAAATGGTATCTAAACCTTTTTAATTGGGAGATCTAACTTAGGGGGAGACGTCGCTTTCTCAGGTAGATCATGTTAGACTAAGGGGGAGAATTTAATAATGTACTTTATATTGTTATATTCCCTATGTGTTTGATTGTGTGTTTAAGTGTGAAAGTTATCATCTTAGCGAAAATAATTTAAAGCAAGCAAAGCTTCTCATTTCATGTGTCAGTCAAGTGTCTATAATTTTTTTTAGGTGAGTTTGTATCATTTTGGATGAGCTTAACGGACCATAGGATTTTTATTTTGGGTTTTGTCCCGGAATAACCAAAGGCGGAGATTTGTAAAGAAAAATTTTCAATTCAGTCAATTTGTTAGTGTTGGCTTAATTTTGGACAACATTAATTGAGTCAAAGGATAAAAGTTTGTTGTATTCTTTCAAGCCTATGACGTTTGAGTTGAAGACGTAGAAATCAAGCCTAAAGTGAAGATGTCACTAGTGCCGGTTTGCGTGTCATGTTTATCGTCATCAACATTTCAATTTGTCCAAAGGCACTAAAGGTATGAATTCATTTAATATATAGAGAGGCTTGGATATTTTTATGGGTGTCTGTTCATAAATATTTTGTCAAAATGACTTTATGTTTTTTCATAAAATCATTTTAAACTTATCATAAACCTTTTGGGATTTAAAAACATTTTTTAATTTTCTGAAAAGTCGTCCAAACAAAACTTGGATCTCGTTCGAACGAGATTCCCAGGTTGTTCGCACGAACCTTCTAACGAGAATCATTTATTTTTCTCTATTTTTTTTAGAAATTTCGTTAGAAGGACAACGTTCTAACGAGGTTATTTAACGAGATTTGTGCCCTTTTCAAGTCTGTAATCTCGTTAGAACAAAGTAGTTCGAACGACATTTAAAAGTCGTGCAAACGACCTGGGCAGTTTTTGTCAGTTTTCGTTAGTTTTCTTTTTTAACTTCTCATTACCTCGCTTTCTTTTTACTAGATCTTAAGAGTGCGGGAACACAAGTTTTTGACAAGACTTTTTCATAATTTCCAAGTGCTTTAGATAGAAAAATCCTTAACCAAAAAGTCTCTTTGTTTTTGTGAAACTTTCATGATTTAATCTTTACACAAAAACATGTTTACGCCCATATAGTTTACTTGGATCCAAGTTCCAATATATATATATATATATATATATATATATATATATATATATTTGTTTGAGATCATCTTTGGCACCGGGTTTCATCTCTACCCCAAAAGAGGAAGTTTTCTATGGAGGAGTCCGTGTTTATTTGTTCATGGTGTGCATACGGAGAAAGGCTTCGTGTGTTGTTGACGGTTGATTTTCCCTATCGGTGGATTCCGAGACTACGGTGGATTTTAAAGTTATCAATTAGGCGGAGGTTGAAGCAAGAAGAAGCGTCAAGGCTTGAGAAGGAGTCGGGTGAAGGAAGTAAGTCTTTTGTCTTGTCTTTTTAAAACCATGCCTAGATTTGTGGTTGGGTCGTCCGAGATTTTTTCTCGTTGTTGGTTTCCTCGTACATCGTCGTCTTGTGGTTGTGTTTTTTTACTTTCATCTTGCAAAAATCACATAGATGCATGATTAGGTTAACAAGATAAAAATTGGTGTAAATCACAACTAAATTGGTACAAAGTTAATTTGGATAATATTTTCATAATTTAATTCAAGTCAACAAATTTAATTTGGGAATATTCATAACTTAAATTGAATTAATTTTGTGTAAGAAAATTTTAAATTTTTGTTTAAGTTTAATTTCATTTTAATTTGTGTAAGAATTTTAAATTTTGGAAATATTGAGTGAACCATCCCCATTTAGAAATCAAAACTTTGTCAATTGGATTCTAACAAGTGTTGGGGGATTTTTGGAGAAGATGATGAGAACTTCCATGGAGTTTGAAGTGGGTCTTGCTTGGAAACTTAGATGGAGAACATTTAGAGCATTTTTGGAGAATGTATTTGGTAACCCCTTGAGCCCACCTTTGTAGGTGGAGGTTGCTCCTCCTACACCAATATTTCAACCACAATTGGAGCCTTTAGATGTGGAAAAATTTTAGTCTGAGTGTTAAGACTCTATTTTGCATAATTTGTGGTCTTGTAGTTAGATTACATGAGTAATGTGCATTTGATTAAATGATGAAATTGTGTGTAGTAAATAATAAATATTTTTATGGATTAAAAATATTAATAAAATGTTATTTTGTTGAAAAAGAGGAGTGAATAAATATTTCAAAGCTTGAAATATTAGAAGCTGGTATTTTGTGAAAATGGTGCATTTTCTAGAAATTGATGATTAAACATTTTATGAGATAAAATGTTTGAAAGTGATGAATTTTTAGAATAAAAAACATGTTTAACCCATTTAATAGGATTTTAAGGTATAAAATCCATCTTCTCGTATATATAAACTAGTAGTATTTGGATAATAAATATATAAATAAGTTTAAGGATGATTTTGTTGGGTTTAAACACGAAATAAGAAAATTAGAAATTCTTGTCTTCGAAGTGTGTGAAAAGGGGTTAAAAGTATGATACGTACAAAGTTGCAAGACTACATGTGTTGATTAAAAGAACTGATATTTTCTTATCAAAATAGTCTTAATTGTAATTAGATTTCTTGAACGAAGAAACTAAATGTAACACCTCGTATTTTTGTGCATTTAAAAAAATTAATTAATTCGGGTAAAAATTTAAATTACTTGTGTGTCGTAATTTAATTGAATTAGTTATGGTAAAATTTATTTAAATATTAATCGGAGAGTGAATGGTTAATATTTAGAAAATTTTAATTACTAAGTAAATAGTAATAATTTATTTACATCATAACGTGTATTAGTGACGTGGCATTTATTTATCTCAACCGGGAGTCGGTATAGACTAATTTGGGTGTGAGATAAGAATTTTTATAAATTAATTCGGATGTCGATTCTGATTGCACGGTTGATTTCGGATGGACCGAGATAGTCGAAAAAGTATACCCGGGTGTAGTAAACGGGTCACGGGGCATTTTTAGGCATAATCGGGCCACACGGGGGTATTTGGGTCACTTGGGCTTGGCCCATTAGGCTAAAAACGGGATTAGTGTTTTAAGACCTAAATCTAAGAGTGAGGGAACGGCAGAAAAACATAAACCTAAATCTGAGAATTTGGGGAGAAAGTGAGAGGGAGCAGTTAGAGCCAATTTGGGGATCTTTTGGAGATAAAGCAAGGAACGGATTGGGTGCTCATCATCAAGCTTGCCTCTACACCAATGGATCAGACCCTACGAATCCCAAAAGGCAAGTGGTTAACTTGATGTGATGTTTATTTATGATATCCAATTCATATTTTTGTGATGTGGAAATCTAAAATTCATTTTGGGTATAAACAGGTACAAAATGGGGTTTTTGTACTTGGAACACCAAAATGAGATTTGATGTAGAAATTTACTGTGTTACATGATTCTGAGTAGATATTTAACTTAGATGTTAAAAACCCAGTAGAAATTTATGAATGAAATTGGGATAACGGATGAAATTGGGACTGAACAAAGACCCAAAAATTTCCCAAGTTGAGATTTGTGGGAAATTTAGTTATGTTTGAGGTTGTAGGGGAGGTTCTAATCATGTTCCTATGTAGTAAAAATGTTGTCTACGCTTGGGTTGAACCATAGAAGAGGTTGGAGTTGGGAGAAATTCGTTAATGGCTGAAACAGAGTCGGAGAAGGAGAAGACATGTTCGATCGATCGATGGAAAGGGTCAATTGATCGATGGTCCAGAATTTTTGACAGGTCGTCCAGTTTTATACATAAGAGAAACTATTTTAAAATTTCAATTACCGTACATTATTTAGTGAGAAATAAATATGGAACATAAATTCCTAACAATTGTAAGGGGGAGTAATTGGAATTTGGAGGGATTTATGTGTGACATATTATGGTTAGTTTGGGGAAAAATATTCCAAAATATTTAAATACGGATCGAGTGGGCGAGTCTGGGTATATTGGTTGAGCGATGCCAATATATTAAATTAACTAGGAATGAAAGCTAATTAATTCAAAGTCGAGGATCTAGACTCGTATTATATTAATTTCGGTCCATGAGAGCGAGTCCGAGTATATTGGTTGGGCGACACCAAAAGTAATTTAATTAATTAATGTGCAAGTTAATTAATAATCAGAGTTGAACCATAAACTCAAGATATTATGTATAGGCTTGCGTTACGGACTCAGTACACGGTAAAGCCGAAATATTTTATATTTATATATATATGGTGTGTGATAGTATATATATGGTGTGTGCTTATAAATATCAGTGGTTAGATATTATTAATACATATACTCTAGTGCTATTAAGGGAGGTTGCGCATAGTGGGTGAATCCCCTAGCTTGAGGAGTAGGGCGAGTATATCCCCAGGTCATAACGTTCGTTATATGGGTGAGGGGCTTATCTCACTTTCAGGGAAGGAATATGACCGCCTCCATTATGTTTATATTTTTGGCCAAGTTAGTGAGCGATTCTGACTTTGGGTAACTAAGTTATGCGAGTACACCTAGTGTGATAGCACTTTAGAGAATACATCTGATGAGTTATTACTCGGGAGGATGGGTTATATTTATATTCAACGTATGTGTGAATGTTGTAATATGGTTCTACGTATATAATGGGATAAATAGTTATATACGGGTCATTAAATATATGAACTGAATTGTATTAATTATATATAGGTTATATTCACATCCAACATGTGTGATTGTTGTAAGATAACTGTACGTACATAATGGGTTGAATAATTATATAAGAAAATTTTAAATATATGGAGAAAAGTGTATTATTTATATAACTAGTGAATGTTATATGGCTTTCAAGGAAGATGATTAACTAAGTTAAGGTGATAAATAACTTACAAATCATGCTTTTAAAATACTCGGGATTGAGTAGGGCGGTTGACAAGAGTTATATCAAGTATTTAGTTTCAGGTTAGAGGACTAGGTGGGATATGAAGAAGGCGTTAGGTGTAGACATTAGTTGAGGGGTGAGTCTGTCCTCAAGGGAGTGCGACACTAACTAAAATATGAAGCGCATTCATGCATATTTTATTACTACAAGTTAATCATTTGCTAAATGTTTTCAAAATGTTTTGGGTTCTAACCCTTGCTATAAATTATTTTCAAAACCTTTTAGGTGTCTAGCCATAAGGACGCCAGGCTTGATTCATTTTAGGGATTCACTGCTGCAGCATATGTAGATGTTGCAGGATTTGGATAGGCACCTCTATTCCTTCTATTCCTAGTATAGGGATTTTCTATCAGATATTCGAGCATGTTGCTCACTATTTTATTTAGTATTTATTTCAGATACCTTGAGATTTATTGTTATCTGTGTTTACTTTCGTGTTGGATTTTAGCCGATTGTTTATTCGGCCAGATTCTTATTTATATGTGATGGTTGTATTCAGTTAGCTTGTGATTGTTAATTATTTATTTCTGCATGAGTATTTCATTGGGTTAATGAAAGATAAAACTTGGCACTGGTCTAGTTTCACTTAGGTGGGTAGTAATTAAAAAGTTTCGACAGTGATGCTAAGAATGAACCAACTGAGAAACCTGTTCTAATTTAATTTAGGACTGATCACCCGGCAGGGTGTCACAGTAAAGAAATGTCTAGTTGGGAAAATGGGTATTAACGGTGTTAAATAAGTGTTAATGGTTGAACATTGAAAAGTTTGGTGTGTATAACTTAATAATGTTGTAAAAGATTAACACTTACGAAATTGGAAGGTAAATAATGAAATAAAGATGTTTCCAATTAAGATGAATATTACTCCAAAGTTAAAAAGAGTGTTAAGGTGTTAAAACACTTAAGAAGTTAGTGCATGTAACTTAATAGTGTTTTAAAAATTAATGATTACAGGGGGAAACCACGACACAAGTGTATAAAGATATACGTCGGTCGTTATGCTCGTCTCCCACCACTATGCAAAAACCTAAACTATGACTACACTCTTTTAAGGGAGTATAACGGTCAGTTCGGCTATCGAAAATCCACAGAGACAAGTTACTAGAATTATATTAGTTTAATACTTCTAAAAATAAAAGTGTAAAAGGTGATTTTAACAAAAAGAAAAGATAATCTAAGCATGTGTATTTAAACTAGATTACAGAAAAGGAAAAAAATGGAATAAGACATGCTTACCCCAATGAAGGCTCGAGATGGAAAATTCCACAAAGTGATGTGCGTCCAGAAAATTCAAGCGTTTTTTGGCGCTCAAATGCAGAAGTCCTACAGAAATTGTTAAGCAAAAATACAAATAAAAAGAAAATATTACGAAATACTAAAATAATTAAATTCTAAAACAAACTAGTCCTCGACAGAGGCCCCATTTTGATAGGCACGAGAAAACCACGATGCAAGAGTATAAAGATATATGAAGGTCGTTATGCTCGGCTCCCGCCGCTATGCAAAAAAACCTAAACTATTACTACCCTTTTTTAAGGGAGTGTAGAGGTCAGTCCGGGTATCGAATACATAGAGACTAGTTATTAGAATTATATTAATTTAATACTTCAGGAATAAAAATGTAAAAGATAATTGTTAACAAAAGAAAAGATAATACTAGGCCTGTGTTTAAAGTAAGATTAACGAAAATGAATAAAAATTATAGGTTGCGACAGATATCCCACACCTCGAGTTAATTAGTATAAATGGTTATATGGGTCTACAAATTTAGTAAGATCGAGTCTCATTTCAACAATTAATCAAATTTAAAGTTGTCACCCCCTAAATCGTCACAAAAGCGTAATATGAATTTGGCGTCAACAAATATCCCAAAAATTACACACGCAAGGTCGTAAATATGGAAGATACATGATATACCCCATTATATCTCCTAGACGTAATAACAAGGACAACCCAATCGAATTAAATGAATAAAAACCATCACCAAAGCAGAGCAACAAAACCAACCCTGGGTGAGTTCAATCTAACACAATCTAATTTAAGTTAGCCATTAAGCATGATGAAAAGCATAAATTAAAACAACTAATTAATTAATGAAAACAAGAATTAAATTAACTACAACTATTTATCTAGGCTTTGGAATTAAATAAAAATCATGAAAATAAAAGAATAAATCTTAAGGAAGAAGATGAATAGTAGAAATAAGCTTACATAAATGGGTTTTACCCACAAAAATGGAGGAGAAGAGCAAGCTCCAAAAAAAAATCAAATGTCTAACCCTAGGTACTAAAAAGAGAAAGGAAATAATAAAAAGATAGATATCTCAAATAAACAAAGTCTCCTTATATATATTAAGTTGGAAAATAAAATAAAATAAAGGAAAAAAGAAAATAGAAAAGAAAGAGTTGTCAGAGTCGGTATTAAGCCAGGACCGGTCGACCAGGGGCAGGGGCGTGATCGACCAGGGGCAGGGGATAAGCCTATTGCTTTAGATCGTGAACAAAAACTAAAACGTCAGTCGATCGGTGGGGGAGGGTCGGTCGATCGGTAGCTCCGGCCTGCTACTATTTTATGCAAGACCTGCTTGCTGCTATGGATTGGACCTGCTCCCTTAGTGTTCAAATCGACACCTGCCCCAAATCACCCAAGGCCTGCTTGCAAAAATGTGGGCAAAGTTCAACTAGTTCATTGGACCTGCTGCTGCAATTTGAAGTATGGACAAAGACCAACTCGATTTTCTCATGGCTAAAGACCCGCACTATCACAATAGACCTGCAATTTGGGCAAAAGAGAAACAGGACACAATTGGCAATTATTATTTTTTTTGTAGCATACCATGAGGTGTCCGGGCCAGCTTACACGCACCTCAACTAATCCCCATTCGCAATCCGTGGTTTCCGCTAGCTAAGCATTATTTTGACAATTCCGGGGATCGAAGTGGGGACCAAACCCAATTCACTCCCAATACTGCCCCAGTGGCAGCCTTATACCACTCGGCCAAGAGGCTTGGTTATTGGCAATTAACAATTGTTACGTTTGTTATTTATTTAATTCATCTCTGATCAAAGGCCCGTACAATCATCGTTGGGGCTCGGATTCGCGCGTCGTTCGTGGCCACGCGAAGCTTGTTGTGAGGACCTCAACTTTTGTGAATACTTTGGGCAAAAATCCCAAAGTGTGAATTTACTAAATTGCCCCTAAATGTGCGAGCATTGACCAAACTTTACCGGAATGCAACAAAACTTCACCATAATACCTACAAACATTCAATAATACCTCAAATAACATGTTAGCATATAAAATGGAGGTCGATTGGTTATCGAGCATAATAAGTACCCGAGAGGGCTAAAATGTATAAATATAAAGGGTAATAAGTGTCATGATTCAGGACGAATCGCACCCCCTAACTTACACATTGCTAGTCCCTAGCAATGAAATTCAAATAAAAATGAACTATAAGAAAACCACAAGACAGTAGATATATACAAAAGCGATAAAAGCGACTTTTGCGGGCGAACGAATGCATTTAGCGTATGCAATAAGCCGTTAAATCTCTAGATTACCCTACTGGACGAGTGTCGTCTCATGAGGGTTTTCAGGTATGAAACCCACAAACATCGTATGATTTCCTCAAAATGTATGCCCAATCACATGCGACAAGCCCAACAATAATGAAAAAGATTTCAAACACGTTATTAGCAAAGTGAATGAATTCGCAATAAAATCCATATTATTAACATTATAGAATGAACTTCGTTGAATTGAAACCTTAAAATGTGGGAGGGGAGCGAGCACATGCAAAGTATGACTTGGAAAAAACTTATATAAATCGGATAATAAACATTAAAGCGTGCATATAAGTCAATCCTCACCGGGCATTATGCTCAACAAATGAAATCACTATGAATGGGAGGCAATACACGGGACATGCGGGCATAAAGAGTGAATGTAAATGGAAACAAGGCCACACACATGTCACTAATGAAGAACACTATAAAAGAATGGGAAATATGTAATCTCAAAGAAATATACTGTCATTAAAGGAGGCGAAATGTATTTTCATCAATGAAAGATAAAGGAATAAGGAACATGTCAAGAAATGGGTTGTGTGGTGAAATGTGTTAATATAATCTAACTTTAATGAATTAATAAATATTTCGGTAAGGGTTAAATAGGCAAGTATATGTGTAATTGATTAATGTCCATAAGATAAGGAACATGGTAAATTAAGTAAGTAAATGGGTGGTTAAGCGACCTAAGTAGTTAAACCCTTAATTAATACAAGAATATGTTTTAAAAGGTTTTAAAGGATAAATAAGTATTTTCTAACACAGAGAACGTGTGTGTTGAAAGGGTGGTTTTCAACGAAAAGACTATCGTGCATTGGATAAAATAAAAAACATGATTTTGGTAAAGAATAGTTTCGTTCAAATCCAGTGTAGTGGTTTCAAGTATTGAATCGTGTGTGTTAAATAAAGCAAGAAACGCTAAAATGAGGAAAAGCAAGTCTTTTATAATATTAAGGTAAATTAATCTGAATAATTAAGATTTTTCGGAAGTGAAACTTTTCATGCATTAAGTATAGGAATATATAAATGTATATATGTATACAAGGTAGTTACATGTGCACGTAGGCATAACGTGTTAGGTACTCCTTTTTGTCGTTCGATTTTATAATGCATTTATATATTTTCCACTGAGCATTTGGCTCATACCATCACTTTGTTACAGCAGGTTGGGAGCGGTTTCTTATTTTGAGAGCGTTATACTAGGTAAGTACTTCCTTTATTTTTACGCAAATAGCTCTGTATGCTTGGACTTCGGGATGCTCCCTATGGATCCCTCGCGTAGTTTAATTTGAAATTTGGAATCGCATGATAACGAGTGAAATGTTACTTAAAATAAAACTGGACTGGGAACATTATATAGGTTGTTTCATTGTACTTCACACCTAATGCTCGGGTCGAACCAGGTTAACTATGGGTAACCCATAAATCTGAGTCGAGGCATTGCAAGTGGGCTATCCTACACCTGGAGAATTCAAACCACCGGCGATAACCCCAAAGTATGATGGCAAGACTGAACTGGTATTACTTGTAAAACAGTACTAAGTTATCATCGATATTTATTCTATCCCAGATGAGATGCGATGTCGGGCATTCTCCAGTACAATCATAAGATCCGTGTAAATATGGTACAATGGTGTGCCACGAGGGAAGATTTCAAGCTTCTAACAACAGGTCAATCTCTTCATCATCAATATCTATTTTAGAACTAAGCTCGGTAAGAGGATGGCTCATCTGTTGAACGTTCAGCAAAATACCGACGAGATGACTCAAGAGTTCATCACCCGTTTCAATAGCGAGAAGTTGGATGTGATCGATTATGATGAGAAAACATATATCACAGCCTTAATGAGTGGCTTGCAGTCAGGAAAGTTGTACTAGGTGTTAGCTAAAGAGTCACCTAAGACAATAACTGAGTTATTAGCCAAAACCAAGAAGATTATGAATGCCGAAAAAACTATGGTTGCCAAAGAGTTCAATAGCTCCAAAACCAACACCAGTAAAAGCTCGGAGAAGGAAGACAAAAATCTTGACAAACCAAAGAGAGTATGATGGCGATTTGGACCAAATGGAGAGAGAGGATATGACAATGGTAATTTTCTAGAATTTGGGTTTGTATGGGTAGTTAAGATATTATAACTTAAGTCATGTTATAAATAGGACTAAAAACCTAAATAAAAGATAATAGGACTAAAATAAGCTTTGGCCTAAAATGTAGGACTAATTTATAATTACCTCTTAATAAAATTGTTTACAATCACCATATGCATCAAATTTTTTAAAAGTAAGTTTAACAAAAGATTAAGATTGCACTAATCATATATTAATAGGATTAATGACTAAAATTTTGAAATAGTAGGTCAAAAATTCAAAAGACCCCAAACTCCATGGTTAAATTTGTAACTAATCCAATTTTGGAGAGTTCAGGTTTGTACGAGTAGTTAAGACATTTTAACTTAAGTCATTTTATAAATAGGACAAAAAATAACTTATATAAAATTCAATAGGACTAAAATAAGGTTTAACTCAAGATATAGGACTAATTTATAATAACCACTTAATAAAATTCATATGTAAGGGCAAAATTTCTAATTGAGCCCGTTTGTATGCTATTTGACTTATTCCCGGAACAAAATTTGTTTGAGTCATAGATAGATTTTATATTGTCACGATCTCCATAGAGTCTATGACGTGTTTGTATGGAAGACGTAGCGACCAAGCTTCAAAAATTTATGATGCCGAGTTTTATTGGTGCACGTTTCTCATCTTCATTCAAATTGCATTCCCAAATACTCTCAGGTATGAACTCATTATGTTTATAGAGTTCGGAAAGAGTTTTAAAGAATGGATATTTTGTTTATAAATGTTTTAAATGATTTTAAATGGTTTTATCTTCGTTTATTCTGAGATAATTACAGTTTAGAGTCATATGGTTTCTCACCTTGGGTTTCGAGACATTAACGACATGTGATGTCGTTCGAACAACATCTCTCAATCGTTATAACGACATATGCATCTCGTTTGAAAGACCTGCCAACTTAATTTTATTATTTAAAGCAGTGCTTTCTCAAAATTTCGATGTGTGTGCAAAACCATATTCCAGAAAAGAACTCGTACGTTTTTTGCATAAGTTTTATAAGGGTTTCAAAGTTAAAATCCATCCTTAGAGTTTAAAAGATCTGAGTTATTATATACTATTGCTATAGAGATATTGTTTGCACCATCAGGGTTTGTTCAACACTTTGAACATTAATCGTGGTTTGATGGGGATTTTGAAGAAAGAGATTCTAGAGTTTCAGGAGTCTAGTCATTTGCTTGAATCTAGGATTAGCGAGCTTGAGGTGAGATTGAAAGACTCAAGTAAGGTGAAGTTTGATTTAGAGGCAAGGTTGAAGAAGTTAGATAGGATGTTAGGCACCATCCAAAATAAGGAAGATATGTTTGGTATAGGCTACGATGATTGTGTTATTCCCATTCTTAAAACCAATACCAATCATGTGAGAGAGCCGACCAGGAACGTTAGGAGAGGTCCACATTTAGGTCACATTCCTCGTTGTGTTTACACTTGTTCCTATTGCGATAGGAAGGGTCACCTTATGTGTTTTTGTTACGACCTTATAAATGCTCCTAGGAAGTTGAGGAATAAAGTCTTTTCGGTTCCCAAAACCCCCATGCGTCGTTACTCACCTACTTGGGTTAAGAAATTGGACTTAGAGGCTTTAGAAAATTAAACTTCATGGGTCTTGTTTGGTTGCTCTTGATTCTGCCCATGCTAAATCTAAAGGATGATTGAGTTGCCATGTTTGACATACGTTAGTCTTTGCTTCTTGATATATATCTTGCTAGTGTTATGACATGTGTATTTCTTTGTATTATATTTTTCATTTATTTTAGTCTTATTTCAAAAATATAAAAAGATTTTGTTTTTGATAAAAAAAAATTGAAAATATAAAAAGATTTTTGGTTTCATATATTTTTGAAAAAAAATACATGAAAATTTTATTTTTTGAGTCAAAAATATTTTAGAAAAACTCAAAAAGATCTTCAGTTTATTTTTTGCGTCATGAGTTTTCATGTTTGATATGGCATATTGGTATGCTTAGATCCCCATCATTTCGTTTATCCATGTGGCTAGGACATTTGGTCATAATTGTTGATATCTTGAATGATCTTAACCATTGTCTAAATGTGGTTGTTTCGAAGTTGATATGCATTTGGATTCGACGTTGTATATATGTCATCATTGCACACATGCACGAGTTTATATAAATGTTAGACATCTCTTGCATATTTGAGTTTGACGAGACGTTCCTATCTCAATTTTTTCATCTATGTGTAATAAGACTTAGGAGGAGGTGTGCATGTAAGAATCGTTTACCCATGAGGATTTGATTAATGAAAATGATGAGTGAAAAAGGGGAAAGGCTACGAAAGATACAAATATCCATTGCGATTAAGCCACCGTTTATATTGGGTCAAAAAAGTGTGGCATTGAAAAAAGTAGCCAAGATCCGTTGAAAATGTGGCATTGATAAAAGTATCCAAGGCCAACTAGTTTAGAATTGATATGATCATTCAAAAGAAAACCAATATATGATCATTATTATTCATGAGGGAGTTTGGTTGGAAATTTAAACGGGTTTGCACAACGAATCCTAATATTAAAAAATCATATCATGACGCTAGTGTTTGTAGAATCGTCAAATATCCGGATTTATGCACATGTTGATTGTTTAGTTCATTTAGCTCATTTTATTAATTATCACATATGGCTAAAACTTAATTTGATGACATTTCGCTATCAATTACAGCTTCTTGATCGTTTTGATGTGTTTATGTTGTGATTCATTTGTTGTAGATTCAGGCCTATTCATTTCATATCCATGTTTGAGAACATTGATACTAAGTTAGCATGAAACTCATATTGTTTTACTTGTTTTTTCCAGTTTTGAGTCTGTTTTGCTACTGTTGCATATTTTCAGTACCAATTTTCATGAAATTATTTCACCGGGCAAAACTTTATCATTTTTGGAATTGGAATACAGAGTTTGATAAAGTCATTCAAACGACTTCTGGAAAGCCGTTCGAAATTTGCTTCTAGCGACACGTTTTCCAAAGGGATGATTTTGTCAGATATGGTCATTAAATGGTCGTTTATAAGGTCGTTAGATAGATGTATCAAACGACAGCACACTGTTTTAGGTCGTTTGATGCACAGTTCAAACGACATGCTATGTCGTTCAAACGACAAGACATTGTTGTTCGAACGACCTGCCTAGATTTTTTAGCCCTTATTCTGATTTTGTACCTGCTTCGTATATGAGATGATTTCATATTGTTTTGGTACTCCTATGTTCTTTTGGACAATTTATATGCAGTCGATAGTGATTATTCATGCTTTAATTCTCATACTGCATTGATTCGTTTAGTCACATATTTGCTTAGATTAATAATTCATTCTTGTGACTATTTACGATTTGATATATGCTGATTTTTTTTAGCTGGCTTTTCATGATTATCTAGATATGCTTCATTGATTATTTCATTCTAAATATTTGATGATTTGTTTATCTTTTTCACTTATTGTCTATTCGAGACAAAAAGGGGAAGAGATGTATTTGATGTAGGGGGAGTAGTTTTATTGAGCGCATATTTGTTTTTGGCTTTACATATTGGTATCATATTTATGATCATATATATGTTCATATTTTATTGATATCATGATGTATTACACATATTGGTATTGCTCACTTGTTTAACAATATATCACATTCAGACAGCTCAAGCTTTTCGAACCTGCATATACTAGTCCTTATCCTGTATTTTTTATTTTGAGTTTTATTGGATGGGATTTAGATGTCATACGACTTGACGGTCCGACTTAGGCATTTCACTGTTTGGATTTTGTCCCGGAATAGTCAAAAGGAGAGATTTATGAGGGCAAAATTTTCAATTGAGTCTGTTTGTATGTTATTTGACTTATTCCCGACACAAAACTTGTTCGGGTCATAGATAGATTTTATATTGTCACAATCTCCACATAGTTTATGACGTATTTGTATTGAAGACATAGCGACCAAACTTCAAAGATTTATTATGCCGAGTTTTAATGGTGCACGTTTCTCGTCTTCATTCAAATTGCATTCCCAAATACTCTCAGGTATGAACGCATTATGTTTATGAAATTTGGAAAGAGTTTTAAAGGATGGATATTTTGTTTGTAAATGTTTTAAATGATTTTAAATGGTTTTATCTTCGTTTATTCTGAGATAATTACAGTTTAAAGTCATGTGATTTCTCACCTTGGGTTTCGAGACATCAAACGACATATATTGTCATTAAAACGACATGTATTGTCGTTAAAACGACATATGCATCTCGTTCGATCGACCTGTCGACTTAATCTTATTATTTAAGGCAGTTCTCAGAATTTCGATGTGTGTGCAAAACCATACTCCAGAAAAGAACTCGTAAGTTTTCTGCTTTCAAAGTTAAAAACCATCCTTAGAGTTTAAAAGATTTGAGTTTTCATATACTATTGCTATAGAGATGTTGTTTGCACCATCTGAGTTTGTTCAACACTTTGAACATTAATCGTTGGATTTTGCGATGAAAAAACGAAGGAGTACGTGTTCCTAATCGTAGACGGTTGCCAAAGCTACATCGGTGGACACCGAGGCATTCATGGATGTGTTTGTTGTGAACAGGTATCGTAGAAGAATTTCTGCATGGACACTGTGGAGGAGCAGTTAAAAAGAAGAAGAGCTTCAAGGCTTGTGGGGATCGAGTCATTGAGTAAGTCTTTATGTCTTCCTTTTGTAAAATCGTATCATAGTGATTGTCTAGCTTGGATCGTCCGAGATATTTTTTCTTTGTGATTTCCTCATACATCCGGCGTTGTGAACTTTGCATTATTTTACTTGCTTTAATCACCTGCATGTTTAGGATTAAACAAGAGAAAATTGGACTTAATTGAAATTGGTTCACAAACTTAGAGCGTGTTAATTGAAGAAAAAAAATTGAAAGAAAAATTGTTTTGACATCCTTAAAGCACACATTTGAAAGAAAAAGGTGCCTACATCATATCCATTAACTTTTTTAACAGTAAGTTTAACGAAGGATTAAAATTGCACTAATCAAATATAATAGGATTAATGTTTAAAAAGTTAAAAGAGCAAGTCTAAAATTCAAAAAGTTCCGAAACATCAAGATCAAATTTGCAATTAACCAAATTTTTCAAGATACAAATTCAAACATAGTGATATAACGGTCCATTAAGCCAAAAAAATATTAATAATAAAAGAGGACTCCAAACACAACCGTGTTTAGTGTTGACAATTCATCTCCCACGTGAATTAAAATGCCGTGGGACGTTAGACTTTGTGTCATCATCTAGAGCAACATCCAAAATCACAAATGTATTAAGATGGTCCAAGTGTGGAATAATAGGCCAAAGCATTACAAATTATTATTTAGAGCGTTTGAATACCGTCTTTCCATGTTTACAACTTTATCCAAAAAAAAATAAAGTACCCGTTTGATTGTAAAGTGGGCAAATGGCCTTCAATAGCATACTAAATTTTTTCATGACAAATCCTATGACAAAAAGCTTAGGGTGTTTTAGATTGACATGAAAAAAAATTCCATGAAAAATAATTGTTATGATTCATACTTTGCTTTTGTAGTACCTTGATGGTAAATACTTCATGTAAGTACATCATTCATTGACATAACGAGTGTTCCATCTCAAACCTCATTTTTAGTGAAAAATATTTCTTATTTATCCACCAAAGAATTGGTTTCCATGGAAAATACAAAAAGTAAGGTCAAAAACTCTTATATTTTTTTTACTCATTTTCCAACTTCTCATCCAAATGAACTATTTTTCACGCATTTTTCATGTTTGCAATCACTCCCACCCTTAGATTTTTTTTATAACATCAATTTTTCAGGTAGTAAAAGTGAAATGTTTTATAGAATTAATAATAAAGTGACAATTATAAACAAACTGATATATAAAAAATGGTTTTTAACCAAAAAACAATTTTTAATTAATAAAATAGTTTCTAAAAAAACAACTTCAACAAAAAAACACTTTAACAGAAAAAACAACTTGCAACGAAAAAAAAAAATTATAACAACGGGAAAACAAACAGTCTTTTAAAAAAAAACAGTTTGTAACAAACAAACAAAAAAAAATTAATAATTTTTAGCTCAAAAGTGAAGCAATTATAACACAAAAAAAAAATTAACAACAAATATATATATATATATATATATATATATATAATGCTCTTGTGCGGATTAGTCCGCATTTTAAGAGTGCGGACCGGACATGTGTCACCTAACGGTGTGCCTAAAAACTATCGCCTAAATTATAGGCACTCTCTCTCTCTTTTCTGGGCTCACCGCTAGGTGACACATGTCCGGTCCACACTATTAAAATGCAGACTAGTCCGCACAAGAGCAGGACTATATATATATATACATATATAATCCCAAAAAGTGAAACAATTTTAACGAAAAAAACATTTTTAATGAAAAACAAATTTTAACAATAAAAAAATACATTTGACAAAAATAAAACAGATTTTTAACAAAAAACAGTTTATAGTGAAAAACTATTTTTTTTTAAAGAAAAACAGTTTTAACATAAAAAAAAAAACTGTTTTTTAGTGAAAAACGATTTTTTTAAACAGTTTTTAGCGCAAAAAAACAGTTATAACGAAAAATGAAAATAAAAATTAAAACACAGTTTTTAATGAAAAAAAAATTCTAACAAAAGAAAGATGGGGGTGGGGTGAAAGCGATTTGAGGGTTCTACTATTGCTAAAACAAACAATGCTATAAAGAAATGTACTGTCTGATTCTGCAATTATAAATTGATTTGTTAGTAGTCAAAACAGTTTTACAATTAGAACCCTCAACAAAAAATTTTGACCACTCAAACCGTTCGAGGGTCATGATAACGTCTACCCTAAGGTGCAGACAAGTAGCATAAATACTTGTATATGACCTTTCTTCCCCTCCTATAATTGGATTGTTTACATATGCCCCCCTATCAAAAAACCATAGTTTCAACTGACTGTACATTTTAGCTGTTCATTTAAGAGATTTAATCAAGTAAATAAAAATGTCCTAAGCTATGCTCCGAATAATGTCTTCAAAATGTATCCCTCTTTCTTCTATAAATGACTGACCTGGATTCATCAGAATTCTCATTACTAAGTCATCAGATTCTAGCAGAAATGAATGTCCATGCTTCTTTCATATTTTCCATTAAAGTTGCACCAAGAGGCATTCTATATTCATATACTTCTTCATATACATTACAGGTATTTGCACTCACCCAGTCAATAATACGAACTTTGATATACCACTTATTTTCGTAATCACTCCTCATTTCAAAATATTGAATTATATACAAGCGTATAGCCAAATAAATGCTTCAATAATCACTAAACTTCCCCCCACCCACCCACCCCCACCCCCCAAAAGGTATGTCAAACAATTATGAAAACTGTGAAATTTCGCATTATTGACGGGAGAGCAAGTCAAAAAATCTCTTATCAACATATATCCTGTATATAATTCAAGAGGTAAAATATATCGCCAGTAAATGTAATCTCACCATCAATAATGTTTGAAGAATTCTCTATTTTCAGTCAGCATGGTCACGAAAACGTACAACTTTGTTGATGAAAGACCTCTCACGGCGATAGCTATTGATGGAAATAGAAAATTACAATCAGTATATCTTTCACTCAAAACTAACAGAACTACTCCGATTTATATAAATCGACAACTCTACATTTGCAAAAATATGTACAAGTATGTAGATCAACACTTACATGACAAATGCTGAAACACAGAAGCAAGTAAACCCAATAGAGAAGTGAATGAAAAATGTTGGCCAGAAGTTATCTCGGTCAAGAAACACTCTCTCAGAAATGAGAGTGACCACGCTTGAAAATATTAGAATTGTCCATCCTGAAGGCAAGCAGCTGCTGAAGGAAAAATCGGAAGAATCCTGCGTGCATTTAAAATTTCAAGATTTAAATTACCAAATGTGTGAATTTCATCAAAAAGAATGCAATATTACAGTAACTATGCAGGGGGACGGGGGGGAAGGAAGTAACTGAATAGTAGTATACTAACTCTTGATGAGGATTTAGAGTAGGGCACTTGCTGAAATGGCAGCACAGTATTGACTGGGGTTATGTAAGTACTAGACAGCTGACCAACATACGAACCAATAAATTATTGCCATGTCAATGAGTCCTCTACATTGGGTCCCCATCAAGAGTTCAAGTATAAAATTACTCAAAGGTAATACCTGAAAATAATGCCTGATGAATACCCCCGAGTAAATAATCCTAAACACCATATCTTTACGGCAGTCAAGAAACCAGAGACCATGAACTTTAATCTCACTAACCGAATTTTCTAAATTATATTGAGCTAATATGCTTACCCACCCAGCTGTCCACGTATACGAACGCACACAAGCCATTCAAAATATGCAACACAATGCAAAAGCAATGGTAAGTATTTCAACACTTGCAAATTTCTTTGAGAAGTGTAGGCATATGTAAATATTAATTTTTTATATAAAATAATAAAAAATTACAATCTCATGGTGAAGGGAGAATCGGTGGGGTTCGAGAAGTAAAAACTGTCATCTGCTAACATAAATGTTGCTACAAAAGGATTGTGGAACCACCTAAACCAACAACAAGAAACTAAGGCCCCATTTGTTTTTATTGGAATGAATAGCTTATATAGTATTTGGAGTAAACAGCTTATATAGTATGTCTTGGCCTATAATTACAGATATTATTAAAACATAAAATTACGTGATATAGGCTGCTCCGTTCCAATGAGATCATGGGGGGCACGGATAGTTCTGTACAGTTTATATAGTATGCCTTGGCTTATAAATCTATCCTCTAGAATATTGCGATCGTTGTGTATTTAATAAAGAAGGCCTTGGTGCCTATACAATGAAACAAAGGAGTAAATCGTAGACAACTCCTTGTACTACTGTACCGTTAACAAATAACCCCGTAAACTAAGAAAATTTTGCAATTACCCATCTTTGTTGTGAAAAAATGTTCTAGTGATTCCAAAAACCTTTTAGTAGCCTCTGTGATAGTTCAACAATTTATGCAATCCTTGATAAATATATAAAATGCGCCATTTGGTATCATGACACAAATATAACCGTCTACCATAGAGAATAGAAAATTCATGCTTCGTTTGCCCTAAGGTAGAAGGATACTCAAGGAATTTGCGAAAATTAACCCGACTGCACCAGCAGATTGAATTAGTGATACATTTAGTGCTATGTAAATTATAGAGAATATAAGCAAAGAATCATTTGAGCGCTTGAGTTGGTTCTCTGTTGCAACTGCATGCAAGAATGCTTCAGATGTTCCTGATGCAAAAACAAAGCAAAAAAGAAAATAAACTCTCATAACAATTTATAAAGAAGCCAAAAGCAAGATTTCTATGAAAATATGTAATCTTGCAATCTTACTGGTTTTAAGGAAATCAAATATGCTGAAAGTTGTATAATTATGACATCAAGTCCAAACATCAGATTAATATGTAAACGTGTCTTGTATGATGGAGAAAAAATAACATGTCCACTGATTTACATGAAAAAGGTTCATTTAGACATCCCAACTTAAAGGTTAGATTGTGTTCTATGTAGGAAAAATCAAGTTCCATTGTACTTAATGGGTCAAAACATAATGAATATAATCACTAAAAGTGTAAAACTGAAGGTAGAAGGAAATCATGAAATGAATAATTGATGAATATAATCGCTTCAAGAAACTAAAATGGAGGCAACAGGTGAGTTTATGTGTTGTGTAATCAAATAGTTAAGAGAGAGGCTGGGGTGGGTAGAAAGTATGCAATCTCTAATTTTTTCACTTCGGAGGAGGAAGGATTTAGTTGGTTTTCCCTTGGGTAGTGGGCAAGGAAAGGGTGGACAAGAGGGGTTTGTAAGAGGTTTGTGAGAGGAGTTAAGTGCCATTAGATACATGTTAGGACTTGGACTTTAGTGTAACCACATTCCCACATGAAAGGGTAGGGTGTTAAAGGATGTCCGCTGCTAAGCCAGAATTTTAAGATTTCAATGATTCGTTCAGCTCCATGGATCAACCATTTTTTTCCCTTTATTATTATTAGTTTTTTTTTAACATTTCAGTTTTCTATTATTATAATTTGCTTGTGCCCCGCGGGGGGGGGGACTGTTCTTCCTAGGCCAGTTTTAAACTATTGCCGCCTTTGCTAGGATTGCAGTAAAGGGCCATTCCTGATCTAGAATATGTGGCTCAAGTGGAAGGAGGTTGTGAAGAGAGTCCCAGGGTGGTGAGACAACTAAAGGGGGAATTGGTCTTCAGATTTGTGCCGCCTCATATATTGAAATTGCTTAGAGAGGATTTGAAGAAGTGGAAGAAAGATGTCAGAAAGAGGATGAAATGTGGAGTTGGATGAAAAGGAGTGTGAGAGGAGGTTCTCTAATGAGGAGAGTGATGATGGAAGACTGGGGTGTGGCAAAAAAATTACAAGGGCTTTATATCTAATGAAGGAGATTGGACAAGAAGATTTTTAAAAATCATCATTAATGCTCATTGACCCGATCCAAATTGACAGAATATTGGTCTGAGGTTAAATCGTAGACAAACCCAGCACTTGAAGCAAAAGCAACTCCTAAGTGATTACATAATAACCACTTCCCAGTTAAAAATGATAAAATCTTGGAAGAACTAAAACCTTAAAAATATTCGATTGGGAAGCCTGAAAAGGAGCAAGAAACATGATTATTCTTTAGCCTCTTTTTTGTCCTAAATCCATTTCTTTCCGATCACACCACCCAAACCAGAGACCTCAAAATACATCTTTAAAGTTTTTTTTTCTTACCATATACAACGTAAACCACCATGTCACACTAAGATTTTGGTAGCATTCCAACCACCGCAAACTCAATAAACACCTTATGCTACAAGAACATAGAATATGATCCACTCGTCCCACTTCTTTGTACAGAACACATCAAGACGACGATAAACAAGAATTCGATGTCCTCTTTTGGAGCAATTCACTACTATTTATTTTCTTTTTAGCAACCAACCTAACAAGGATTTTGAACTTTCTAAAATGGGATACAAATTTTCCAAACCACTTTATAAGGCTCAAAATAAGAGAACAGTGGAAAATCTACCAACATTCAAACAAAGATTTACAAAAAAATACCTGAAGAATTACCCATCCAAAATCTCTTGTTGATGGTCCGGGAAGACAAAGGGGAACCTACAATTTTTTTCTAACAAGGAAACAATTCTTCGAGTTCTCCATTATTCAAGTTCCTCCTAAAAGAAAAACTAAGAGGAACCACCAGAAGAATTGGAAAAAACAAGTATGCAAACGAAGCATTATGATTCAAGGGAAACATATAAGGACCTGGGTATAATGATTGAAGAGAAGAATTTCCAATCCATGCATCCTCCCAAAATTAAAATTTTACCCACCCCCCACCCCAACATATACAACACAACACAGTATTCTTAAGGAGAGACAATGCCTTCCACGGGCAATGGGATTATTAGTTAGAATTTCATATTTACCCCCAAATAATAAAGCACCGAAGTGATTACACAATTCATATAATGAATGGAGAAAAATAAGGGTCATTCCTATCTCTCTATTTACCAAATTCGTGATGGGAGATGGTCCTAAATTTCATTTCTAGGAGTATATTTGAAATGCTGAATCATTCTTTCAATCAGTAATCTGATTTATATATGTTATTATTGAATGTCAATCGATAAATAGCTTTCATTGCTTCTCTTTCAGTTCTTTATATTTCTTGGAACCTTATTTTCATTTGTTGATAGCTTCTATTTGATACAAATCTTTTCAATAAAAGATGTTGCTCTTCTCATGATTCGATGTCATTTCTTGGAGGAAAAAAAAAATAATCAATCTTATCCTCAATAACTAATGCTGTTGTTCCCATTTTTAGCCTTTTAAGATGATAAAGAAAATTGGTAAGTCCTCTTAAAGTGCAAGTTTTTGCTTGGTTGGAGACTCATGGGAAGTTTATATTTGTGACTTACCCCAGAGAAAGATGACTGATTATTGCTTGTCTCTGTATTGGAGGATTCCTTGTCATGGAGTCGCTGAGAGTATCAATCAGATTGTCCTTCACTGTCCTTCCACTTTGAAGATCTAATACAGTCACCATGGGTCTGAAGTGCTATTGTTTCATCTTAGAAACTGTTCGTCTCTAAAAGTCTATAGAGTGATTCTTTGCAGACGTGTTGCTGTGGCTATTTTTGAGTTGCTTGATGTAACACCCCATACTTCCGAATAAATTGTTTTGTTTTGTTTTTTTTTATGAGTAAATTGAAATTTAATAGATTCGGCTATTTTAAATTACACGTGTACCGTAATTTAATTGAATTAAATATTATGGGTTAATTAAAATATTAATCTGGAGAGAAACGATTAATGTTTATTGAATAATTACTAAGGGGATAGTGATTAAAGTATTTTACGTCATAACGAGTAATAGTGACGTGACTGTATTAGATCTCAACCGGGAGTCGCATATAGTCTATTTGAGGTCGAGATAGGAAATTATGGTAGTGACTCAGATGGTGATTTTGAGATCACAGTTGATTCCGAATGGGTCAAAATAATCAAAATAATACACCCGGGTGTATAAATTGGGTCCCGGGGCGATTTTAGACCAACCCGGCACCATGTAAGGGCTTTTCGGTTATTTAAGAGTTTATGGTAAAGAGAACTTTGAAAATTAAAAGGTCATATCAGCCCCTTGAAGCTATAGACTAGAGTTACAAGTTTGAGAGAGAGGAGGCCATAGGAGAGGAAAAGAAGAAGAGACCTAGGCCATTCCAAACCAATTCTCACCCCGAACGCCACCGGAGTTGAGATCAGATCAAGGAAAGACCAACCTCATCGTCTTAGAAAAGAAATCAGACCTGCAAATCTAAGGCAAGTGTTTATCTTGCAATTTATTTAAGCACGTTATAATACCCATGTAATGTAGGGTTTCAATTACATGTTTTGGATGAATTCTTGGGGATTTAATGGGTGTAATCCATGAATTAATAGGGGAATGCATATTAAATAAATTCATTTATTTAGAAAATACGAAATCAGATGTTATGTGATGGAAATAATGGAAGAAACCTGGGTGTCTTGTTGATTACACATGAAGAACACCATAACTTGTAGTTTTTAGGTTTATGGGCTTTAAATTTGTTCTTGGGTGGATTTCGTACGAATTTAATGGATGTTTTACGTTAGAAATCATTCCTACACATATATTTGATGTTTGATAATGTTGGATGGGAGTTTGAGATTGTTTGATAGAGGTTTTATTGAATAAAAATGGAAGAAACTCGTAACAGCGAAGAAGAGGAAGTGCCAGGGGTTTATAACTAGTTCGGCTACCCCCCAGAACCGGTTTAGCCTCGAACCGGTTCGGCCCATACCAGCACCGGTTCGGGTGACCTGTTATCCCCAGCTTTTGTTTGTTTAAATTTTTAAGAGATTAATTATGGAAAAAACTTTGGGATAAGTTTAATATTTGTACAAGGACTTGGGGAAGGTCAGTAGGTACATGATTAAGGTTCGGTATTCTTAATGAGGGAAAATTGGGACTTAGACCGACGATGTTTAACCGATTGAGAGACGTGTCGGGAATTTACAATTTGGGGTTAAGGGAAGAGTGAACGATAACCAAAGACTTAAACTAGTAGTATAGTGACGTATAAACTATTGAATTAACGTAAGGAATAGATGGGACCCTTCGGGTAGTGAGTGATGCCCAGATAATATGAAATAAACATTATGTGAGAATTATTTAGTACGTTGAGTATTTGAGAGAGATAAACACTACGTACGAAAATCATATGTTAGGTTGTGTGTATATCTAAGCTAATAATATATACACATAAGTTGTGTGAATACCTATGATGTGATTTATTATGCGTGTGAATAATCGCACTCTTCTATCGTGTTGCATTTCCTCTGGCGACCTAGCTGCACCGATCCTCATATATCGAAATATCAATTGAAAAAATCATAAGAAAATTCATGGATCACCCGGTAAGAATGTGGAGAAGAACCAAAACAGAATGGTTCCGCCTACTCAAAACTAAGAGAGAGATCCCACCTTAGCGATTCTAGAGAGGTCTGGATTTGTGCCCAGAACATAGAACTTAGGGCGGCTCACTATGTGTTGTGTATTAGTGGGACTGACAGGTCATTTGGGTACATTAGGTATATGCATAGCCCAAAGACTTAGAACTATGTTCGCCTCCATTGTGTTTTGTTTCATTGAGGGTTCGAGGAGACATTCCAAACCGATAGTCCCTGATTTGGTACGAGACATATATGGACTTGATAGCAGAGTACGCATGCATTGCGGTGGTCATTCCGGAGGATGTTATAGTTGTATATATTATAGTGTGATAAATATATACGAGTGCGATTATTCTACTTGTGTGTGATAGTAGAAAAAATAGATAATGTATAAATAAAAGCAACTTAAGTGTGATGAAACTTAATTAATGGTAATATAATAAGTTGTGATTAACCTACTTATGTGTGATAGTAGAAAAGATCAATAGTGTATATCTAAAAGTGACTTTAAGTATGGGGAACTTAATTAAAATGATTCAATAATAATATGTGGGTGATATTAGTTATTGGAAGTAGCGGTAGCATATTGTGTGGACCGTACGGGCGAGCTGAACCTTTTGTGGTTAGTTGGATACGAATGTCTAGTTAGGCTGGGTAGCATAGCTTGGCGTCTAGTTGGGAAGCGTTAGGTGTGCACTATAGTTGCGAGGTGAGAAAACTCAAGGGAGTGTACGTGGGACTAACGTGTGTATCTAATAACTGCTTTTAAACTGTGATTTAAATGCTTGCTAAATATTTTCGAAAGGTTTTCTCGGGCTCTAACCCGGGTCAAATCTATTTTTCTATTTTCCAAAACATTTTAGGTCTCCAGCCACAAGAACACCAAGCTTGATGACTCATTCCAATGATGCGTAGCTGCAGCATTGTGAAGGCTTGCAGGACTTGGTGTAGACGCTTCAGCTATTCATTCCTAGATTAGGATTTCTGATTCAGTATTTCATTTGGGCATGTTGCCCTTCCAGTTGATACATTATTTCAGTTTTATTTATCGGACGATGTAGTCGCATTCAATTTTATTTCTTTACACTTATGGTTTGGATTTAGTTTTGGAACCGATGATTTATTCGGTACTCATTACTTATCTATTTATCGTGTGGTTGATTCAGACTATTTTAATTGTGTGGATGGTATGGTTATTGTATTTATATTCCGCATGCTGTTATATTAATAAAAGATAAAATTTGACACCAGCTTAATTTAACATAGGTGATTAGTAATTTAAAAAGGTTTTCGAAAGTGATGCTAAGAATGAACCAAATGAGATTCCTGGTTATTTTTATAAAGGACTAATCACCCGTGATTAAAATAGGCGGGGTGTCACACTTAAATGGAAAGAAATAAAAAAATCATTATGAACAAAGTGGAGGATGTTGAGATTTATGAGGGAGAATTCGATTTTCAACTTCCTCACGGGACTCTTTTATGGAATATCAAAAGCATTTCATGAACTATTGTTGGATGGAGGTTGTAAAACGACTTTGAATAGTGTTCTTCTCTTGTTTTAATTCATTGTATGGTAGACGAACAGCTTGGGTCTATTTGTAATCAAAAAAAAAAATTACAATAAAGAAATAGTAAGTTAGGATTCGAGATTTGGGAGCGACATTTTAAGGTTTGTTTATTTAGTTGCACAATGAAAAGGGATGTAATCATGTGAATGTTATTATTTGATCTACATTATATAGGATGGAAGCCCCCAAATTTAAACTTTAAATAATGAGATGGTTCAATGATATACCAAATTTTAATTTTTCAAAAATTATTTAATTTTCTTTACTTTCAAAGCAAAATCAAAACATGAAAAATTAAATTAACCATAAAAGTGAAATTAAACTACACCAACATTTTAATTTCAACTTAAACAAACATTAATCCAATTCAAGTTAAACTTGCATTTTATCAAGATAAATTAATTTGCACTTGAATTAAATTAATTAAACAATTACCCAAACTTGATTAGAACCAAAATAAACAATATGTGATTCAAACCGAATTTTATCTTGATTAAACCTAAGCATGCGTTCTAGGTGACTTCAACAAGATAAAAGAAACAATCTCACTACACGGCGATGTACGAGGAAAGCCGAAATGGTATCTAAACCTTTAGTTTAGGAGATCTAACTTAGGGGGGGAGCGCTATCTTTCTAGGAAGATTATTGTTAGATAAAAGGGGAGAATTTAATTTTATGCACTTTATATTTTTTATATTCCCTATACGATTAATGGTTTGCTTAAGCGTGCAGGAAATTTCTTTTAGTGGCACCTTTAAAGAGGCAAAGTGGTTCATCCTTGGGTCGAGTCATCGCGTCTATTTTTTTTGTTGTTTTGGGTGGGATGTTATGTCTAGATGAGCTTGACGGCCCTTTAGGATTTTTGGTTTGGTTTTGTCCCGGATTAAGCCAAAGGGGGAGATTTGTAAGGACACAAATTTCCAATTGAGTCTTATGTACTGTTGGCTCAATTCCGGACAAAACGTTTTGAGTCATAGGATAGGGTATCATGTGTATCCATCCAAGCCTATGACGTGTTTGTTGAAGACGTAGCGGCCAGTTTTGAAAAGCTTCATCATTGCCGGGTTTCTAATGCCTCGTTTCACGTCAACAACAATAGGGTTCCAATGTCTCCATAAGGTATGAATGCATTTAATATATATAAGAGACTTGGAATATTATATGGGTGTAAATTTTGTCTAAAATGACTTTTTATTTTCAGAAATTAATTTAGAACTTTGGATAAAAGTTTTTGGACTTTATTTTGAAAATCTGAAAATTCTGTTTTTTCGTTCGAACGAGATTGTCGTTCGAACGAGTTTGCCAACGAGATTGCCATTTGTTTCCTGTTTTTTCGTTCGACCGACTTTTGGCGGGAAAGCTAATTTTTGGCAGTTTTTGGTAACTTCCCACTAACTCACGTTTTCAGAATAAAATCAGCACTAAAGTCTATAGATGAGAGGGTTTGGTTGTCAGTTGTTAACGAGTGGTCCCCACCCACATGTTTGGTTGAAAATGAGCGTGTCCCCAAACCCGTAAATAGATGGAGTGAGAATGAATTTAAACTAGCTAACTTTAATTCCCGAGGCTTAAATTCTTTATTTGGTGCGGTGACACCGGATGAATTCCGTCGTTTCATGACTTGTGAAACCGCTAAAGAAGTTTGGGATATATTACAACTCACTCACGAGGGAACTAGTGTCGTTAAGGCTTCTAAACTCCAAAACCTCACCACTCAATTTGAAACCATTAAAATGCTTGAGAATGAAACATTTAATGAATTTTATGCTAGACTTTCCGATATAGTTAATTCATCATTTAATTTGGGAGATAAAATACCTGACAACAGAGTTGTAAAGAAAATTTTAAGGTCCCTACCCAATAGATTTATCCCTAAAGTGACCGTTTTAGATTCTTTACCCATCTTGCACTCTACCAAACTTGAGGAGTTAGTAGGTGATTTGCAACCTATGAACTAAATATGTTACCTCGAGAAATGAAAAGAAAATAGATAAGGGCATTGCTTTGAAAGCCCAAAAGGAGGAAAAACAAGTTGTGGTTGATGAGAGTGATAGTGACTTGGAGAAAATGGCTATGTTTGCTAGAAAATTTCGAAAATTTCTTAAATTTAAGAAAAGTTTAAAAATGATTATAAGAAATTTGAAAAATCCAAGCATGACAAAGCCGAAAAGATCCCTAAATCATATAATGAAAATCTTAATAGGGACGAGTCAAATAGGTGCTATGGTTGTGAGGGTTATGGCCATAGGGCGAGAGAGTGCCCCACTAAACTAAGGAAAGAAGGCAAACAATCAATTTCCTATATCTCACCCTTAGTGATGAAAGTGAAAAGGAAGAGGGACCCGACTCCCCCATTGAGCGCAACTTTACCGCGTTCATGGCAAGTTATGTGAGCACCGATAATGAATTTTCCCATGAATTTACATGACTCTTCCGAGGCCTTTGTTTGTGAATCCACAAAAGATGATGGTTGTGAGAGTGGAGAAGAGAGAGAGAGTGAAAGTGAAGAAGAGGTTGATGAGAGTGAACTTCAAATTGCCTTTAGAGAGTTGTATGAAGAATCTATTAAATTAAAAAGGGTTAATTTGAAGTTAGAAGCTAGTTTAAGAGAGCGTGTTAAGGTCGTTGATGAGAGTGCGTTGGTTGAAGACCTTAGGACACGTGAGAGAGCTCTTCGAAAGAAGCTTCAATATGTAGAAGGCGAGAGAGAGCCTTAGAGGTTTGATGGAATCAATGAAAAAGGAGCTTATGTTTGAAGAGAGGAATGTTTTGCTTAAGTCTAGAATTTTTGAGTTGGAAGAAAAATTGAAAGACTATAGTGAAGTCAAATTTGATTTGGAATGTAGGTCCGCTAAATTAGACAAATATTAGGAACCGTCCAAGTCAAAAATGACACTTGTGGTTTGGGCTCCGATTCTTGTAACGATCCCTCTAATAAAGCCAAAACCAATTTTTTGAGAAAATCTCCTAGGAACACTTCTAGAGGTCAATCCTTAGGTACTGCTTTTCGACGTGTCTTTAATTGCTCACATTGTGGTCTAAAGAGTCATCTTAAGAAATTTTGTTTGGACTTTAAAAGAATTTCTAGGAAATCCAAAAGTAAGGTAGCCAAGATCCCAAAATCCCGAGATTGTCACTCTTCACTAGTTTGGGTTAGGCGATCCGACTTGGTAGCTTTACAAAATAGGATATTTGATTCTCATTTGCTTTCACCTGCTTTACTATATATATATATATCTTTGTTTGGAGATAGTTTGGCACCTGTTTTATTCTCAATCATTTGAAGGAGATTGTTTGGGTTTCTTCACTACCCTCAAAAGGAAGACATTTGTTTCGCTGCGGTGTTCTCACATGGTGAAAGGCACCATGTGTCATTGACGGTGGATTGTGCCTCCATTGGTGGACTCCGGAGTTATTTGCTAGACGGAGGTATTTGCAAGAAAAAGCGTCGGGGCTTGAAGGGAGACAAGTCGAGTGTAGTAAGTCTTTTGTCTTGTAACTGTAAAACCATATCTAGTGAATTTGTTAGGGCAGGGCCGTCCGAGATTTTTTCCATTTGGATTTTCCTCGTACATTGCCGTTAGGGGTGGCAATTTGCGACACGACCCGTTAACCCGACACGAAATCGACACGCTTTAAGCGGGTTTGGGTATAGCCTTAACGGGTTCGGGTTATAAACGGGTGGACCCGCCAGACCCGTTAAGAAAACGAATCGGGTTCGTGTATATTCGCGAAACCCGTTAGTGACCCGTCACCCGTTTAGAATCCGTGTGACCCGCTACCCGTTTACAACCCGTCACCCGTTTATAACCCGTCACCCGTTTAGAACCCGCGACTCGTTTGCAACCCGCGACCCGTTTGTAACCCGTTAACTCGTTTACAACCCGTTAACCCGTTAATAACCCGTAATCTAAGCATCCCACATCGATTTGTTATGAAAATTCTCCATTCTTGACTAAGTATAAGTAAGTTGTTACCTCTTTAGATTTTTAAAGTAATCGGGTTACCGGGTTAAACGGGTGAATCGTGTTAAACGAGTGAACCGGGTTAAACGGGTGAACCGAGTTAAACGAATTAATCGGGTTAAACGGGTGAACCGGGTTAAACGGGTGAACCGGGTCAAAACCATTCGTTTATTTAACGGGTGTAAACGGGTCGTGTCGTGTCATTCGTTAAGTAAACGAATCGTGTATGAATTTCATTTTTCCACCCGTTTAGTAAACGAATCGTGTTTGGGTGGATGAATTTTTGACACGATTCGTTTATCACCCGACACGAACCCGGCTCGACACGACCCGTTGCCACCCCTAATTGCCGTGTAGTGAGATTGTTTCTTTTATCTTGTTGAACTCACCTAGAACGCATGCTTAGATTTAATCAAGATAAAATTCGGTTTGAATCATATATTGTTTATTTTGGTTCTAATTAAGTTTTGGTAATTGTTTAATTAATTTAATTCAAGTGCAAATTAATTTATCTTGATAAAATGCAAGTTTAACTTGAATTGGATTAATGTTTGTTTAAGTTGAAATTAAAATATTGGTGTAGTTTAATTTCACTTTTATGTCTAATTTAATTTTTCATGTTTTGATTGTGCTTTAAAAGTAAAGAAAATTAAATAATTTTTGAAAAATTAAAATTTGGTATATCATTGAACCATCTCATTATTTAAAGTTTAAATTTGGGGGCTTCCGCGCTTACAAGGATTGATTTTGGTGACAAAGGGAAGCAGTATACTTTTTATGCTTTGGCGTGATTTTCCAAACTAGAATGATCGCACAACACACAACGTTTGTTGTTTTCAAACTTAGGCAGAAAGGTGCTCTCTCGTCAAGTGATGAAAGCTCTGAGCAGGATGATCATTCGAGCTGTGCAGCTACGCATATAACAAGGCTTTCAGGCTGGTAAAGTTCATGAGGCACTCATTTGTTGTTTGCAAAACGACACAATTACTAATGTAGAATAGGGTTTTATTGTTTAGTTTTGTTAATTGTTAATATTAATGGTAATAAAAGGGGTTTAGTCCTCTTTAGAAAATATTAGAGTAAGTGAAGGATATCTTAGTCTTTTAAACTTTCCTAGTTAGATTTAGATAAGGATTACTACTAGTATAAATAGGTAATGATGTAATAGAATCTCATTATTCTTTGTCTTGTTAATAAAATTTTCAGATTTGTGTTTGTATTTTCTCACTTCTTTGGATCCTATTGGTGTAGTTTGCATCAATTACTCCATGAATCACAACAAGAACAAATTTTATTATCTGATATGATATGATTCTTGTCTGCCTTCGGTGGGATTTTGACCTTGAGAGTTAATCTAGCAAAGACTAACTTATTATGAATCTGGGCATTTTGTTAATGTAGGGTAGAGTAAGTTTTTTTTTTTCAAGAAGTCTCCTATTTCACAAACATAAAATATATAGGATGAAATAGATGAATAATGAACAAGCTTCACAACCTACTAAACTATTGAAACATTGAAGTGTCTACCATTATACTCTGCCTACGAGTGATATAACATGAAATTATAATATTTCCTATCATACATATGATTCCCTCGTAATATAAGTTAATTACAAAGTGCTAAGAGCATTTTCTTGAATAGAGATCACATAAAATAATATTTTCTATAAGGAAGAATAATAAAGATAAGGTTAATTACCGTTCATAGCCAGAACAATGACATACAGACAATAATATTTGAGAGCTGTGGAGGCTTGTCCATCACTCCATTTCTGACCATATAACAATCTGATGAGAGAGTAAGAATAGCTCGGGCCAAATGCTATGACTACCAGCCCTACAAGATGAAGTGCAAACTTGAAACCAATAAAAAGGGAATGCAATGCAAGCAAAATACACAAGAGAATGGAATCTAAAAAAGAAAAATATCTATTTGAACATTCTATATATATATACTGATATAGAGTCAGGCTCTCCAATATGCCTCATTAAACATACCTCAACTCAACTCAACAAAGCC
Source organism: Sambucus nigra (assembly GCA_949130495.1). Lineage (NCBI taxonomy): Eukaryota > Viridiplantae > Streptophyta > Magnoliopsida > Dipsacales > Adoxaceae > Sambucus > Sambucus nigra. The sequence goes on from OX422214.1 coordinate 56,770,319, forward strand.
TTTTCCCAATTATTTGGGGTCGGCTACATGAATCCTATTTTTCCATTCCATTATGTCCAGTGCAATATCTTCGGTTAAACCACATGACATCATGTCCTTTTTTACAATATCCCACCAAGTCAATTTAGGCCTACCTCTATCCCTTGTGTTACCATCAATACTAACTAAATCACTCTTCCTTACAGGAGCATCCATTGGTCTACGCTTGACGTGTCCAAACCATCTAAGTCGATTTTCTCTCAATTTATATTCTATAGGAGCTACTTTTACCGTTTCACGAATTTGTTCATTTTTAATTTTATCCTTTCGAGTTTTACCACAAATTCATCTTAGCATTCGCATCTCCGCCACACTCATTTTCTGCACATTTTGTTTCTTGGTTGCCCAACACTCTGTCCCATATAACATGGCGGGTCTAATGGCCGTCCTATAATATTTACCTTTTACCTTCAAAGGTATACACCTATAACACAAAACGCCGGTAGCACTTCTCCACTTAACCCAGCCTGCTCTAATCCTATGAGTAACATCATCACTAATATCTCCATCTTTTTGGATAATCGATCCTAAATAACGAAAATTATCGTTTCTAGGTATCTCTTGACCCTCCAATTTCACCACATCTCCATTTGTCCTCCTATTACTACTAAAATTGCACTCCACATATTTTGTTTTAGTTCTGCTTATTTTAAATCCTCTTGTTTCTAAAGTTTCTCTCCACAATTCCAACCTAGCATTAATCCCTGTCTTAGTCTCATCCACTAAAACAATATCATCTGCAAATAGCATACACCATGGCACTTCATCTTGTATTTGTCCAGTCAACTCATCCATAACAAGCGCAAAGAGATAAGGACTTAATGCTGAACCTTGGTGTAGACCTACCGTAATTGAAAATTCACTACTTTCTCCGGCTGATGTTCTTACTGTAGTCATCGCACCATCATACATATCCTTGATCACATCAATATATCTGCGAGTCACTCCTCTTTTATGTAGAACCCACCATATTATATCTCTAGGTATCCTATCATACGCCTTCTCCAAGTATATAAAAATCATATGAAGATCCTTCTTTTTCTCCCTATACCTCTCCATTAATCTCCTCAATAAATAGATTGCTTCCATTGTTGACCTCCCAGGCATAAACCCAAATTGATTCTCAGATACTGTTGTCTTTAATCTCAATCTATATTCAATCACTCTCTCCCAAAGTTTCATTGTATGACTCATTAACTTAATACCACGATAATTTGAACAACTTTGTATGTCCCCTTTATTTTTATAAATAGGTACTAAAACACTTTTTCTCCATTCATCGGGCATCCTATTAGTCATTAAAATTCTATTGAATAATTTTGTAAGCCATGATACTCCATCCTCCCCTAAGCACTTCCAAACCTCAATAGGGATACCATCTGGTCCTAAAGCCTTCCCTGTTTTCATCTTTTTTAGAGCAATACTGACCTCTGTTGTCCTAATTCTGCGGAAAAATATATTTTCTTGAGTCTCCCTAAGTTCCTCTATATCAAATCCACTCCCATTATCTCCATTTAATAATCTCTCAAAGTAGTTTTTCCATCTTTCCATAATTTCATCATCTTTGACTAGGACTCTCGAATCATCACTTTTGATACACTTAACGTTATTAAAATCTTTTGTTTTCATGTCCCTAAGTTTAGCAAGCTTATAAATACTTTTTTCTCCTTCTTGTGTACCTAATTTTGTATAAAGATCATCATACGCTTTTAACTTAGCATCTCTTACCACTTTCTTAACTTCCTTTTTAGCCCATTTATATTTCTCAAAATTTTCTTCATTTCTATTTGTTTGCCATGTTTTAAAGCGCTCCCTTTTAATTTTTACTATATTTTGTACTTCTTCATTCCACCACCAAGTTTCTTTAGACTGTGGCCCCTTGCCTTTTGATTCTCCAAGAATTTCTTTTGATATTCTCCTAATGCATGTGGCCATCTTATTCCACATTATGTTAGTCTCTGCTTCAGTATTCCATGTTGCTTCATTTAATAATTTATCTTTAAATAGTTCTAATTTCTCTCCTTTTAAGTTCCACCACCTAGTTCGTGGGTTAATCTTCACTTTTCGCACTCGTGATTGATTTTTAATATTTATATCCAACACCATTATCCTATGTTGTGAGGTTAAACTCTCTCCCGGGATAACCTTACAATCTTTACACGTTAATCGGTCTCCTTTTCTAGTAATGAAAAAATCTATTTGGCTCTTGTGCGTTCCACTTTTAGAAGTTATTAAGTGTTCAAGCTTCTTTTTAAGACATGTATTTACTAGTACAAAATCATAAACCATCGCAAAATCTAAGATAGACTCTCCCCCGTCGTTCCTATCTCCAAAACCATATCCTCCATGCACTATCTCATATCCTACACGATCTTCTCCTACATGGCCATTAAAATCTCCCCCTATATAGATTTTCTCACCTACGGGTATTTCTTGAATTAGTTCATCCATTTGTTCCCAAAATTGTACTTTAGTGTGCTCATCTAATCCTACTTGAGGTGCATAAGCACTAACAATATTAATTATGTTTTCACCTAATACCAATTTTACAAGTATAAGTCTATCACCTTTCCTAATAACGATTACGATATCGTCCTTAAAGTTCTTATCTACTATTATTCCAACTCCGTTCTTATTTCTATGTTTTCCTGTATAATAAAATTTAAATCCTGTATTTTCTATTTCTCTAGCTTTCTCACCGACCCATTTAGTTTCTTGTAAACAAGCTATGTTAACTTTTCTTCTTATCATGGTATCTACCAACTCCATCCATTTTCCTGTCATAGTCCCTATGTTCCAAGTCGCTAACCTAAGTCTAGTATCCTGGACTAGCTTCTTTACCCGCACACGTTCAGCTTGTTGCAGGAACCCTTGCGTATTTATCGTCGCATCCGGGCGCCGATGCGACGCCCCTTGCCTATTTTTCGAGACACCCGGTGGCAGGCGCAACGCCCCTTGCCTATTTTTCGAGACACCCGGTAGCAGGCGCAACGCATCGCTTAAGGGGAATGCCCTAGCATTAGCACGTATATTCATAGGATTCATGTTCAGCTCAAAATATGTGTTTTGTTATTTTTAAAAAATAGGTAAAAATACTGACAATTTTAATGGATAAAAACTGTCAGTTTTTTTACCTATTTTTTAAAAATAACAAAAAACGTTATTTTCAGTTGATTTTTTTTATAGGGCACACTGAAATATCATGATCCTATATAAAAAATATCATCTCAAAATTATTTTTTTTATTATTTTAAAAAATGTGTATGTTCATAGGTATGTTGCTAGGAGGTATGTAGAGAGCCTGACTGATATATATATATATATATATAGAGAGAGAGAGAGAGAGAGAGAGGTTCAGAAGTGAACATAAAAGATGAAGATTTTAATGAACCTTAACAAAAAACACCAAACACCCAATCAATTTTAATTCATATACTGTAATTGGTCCGTGCCAGCGGTAACGAACACGCGTGTCACACGGGTATATTAAAAAACATGTGTGTCACACACGTGTCTGTTGCCGCTGGCGTGGACCAATTATAACAAAGGAATTACAATTGATTGGGTGTTAAAGTGTTTTTTGTTAAGGTTCATTAAAATGTTCATCTTTTATGTTCGCTTTTGAACCTCTCCATATATATATATATATATAAAGAGGGAGAGAGAGAGAGAGAGAGAGAAGCATAAATGCGGCACATGATAAGGTTCATAACAACTCATGATACCCTTATCACAACTTATTGAGTTCAACTACAAGAGTCCTCTCCTGAATTTCTTCTTTATTCCCATCAATATTATCTATCAACATACATGCCAAATTATGTTCTCTACCTCAATCCATGTCCTCTATGATCTTTAACTCAACCTTGCATCATTCCTGACTATATGAAACTCTGTAGTCATTGCTCTTTACTTGATGACCAAATTATTGAACACTACCATGACACTTCTCTACCTCAAATTTTGGTTACACACGGATAGGACAGGGCAAACACGCAGATACGAGAAATTCTATATTAAGTACAACATGGTCAAGGCAACGAGAAGTTACTGAAGAAAATATGTGTGCATATACATAAATTCTTTTTTTATATAGATAATATAGTTTGGGCTGTTGTTTTCCGGAGGTGAATTGACTTGATATAGTAGGCAGATTTTAAATGTTTAATTCACATTACTTGACTAACGCTGCATTGTACAAGCTTGTCGCTTAGTGTCCCTGGAGAAATAAAGTTTTACATGTATATAATTCTTGTTATGATAATATTATATAGCCATAACATGGGACTTGCTATTTATGAATCAAAACAGTTAATAATGGCCCAAACACTATGTGTATGTGTGTGTCTATAGGTACGAGGACATGTAGTAATTGATATATCCCATTCCCATAAAATAGTCTTCCTTGCCTTTGATCTTAAACAACCCTTTTCTGGGTTCTTCCATCCTTAATACTTCTTCACAGTAAAAGAAAATAAGGTAGGGGTGAACCCGGGCGCAACGGTAAGGTTGCCCCCGCTGTGACCTGAGGTCACGGGTTCGATTCACGGAAACAGCCTCTCTGCGTAAGCAGGGGTAAGGCTGCGTACATCCAGCCCCCCCAGTACCCCGCAGTGACGGGAGCCTCGTGCACTGGGTTTGCCCTTTAGTAAAAGAAAATAAGGTTTCAAAATCCAAAATTTGGTGGTCAATTAATAGCAAGTGTCCATCATATGTCTGAAATGAAGGATGTTATATTCATAGATATGTTGGAGAGCTGCCGTACATGTGTAGTACTAGAGTGTCGGTGAAGTGTCCATATTTAATACGTGTCCCACAGGGACACATTGCTTCTTTGAACTGTGTGTGCTTCTTCAGATGTAACTTGTAAAATATTAAGCTAATAAAAACTACAAAAGACCAACAGAGAGCACCAGATTAATCCTGGTGCATACAATATTACAAAAATTAATACACTTTATTCATTAATACATCATATCCAAATATAGTAAGTTACTGATGCATATTCTATTCGATTTACATCCGGAGTGAGGTAAAATAAATTAATCAATAAGAAGAAAAACAATTCTATGCATCTTGGGTTCTGCCACTTCACATGTTTCTTTCTAACACAATTTGCTTAATGAAAAAAAAAAAAAAAAAAGACAAGCAAACATCAAAACCATGCCATATACTTGACTCCTTCCCATTACAAAAAAATGAAAAAAAAATATTTATTACAATTAACAAGCCAAATAAAAGTAAGAGGTTTTATGAATTTGCAACTATATATTGCAATTTGATCAGGGAACAATTAAGAGGGTACTCGTGTCTTGAATGAATAATATTATCGACAATTGAAACAATATGACCTCCCCCACTTTACTGTGTGTCACATACGTCTATAACTGTGTCCCCATTTAACATATGGTAAGAAACTGAAATTCAAAAAATTACTTATATACAAGCCACAATATTTATAAAGCTGGTGTGTTTTTTTTATTCTACCCCTGAGATAATTCGGTATATAGACATACCGTCCTATATGTTATTATTTGACATACTCCCACCCCCAAGCCAACCCTGCATGTAAATCAACCCACTTGCACCTTGTGTGATGTGTATGGATCAATGTTTTAAAAAGCGCGCTATTGCGAACGCAATAGCGCGCTATCAATGTTTAAAAAGGCGAAAGGCGAGGCGAGGCGTTTTAGTCGCGGAGAGGCGAGGCGTAAGCCTCGAGGCGTTTGAGGCGTAAGCCTCACCGAAAAGGAAAAAAAGAGCAAAATAATATTAAAAAAATACTAATAAAACCATAAAAATAAAATAACAAAGAAATATAAAATAAAACTACAAAAAAAAACATTCTTGAGGACTTTCTCACATAGTTTGACATTTTTTTGTTCCCCCGAGATAACTTTTAAAAAAAAAAGTAATTTGAGAAAATCAATTTTAACATATTGGTTATTTTACAATATGACAATTAATTAATCAATGCAAGATCATATTGGCAAAATCATTTTTTTAGCTTCATTCACATATTGGTTATTTTATAATATGACAGTAAATTAATCAATGCAACTTAACAAGCAAATTTATTAAAAAACATTGATTTTCAAGCTAAGATTAAAAAAAAAACAATTTTATTAAAAAAATAATAAAACATATCAACCTAAGTTTATTAAAAAAAACAGCAACCTTTAAAATATATTAGTTTCTTAATATATATTCAGTTTAGTTAAAGATAACATACTAATCTAAGTTGAAAACCAAAAAACAGGAAACTTTTAAAAAAAAGTCATATTGAAGTTAATTTAGTACATTCATTTCAAACAAAATCAAATTGACAAAATTAGTTTTTTAAGTTTCATTAGCATATTGGTTATTTTTTTTAAAATTCTCTCAAGTTACAATAGTAAATAGTATAAGTTAAGTGCAGCTTTAAAACAAAAAAAAGAACAAGATTTTTTTTTTTTTTTTTCGCGCCTCAGCAAAAAGGCGCGAGGCGAGGCGTGAGGCGCACCGAGGCGTAAGCCTTGAGGCGCATTGAGGCGTAAGCCTAAAATACAACCCTGTGGCTTAAGCCTCGAGGCATTTTTTGCCCGCCTCGCCTCGAGGCGAGCCTCGAGGCGTAAGCCTCAAACGCCTTTTTAAACATTGCGCGCTATTGCCTTTTGCGATTGAAAAACGCCACGCTATTGGCACTGCTAAACAAGATGCTCCTTTTGCGTGCGCTATTGGGCGCTATTAGGCACGAAAGTGCTCTATTTTGCGCGAAAGTGCGCTATTTTGCGTGAAAGTGCGCAATTGGAGCTTTGGAAAAAAAAAAAAAAACGCTGCCATTTTGAAAAAAGGGAAATGCAAGAGGTGTTTAACCCAACCCTTAACCCTTCAAAAAACTTACGGGTTGTTAAACTTATGGGCTGTTAACACCTTTTTTTTTATTTCTCAGTATACTTTTTCTTTTTTTTCAGTTAACTTTTTTCGTTTGGGAGCTTTAAAAACTTACTTTTTTTCAATAACTCACTTTTTTTATTCATATTTCAGCAACTTTTTTTCAAATATCAAATAATGTAATTTTTTTAATAAATTCAGTAGAAAATGTATATTTTTTAATAAATTTCAGTGTAAAATGTTTTCTATTTTTTCTTTTTCACATTAAAAAAAGTTACACAAAAAAGATTATGGATGGAAGCATGCATATGAAAAAGATTATCAGTTTAAAATGCTACTTATTTATAAAATTTCAGCTTAAAATGTTATTTGTTTAATAATTTTGATTTTAAACTGTAATTTGTCTTTATTATTTCAGTTAGAATGTTAATATTTTATAATTCTAAGTTTAAAATGTTAATCTTTTGTAATTTTCAGTTTAAATGATACTTTTTTTTTTAAATAATTTTCAGCCCAACTAGTTATTTGTTCTATAATTTTCAAATTAAAATGTTAATTATTTTACAAATATCAGTTTAAAATGTTATTTTATATGTTTTTCTAATAAAAAAAACTGAAATGCACGAATTGCTTGCGCGATGCGCGACGCGACCCCGGAGCCAAAACGCGACACCTTGCGCAACCGCGATTATAAACATTGGTATGGATGCAAGGCACGTGCGTGAAATTGGGCCGAGAATGAAGTTTAGTTTAAGTTTTAGTTTTATTAGTTGTTTTTTATTTATATCGCATTTTTTGTTAGTTGATACTTGATAGTAGTTAATAGGATACGAGAAGGATGTAGAAATGGATATTACTACTTGCCCACTAAGAAATACTTAGGTCACATGTGATGTCAAGCAATGGCATCACATGGAGTAGAACATTCCCATTAGAAAAATACCTATTCTAGCCCTCACTTATCCTATTAACATCAACTAACAAAAAATGTAAAATAATAAATGAACAATTACAATATTAAAAATAAGAAAATGCTAAAAATGCCCAACTATAATTCACATCACTCTCACCCGCTTAAAACCAAGACGAGCTTTGGAACTTCAGAGACTCGTGTGCCAATGCTGAATACGCGCGGGCCCAAAGAAAGTAGCTCTCAATGTTAATCAGCCCAGCAAATAGAAGCAGTCCAAGCAAACTAAGGGCCCAAGTTGGTCCTAACTTGATTAGGCCCCATCCAATTCTTCATTAAACCCAAGATAAAATAACTAGCTGCTCTAGTTCCTCCGGCAGAAACCAACCACTAAGTCCCCATCGCCGGCCACTTTCCTCTGGTGAGACCCTCTCTCTCTCTTCTAGCGACCTTTTCTTCATCTCTCCTCCTCGACCTCTCTGATCCCTCTCGGCTCAGCCACAGATGGCCTCCCCCCGGGTCAAACAGCAACCTTGGATCACGAAACCCTAGGTCCAATCCTCTTGTGCCGTCCCCGGGCAGTTGGGCTACCGTCAGAAGTCGTCGGGGCTCTCGGAGTGCTGCCAAGGTTAAACCGGAGTCGGGGTTTGTCGATTCCGTCCATGTTCTGCTCGTTCTTTTTCTCTTCTTTCTTCTCTCTTCTCAATCCGTCCCTGAGGACAGACTTGGCCCCTTTTCTGCTGTTTTTCATGAGAATGTTGGGTTTTCACAGAGGGGGTTTTGGTGGGGTTAAGGTTTTATTGTGGGGGTGGTGTGATGGTGCGAAAGCATAGAATGGTGGTAGTTCTAGGCTGTGAATGTAGTCAAACATTACTTTGAGGAGATCAACCATATCCTCCAATCGAGTGGCCGACTCAACTGTAATAGCGGGGACGGGTGTCATGGAGGTGGGTATAGGTTGCGAAGGCACTAAATTTTCTCAGCAAGGATGGCAACCACTCCTCCAGTCGAGTGTTACGACGCTCAGCTTGGGTGTTCTTCTTCGGCGCCATTATTGCTTTGCTTACAATTTTTTCTATACAACAACAACAACAATGGGTGGGGCGATCCTCACTCTGATACTAATTCACATAAACGATGTCAATGGCACATAAAGAAATTACACTCGAACAAAGAGTAGTAACACTCAAAATTAATTATACTTGAATGATTTGCCCCAATGGGGTATTACACTATGTATAGGGATCTAGAAATGGCTATTACTTGCCCACTAAGGAATGCTTAGGTCACATGTGATGTTATGGATCACTAATGACATCACATGTACTAGAGCATCCCATTACAAAAATACCTATTCGGCCCTCACTTATCCTATTAACTATTATCATTGTTAATATACTAAAAATAAAAATATACTAAAAATGCCCAACTATAATTCACATCATTGTGTATTATATGCTGCATGACGGAGGGTAAGTCTGATTAATGAACGTGTAGGGTTTAAGTCAAATAGCGAATTATCTCAGGAGTTAAAGTCAATAAAAACAATTTACTATCAGCTGGGATACCTCTACAAGCATTGCATATCCATAAAAATTAATTAGCTAAGCTGGTAAAACCTCAACACGATCAGTATTATAACTCCAATCACTTACTATTCACTCAGGTCACGAGAATATGATCTGATATCTGTATGTCAATCAGTTTCTAACAATCCAGATGATTTTCCATTCAACAAGCATTAAACAACCACAATCAATATTTGTGCAAGAGCAATTTTAAATCTAGAGACCATATATAATGTTGACAAGATAAATTTAAAAGGTTCACAACGACATTTATAATACGGAAATGCTTACCAATTAACAAAACAAGCTTCAAAGCATCTTTCAGACAAATTCCCAACTTCCTGCTTTTCTGTTTGTATTCACCTGCCATGAAAAGTTTAGTCCTTGTGAGGATGGAACCATTATATTTTGTAAAGTCATGCAATGTAGCATCAGTAAGCTGATCAATTTTTCCCAGGTGCAAAAAATGTATAAGGTTATTCGCAATGATACTTGAGAAAAAGAAATACAACAGGTTCTGGGGAATGGTTCTAAAACTTGATAGAGGAAAGACATCTGAAATGGCACGACACCTTTATGTGCATTCTGGAACATGGTACAATTTCTCTCCAATACACTAAAACTGGTGGCCGGGGTTTTTTCCCCCATTTCTTTGGATGAAACCTATTTTCACAATAAGGGTAGTTTTGGCAAGAAATTTTACAATATGTGGTTAAAAAGACTCAACCAATATGAGTGTTCTATATTGATAACATATTTAATACAGAATGAGTCCATTTTTACGAGAAAACTTCAAATATATATAAATGCATCCATTTTTATGAGAAAAATTAAAATATATGTGTGTGTGTGTGTGTGTGTGTGTAGGAAGGCTCACCTACATCATGATGTATACATCACACCTAGTTTTAGGTCCTAAGAAACCTTTTTCAAATTTTTTATTTTTCTCTTGAAATTAACCTTCTAATCAACCCATGTTCAAAAAATTGGGTCAAAATACATTTTGTAGATATTTTTAAAAAATTCGCAAAAAACTGCTGGCACAAATATATTTTAACCAGTTTTTTTGTAGATTTTTTAAAAATAGCTACAAAATGTATATTGTCCTAATTTTTTGAACATGAGTTTATTGGAAGGTTAATTTCAAGAGAAAAATAAAAAATTTGGAAAACAAGTTTTTTACGGCCCACAACTAGGTGTGGTGTATGGATGATGTATAGAGCATGATGTAGGTGAGCCTTCTCCTATATATATATATATATACCCTTGCCCAAGTTACGGTTGATCCCGGGTTCGAGATATTGGAGCAGCCTCTCCACATAAAACATGGGGATAAGGTCTGCCGATATCCACCTCCTAGACCCCGTAGTAGATTGGAAGCCTTATGCACTAGGTACGACCTTTTTATATATATAAGTTTATGGTTCCTCACAATAAGGCATGTTCAAAAGGAAGGTTTTGAGAAAGTCCATAGGTATCAAGCACTAAACTTAGGATATGGTTGTTCAATGTAATTACATAAATAGCTTTAGATGATTGAGGAAATTGAAGTGTTATCTTAAATCTAGAGCAAAAGCATGAAAGTCCACTTCAATAGAATTAATTTCAGGAAGTGATAACTCCCTGTGGACAGGCCATCCCAAGCCTAGTTGCACCACACGATGAGCCTTGAGGCTTCCACATGCTTTGCAACCTTTCTTGATCAATCAGAAGAAAAAAGGAAAATGGAAAAAAATGGTCAGGTGGTCTTTGGTCCCATTTATTTTGTCGTATTTCAATTTGGTAAGTTTCCACTATTTCACTTTAGGTCCATTCTCACTCTTTGCGCCGCTTCATAAGATTTTTTGTGAATTTTTGGGGCACTTCTTCTTAACAAAAGTGTTGCAAAAAGTGAAATACGGCAAACAAATGGCGGCCAAAGACTAATTGACTCCAAGAAAAATACGGCTAGCAAGGCAATGGACCAAAATAATATGAAATCATCAAAGATGATACAGAGAAAGAAGGGAACGAGTCAAGATGAGAATTACAAATTCCATGTGTGCAAAAATCCACCCAGATATCAAATAAGAAGGAGAGAAACAAAACCTGATGCAGACCTTGCAAATGTAGCATATGAACTTTCTTCGAACGGAAGAAACACCAACCTCACCACTAAGCTACCTGAAAAATGACAGATGTTTTTAAAAGTCTCAAAAATATAATTAATACTCCTTGCATCCCAAATTAAAAGTCATGATTTCCTTTTTGGGATGTCCCGAATTATCTTGTTTCTAAAAGTAATAAAATAGTGTGAATTTGGGTGATGTTTGTGATATTGATCTGATATGTTAATAAAGTCAGGAAGCTAAAACTGTAAAGAAAATGTTTCGTCAAAAAATTGTGAATTTTTTAAAGGGACTCTTAATTTTGGACATAGGGAGTAGGAAATTTTAGATCAAAAGTAAACTAAATACTTCTCATTTCTCAATTAAAATACACTCCAAGATTATAATAGATTGTAATGTGAACCAAAAATTACAAGATTTAAGACAGGTCTTTGGTCTGATACATACCTAATTTGTCCACAAGTCCATAAACTGCTTGGTTATATGGTGTATCCAACCATACAAGAACCATCTTTTCTCCTTCTTGAAGAATCAACTTGCGGAAAGATTGAAAAGTAAACAACATACACATGTTTGAAAGCTGCCTATCATAGTCCATCATATTTCCTACTCTGTAAAAGCATTATGTTATATACTAATACAATCCAATAATATGATGAAAAAGGTAAGAACAAAACTCAACGTCACTAAAATGAGAACTACACGAGGAAACTACAAAAGCCACGTGTCATACTTTGCTAAAATTAGAAGAGGTTTCAGATAAAGGTCAACTGTGCAAAGGTTCTACTAACTTCGAGATCACGGGTTGCTTAAACACAATTTGAACCAGTGAATGATCAGATAAAGTTTGTCATAATCCAATGTAACTTTATCTCATTATTCTTGATTTAAAGGAAGTCTCTATGCGAAAGCTGATGTTCTTGTGTTTTAGTTCCTGGTTCTTTTGGTTTAAAGAATGGTACCCCATCATGCCATTCCTTTTGTAGATTTTAATTTTTTGGAGATCTACTGCTTTGGGTAGTTTTGGGAGTAGTTCCTTGTTGATTATGCCGTGCTTTTTGTGGCTCTACGCAACCCCCCACCCTCCTTTTATTGTATACAATGTGTATGCCAGGGTTCTGCCCCTCTGCTCTCCGTTTTTTACATACTTCTATAAATAAACAGCTTCATCATAGATTCATAGCTGAGTTTACATATGTGAAAGTTGATTAGGTGACATCATAGTTGTCAAAGGCGCGTCTAGGCACACGCCTAGGCGCAAGGCACACCTATATCACCTTGCCAAGCCTTAGGCGAGGCGACTTCAAAGAGGGGGGCGCCTATGGGCTCGAGGCACAAAAAGGAGCAAGGCGCGCCTGCTTAAAGTTGCCTTATTCTAAAAATAAAAAATAAAAATTTAACTTTCTTTTTCTCTATTTTTTTTTACTTTTTTCCTTCTTTGCTTCATTGTCCTCTTTAGGTATTTTTTATTTCTTCTTCATGCTATTTTTCTTTCGCCCTTTTTCATTTTGTAATTTACATTTCTGCACATATTTTTCTTTCACCTTTTCCGTTATTTTTCTCTCTTTTTCCTTTTTGATGTTCTGTTTTGTGTGTTGCGAAGAAATTTGGAAAAAAAATAAAAAATTCTTCCCTTTTCATGAATTTTTTATGCCTCTTTTCATGCTTAGAAAAGAGTGAGAAAAATGACACCATATTTCTTTTTGAAAATTGAATTAATTGACTGATTTTTTACACTCATTTGTTGGTGCTTTAGTTTTGTTCTCAGACTCAGACTCGTACTTGTTGACAGTGGCTGTCTTTTTATTTATTTTAAGACTTGCATTGCACTTGTTTGATAGTCTCAAGTTTATTAATATGTTAATATATTTTTTATATAGTGAATCTAATTTTTTTTATATAATTTCTTTTGACCATAAATCATCTTAAAAAGTTTTATATTTAAATATATAGGTGATCAACCCTTGGCACACACCTTGGCTCCTTGGTGTACCTTGTTCCGCAATCAATTATAATTTATTTCTTTATCTTGGATTATGCATTAAATCAAAGATGTATATCTAATATAAATTATTAGTGATGTTATGATATAATAACATTACTATATATGTATAATATAAACGAAATATGTTTTTTGTATTTTTTACAAAAATGCGCCTTGCTTCGATCAGGCGCGCGCCTCACCTTGCTCCTAGGCCCCAAAGACACCTTTGCGCCCTGGTGCGCCTTAAACAACTATGAGTGACATATAAAAGTAAACCCATAGAAACAGAGCAGCGGGTCACCGATCATATGGCATGTACATGATGTTGACAACCCTTATTACCAATCTATGAGGATGACTAAACCCCAAGCTACAGAATACAAAACAATCACATCACATAGAATATACTGAAGAGAGAGATATTATCCCAATCCAATAGATGGTTCTACATAATAAGATACTTTCCATACTAGATCTATATTGGTAAAAGATGGGCAAGAAAATTTTGTATGTTGATATATCAATGAAACATTTAAACATGCTAGTATATCATTTTTGCTAAGATTAGCATTTCTGCTTCTCTTAAAAATTTTACATAAGCTTCGGCACAGATTAACCCCTTCCCCTCTTTCACGGAAGAAAAAGGTAAGAACAATTAAGATAAATTTAACAAATACTTTTAAATTTTGTTAACCATAGGACATAAACTACATGTCAATGACCAAAAAATCAGGACAATATATTTTCTAGAGAGAGAAACAAAGAATTTCTTATATTTTAAGAATTAAAGCTATCTTCAAATGAGGACTACAAAGCTATTTATAGGTGGGTTATTACTTGCTAATCAAGTAATAGCCTAAATGACTAAAGGACAATTATTAAAAAAGAATACCTAATTAGTCACAAACATGCTTGGAGATCAACTAAAAGGTTAAAAAAAATAAAAATAACTAAAATAAAAGAAAGACTAATACAAAATATTAAAAATGACAAGTAAACCCTAATATGACGCCATTTTCATCATTCTCCCCAGCTTAAAAAGTTCGTCCTCGAACTTGAAATGTAAATGGTCAACGTGGTGAGGCGTCCTTCCAAGAATTCTTCAATTTGATGCGGGAGACGCCCACGTACACGACTTGCGTACCTACTTTCAAGAAACCCAAGAAATGTAATGGTTTGGTTTTCTTGATTTTCTTTATTTTCTTTCGTTGTCGATGGAGGCTGGTAGAGGGTTGGCGTGGTATTCCGGGCAAGGTAGCAGTGGTGGGGCTGCCTAGGGCAATATAGGGTCAAGTTAGGGCTTTCTTGGGGTCGTTTTAGCAGGGATATGGGGCGGAACTGGATCGAGTAGTATTCTGGGTGGAGGCAGGTCCGTCGTGGTTCTTTTTGAAGGCAGAACAGAAACAGGCTTGTTTGGTTGGTTGCCAGCAGGGGTTAGAGGGTTTCTTGGATTAGGATTTTCAATGGGTTGGCTAGGGTTTTGCAACATGGAAACAAGTTGGATAAGGGTTTTCATTTGCTCTTCTATTCTATCCACTTTTTCCATGCAATTATTGATTGTTTTCTTTCAATTCTTGATGACTTTTTCTTAACTCTTCATTAATCTCATCTTGAATTCACGTTTTCCCCTTCGGGGCCATTAAGAATGTAGTGTACGATTTGTTGATACTCTACACACCAATACACACTAACACCAATGTTTGGAGCAACACCCGCTTTGATACCAATTTTTACGTGAACTACACGTCAATGACCTAAAAATCAAGACAATATAATTTCTAGAGAGAGAGAGACAAAGAATTTCTTATATTTCAAGAATTGACGCTATCTTCAAATGAAGACTACAAAGCTATCTATAGGTGGATTATTACTTGCTAATCAAGTAATAGCCTAAATGGCTAAAAAGGACAATTATTAAAAAAGAATACCTAATTAGTCCCAAACATGCTTGGAGACCAATTAAAAGGTTAAAAAGAAAATAAAAGAACTAAAATAAAAGAAAGACTAATACAAAATATTAAAAATGACAATTAAACCCTAATATGATGCCATTCCCATCACCATATCTAAGATAACAGAAACCAGTCAGTTGAGTGGTATGATTGAAGTCTTCAATCATTAGATGAGTCCTATTTTAAATTATTAGGAATTAATGCTGTACGGAGCACTAATTACCCCATTTGTGATGGGAACCGTTCAGAGCACTGGATCAAGGGCCTCAAGGCAGCTTGGATATCCCTTACAATATTCCCTTTGGAAAATATTACAAGATAGAAAGATCTAGAAACAATCAGGTTAACCATTTATAATAGTGGTGGTAGATAGAGCAAAGTGAAGGGCATATTCCATAGAGTTAAAGGTAACCATCCAATGAAAAGAAAACTATCGGAGAAAACTTAATGACAATTTTTCTGCCATCAAGGCATGGAGCATGTAATTATGTGGTGCCTACAAAGGAGAAAAAGACTGACACTAAAGATCATGGGACTATTTCAAGTATAAGACAACCAACCGGAAGTTTTTCCTTTTAATTACAAGTCGATAGATATTAATTCAGTTTTAATTTGAGTATTTTCTTCTTGTATTTTCCTGTGTAAGGTAAAATTGGTCTTTCTCCAATTATTTATTAATTTTTTGTAAGGTAAATTACGTCAACTAATGGAGAGAATGATGTCCAATTGAAAAGAAACTATACCTGAAAGGAAAAAGACCAGAGCTTTTATATGCGTGTAAAAGAAGGAAGTAGCCCCAATAACCCAAGAATATGGAAGCTCCATATGCAGTTTGTGACAATGCAAATACAATCACTTTCTCCTGCAAGTCAATTATATATTATTGATATTGTAACCAGTAAATATTAGACACCCCCCAAAAGAAAATCTTACACCAACCCCATTTAAAATTGAACAAATACATGTACCGAGCCTGTTTATTAAACCTTCATATGTAAAGCAGATGACAGAATAAAACCACATCCAAGTCATTAGAAGCAAAAGTCAAGCTCAAACAAATATTATCAAAAATCCAACATATGATCAACAAAGAAATCATATAAGTTGTCAGAACTCAGAAGATCACTACGTTAATTCAAACTCTGACGCTACTATAAAACTATGATACACAACCATAAACATGTAATATAAACGAGAAATGTTTAAATCCACCAAACTTTTTACCATGCCAGGTTGCTTGACAATTAGGATATAGATTGTTACGCAGCGTAAAAAAGTTGCTACAGTTTCAACAACCAAACGTAGTTTGAGGAGAAGCAAGTTCTGAGAGAGGATATACAAGGGTTCCGCAAATAGCTCCAATATACAAGCAAAGCCTGCCAAATGAAGTGAACCAATATCACGTATAAAATCATTCACAATTAAGGGTTAATGTTATAAAAGATAGAATATTCATTTAGTGCAGAATTAATCATTCTGAGTTCCTATACATGTAAGCACATGAGTCACCATGTATATGGTCAAATAAGGATCCCACGAGATTATTCTCACATGGTACTCTAAGAGCACCATAATCTTTCTCCATTTAAGGATACTTGAAGCACGCCACATCCAACTCTTGTGCAAAATGCATGTTAGCCAACAATTTTAGAAAACCTAATGGCTATGATTTTGACAGCAAGTTCAAATCCCATACACATGACCCCATTTGAGTCTAGTATGTATCTCATAAATTGAAATGAATGACCAGAGGGCTATCAATTACATATATAACCTACTGCAAATTGCACAACAAATCATGTAAAAAGCTTTATAAATAAATTCCAACTTACCATTTATCAAGATAGCTTGGGCATACGGATCAGAGTAACTTAGAGCTTGCCACCAAAAGACAAATACACATGCTGCAATTGTAATGATTACGCCAAATGGGAGAGTTATCCAGGCTACTTTCAAAAGCTTTGCGACATTTTCTCCCATTGAACCACCATCACTGCACAAAAGAATGAAGTTCTTTTATAAGGCGCATACATACACCAAGATGAAGGAATTAATATGCACAAAACTTTTGTTTTCCATGACTAGAACAGAAAAATATTCAAAAAGCTTGTAAATGTGTCAAAACTTAAAGTGATGAAACTCAAAACACTATTTTATGACAATAGAAAAGAATATCAAAAATTTAGATAAAAATTGAAAATTATAAAATAAATCAAGCCGAAGCAGAACGAGTCAACTGGCAGCATAAAGGGTGCGTGTTTTTAGAAATCTGACAGAACCAATTGAGTAAATGGGCAACTTAAAAAGGTAGTGTGGCAATGCGGAAAAGATAACTTGCAAGTGCATCAATGTAAACACAAGAGATTACCATTTGAGGTCTGCTCTCATGCATGCTCGCCGGAAACCCTCCCGACTGAGGAACAAGACACAGGTAACAAATAGTTGGAATTGCACGGCATACAACTACATTGTGTGAAGAAATTTATGTGAGAACCCTGTTTGAAGCTCTAAAATCCTAGAGACCACAAGAAAACAAAAATAAATGGAACATCTTGCGACATACACACGTCAATGGCATCAATGGAAGAATAACAACCAACAACAAACTCTCCCAAAATGTATTAATTGATTTGACCCAAAGGGAATGAGTACATTTATAGTGCTTGTGCGGGTGAATATTCCCCTAAATACCCTAACCAATTGGGAAAGTTCTAGCGTTAGTGAGGTCATCTGGCCATGGTCGGTGTCTCGGCCATGTGACGTCACTATTAAGAGACAGATTCTCCGTACAAACTGTCATATCTATTTAGCTAATGAAGATAAGTGTGTGACAAAAGCAAAAGGAAAAGTACAATATATCTCCCTCCCCCATTTATTTACATCACTCCCCAAGTAGAGTTCGTCCTCGAACTCAAATTAAAGTGGGCTTGGCAGAGTACAGGGAAGACTTGGGAATTGTGTGATTCTAATTTCTGCCCAAAATGGAGATTGGTAAAAGGACCCATTGTGTCCAAAAATTTCAGGCCCTGAGTCTTTGCCTTGGAGAGGCTTGGTTCATTTCTCCATGGCCCCCGTAAGACCCAGCTGCTCAACCAGATTTGCTTTGCTTCTTGGCTGGTCTACAATCAAATATAACCACTTATAGGCCAATGAGGACTTTGCTCCCACAATACCAAGACCCACTTTTTCATCACGGGTCAGACAATGCACATCTTTCTCCACATGGGTCAAACCCATGTGTCTTGAGCAAGGTTGTCAAAACGCGTATCAGAACATTATTGTTTTCTCAAAAAATGTGTAACATATTGTAAGATACACTTTGATTTTCAATAATTATATAAATAGTTATATACATTCGTCATCATCATCATCAGCAGCAGCAGCATCCTTGACTTAATCCCATCATATGGGTCGGCCACATGGATTCTCCTTTTCCATTCTAATTTATTATATGCAATATTATCATTCAAGTTTAATTCCTTAAGATCTCTCCTAATATATATATATATACTAGCGGATACCCGTGCCGAGGGCACGATGATAAATTTACCCCCGTGATAAAATCCAGTCCATAAAAAAATTAAAATTAAAATAAAAAAAAATAGTCAAAAAAATCCATATCTATTTATTAATAAAAAAAATTTAATTAAAAAAAAAAAAAAAAACAGCTTTTAGCATGACATTTCATGCATGGGCATGAAATGTCAAAAATATCATACATGTCTTGGAGCCATCCCCATATGCTAGCTTATTATATGGATATATATATATATATATATATATATACACATACGCGTGTGGTGTCTAAAAATAATATAAAATACAAATCAACACAAATTATATGAATATTAAGACCAAATATATACATTACAAAAATCACAAGCCACTAAGACCAAATATACATATTATACTAATATAATATCATAATAATATAGTCACTTCACACAAGACATTAAGCCATACATATATAATATATTAGAAGACAAATTTGTTGGGAATAAGAAACGGAGAGAGGAAATAGTTCGAAAAAGAAGCGGGGGGAGAAAATAGTAAAAGAAGAAAAAGAGGTCGCAATCAAGGGAGAAACAACCCTCACCTAAATCAAATAAGAAAGTGAACATAGGAGTTTTGAAACCCCGTAACTTACTCAAATAAAACCCTTTTACGGAACCCTCTACTTCTTCTATTCTTGTGTTTTTTCTTTGTTAAAAAAAAGGAAAAAGAAAAGAAAAGGCAAAGTGGCGTCTTTAGCTAAAAACATAACCAAGTATGTATCGAACAATACTTGTATATCGCCGATGAAAAACGATACAACACGCTATACCCTCAGTACAATACGATACATATGATATGTATCGTGTACCGGCCGAAATTAATAACATTGATCTTGAGACTTACAGAGCTATAAGCCATAGGGCTTGATTCGCTATCACGCAATCGTCTCCGAGCCAAAGAGGAACGCCATCCCTTCCATCGCCTTTAGTCCCTCCATCGCAAGACTCGCGTGATCCATCGCCTCCGACCACTCTCGGAATCCTCTTCTCGGTATTTCTCCAGTGTCGGCAAAACTCATAACCTCTTGGGTCAAAAATCAACTAAGGCTGAGAAACCCTAAATTTGTCCCCCTAAAACCATCACCGACTTGTTTGATCGTCGCCGGGGCTCGAAGATTCATGGTCAGCCTGAGTCAAATCGATCGTAAGTTTGGTAGATCAGACCACAGGTGTTAGTATCGTACGATACGTGATACGTATTTCAATACGATACACGATGTGTGATACGTATCGTATTGTGTACGTATCTCAATACGATACACATGTTAAACAATACAAATTGCTCCTCTGTATTGTAAAGGCATCTTTCTCACAAGTGTATCGTTGCGTATCGTATCGTATCGCGATACGATAAGCAATTCAAAGTCAAAATTTTGGGGTTGAATTTTTAGGACCCGTTAGCAGTTTACCTCTAATTCCAAACTCTTTTGGGTTTTTAATTATGGTTTTTATTTATATTAAAGCCTTTTAAAAAGGATCAAAAGGTCAAAAACTAAGAAAAACATGGTATTTTTTTAACATTTTCTCAATTTCTTCCCTCGTGCAATTCACCACTTGCTTCTCCTTATAGATGCTTTTGCTGAGAAGAGAAGGTGTAATTTTATTCGGTCATAGCCCTATGAGATGACTTGGTCGTCTTTCTCAAAGGAGAAAAGTCACGATAGTGTGGGCCTATGGGGGTATTTCAAGTATTTAACCCTTAAAGTGTGTTAACGTTTTTAAAAAGCTCCCCATTACTCTCTTTATTATTTTTTAATGAGTTAGTTATTAATTTGACTATTTGGCAATATAGCTTGGTACCACTTGGTTACTTGAATATTACTTTCTTAATAACTAGGCAAAAAGGAAAGTTGATCTCGACTCCATATGTAATTATGCTAAAAAGGTGGGGTAATCATGTGTTGCATTTAAGATGAAGCTATTGTAACGGTGCAATATTGGGTGATGAGATTAAAATGAAATACAATCTTATCAGTTCAGGTTAAGAGGATGAAGTGAGGATCGTAATAGAAGATGAAGATGATGAACTAAACTTTAATGATGTTGATTGTGATTTAGATGAAACACCGTCTAATTGGTTTGGGTCAAGAGGAGGAGGGGATCGTAGTAGAAGATGATGATGAATTAAAACTTAGTGGCGATAAAGGAATGATGAGCGATGAAGACATGTTATAAATATATTTTGTTTATGATCATTTGGAGTATGTCTATATATGAAATGTTACGATAGAAAGACTACCTTTTTTATTCTCTTTTTGTTATTTTTTTTTTTTGTAGCATACCATGAGGTGTCCGGGCCAGCTTGCGCGCACCTCGACTAATCCCCATTCGCGATTTGTGACTTCCGCTAGCCAAGCATTATTTTGACCGAACTGGGGACCAAACCCAATCCACCCCCAAGACTGTCCCAGTGGCAGCCTTATACCACTGGGCCAAGAGGCTTGGTTTCTTTTTGTTATGTGTTCAATGATTTGTGGGTAATTTAAAAGTTTAAAGATGTAATGTTGCTATTTATCGTTATTCTTTAGCTTGTAAATACAATTTTCAGATTTATGCTTGTTTTTTGTCTCTTATTTGGTTCCAATTGTTGGTGTTTGCATCACAAAATGTCTTAATTGATTTACCCAAAAGGGAATGAGTACATATAGTGCATGTGAGAGGGAATATTCCCCTAAATGTACTAACCAAATGGGAAAAATTTTAGTATTAGTGAGGTCGTGTGTGATGTTTGTGTGATGTCACCATTTGGTGGCATCACTAATGGAAGACTTACTTCCCCATACGAATATATCTATATAGCTAATGAAGAGAATAATATAAAATCGAAAGGGATAGTACAAATATAACCCCTATTTATTTACATCATTTTGATAGGTGGTGCTGAACCGTGGACCTGCAGGTAGGTGCAGGTTTGAACCTTGTCCCTCCACCCACAATAAAATGAATCAAAAATTTTACGAAGAACAAACAAGTAAGCCTCAAAAGTCTGCATCATAACACAAGCCATGAAAAGTGAACTCAAACTGAACACTACATCACCAACCTTGAACCATGGAAAGAAGACTCAAACCGCAAAACCGAGGTCAGGATATGGGCAGGAGGACCTCAGCCTGGCAAAAACTTGTGGCTATGGGCGAAAGTATCAACAATCAAACATATGCTTTAAATTTTAAAATGCACACAAAAATTACAATGGTGGAGCCTCGTCCACTAGTCTACTCTTTCATATGTGTATATGTTAATAATAGTAAATATATAGCATGAAAATGTATAATGTCCACATTAACCAACAACAACTGAATGGGAAGCATTCGTTGACTCACTCAAAAAGCGACGTCTTAACTTCAAAACTTTATCCAAAGACATCAAATTAATTAAGAAACGAGCATAAAAAGAGTTAATGAAAAATGTATATCTATATGTTTTCAACCAATTTTCAAAATATATATATATCGGTGTTCTAAAAAACGAGCCTAGGCGCGAGACTTTTTAGATACGCCAAGATTTGGCCTGGGACAAGAATGAAAAGGATAAGAATGAGTGTTACCGCATAATCTAGCTGGGTGAGGTGTCTAACGATCCATGAATTGAATATGAAGGGAATTCCCCTTGACAAGAATTGCGTAGCTATAGATACATACATAGAATTATGGTTTTAGAGTGAGAAGAGCTGAATAATATCTAAATTCAATGGAGATGATGTAAATGTGAAAACTAACCCATTAAATACTTGAAAGTGCGAGGGAGATTAGCTGAATTCGACATTTTCTAGCAATCTCGTCTTGCTTTTGCTTACAGATTTGGTTTCAATTTCAATTTTTGACTTGGATCAACAGGAACGGACATTAAACCCTAAATACAAGTTGTATATTTTTAATAAATTTATATGCAATTAAAATAATATTATATAAATTTTATTCAATATCTTAAAGTTAAGGGATCAAATATTATTATTGTAGTAAATATAAAAAATTCATTTCAAATATTAGATCTTTTGTAAAGAAATAGCACTTAAAAGATAAAGTTAGGAAAATAATAAATATCTCAAAAATAAATTGTTAACAAAACATATAGTTTAATAATTTTTTCAAAAACAAATATATACTTTAATATATATGCAAAAATTTATCACCGTAAAAAATGGGGAAAATAAAAAATAAAAAACTATATGTAAAAATTGTATTTCTACTTTTAAAGAAATATTTTTTATGTACAAATTTATCCTACAGCTTGTCTTTATAAATTTTATACCCACCCAAAAACTTTATCAGTTTGTCTTTGTAAATAATCCCTTTTCTATTATTTGTAAAATTTATATCCGCTCAATTTCATATATTAATTGAAAGTTCTCATATGAGACTCAGCTATCGAGATATATCCTGGAATATCTGGGATTTCAATAATGTCATCTTTTTCAATACCTGACATGGTTAATGCAAGTTTTCATATGAAAAGTTTATATCTTATAAAAATTAAAATGATGGCACGAATAAGATGTCTTTTTTTAGTGTTGTTATCTATTTCTTATAAAAATGATATCCTATAAAAAGTTTATATCCTATTTTTGTTGACAATTGAAAGGTTCAGTAAAAATGTCACTTTTTCTTGAGAAATTATGATACAGGTACTCCCATTTTATTCAATAAATAAATGGGTGATAAGATCAGCGACCATGTGAATAGGTTAAAATTGAGGGGGCATTTAGTGCATGATATTCAATAAATAAATGGGTGTTAAGATAAACTAGATGTGGATACGTTGAAAATTAAAATTAAGGGAACATTTAATACATTAGTTTTGACATTAATTATAAGGATTCAGCACTAATACCTCTAACACTACCGTATTATAGATATAACTAGCATGTAACCCACGCGATACGCGGGTGTATTATAATAATTTATATAATTATAGGTTAAAATATATAAAAAAAAATTATGATAAAATAAAGTAGAAAAAATATTGCACATTATTACTTTTCAAAGGATTTACAGTATTCAAAACTCAATTAAATTTCAAACCCATTTTCAATTAGGGTATTAATTTCACTTGAATATTCGCCATTGTCAAACTTATACAAATTAATTTGGTACTTTAAAAATATCATAAATATAAATTTACATAATAAGTGTTCATTAGCAAAACATTATAGAAAAATAATTGTTACTCCTAAATGTAAACCTTATATTATATGCATACGTAATAAATGGTGAATATACAACAAATAAGCTGACATATAAATCATGTCAATATCCTCGTTTGTATTCTGTAATGCATTATACCACGCTAAATAGATGACTAATCAACCTAACTGGCAGAAATTTTCTTCCTACCAACCTTTTGCCTTTTATTTTGATAAAGAAATCCCATCCAACCGGAAAACACAACCACAACCAAAGACAGATCTGTACAATCACAGTTCTCACCGGAGTAAAAAATAAAAAACATAAAAAAACAGATATCCTTACCATATTCAGACTATATAGAGAGAATCACAACAAACACAAAAAACAAAAACTAACAACATTCAACAAAAAAGTAAAAAGGATATAATTGAAAAAATTGAAACCCTTCCCTTATCGACATGTTATATACCCCAACATAAAATGCCCACCGAAGAGTGGAAGATAACTGGTTGAAAGTTCATCCAAATGTAATTATTTTTGAAAAATCTTTAAAAAACACAAAAAACGTTTAAAAATTAAGAAAATAAAAAAATATATATTTAAAAATATGGGAAACAATTCTAAAAAAATCAATATATATTTAAAAATTCTAAAAATTACCAAAATATATTTTGAAAATGTCAAAAATCCTATAAAAATTTAAAAGGATTAAACAATCAAATATTCAATTTTTTTTTAAACGTTTGGAAATTACAAATATATATTTAAAATCTGGAAAATTCTAAAAACAAATAATTCAGAAAATATATTTAAAAATGCTAATAATTACTGAAAATACAATGAAATTAAAAAAACGTTTAAAGACATTAATTAAAATTATGAAAAATAGAAAAAAAATTAAAAAAAAAATCTAGAAAAAATACAAAAATAAATTTAACAAAAATAAATTCAAATAATAAAAAAAATTACAAAACATAAAAAAAGATTAAAAATAGAAAAACAAACAATTTCTAAAAATAAAAAATCCAATAAAAAACAAACAATTTCCAAAAAAAATTAGTGTTTTCATACCATAAAAAATATGGAAATTTGAAAACAATTAAAATTCTGAAAATTATAAAAAAAATATAAAAAAACATGAATTTTTTTCAAAGAAAAAGAGAAAATATTAATATTTATTGAAAAATACACTAAAATACCAAAATACAAAAAATAGTCTCCATAAGACTTCAAATGATTGTGGGGAGGACGACCTTATATTGTCTTTGTAACATAATGGCCTACTTTTGTGATTTTCTGATCCTAAAGGTGTTCTTAAGATCAAGGTATAGTGTTTTAATTATCACTTCCAATATCCACTTTTTCGTAAAATTTGTATATCTCTAAACTGGTGGAGGGGAAATAGTTGCGGTAGCCGTAGTTATGGGAGCATCTAGCACTTCACCTCCCTCAACATCTATTCTAACAACAGATCTCTTTGCTTATATAATTTTTCTTTTTTCTTTTCCAGAATTGTGTAGTCTTTGAAAAGCCAAGAGACTTATAATAATTAATATTTTTGTTGGCTTATATAGTTTATCTTTTTTCTTTTTCAGAGCGTTAACAATAAGTGGTTTGGTATATGAAAAGCCAAGAGACTTGTTTTAATTAACTAGTTGTGCCCACGTGCGTTGCACGTGTGACTTATTCCAGATATTTGATTTGACAGGTTCGCAATTTTAGAGAGGTGATTGACATATGTAAACTAATTGATCTCGTTTTAAGGCTATGAATTTACATGGTACAGAGGGCTGAAAAATAGGGAGTGGTTGGAGGAAAGACTTATTAGATTGTTTGCAAATCAAGAATGGAGTTTTACTTATAAATATATCTTATGAAGAGTTGGTTGTGGTGATTATTGGAATTTAATTGTTTGATTCTCATAGTTTGAAGTATATTGTAACTAATCTTGATTATATAATTGTTCATCACTTTATTATTTTGTTTACTTTGGTTCATTTGTGATATTTAAATACTATTTTATTTATGAATAAGGTGTATTGCAAGAAAGATCATAAATAAAATTATGATTATGTTGTATGTACATATGCTGTCATTAACCAAAATACGTGGAACTGAAATTACAATTTAATATTCATTATACATATTAAAGTAAATAAATGTAGTTACTCTATAAATATAAGACTTAAAATCTTTATTGTAGGAAGATTGATTAGGCATATCATTACCAAGAATCTAATTATGCTTAGCAGTATGTATATTTATTAGATGTGTTTGGGAGTTCCACCAAACACTTCAGCAGAGACTATTTCACCATATCTTAATAATGAAATTGAGTCCCCAATGAAGTGGTCAAGGTAACTCTAGAGGACAAATTATGTTTCTTCAATATTCTTAATTGTTTTATTTTCTTGTTTACTACTATTAACATACCCTACTATTCAAAGTATGTTGATTTATTTGTTTCAAGTTCTAAATATTAGCTTAAGAGAGGATACAAATGTAAAAGAATAAAGGCATGGGCAGTGAACGTAGTCCCAAATGTGTGTTATATGATAGGTGGATAATATTTGTTACTATATTTGTTACTAAATGTAGCAGTGACATCCACGAACCAAGCAGTAACATCTACAGCTACTGATTGACATAATAGAGCCATTACATATCCAAATTCAATGGATGTTATCTCCATTTTAATAGAAGAAGGAAATTGTTTGCCTATATTGAGCATTGTCATCCTCAAACAGTTAGAGGCTAATGTTATAGAACCGATCTGATCGAATACAGCAAAAAAAAAAAAAAACCAATGGGAATGAAGTAGTCCACATTGACCCTATAAACCCAACTTTGAACACTCATAAACCAGTTGAGTATTCCAACACAAGAAGTACAGCTATGACCAATGGGAAACTACAAGTTACATTGATTTATATAAAACTATAATAACATAGTTCATAAGTTAATTTAGTACAGTTATTATTAATTGCAACCAGAAATTGTAAACTAAATTCATACTAATCAAGCTAGACTTCATGGATTTTTGGTTGAGATTTATTTCTTCATTTAAGGATTTTTTAAAACTAAGGTTAAGAAGATCAAGTTTTCATTTCTTTCTTCATTTGTCCATACAATAAATAAAAAGGTAGAGTATATAAGATTACAGAGATATCTCAAACCAGGGGAAAACTGATGCAGTATTGAATTTGTCCAAGGTATACCCAGGCCCACGTCTAACAAAGCTTCATATGTTGCGATTCGCCTCAAATTGGGCGAGGCTCCTTCATTAAGGCATATGCCTTGCGTGCGTAGGCGGTAGGCTAAAGCATGGCTTAGGCTGTCCTCATTATACATTTCGGATAAAGTACAAAATTTTAATGAATGTGATTCGTCACATTTACATTACAATAGTTGTTTATGACCTATGTTGGATTTTGTCTACTATCATCTAGTCAATGACACACGGTTTTACCGAATACTATATAAGAAAAACTATCTCAATTATTTGGCTTAGGACAAGGAGGTGAATGCCTATTCTAGCCCATAAAACAACACTGGCAGACGTCTCTTTTTCGTTTTGGGAAACATAAGACAATCTTATATAGATCAGTTTTTCATCAACTGGTTTCCAATTGGTCCTTAATACTATTGGATAGGGAATGCAAGAAATTTGTACTTCGTTTTATTCCCCTAATACCAGTAACATATCCTTGTAGTCAACTTCTATATTGATAGTTCACCTATAGGACTGAGATCCATCTTAAATTAGGACTCCAAGAAGAATGAATTTAATTTAGGGAAGGTCTATAATTTTATTCTGAAATTTTCAAGTAGATTAGTATCTTTATTCTTTTTCCTATCACCTTGTACACATTTCAAAATCAATACAACAACAACAATAAACTTAATTACAACTTGATGACATGTCAAATGAATGACATTAAAGACATGAATATGTAAGTTTAGGTTAAAAAATATAATGAAATAGTTTGAAAAAATTAGGTTAAAAAACATATATCTGGCTAATATAAAAAAAATATATGTGTGAATACGTAAGTTCTTGCATCAGAGTCATTTTAAACTTAGTGGTCCACAAAATTCCACTCACTGAGTACCCAATTGCTCCAAAAAATCCCACCAAATAATGAATCATCACAGTCTTTGATTCTTTTGGTTTATAGGTTATTTCATTCATCATGATATCAAAACGTTAAATATGTATATCGCAATGACTTAATTTTGTTTATCCAAACAATTATGTTATTCATTAGTTTATAAAGATTTGGGTATCTACTTGGTTCTACTCTATAATTTGTTATACATGCGTAGTTTGTGTTTCATATAATTCATTTGATATGATGTAATTTATTTCCTAACTATTTAATTTTTTTTCTTTTCCATAACAAAGAAAAAAAAAGCTACAAATTACAAATTGTAAAGCGTATGAATTTTTTTAGCTCATCTACATATTTCTTCAATTGGTTTCATAATGGCCAGTAAATTAAATAAAAAATGATAAGTAAATTCGCAATCATACATTAATCAATTGCAATTACCTCGTAAATAAAATTGAGATTCCTTCACTATGAGATTGAAAGTCCAAGCTTCTATAAGAATATATTGACAATATCCTACAAAAATTCAAACGAAATATATTACCATCTCGAATATAAATTATACGAAATAGTTTCATTATGGTATTAAGTACTTCACATACCACGTAAGCAGAAGTAAAATTCTTTCACTCTCAGATTCACAATTCGAGCTTGTACCACCAATGTTGACAATATCCTACAAGATTTCAATTAACAATTACTTACGAAAAAGTGAAATGATAACAATTTCTTACGAACTATCAAATTACATTCTCACTCCTGTTAACATACTTGTAAGGAGTAAGAACATCGTAATATATAAGAATGACAATAAATCCAAAAAGTAAATAGTTGTCTTAGTGCCATCAACTAACGTATATAATAGTGAGCTTCCACCTTACGAATTTTTTTTTTGTTATCATGAGTGAAATTTCCGTAATTAGTTTTTATATAAGAATGGTAATATACTATAAATTTAAGTACTTGTCTTATTTGTAGTACCAAAATATTGAACTTCCACCTTGTGAAAGTAATAAAAAAATTTATTACCATGAGTGAAATTTTCGTAATTAGAAATTATATAAGAATGACAATAAACCATAAATTAAGTACTTGTCTTCGTGCCATCAACTATTGTAGAAGTGAACTTCCACCTTACGAAAGTAATAATTTTTTTTTATTATGAGTGAAATTTTCGTAAGTAGAAGAAAATCACAAAAAATAAGCACAATCTTTAGTACTGAAAAAGTTTATATCAGTATGCATAATTTTCAAATTATTAACATTTAAAATAGTAGGCATATGCGAATGTATATAATTGTTTTAAAATTAACATTTAATTTAGAATATGTAATAAGTACACATATCTAAAAACATGAAAAAAATGAAAATGGGAAATACAAACTCTGATCACAAATGAGAGACAACATTCTTTAATGAGATATATATAATTATAAAATTTATGTAATTGTCTTCATCTTCAAATTAACAAATGTATACTTTGCTCACATAATAAAAAATTTTAGACGGAATTAGGAGTATTGACCTTAATTTTGGCAGAAAAAATGATAGTAACGAAGCAAAGAAAAGCAAAGAAATGATGGACTTTTAATTAAATAGTTGTTTAAGCATCAATTTGTAAAGATAAATTTCTAGGGTTGGAAGATGAATGCATTTTGATGGTTGATATACGTGAATGAATATGAGAGAGATAGGATGCATGAATGTGAGTGAATTGGAGAATAAAATTCGAGGCAATTGAATTTGGATTAATAGGGTTGGAACATGAATGTATTTGGATTCTTGGTATGTGTGAATGAATATGAGAAATATGTGATGAAATGAACCTGGTTATTTCGTAGGAGCCAATGAATTGGGGAAAGATATGTTATTATTAAGGGTATAATAGGAATTATAAATTTAATGAGGATAGTTTAGTCTTCTAACCATTAAAGAGGAAGTTCTCTCTTTTTAGGTAGTAGAGATAGTTATGCAAGGAATGCATACGGTTAGATTGTTGTGTATCAATATGTCATCCATTCATTTTATCAATTTTGATTTCTTCAATGGCTAAACGGAAGGATAAATGATATTAATGTGACACCCCGCCTAATTAAATACCGGGGGATCCCTCCTTTATTAAATTAAATCAAGGTAAACAGTTGGTTCATTCTCAGCATCACTGTCGATAAAAATATATTTTCCAATTTAACACCCTAAGTAATTAAGCTAAGTGTCAAAAATCATTTTTCAGACATGCTAACCAAATTTTATTTAAAGAAAAACATTTATTCTATTAACAACATTCAAATAGTAAGAATCACACCATATTAAATTCTGCAACATAAACCAATTAATATAATACATTCGTCAGTCGAATGTCAACATATGAAATCTAAAGTCATACATCCAAACTGAATAAATCCCATAGTAACAATCTGGAAATAGCTGAAATACAAATGTCCCAATAACAAAGAAATAATGGAAAGGGCTACACATGCCCAACTAAATGAAAGTACTAAGAGTGGATCCGAATGGACGAAGTCGTCTAATCAAGAGACCTGCAACTCCCACCTAAGCTGCAGCGCGTTCCTTCCAAGAGATCCTAAGCAAGACGCCCCTGTGGCTGGGCACCTGTAATACATACATATATATACAAGAGAGAGAGAGAGGGAGAGAGAAAAAAACGGGTCAGAGCCCGAAAGTGTGTTTGATTTAAAAAATACGTTTAACAAGTATTTAAATTGATACAGGCCAATGCAACAACATATTAGTGCGACACTCTCTTGAGAAATTCTCACCTCTCTTCTAATGTGCACTCCTATCGCACTAACCCTCCTAATGGTTTATCTCATAATATAACACGCTATCTTTCCCCAATGATTTAACTTATCTTAGGCATTTCGTAGGAGTCAAAATTTATCGATACAATTGTTTGAAAAGAATATTTCAAGTAATAACCAAAGTTCTCATTTTAACTTTATTAGTCAATAAAGTTTTCCAGTGTCATATTATACTTTCTCAAAACAAGTATTTACAATTTGAGTCATCAACCATATCCTACATATCAATTCACAGTAGGTAGTTCCAAATTTCAGAATTCCATATATATATATTAACTACTCGTATAATATATATATATAATAACAGCACCCCAAATAAACTATGGTGCGGGCATACTCTACTATCCAGAAACCCATATCACTCATATTAAGGGGAATACAATCGGAATCACTCTCGAATTGTATTAACATAAATACACAAACAATATTGAGGCGAAGCATAGATTCCAAGTCTCTAAGAGGATGGCACATGCCTGCGTCTCTTAGGACCGTCTGAACTATCACGTCGATAGCATGTACCAAGGATATCTATCTTCTAGGGTACAAGTCAATATCCCCCATAAAGGTCCCATCGAGATAAGACTTGTCCCAGCGCGGTAACCTCAGGGATAGCAAGTAGCGTGGGCATGATTTTCACATGTAAATAATATATGTACACACAATCATATAAATATACCACCTTTATCATATTAATGTAGGTTCTTATCGTCACCCATAAATTACAACACGTATCCTTAATTTCACATTATTAGTATTTACGTATAAGGTTGCATCTCTAACCTTAACTCGAAGGGTTTTCTCACTTAATACGTGACATTCGTTGACTCTATCCTTCCAAGTAGGAAATTCAGTAGGTATACCTCTATTTACTATCGTAGCTATTCGACGTAATCTCTCACTTGAAATACTTAGTTTCATCGTTCATTATATAATTATCCCAAAAACAAGATTCTCGTCTTATAATAAAGTTCCCAACACTTATTCATATGTTCTACTGGTCTTTCCTATCTCCCAAAGCATTTCATTAAGAATACCCAAGAATTATTTCACGATAAATTTAATTTAACTAATTAAACAAGGGAAATAAGAGTCTGCCAGGAGGGGTCGATCGAAGCTCTAGGCTCGATCGATCGATCAAGCAGGTCTGGGAAAAATTCTGCAGAATGCAGTTACGGGTTTCATCACCAAAATTACACCAAATCCATATTTTCGAGTTCCAATCGTCCCAGAATTCTACTACTAACATTATAACAATATACTAGATGATTATAACGTAAGGCATGTACATATTCATCATCTAAACATGGATTTTCAACCTAAAATTATATCCAATTATCAAGAACCCTAAAATTTTCTTAAACAGTTTTCTAACAAATCTTTCTCCAAAATTTCTTTCTTATGATCATCAAAATTTCGTGGTTTATTTCCTCTACATGTCAAGGGTTTCCAGAATCAACATATAAATCAATACTACATGGGTTCTCCTATCATAAATTGGGTTTTCTTCCATAGATTTCATCACAAATCATTCCTAAACTAATATGAAGATTGCACCAACGAAAATAGCAAGTTAAACACTTGCCTGAGAATTTTGGTATTCTGATTCACAGCTGATTTTGGTATGGCTGCGTTCCTCGTCTCGCGATCTACGCGGTGGTGGTGGCGGCGGTGCAAGCCGGTGACTTTTTGGCCTTGAATTGCCTTGGAGCTCTCTCCTCTCTTCTCCAATAGCCGTCACTTGATTTCTGGATATTCTAACCCTAAAAGGCTAACCTAAATGGCTGATATAGGTTGTTGAATTTCGTGGGTTTAATTACCCAATTATGTAAAATGACTAAAATGCCCTCCCGGGGTACTAATTAGGCCTAAAAATGCCCCGAGACCCAAACTACACCCCCGGGTACACTTTTCTGACTATCTCGACCCTTCCGAACGCGTTGGCGTACTCAAAACGACCATACGAACAACTTATAAAATATTCACTTTTTATTTAACAAAATTAGTCCTGACGTGACACGGGCATGTCCCGACTTAAATTTCCGAAATAGTCATTTAATTCACTCATGACAACATTATAAAAATAAATCTCATATATTACTATACTCATCCAGTAATATGCAACCAATAACAAATTTCCAATAATTACTAACTTTCGTCACGCTAGTAAATATTCAAAGCAACATTCCGGATTAAAATTAAATTAATTTATCTCAATTAAATTTAATAAATCCCATAATTTTAAAAGCTATAAAAATATGGGGTATTACATACTTCCCCCCTAATAACTGAATTTTTAATTTAATAAATCCCATAATTTTAAAAGCTATAAAAATACGGGGTATTACAATTAATACCCCTATGATAACTTTGCATCATTAATGCCTATTTATACCTCCAATCTACCGTATTAGAGATATATAGCATGTAACCCGCACGATCTGCGGGGTATTATAATATTTTGTAAAAATATATAAATAATTAAAAAATAATCAATTTTAAAAAACGCTGTATACTAAGACTATTTAGTGGGAAAAATTAATTAAAATTTTAACTATATAATGATATAGGTAATTTTGTAATAATATAACAATTGAGAAAAAACCTCAATTTTATCTCGAGTTGTATGTGCATAGATGAATAAATAGAGAATATGAAAAAAAAGGTTCACACGATTACCTTGCCGATCCCAAGCACCAATCAAAATGAAAATACAAACCCAAATACATGGCCAGCGAAAAATGATATCAAATTACACATCAAACCCAAAAAAGAGATTAAAAAAAAACAGCACTTTAAATATGCATTTAACTCCAAAATATGAGTTTTTAGACTGAAAATTTGTGTTTACAAAACTATGATAAAAATACTTATAACATGTTTTTTTAAAATTACACGCAAGGAGAAAGAACTAACGAAACATTTTTCCAACCCATAAAGCTATATGGGGGTAACATATCATTTAAAAAAAATCAATTGTGTATAAACCTTCTATACATAGTTTTTGACTGTGTAAAACACTTACCCGAATTTACAACATATAAATAAACCTTCATATAGTACACCTCTATTAATCAAGATTCTTCCGTGATGAAATAATTGTCTGATAAGAAAGATTCTTTAATCTCCCACTCTTGTTTTTATTCTTATATTGTCTTCCTCTCCCACTTATCGTCCCCCCCTCTCTTATTCAATAACAATATATGAACTGAAGCATGATAATAAGCAACAATAAATCTAGAACACATAGATAAACATATATATAATAAATCATCTCAGTTTTTCATTTATCTTCCTAACGGGTGGATTGGATCATAAAACTGAAACTAAATTAAGCATTATATATATGTCTCAAATAAACAATATCGGTATCTAACTCAACGTACATGCACAGTTCATGAGAAAAATAGAACCATCTAAGTATAAATTTACTATCTAAGCTTGAGGAAAAAACAAAATTCAAAGAAGAAATCCATAGATTCATATTATACATCCAATGTAAGATATAACGGAACAAAAAATGACGGTTATAACTAATCTATAAAAATACATAAAAATCCATAAATTTTTATCTGTATAGATATCTATACCTATAGAGATAATAATAGATATAACGAATTAGAAAAACTACTTTTAACTATACACACAATACAAATATAATGAATATAAAAGATACATGTTAAAAACCAATAAACATGAATAAATCCCTAGATTCATATTTTTTACAGTTAACGATATTTTTTGTATGGACAGTGGAATAGAGAGAATGAAAATCACGCAATACATAATTAAAATAACGGAATACACAATCAAAATCAAAATTGCGCAATGTAAAGAATCAACATACCGTGAAAGAGAAATAGACAGAGAGAGAGGCGATACTTTTTCATCTGAGAGTCGTGAGTGAGAATGGGGGGAAATTTTAGGTCAGCTTGTTTGGGAAGATAAATGTCGTAGGTCTTTCATTTTTGGTGTGCGTTATAAAAATTTTGCCTTCTATATTTCAATTCTAAAATTATAAAATAAATTAGTAACAAAAATATTATATTACTAATGGTAAATTATTGCAAGAATTAGTAACATATTATATTATTAGTAATTAAAAAATTAGTCTATTACTAAAAGCTTGTTTTAGTGTAGTGTTCCATAACTTTCCTTGAGGGAACTGAGAATGATGTTGTTTTCTAACAATACATTCTTCACAAACTTGAGAAGGAATAGTAATTTGAGGGAGGCCTGTCACCATATCTTTATGTTGGAGAGCCTTTAATCCGTTAAAATTAAAGTGACCATAGCGAAAATGCCAAAGCCATGAGGGATCCTTTACTTTACCCATCAAGCAAGGCTGAGATGTTTTTATCTTCAAAGGAAATAACCTATTTGAACTCATTTGAACAATAACAATTGTTCCTCTTGAAGGATCATAAATCTCATAAGCACCTTTTTGAATAGTTATCACATAATCAGTTTCTTGGAACTGACCAGCACTTAATAAATTACTTCTCAAGCCAGGGCATAAAAAACATTGAAAATTGTTTCTACAAAATCATTCTTGGTTCTAGTATTAATATCATATTTGCCCATTACTTTCGCAGTAGAACAATCACCAAAACTCACAGTAGAATGAAATCCTTCATTTAATCAGAAAAAAAAGACTTACTTCCACACATGTGGTTGATGCAGCCTGTATCCAAATACCAAATATCTGATTGGAGTCCTCATTGACATGATAAGCCATCATCAAGGTCTCTGATTCATTATTTTCAGCTATAAAATTCAATTTCTCCATTTTTTCTTTGTCGTTTGGCAGTTTGGTATAACATTCAGATTGGTAATGACCAAACTTATGGCACCTATAGCACTTTATTTTGGATTTGTTAACTTGTTGATCGTGTCCTCTATAATTTGAGTGACTTTCATTAGCTTTGTAATTCTGATATTGTCTGTGTCCATCTCTATTTACTCAACCTCCCATTCCTCTCCTTCTCCCTCTCCCTCTCCCTCCACCCCTTCCTCTCAAATTCGAGGATTGAGCAAAGGTATAAGCCTTTAGAGCTTGAACATCAGTAGTTGAATTTCAATTTTCATCTTTTGTTCATGAACCGGTAAAGATCTTTGGAGTTCATCAAATGAAAGCTCGTCTATATTTTTGGATTCTTCAATTGAGCATACCACATAATCATATTTTGGGACAAATGAACGTAAAATAATAGTCACATTCTCCATCTTTCACCATGGAATCTCATCTTGTTGACTATCCCCGTTGTTATTACAGAATAATCAGCAATAGACTCACCATCTTTCATCTCAGTATATCAAAATCCCTTCTCAAGGCTTAAAGTTGTGCATGCTTCACTCTAGAAGAGCCTTGGTATTTCTTCTTCATTGAATCCCAGATCTGTTTGCAAGTATCCTTTTGGAGAATAATCACCAAAATAGAACAATAATTACTTGAAATAGATAATTTTTTGCCTTGAGATCCTTTAGTCTCCGTTCTTCCGATTTCTTTTGTTGAGCTTCTGTCAACACTTTTCCACTGGCTGGTTCAGTCACACCGGTTTCCACAATGGTCCAATACTCCTTGGATCGCAGAAAATTTTCCATTAACATGCTCCAATGATCATAGTGACCATTAAAGCGAGGAATTGCGGGTTGAACATAGTTTTCGCTGGACTATTTCTTGGTTGCTACTGCAATCAAAAGGTGCTGCTTTTCCTTTGTGGCTCTAATACCACTGATACAGAGTAAAAGAAAAGAAAACATATGCCGCTTGTAAAGCTCTGAATTATTCATTTGATAAAATAATGGCCTATAAATAGGCAATACATGTAGAATGAAACTCAAAACAACTAAGTCTACCACACCAAGGAATTAACCTCAACTCCTATAAACTAGGCAAAGAAAAAACTATTTTCTTGTAACCACTAAACAAATGACTAAGAACTCGATCAAGTAACAAACATCCAAAACAAATAATGGAAATAAATAAGTGAATAATATTAAAAATAAATCACTAACATTTTAGGCCTCATGGCTATATGAGGGAACCTTGGGTTAGCTCGAAATGCTAGTAAGTTTGAAGGCATTAAAGTTCAAAAAGATATTATCATCAAGAACTCGATGAAATATGTATGGTCAGTCACGAGGTTGGTTGCTAAGCCTCTGAAGTTGAGTTCCGTGGAGCGTAATACTTTTTCAGCTCCTTAAATTATGGGTCCTCATAGGTCAAAACTGAAAGCATTATGACTGTATGAAGTTCTCCATGTATATCAGATCAATTAGTTAACAATACTTTGTAAAATAATGTACAAAATTATATGATGAATTTACTGTTAATTAAATATTCATTATTTAATAGTGCAGAGCGAATAATATTATAAGCAAACATTATTATTATTATTATCAACTTGTTAAGCTAAATTAGTGTTCTGATTGATAATTACATTGATAGAGTAAATAAGTGAATAATGTTAAGCTTCCAAATAAATAAGTGAATAATGTTTACTTAACAAGTAAATTAATGTTTGCCATCTTCTCCCTGTCAAGCCGTTGAGTGTGAGTGCTTGACAGGGGAGAAGATGGCAGTTGCCAATATTCCCACATGTGATATTTAAAAATGAAAAATCTAATCCCAATGAAATATCTATGAGATAAATGTGCATACGTTAAGAACAAAGATAGGAAAGCATTAGATTTAGTAACATTTGACAACCAATAGAATTTTCTTGAGACTAGTGTACTACAAGTTGAATATTAGTAGTGAACTTGCTCACAGATCCATTTGGATTACATCCTAAGCTTAGTGAAACATGTATACGTCCCTACAAACTTTTTCGTTGTTTGAACGATCATATGTCACACCTAATACAGTATTAATATTGTATATATCTGCATTGAGTTGGAGATGAGACAACATTAAACAGTTCGTAACAAATTACTATTTGATATGGTGCACATAACCATCATATGTAAAGCTTGAGTTTTAGGAAATATATTGAGATGCTATCTTGACATGACTTATGGTGCCTTGTATGTGAACTTTCCATTTTAGATTATGAAAAATGGAATACTTACACTACACCAGGAATGAAAAGGCTAATTGACTAATTCAGTGAAGAAAATTGGTATTATCTTAGGAAAAGGGATTAGTGACCATGTTACAAGCATTGATTTATAATTATTTTTAATCGATATATTTGACAAAGAGCACATTAACTAATGAATGAATGACTACGATGCAAAATCAATATCTGTTGAAACTAAGCATCATGGATATGTTATAGACATCTAACATTAGGTGTAGTTAAAGCACTTTTTATTGGAAGTCCAAAAATATGGCTGTAAAACTGAATTTGTATGCAGCATCATATAATAAGTAACTAACATTATTATAATCAATGTTTTCTATCCCATCATTATCATTAGTTTGAAACAAAAAAAAGGTGATAATTCAAATTAAAAAACATATCAATATCATCAATGTTTTCTATCCCATCATTATATGGTATAGATTAGAGAGAGAGTATTGGGTAAATTGTTGAGTGAACGATTCAAAATTTTCGAGCCCGTAGTCTTCCAGGTTCAAGGGAGCACTGGATATTAGTTGCTCATTGTCCGAAAGGGCATAGTCTTGTTCATTAATTTCCTATTGACTTTGTTCTTGAGTTTCCTCGTCTGGTAGTTGTTGGTGTGGCTCAGGTGGTTGGGCATTCTCCCAGTTGGTAAAGTCAGTAAGAAAAGCGTCCATGGGATGAGCAATGTTGTCTGCCCCAACACTCTAAATATAATTATTCGGTAGGGGTTGAAGTGTTGCGCTAAAGCAAGACTGTCTCTAGCGACCAAGACGATAAAACTCATTCGGGAATTTTATCAAACACTTGGTGTGCAGAAAACACCTAAGACCTTGTTCTGAAAATGAACTAATGAGTAAACTCCCAATCAATTCAACCAAACATCAATGAAGAGACAACAAGAACATACAAGCAATCATCAAAGCAAAATAACAACGATATACCGTGGTTCACCCAAATTTAGGCTACATCCACTAAGAAGGATTTCTTCTTTCTATAGATAAATGGAGGAACCCAAAGGTTATACACACACACACAATTTATCTCTCTTAGAAAGTCACTCACAACCTCACAATAACTCACCTCTCAAATGGAGCTCTACCTCTCTTTAGCTTTGATAACTCTCAAAATAGCTCTCAAACTTGTCATCTGAGCCAAAAATGGCAAATTTGTAAATAAACCAAAACTGAAAAAATAGGAGAGCCAAAACCAACAAACTCCACCTTAGAGATCCTGACGATCCAACCAATCTCTAGAATGTTAAAATTGAACCCGCTTGAAGACTGTCCCACCATCTACCAAGCTAATGCGATTCCCCCAGACGATCCTCACGATCCAACCGAACTCGGAATGCAAACATCAAATCCTCTCGAAGATCATCCCGACATCTAATAAGCCAATACGCTCCACCCGATGCTAAGCCACCTCAAACTTCAACCATGCAGTGAGATACCGCAAGTCTTCACTCCAAGACTCCAAACGACTCCACCCGCCGAGGAACCAAGTTCTAAACTAAGAACTCTCCATCTCATGCATATGAATGCTTCCCATGTAACCATACGGTGAATCTCTCTCCTCGTGTAACCCGGTGAGTACACCCCCACACAATACATATAGCATACACCCTCTTTATACAAAACATTCAAACACATCAACACCATCTTCCACCTTGAGAAATAACCACGGATGAGAGGAAAAATTCCTCACCTCCCACACCCTCCAAATCTCACCCTCAAAAGATGTACCAAGTCTTTGTCATGAAGAACTACCGTTTGCCAATGCTCGCAAATAATAACTCATCGGCCTTCCTTGAACTAGCTACACACACCTCGAATCCATCACGGTCCTACACCTCCTCGATTTGAATCGGCCAATGCATGTGTGCAACTAAACCGGGTCAACATCACCCGTTGGCCCTGGAGGGGGACTTCGATCCATCCCCTCCACTAGTAGGTATTATCTCATCGCTATCATCTAGTCTCGAAAAGCTAGCACTCAATGTCTCCTCTTTGTTCACAAACAAGACGTGCCTCCAACGTTCGATCACTTGTGCACACCGCTTCCCCATCTTTCTCGAAATCTGATTTAGACGATACAACCCCTCTCTCTCCTCTCCATCCCCTCGCTAGGACCATACAACCGCGTGTGACTTTCAAGACTCCACCCGCCACCGACACACGGCAACCCTTTGAATCCAAACGACTAATGGATATAAAATTCTTTCGCAACTTTGGGACAGAAGCCACACCACCCAAAGTGCGCTCCACCCCATCGAACATCTTGAGTTTCACCGTCCCGACACCCTCAACGGCAACCTTCTCTCCGTTAGCCAAAGACATGGAACCTTTTCCATTTTCTGTGAAAGTCTCAAAATATTCCCTCTTGGAGCAAACGTGATCCGACGATCCCGAATCTAATATCCAATCATCTTGGGAAAGAGAGTTAACCTTGGAGATTGTGAGAAGTTCTCCAAGTTCATCATCATAATTCGCACTCGCTACCGTTGCCCTCTAGAAATCAACCTTGCCCTTAACCTTGTCATTCCACAAAGGAGATTCTCGGATCATATGACCCCATTCCCGGCACTTGTAGCATTTCGGCCTTTAACACCAACACCTCTCGATCTAGACCTACTACCGTCATTAAATCCCTGGTTGGAGTTCCTCCCGCCATTTTGCCCACCTCCGTCTCTCGTCGTAAGGCCTTCATTATGGGAATACCCATCACCTCCACCTTCCTTCTTTCTCATCGTGACATGAGATTGAATATCTTGCACAACCTCGTTGCACCGGAGCGTAGACTTCCCAAATATGAGAGTGGTCACAAAATGCTCGTATGAATCGGGTAATGATGGAAGCAACAACAATGCTCGATCCTCATCAATGGATTGAACGTCTATCCGGTTCAAGTCATTTATCAAGGCATTAAAAATGTTGATATGCTTCATCATATCCTCACCCTCCTTCATCTCAAGCTTGAAGAGTTTCTTCTTGAGGAATAGTTTATTTGACAACGACTTTCCCAAATAAATCTCTTCTAGCTTATCCCATATGCCTTTAGCCATGGTCTCCGTTATCACATTATTTAACACATCATCCGTGATAAGCATCTCAATACACGAAGCAGATACATGTCAATCCACTTGGCATCGGTCATACCTACCGATCGTCCCTCTACCCCCAATAATGCTAATTGCAACCTCTGTTGGATAAGAACGCCTCGCATTTGTCTTTGCCATAACCCAAAATTGATCTTCTCATCAAAAGACTTTATGTCCATTTTCATTGAGCCACTCGATCCATAACTCGAATCCCATATCTTAGAGCCTCCACTCGTAGAGGTTGATTCTCGAGTACTCTCCACATTTTCTGCCATTTGGAACAAAACAAAAGATATGTCAAAATTGCCAAAATTGATTCAACCTCGAACCAAAATACCGAGCAAACAATGCAACCAAATCTCTGATACCACTTGTTGCGCTAAAGCAAGACTATCTCTAGCGATCAAAACGATAAAACTCACTCGAGAATTTTATCAAACACTTGGTGTACGAAAAACACCCAAGACCTTGTTCCGAAAATGAACTAATGAGTAAACTCCCAATCAGTTCAACCAAACATAAATGAAGAGACAACAAGAGCATACAAGCAATCATCAAAGCAAAACAACAACGATATACCGTGGTTCACCCAAATTTGGGCTACATCCACCAAGGAGGATTTCTTCTTTCTATAGATAAATGGAGGAACCCAAAGGTTATACACACACATAATTTATCTCTCTTAGAAAGTCACTCACAACCTCACAAGAACTCACCTCTCAAATGGAGCTCTACCTCTCTTTAGCTTTGATAACTCTCAAAATAGCTCTCAAACTTGTCATCTCCCAAAACCTAGAAATAACACTTGTATTTAAGATTTGAGCCAAAATGGCAAATTTGTAAATAAACCAAAACTGAAAAAATAGGAGAGCCAAAACCAACATAAAGCAATGTTATAAATGGGTCGGATGGCTGGGCATAAGCTGCCACCCTTATGGGTGATGTTACGAGTGGGCTTATTATTGTTATTAGAAATGGGTTGGATGGTTGTTGGGCATAAGCTTCCACACTTATTGGTGATGTTACAAGTTCATCATTATTCTGCGTTAGTGGCTCCGATGGTTGTTCATCCTCTTGTGGATCAATATTCCCTTTGATCCGACAAAGAATGTACTCCCTGTGAGATGGTAAAACGAACTCAGTCATTCTCCACCTTTTGTTGTGTCTGGAGCCTTCGTTGTGATATCGCAGTTTTCGTTTCTCTCGCCCATTATTCATCTTGTGGATTTGTTGACCTTTCAAGGTGCCCTTCCCCTTGCCAACGGTTCTTTAGATTTTACTTCCCTTTTGAGAATGCATCTGCAAGCAAGTGAAGAAATAGAGGCTTTTGTTGTTGTTATTGCACCCCTAAAATATGGCATGTTGTTCCTCCTCATCGTACAGGTTCCTTTCCCTCACAAGATTTTGGAGGACATGATCTTTTAGGTGGCCCCGAGTGGTCTTTTGGGAAAGCAACGTATATATTTCTTCATCACTGGGGTGAAACCGAAACCCCAGTGGAGGATTGAATGCCAAACCCCCCATAGATGATGAACAAGGATCAACGGTGTTCATGAGTTTTTTCGATAAAAACAAGCAGAGAAAGAGACGGGTGATGGGAAGCAAGAAACGACTTGACAGGCTCAAGTGGAGTGCACTAGTTGGAGTTTGTTTGTGATCCATGGTTGATGATTAGGTATATTTATAGGGCATAGAGGACGTTGAAGTTGTTTGTGACTCTATTGAGTTAGAGTTATAGGGCATAAGGGATGCTGAAGTTGCTTGGGTAACGAGGGAGGAGGGAAGGTTACTAGAATCTCACTTGATCAGATACCATAAGCTTTGGGACTCCTATTAAATCAAACTCTACCACCAGATGTCATAATGTTATTTGACATCAAGAATTCAGATAACTCAATCAAATTAAACAGACATATCTCCTGGCTGAGTCCACTCCCACTCCACTCCGACTCCCAGTTCCAGTCCTAGATGAGGTGAAACATGTTTTAAATAGACGTTACATCGCACCCAGTTACGCTGTGTTGTAGCCATATTGTATATGGTTTTCTTTTTGAATAATTACTTGTTATTTGTTCCTTCCAGGTGCAGGAATAAATAATATGAAGGATTGTAATTTCATTTAATTCATTATAACCTTTTTATTATTTATTTATTTTTTAAACACAATTTCAATGGATAATACCGAATGCTAAAAATTATAAGTAATAAAATAAGTTAAAAATTACACGTAACCGATTGTTATAAATGTAAGAAGGAACAAGAGATGGGATCCAGGGCTATAAATTGGATTGGGTGAGCCGGGCTTGAGGTTGCTCAGGCTCGGCCCGAACTACCTTATCCATGCTCAAACCTGAGCTCGGTCTGAACTAATTTGTCCCATTTAAGCCTGAACTCAGCTCATAAATATTATGGGTTTCGGGCCCGATTTCAATTTTTTTGTTAAAAAAGTTTGAATTAGTGTTTTTTTCCTAGTATTTTCATCATGGAGAAAATGTAGACACTAAAATCTAATCGATATATCATAAAATAAATAGAGAATTAAGGTCAAGGTCATTGTTGACGCAAAAATTCTCCATCTACGAGGACCAATCAGAAAAGGACACATGTCATCCTACGTGGCAATATTTATACTTATTCGGCACCCGAGGAGAGTTAGTCGGCACCCGAGGAGAGTTGGTCGGCACCCGATGGGAGTTAGTCGGCACCTGAGGAGAGTTGGTCGGCATACCAACCAACACATAGCATACCAGACAACTCAAGGAAGACCAACCACCATAGAAGGCCAACAGTTATATTCATTGTATATAGATATAAATGTCTGAATGTATAAAGACATTGTATCTCTTTAACTCTCATCACTATAAATACATGTATTCCCTTAGCCAAAGAGGACAACTAAGAGACACCATACACAAGATACACACTTTTTCTCTCTCTACACCGTGTTGTACTATTGTAAACCCCTGGGAATAAAATAACAGTGGACGTAGGCTTTATTCATAGCCGAACCACTTTAAAAACCTTTGTCTCTTATGTGTTTGATGTGATCACCGTTTCATCTTCAATCATCATCTTCATACCTTCATTTTTATCTGTTGTTGATGCCGATAAGATAACATAGATGCTATTTCTAGTCATCAATAGATTGGCGCCGTCTGTGGGAATGTGTTACAAGCATTATTCTCCATCAAAAGCTAAGTTTTTTTATTTTCTCTATGTATAATCAATTATATATTATGCATACATATTTGGATTCAATCATGATTTTTATGTTTATATACATAAATTAATTGTCCAATTTTTATCTGCAAAATATTGCATATTATGATTTTAAAATCATAACTGTTAGATTTATTCTTATTTAGAAATCTGAAAAATAGTGGATTTCATAAATCATAACTTTTTGCTTGATTCTCAAGTTTCAATTTTATATCATGGAATAAATATTTTAAATGATTACATATACCAATATATATGACGGT
This sequence comes from Sambucus nigra, assembly GCA_949130495.1. NCBI lineage: Eukaryota > Viridiplantae > Streptophyta > Magnoliopsida > Dipsacales > Adoxaceae > Sambucus > Sambucus nigra. Next base: position 56,815,016 of record OX422214.1, read on the forward strand.
GGTAAGATTTGATAATTTTCATTGATAATTTTCATTATAAATTTTGTAAGATCTTTGATGTCTATTCAAATTCCCATCATATCTTTAATCAAAGAATGGGAAAAGGTTAAAGACAATAAAAAGTTTTCTCATGGAAATCATGACCCAGATCTATTTTCTCTCTCTCTTCAAGTTTGAGTCTCTTTGCATTCATTTTTATGAGCTATATACTTAATTTGGTTCGCATGCCATCCAGGTCAATAAAGTCTCATTGATTGATTTTGATATAAATTTGATAATAGTTTCGATCATTCATCATATTTTTATCTATGCAAATGGGGAATAGGAAGGGATCAATATAAAAAATAATTTTCTCTCACCGGAAAAATCATTACCCACCTCTTGTAAAAGAGGATCAGTAAAACAATCATTACCATATCAAGACTCTGGGGATAAATTTGATATGTTGGCCCCTCGTTCATCACAGGGTTTCTTTATCGAAATCACACGATCTAGTGGATTAGATAATTATTCATTTAATTAACATTCTTAATGCTTAAATTTTACATCGAATGTTATTTTTCGGATCTAAGGATTCGAGATATTCTGGTCAGCCGTCCATATTATTGGTCGGCATCATCTTGGGCCATCTTTTATTAAAGGGAAGCTTAACCATACCATTTTTGTTTTTCGGAGAAAAGATGTGAAGATCCATCAGCAACGTTGAAATAATTTTATCCAACTACGAGGTATCGTATTGTTGGTCGGAGACTCATATTGTAGCTCGGTGAAACCAATTGCAGGTCGACGATCATCTACTTCTTGATCGACGACATCTCAGTCTTGTTCGAAGGGTCCAATTTACTGGTCGACAACTATCCAACCATCCATTTCTTAGTCGGCGACATCTAATGTTGTTCGGTGACCATCCAATAGCTGGTCGGCAATATCAATGCACCATTTTTGTTGATCGGTGAAATCGCTCTGCTGGTCGGAGACCATTTGCTTCTTGGTCAGCACCATATATTCTACAACCTGAGACGTCCCCAAATGTTGATCAGCAGCAGTAGAATCTTGGGGGCTCGGGTAGCTTATTAAAATTCCATAGGGACGAGATTCAATCCCGACGAAAGCTCATCCATAATCTTAAACCTCTGGAAACTATTATTGCTCGACTTCAGGCAATTTTGCCTCGACATATAAGCCAACATGTATTATTTCATTTTTTAAAATTAATATTTGTATTTCTCAAGCATATACATATCATATGTTGATTGGATGAGTAAATTATTCTCATGACTAATCAATTCAGTCTACACATATGGTAGAGCAAGTTATTAATTTTTACAGGTACAAGATTCAACTCCGACGAATGCTCGAAAACAATCTTAAACTTTTGGAAACTATTATCATTGCTCAGCATTATGAAATTTCACCTCAGGAAGGAACTATATATTTTATTATTGCTCTGATATATGCTCAAGCACGAATTATTCTATATATCCGTTCGGATTCATATTCTATATTCATCTCATCATGGAGCTCGACGAAATACTTATTATCATATTCAGCTCCGAGGAGAACTATAAAATTTATTATATTTCACCCCCAACGGATAGTTGGTCGGGGTAATTCTTATTTATATTCAGGCTCAGCAAAGTTCTCGGTCATATTCTTATATTGTGAAAAATATTATCCTTATTCGGCATTATGCAATTTTGCCTCGACAGATCACCAAGACAGTTTATCATTATTCTAAATCATTCTTTATGTCTATGCATATTTTATATTTATCTCAGCATGGAGCTCGGAAAATTTCTTCTCTCTCTATATATTCAGCTTCAAGGACATCTCCAGCATTTATTATATCTTATTCCCAACAATTTGTTGAGGAGGTCTCTAGCATTTATTATATTTTATTCCCAACAATCTGTTGGTCAGCGCCGAGGAAGTCTCTAGTATTTATTATCAAGTACCACCAACTACGGTTGGTCGGACAAATGTTTACCATCAACTACGGTTGGTCGGTACCTCCAACTACGGTTGGTTAGGCTATTTTTATCATCAATTAAGGTTGTTCGGTACCTCCAACTACGGTTGGTTGGGTTATTTTTACCATCAACTACGGTTGTTCGGTACCTCCAACTACGGTTGGTTGGGTTATTTTTACCATCGACTACGGTTGTTCGGTACCTCTAACTACGGTTGGTTGGGCTATTTTTACCATCAACTACGGTTGGTTGGTACCTCCAACTACGGTTGGTTGGGCTATGTTTACCATCAACTATGGTTGTTCGGTACCTCCAACTACGGTTGGTTGGGCTATTTTTACCACCAACTCCGGTTGGTCGGGCATCTATTACCACCAACTATGGTTGGTCGATCATCTATCACCACCAACTCCGATTAGTCGGTCAATCAGCAAATAACAACTCCGGTTGGTCGGACAGCAGATAGCAGGAGGAGCAAGTTTCATTATCTATGCAAAATAGGACAATTTGTCCTTCTACATATATATATATTCATCAGCAAACAACGAGGAAAGCATCTTACAAGTTTCATTATCTATGCAAAATAGGACAATTTGTCCTTCTACATATATATATTCATCAGCAAACAACGAGGAAAGCATTTTACAGAATATTTCCAAGAAAATGAAAATGCAAACATGAAAAGATCTCAGGGAACATTTCCTCGGCTTTATTTTTCTAGCAAGACCCACATACTCCAAGGCCAAGAAAGCATTCAAAGTTCATATTCCACACTTGGGGGCTTCTATTACAGATATAGTTGTTCATTCGGTGGCATATTCTTATAACATCATACAGTCGAGCATTAAATTCAACTCCACAAACTTACACGGTCGGGGCCCCGACCAATCATCATTCAGGAGTTATTTTTCTTGCTCAGGAATTAGTTTTGATATTGAAGTTCAGGAGGTATATTGAAGTTCAGGAGGCATATTGAAGTTCATGAGGCATATTCAGGAGTTATTATGCACATTCAGGAGTCAGATTCAGCATCTACATCATTGAGATCTTTACTACTACTATCCCGACTAATATTAAAGAAGAAGTTGTATGAAACGTTTCAAAGTCCACCACTAGCTTGGTACTAATCATATTGAAGAGTTGGGTTCAAAAGATAGTATGTTACTCGACAAAGTATTCAGAGGAGCATAAATCAGAAAAATTAAGCACGTGAAGTTAGCACTCAGTTGCTCGGAGGCAGTTTGTCGGCTAGCAAGCCAATCAATGTACTTGAAGATTATGACAAGCTACAAGCTGCATACTATGGCATGGATGCATCCAAATTCCCAGGGGTGATACATAGCACACGTTCGCTTGACGAACAGAGTTCCTTAAAAGAAAGATTAGCAACCATTGATCAGCTTGCATTATATGTCGTCCAGGAGATAATGCACTTTATGTTAAACAAATCAAGAAGGAAGATCAAGAATTTCACGAGCACCGAGTAACACGGCAGAATAAATACTCCATCCTTTCAGTGAACCATCAAGCATGGAGCATTGGGGACTTCTGTTGACGCAAAAATTCTCCATCTACGAGGACCAATCAGAAAAGGACACAAGTCATCCTACGTGGCAATATTTATACTTATTCGGCACTCGAAGAGAGTTGGTCGGCACCCGAGGAGAGTTGGTCGGCACCCGATGGGAGTTAGTCGGTACCCGAGGAGAGTTGGTCGGCATACCAACCAACACATAGCATACCAAGCAACTCAAGGAAAACCAACCACCATAGAAGGCCAACAGCTATATTCATTGTATATAGATATAAATGTCTGAATATATAAAGACATTATATCTCTTTAACTCCCATCACTATAAATACATGTATTCCCTTAGCCAAAGAGGCCAACTAAGAGACACCATATACAAGGTACACATTCTTTCTCTCTCTACACCATGTTGTGCTATTATAAATCCCTGGGAATAAAATAACAGTGGACGTATGCTTTATTCATAGCCGAACCACTTTAAAAACCTTTGTGTCTTATGTGTTTGATGTGATCACCGTTTTATCTTCAATCATCATCTTCATACCTTCATTTTTATCTGTGCATCAACAGTCATGTTCCTTTATATATTTGTATTTTTAGGACAGTGGTTTTCAAGTTTATAAATCTAGTCCCTGTGGTACAATAACGTTTATTTGTGTAATCCCTTTAGAGTTAGGAGTACACAAAACAGGTCATTTCATTTGTTTTAGTTAAAGAGGTATTTATATTTATACCCTTCGTCTATTTATTTCATTTTTTTTGTTCCGCGCCAGCGGCCCCATTGCCAGTGCCGGAGAAGAAGGTTTTTCGCTGGAATAAATATAGTGTTCACCGAAAAAAATAAAGTTTTCATCGATTATTATATGTATGGCCTTGTTTGATAGGATTACCAGTGAATTGGAAAATAAAGTTTATGGTAAAAATATAGCAATATTGTTACATATTTACAAAAATAACTCATTCAAAAATGTATTTACAAAAATATTTCCGTTGGTGAATTCTCTTACTAGAGATGTAAATCCCGCACTGAATGTGCATCTCTTAAGTATGAATTCAAGTTGGTACATTGATTATCTTAGATTAAATGTACTAATTTTAAGCAAATAACAGATAAGAGACTGAACAACTGAAATATGTTTTCTAGAGTCAAATACAAAGACGAGAAAAGATAAATATAACCTAATTTACGTGGTTCGTCCCAAAATGGGGCCTATGCCCATAAGTGTAGTGTAGATTGTATTGGATTAATGGGAAAAAGCCACACTATACCATAATGCCTATTTTGCAACTAATATAATATTTAATTTATAAGTGTTTATAATGCTTAAAATATTACAATGGTTTTGGACACTCACAAAAGTGATAACTATTCAAAACCGTTGCTAAATTTGTGCTTTTTTTCTACGAGAATTTAGAAGTGTTACATATTCCCCCCAAAGTGTAAAGTAACTTGGCGCTGACCTTTTCTCTCCATCATCTCAATTCTCCATCTCACGATAGTCAGCCCCGAAAACCTTCATACGACGTTCGCAAACCCAAAATACTTTCATACTTGATGGTCAAAATCACAAGCCTTTATAGAATAGTCAAAATCACAAGCCTTCATATGATGGACAAAACAAAATCGTAGTTACAATTTTTTTTTCAATCGTATACAAAATGGTAGGAATAAGCTATACAATCTTCATACTGAAAATGTGTTTAATTTTTTTAATCGCAACTGCAATCTTCATACTGAAATCACAAGTATGTTTTTATATTTTATTTTTTTCAATCGTAAAATCAATAGGGCTTTGTTTTAAGATCTTCATACTCAAATTGATGGTTATATGTTTAAGGTAGACAATTTATTTTCATTTTTTCAATCGCCGCGTCGAAGCCTGGATTCAATTCTCCTGTTTCATACACCTAGGGACGAATTTCTATTTTGTGGAGGTATAATGCTCAATCCAAACCTATAGCTCCTGATATGTTTCTTTTTTAATATAATTGATGGTCATATATTTTTTTCAATATACTTAATTTTTTTTCAATATACTTTATGGTTATATATTTTTGTTTTGTTTCAATTCATGTACAATTGGATCAAAAGCAAACTTAGGGCTTTATTTTTTCACTTCTTCTCACAAAGTTGTAATGCTAATCTTCAGACATATTTTTTCATTGGAGACCATCAATTGTCCATATTTATATGCCTATATGTTACATTGCAGACTATCATGGTGTAACAGGGGAATACAAACAACCAAAAAGGAAAATATTTTTTCTTTAAACATATATTATGTTCTAAAAATAAAACAACAAAGAAATGTGATGTGATACAACGTTTTATTGCCTTATATGATGTGATACAATATTTTCAAACATATATTATTTTCCTCTATTAAGTGTATAATGAGGTGTACCACATTGACACGAAGTTCTATCGCCTTTCAGACAATATATATTGGCACATCCCAAAAATGTGAAAGCTTTTAGCCATTGATAACTTGATTTTTATGTATGTGTTGTTGTATTCAAAAGCTTAGTCTCAAAATCCTTGAATACCTACAAAACTTATTAAACAACTTGTATTGTGGTAAGTACAGGTATCAAATCAACTTTCAAGGTGCAGGAATAAATAATGTGAATGATTGTAATTTCATTTAATTCTTTATAACCTTTTTATTATTTATTTTTTAAAAACAATTTTAAGGGATAATACTGAATGCTAAAAATGATAAGTAATAAAATAAGATAAAAAGACATGTATCCGAGTGTTATAAATGTAAGAAGGGATAAGAGATGGGATTACATCGCATGACTAGGGCTGCAAATCGGGCTGGGTGAGTCGGGCTTGAGGTTGCTCAGGCTCGGCCCTAACTACCTTACCCATGCTCAAGCCTCAGCTTGGCCCAAACTAATTTTTCCCATCCAAGCCCGAACTCGGCTCATAAATATTATAGGTTTCAGGCCTGATTTAATTTTTTTGTTAAAAAAGTTTGAATTAGTATTTTTTTTCCTAGTATTTTCATCATGGAGAAAATATACACACTAAAATCTAATTGTTATTTCATAAAATAAAATATATAATTATGAAATGTATTAAATTAAAATAAGGGAAGTAAGAGTGAAAATCTACAAAGGTCTATTTAATTTCATAAATATATAATTAGTTGTTATATTATATAAAATAATTTATCTATTTATTTATATATTCAAAATTCTGGCTTCGGGTTTAATTTGGGCGTTTCAAAGTTTGGCTCAAGCTCGCCTAAAATTCATTCGGTCTTGAAATTTTGTCTCAGGCTCGGTTGGGCTCAAATCAAATAAAGCTCGGCCCAAAAATAACGGGCCAAACAAGCGGGCTTCGGGCTTATCCGACTCAATTTACAGGCCTACGCATGACTAATTACTTTAATTTCCTAATTTATTTATTTGAAATATTTTGAGATAATATTAAATTCTTAATGTAACTCTCGTTACAATTATAAATTAAATAATATCCTTTCAGAAAACTAATTTAAAAATTGCCACCACTCTAAAAAAATTGGATTTATACCCTCTTTAAAAAATCATCGACTAAGATCAATTTATTAAAAATTGTATGAGTCCTTGAATTTCATAATTGTGTTAACACTTCAAATTTAATAACATGATTTGGAAAAACCTATCTGTAGTTCGATTTCAAAAATGATCATTAAATTAAAAATGAAATAATGTATCCTCTCTCGAAGCATAAATTGACATGTGACAGTTCCAAATATACCAACAAATAAATCAATTAATTAATCTAACATTGCACACGATTTCATCCCACCCCTTGAACGAGGTTCTTAGCCAAGTATTCTCATGTTTACATAAATAACCATCAATAAAATTTAAAAAGTGATATAGATTGAAAACGAAAGGAAGAATTACAATACACAAGCCTCCGTCTTCGAATTGATTTCTTGAAATGCATTCAACTTCTTCACATAAATAATGCTAACTCGATTACAATAAAGTAAAATAAATTATCCTAAAAATATTTCAAACCTAAACTATTTTTTGTTTTTGTAATTTTCTGACCCTTTTTTTCTTCCTATAGTGTAAAATGACACTGTAGAAAAATAATTTGCAGTCTAAGATATTGAAATGAGCTGATGCCCCTTTTTTTTTATAAGCCACGAAGTGGGTTTGTTTTGGGAGAGATTTTTGGGATGTTTTTTTTGGCTAAGTCAAAGGTCTATATTGGAAGGAGTCTTGAAAATTAGGATTGAGGCTTTTTTTGCACGTGAATTTTGGTGGACAACACCTCCGGTTTTAAAGGAGGTGGGTTAAGGCAGGTAAAATGGGTTTGGGGGTAGCAAGTCCGGATATAAGTGGGTTCGGGTTCTGGATGGTCAATGCCGAGTTAGGGAGATTTTTTTCATTGGCCGAAGATGGGTCATTGGGTTAAGGCATGTGGGGATAAGGTGGTCGCGGGTCAGTGGTTTTGCTTGTCGGAGTAGGTCCTGTTAGAATTATTTTAAATAATTCTCCATTATGTGCTCCATAATTATATTAATACTAAGAGTAACTTTGGTTAATGAAAGGATACTCATAATACCAAGAGTCAATAGGACTTTTGAGAATCTACCTTATTGGACGGTTGATATTAAGTGACTGTTTGAGATTTAGGTCCTGTCCCTACCTATAAATAGGTGATTGATTTTCATCATTCACGCAGTCTAAAAGACAACATAAAGGAAAGTGAGAGAAATATAAATTCTCAAGAAGAGTAAATTTTGAAATAGTGTTTTGTCTATATAGGGAGATCTAACCGTTGGAATGCATTGAAATTGTATTATGTTCTTGTCATATAAAAGATGGACCCGATCAGATACATTAAGATTGACTGCTCCATCAATCTATCTAGTTGTGACATAATGGAGGTATGTTATTTTAATACCATTTATGTTCCGCATAATTGATTATATGTGATTATCATGAAGATCCAAGATCCTTTTTATTAAGAACAATTGTATGTGAAAATTTAATCATTAATGTAGCAATGATTAATATTACGGTGTTCTTAAAAATGATTAATATTATGGTGTTCTTAAAAATGAATTTACATGTGGTATTAGAGCTAAAGTTTAAGATCTCATGACTTTACTTTATTGATGTTTGCATATAATGAAATCTAAATTAAATTATATTTTGTGTGTTTGAGATTTTCTGCGATGTCATTAAATCTGCTCTTAAAGTATGCCTGAGACTTTCTGTGATGTTTTTCTTCTGTTGCCAATACTTACTTATTGGAATGAAAGATCAAAACTTGCTCAAAATTTTACGAAACTCGCATGGTCGACTGGAAACGTCAAAATAAACAAAACCCATTGTATATAATGGACTCGAGACCTTTAAAATTATGTTTTTATCGTTTTTGATAATAATGTTGATGTCAATACCTCATTCCAAAAAATGATTTTTGAATTCCGCAAATTGTTTTGAGATCCTTAAGTAATTCGCTACATCCCCGTGGTGCTAACTCAAATCTTTTATTTTCGACAAAAATAACGATTTTCCCAAATATTATGTATTTTTTCATCACGGGACTGTTTTCTTTGTTCATAGTTGTTCTAATATTCATGTTTTGTATTATTTGCTATTGATCAAAGAGTACAGTATACAGTTTTGAGTATTATATGTATGATTATGTGTTTGACCTTAACATTACGGTAAAATTAGATTATTGTGCATAATTTATATTTGGTAGCCCAAATGTCCTAATATAATTAATGTTTCGACACTAATATTTGTATGATGTTAGATGAGGAAGACATTAAAATGTCTTAATCTATAATTATAAATATTAAATTATTGTGTATTCATTTATATTTGGACCCTTAATTATGTTTTAAGTATAATATTTTTGGGGGCATTGATTCTACATAGATAATGTTGATAATATCTCATTCTAGAAAAATTACTTTTGAATTTCGTCGAATGTTTTGGGATTGTGGATTAATTTTCTACAGTTCCATGATACTGACTCATTTTTTTTTTGCAAATTTAAGTTTTCCCATATTTCATGTACGTTTTTATCTAGAACTGTCATTAAACTTTGTTCTAATGATCCTATTTTGTTGCATATTCGTACCAAACACATGCCATATACTTTATATGGTAAAATATTAGACTTGTCTTATTGTTAATATTCATGTTTTGATGAGTCTCGTGCCAAACAAAGGCCAATGATTCATATTGTTGAATATTATGATATTCGTATTTTAATGAGTCTCGTGCGAAACACAGGCCAACGATTCATATTCTTGAATATTATGTTATTGTTGATATTCATATTTTGATAAGTCTCATGCCAAACACATACCAATGATTCATATTGTTGAATATTATGATATTCATGTTTGAATGAGTCTCATGCCAAACACAGGCCAACGATTCATGTTGTTGAATATCAAAATTATTATTTATTCTAAAGCTGGTACTCCCATTAAGTTGAAGTAAATGCCAAACATAAGCTAAAATTCATATGTGCGGATACTAGATTTATGATTTCGTTCGAATACTAGTATTCATGTTAAATTACATTAAATTAAATGCCAAGCACGTACTATGATTCATATGCATGGATACTAGATAATATTTTCCTATTGTATACACATATTTTTCTTTTAAGTTGAATTAGACAACAAACACATTATACAGTTCATATATATGGATATTAAATTATTATAATCTTCGTGTTTAGTTTAGAATAGATGCCAAACATAGGCTCCGATATAAAATTATGGACGTTAGGTTAATTTCTTTTAATATTGAATTGTTGGTGTATGTTCATTCACTTAATCATAATTAATGTTGTTGGATATCAAACACAGATGCCACAAGTATTGTAGCCATGATTAACGGAATATTAATGGGCAACAATATTTTAAGAAAGTATTGGACATCAAATACAAATGCCTTTTATTTCTGCAATCATTTAAGACGTTACCAACTTACATTATTTTTATTTATTTTTATATAAAACACCAACAACTTAATGTTATAACCATATTGCGCATTAGTATGACCATGAGTGATTTGGATCAATATTTATGATTTGTGACTCATACATAAGTGATGAAGTGAAAGTAAATGATTCATGTTTTTCATTTGCTAGTATTCGTGTCACTACAAGAAAAAATCCTTTTTATGACGCTTTATTTTTCATTAAAAAGCGTCATAAGTTTGGGTGTCATAATTGATACCCATAGGAAGTGTCATGTTAGGTAACGATTATATATGATTTTTTTTAAAGTGTCATATCTAGTACAAAAAAATGTCATAATATACTCTATAAGGTGTCATATTTGATTTAAAAAGCATCATGATAAATAGTTTTTAAAATTTTAAAAAGGTCATAAAAAATTTCATCACATGAGGGTTTAATATAAAGGTCATAAATTAAACATATAAGAAAAAAAATTAATAACCAATATTAATGTCATAGTTGACAAATAAATCTAAACACAAATCAAAATTTATAATAACATAAAAATAGTCTTGAAATTTTTTGTACACCTAAAATGCACCAAACCAATACATTTGCCCATATAAAAAAAATTGTGGGACACAAATAGATATACCCACCATCTACATAAATTATCCACAAAAAAATAATGACCTACTACATGTATCATAGCTAGATATACCCACTATGTACATCATTCAAAAAAATGTCTCCAAAAAATATACATAAAAAAATTGCACATAAATGTGTTAGTCTTCCTTTAGCTTTCGCGAAATTGTGTCCACAAAGTTCTCCAAATCATGTAATATAAGGATGAATAAATTCAATGAACTCATGTTGATGTTCATTGATCTCATGAGTTTGATATGACGATTTTCTAGCCAACTCCTTCATCTAAGCAAGACAAATTAAATTAACTTTAGCTTTTATCACATCTAAATAAAAAAGAATGTAAAAAAAATATTAAAAAACATGTTACCTTCATATTTATAGACTTCGTTGATTTTTCCAAGAGCTCTTGCATGAACTTCAATACAAAAAAACCACACATAATTTCTCCTTGTTGTTTAGGGCCCTGAAAATAAAGGAGTTAGTATGTTACTCATATCAAATGTGAATACCTAAATATTAAATTTAATTTATCGAACAAATACCTCAACTTTCTCCTAGTTTAGTAATGATCTTTGTCCTTTGATTGTCAAAAATGATCTAATTCCACTTCAATAAAAAAACATGACATAATTATATTACAATTATGTAAAATGAAATCAATAATTTTATTATAAGCATTTATTTAGGACACTACTTATGTGTTTATATAAAGCTTAAGGTCCAATCTCGGTTCCCCTGGTAAAGAATCAACCCAAAACACATTGTTTGAAATAAAGTCGATCACAAGCAAAACCCAATGTTACCTATATTATGAAGAATTATTAGAGATTAGGAATATTATACATACACACATTTATTATGTTGGAAAACTTTTACATATCTATCAAACTTACCCGGTATTGAATGGAATAATAAATATTTGTTTGTCTGATGCCTTCTATAGAGTTTCTATTATAAATTGATGCCCAATGTTTTTAGAAAATGCGTCCTGAATGGAGAGGGGATTTACTAATCTAATAACTTCAAAACTCCTTCCAAAATTTTCATATAGGCATCTATACATAAATCAAACGCACGTGAGTTAGAAGGGCATTCATGTATTCAAAAATGAAAACTCCATCTAACCTTATGTATGAATTCATGAATTAAATAAAACTTGGTAAAACTTAAATCTAACCTCATGTATGTGGCAATGCAAACTCCATCTAATTCTTGCATCTTACAAAACCGTATTGATATACCCGTATATACCCTCGGCCATGCCGAGGGCGCCCTGCGCCTCATCAGGCCCAGACGGCCCCTCAGGGGGCTGACCCTTCATCAGGCTCCGGATGACCCCTCAGGGGGCCGACTCTTCATCAGGCCCCGGACGACCCCCCGAGGGGCCGACCCTTCATTAGGCTCCGGACGACCCCTCAGGGGGTCGACCCTTCATCAGACTCCGGACGACCCCTCAGGGGCCGACCCTTCATCAGTCTCCGGATGACCCCTCAGGGGATGACCCTTCATCAGGCTCCGGACGACCCCTCAGGGGGCCGACCCTTCATCAGGCTCCGGACGACCCCCCGAGGGTATGACAGTACGAGGCCCAAATTAGGCCAGACTCATTGTCGGAAGGAACTTTGCCCTCGGCCTCATATCAAAGGACGAGGGTGACATCATCACAGCGCGTGGTTTGGGAGACGCGTGGAACAGTGCGCGTGAGGCTCACATGGCACATGAGAGACCGTTATAATAAAATCACACCCTCACGTGAGGGAATATTATGTCATTATTTGGCATCTACAGGTGTCAACAGAGGATTGGCTAGATTATCATTCACATGCACCATGCATACTTGGGGGGTACACTACACCCCCCAAGACCTATATATACTTGTCACCTACAACCCTACAGAGGAGATGGATCAATACTGGTAACCCTAGCTAAAACTCTGCTTGGACACACAGTAGAGAGAGAAAGTGAGCTTATGTGCATTGTATCCAAGGCCATTAATGCCCATACTTAGTGGATCACACACTCAGAGTGGATGTAGGCTAAATTGGTTGAACCATTATACATCATTGTCTTATTCCTCTTATTCTCATCTCCTTCTACACACTTATATACTTACATCTCTATGGCTGCCATAGTTACTATTGTTTGAGCTCATCATCACTTATCCGGTGGTGCTAAATCTAAGCATCATCAGTTTGGCGCCGTCTGTGGGAACGAGAAGACATCTCTTCCTTTGTACAACTTGACCTCGCTGGGCACTCTGGTGGTGAGCCAGCTCTCCCCCTGAGAGGAGATGTTTCACCATTGAAAGAGACCCGCTAAGGTTCTCAAGCTCACCAGTCTTTTTTCCAGTTCAGCTTTTCATAGCTCAAACACATGGAACCTGAGATGCCACCACCACCACTTCCCCCGCCGGATGATGGGGGAAGACCCAGTTCCAGTCAGCCACCACCTCAGTCTGAGATGGCTGATGTGGTGGCAGTCTTAAAGTCTCTGGCAGCAAGCCAACGGATGATGCAGGAGCAGTTCACAGCTCTAAGCCAGAACATACTAAGACCACCAGGGGTTTCACCTGAGATGATTACTCCGGCAGCAGCTCCAGGACAGCATGAAGCCAAGGGACCACCCCAGGCACCACGCAAAGACCTTCCACCCCCTCAGCGGCGTAGGGATGTTGCTGACCCCCGGCGTCTACTCCTGGGGAAGTAAGGAAACCCTTACCCCGAGGACAGGTATGACGATCTGGAGGGAAAGGAGGCCCCTATAGAATGCTGGGAACCATATGAGGTCTCCAACAATACTGTACGACCTCTTTAGGAAAGTAGAGGAAAGTGCGGGAGACCAAATCTGATGATCGTCCGAGAGGCTCTGCTTTTGATCGCTTGAGCAGGGGGTCAGCCTTTGAGAGGCTGGGCCCAGTAAATGCCTGCGGGAAAAATTGTATAGATTAAGGAGTGCTGCGAGGTCCAGAAGGGAGGCGGCTAATGGCCGACCCCATGGGGGCCGACCCCAAGGACGGGACGACGGTCAAGGGGAGGTAAACATCTGACATAGGCCAGCCGCGGCAGAACCCTCAGTCCATCTCAAAGAAGCGGCAGGGGATAACATTGGCCAAGCCGACCCTAAGAGGCCTTGGAATGACTTGATCCAGCGGCTGGAGGATAAGATCGGCGATATACTGAAAAGCCGCGACCCTCTTCAGAGGGGATACACCATAGGCTCACCCTTTGTGGCGAAGATAGTCAACTTCTCTACGCCATCAAAGTTCAAGCCACCTGTGGTCACCCCAAGATATGATGGGAGCACCAACCCTGTCCACCATGTTGAGATGTATCAATCTGCAGCAGACATATACTCTATCTCAGATGAGATGAGGTGTCGTGCCTTCTCTGGTACCCTGACTGGGGCTGCACATGTCTGGTACACGTCTCTTCTAAAAAATTCCATTGAAAACTTTAAGCAGTTGGCAGACCGGTTCATCCGCAACTTTTGCTTTGGGATGATGCCGCAGAAGAAGACCACCCACCTACTCTATGTTAAGCAGGGGAAGAATGAGAGTCTGAGGGACTACATAGCCAGATTCAATAAAGATAAGCTGGATGTGGAAGACTATGAGGAGAGCATAGCTATGACAGCCCTGATTGGAGGACTTCAAAAGGGGAAGCTGTTATGGAAGCTTACTGAAGACCCTCCGAGGACGATGGCTGAATTGCTGTCAATAGCAGGAAAGGTGATGAATGCCGAAGAGGCGATGGCCGCAAAATACGAAGACGAAAAAGGAGGCGCTAGTGGGGGTAAATACCCTAAGAAGAACAAAGAGGGAAAGAAGAGGTCTACGGATGACAAGTTCTCTGGTTACACCCCTCTAACGGTCAGCTGTGAACAGATTCTCAATGAGATAAAGAGTGACCGATCCCTGAAGTGGCCTGAGAAGTTGAGGGTAGCCCCCAACAAGAGGAACAAGAACCTGTGGTGCGAATTTCACCAAGACCACGGCCACATAACAGACAAATGCTTTGCTCTGAAAGATGAGATTGAGAAGATGCTGAAAGAAGGGAAGCTCAGAAAGTACGTCGACAGAGGTGCCTTCAAGAGGGGCCGAGGGGACGACCCCAGGAAAAAGCGAGGTGATCCACGTAGAGAAGGTCCTCAAAAAAGAGGGGACGACCCTTCTGATGATGAGGACGACCCTGACCTCCGGCCGAGAGACGACCAAGGCCCTGTCAAGAGGCTTAATATGATCTCGCTCGGAGTGGGAATGATCTCCGGGGGTCTAGCAGGAGGAGGGTCAGAGGCCGCTGACAGGAAGGCCCATGTGGCTGAGGCCAAGGCAGTGACGAAGACGGTACACTCGACCTCTCTGGAGGCCAAGTCAGAAAAGAGGAAGAAGGTCGACATTGACACTCTGATAGTGGGATTCTCGAGAATGGACTTTAAAGGCCTCCTAGCCCCACACGACGACCCACTCGTCATCACAAATAGGGTGCATGGGTGTGAGGTGCTGAGGATATTGGTCGACGGGGGCAGTTCTGCAGATGTAATGTTTTGGCCGTGCTTCAAAGCCTTAGGTCTCAACCGTGCTAGACTCGTCCCATACCATCATCCATTAATTGGGTTCAGTGGGGAAAAGGTTCATCCTCTTGGAGTGTATGAGGCCGATGTCAGGATGGGGGACGAGTGGCCGAGATGGATTACCAAGAAGGTCAGTTTCTTTGCGATGGATGAGCATGTGTTTTCGGCCTACAACATCATACTGGGGCGTGTGGCCCTCAAGGGGTTTGAAGCTGTGCCGTCTACGGTCCATCAGATGATTAAATTTCCTACCCCTTACGGGGTGGGGGAAGTTCAGGGAGACCAGACGACAGCGCGAGAATGTTACTACAACTTCGTTGAAGAAAGAGAGGCACACAAGAAGGCTACAACCACTTACAATATTGATACCCTAGACCCTAGAGACGAGACGAAGCTAAAGAAAGGAGAGGCCGCGAAAGAGGTAGAATCCATCATCCTCGATGAGGATGACCCGAAAAAACCGTCCAAGTCGGCAAGTCTCTGAAGCCCAATATCAAGGAAGACCTCATTAAACTATTGAGGAGAAGACGAAGCGTCTTCGCGTGGAGTCATGTAGATATGCTGGGAATTGACCCCGAAATCATGTGCCACAAGCTCAATGTGGTAGAGGGAGTGAAGTCGGTAAAGCAGAAGAGGAGAATTTACTCTAGAGAAAAGTATGAGGTCATTAGGGATGAGGTCAAGAAATTAGAAGACGCTGAGTTTATCAGAGAGGTCATCTACCCTGAATGGCTATCCAATGCAGTCATTGTCCCAAAGGCCAACGGGAAGTGGAGAATGTGTGTGGACTTCACCGACCTCAACAAGCACTGTCCCAAAGACAGCTTCCCTCTCCCCCGCATTGACCAGATGGTAGACGCTACCGCATGCCATGAGCTCATGAGCTTTATGGATGCCTATTCAGGGTACAACCAGATCTTCATGAACCCTGAGGACTCGGAAAAGACAGTCTTCATCACTGACAAGGGGACATACTGTTATAGGGTCATGCCCTTTGGCCCAAAAAATGCGGGGGCAACGTACCAGCGCCTCGTAAATAAAATGTTCGAAGACCAAATTGGGAAGTCTATGGATGTCTATGTAGATGACATGCTGACTAAGAGTTTGAAGGCAGAGGATCATGTGGCAGACCTGGAGGGGACCTTTAATACGATGGATAAATACCAGATGAAGCTTAACCCGGCCAAGTGTGTCTTCGGGGTCGGAGCAGGGAAGTTCTTGGGGTTCATTGTCAACCAAAGAGGCATCGAGGCCAATCCTGAAAAGATAAAGGCCCTTGTTGAGATAAAGACCCCCAAGTCCATTAAAGACGTTCAGAGACTCACAGGGCGAGTGGCTACTTTGAATAGATTCGTATCCAGAGCCACAGACAAGTGTTTGCCATTCTTCAAGATCCTCAGGAAGGCCTTCGAATGGAGCAAATAGTGCGATGAGGCTTTCAAGGAGTTAAAATCATACCTGGGGTCTCCCTTGCTGTTGTCACGGCCCGTGCAGGGTGAACGACTTTATGTGTACCTCGTCGTCTCAGAGTCAGCCATCAGTGCAACCATTGTGAGAGACGAAGACGGAATGCAAAAGCCTGTGTATTTTAACAGCAAGGCACTCCAGGGGGGAGAGCAAAGATATCCAAGGATGGAGAAGTTGGCCTATGCCTTGATCCATGCATCGAGAAAGATGAAGCCATACTTCCAGTCTCATACAATGGTCATCCTCACTGACTCTCCCCTTAGGCAGGTTTTGCACAAGCCTGAAAAATCAGGGAGGTTAATGGCCTGGGCTATAGAGCTTGAGGAGTTTGACATAGTGTATCAGCCTAGAACGGCCATTAAGGGGCAAGCATTGGTAGACTTCGTGGCCGAGTTTACTTGGGAAGATGATGAAGCCGAGGGTGAGAGCTTCGGGAAGATAGATACCCGACAAGGTGAGCTCACCGACACACCTGCAGATAAGGCTGAGACGAACACCGCTAGAAGGAAAGTGGTTGAAAACGAAGAGGGAAAATATCTCTTTAGAAAGGGGTCACTCACCGAGGGAGGTTTCTTAGAAGAACACACCGTGTGGAGTCTCTTCATCGATGGGTCCTCCTGCGAAAGCGGGAGTGGAGCTGGATTAATAGTATCAGCACCCGACGACACAGACATTGAGTACGCCCTGAGGTTCAGCTTTAAGGCCTCCAACAACGAGGCCGAATATGAGGCCTTGATAGCAGGCCTCTCCTTGGCCAGATCTCTTAGTGTTGGCCAGATTTTGGTTCATAGTGATTCAAGGCTAGTAGTTAATCAGATACTAGGAGCCTGCGAGGCCAAGGACGAGAGGATGGCAAGGTACCTTGAGAAGGTGAGGTCGTTACTGAAGGGCTTCAGAGAAGTGAAATTAAAGAGGATACCTAGGCTCGACAATGGCCGAGCTGATGCCCTTGCTAGGTTGGCCTCGACAACTAGGACAAACATCAGGAGGACGGCCCCAGTGGAAATTTTGCTTCGGCCAACTATTGAAGACGCCGAGGGAACACTTAGCAACTGCCTAAATGTTTCGTAGGAAGCTTCGTGGATGGACCCTCTGATCAGATACATTAAAGAGGGAGAGATGCCAGAAGCAAGGCAAGAAAGGAAGAAGCTGAGATACAGGGCTGCAAAGTTCGCTGTCATTGGGGACACCTTGTACAAAAAGGGATTTTTACTCCCCTTACTTAGGTGTGTGCACCCATTTGAGGTCCCATCCATTTTGCAAGATGTGCACGAAGGATCGTGCTCAAGCCACATTGGGGGCAGATCCTTAGCGAAGAGGGTAATCACCCAAGGGTACTGGTGGCCGACCTTGGGGAAAGACGCCGCGGCATATGTAAAAAAGTGCGATAAATGCCAGAGATTTGCCGCCATCCCCCACCAACCCCATCAGCCTCTTACCTCCATTACGTCCCCATGGCCATTTGCAGTTTGGGGGATCGACCTCGTAGGACCCTTACCAAGAGCAGTCAATAACTATCGGTTCCTCATCGTAGCGATTGATTATTTCTCAAAATGGGTAGAGGTCGAACCGATGTTCACGATTACAGAGCAGAAGACCTTCCAATTCATCTAGAAAAATGTTATATGCAGATATGGTCTCCCCAATACCCTCATCTCAGATAACGGGACTCAGTTCAAGAATACCTCTCTACAGAAGTACTGTGAAAGGGTGAGTATCAAACAATTCTTCTCTACCCCGGGCCGACCTCAGGCCAATGGGCAAACAGAAGTTACAAACAGGACAATCCTATATGGAATCAAGAAGAGGCTTGAGGAGGCAAAAGGAAGATGGGTCGAGGAGTTATATGCCGTGCTGTGGGCATACATGACGACAGTGAGGACCTCTACCGGAGAGACCCCATTCATGCTAGCTTATGGCTCAGAAGCCATCATCCCCACCGAGATTGAGTTTCATACTCATAGGGTCCAAATGTATGACCCCCAGAGAAATACAGAAGAGAGGAGACTTGACTTAGACCTGATTGAGGAAAGGAGGGAAGATGGCGAGATAAGGCAGGCCGCCTACCAGCAGAGGACCGCAAGATTTTACAATCAGAGGGTGAAACAGAGGCCAATTGCAGTGGGGGACTTGAACCTCAAAAAGACTTGGCAAAAGCCCAACAAGCTCCATCCTAATTGGCATGACCCATATAGGGTCATCGATGAAGTCGTCCCTGGGACCTATAAACTAGAAAACCTAGAGGGGGAACCCTTTTCCAACCCCTGGAATGCATATCATTTGAAAAAATACTATCAGTAGTGTTGTAAGGTCTTGATAGACCATAATTGTTATAGGAGTTGCTCCAACAGAACACTTGGAAAATTAATGAAAAATATCTGTGTTTCCCCTCATCCTGTGTTTATCAGTTCTAGTACGCATGAAAACATTTCCAGAGAACGACCCTCGACTATAATGAGGGTCAATGGAGGGGACGACCCCACCATTGCCCTCAAGAAAGACGAGGGAATACTTAATTAAAAACCATTAGTTTGGTTATTGGAACCCTCGGCTATAATGAGGGTCAATGGAGGGGACGACCCCACCATTTCCCTCAAGAAAGACGAGGGAATACTTGATTAAAAACCATTAGTTTGGTTATTGGAACCCTCGGCTATAATGAGGGTCAATGGAGGGGACGACCCCACCATTTTCCTCAAGAAAGACGAGGGAATACTTAATTAAAAACCATTAGTTTGGTTATTGGAACCCTCGGCTATAATGAGGGTCAATGGAGGGGACGACCCCACCATTGCCCTCAAGAAAGACGAGGGAATACTTGATTAAAAACCATTAGTTTGGTTATTGGAACCCTCGGCTATAATGAGGGTCAATGGAGGGGATGACCCCACCATTGCCCTCAAGAAAGACGAGGGAATACTTGATTAAAAACCATTAGTTTGGTTATTGGAACCCTCGGCTATAATGAGGGTCAATGGAGGGGGCGACCCCACCATTGCCCTCAAGAAAGACGAGGGAATACTTGATTAAAAACAATTAGTTTGGTTATTGGAACCCTCGGCTATAATGAGGGTCAATGGAGGGGACGACCCCACCATTGCCCTCAAGAAAGACGAGGGATACTTGATTAAAAACCATTAGTTTGGTTATTGGAACCCTCGGCTATAATGAGGGTCAATGGAGGGGACGACCCCACCATTGCCCTCAAGAAAGACGAGGGAATACTTGATTAAAAACCATTAGTTTGGTTATTGGAACCCTCGGCTATAATGAGGGTCAATGGAGGGGACGACCCCACCATTGCCCTCAAGAAAGATGAGGGAATACTTGATTAAAAACCATTAGTTTGGTTATTGTAACCCTCGGCTATAATGAGGGTCAATGGAGGGGACGACCCCACCATTGTCCTCAAGAAAGACGAGGGAAGACTTTGTTAAAAAACCATTAATTTGATTAAAAACCATTAGTTTGGTTATTGTAACCCTCGGCTATAATGAGGGTCAATGGAGGGGACGACCCCACCATTGTCCTCAAGAAAGACGAGGGAAGACTTTGTTAAAAAACCATTAATTTGGTTATTATAACCCTCGGCCTATAATGAGGGTCAAGGGAGGGGACGACCCCACCATTGACCTCAAGAAAGACGAGGGAATACTTGATTAAAAACCATTAGTTTGGTTATTGGAACCCTCGGCTATAATGAGGGTCAATAGAGGGGACGACCCCACCATTGCCCTCAAGAAAGACGAGGGAATACTTGATTAAAAACCATTAGTTTGGTTATTGGAACCCTCGGCTATAATGGGGGTCAATGGAGGGGACGACCCCACCATTGCCCTCAAGAAATACGAGGGAATACTTGATTAAAAACCATTAGTTTGGTTATTGTAACCCTCGGCTGTAATGAGGGTCAATGGAGGGGACGACCCCACCATTGTCCTCAAGAAAGACGAGGGAAGACTTTGTTAAAAAACCATTAATTTGGTTATTATAACCCTCGGCCTATAATGAGGGTCAAGGGAGGGGACGACCCCACCATTGACCTCAAGAAAGACGAGGGAGGGGTTAGTGATATTGTTGGGTCAGTGATATTGTTAGTACAAAAAATACACAATACAAATCACATAAGAGACGAGTATGGAAGACAACAAGAGTCATTATATTACAAAATGATGTTCGTTTTACAAAAATAGAGTACAAAAATATTGATTACACTAAGAGGGTGTGGGCTACAGACAACCACCCTATTGAGAAGCATCAGAGGGCAGGGCCTCAACGTCAATGAGAGAGGTCTCCTCAACGACCACGACTAACTGGTCTTCAGACGTGCCGACACCCTCGACTTGAACCTGAGATTCCACCTGGGTTAGAGCCTCGGCAATCAAGGGATCGTCCAATTGAACTGCCTGCAGAGAGGGACGGACTGCAGAGATGACATCGCCGAACTTGACGACGACCCACCGACAGGCCGTCCTAATTCCCCTCTCCAAGTATTCAAGTCCGAAGCCTTGAAACTCGTTCGAGAGTTTGTAGGCCTCCACAGCATCGGCCTCGGCCTTCTTGACAACCGCCTCAAGGTCGGCCTTGTACTGAGCCTCCAAGTTTATCAAGGCTTCATCCTTCTCCTTTATAAGCAGGTCTTTGGCCTGCTGGTCGGCATCGTGCTGTCTCGTCAGCTCATCTAAGACCCTGGCATGCTCAGTCCTGGCACTCTCCAGTTCAGCCCTTACAGTCTCGAGCTCTGTCTGCAGGTAGACCTCATGCTGAATGGCCCTCTCGGCTTCATGAAACTTCTGTTGATTCTCAGTTATCCACTTAGTGGCCGAGGTAAAGGCACAGACAGACTGCATAAGAAAAAGAACTTGTTAAGAGGCCGAGGAAACAGTTGGTGAAAGAATACAGTTAAGGGAATGAAGCAAGACAAGTACTTGAGCCAGGGCATGCAGACCGTAGTCATACACCTTTGCCAGAGGCATCTTAGATAAGAAGTCGTAGTCGGCAGCCGAGGGAGCAGAGAATATTGACGCCTTAGCCGCCCTCAAGTTCGTGATAAGTGATGATGGCTCGGCCTTCAGAAGTGCTAAGTTCTGGGACCAGAAGGCCCCCATGATAGAAGAAGAGGCGGTTCCCTTAGACGCCTCAACCCTTGCCCTCGTTCGTGATCCTGGCCGAGGGTCTACGGGGACCTCAGGCTCTTTCCTCTTCTGTCTGTCGACGGTCAGCTCAGCAGGTGTCGGCCCTGTGGTCTGCATCTTCCTCGAAGCTTGTTGAGGCTCCTTGCCTTTCTTCTTGGTCAAGCCTGACAACAAACTGGGAGCAGTTATTTCCCAGAGATAGTCCGATATACCAGTAGGACGACCTGAAAGGAGGACGACACGTCAGAAAAATGCAGAGGCAATGATGAAACACTTGAAAAAAGTAAAGAATGGAAAAAATAATATAACTCACATAGTTTTGTCGGGGGGCCGACCCTCAGACCAGCTTCTTTGAGGAACCGAGGGGTCATCAGATCTTCAAACTTTGGAAGTTCACTCCCTCTCCCTCGTCCTCTCAGATAGTCAACTATATCTTTCTCCTCCAGACTAAGTCCGGGGTCTGACCTGGCCTTCATTGAAGGGTTAGACCATCTTCTAGGGACCCTCGGACCGTCAACTATAAGTTGTGCCTCGGTAAAAAACTCCCATTCTCCGGAGACAAAGAAGAATCTCTTCTTCCAATCGTGGTTGGAGGTTTGTGCCACGTGGAGAAGTTTTTTGTCTGAGCTCCTCGCTCCCAGGTGATAATACCCAGGCTGTTTGGACGAGGAGGTAATATTGTAACAGGCCAAGAATACGTCGACCTAAGGCTCATCAGTGAAAGCATTTTTCCATAAGGAGACATAACCAAGGATCGTCCTCCAAGAGTTGGGTGGAAGTTGAGAGGGGGCAACGCCGAGGGACGATAAAATATCTACGACAACAGGATGTAAAGGGAGTCTGATACCTACCTTGAACATCTGTTCGTACACCGCTATCTCTCCCTCTTCACCCTCAAAAACCCTCTCATCCTCAGAGGGAACCCTCATAGATATGGTGGGAGGAACACCATATGCATGCCTCCACAGAAGGAGGTCACGATCCCTGACTGAGAAAATATAAGACGAGGCATGAGATGTGTCAACTGGGTCATCTGTGTCCTCATCATCCTCAGTCCCCTCACCCTCGGCTTCGGCCTCATCACCTGTCAGAGGCCCTAAGGGAAAAGCCATCTGGAAGGCATGTGGAGATAGAGTTGACACAGGGACAGCCTCGGAAGTAACCATACCCTCGGCCTGGGCTTAGGTCAGACGCCTCTCCTCTCCCAGAAGGTCCAGCGCTAATTGGCGACGACGCTCTCTCATCCATCTCACTCGAATAACTCTCGGTTGGATGATAAAACGACCCACAAGACTCAGAGGGTCTTATTGTGGCAAGAGGAATGGGAAAAATGGGTCGTACCCAATTAGGGTCGGCCCCTCGTCTCCTCTCCTCCCCTTCCTCTATTCGCCTAATCTCTACGAAGAGCTTCTTTCTCAAGGATGGGAACTCCTCGGCTAAACTGTAAAGCCACCTAAGCATTAAGGGGGAGACCCTACACTTGGATGAATTTCTATGCTAACTACAAACAAGTTTGCAATTGACCAAACTGAATTTTTGGATTGAAATAAAAGAAACCAAGTATTTTAATCAAGAACACTCAAGAACCAGTCGCTGGAAAAGACGCCGGAAAAGTTATGAAACACCCTAAGAAAAATCCTACCCTACAAGCCTACAACAAGCAAGCAAGAAATGAAGGAAAAGAGGACGCTAGGGCAGAGGGATTACCTGAGAGGGAAGAGCGAGACTGCCAAACCCGAAATGCTGAAATTTGTAGAAATAGAGGTTTGTCTATTGGAAATCTAGAGAGAGAGAGAGAGCTTGGGCGCGAAGAAGAAGAAGAGAATGAATGATTTCAAAAATTGCTTATATACCTTAGTAATGAGTGGGCCCATTACCCAATCCAAAGCATAGCCCACGAGGAGGACATCATTAGGGCACAAAGCCCCAAGCAGCATGCAGCCGCCGCGCCTTAAAAATTGGAAAGACATTGGATAAAAATTTGACAGCTGTCACATCAGCTTGACAGGTGTCACTCATCAAACAGACCATACACTTGGTCTCAAAAGCAACATTATCCCTTAGCCATCTCAGTATCATCTATGGCTAAGGGCTGGGGGGTGATTGATATACCCGTATATACCCTCGGCCATGCCGAGGGCGCCCTGCGCCTCATCAGGCCCGGACGACCCCTCAGGGGGCCGACCCTTCATCAGGCTCCGGACGACCCCTTAGGGGGCCGACCCTTCATCAGGCCCCGGACGACCCCCCGAGGGGCCGACCCTTCATCAGGCTCCGGACGACCCCTCAGGGGGCTGACCCTTCATCAGACTCTGGACGACCCCTCAGGGGCCGACCCTTCATCAGGCTTTGGATGACCCCTCAGGGGGCCGACCCTTCATCAGGCTCCGGACGACCCCCCGAGGGTACGACAATACGAGGCCCAAATTAGACCAGACTCATTACCGGAAGGAACTTTGCCCTCGGCCTCATATCAAAGGCTGAGGGTGACATCATCACAGCGCGTGGTTTGGGAGACGCGTGGAACAGTGCGCGTGAGACTCACATGGCACATGGGAGACCGTTATAACAAAATCACTCCCGCACGAGAGGGAATATTATGTCATCATTTGGCATCTACAGGTGTCAACAGAGGATTGGCTAGATCATCATTCATATGCACCATGCATACTTGGGGGGTACACTACACCCCCCAAGACCTATATATACTTGTCACCTACAACCCTACAGAGGAGATGGATCGATACTGGTAACCCTAGCTAAAACTCTTCTTGGACACACAGTAGAGAGAGAAAGTGAGCTTATGTGCATTGTATCCAAGTCCATTAGTGCCCATACTTAGTGGATCACACACTCATAGTGGATGTAGGCCAAATTGGCTGAACCACTATACATCATTGTCTTATTCCTCTTATTCTCATCTCCTTCTACACACTTATATACTTACATCTCTATGGCTGCCATGGTTACTATTGTTTGAGCCCGTCATCACTTATCCGGTGGTGCTAAATCTAAGCATCATCACTTATTAATTCATTTTTTGGAATATAGGTGACGAAAATCTTCAACGTATCCTTTGTCATGATGTTATCAAGCATATTAGCAAATGCAATAATTATGCCATCTTTGCCACCGAAATATTTTTTTTCCTTACTTTTTACCTGATCAACAATTCCAAAATACTCAACTCAACTCAATAAAGCCTTTTTCCAATTATTTGGGGTCGGCTACATGAATCCTATTTTTCCATTCCATTCTATCTAGTGCAATATCTTCGGTTAAACCACATGACATTATGTCCTTTTTTACAATATCCCACCAAGTCAATTTAGGCCTACCTCTACCCCTTGTGTTACCATCAATACTAACTAAATCACTCTTCCTTACAGGAGCATCCATTGGTCTACGCTTGACGTGTCCAAACCATCTAAGTCGATTTTCTCTCAATTTATCTTCTATAGGAGCTACTTTTACCGTTTTACGAATTTGTTCATTTTTAATTTTATCCTTTCGAGTTTTACCACAAATCCCTCTTAGCATTCGCATCTCCGCCACACTCATTTTCTGCACATTTTGTTTCTTGGTTGCCCAACACTCTGTCCCATATAACATGGCGGGTCTAATGGCCGTCCTATAATGTTTACCTTTTACCTTCAAAGGTATACGCCTATCACACAAAATGCCGGTAGCACTTCTCCACTTAACCCAGCCTGCTCTAATCCTATGAGTAACATCATCACTAATATCTCCATCATTTTGAATAATCGATCCTAAATAACGAAAATGATTATTTCTAGGTATCTCTTGACCCTCCAATTTCACCACATCTCCATTTGTCCTCCTATTACTACTAAAATTGCACTCCACATATTCTGTTTTAGTTCTGCTTATTTTAAATCCTCTTGTTTCTAAAGTTTCTCTCCACAATTCCAACCTAGCATTAATCCCTGTCTTAGTCTCAACCACTAAAATAATATCATCTGCACATAGCATACACCATGGCACCTCATCTTGTATTTGTCCAGTCAACTCATCCATAACAAGCGCAAAGAGATAAGGACTTAATGTTGAACCTTGGTGTAGACCTACCGTAATTGAAAATTCACTACTTTCTCCGGCTGATGTTCTTACTGTAGTCATCGCACCATCATACATATCCTTGATCACATCAATATATCAGCGAGTCACCCCTCTTTTATGTAGAACCCACCATATTATATCTCTGGGTATCCTATCATACGCCTTCTCCAAATCTATAAAAATCATATGAAGATCCTTCTTTTTCTCCCTATACCTCTCCATTAATCTCCTCAATAAATAGATTGCTTCCATTGTTAACCTCCCAGGCATAAACCCAAATTGATTCTCAGATACTGTTGTCTTTAATCTCAATCTATATTCAATCACTCTCTCCCAAAGTTTCATTGTATGACTCATTAACTTAATACCACGATAATTTGAACAACTTTGTATGTCCCCTTTATTTTTATAAATAGGTACTAAAACACTTTTTCTCCATTCATCGGGCATCCTATTAGTCATTAAAATTCTATTGAATAATTTTGTAAGCCATGATACTCCATCCTCCCCTAAGCACTTCCAAACCTCAATAGGAATACCATCTGGTCCTAAAGCCTTTCATGTTTTCATCTTTTTTAGAGCAATCCTGACCTCTGTTGTCCTAATTCTGCGAAAAAAATATATTTTCTCGAGTCTCCCTAAGTTCCTCTATATCTAATCTACTCCCATTATCTCCATTTAATAACCTCTCAAAGTAGTTTTTCCATCTTTCCATAATTTCATCATCTTTGACTAGGACTCTCGAATCATCACTTTTAATACACTTAACGTTATTAAAATCTTTTGTTTTCCTGTCCCTAAGTTTAGCAAGCTTATAAATACTTTTTTCCTCTTCTTGTGTACCTAATTTTGTATAAAGATCATCATACGCTTTTAACTTAGCATCTCTTACCACTTTCTTAACTTCCTTTTTAGCCCATTTATATTTCTCAAAATTTTCTTCATTTCTATTTGTTTCCCATGTTTTAAAGCACTCCCTTTTAATTTTTACTATATTTTGTACTTCTTCATTCCACCACTAAGTTTCTTTAGACTGTGGCCCCTTGCCTTTTGATTCTCCAAGAATTTGTTTTGATATTCTCCTAATGCATGCGACCATCTTATTCCACATTATGTTAGTCTCTTCTTCAGTATTCCATATTTCTTCATTTAATAATTTATCTTTAAATAGTTCTAATTTGTCTCCTTTTAAGTTCCACCACCTAGTTCGTGGGTTAATCTTCACTTTTTGCACTAGTGATTGATTTTTAATATTTATATCCAACACCATTATCCTATGTTGTGAGGTTAAGCTCTCTCCCGGGATAACCTTACAATCTTTACACGTTAATCGGTCTCCTTTTCTAGTAATGAAAAAATCTATTTGGCTCTTGTTCGTTCCACTTTTATAAGTTATTAAGTGTTCAAGCCTCTTTTTAAAACATGTATTTACTAGTACAAAATCATATGCCATCGCAAAATCTAAGATAGACTCTCCCCCGTCGTTCTTATCTCCAAAACCATATCCTCCATGCACTATCTCATATCCTACACGATCTTCTCCTACATGGCCATTAAAATCTCCATTATATAATATTTCTCACCTACGGGTATTTCTTGAATTAGTTCAACAATGCCAAGATACAAAAGGTCAAATTACAATTATCACATTAACTAGTCCAAATTAAGTACAAACTAAGGAATTCACTATAAAATAGCATTGTCATCCCTAGTAAGGATGTATGGTGAGTTTAACTATGAATATTAAAAGCATATTTAAGACCAATTACGGAATATGCTTATCTACACTTGTGCGGGGCATTACAATTTCGTATATTCCAACTACAAATTTTAAACATCTAATGAGATTTATATCTTCCCCTCCTCGCCCCACCACGTCCCGATTTTTTTCCCAATAATAGATAATTTTTTTTATAGGTATCGGGTTAGCCTTCTTATTTCCTTTATCATTCTCATTCGCCAAAACTTCAAGTTCAGAATTTAAATCCTGATTTATATTCTTCTCACCCTCCTACAATTTTATAGATTCTAGCACTTTAAAAGAATTACAATTAACTGCAATGGGAGTTTCAACTTCCTTTGTAGAATTACTTACAGAAATCATGGAAATAACTGTATCTCCTCGATCTTAGACTACCAACACTGTCTTGTCCACTATAGTCTTCCTTTAATCACCAGCCAAAATTGGTTGTAGGTTTTTTGATACTAAACTAACTCCTCCATCAGTAGACTTCGTGGCATTGCTAGTTTATCCCTTTTTCATCATCAGATATTGGTTTTGAACCCATTCTGACAATAACCACATGACTAGGAAATAGAGGAGATCAGTCGATCAAGCAGCTACTAGAGATAAGTTAAAAAAATAGGTATCTAGTAATAGCCATTTTGAACAAGATGCTACTGGGAAGAAGAAAAAATTAATCACCCTTAGAGAGATGGAGGACGAAGATCTGGAACATCAATTTCAAGAGGCCGATCGAAGTAAAAAGGAAGTAACCCAACCCGACCCATGAGTCAAACCCGACCCATGAGTCTATTCTTGATAGATTCAGTTCTTGTTACCCGATATCAGGTGTTGCTGGGTTTGCTAAACCTTACTGTGTGGAGTATAAATGGGAGAAGAAAGGGTGGGGGGATTTTCTCATGCTGCACACCCTCTTCACCTTCATCTTCTTTCATCTGATGATCGTGAAGCTACTGTTTTGGATGATTTTAAGTACAATAGTATCGATGGTGATCTTGTGGGCGTTGTTGGAGATTCATGGATGTTGAAAACTAACCCTGTTTCTGTAACTTGGCATTCAATTAGGGGTGTTAAAGAGGAATCATATGCTGATATCTCTTATGCAATTTGGAAAGATGTTAATTCCCTTTATCCGACGGCAATATCGACAACATCATCGTATTTTGATGGGAAATTGATCGCAAGGGTGGCGAGGTTGGCCTTGATAGCCGAGGAGGTGTTTTGTGCTGATGTGATTCCAGTTATTAGTAAGTTTTTGAAGGAGACAATTGAGCCATGGTTGGATGGGACTTTTGGGGGGAATGGTTTCTTTTATGATACCAAATGGGGTGGGATTATAACCAAACAAGGGTCAGTGGATTCTGGGTATGATTTTGGGTTTGGAATATATAATGATTACCATTACCAAGCCAGGTATGAGTGTACGAAGATCTCCCTCCATTTTGTTTTTTCTGTGAAAAGAAAGGTCACCTACAAGAAAAATGTTACATGAAGAAGACAGATGAGGCTACAACCAAACAAACTACTTAATTGGAGTAGCAGACTAAAGTGCCAACAAAAGAATGGGTTCTAAAGACATTTCACCATCAAGAGGTAGCAAATCAGATAAATAAAATAGAAGAAGGAGAAGTAATCATTGAGAAGCACAACCAAAAAGTGTCAAAATAATTGTTAATAACATCATTCATGGATAAAAGACCCATAGATCTAAGGAAGGTTGATAAGGAGACTCATGGCACTGATGAAATTCAAAAAATAGTGGATGAGACCACTGAGCTGGTAGGTAATCAAGTTAATCAGATGCAGACCTGGCAGTTATCTGAAGAAGAAATAGAGAATTAAGGCATAGAAAAGGAAAATCAAGTGGATGAAATCAATGGATAGTAAGGATCTCAAGGAACTCTAGTGCAGCCTAGGCAGTGTTTAGATCAACAAATGGAGAAAAGTGGGGAGAATCAACCTTATATGGAGAACATAATTAGTCCTGAAAATCCAGCTTTAGTACAGGAAACCACTGATGAAAGGTGTCATATAGCTACTGTATATAGTACGTCCAATCTGATCACTCAAGCAAAGGGAACTGAAGTAAATATGACAGAAAGGATTATTGCAGTAAGGAATCAGAACATGTTAGCAGGTTGTGGCCAGGGTCAGTCTCGAGATGTTAGGGACTCGTGGCAAGCTCTTGAAATGGGCCCCCATATATAACAAGATATATATTTTTCTAATTTATAAATTAAAAAAATATTTATTACTCAATATAAAAATACTTTTTTATTATTCTCAAGCACAAAGCCCTACAAATCACACTCTTATACTCTCATTTCCAAAAGAAAAACAAAATACACTCAACTTAGAATTACAAAACATAGAACTAATATTGTTAGTCTAACAGGTAACAACGTTGCTCTTCTTTGTTTTCATATGAAAAAAACCCTCTGGAAACCAGTATAAGGAAAACCTCATGGCTATATGATTACATATGAGGAAAAAATACTTCATGGTTGTTCCTTTCTCTCAAAGCTGTTCCGATTTCTTCAAAGACGTACCACTTAGTTTGTTCCTCTGTCGATTTATTTGTTTGAGATATGTGGGTTATGGATTTATATAATAGGGTTTTTTCTGTCGATTTGTGTGAGAGTGGAGTACTTAAAGAGTTGTGTTGGATTGTGTGTGTCGATTGGTATTATTTAGATACTTGGTGTGTGTCGATTGGTATTTACATATATAGATATAGATATGAAATTTTGGGGCCCCTAAAACTCGTAAAAAATCGCGGGCTCAAGGCGGTTGCCTCCTCTGCCTTCCCTTAAAACTGGCACTGGTTGTGGCTTGAAGTTAAATAGTAATGAAGAGGGCCCAAATATAATTCAACAGGTGCATGATATTAGTAATGAGGATATGGATGATATTAGCACTTACAGCCCTAAAATGGGATCCTCATACAGTCACAAATTTGATGATCTAGCAGATGAATTTACAGTGGTACCAAGAAAGAAAAAAATTTCTAGAGGAGTAAGCAACAAAGACCAACTATATGGCTTAATCAGGATTTTAAGGTCACACTCTAAATCTACAGCTCTTTACAAGTCTCAATGATTGGTGCATTGTTATGGAAGGCTAGAGGCATCTCTAAGAAAGGTGCCTTAAGGAGAATTAGGAGATTGAAGAAGATTCATAATCCCCACATGATTGTATTGTTAGAGCCAAAGAATGAGATGAGCAAAATTAAATCTTTCTGTTTAAAACTTGGCTTTGGATGTTATGTATCCAACCTAACAGTAACATATGGTGCTTCTTTAAAGAGGAGATAAAATGGGATGTAGTATCTGATATGAACCAATGTATTACAGTTAAAATTTACTTGGATGAAATTCCAGTTCAATGTAGTCTGGTTTATGCCAGTTGCAACAGAATTGACAGAAGATGAGTGTTACTGCTTTCGTCATCCTATATTAGTAGCTTAACTGTAAGAGAAAAAACTACTTTTATAAATTACTTTCCACCTAGGATGGTAAGCTACAGCTGAACCATGCAAGAAGCATAACGGCTAACTTGACTCCAGAATTGAAAACACCATACAATCACCCACCAATCAGCATTTGTAATGCAGATATTTTCAACAACAAAACTAAAAATATTTTATGGTCAGATACTCATTTCAATCATTCCAAAAAAAACAAATTCTCGTAGGGCATGGATTTGATAATGAACGCAAGTTATTAAATGTGGCATGGATAATGACTTCAAAATGTGGCATGGACTGTAAAAAAAAGGGGGGGAGGAGGGAGTTACCTCAACACACGACAACACAAACTCTTTAGGCCAAGCAACATGTTAATTGTGCGCGTCTTTAACAATATACATGTCCGTGTTAGGTACCGGTACATGAAGATTTCCTTCAGGAGAGTGAACATCAGTTATTGATACGCGTATATACTTATCCCCAAAGCGAACGTTGTGGATGGTATCATTAGGTGAAATACGATAAAAAAACACTCCAGACGCAACAACATTCGCATGTGAATTCAATGCCAATCTACATCATTTTCCCTATATAAAAAACAAAATGAATAATGAATGACATATATATCTAATAAAAAATAAACATCACTAATATAAGTAACGTTGTTAAAAACCTTCCCAATATAAGATTTAGGATCCGACGGTGAAATTATGCATTGTCTATTCACATTGCTTTGGGCCTATATACACATGACATATTCCAATATAAGTATAGTAAAGCATGAATTGTGCTCGTATTTAACAATATGTGAATTTTGCGCGTCTTTAACAATATGTTGAGTTACCTCAACACACGACAACACAAACTCTTTAGGCCAAGCAACATATGAATAGTGCGCATCTTTAACAATATAAATGTCCGCGTTAGGTATCGGTACATGAAGATTTGCTTCAGGAGAGTGAACATCAGTTATTGATACGCGTATATACTTATCCCCCAAGCGAACTGTGACACCCCGCCTAATTAAATACCGGGTGATCACTCCTTTATTAAATTAAATCAAGGTGAACAGTTGGTTCATTCTTAGCATCACTGTCGTAAAAATAAACTTTTCCAAATTAACACCCTAATTAATTAAGCTAAGTGTCAAAACCATTTTCATGCATACTTTCCAAATTTTAATTAAAGAAAAATCATTTATTTATTAACAACATCTCAATAAATAAGAATCACACTACAATAAACCTGGAACATAATCCAATTACTTTAAAACATTCGCCAATCGAATGTCAACATGCGAAATCTAAAGTAATACATCCATTGAAATAAAACCCATAGTAAACAGTACTGGAAATAACTGAAATACAAATGTCCCAATAACAATGAAATAATGGAAAGGGCGACACGTGCCCAATAAATGAGAATGCTAGAAGTGGAGTCAATAAAGGAAGCCGTCTACGCAAGTGACCTGCAACTCCCACCTAAGCTGCAGCGCGTTCCTGCCAAGAGATCCTAAGCAAGACGCCCCTGTGGCTGGGCACCTGTAATACATACATATATATACAAGAGAGAGAAAGAGAAAAAGAAACGGGTCAGAGCCCGGAAGTGTGTTTGATTTAAAATACGTTTAGCAAGTATTTAAATTGATACAGGCCAATGCAACAACATATTAGTGCGTCACTCTCTTGAGAAAATGCTCGCCTCTCTTCTAATGTGCACACCTATCGCACTAACCTTCCCAACGGTTTATCTTATCATTTTATCATACTAACCTTCCCAATAATTTAGCTTATTTTAACTTACTCATAAGATTTTAAAACCAAACAATATCATTGTTTAAAAAGATACTTCCAATTAGTAACAACTCTCGTTTTAGCTTCATTAATTTATAAAGTTTCCCCGTGTCATATTATACTTTTCAAACAAGTATTTCCGATTTAAAATCAAGAATTATTTCTCACTTACTATAGCACAGCAACAGTTTAAATTTCCAAATTCAGATATATATATTAAGCACTCGTATAATATATATTCTAACAGCACCAACATACAAACTATGGTGTAGGCATACTCTGCTATCCAATCCCCGTATCGCTCACATTAAGGGACATACAAGTTCGGAATCACTCTCGAACTGTAACAACATATATACACAAAACAAGATTGAAGCGAAGCATAGATTCCAAGTCGCTAAGAGGTCAGTACATACCCTCACGTCTCTTAGGACCGTCTGAACTATCATACCGATAGCCTGTACCAAGGATATCTATCTTCTAGGGTGCAAGTCAATATCCCCCATAAAGGTCCCATCGAGATAAGACTGTCTCGGCGCGGTAACCTCAGGGATAGCAAGTAGCGCGGGTACGTTTTTCACACGTATATAATATATGTATACACAACCATATAAATATACCACTTATCATTATATCAATATAGGTTTCTCTCATCACCCATAATTACGATATTTATCCTTAATATTCACATTAAGTATTTTTATAAGGTTTCGTCACTAACCTTAACTCGAAGGGTTTCTCCAACTCATTTCGTGACACTCGTGAATCCTCACAAATCTGAAATTCAGTAAGTGTCTTTATTAGGTTCCAACGTAACTCTCTTACTCACCTCACCCTTTAATTCATAAATTTACCAACCCTAAAGTAAATATCCCATAAATAGCATTCTCGTTGAAGATTAAAGGTCCCAACATTTATTCATATGCCCTACTGGTCCTCAAGGTCTCCCAAATCATTTTATCAAGAATGCCCAAGAATTATATCACGACAATTTGAATTTAACTCATTTAAAGAGGGAAATAGGAGTCTGCCAGGAGGGGTCGATCGATCGAAGCTTGGGGCTCGATCGATCGAACCTTCGATCGATCGAAGATCTAGGCTCGATCGATCGATCGATCAAACAGGTATTTCGATTTCTGCAGAATTGCAGTTACGGGTTCTACCAATTTTCTTCATCCCAATCCATGTTTTCCAACCCCAAACGTCCCAAAATTCTACTACTAACATTATAACATTATACCAGATGTTTCTAACGTAAGGCATGTACATATACATCATTTAAACATGGATTTTCAACCCAAAATTATATCTAATTATCAAGAACCCTAGAATTTTCTTAAACAATTTTCTAACAAGTCTTTCTCCAGAATTTCTTTCATATAATCATCAATATTTCGTGGATAAATTCCTCTACATGGCAAGGGTTTTCAGAATCATCATATAAACCAATACTACATGGATTTTCCTATCACAAATTGGGTTTTCTTTCACAATTTCATCCCTAATCATTCCTAAACTAATATGGAAATTGCACCAACGAAAATAGCAAGATAAACACTTGCCTGGGATTTTTGGTATTCTGATTTACGGCTGATTTTGGTATGGTTGTGTTCCTCGTCTCGCGATTTACGCATTGGCGGCGACGGCGGTGCAAACGGGTGGCTTTTTGGCCTTGAATTGCCTTGAGAGCTCTCTCCTCTCTTCTCCAATGGCCGTCACTTGTGTTTTGAGTTTCTAACCCTAGGTGACCATCCAGATATCTGATATAACCCTTGGAATTTTCGTGGGTTTAATTACCTAAAAAGGTGAAATGTCCAAAACGCCCTCCCGGGGTGCTAATTAGGCCTAAAAATGCCCCGAGACCCAAACTAAACCCCCGGGTACACTTTTCTGACTATCTCGACCCTTCCGGATGCGTTGGCACACTCAAAACGACCATACGAATAACTTATAAAATATTCAGTTTTTATTTAACAAAATTAGTCCCGACGTGACACGAGCACGTCCCGACTTAAATTTCCGAAATTGTCATTTAATTCACTCATGACACTCAATATAACCAATATCATATATATTACTTTGCTCATTAGTAATATTCAACAATTTCCCATAATTACTAACTCTCGTCACGTTAATAATTATAACATAATTAATTTCCGGATTTTTATTAAATAAATAACTCACATTAAATTTAATAAATCCCCAAATTAATATAGCATAAAAATGCGGGGTATTACACGAACGTTGTGGATGGTATCATTAGGTGAAATACGGTAAAAAAACACTCCAGACGCAATAACATTCGCTCGTGAATTCAATGCCAATCAACATCGTTTTCCTTATATAAAAAAACAAAATGAATAATGAATGACTTATATATATTAATAAAAAATAAATATCACTAATATATGTAAAGTTATTACAAACCTTCCCAATATTAGACCCATCAGTGAAATTATGCGTTGTGTATTCATATTACTTTGGGCCTATATACACATAACATATTCCAAAATAAGTATAATAAAGTAGGAGACATAAATGTAATAAATTTTTACCAATTACGTGACTGCCTTCTCTTTTTTCCTCTTGGATGGAGAATCACATGATTCACTCACATAATTTGAATGCTTCTCGTATTTTTTATTATCACTTTTCTGACGTTTTGAGGAAATCTTCTCAACTAACGACGGTGCAAGTGATCTGCTTTGATACTTCCTCAATTCTTCCATTGCGTCCTAAAGTTGACGATCCTTTTCTTTTGCCTTCTCCTCTTCTTGATGAAGTCTATACTCTAATTCTTCAACATGTTGTTTCGATCCCCGTCTAGTAATATGAAAGTAAGTTGTAGGAGTGACTCCTTTTCCCATTCTCCTTACTCAACCACTATACTCTCGAGCACTAAGTGTTAAGGTTAAGACGTTTGAAGTCCCTTGAGTTACTAAGATCCCATCATGGACTTGCTTTTTCAAAGTGTCCTATAATAAAGCAAATTATTAAAAGTGTTGTTAAATCAGATTCTTTTCAATCCTCATATGTAGTATATATCCAAATTTATAAAGATTATATAAAAAATATGTTTTCTTTACTTTTGAAAGTAACTCACAAATTTTTACCAACTTCCTTGGTTGCACCGTCTTGATATTCTCTATTTCTCGATTATCTATTGTCGAGCAGTTGTCCACATTAAAGACCTATCATCCTCATCAAATGCATCTCCGTGTCTCTCTTTTTGTCCCAATTATAAAATAAAATATAAGAAATTAAGCACACAACACAAAATCCCCACAATGAATTAATTAAATTTGTATACTCTACAAATAATATAAGAATTCAATCACATACCATAATTTCCTCAAGACCTGCATACCCCAACTTACTAAGCTTGTGGTTGAACTTATTATTTGCTTGCCTTTCTCGTTGTACATCACTTAATTTCTACGCATTGAATTTATAGATAATGTAAGAATTTAACCATACCGTGGATAAATGTTATACATCTACATAATAAAATGAATTTAATATACACCTCAAACTTCTGGGATAGTCTTCCTCTTACAAACGCATCCTAATCCTCTTGATCAATAAACTTTTTAAACTTTTTTGGATGGTTCCAAAGATTACCGGGATCATCTTTAAATGGCTTGACATAACTCTTGGTGAGTTATCCTTTAAAATTATTCCACGAACAACCAATAGCGGATATAACTCTCTTCTTTGATTTGGGGTCCATGTTGAAATTAGCCTGTTATTAATGAATATTATATTACAAAACGGAATTAAAACAATACCAATATAGACTTCAAATAACATCAACATAAATTATTAGCATTTACCTCCATAGCTATCCATAAATTCTCTTTTAATTAGGGGTGGACAAAAAAAAGACCGACCCGATTGATCCGATTGGACCGAACCGGACCGGACCCACATTTATAGGCTTTTTTATAAATCGGTCCTAATTTAAGAGACCCGAATATATTCGGTTCGATCTAAAATGTACATTATAAATTTGGTCTTTGGACTGGACCAGACCGTTTATTTTAATATTATATAATATATATTAATTTTATATAGATATATGAGGTGTGTTATTTTAGTAAATAACTAAACTCTAACTAAACTTAACTCACACACACGGCCACCCAACCACAACCCACAACTCAACTCTCTCTCTTAACATCGCAACTCTCTCTCTCTACAACACACATACGCATGGTCTCTCTCTCGTTCCACTCTCTCTCTCTTAACGTCATCACTCAACAACACCATAACAATGGCCACCACTGGGATCTCCTCAACTCCCCAGTAACTTTGTCGGCGCCGGTGACAACATATCATCATCCCACTGTATTTTTCTTCATCTATTGTTGTGATTTATTGGATATGCGATTTCTTGGGTATATGTTTATTGTGGATGTGTGATTTCTTGGATTGGATATGTGATTTCATGGGTATGTGTTCATTCCATGGTATAAAACCCACGGTTTATTCTGGATATGTGATTTCTGGGTATGTGTTCATTTCTTGGGTATGTAATTTCTTGGATTGGATATGTGATTTCTGAATATGTGATTTCTTGGATTGGATATGTGATTTCTAAAAAACATCTTAAACAGGAACATTTCTTTAAAAAAAACCTTGTAAAAACGGCCCCTCACAAAAACAGTTTAAAACATCCCCTTAAAAAATTTGTATAAAAAATTATACATTATAAAAAAATCATCCAAAAAATAAAATTTGGACCGATTTTTTAACCGAACCGGACCAAAATTATCCTAGACCGATTAAATAGGTTAACCGATTAAATCGGTCCAAATACGGTCTCACTAAAAGTAGGACCGAATAATTCTGCCCGATAAAAAAAATGGTCAAAACCCGAATCGGACCGGACCGTGTCCACCCCTACTTTTAATGACTTTGGGACTTTGGGCCAACTTGGATAAATTATGGGAACCATTGCTTTTGCCAAAATCCCCCTATAACTTGAAAAATCCTTCCTTGTTTTACCATTCGATTGTCCATTTCTATTGTAAGTTACTAGTATTCGATCACGAGAAGCCCTTTTGCTTATTCGTTCTAAAACAGCCACGCCTCTGACCTTTCGTTGATTATTACTTGAATTTTGTGATGACTTTGCTAAATCATCTGGACTTTTTGAATGAAAATCATCTTAAACTGAAAATAAAATGAAATGACCAAAACACAAAATAACTATTGTTTCATTATCAAAATGAAAGACGCATTCTTTTATGCTCATAAAAAGTATAGATAACTCTAAGCATAAGAAAAACACAACTAACACTATATTTATTTTTCATTATCAATCCAAATTTCCTCACAATCTACACGTGCAAATGAATCTTCACTTTCATTAATCAAGCCAACGTTTCGCAATTCGTTGGTGGCGACATGATTTTTGGCACATCCAGCATCGTAGTCATCATCATCACACTCGTAATTACAAAATCTTTGTGGAGTCACAAGAATGATTGACCATTTAGGATCGAGTTGGTCTTGAACATAAAAAACCTATTTGGCTTGAGAAGCTAATATGAAGGGCTCATTTTTATGGCTAACTCTACAAAGATCAACCTATTTAAAGCCAAGCTCGTATACTTTAATACCATTACCGTTGTCAACCCAATCACACTTGAAATTTGGAATTTTGAAAGTGAAATAATCAAGCATCCATATTTCACTTATGACACCATATAAACTCAAATTTGAAACCACATGATGCTTATCCCTTGCACTAGCAACTTGCATTGCGGCCGTGATGCTAATTCCACTGTTTTGGCGAACTCGCTGAGCATCACATTATTTCTATGGTAATGACAATCATTAATAATATAACCCTGAAACTTTATCACCTCTCGACGAGGTCCTCGAGCTATCCACTTTAAGATGTATGAAACATTGTTGTTGGGAAGATTCGGCTCCTCTTCAACCTGATTTTTCTTAAATGTTAGTTATAATTTTAATAGTATATTAAATCGTCACATATTGATATTAATCATACCCTTTCAAGAAGCCAGCCAATAATGGTCTTGTTATGTTCATATTGTAACCATTTTTCATCTTTGCACTTTCGAGGATACTTTTGCCTCAAGCTCTCCATATGCTCCCTATAAGGGTGTTAATAGAGAACAATCTTTTAACCATTAAAACAAAATACAATATAGTACATCATTTGTTACAAAAGCAATGAAAATAGATATTACTCGATATATGGTTGAACATCATCTGTGTTTTGAAACACATAACGATGTGCTTGCTCCCATGACAATTCGTCCACCTCAATTACTTTACCACCCCCTATTGGTTTGCCATCGCATATTATATCATCGTCATCATCTATTGTATTTCTACCTAATGTAACACCAATGGCATCGAGCCCATGTAAAATTTTCATACAAAATTCAATTGCTTCTTCAGTAATATAGCGTTGGGCGATGCAACCTTCTGGATGATTTTGATTGTTTACTTGGCCCTTTAATAACTTCATGTTCCTACAAACATTTTAAGTAAAACAAATATTTATAATT
The DNA here is from genome assembly GCA_949130495.1 of Sambucus nigra. NCBI lineage: Eukaryota > Viridiplantae > Streptophyta > Magnoliopsida > Dipsacales > Adoxaceae > Sambucus > Sambucus nigra. Next base: position 56,854,910 of record OX422214.1, read on the forward strand.
TTTACTTATAACCTTATTAAGTAATGACATTTTTTTAAGCATGTGTAAACCTTTCAAATGGATACATCCAACGAGCGAAAACTGGACCACATAGTTCAACCTCCCTAACAAGATGTACCATTAGATGCACCATTATATCAAAGAATGTCAGAGGGAAGTACTTTTCCAACAAACATAATGTGATCACAATGTCATCTTGAATAATCTTCAACTTCTTCACATCCACTTCTTTTGCACAAAGAGCATTAAAGAAAAAGCACACCCTTATGATTACAAATCTAACATGCTTTGGTAACACGAATCGAATGGCCACCAGAAGTATCTGTTTCATGAGAATGTGACAATCATGGGACTTAAGACCAAATAATTTTAACTCTTGCATAAAAAAAAGGTTACTCAAATTTGATGAGTATTGATTGGACGTAAATTCTTCCCATTTATCCCTTTAATTTAGAGTCTTTTATCGCTCCGCAAAGTGTAATTTAAGTGGATTTATTTCATATCAATGCTATTGACATTTTCTAATTACTATGCCGAGTTTCGTGTATCTCCTAACTATTTTGCAGGTATTCAGTGCACACAAGGAAGGAGAAAACTGGAAGGAAGAATGGAGATAAATGCAGGCAAGTAAAAGGGCGAAAGAGTAATCTAAATAAAAAATTCGGACCAAAAATCAAAATGAAAGTCGAAGACCTCACGCCTATAATTTCTTAGGAAGAATCGACATCCTAATCTGAGCTCCGGATCAAAATTTACAAGTCTTCAAAATTACAAGGAAGAAAAGTTTCCTGAAGAGATCGAATCGAACCGCTGGGCTGGAAAAATGAACCGATCCTATCCTGGGAAAACTTCCTGTTAAGCACAAAATGATGGAACCGAACCGAAGAGGAAATAAATGAACCGAACCGGTTCATAGAAAAACTTTTGTCAAAGGTAAACCGGACCGAATCACCTTAACAGGATCGGTTCGGGTATCGAAAATTTGGACTTATCCACTTGTAAAATAAGAGTCTTGTATGGTTAAAACTCTTAGAAATTCGTAGAGTACAAATTTAAAACACCTCCCAGACATTAGGAGGATTCTAATCCATTTAGATAAGCTTTGTAATTAGCTTAGAGGTGAAAACAACAAGAACCCTAATTTTTATATCTTTGATTCCAGTTCTGCAATTCAAGTAATTTTATTCCAGTTCTTGCTCTCATTATTGCAGCAGTTACTTCTTTAGTTAGTGATTTCATTCTTCTTCACCTTCAGTTGTTAGTAAAAATATTTTCTTTCATTCAAAACATGTTTTCTTCTAGTTTAAATACGTCCGACTAAGTCTTCAAGGGTCGTGGTGCCTGAACCCCGCCCCATGTAATTCATGATAGTGGAAATAGAAGTTGGAATTAAAATCTTAGGTGAATTTTGTCGTATAATTGGTGCGACCGTTGTGGAATTTTGATCTCGTTTTCCCTAAGTAACCGAGATACTTAAGAAAGCGACACGAGTATTGGTTAATACGATACTGATTTAATTCATCCTTTGCTTACATACTGTACGGGCTACGATCCCTTATATATATAGTGTTAAATAGCGGGTTTTAATTCGTACTTTGCTTACATATTGTGCGGGCTACGATACCTCATATATGTAATACTTAGGGGCATTAAAACCGGGTTCATTTAAGGATTTAATTCTGAATCTAGTATCCTACGAAGTGAATTACTAGGGTGTGGGGGATTGTACCCCGATCTGTCTTTCTCATTTCATAGTTAAAGTTTTAGTCAATTCGTTATTAGTTCTTCATTAAAATAATTGCACTTCATTTATTTGTAGTCTCATTAATTAATCATTTTCAAAATTGCATCTAGTTGTAGTTATTTCACAATTCAAATCACTTTTTTTCTCTTTTTAGAGTCAAAGTTAGGTTACCTTCGTCTTTCCAACGTCGTTACGACTTCCTTCGTCCTGTTTCCCTGAGGATCGATACCCGACTTATCGGATTATTACTTGAGCGAGAGGCTTGCAGTTGAGCCTAAATAGCACGCACACTAGACACATTTGTGGTCGCGTTAAGTTTTTGGCGCCGTTGCCGGGGAATTAGGTAGACTTAGGTTAGATGAAGTCAATCTAAAATTTTGACCAAGAAAATACAAAAACATAAAAAAAAATTAAAAAAATATAATTTTTTTATCATCTCTCAAAAGCCTTTAATGCAAAGTCCTGAACATACTCAGACTCCTCACAATACTCTAACCAGAATCCACGAAAACTCGATAGTTGAGTACAACTTTGAATGCCCCCCCACACCTTGCGTTCATAATTCTGGTTTCCAATTCCTGCTCCTGAGCACTCTATCAGTAGTTACACCCCCAGTCAAACTTCGAGTCACACATCTAGGACACCGAGTGAGTACACAGAGTCATTTGTAGAGAGCGCGAGTGCGATGTCTGACGCAGCAAGTTTCGGTACTGGAGAGGGAGATCTCCCCTATCGTTCTATGACAGATTTACTCTTTCCCGAGCGAACTGTCACCCCTCGTTGGATTTAACTTCCATATAATGCCAGTCAGTTACACTTTCACAATGGGATGATACATATTCTCCCTACGTTTCATGGCATGGATTTGGAGAAGCCATACCTGCATATTCGTGAGTTCGAAGAGGCGTGTGACACATTTAGTGATCAAGGTTGCATGCAAGATGTCATTCACCTAAAGCTTTTCTCTTTTTCCTTAAAGGATAAATCCAAGACCCGGCTATGGTCTCTACCCCCGAACTCCGTCACTTCTTGGAGAGATATGCAATCTATGTTTATCTTAAAAATATATCCACAACACAAGACCAACTCTGCAAAAACTCAAATCCAAGCTTTCCGATAACACGATAATGAGTCTTTTGACAAATGTTGTTAACGTTTCTAATAGTTAGTAAGCGCTTTCCCCCATCATGGTGGTGACAAACACCTAGTGATATCTTTCTTCCATAATGGGTTGACAGTAGCTTCAAAACAACTCGTGCAAATAATGTGTGAAAGACCCTTTTGGGATTTAAACTCATGCGATGACGAGGCCCATCTTAAGTATGTCGCAGAGACTACTCAAGCATGGGACACATCTGATCCTAACCAAGCCCGACCTAGACAACCATATATCAATTTGAATGCATTCGATTTATACCAATTGGATAGCAATACCTTAATAGACCATCGATTCGATCAGTTTCAGAGAGATATGAAAGAGTGGTTTGATGGCCAGTTGAGAAATATCGCCGGATCCAGCCATGGTTCGAAAGAAAAAGTGTGTTTTATCTGTGAGGCGGGCCACTCCACAGAGGAATGCCCGACGATTTATGCCTACAAGGCCATGTACATTGAGCAGGTGGATGTTATAGGAGGATTCAAGGGGAATTTTAATGCCCCGCATGGGAACTCTTACAACCCTTCATGGAGAAACCATCCTGGTTTCAACTATGGACAACCACACGCTGTGATGAACCCACATTCACAGGTTATCCCACCTCTACCACCTCCTCAATACCTATATGCACCACCACCTCCATCTCCATATGTATCTCCACCGCGGAGGAGCCTCGAGGATACAATGAACCAATTCATAAATTCTCAAGGTGCAAACAATGCTAGTTATGAACACATGTTCGCCAAAATAAATGCAAACATCTCCAAGATTCAATCCGCATTGAGCATCCAAGATAAGGGCAAGTTTTCTGCCCAAGGCCAAAGACCTACCCAAGGTCAACCTAGTGTTAGTTACACCTCTATAGAACATCAGGAGCACTGCCAAGCTGTAACCACTCTTCGTAGTGGGAGAGTTGTTGATTTATCGTCTCCCCCACACGACATTTCAAAAGACAAGGATAATTCGCCTAGCACGAAAAAGGACGAAGATATCTCCTTGAATGAGAGTGAAAAGGAAAACACTAGTGATCCCGAGGTAGTTGTAAAACCACTCTCCACTGTGCCATTTCCTCAAAGATTGGTTCCTGCCCATAAAAGGACCATAAGTGAAGAAGTGTTAGAAGTGCTTAAAAACGTGAAATTAAACTTACCTTTCCTTGATGCAATAAGGCAAATTCCATCCTATGAAAAAGTCATAAAAGACTTATTGACAGTTAAGAGGAGGATGATGGTAAAGAAGAACGTGTTTCCAGCATAAAATATTAGCTCAGTCCTTCTTAATGATCTCCCACCTAAATATAAAGATCCCAGTGCACCCACTATTTCCTGCACCATTAAAGAGAACAAATTCGAAAAGGCCTTACTCAATTTGGGGGAGAGTGTCATTATCCTCCCCTATTCGATTTATAAGAAACTTGGTTTGGGTGATCTTAAGCCCACAATGACCACTCTCCAGTTAGCGGATCGAACCGTGAAGATACCAAGGTGTATAGTTGAGGACGTGATAGTCCAAGTGGACACTTTCTACTTCCCAATAGATTTTGTCATTTGGGACACGAATCCCTCCTTCGCCTCGAAAAGTCATGTTCCCATCATCCTCGGATGCCCATTCTTAGATACGGCTAATGCAGTGATCAATACTTGAAATGGGCTGATGCAACTCACTTTTTGTAATATGACTTTAGAAATGAACATCTTCAACATAGCCTAACAAGCAGGGGAAGAAGATAATCTTCACACGGTGAGCCTAATTGAGGAGATCGTAGAAGAACACTTTGAGGCCTACACCGAGTTTGAGAGGGAGACATGGCAGTTGAGAGGCTTACTCGATGAGAGAGCATCAGACGAGGACGCGGGATATATTAATTGGGTTTCTCCATTCGAAGAGTTACCGCCAAGGGAACCACACATGGTGCCCTATAGCGACATATTACCGACTCTTGACTTGATGAAACTACCCTCCAATGTTAAATATGCGTTCCTAGGTGAAAGTGAGACATTTCTTGTTATTGTCTCCTCTAGCTTAGATGAAGGGCAGGAGGGTAAATTATTGAAGATTTTGAGAAAGCACCAAGGTGCTTTTGGTTGGTGTATAGCTGATCTAAAGGGGATAAACCCTCTAATTTGCACCCATAAGATTCATCTCGAAGAGGATATTAAGCCCTCGAGAGAAATGCAAAGATGGCTAAACCCCACAATGAAAGATGTGGTGAGGACTGAAATCATAAAATTATTGGATGCCAAGATTATCTACCCAATCTCGGATAGCAAGTGGGTGATCCCCATTCAGGTTGTCCCGAAGAAGTCGGGTGTGACTGTGATTGAAAATGCCAGGGAGAGCTAGTTCCCCAACGTACCACCACTAGATGGCGCGTTTGTATTGATTACCAAAAACTCAATGCGGGAACTAGGAAATACCATTTCCCCTTACCATTTATTGATCAAATACTTGAAAGAGTAGCGGGCCACCCTTATTATTTCTTCCTAGATGGTTATTCTGGATATAACCAAATTGAGGTAGATGTACTTGATCAAGAGAAAAAAACCTTCACTTACCCATTTGGAACGTTTGACTACAAACGTATGCCATTTGGCTCGTGTAATGAACCGGCGACCTTTCGAAAGGGTATATTGAGCTTATTCAGTGACATGGTTGAGAGAGGGCTATATGTGTTTATGGACTACTTTAGTGTTTTTGGCACCTCCTTCGACTTATGTTTAGCCAATCTTGAGAAAGTGCTAGCCCGATGTGTGGAAAAGAACTTAGTGCTGAATTAGGAAAAATGCCATTTCATGGTAACCAAGGGTATAGTTGTTGGCCACATCATGTCATCCAAAGGGATCGAGGTTGATCGAGCAAAAATAGATGTCATAGTTGACTTACCCCCACCTAAATCGCTGAAAGACGTGCGCTCCCTCTTGGGCCACATGGGGTTTTATAGAAGGTTCATTAAGGACTTTAGAAAATCGCTAGACCCTTAAGTAATCTTCTTATGAAGGACACCCCATTCGAGTGGACGAAATCATGCCAAGGTGCTTTTGGAAAACTGAAAAACATGCTTGTGTCCGCTCCCATCATGCAAGCTCCGAATTGGTCCTTACCATTCGAGCTTATGTGTGATGCTAGCGATTATGCGATAGGGGCTATTTTGGGCCAAGAAAAGACAACAAGGCTCATGTCATCTACTACGCTAGTCGGACTCTTACCGGACCATAACTCAGTTACTCCACCACGAAGAAGGAATTACTAGCAGTAGTATTTGCTCTCGACAAATTTTGTTCCTATTTTATCGGTTCCCCCATCACTTGTTTCACCGACCACGCGGCTTTAAAATATCTACTTGCAAAGAAGACGCAAAGCCATGCCTCACAAGGTGGATCCTACTCCTACAAGAGTTTAATCTCTCCATTAAAGATAAAAAAGGAGTAGAAAATGTCGTTGTTGATCACTTATCACAACTTTCGTCTGACGTACCTATTGATCCTACACCCATCGATGAGTATTTTTCGGATGAGCAACTCTTTGTTGTGGCACCCCGACTAATTAAATACCGGGTAGCTACTCCTTTATTAAATTAAATCAAAATGCCAAGTTGGCTCAGTTAATAGCATCACTGTCGAAAACATTTTATTATTTCTAACCACCTAGTATTTAAAAAGTAAGTTGTCAAATTTTAATTAAAGTCTGATTAACATGCAGTAAAAGATTTAATGCAAGGATAATATCACCATTCACCATAACGAAATAATAGAATAACCATCACATGATATAAATAAATCCGGAGGAAAACTCCTCACAATAAGTCCCACAACTGAAATAAGTAACGAAATACTGAATACTGAATTAATACATGCCAAAGTCTGAAAAACTGAAATGGAAATGTCTCTAATAGAATTTGGGCAACATGCCCTACAACTGAAGAATACTGAATATGGAATCCAAAAGATAGAAGCGTCTAAAAGCAAATCCCTGTAGCTTCCACAAACAGCTACAACTCGTCACCTGAATGAGTATCCTATGCATGGTGTCCTTGTGGCTGGGCACCTAAAATGGTTTTACAAAAAAAAATAGATTTGAAAGCAAACGGGTCAGAGCCCGAATGTGGAGATATTTTAAAAACCTGCAAGTGCTTTAAAAACAATTAAAACATTAAATGCAAAGTACATGTTAGGACGTGCACTCTCATGAAATTCTCACCTCTCGTCTAACTGTGCACTCCTAACGTAAATACCCATCTAAAATGACACAAACCACTAGCTAAGTGACATCATATCTAGCTAGACTGTCATAGGTTCTACCCTTATACTCGGTTCCCATTAACATTATAACGATCTCAATTAAATATGGGGCTTAATGTAAATACAGGTTCTCACATCAAAGTAATACAACTCATTATAGATTATCCCTTTTGTTATTCCATAGTTGTACACACAATACCATATGAAAGTTCCCAGTTTATTAAGTGTATATTTTCCACAACATAAATATACAATATAAGCACCCCGAGACTAAGCTGCGGTGCACACATACTCTGCTATCCATCCCGGTACATCACGTACATAAGGATCACATATTCCGAATCTCTCAGGAATAGTTCACAGATAACAACATCACAAATAATGGAGGCGAACACAGTCACATCACATGGGTCACGCACATACCTGCGCTCCCACGATCAGCAAACTTATTAACATCCCAATAAGTCCTTCTCTGACCTATGTTCATCGAGGTAACCAGTCTAAATCCGGGCAACACAAGGATTAGAGGGCCCTAAGCGAACGCAAACCTCCCGTGATAGCAAGTATGGTAGGTATGTCATACACATAAATCAATACATATACTAAGTATGCACACGTCTTAGTAATCACCATAATATATTGGTACATATCTCTTCTCGTACTGACATATAATACTACACCATTTATATGTCCCCGGTTGATATAATTAATTAGGCCGTCAATAGCTCACATCGTAATAGACACTCACGTCCTACTTCATATTTTCCCTTAGGTTTAAACTACACTTCTAGGTTTGACTCCTCAATATATTCCAAACATCCCAAATATATCAATTACTTATCAAGGAAAGGCTATCTCTACCTATACACAAGGTTACGGGGCAATCGGGATCAAAACAGGCTAAAAAGCCTAAACTATCAACTCGTTCGAAGTCTCGTTCGAACGAGGCTGTTCGAACGAGACTTCGTTCGAACGAACTGAGTCTTCTAACGAGATCTCGTTCGAACGAAGGGGCTTTCTAACGAGATCTCGTTCGAACGAACCCATCGAACGAACTTCACCCTCGTTAGAAGTCAATGGTCAACTCGTTAGAAGCTCGTTCGAACGAGGTCGTTCGAACGACCTGGGCAGGTCTTCTAACGAGCGACCAGATTCGAGCCCAGAAATCCTTATTCATTTTTCACCAATTTCTACACCTCAAATCTCAACCAAAATTCGTCCCAACAATGTTTTTAGGTCTCTAATCGTCCCTAAACATATTAAGGTCAAATACTAACGTATTTTAAGGAATTAACACATCATAAACATCATTAATTCATCAAATCTCTACCCTTTTCCCCAAATTGTCAAGAACATAAACCCTAGAATTCTAAATCCTCAATAAGTCCATTCTAGATCCGTTTTTGTTACATCCAACATATATTAACATCAGAATAATCATCTCCATACTATTCTACATGCAATTCGTCCTCAAAATTCAAGTTCTAACTCCAATTAAAATGGGTTTTTATTTAACTTCCAAGAACAAATGTAAATCTTTCAATTTATCTAACATGGAAGAAACATTCTCTGAATTAAATAGAATTAAATCACTTGCCTCGAGTGTCTCTGAATTTGGTGTTGATTTGATGAAGCTTTTTCTGCAGAATTCCTTCTCTCTCTCTCTCTCTCTACAAGCCTTCTTCTCCAAAGGTGGCTAGGGTGGCTAGGGTTTGTTGAGGAGACTTAGAAAACCAAATTTTAAAACTCCCCGTAGTCTTATGGGTCAATATCGTTGGTAGTGGGTTTAGTGGTTAGTTACCCAAATCAGATTATAAATCCTAATTTTCGTCATTATTAAATCCCAAAAATACAATATTACCAAACTACCCTTATAAGATGCCGGTATGGCCTAAAAATACCCCGGGACCCAAACTAAACCCCCGGCTAGTGTTTTCTGACTATCTCGACCCTTCCGGACGCGTTGGCGCACTCAAAACGACCATATGGTTAATAGAATTTAAATTCACTTTTATAATTAAAATTATTATATCCTGACGCGACTGTCACACGCGTCCCACTAAAATATCCAAACTGTCGTATATCAATCTCACGACAAATTTCATAATACAATATTCAATTATCAACATATATACTCAATGTAGTCAAATACCAACTCACATCTCGCTAGTATTTTATCCGGATTAATTCCCAATTAATTCTAATTTAATTAATTAATCCCAAAAAAAAATATTGCCTAAAATACGGGGTATTACATTTGCCACCTCTTCTTTGCCTTAGTTTACGAATATAGTGAACTATCTTATCACGGGAGCCGTCCCTCCTGATTGGACAACTCAAGATAAGAAGAGGTTCATCACTTGGTCGCGCATGTTTTTCTATGATGATCCATTCCTTTTTAAATATTACGCCGATCAAATCATCCGACGATGCGTACCAGATGACGGAATTCCAAAAGTCATCCAATTCTGTCATTCGAAAGCACGTGGAAGCCAATTTTCCATGAAAAAGACAGCCGTTAAAATTCTCCAATGCGATTTGTACTGGCCCACAATGTTTCGTGGTGTTAACAATTTTTGCAAATCTTATGAAAGTGTCAACGGATGGGGCCGATTACCCAACGAGACATGATGCCATTAACCCCGATTCTCATCATTGAGGTTTTTGATTGCTGGGGTATTGACTTCATAGTCTATTTTCCCCCGTCCTTTGGGTACCTATACATCCTAGTCGCGATAGACTATGTTTCTAAATGGGTGGAAGCTATAGCTACTAAGACTAATAATAATAAAGTGGTGATAAAGTTCCTGAACGAACACATACTTTCTCACTTCGGTGCACCTAAAGCGGTAATCAGTGATAACGGCACACACTTTTACAACAAGCCGTTTGAAAAACTTATGAAAAAGTATGACGTCATTCACAAGGTGGGAATGACATATCACCCACAAATGAATGGACAGGCCGAATTAGCAAATCGCGAAATCAAGCATTTACTAGAGAAGACCGTCAATCATGACCGAAAAGATTGGTCCCTTCGATTGAATGATTAGCTATGGGCCTACCGTACCGCATACAAGAACCCACTCGGAATGTCCCCATTTCGCTTTGCATATGTCAAACCTTGCCATCTTCCCATTGAGTTGGAGAATAAAGGGTATTGGGAAATGAAGAGGTTAAATTATGATATGGACAAAACCGGTGAAGCTCGTAAGCTTCAACTAAATGAGTTAGAGGAGATACGCAATAATGCGTATGAGAATGCCAAGATTTCAAAAGCCCGGATGAAAATAGCACATGATAATATTATTTGACGGAAAGAGTTTCAATCGGGACAAAAGGTACTCCTCTATAACATCCAGCTTCATTTATTTTTTGGGTAAATTGCGGTCCCAATGGACTGGTCCATTCGTTGTGAAAAGCGTATTCCCCCACGGAGCAGTAGAATTGGAAGATCCAATAGGGGGAACGCGTTCAAAGTTAACGGACAGCGCCTAAAGCTATATGTTGAGGCATGCGTAGAAGAGATCGACACCATTTCTTTGTCTTACGGGGTAGAGTGAGCTTGAATTAAGAGGTCGTCGCACCCCCGATGCGTCTGGGGTGAATTCTTGTGTATAATAGAGTGAGCTTGAATTAGGTAGACTAATTAGAGTCCGTAGGTAGCTTACGCGAGGTTAGGATTAGGATTAGGCACACCAACATGCACTTTGTGAAGGAGTCGAGTAAGTCCAAGTGCGATAATAAGTAAGAGAGTGTTCAAAAATTTGAGGGTGCAATAAATTCTGAGTGGAGAGATTTCTGTTCTGAGGCGAATCGAACCGAATCCCCTGTACCAGATCGGTTCGGATGAGATAAATCGAATAAAAAAAAACCCAGCCCCATATTGGTTCTACCATGCATAGAATCGGTTAAGCTTTTGTATCATTTGCCTCTTCCCTAGATACCTCCCCCCTTCCCCAATCCCTTCATTTCCCTCCAATCTCCCCCTCCGTTCTTTCCCTCCAATCTCCCCCTCCCTTCTTTCCCTCCACATTCTTCCCCCCAAACCCACCCCCACCTATAAATTCTACCTCTACCCTACCATTCCTCCACACCTTCATCATATTTTCCCTCTTCTAACCTATATCTCCCATTTTATCCACCCTCCAGAATTTCCCATGGCAAATCCAGGTCTGCCCACAAAATACATGTCTACCGAGGTCCTTCCTAATGGTAACAGGGAATACCGCTCTCACATGAAGCGCCTTTGGTGTGAGAAATTTTTCAGTATATCCCACCAACTTCACATCGAGCGCGTCATTAAATGGGATGAGCTGCCCTGCTCGGTGACCACTCTTTTCAATCGGCGGGGGTGAACGTAATATCTCGAAGAACCCCATAATGTAGTGTGGCCAGACAAGGTCCGATCTTTTTATGGCTCTCTCATCCGCATGGGCGAGTTTGAGGGCCAAGCTTTTGTAGACAACCGCCCCATCCCTTTCTCCTTGAATATTGTGTCCCGAAAACTTTCTTCCAAGGGAGTCCCAAACTTGGACGACTATGACTACCCCGTCAATGTCCCTATATTCCCGAAACCGACATGCATCAACCGTTTTATACCCAACGAGATTTGGGAAAGGGGAACCTTCCCAATGGAATGCCTCAATGATAAGGCCCACATTACATTTCATATCATTTGCGCCAACCAGCTTCAAACCTCTAACGACTCGGCGATGCGCCCTCGCCAAGCCACCCTCGTCTACCACCTTTATGATCCTAGCTTCACTATCAATCTTGCCTGCATCTTCTACACCAATATTTTTTTTGCGGCCCTAGATAAAAAATGTGTGGTGCCCCTCCCATATGCACGTCTCATCACCTCCATTCTTGCCGATGCCGGTATCCAGCAGCCTCGAGTCTCTCCACGCCTCCCAGAGCCCATTGGGCAAGCATCACGCAATAGGAGCTCCTAGCAAAGGGCAGCCCTTCGAGCAGCACGAGAAGTGGTTGATGTTAATGAAGATGAAGATGAGGATATCAATGTTGCTGAGGACGAGTCTGAGGATGCCGTGATGGGTGGGGCAGAGGACGACGATTCAGATTTTGAGCCACCTGGTACAGAATTTGATAGGCGCCTTTCGGCGGTGGAAACCCGGTTTGACGGATTCCTCACACAATATCAACGAGATCAAGAGGCCTACTGAAGGGATACGAGCATGATTCATCGTCTCCAAACTCACTTGTACGAACTTAACTTCGGTGGTCCCCCTCCAAACTTCTTCTATGACCGTAGCACGCACGAAAGCTCCAATCCCCTGCCCCAGTGAAGCCCATTTGTGTTGTTACTGTTTGTGTTAGTTAGGTGCGTAGTTATTTGCTGGTTGTGTTTTGTTAGTTGTGTCGTTGTTGGTTGTTTAAAAATATTAGTTGTGTGTTTCTCCCCGCTCCCTTGTAACAAATGTTCTCCTTATCTATAAAAATCTGCATTTCTGTTTTGTTTGTTTGTTTTATTTATTCGCGCTTTTCATTTGCTTTGAGTTATATTTTAGTCCTTTTTGCTTGAGGACAGTGCAAAAGTCTAAGTTAGGGGGTCACAAGTGCGTCTTTCTAAAACTTCACAAAATTTCAAAAATTCCCATAAATTTAAAAAATTTGAAAAACCCAAAAATATTTTCCTTCAAAATAAATAAAAATTGGAAGTGAAAATTTTCAAAAATATCGTTAAAATTTGGTTTAAAGTCTCAAATTGTAAAAACATAATACACAAAGCCGAAATTGACCAAAGATGAAAATTGAGCGAATGTAGACGACTTAACGAATAAATGTGGAGATTAACAAACCCGGTGAGATTCGAGCCTTTCATTATTGCGAGTTTATAAATCAATCTGAGTTAAATTGTTAACTCAAATTTCGTTTCAGCGTTTTAATAAGTCGTCGAGGATCTTAATCCTTTCACTTTGACCGATTATGGAAAATGTGTGTGATATTGCCTTGAAAAACGTGCCAAATAGATCTCTAAACTAAATTAATCTCGAGACGCATATGGTAACACAATTAGTATTTCGTACAATGAAGTAGCCCTCATTTGTCACCCAAAAATATTGGCCAGAAAAAGTAGCGAAAAATTATCCCTTTTGTAAACCAAAATTGAGCTGAATAAATTTTTCCCTTTCATTTGATAACCTGAAAAACCCTAATTGGCCCGGAATTGTGAAAGTTAATAATCCTAGAAATTAAGTCCGAAAAGTGCATAAAAAGGGGTAAGAAAAGAATAGACATGCTCAACAAAAATAGCAAGAAAAGAAAAGCGTGAAAAATAGAAAAAGCATAAAAAAATGAGCAAAAGCCCAGAAAAGCACAAATGGACATCATGAGAAAATTTTGCAATTCCAAATTTCCCTACCATTCCCATTTTACCCAATACACCTTTAACCCGAAAAATTCCTAATCGAGTCCAAAATGCAAAATTGGTTACCGCGTGGACAAATAAAACACAAAAAGATAATAAAAGTGTTGATGTAAAAAATTAGATCACTCTAATTATTCAATCACAGATAAATAAAGGAGACAAAGAATTTTAAAGTGGTTCAGCCTTATATGAATGGCCTACGTCCACTGTTATGTTATTGTTGAGTGTTTTGGGAATTCTCGATTACAAGTTCTATCAAGAAATTCCGGTCCCTTTGAATGAGGGTAATACAATGTATTTATAGCCTTGAGGCTATAATCTGAAAGGGTGATACATTAAATGATATACATATGAAAGGGTAACTCATTTAATGCTCTTCAAGCGTGTGCGTCAAGATGATAAGCAGTCAATGAATAGTTGAACTGTTGATTATCTGGCAATCAATGCTGTGGTCGAGAGGCAGCTCGAACCGCCTTAGTTGCTCATCGTTCAAGAGTTCCTCGGAGCGGTGGACTTCCTCGGAGCGTTGGAGTTCCTCGGAGAGCTGGAGTTCCTCGGAGTACACCTGTTGCTCGGAGTGAGTATGACTAGGTCGGGGGAATAAACTTCCTCATTGCTATTGTGCCACGTAGATTGACACGTGTCTTCTTCTTATTCGTCCATATCAGCATACTAATTTTGGTATCAACAGAAGCCCCCAATGTTTCATATTTCGAACTTTGAGGAGCATGGAACATTCTTTCTCGGTATATGGCAATATTAAATGATCTTCCTGTTTTTTAGGAACATTTCTCCGTATTTGAATTTCCTTCCAAATTCGCAGAATCTGCCTTTTTGCATTTTTATAAGCGCTTCGATCTTCGTGCACTTTTTGTCCTTTTTGTAATCATTTCTTTCGCCGTTTCCCAAGGCAAAGTATTTAAACTTCATAGACAATATCACCGTCTTCTACCTTTTCCAATTTCTGCTTTCGAGTTTTCCATAGTATTTCTTTCTCTTGTGCGTTCATCCTTGTTTTCGTTCGTTGTCAACAGATCTCCCTTTTTCCTGTAAGATCTTCTTCCTTCTTCTTCATTTCTTTTATTCACCATGGTTTACATTATTGAATCTCTTGAGAAATTTCGTTCTGATTTCTCTGTTCCATCTTGGGTAACTCTGGTGGATCTTTCTGAACCTTCAAATTATTTTAATTTGGCTGAGGGGAATTGGTTCCCCAGCCTCTTCATTGCTGAATGTGGATTTTCTTTTCCACCAAACCCTTTGTGTTTAGAGTTCTGTCATCATTTCGATGTTGTTCCTGCAAAAATAGCCCCTAATACATGGAGAATAGTTAATGGGGTTCATAGGTTAAATCAAACTCATGGAACTCGTATAGAAATTCCTGGGATTATGTATTGTTATAGATGGGCTATTCTAGACAATGTTTATTATTTAAAAACTAGATTTTTGAATAGGGCCTTAGTAGTCAATCTCCCTGATGCTAATAGGGATTATTTTGAACATGGGGTAGTTATCAAAAATTGGCAACATGCCCCTTTAGTTGGAGACGAAGTATATGAAGGTCCCAAATGCCCTCCATATGATAACGGGATAGGTTATTTTCATTTTATTTTATTTCTGAAACTATGATTTCATTATATTTGAATAAATGCGTGATTGACATTTCAAAATGTATTTGTTTGCAGTTGACAGTAAGAGAAAAATTCCAAAAGAATCAGAAGTTAACATTAAGCATTTGAAACTTATCTGGAAGTTGCATCAGAAGGTTACAGACGAGCACGTCAGGTCTGCTTCATACTTGTTGCAGTACAGGAGCAATACATCATCCTTTACTGCTCGTCCTGTGATCAGCATTAGTGAACCATTGCCAGCTTCTGAGGACTCTTCTCCAGAATCTCACATTCCTCTAAGTCAAAAAATGGGCAAGAGGAGAGTTCCTGCTATCTTTGAGGAGATTGCCTCTGCTGGAGAGGGTAAAAGAAACAAAACAGATGTCCAAAATGGGACAAAGAAAGTAGATGCTGCCCCTTCTGTTGCTCCTCAGAAGGCTGCCGAGAAGCCCCCAGTGGCTCCGAGCAAGAAAAATGAACCTGTGGAAGTGATCACCATTTCCCCAACCAAAAGTTCTTTTTTGGTTGAGACTGTTGAAGTGCCATTGAGGAGACTGAAGAAGTCCTCCTCGGTTAGTTTTTCTGAAACCATTCCCCAGCTCCAAGCTAGTGGAGCTGGTGTTCCAACCATTATTCCTCCGAGTTCTGCAATGAGCTCGGTAAAGACTTGGACCATTCCTGAAGTCCAAGGAATTGAGGAGAACATGTCCAGGGATATGCTGACATCCCTGGCTACTCGTCACATTGCTTCAGTAAGTTTCTCTTATTCTGAACTTTTCTTTCTTTCAGTCAATATGTGTATCTCGTCACTGACTTATCATTACCTTCTTTTTCAGCTGGTGAGTTGCTTTAACACCATAGTGAAGAAAGATGAAGCAATCAAGGCCTCTGGTTCCTCATCTGGAGTAGAGGATGCTTTATAGGGCTTGGCCCAATCTCTGAGGGATTCCCGTAAAAAATATGACGATGATAGGGGTGAATGGGAGAAGAAATTGGCTGCATCTGAGGCAGAGAAGATGCAGTTGGGAAATAAAGTGAAGGACTTGGAGAGAGAGAATAAAAAATATGCCGAGAAGCTCACAAGCTTTGGGGAGCTTGAAAATAAGTTGAAATCGGCTGAGGAAGAGCTGACCCTTCTGCGAGAAGTAAATCGCCAGAAGGAGGAGGTGGAGGCCAAGTTGAAAGCCACCGAGGATCTTCTATCCGAGAAGCTCTCCTCGGAGAAAATGAAAAGAAAAATGGCTGTAAAAAAATCATTTCGAACTGCTTGGGACAAAGGATGGGATAGGGGGTAGCAGCGATGATGACCCAGGTGCAGTATGGGAGTTTGAAATACTTCCGAGATGGTTGGGTTGCTGCCTTGCAAGAATTGAAGGTGAGCGAGGACTCTGAGCTATTTGAACAACATCTTCCTGGCCCTCCTCCTGTAATTGAAGATGATGATGAAGACGAAGCTGCATCCGAGGAGTCTTCAATGACAGTGGGTGATCAAGTCCTTGCTCCACAACCCAATCAGACAGCCACCAAGGAGATTTCGTCTTTTCCTGTTCCTCCTGAACAAGTCCCAACTTCTGCCAACCAAATCATTGTTCCCACCGAGCAACCAAGCTCCTCGTCCCATCCTCCCGAGAAAGTCTTGGGAGACAAGGAAAAGGTGTGAAGTTGTTCGGTATTCTCTTTTTGTTTTTCTTTTACTTGTACTCTGTATTCTGAACGCTGTACTCCTTTTGATGATGTAATAAAAATCACCTTTTTGTTCCTCTACGTTGTTGATGTTCTGTCTGCTTCTTTTATTAACTCTTGCCTTCTCTTCTTTACTAGTTTATGGCTAGAATGGAATTGCTGTCTGCCAATGATACAAAACTGATGCAGCAATGCCATGAATATTTTAAAGCTGGCCATACTGACCTGAGTGCATCAGAAATTGCTGATATCCTTGGTCATGATGCTTCAGACCAAGCAGTGGAGGCATATCAATACTTGAAATATCTTCTTGATCGTGCTGTAGCCAACAATGTGGCTTATTACGAAATGATTGAAGACTTGCAAGGTACTCTCGATGAACTTCAGCAGCAATATAAAGAATCTTCAGTTCTTTTGCACGAAGGGTATGAGAAGAAACTCAAACAACTTAGTGCTGAAACAGGTTATAACAAGTTGCTTGCTGGCTATGAAGTGGGAAAGAGAACCCTAAAGGGTGAAGTCGAAGCATGCAGACAGATTGCCGAGCTGTTGGAGCAAGAGAATAACAATTTGCAGAAAGAGCTAGCACAGTATAAGTCTGCAGCTTCTTCTTCAACAGCTGTAATCCCAGTGACTGACGAGGGATTTTCATTCTTAGAGGTTGAGAATGACAAATTAAGGCAAGAGTTGGACACCTTGAAAAGGTCTGGTACTTCCAATGCTACTCGGGTACGAGGAAGAGGTTCTCGTGGAAGAGGAAGAGTTGCTCAGAATGTTGTCGAGGAACAGAGTACTCCACCTGCTCGGGGTAGATCAAGAGTTCTTCGTCGTATGGTTGATGAAGCGCATACTCAATCAGCATTGGAAAATCAAGCGTTCCAATTGAATGCAAAAGATCGGGCTTTGTCTGAAATGTCCAAGAAAACCCAAACTTTGGAGGATCAACTTACTGCGACGAAGTCTGCTTTAGATAATAAGGACATTTTTGCCAAAAACCTTCACGAGCAGTTGGAGAGACTAACTTTCCAATTCCATAAACAACCCAGGGAATTTTGGATGGCTGGGTACAACGAGGCACTATTCCATTTAGATGCTCGTATCCAGAATGCCAATAATGAGGGCTATAAACAAGGCTGGCTGAATGCCTTATGCGTGTTAAAACTCGAACAGGGACATTATTGGTGGGACTATTATGATCCTGGGGTACTTGACTTGCCTGTGACACCGTTCAATTTGGACATGGAATGGATCCCAGCTCGTGCCATTCCTCGGAGCTTAATTGCACAATACCTCGGTGACTACAATCTTCATTCTCAGATCGAGGTATCTTGTCCCGAGCATCTATTGGACACACCTTCAATAATGAACGTCAGAATGCTGAAGGACTTGAACTTCATTAACTCTCCTCAGACTTTAAATGATCCGCCTGCTGGCGAGGAACCTATTTCAAAAGCTGAGGGGAAAAAACCAATAGAATAGGAATTTCAATGTAATAGTTAGTACACATATGTAACTTGTAATTTATTTTGAATTTTAATGAAAGACTTTCATTTTCGTTTGCAAATTTGTATTGCTATTGTCTTGTGCTTGTCAAACACTTTATATTTGTGCTTGTATAACAATATTGTGCTGTTCATCGACCAACTTAGTAATAAAAAGTTACAAGTATCAGAAATGTTGCTCGATCACTTAACAATAAAGTAATGAGTATAAAAATGTTGAAAATTATTCCAACCAACCAAGGTTGTAAAAATAAGCTTGTCGACCAATTATAGTTAGTGAGATTTTATCCCCGACTAACCATACTTGGTAACTTTTTGTCTTTTTCATAAAATGTGCCCGACCAACCAAGGTCGATGAATTTTCCTCGTCGACCAACTACAGTTAGTGGGTTTTTATCCCCGACCAACCATACTTGGTTCAGTTTGGAATATTTTATTCTTCGAGGAACTTTTGTAATAATCTTACCTCCCGACCAACATAAGTTGGTATTTGAGAGCATATCTTGTTTCCTAACCAACCGAGATTGGTCTTTTTAGGAGTCTCGTGTTCTCGCTCTTTTACCAACCGGAGTTGGTCTGAGTTCGAACTATCGTGTTCTCGCTCTTTAACCAACCGGAGTTGGTCTGAGTTCGAACTATCATGTCCACGAACTCTTTTACCAACCGGAGTTGGTCTGAGCTAATGTACGCCTCCTAACCAAAGGAGTATGGGGTGTTCTCTCCCTTTTACCAACCGGAGTTGGTCTGGGTTCGAACTATCGTGTTCTCGCTCTTTTACCAACCGGAGTTGGTCTGAGTTCGAACTATCATGTCCACTAACTCTTTTACCAACCGGAGTTGGTCTGAGCTAGTGTACGCCTCCTAACCAAAGGAGTATGGGGTGTTCTCGCCCTTTTACCAACCGGAGTTGGTTTGGGTTTGAACTATCGGTGTTGCTTTTATTGCTGAACAGTGTAGTGTTGTACACTAGTATTCCCCGAAAAACTTTCAATAAAAGAAAGAGGATGGCGAAATATCATCGTTTTATTCATATTGATGGAACTGCTTTACATTTTACATCACTGATAATACTTGCGTAGGTGTTCAGCATTCCATGCATTATTAAATTCCTCTCCTTCTAGAGTTGCTATGCGGTAAGTTTCTGGTCGAACAACTTCTGTAACTCGGTAAGGTCCATGCCAGTTTGCTTCCAATTTATTGTGCTTCTGAATGACCTTCTTTAGCACGTAATCTCCTTCTTTTAAGTCGCATTTCTTCACCCTCTTGTTGTAGAACAAAGCTGTTCGTTGTTGGTAAGCAGCATTCCTAATGGCTGCCTCTTCTCTAACCTTCTCGAGCATATTCAAATCCAATCTTCTCATTAAGTCACTGACTGGGGAATTGAAATTCAGCACTCTGTGTGTTGGAAGACCCAACTCGGCAGGTATTACAGCCTCACTTCCAAACGCCAGCATATATGGTGATTCTCCAGTTGCTGCTCGGGGAGTTGTTCGGTAAGCCCACAATACTGACTGTAGCTCATTAATCCAATTAGCCTTAGCCTCACTTAGCCTCTTCTTCAAACCATTTAGTAATGTTCTATTCGTCACTTCAGTCTGTCCATTGCTCTGAGGATGGCCTGGTGCTGAATGAATCTTCAAAATGTTTGACTGATGACAATAGGCGGCAAACTCCTCATTATCGAATTGTGTTCCATGGTCTGTGATGAAAGCATGAGGGAGACCATATCGGCAGATTATGTTCTTCCAAATGAACTGGTATACCTTCTCGTATGTCATATCAATAAGTGGCTCAGCTTCTACCCACTTAGTAAAATAATCCACTGCAACGACGAGGTACTTGAATCTCCCTCGGGTTGTTGGCAGTGGTCCAACCAAATCAATTCCTCACATGGCAAATGGCCAAGGGGAAGTTATGGGTGTCAACAATGCTTGTGGAGTACGTCGGATGGAAGAAAAATGTTGGCATTTATCACATCTTTTGGCATAGGCTATACAATCAGCCCTCATCGTTGGCCAGTAGTACCCTTGCGTCATCACCCTTTGCAAAAGTGTCCGACCTGCTACATGGGCTCCACAGGACCCTTCATGGATTTCTTCAATCAATTCTTTCACCTCGGAGGGATGTACACATCTCGACAAACCTACCATAATTCCTCGTCTATACAAAATACCATTAGTTAGTACATACCGAGCAGCTTTAAACTTCAATTTCTTTGTAGAGAGCTTATCCTCCTGCAATTCTCCCTCCTCAATATATGCCCTGATGGGATCCATCCAAGATGGTCCTAAATCAAGGGTAATAACATTCATCGTCAAGTCTTCATCTATGCTTCGACTTTCTAATACTTCAATTGGTATCGTTCTTCGCAACTCGGTACGAGTAGCTGATGCTAGTCGGGCCAGTGCGTCTGCTTGTGCATTTTCCATTCTTGGTATTCTGATCAACTGAATGGCTTCAAATTCTACCAACAACTCCATCACCTTTGCATGATACTTGACCATTAATTCTCCTTTAACTGCATATGTTCCCATCATCTGATTCACAATTAATTGAGAATCACTGAATACCATCACTTGTTGTGCTTCCATAATCTTTGCTAAATTAAGACCTGCTATCATGGCCTCATACTCAGCCTCATTATTGGAGGCTTTGAATTGGAATCGCAGGGCATATTCCATGTCAATCTCGTCTGGGGTTTTCAAAACAATCCCTGCTCCACACCCTGTTGTGCAAGATGACCCATCTACGTACAATCTCCATGTAGGTAATTCGTCTTTAAATTTCTTATCCGACAGAGTTCCTCGGTGAAATATCTGTTGTTTTCTTTCATCCTCCCCTGGTAATTTTCGCTCCTCGTCGACCATCTCTTCTCGCCCTTTTACCAACCGGAGTTGGTCTGGGTTTGAATTTGATGATTTTTCTACATCCACAAGCCCTTTTACCAACCGGAGTTGGTCTGAACTTATGTCTGTTGATCCTGTAACATCCACAGGTTGGTCAGCGAGCAACTTTTGTTCCTCGGGGGTATCAGGATATGTAAACTCTGCTATAAAGTCTGCTACAGCCTGCCCTTTTAATGATGATCTGGGTTCATACACAATATCATATTCTCCGATCTCTATTGCCCAGTACATTAGTCTCCCTGATTTTTCTGGCTTATGAAGGGCTTGTCTTAATGGCATGTCGGTATACACGACGATGGTATGGGCCTGGAAATATGGCCTCATTCTTCTACTTGCTTCAATTAATGCCAATGCCAATTTTTCCAGCTTTGGGTACCTGACCTCTGCACCTCGGAAAGCCTTACTTGTGTAATAAATTGGTTTCTGGACTCCATTCTCCAATCTGATCAATGCCGAGCTGACTGCATTCTCTGATACTGCCAGGTATAAGTACAACTTTTCTCCCATTACTGGCCTGGACAACAGTGGAGGTGCTCCCAAATATTTCTTCAAGTCTTGAAAGGCTTTTTCACATTCATCATTCCACTCGAAAGTTTTTCGAAGTGTTTTGAAGAATGGGAGGCATCTATCAGTTGATCGGGATACAAATCTGTTGAGCGCTGCAACTCGTCCTGTAAGACTCTGCACCTCTTTCTTCGTCGTTGGAGATCGCAACCCTAAAAGAGCTTTGATCTTTTCTGGATTCGCCTCAATGCCTCATTGGTTGACGATGTACCCGAGGAACATTCCTTCTCGTACTCCAAATGTGCACTTCGTCGGGTTGAGCTTCATTTGGTATTTATCCAGTTGATCAAAGGTCTGACCTAAGTCAACTAGATGATCAACAACTTTCTTGCTCTTTGTTAGCATATCATCGACATAAACTTCCATATTGCAACTGATTTGTTCGGCAAAAACCTTGTTCATCAGCCACTGGTATGTCGCTCCTGCATTTTTCAAACCAAAAGGCATAACATTATAGCAATAAGTTCCCCTAGGGGTAATAAAAGAAGTACTTTCCCTGTCTTCAGGTTTCATTTTGATCTGATTGTAGCCAGAGTAATCATCCATGAAGCTGAGCAGCTCGTGTCTCGAGGTGGCGTCCACTAGTTGATCAATTCTGGGCAATGGAAAGTGATCCTTTGGGCATGCCTTGTTGAGATCGGTGAAATCAACACACATTCTCCATTTACTGTTTTTCTTCTTTACCATCACCACGTTTGCTAACCAGTCTGGATATTTCACATCTTCAATGAATTGGGCTTTCTGGAGCTTGTCGACCTCCTCTTGTATAGCTTGATTCTTCTCGGGACTAAATACTCTTCTTCTCTGCTTTACAGGTTTGATCTCCTTATTTACACTGAGCTCATGACATAAGAAGTTTGGATCTATTCCTGGCATGTCTTCATGACTCCATGCAAAAGTTTTCTTCCTGTTTCTCAAGAAAGTTATCAACTCCTGTTTTATTGAAACATCCAACGACGAACCTATCTAGGTTACTCGTTCAGGGTGCTCGTCGTCCCGAATAACATTTTCTGTAGATTCCACCACCTGTCCTTTTACAAGTTGGGATTCATCTCTGGGATCAAGTGTTTCAATTTCTGTACCTTCCTCCACCTGGTAGGTAGTAGTCTTTTTCCTTGACTCTTCAAGCTCCTCTTGCTTGGCAGATGAATAATAGCATTCCCGAGCTACTTTTTGATCACCTTTCACAACTCCTACTCCGAAATTTGTTGGGAATTTTAAGCACTGATGTACTGTAGATGGGACTGCTTCGAACTTCTTCAAACCAACTCTTCCCATGATGATGTTGTAAGCTGACTGCACATTCTTATCCATCACAAAGAAGCGTATTCTCTCTGTTCGACAAGCATGCCAAGTTCCAATGAATATATCCAACTTGATCGTCCCAAGTGGAAAAACTTTCTCGCCAGCAAAACCCAGGAGAGGTCTGTGATAAGGTTCCAATTGAGATAATTTCAAATTTAAACTGTCAAAGCATGAGAAGTACATGATGTCCGCCGAACTACCATTATCTACCAAAACCCTTGAAATCACTACTTCTTTCATCCTCATTTTGATCACCAAAGGGTCGTCGTGAGGGTAAAGAACACCTGCCAGGTCATTTTTTGAAAAGCCAATGACCAGCTTCTCTTTTTTTATCTTCCTTGGGCGATCCTCCTCAGCCAAATTTATCCGTTGAATGTATGAGCAAGCCTGAGCCTCACCGAGGTAAGATTTTCTTTCTGCAGTAAGATCTCCTCCTCCTGCATCTCCTCCTGTAATGACATTACAATCAAATGACCCAAAACGTATTGAAAATACCTCTCGTTCTGGCTGCCTTGGTTTCTTGGGAAGATCGGGGTCATCATCTGGATCATCTTCATGGTCTCTCTTATTTTTCTCCTCTGCTCGACGAGGAGATCTAGACCTCTCTCTAGTTCGGTCATTATTTCTTCTTTCACCTCCCCGATCAACATACTTTGCCAGTTTCCCTCTTCGGATGAGTGTTTCAATCTCGTTCTGAAGAGCTATGCAATTTTTGGTCATATGACCATGATCCTTATGGAACTCGCAATATTTCTCCCTATTCCTCGTATCAGGGTCTGACCTCAGTTTCTTCGGCCACTTTACCTCCTCGCTATTCTTGATTTCTTCCAAGACATGATTAATACCCATTTTCAAAGGAGTATAATTATCGAATTTTTTCAGGACTTCCCATGACGACTTACTATTCTTGGAATGCTTGTCATCGCCATTGCCCTTATTCTCTTTCTTCTTAGATTTGTCGGCTTCCACCTTGGTCTATTTATCCATATTCTTCTTCGCAGCCATAGCCTCCTCGGCATTCATGATTTTGTCCGCTTTTGCCATCAACTCTGACATAGTTGTAGGTGGATCTTTGGCCAAAGTGTAATACAACTTATTAGGCAACAACCCACTCATCAAGGCGGTGATTGCTGTCTTATCTTCATAATCTATGACTTCCAGCTTCTCGTTATTGAAACGAGTTATGTAATCTCTAGTACTCTCACCAGATTTTTGTCTAACACTTAACAAGTGTGCTACTCGTTTTACTGGTTTTGCTCCAAAACAGAAATTGCCGATGAACAACTCGGCCAACTGAAAGAAAGTTGAAATCTTACCCCGAGGAAGATTGTTGTACCATATCTGGGCAGATCCCGTAAGAGTTCCTGAGAATGCTCTGCATCTCATCTCGTCGGGGACAACATAGATGTCGGCAGCAGCTTGATACTGCTCTATGTGCAAGATAAGATCTGTCTTTCCATCGTATTTGGGGGTCACCACAGGTGCTTTAAACTTTGACGGTGTAGGAAAATCCACGATAGCTTTGACAAAAGGTGTCCGTTTAACAAAAGTTCATTGTAGGGGATTCTTAGCCTTAGCCATTTCTCCCAATCTATCCTCCAACCGCTGAATGGAACCTTTCCATGCGTCATTTCCTTCCTCGGGCCTATTAGTTCGAGCAATTGATTGTTCTGAAGCGGCCTCCTGAGATCTATCTTGACGAGGAACTGGTCGTGATTGTGCTGATCCTTCTCTTAGATCTGACGGTTGTCGAAAACTCCTCGACACGGCTTTAGGTGGACTCCTATTCCTCCTAGGGCCTAATCGACTGAAAGGAGACACCCTGCTCAACCTTTCCAAGGCACTGGTCCTCTCTGGAGAAAGAGTAATACATTGCTCAGTATCTGTGGCCCGTATTGATGAAGTTTGCCCAGGTTGATAAGAGAAATCATCAGATTCCTCATTACGATACGCATCTGTACGCCTGGATCGTGAAGAAAGTAAATAGGTTTGCCTCTGGCCACTTCGCTGTCCCGAATGTGCAGGTGCACCGCCATGAAGGGTTTGTATGAGTTGCCGCATTGTTTCTTGCATGGCGATTTGTCCTTGAGCCAGATTCGTCATAATTCCAACCAGATCTGGAGGTGCAGAAGGATTAGGAAGATTTCCAGCATTTCCAGCGTTTCGATTGCTGGATTCCGGATTATCTGCCATTGATGATGAATGATTTTTGGTGAAAAACGATAATAACAATCGTTCCCACAGACGGCGCCAATCTGTTGAGGTAAAAAATTAGATCACTCTAATTATTCAATCACAGATAAATAAAGGAGATAAAGAATTTTAAAGTGGTTCAGCCTTATATGAATGGCCTACGTCCACTGTTATGTTATTGCTGAGTGTTTTGGGAATTCTCGATTACAAGTTCTATCAAGAAATTTCGGTCCCTTTGAATGAGGGTAATACAATGTATTTATAGCCTTGAGGCTATAATCTGAAAGGGTGATACATTAAATGATATACATATGAAAGGGTAACTCATTTAATGCTCTTCAAGCGTGTGCGTCAAGATGATAAGCAGTCAATGAATAGTTGAACTGTTGATTATCTGGAAATCAATGCTGTGGTCGAGATGCAGCTCGAACCGCCTTAGTTGCTCGTCGTTCAAGAGTTTCTCGGAGCGCTGGACTTCCTCGGAGCGTTGGAGTTCCTCGAAGAGCTGGAGTTCCTCGGAGTACACCTGTTGCTCGGAGTGAGTATGACTAGGTCGGGGGAATAAACTTCCTCGTTGCTATTGTGCCACGTAGATTGACACGTGTCTTCTTATTATTCGTCCATATCAGCATACTAATTTTGGTATCAACAAAAAGAGATTAAAGATATGAATTAGAGGCAATGCTCCCGTTTTCTTATAACCATAATCCGATGATGAGATCCATTTATCATAAAATTCTGCCTTTCTATTTGTGTTCGTGAACTTGGTTCCAATGCATTTACTCTTATAAATCACGCATACCGAGAGAAAATAGCCACCCTTTTGAGAGATTCGTTTGTGAGAGCATCCCGTGAGATTTTGAAATCAAAACTAATTTTCGGATAAGTAACGTAATGGTCAATCGGTGGAAATTCGCGGTTAAATTTCTAGATCGTGCCAAATCGATACCCGATTTATCGAATTATTACATGAGAGACAGTCTTGGACTTGAGCCTAAATAGCATGCACACAAGACACATTTGTGGTCGCGTAAAGTATCCATCGGAAACTTTGAGTCGAAGCAACGTCTCGCATACCCTTTTCTTCTCGTCTCTAGACAGTGTATAACATGCAAGTGGTAAATACGTTCGGTTTCCCTTATCTTGTGGTGCCAGCTCCCCTCTTAAACCCAATTTTACAAGATTAAGACGACTGTTGACTCCATCTTTTGTCTTACCGAGAATGTTGAGTAGCGTCCCTATTATGCAGTCACAAACATTCTTCTCAATATGCATAACATCCAAATTGTGTCGAACAAGCAAATGTTTCTAATACCCCAACCTAAAGAATATTGATTTTTTCTTCCAACATTTGGAGTTATTAGGCTCATCCATATTCTCCTCAGTGCGTTTCCTCTTTTGTTTCAATTTATCCTTTCCCTTTGCTATTTGCGCTTCAAAAGGACCCATATTTTTTCCCCAACATGGATTAATATTTTCAACCTGCTCTAGTATTTTCTCTCCATTCAATGGATTAGGTTGTTCACGAAACTCTTGCTTACCATTAAAAGATTTATTTTGCTTTCAAAACGTATGATTTTGTGGAAGAAATCTTCTATGTGATGTATATACATTATTCTTAGAATGCTTTAATCGAATAGAATTTGTTTCTTCACTACATATTGGACAAGCATAGTACCTCTTTACAGCACAACCACACAAATTACCGTATGAGGGGAAATCATTAATGGCCCGTAGTAATACCGCCTTCAAATTAAAGAATTCTTAGAGGTAAGCATCAGAAGCCTATACACCTTCATCCCATAAGGTTATCAAGTCCTCAATTAATGGTGCCAAGTAAACATCGATATGATTTCAAGGTTGTCGCGAACCCGATATCAACGTTGTTAACATAATTATTTTTCTCTTTGTGCTCAGCGACGGCTCAAAGTTATAAGTTTCCAATAAGACCGACCAATAACTATACTTACTACTAAGAGTACTATATGGGTTAGTTCCATCTACTTAAAGTGCTAACCGAAGGTTTCTTTCTTCGTTTCCAAACTCCGACCACTTGTCATCCACCAACTTCCATACAGGAGAATCTGCAGGGTGACGTAACTTACCATCAACTTGTCTTTCGTTTGCATGCCAAGTCAAGGCCTTTGTAGTTTGTATAGATTGAAACCACCTTTTGAACCAAGGAATGGGAGAAAAATACCATAATACTTTTGCAGACACTCCCACCTTCACCTCGGTTGTATTTTTTTCAACTTATACCTCGGTGTTCCATAAGTAGGGCATTCGGTTAAATATCTGTACTCTTTTCTATAGAGTATACAATCATTAGGGCATGCATGTATTTTTTCATACCCCATCCCAAACACGGAGAATGTCTGTGTGGCCTTTTTCATAGATAAAGGCAGTTCATTATCTTTTGGGAGCAATGGGGCAAATAATTCAAGCATGTTTGAAAATCTCGTATCAGTCCACTCACTATTTACTTTCAAATTGAGTAGACTCACCAGTGCATACATATTCGTAAACTTTTTACACCTTTTGTAAAAGGGCTTTTTGGCATCCTCAAGCAACTTCTCAAATATCCCCCGTAAAATCTTCATTTACCGTCTCAAACATCTCTGCCATATAATCAACATCTTCTAGATTTTCAACCAAATTACCATGATGGATGGGGTCGCCCATGTTGACATGTGAGAAAGTTGACTTAGGAGCTACTTCCACGTGCCATATCCATATAAGATAACTTTGATCAGTACCATTCGCATATAAATGACCTTTAATTTATTTTAAACTCCATTTAAAATAATTTCCACATGATGTACATGGACACCGTACAGCTTCACTATTTACGACATTCCTCTCAGCAACTTTAAGAAAATATTCAACCCCTTGCAAGTAATCGTTTGATAATCTATACATAGACATCCACGACTTGTTTGTTCCCATTTCTCAAATTGTACCTATATTAAGATTGTATATATTAGTTGTACAAATTGATTTTCGTATAAAATAACGTTGAACGGTCGTCTTATATGAGGTAATTAAGATCACTGTCATGAATTTTGATACTAAGATCAACGAAAAAAAATTCTTTTACCCTAGGTTAAAGTGGAAAGTATTGATTTCTTAGGTCAAGGAGAAAAAAAAACTTCTAAGTTCACTACAAGATTTCATCACTAATAATATACAATGAAAAAATAATTAAACCCTATTAGCATTCTTGTGGATGAATATTTGTAAACAATAGACGGCAAGAACAAAAAATAGAATGACAATAAGTTAATGCAAGCTTACATAAATAATCAAAGGGAGTTGAAATCTGAAGAAGTTAATGGAAGCTTCAAACCACGATAAGCGAAATAAAAGATGTCTTCAATCCACCATAAACTATTTGTAATTAAAAAAAATATTACGAAATATAAATGTCTTTAAAGAAAAAGAAATAAAATGTTTGTCGATTAATATTTCACAGACCGATTTAGATCCAGACTGAACTAAAATAAACTTTCACAATATCATAGAAGATGAATGTTTCATAGGCCGATTAATATCTCATAATAGATGAAAATGAAATAGCGTTTTTGTACCAAATCAACTGTCACAATATCAAATCCCAAAAGAAATCCAAAAATGAAATCAAGGTTTTGTAGACCAAATTGAAAGCCTCTACTAGGGGTCTTGCCTAAAAAAAGAAGCAGGAGAATTCTGAGGTGCTATCCAAGTTAAAAAAATAATGTCTGTGTACTCAATCAGAATCCGTAAACAAAACTTGTGTCTTTGATTTTCACTTCCCCCCCCCTTTTTTTGGGGGTGGGGGGGGGGGGGGGGGGGTGGGGGGGGGGGGATTAGTAATATATACTATATAAATTCATCTTAAAAATTTCACATAAAATATTCAAAATTACTTGAGGTGGGGATATGAGTTGTAACATAAAAGAGGAGAAAAATATCTTGGAAATCAATATAAGAAACATTCGAAGTTTTTTGTTTTAGAAATATACTTTCAATACTTATTTGACGAAATATTGCACTTTTAACTTATTTGTGAATATATTTCACTCTAAAAACCGCAATTTAAAAAATGTGATATTTGACTTCAAACTGGGGTGACAATTTTAGAAACGACACGAAAAAATGACACGGAACAATGCGTAATTGACCAGAAATTGACACGATATGTCGTGTTCGTGTCATGTTTTTTTGACACAAAATCATATCATGTCGTGTTCGTGTTATGCTATCGTGTTTTTTAGGCGTGAAATTTAAGTTGTATTCGTGTCGTGTCGTGCCATGTTATTTTTTATTCGGATCGTGTTCGTGTCAACTAAAAAAACATGAATTCGGGTCGTGTCGTGTTCGTGTCCGAAAAAACATTTTCGTGTCGTGTCATGTCGTGTCAGCCCGAAACACGACCCGTTGACCCGAAATTGCCACCCCTACTTCAACCAATTTTTTCAAATATTATGTGAACAAATATATTTAACTACAATATTTTGTTAAATAAGTATTTAATAGATATTTTGAAATTGAAAACTCCAATATTGATTCAACATATAAAGTATATCAAGTTTTTAGTCAGTAGTCCAGTATTTTCTATATTGATCCATTTTATTGTACGGGCCAAACAGACTATTATCTATATATTTTTAGAGATCAACAAACAAACACCTACGTGATGTAACAGAAGAGATGCGGCATTTCAGAGATGAATAATGACACGCATGACAACACATGCTTTTCAACTAAAACTATATTTTTTTAATAAGTAAACAAAAAGCATATATACTTGAAAAGATTTTAAAGAACTTGGGGGAGGCCGTGGCCCCTAAGACCTGTCCTGACCCTATGCAAAATTTAAAGTAGTATTTTTAATCTTTGTTAAAAAATATAAATAACAAATTATTTTTGTTATTATCCTACTGTATACAAGATATAATATTGCACTAATACTAGGGGTGGCAATTCGGATCAACGGGTCATGTTTCGGGCTGACACGACACGATAAGGTTTTTCGGACACGAACACGACACGACACGACACGACACGAATTTGTTTTTTTTAGTTGACACGAACACGACCCGAATAGAAAATAACACGATAAGACACGACACGAATACTTAAATTTCCTAAATTTCATTCCTAAAAAACACGATAACACAACTCATAATTCAGACAGGAACATGACACGACACGACTTCGTGTAAAAAAAATACGACACGAACATGACATATCGTGTTAATTCGGGTCAATTTCGTGTCGTTCCGTGTCATTTTTCGTGTCGTTTCTAAAATTGTCACCCCTAACTAATACTTAGAATATAAATCATCATCTCTAAATAAATATATCTCACAATGAGAATTACTTTTTAAAACATAAAAATCTCAAAATGTAAATGGATTTAAAAAGATGGACCAGTTATTACACCATCTTAAAATGAAAATGAAATCCCATATACAGGTTATCACAACTCTGGTATTATTTGCACTTTCAATCTCGAGGTGTTCTCGTTTCAATCCCATTTACGTTTTCGTTTATTTTCACAACTATAGTATTATTTGCACAACTCTATTAAAAACGGAATAGAGCGAAAATTAAATTAGGAGATAACATACCAGAAATTGGGAAAGAGAAAACGTAGAGAGAACGGAGATGAGAGGAGAGGAGATGAGATTGCTCGTGAGGGAGAGACCCAACGTGAGGGAGAGGGAGAGGGAGAGGGAGAGGGAGAGAGGAGAGCGTGAGGGAGTCGTGAGTGACGAGAAATTTGGAGGAAGCGGGAGTATTGAAAGATCAAAAAAAAAATTTAGGGGAAAAAAACTCCGCTTCTAAATTTTGAAGGAGAAAAAAAGGGTCATAATGAGTAAACTTATATTAGAAACTCTTAAAAAAGGTCATAATATCTATAATTAAATATGATTTTTATATTTAAAGTGTCATAAAAAATAATACTAATATGTATAAAATGACATTTTATATTAGAAATGTCACATTAATAATAACATTAACCTTTAAATGACATTTTTGTAATAAATGTCTTTAAATTATTTTTTTGAGCGTCATATAAAGGTGGTTTTCTTATAGTGTGTAATATCTCATGCAAACTCATTGTCCATTGTATTTTCACATTATGTCTAGTTTTTCATGAATTTCAAATTAAAAAATAGACAATTATATAATTTATTCATGTATTACGAGTATTTTACACATTTATGCTTATCTCTAATATTTATATAATGTAAGGACTGATGTTTGTTAAAGCACTCCATTTCATAAAAGATAAATATTGGACTAATGCGTTCATATCATACATATTTTGGTTGCTTACCAGTCTATGTATGATATTGAATGCTAAGATTTACGATGTTTCACACATATTATTATTTATTCAATTATTGTGGTTCGGTAGCCTAGAGGTCCAATTATAATTATTGAGCAAAAATTAAGTGGTGATATATATTTTGGGAAGACAATAATGGTCATCAAATGCAGATGTCATTGTTTATTTCATCATGATATCACCAATTAAGTTTATGAAACCCAAACATGAATAATTTAGTTCATTGCTCATGCGATATTTAATGAACATTAGTGGAAAATTTATTGACTTGTGTATGTAAGTCTTTACTTAATGTAATATTTATATTATGAAAGGTTTGGTATTCACCACAATGAACCAACTATAATGAGCATGAATATTAAATGTAAAGATGTTAGCAGTATTAACCCGTGATGCTTATAATTGTGGAGTATATTGAGTTTAATCATCAAACAAGATTATTTCTTACAAGTAGTTTATTTTGAATGATTGAATGAGCTTTATATATCATATACATTATTCAAGTATATATCATGTATATTTAATATTCAAGTATCTACAAGCATCATATAATTGCTAATTAATAGTTACTAATGAGAAAAATAAAATACACATTAGGTATTAGAGAGATATTAATGTATGTGTTGTCAAATCAAATCATAAATCTAGTGAGCAATTATCTCATATCTTAAACATATTATGGTCTAATTTTGTTTCTCTCTATTATTATGTTGTATTTTTTTAAGCCCACTATTGATGACCAATATTGTGTGGAACACTCTATATAAAGTTTGAAGAAATTAAACAAATTAAGTTTGTTTACAAGTTGCACACTCGGACTAATAATGATAGAGATAATATGTATCTTTTATGATTTGAAATGAGTTTTTATCTTAGTAGAGTTTGCAAGTTAAACTTATTGTGTTATAGAAAGTATTTACTTTTGATGCAAGGATTGTTTACAAAATAAACTAGAATTGCAAATAAGATTCCTTCCCTTTTATTCTTGGGTAATCAAGCCATTTATTTTTCATAAACCCTAAATACTTCCAATTTTCTTGAAAAATATTTGTCTAGACTTGATTACAAGGGATATTTTTTAAAGCATTTTTCAGTCCTTCTCAAAAAATAAAGTTTGGGTATATTTCTTTTAAAGATTTTTTGATCCCGCATCATAATCATGGTATTATTGATGAAACTCTTTAATTTTGTACCAAATTAAATCTACACTCCCTTTTATATTTTTGTAGACAAGAGTTTTATAATATCTCTTATAAATCTTGATAGTCGAGTTATGCCGATAAAATACAACGATATCTAATATATGTATGACCTATGCGTCCCAAGTGGGAGATTATCCCTTAATATGGACCTACATTGATCATACAACCTCCATTGGCATGTACTTATTGCATTATAAAACTTAATGTGAACCTACATAGATCATATAATCGTCACTAACACGTACTTATTTCATTATTGGAATCCAAAAGTCAAATTCATTATGAATGGTGAAATTAGTGGGAGTAGCAAATCATGAATATGCTTATAAAAGAAGGGAGGTTACTTATCCCATTACCGATTACTTTCTTCAGTACTTTTTCTTTTAGTTATTGGATTGTTTAAACAATAAAGAATAAGTAAATGATTAACCTCTAAATCATGGAATTGTCATCGTGAGACAAATATAGATAGAATCATAAGGAATAGTATTAAGAAGATCCTAAATGGAGTCTACTATTCTAAATGATTATGTGGTGTATCTATATGAATATGAATTTGGCACGAGGATAAAGAAATATTTGGTTTTGTTTTCACAAATCATAAGAAGTAAATTTACTGGACAATGAGATCTCATTGAATTACATTTAAGTTGAGTATGAAGAGGTCATAAAGACCAAACACTATGTAAATTGTAATTAAATGAATAAAGTTAAATTGTAGTAAAATATTTTATGTGTAATGAGAAAAAGATTATAAATGAACCATTTCACCTTTATGTGTAATGAGAAAAAGGTTATAAATGAACCTTCTCACATTTTCCAAGGACATAACTTTTTTCAAGTACGTAAAATTCTCATGAGATGAGTAACTCATTATGATAAGAGTTACATTTACTGTATGTGAAAACTATTATGATTATGATATTTTACACACGTTATAAAGAAATGATTGTATAAACTTAAATAAATTTCCCACCTGTGGTATGTTTAGAAGTAATTCCATTATATTTTCTAATCATTGTATATTCAGTTTATACAACTTAAGATCAGTGGGAGTAAGTTTATATATTCAATTTATTGTACAGTAGAGAAACAAAATGTTACATGAATTTTCACTATGTAATGGATGAAGTGATGAGATACTAAAAGATTATATGCTCACATTAAAGTTGATTGTTTATTTTTGGGTGATTAGTTACTACTACTTAGATTTACTGGTTTTATGGAGACTATGAAGCTCACTCTTATCTAATTATATTTATTTTGGTTTTATGACCAATATAATGAAGGAGTGCAGCACAACCTTTTGAATATTACGAAAATCAGAATCTGTAGCATGCTTTGATGATAAAACTTATTGATTATGGCAACGTAATTTAAATTTCTGGACTTGGAGTTGTCGACACTATTACCATGCCGCTGAAATAACATGATATTGTCGTTGCAATCTTGTTTATAAGATACATTAGGTATTATGTGAGTAACTAAGCACATTGAATGTATTTACCTTTTAAAGAAGAAATTCTAAAACAAGTGTCATTTAACACATTTGTACGAGTGTTATATTAGAAAATCCACATGATTGGGATATCATGAAAGACATTAATGAAGCATGCTTAAGATACGAGTCTTAAGTATAGCTGATAGAATCTTGATGTGGTGAATTTTTTAGTGCTTATTTTGACATTACCATATGATATTATACAGTGTTTCAAAATCATTTATTTTTGTCGTTATTGTACACATGCATGTAAATGAAAGAAGGTGACAGAAATAGTCTTTTACAAAGACATTATTGGACCATTATTGAATAACATACCTTATTAGATGAGTTGTTAATGTTGTGGTACATGGAAGCGATAATGCTTTTGAATTAGTGTATGAGCACCATGACTCGAATTAATATGAGTTGTTTAATTAATGTATTTATAGAAAACCATTTAAGGATGACTCAAAGATTATTGCCCACTTTATGATAATTATGGATCAAGTGGGATACTGTTAGAATTATTTTAAATAATTCTTCATTATGTGCTCCATAATTATATTAATACTAAGAAGCATTTTGGTTAATGAAAGGTTACTCCAAATACCAAGAGTTAAAAGGACTCTTCGGATCTTCCTTGATGGATGGTTGATATTAAATGACTGTTGGAGATTTAGGTCATGTCCCTACCTATAATAATTGACTGATTTCCATCATTCAGGCGCTCTAAAAGTCAACATAAAGGAAAGGGAGAGAAATCTAAATTCTCAAGGAGGGTAAATTTTAACATAGTATTTTGGCTATATAGGCAAATATAACCGTTGGAATGCGCTGAAATTGGAGTATGTTCTTTCCATATAAACGATGAAGCCATGTTCCGAAATTTAGCCCGATCAGACATCGTTGAGATTGACTGCTCCATCAATCTTTCTAGTTGTGACGTGATGGATATATATTATTTGAATACAATTTATGTTTTGCATAATTGATTAGATGTGATTATTATGAAGATCCAAGATTCTTTAATTAATAACAATTGTATGTTAAAATTCAATCATAATGTGTCAATGATTAATATTTTGATGTTCTTAAAAATAGTTTTACAGGTTCGACAGGTAGAGGGTTGGAGGTGGCGAAGGTCTTGGATATGGAGGTTATGAGAAGTAGTGGTTAGTCAAAGTGGGAATGGGTTGGAACTGGGTTGGATTGTTGGTTTGATCACTAGAGTTTTGGACATAAGGACTTAATGGTCGTCGAATTTTTGGAGGTTGGTGATAGGTGAGAGGAGAGAGGTGAGAGGAAGGAGAAGATAGGATAGATCTCATTAGTTTTTGGTTTAATACGTGGGTGTGTATTAGGCGTGGGTAAGGTGGTTTAATTTGTAACTAATTTTTTTTATAATTTACTCTATCTGAATATTTACAATTCAACTAAAAATATAAAATCAATAATATTAATTTTTTTTTTACTAAAACTAACAAATTAAATTCTTAATTTATAAATTAATAAAAACTCAAATAAAATAAAACAATAATTAAATTAAACTAATAAAATAAAGAAAATAAAGAAAAACTTAATAAAATAAACACGCCTATTATATTTACATAAAAATATAAAAACACTTGATGCACAATAACGGACCCTATATTTACAACTATACGCACACAAATAAAATATAAAAATTATAAAAAAAATTCTACACGACTTTTATAAAAATCTCAAAAAATATAAAAGTACAAACCAAACACACACAAGGCTCAGGTACTGGATTGGGATCGATTTAGGATTACGTTTGGTATGGGAATGGGTTTAAGACATCGAATTTGATCTAGACAAGCTCAAAAAAGGACTTCTGACTTCGCATCCTCTTTGATTTTCTTCATTAAACGCTTTTAACTGATACTTTATCGCAATTGATTTGATTTAGCACTATTTGATACTGTGAATTGCCTATTGACTTGCAATATAGATAAAAACGAACATAAGGCCACTTTTATCAAAAACCAGTGACTAAAATGCATCTATTTGGGAAATAAATTAAACACTTTTGGGTGCATATCAACCATTATGCATATGTCCATGACATGATACATAAATACACTTTTAATTTTCTGAAAGGTCATGTGTTATCAGTTTTCTCCACCTTTTGTGCCCAGCATTTCACACTGAGTTTTAACGTTTTTGCTAATTGTATTTTTCAATACTCAACTAGTTTGTTTGGATATTAATAATATTGAAATGGTTTCAAAACCATTTTTAATGTAGAAATATCTAAGCATGATTATGACTTCATTATTTCTAAACAAACACTGGATGCAAAAGGCAACACACCATATATGTTCAATAGTTTGGGTACATTCATAAGTAGATATTCAATAGTTTGGGTCTATAGATATTAAATAGTATATATTAATTTTTAAATAATGTATCTCAATGTAGATAATGTCATCAGAAGTTAGTAAAGAGTGGATGAAGGAACGTGAAAGGGGAAGTGCAAAATACATTAATAATGTCACTACGTTCATTAATTTTATGAAAAACGGCGGGGCCAAACTTTATTTTCATGCCCATGCGTTAAGTTTTAAAATGAAAACTTGTTGGAGCTTGAAGATGTCCATTTCCATTTACTTTGTTATGGTATATCCAAGTCTTTCATGTTTTGACATTTTCATGGGGAAAAATATCTCATTAAAAGAAAAGAAAAAGAACCCACTAAACATGTTGAATGTAATGACCCTATCCCCCAAAATCCTAAAACGAAAGAGTTTGTTTACAACACATTCGATATGTTTAATCGCGAAGTAGATCATTTATCAAGAGAAAGTGTTAGAATGGGGGCGGTGACAATCATGACGAGGCTAATGAGGAGTTAAAAGATGTAAAGTTACTGGTAAGGCGAGTGAACCATTGTACCTATCAAATCCTGAGAAACATAAGCCACTATATATTCTTATCAAATTGAATAATGTAAAGAAAAAAAATATGAGTTGCCAGATAATAATGTTACGAAAAATTTAGGGGTGTTTAAAGAGTTTTTGCTGAAAGGAAATACCACACCATCCAAGTCTCCAACCATGATGAAGATAATAAAAAAAATTGGCATAGATTATGACATGAGCAGTGCATGTAAAAATGATTGTATTTTATATAAAAAAGAACATGCAATGAAACAAAAATTTCCAGTGGTAAAGTATCTCTGAAGACAGTTAGACATTTCCCCTTGATTTCAAGGTTGAAGAGGTTTTTCACCATACCATGGATTGCAAATGAGATGACTTGGCATGCTAGAGAGAAAAGTAGCACACTTATCATGCATCATCCTATTAATTCGTCTATTTGGAAATCTGCTGATATGATGTGTCCAGACTTTGCGACTGAAAATGTAATGTTTGTCTTAGTATATCCACCGATGTTTGTAACCAATACGGGCATCTCAGCTCCAGTTACAGTTGTTGGCCTATCATTGTTACTCCTCTTAATATGGGACACTCTTTGTGAATGAAATGTAGTTTTCAATGATGTCAATATTGATATCCAAGCCTAATGCTCTGAGAAATGACATTGACATTTACCTAGAACCTTTTTAAGAAGAGTTAAAGGAATTATGGTTTCAAAGTGTAATGGCGTAAGACTCTAATATAAAAAAAAATTATTTTTTGAGAGTTATATTGTTATGGTCAGTCTATGCTTTTCCTGCATATGGAACTTTATCGGGTTGCGCAGTTCGTGATTATAAGGCGTGCTTAATTTGTGCGAAAGAGGTAGATTCTAAATGACTTACGAGTAATAGGAAAATATATTATCGTGGTCATAGAAGATTCCTTCATCATGATCACAAGGTCATGGAGGAAAAATATAATTTTAGTAACAAGGTTGAACATCGTAAATCTCCACAACGATTATCCGGTTCGGAGGTTGAGAAGAAGGTAAAATCCATCAAAATGAGAATTGGCAAACAAATTTCTAGAATAAAAAAATGTAAAGTGGTAAGAATGTGGTTAATGACATTACCACTCCATGGTATCAGAGGTCTATTTTATTTGTTTGCCCTATTGGAAAGAGCATAGTGTTCGCTATAATCTAGATGTTATGCACATCGAGAAGAATGTCACCGATCATATTTTATCAACCATTCTAGATGTTAAAGATAAAACTAAAGATAATGAAAATGAATGTAAATATATGGAGACCATGGGGATCAAGAATAATATGTGGATGGAAACATAAAAAAGTTTAGGAAAAATTATGAAACCAAAGGATACATTCACTCTAAATAAAAAAGAAAAAGAATGGTTCTTTCGTACTTTGCAGGAACTAAAGCTTCCAAGAGGGTTTTATTATAACTTGAGTAATTATATGAGTTTACAACCACTGGGATTGAAAGGTATCAAGTCACATGACTATCATGTAGTTATGTTGTTGCTGCTTAAAAATGCTTATCCAAAATGCAAGGACTTGAGAATAGCCATTCAACGGTCATGCTTATTTATAATGTGTTGTGTATCAAAGTGATCAAAAGGGATATTTTGGATTCAGTAAGGAAAGCATTCTTTGAGGCTATGTGTGTTTTGGAGAAATATTTTCCACGTGTATTTTTTATTAATACCGTTGACTTCATTATACACTTAGCGGAGGCAGTGTTGACTTATGAGCCGGTAAGATATAGGTGGATGTATCCTTATGAGAGGTAATTAAATAATAAATGATTTACCAAACCTTTTTATTTTGACAAACTTTTATTTTTTTTATAATTGATTTATTTTTTTATGTGTAGTTTGATGAAAGATTATAAGAAGTATGCAAATAATAAGATGTATGTTTAAGAAAGCACTACAGAGAAATATATCGTAGAGGAATCGACTCTATATTGCATGGAGTACATGACAAACCCTAGTGAAGGAAATCATAAATGTACTCATGAAGATTTTCTTGATGAAGATAAAGATGATGAATGCACATGTGTGGGTCCTTTAGTAGAAGGTAAGAATGCAAGGTTAACCCCATTATAATTAGTGGTGGATATGTAGTGTTATACCTAAGGAGGGAAGCCTATCGTTTATGCTCCCCGAAGAAATTAGTTTTGCATTCCGTTTGTCCGATAGGGGTGGATGATTCATGGTTAGAAACCATCAGGGTTGATAGGTCAAGACAAGGTACATGACAAGGCTAAGGTTCTTAGCAAATGTTAGTAATAATTAGAGACTTCAAATAAACGTTATGGGTTTGCACTTCGCGTGTTTCGTTTCATTGTTAGAATTTGATTATTTCTCTTGGAGTGTCGGTCTCCTGACTCATTACTCTCCTTGTGTATTCTTAGTTCTGGTAATGGGATCTTGTTGATCAGTTGTGATTTGGGCGTAGCGCCGCATAATTTCAGTAGATGCGCGGGTTAGGCTAGTTATGGATGATGCTCTACAATATATGAGAACACTCTTCTTTAAAAACACTATTGTCCTACACCAACGTGTGTGTGCGCGTGATATCACACTTATTATATATAGTTTGCATGGGTTCCTTGTTTGCTTTATGTTAACATGTTTCGTCAGTTAACCGGTATGGCTTGTTACAATTTGGTCACGAGTCTTAAGGTTGTGACTTGAGAATATTATGAATACCGGGACTTGGTGAGACATTAGGTGCCAGCAACGCGCTATGTTATGAGTTATGCGGACTGGGGATGTGATCACTCGTATGTAGTTATGTTGTGATACCTATGATGACTCTAGGTTAGCATAAGGATGTCCTAAGAAATATCGATCGGGTAGACCTATGTGGTGATGTGATTGTCTTAGTAATCATTGATGAGTATAAGGAATAGTGTCGAGGTTGCCTCAACTTGGAATATGCATGTTCCAAAGTTGTTTGAGGAGACGTAGGTTGTAAGCCCTAACGTATAAACGATCCTTCATAATAAGTCCATTGGTGACGGTGCCATATTTGACGAATACCGAACACTTTGAGGCTTTTTTAGGTAGGCATGTTAGGCGTGCTTAAATTTTGTTATAAGACCTCAGGATCATTATGAGTGAACTAACAATGGTGATTAATTTAATTAAATTCTTTGAATTTTAGACCTTAGTGTTGAGGACGCCCTAGGATAGGAAACTAGTTGAAGATAACCGGATTATAAGTTGTGATAAGCCAAGAATTTCGAGGAAGAAATTCCCTAAGGAGGGAAGTTTGTAATATACTGCCCTAGAAATAAATATTCTAATTTAAAATTTAATAGTTTATCCGAAGAAATTATTCGTGAAACAAATGCATAAGGAATTAAGGCAAATTGTACAAAACGTGATGCGTCGCACATAAGGACGAAAAAGGAAAAATTTACGTTGCATGGTCCGCATGGACACATTTTTTATATTCGATTGGTTATAATTAGTATATTAGTGTGGTATGATACGATTTAGTCGAGGAACAGAGGTGACATTAACATAGTTAACATAATACAATAATAGTGCCGGTACGCGACATAATAAAGTAGAACTTTGGGGAATTTTTATAGGGTTCCTCGTGGCTGATAAAAAATATTTGAATATTTATTAGGGGTACTAGAAACATATTAAAAAATGTCATGGGTTCAAAAATGGGAAAAAAGTATGATTTTTACACCTTGGCCGGTCGACCGGCCCCCTGACCGCAACCGATCGGGCCTGCCAGATATGGCCACGGGCGAGAGACTGTTTGTGTGCTGTCCAAATCATAAACCTTGCTCTATATATGCTTTAGATCTTGGGGACCTATAATACCTGATTCAGGAAGTCTTTGGGGGTATATTAAGTCCTCATTTGGTAACAAACATTTGGTTTTGGGTATAAGAGATAATCGTGCAAGTTAAAAGAGACACAAAACCTACCAGATTTCTTCTCCTTCTCTCTCAAGCTTTGAGCTCCCATGGAAGAGACCCTCTATCCCAGATTATTCTCACCTATTCCCACCACACCCAATCCTATTCTCCACCACTAGAGACCATAAATAGGCTCTCAAAACCTTATAGAAACCCTAAGACAACTTTCTTGAAGAAGAATATGATGTTCTTGATGTTTGTGGGGTATTTGAAGATGGAGTTTGAAGGAGGTTCCTTGGGTAATGAAAAGAGCTCACATGAAGATGAGGAATGGATTCATGGAGACAAGCTTTGGTGGGCTTTTAGATCCCCCCTTGGGGCCACCTTTGGAGGTGGGGGGTCTTCTATCTTCTTCACCATTTCCACCATTGTTAGAGCCTCTTTGAGGTGGGTTTTGCGAACCTTAGTTTAAGGTTAATGTTATGTATAAATTTTTGATTTATTATTTACATATTTTAGGCTTAAAATATTTAGGATTTGTGATAGTTTGCATCCATGAAGTTTATTGATACATTTCTATGATCTTATGAAAACAAAGGTTTTAGAGTGGGTTTTGAATTAGACAAAAATTCAGAATACTATTTTCCACCATTTGAGTGTAAAAGTGTGTAGAAAAATGATTATAATGTATTTATGAGTTTATTAAATACACCCTTGATGTTTTAAAGAAAATGAGCATTTAAAAGAAGGTTTAAATGAGTTTTAGAAGTGTTATAAAATTCAGAATACTATTTATGGACATTTTAATGGAATTAAAATGTAAGAAAGTGTCATTTGGTGTATTTCTAGTAAAAGGAATAATGGACATTTTTATGGAATAAAAATGTAAGAGAATAGTGTTTGTGTCGAATAGTATAAACTTGTTGAAATATTTATGAAATAAATATTTTTAAGTTTCTCGCAAAATGGAGACTTTGTGAAAATGAACATTTGTCG
This sequence comes from Sambucus nigra, assembly GCA_949130495.1. NCBI lineage: Eukaryota > Viridiplantae > Streptophyta > Magnoliopsida > Dipsacales > Adoxaceae > Sambucus > Sambucus nigra. Next base: position 56,897,010 of record OX422214.1, read on the forward strand.
GTTTTGAAGAAATTGATAAAAATGTCTTAGTTTACTTGAAATGTCTGAAAGATATCGTCTTCCATAAAGTATGGTGTAAAAGTAAATAATGGAAGTAAAGGGTGAACATATTAAAGTAGTAAGTAAGAAGGTGGGGATAAGTGTGATATTGAACAAGTGTTGAAATGGTTAAAAATGGTGTTTAAAATATTAAGTTGGAAAACTAAATAACCATTTTGGGAAAATAACACTCGTCAAAGGATTAAATTGCAAATTTGGCATGAAGGGTAAATTGGTAATTTACTTGAAATGGGATATTTTTATGGTATAAAAATATCAAAGAATGGTTTTAGACTAGTGTGGGTTGAATAATGAATTAAGTCATAAACTTCGATGATTTTGGTATTAAATCAACGTGTGGGTGAATAAAGGACTTAATGAAGAAAGAAATCATTTTCCAAGTGTTAATGGAAAAACGAACAGTTAAGTTCGGACTTTTGGCTTTGGCCGGTAAAAGTTGAATAATATGAATATTTTTTAAATGTTAAAACACATAAAAGGAACTCGAATGACACCGAGATAAAGCAAGAAGGGCTCAGAGCCCTTGGGTGAAAATCCCTAAACCACCTGTAACAACCCACGTAATTTTTGGGGTATTTTCAAAATATAGAGGAAAATAAAGTTTTTGATAAAATTATTTTTTTTTCTCGAAAATGTTGGATTTTATTTTTAAAGACGAGAATTTCAATCGGTTTTGAAATCGGAGTTAAAACGGATTTTTAAATGAATTATATATATTTGTCCCTTGGAAAATTTTTAAGGCGCCAAAATGAAAAGCCTGGGCGATCGATCGATCGACCCCAACAGTTTTCGTGCGCAAGAGGTTTTCTCAAGAGTTTGTGTTGGTTTAACTTCTTATATTTTTGCCTTATAAAAAGGGGTCGTGGGTGACCATTTTTAAACCATCTTTTGGCACAAAAATATGCAGAAAACATATTTTATTTCATCTCTTTTTATACACAAACGGTATCCTTTATATTATGTATTCAACCCTAGTTTTTGGAGGTGTTCTTGGGGAAGTTTTGGTGTTGGGTCTTGGAAGAGTTTTGTGGATCTTTGTGGACTGATTTTAATGGTGTAATCTGAGATTTCTGGGTAGATTTATGTTGGTTCCTTTTGGTGGTTTAAGGTATGGAGTTTTACACAATATGCTCCTTAATCTCGCGAGTGTCATTCCCTTTGATTTCATGTGATTATTGAACTCATATTTGAATTGCTAAATTCATTTGGAATCTGGAAATTATTGTTGGAATCTAATTTTGAGTCATGTGGTATTTTATTGGTGTTGAGCATATTGTCATGAGATTTTAATATGGCACTGAGGTTGGGCAGCCGCTAATAATCTTGTTCCGACTACTTGATAAAGTATGGTGCGGTATGGTGAGGCTTGGTGACTCGGATTAATGTGTTGTTGAGAAACTATATTGATAAAATGCTTTGAGATTTGCATTTGATTTGAATATTCGTACTCATATTGTTACGTTTTATTCACCGCTAATATTTATTAAGCATCTTTCCTGTCGTATTGTGTACTTCTCCATATTTTCTTTTAGTGGCAGGTTAACGCAGATTTGGGGGCGCTATGGAGATTGATTTTAGCTTGGATATTTTGGGAAGAATATTCGAGAATACAAGATGAGAAGATTATATTTATTTTTATGTATAGAGCATTAGCGATTTATTTTATTTCGAGTTAGATAGTTGTATTATTTCGAGAGACTTTTGTAGTTTTTAATTTGAAGATTGAGATTAGTGGATTTATTTTATTATGGGATTTCTTTTAGATGCTCTATACCTTGTTCATTGTGGTTTTAGTTTGGTTTTATCGCATTAGCGCTCTGCCCCACTCTCCCCGGGGGCGGGCGGGGTGTTACAAAATGGTATCAGAGCTTAGTTATACGACAACCCTCGGGTCTTAGATTTTGGGTCTATTGCATTTTTGTAGCCCATATTTGGAGATAGAAATTTTAGAGAATCGTTTCGTGTTAGGGATCTAAATTAGATGTGAGATATTAGAATTTTTGGTGATGAGATTATTTTTTGGAAATTGCTGGCCTTATTTTTGAGCGTAGGCTTTCGACGAATTTCGATGGCGAAATTCCATTGTTAGTGGGGAAGTGTAACAACCCGCGTAATTTTTGGGGTATTTTCAAAATATAGAGGAAAAATAAATTTTTTGATAAAATTATTTTTCTTGCTAAAAATGTTGGATTTTATTTTTAAAGACGAGAATTTCAAACGGTTTCGAAAACGGAGTTAAAACGGATTTTTAATGGATTTTTAAATGTTTTATCCCTTGTAAAATTTTTAAGGCGGCGGATCAGTTTTTCTGGGCGATCGATCGATCGACGCCAGGGATCGATCGATCAATTCCTTCAGTTTTCATGCACAACAAGTTTTTTTGAGAGTTTGTGTTTGCTCCAACTTCTTATCTTTTTGTCTTATAAAATGGGGTCATGGGTGACCATTTGAGAAACAACCTTTGGCACAAAAATATGCAACTCGCGTAATTTTTGAGGTATTTTCAAAATATAGAGGAAAAATAAAGTTTTTGATAAAATTATTTTTCTTGCTAAAAAATGTTGGATTTTATTTTTGAAGACAAGAATTTCAGACGGTTTCGAAAACGGAGTTAAAAGGGATTTTTAATGGATTTTAAAATGTGTTATCCCTTGTAAAAATTTTAAGTCGGCAGTATCAGATTTTCTGATCGACGCCAAGGGTCGATCGATCGACCCCAGCAGATTTCGTGCGCTGCAAGGCTTTTTGAGGCGAGTTTGTGTTTGTTTCAAATTCTTTTCTTTGCCTTATTTAAAGGGGTCGTGGGTGACCATTTTTAAACCATCTTTTGTCATAAAAATATGCAGTAAACATATTTTTATTTTCTCTCTTTTTATATACACTTAGCCCCTTTATATTTATGCATTCAACCCTAGTTTTGGAGGTGTTCTTGGGGATGTTTTGGTGTTGGATCTTGGAGAAGTTTTGTGGATCTTTGTGGACTGATTTTGATGGTTTAATATGAGTTTCTGGGTAGATTCATGTTGGTTCCTTGTGGTGGTTCAAGGAATGGGATTTTACACAATATGCTCCTTAATCTTGCGAGTATTATTCCCTTTGATTTCATGTGATTATTGAATTCATATTTGAATTGCTAAATTCATTTGGAATCAGGAAATTACTGTTGGAATCTGATTTTAATTCATGTGGTATTTTATTGGTGTTGAGCATATTGTCATGAGATTTTAATATGACACTGAGGTTGGGCACCCATCAATAATCCTGTTCCAGCTACTTGATAAAGTATGGCATGGTATGGTGAGGCTTGGTGACTCGGATTAATATGTTGTTCAAAAATTATATTGATAAAAATGCTATTGAGATTATCATTTGATTTGAATATTCGTACTCGTGTTGTTACGTTTTATTCACCGCTAATATTTGTTGAGCATCTTTCCTGTCATATTGTGTACTTCCCCATATTTTCTTTTAGTAGTAGATTAGCGCAGTTTTTGGGCGCTTTGGACTAATTAGAGATTGATTTTTATCTTGGGTTTTTTGGGAAGAATATTCAAGAATACAAGATGAGAAGAATTGTATTTATTTTTTTATCTATAGAGCATTGGAGATTTATTTCGAGTCAGATAGTTGTTTTATTTCGAGAGACAATTATTGTATTTAATTTGAAGATTAAGATTAGAGGTTTCTTTTCAATTGTGGAATTCTTTTACTTGATATATACTTGTTGATTGTGGATTTATTTTAGTTTTATTGAAGTAGTGCTCCGCCCCGCTCTCCCCGGGCGCGGGCTGGGTGTTACAGCTGTCCAGAGCATATAGTGTGCATAGCCATCACTGTGAGCTCGTGTAAGTGTGCGGTATAGGAAGACTCCGAGAAAAATGTTAAATGGAATGTGGAATACAAATCAAGAAATGGGTTGTGTGGTAAATGTGTAAGTACAACCTAACTTGAATGAACAAAAAAATGTGTCGGTAAAGGATAAATGGACAATTTAATGCGTAAATCTACTAATGTCCATAAGATAAGGAAAGGGATAAATAAGGTGGAAGCAACCTATGTGGTGAAATCCATATTTAACACAAGATTATTTTGTAAAAAGTGTTTTCAAAGATTAAATAAGTATTTTCTAACACGATGAATGTGTATGTTGAGATGGTGATTTTCAATGAAATTACTAAAGGATATTTAAATGAATAAAAGGATAAATTTCGGTAAAAGAATGATGTTGCTAAATCAAGTGTAAAGGTTTGCAGTGTTGAACTCTGTGTGTGTCAAATAAAGTGGCAAATGCTAAATATGAATACTGAAATCCTTTAATAAGATTAAGGTCAATTAATCTGGGCAAATGAGGTTTTCGAAAATAAAATTGATTAATTCATTGCAACATGTATTTTTCCATGGTTTACGTATATAGATATATACATATTTTCGCATGCATGTGGTTGTAGTGTGTGGATATTCCTTTATGCCGTTCGTTTATATACTGCTTGTATAAATCCTATTAGGCATAGGCTCATAACCCCACTTTATTACGACAGGTTGGGAGAGGATTCGTATTGTGGGAGCGCTACACAAGTAAGTATATTTTATTTATGTTTTACGTTAGTAGCTCCGTTTACTTGGACTTTGGTGTGCGCCCCATGTGTCCCTCACGTAGTTGACCTTGAAATTGGAATCACATGCTAACAAGTGAAATGTTAATTAAAATAAAACTGTATTAACAACATTATTTAGGTTGTTTCTTTGCACTTCACACCTAACGCTCGATTCAGATGGGGTTGACTAATGGGAAATCCATAAATTCTGGTTGTGTCGTTACACTCCAACACATCAAGATATATGGCAACAAAAAGGAATCTACATGTTTTGTAAAGCAGTGCTTTGGAAAGATTTTTTTACGCCATATCTGGTGCGTTTATTGGAGCTTCGCCACAATAAAGAAAGTCATTGCAGGAGCGAACCTGTGGCGAAGCTAGGTCAAAGGAGTTTCTGTCAAAAATACACGAAAAGGAAAATACTAGTGAAAAAATGTTCGCTGTAACGAAAACTTTAACCACGAAAATGCAAATTGCGTTGTTTTCCAGGGAATTCGTCCAGTTCTTGGCTACAAAAGTTTGAAAATAATTTTAGCAAAAAGTCTAAGTATGCTTGTTTGAAAATTAGAACACTCATACTTAAAATATACACATAAAATTACACACATAAAGATGTAATTTCTAGGAAAATAGTTATTCTATATAAAGAGTATATTACAAAGTGTATTTGACAAATTATCCAAAAATAGACACACAAGTCTAACACATTCTCCAATCTTGGAAAATCTAATTTTAGTTATGTTTAACCAAGGGTGTAATAAGTCATCTATGTCCTTTACCTTTATCCTAAAAGTGTAATTCTCATTAGTAATGGCATGAGGTAACTCTTGGATGAATATGAAGGAGTCTAATCTTGAAATCAAGATAATGAAGCTTTCCGGATCAACTTAGACCATGACTCAAATTTTTTTTGATCAATGGGATGAGGCAACCTAATCCTACGAAGACTTTGAGAAAACTTGTGCTTTCATAGAAGTGAAATTTTTTCATCTATGAAGCTTTTAACAAGTGTGGGATCGACGCGGGGATCGTCACCCCACAGGTATGCCTCATTGAGCACACTGTTCAGATCGGATTCAAAAGATTCAATAAAAAGGAAGAATATGAGACTATGATTCATGTCCTACAGAGGGAGATCACCATAGGAGCACGCAATACAACAGTTTACTATGATTCCCATATAATTGCCAGTCAGCTCAGTGGAATATGAAGCTGGGGACCTCAGGATGCTCGCCTAGTGTGATAGGGTGAGAAGAATCCTGAAGGATATAAAATTAGTCCCAATGGAATATTTTAAAAGGAACTGCAACATTCATGCTAATAACTAGACACATTATCATCATCCATTGACACCAATCTAAAAAGGACAAATATGGGGGATTATGTTGATCGACCGAGCATTGATGATCCAGAAATTGGTCCAGAAGTCATGAAGATTCAGTCATCCCCATCATAGATGGATCATATCATCACATATATGAAAATTATAGTTTTTCCTTAGACGATAAGTAGACTTACAAACTAAAAATCTAGTCGAAAAGGTTTTACCTTAACTCTAAAGGAAAAACTTACATCTGATCATTCATAGGTCCTCAACTCAAATGTGTTCACCCAGATTAATTAGAAGGAACCCTCATCGAGATGCATTAAGGGAGTTACGGTGATCACGTAGGTGGAAGATCACTCTCATATAGGTCGATATTCTAAGGCTATTAACGGTCTTTCATAAAAAAGAAGCCATCCAGTTCATCCGTAAATATGATAGATGTCCAGAGTTCTCTCCCATCATCAAGCAAGTGACCGATGATCTCAATCCTCTCACAAGTCTATGGATTTTTTCTTGGTAGATGATGAAAATCGTGTGGCCTTTACCTTCAGCGCCAGAGAACATGAAATACTTGATTACTTCCACCAACTATTTCACCAAATGGGTGGAATCAAAATCATTGACTCATACTAAAGAAATTGATGTAAGATAATTTATGTGGACGAACATGATCATCAGATTTGGAATTACCAAAGAATTGTTATCCGATAATGGGGACCAGTTTGATAACGACGTCTTGAGAGACTTTTGTGAGGAATATGGGATCCGGACATGATAAAATTACTAACAAGACTCTACTCGTCGGGATCAAATGATGATTGGAAAATGCAAAAGGAAGGTGGGTGGATGAACTCCCATTCGTTCTTTGGGCATATCGAAAGATGCTCAGGAGATTGATGGGAGAAATTTTGTACTCCTTAGCATAAGGCATCGAGGCTGTCATTCCTTTGAGGATGATCATAATGATAACAGTGTAGCCCATGAGATTGACCTACCAGAATAACTAAGATATGATTCTCTTATCCACCTTGCGGCGTACCAACAAGAGTTCACTAAGCAACAAGAAAAAATGGTCAAAGTTAAAGTATTCCAAGTGAGTGACTTGTTTCTTAAAAAGCTCCCATGGGCCATAAAGAAGCCCTCTGATGAAAATCGAACCCGTATTGGCAGGTCCCCTATATAATGGTCTCGAAGGAAGGTGGTGGATCATACCACTTGGAATATTTGGACGATACAATAGTACCTATGTCATGGAATGTCGTGAACCTCAAGATGTTTTGTCACTAAGTAGATAGGTTATTTTTTTTTATAAAAAATTCAAATTAAATTATATTATTTGTGTTAATAAATATCCTCTCTTTATGATTATTCCTTCAAAATTACATTCCATCATTAAAACCCACCAAAGGATGGGTGGTACAATGTAGAGATAAGTTTGTCGCCTACGTTTAAAAATGGTGGTACAACCTAAGTTTGATTGGTTGGCCTATAATATGCATAAAACTCACCTAAGAATAGGCAGTACAACTTAAAGACAACTTGGTTGCCTACGTTTGGCGAACCCACCTGGAAATGGTTGTACAATCTAAATTGGAATGGTCGGCCTAAAATAAGAATAAAACCCACATAAGAATGGGTGGTACAACTTAGAGATAAGTTGGTTGCCTAAGTTTAGTAACAAACCCACCTAAAAACGGTGGTATAACCCATGTTGGTTATGAAAATATAGAATAATTTAATAATATGTGATATATCGTAGAGATAAGTTGCTCAGATACATTTGGAAACAAAACCACCTAAAATTGGTTGTTTAACCTAAGTTGGTTAGTTTGGCCTACAATAGGCATAAAACCTGCCTAAGAATGGCTGTTACAACTTAAAGATACGTTGGTCGCCTATGTTAGACAATAAACCCACCTGAAAATGCTGTTACAACCCAAGTCGAGTTGTTCGACTTAAAATATGCATAAAACCTACCTAAAAATGGGTGGTAAAACTTAAAGATAAGTTGGTCGCCTATGTTTGGCAACAAACCTGCCTAAAAATTGTGGTACAATCCAAGTTGGGTTCACCGGCTTGAAATAAGTATAAAACGACCAAAGATGGAGTTGTACAATCGAGAGATAAGTTTTGGAAACAAACCCACCTGAAAATGGTGGTATAACCCAAGTTGGATTGGTTAGCCTATAACAGGAAAAAAAAGCCACCTTAGAGATAAGTTGGTTGCCTACATTTGGCAATAAATTTAAATTTACCTTAGAAAGTTTTTTACAAAGTTTAATCCAAAAATTCTTTTGAGAAACCCTATTTTGATATAAAACTCAAGAGTTTGAATACAAAATATGTGTTAAACAAATTCACTAAAATCCAAATCTCTGTTTTAATTTTAATATCCTTGATTTTTAAGTTTTAAAATTTAAAATCTAAATTTACAAATTAGGAATGGCTTGTGACACCCTGTCTATTTTAACTACGGGTGATCAGTCCTTTATCAAAATAAATAGGAATCTCATTTAGTTCATTCTTAGCATCACTGTTTAAACCTTTTTAAATTAATAACCACCTATGTTAAATTAAGCCGGTGCAAAATGTTATCTCTCATTAACATATAACATGAAAAAATTAAAATAATATAAGTCAACCGTCCACACAATTAATAGAAGTTTGAATCATCACATGATAAATAGATAAATGATAAATATTGAATAAACTATCGGTTCCAAAACTAATATCCAAACCATAAGTCTACAGAAATAAACCTGAATCCAAATACATAGTCTGATGAATAAAACTGAATGAGTATATTAACTGAAGTGGCAATATGCCCAAATAAAATACTGAATCATAAATCTTAATCTAGGAATGAATAACTGAAGCCTCTACAAAAATTCTACATGCCTCCACAAGTGTTGCAGCTACGCATGCTTGGAATTAATCATCAAGATTGGCGTCCCTGTGGCTGGACACCTAAAATATTTTAAAAAATATATTTGACACGGGTCAGAGCCCAAAATCTTTGAAAAATATTTAGCAAGTATATAAATTGCAGTTTAAAAGCAGTTATTAGATACACACATTAGTTTCACGTACACTCCCTTGAATTCCTCACCTCTTATCCATACTGTACACCTGAGCCACCTAGATTTGCTACCCAACCTAACTAGACATAAGTATCTAACTAACCACAACAGGTTTAACTCCCATGTACCGCCTATACGATACGCTATCGTAAAGACAATGATTAATATTAACCAAATAATAATATTGCACCGTTAATTAAGTTTCTCATACTTAAATTATTTTCAGATATACACTATCTATCTTTCTACCATCACACATAAGTAGAATATATATATATATATATATATATATATATATATATATATATATATATATATATATATATATATACAACTACAGCATCCCCCGGAATGGCCACTGCGATGCATGCATACTCTGCTATGAAGTACATGTACATCTCATACCAAATCAAGGACTATCGATTCGGAATGTCTCCTCGGACCATAAATCGAACAACACACAATGGAGGCAAACATAGTTCTACGCCTTTGGGCTACGTGCATACCTAATGGTAACACCCCGTATTTTTAATGATTTTAAAATGGGATTAATTAGAATTAATTGTGAGATAAATTGAAAATTAATCCGGATTCAAATATTACTTGAGAATAAAGTAATATGTAATTTATGATAAATATTACTTGGTGATTAAAAGTAATATATATGATTATGACTTTACATAGGATTGTGATTTTATAAAATTATTACGAGTGATAGATACGATAATTTTGATAATTAAGTTGGGACGCGCATGTGAGTCGGGTCGAGACTATATTTAAGTGAAATGGAAAGTAAATTATTTTTTGTGACACCATGCATAATAAAATACTGGGTGATCAATCCTATACTAAATTAAAATCGGAGTCTCATATGGTTCATTTTCAGCATCACTGTCGAAAACCAATTTAATTACAAATAACCTATTAGGCTGGCATCAAAATTTTATTTAACTAATATTTTTAATCAAACCAACAAAGTAAAACAATCATACAGTTTATATATGCGAAACTGAAATGAAATAAAAATAACCAAACACTCGGTTTGACATAATACAACCAAATTGAATGTCGCACCAAAAGGCAGTTAAAACAATAAATGAATACAATTTGGGCTATCGGCCCGAGTGTTACTACAATGCCTCCTATCTAGATCACAAGAATAAGAGCGTCTAAAAATAAACCTGCATGCTTCCACAGCTGCTGCAGCGAACGTCTGACTCGAAAGAATCGTCATCCAGGCGTCCCTGTGTCTGGACACCTATATATATACACATATATAGAAAGAGAGGGAAAATAGAGGAACGGGTAAGAGCCCGAGTTTTGAAAATATTTAGCTTGTGCTTAAAAGCCATATTTTAAAATATGAAATCTCTCATATTTAAACTGGTATCGCACTCTCATGAGATACACCTCACCCCTCTCCTAATAGTGCACACCTATCTCATACCTTTTAAACCTACTAGTTAAGCTACCTTGCCTAACTAATCTCTTACACCCATCTTCCAAATCCTCATAGCTATCACTACCCAATCGTGATATAATCTAAGTTATATCATAAGCTATTACATAAGCTTAACTTAATATAGTCATCAATGTGATATAATAATAATAATAATAATAATAATAATAATAATAATAATAATAATAATAATAATAATAATAATAATAGTAATAATAATAGTAATAATAATGCCGTTCATATTACATAACTTTCGCTAGTTAAAATACCATTTCCACTTTAGTATATAAAATCCTGTATGTATATAGTTCTCACTTTAATATACGAATCAGAATTTAAATCCGGATATAATATCCCGGAATGAGAATAAATCCTTATTCATTTTACTCTTTACACTAGCTAAAACTATATGATATCTCATCTTCATATACAAGCAATATACTATACAAAATAAGTATAATAATCATCCCACCGAGCTATAGCTCGAGGATGCAGTCTCATAGTGCCTATCCGCATCCGGGTTTACTCAATCAACCACGGTACCAAGCCAAACTCACTCATGGTCATGGTAAAAATACACAATGGTCGAGGCGGTCATATTCCCTCCTGAAAATGAAATAACGCTATCGCACTCCTATGCTGGACGATATGACCTAGGGATATACTCTCCCTGCTCCTCAAGCCAGGGGACTCACCCACATTACGCAACCTCCCTGGATCGCACTAGAGAAAATATATAACCTGGCTGTCCATCCCTATGCCCAGGGAAGCCTGTGGAACCAGCCTCTAAAGTACAAATATACCAGTCATATACAGATATATTTATATTCATATAATATCATTTATATTCCTTCTTAATATATATATATATATATATATATATATATATATATATATATATATATATATATATATATATATATATATATATATATATATATATGCCAAACTCATGTAGCGATAGACAATAACCCCGAATTATCCCATTCATAATAGTATATAAGCATTCATATACTTAAAAGACTAAATCGATAAGTATCCTCTTACTTAAGATTTAATTCACATCTTAATCACTTTTAAGGATTCTTCATAAACCCTAATATACCAATTCATAATAATTAAATAAGTATAGAAGTCACTTATCTCAATCCCATAGGTTTTGCATCCTTTATAACAATGGTCGTTAACAGACGTATCGAATAACCGCTCAATTCTCTTTAGCCCGTATCCTAGATTCCATCCTAAACATTCCTTGAGTCCATACCCCGGATTGTGCCTTCAACTAACCCTAGGTTAATATACAACTCCTCAAGTCCTTTATGTCATAACCATCTATAATACATTAATTAAGAGGGACAAAAGAAAAGGGAATAGAAAAATCCTCATCTTGGGCAGAAAACAGAGTACCGGTCGACCGCGATATGGGAATTTGCCTAGCGAGCCAACCAGTAGCCTTTTCCCCTTAACCCGATCGACCGGCCATAAGGCCGCGGTCGACCGGTCACACCAGATATGTCGGCTAACTCTCCAAGTCTTAAGAAACCTAAACCTCGAAAACACCAAATATCAACCCAATCTCCATTTTTATGGTCTCCAATCTCAACCAAAAACACTACAATCATCTAAACATTTATTTATAACTAACACATCAATTACTCGGGGGATTAAATCGATTTTCTTAGATTTAAACCCTAAAACCATTTAAGCCCCAGTTTAATCATTTCTCCTATTTCTTTCTACACTCCATTATTATGGGTTTAACACTAGAAATCATTAAGAGTTTACAATACATCAAATTGTAAACTCAACTCAAATTTTCCAAATTTATTTTAAGGGTTCTAACCCAAAATTATATAGTTTACCAACTATAATATGAGATACACACACTATATAAAATAAAGCTAGTAAACACTTGCCTCGTGGATAAAATCCGACGACCTCGAGTCGAATCCCGCGGAGTTTGGCCCCAAATCCCCTTTTCTATCTTCCTTTATTCTCTTATTTCTTTTCTCTCTTTTTCTCTTCCTTTATCTCACTCTCTCGTGCCTTTTATAAGGGAAAATAAGGGTTTATCCCTTATAAACCCAAAAATGACTCGTTTACTCAATTACGAGTCCCTACTAGTCAAAAATTCCCCGGAACCTACACATTACCCCCGGATACTCTATTATGACTATCTTTTGAAACCAACCGTGCACTAGAAATTTCCATCCGAGTTACTTAACTAAAATTAACTAATTAAACCCAACACATTTCAATACAGGTTTTCCAATTCAAATATTATCCTTTGTCGCTTTACCCAACTGCAACATGTAATTTAAAATAATCCAAGTCATTTACTTAGTCTCAAAATTAAATGTAACACACATCGAAAATCCTCCAACCCTCATAAAGTCCAAAAATTATTATTCATAGAAATTCCTCAAATTTTCAAACTACACCCATTTATGTAATTTAAATATCCATAAAAGTACAGGGTATTAAATTATTATGTCATTCAAATGGTCGTTTTGACTATGCCAAAGTGTCCGAAAGGGTTTAAATAGTAACAAAATTATACTTGGGTGTTTGATTTGGGTCTCGGGCCATTTTGTTGCCGAATAGACACCCAGAGGGGTATTTTAGTCATTTTTCATGGGAGGTGAATAGTACCCACACATTTTAGAGATTTTATATAATTTGGAGAGTTGGTAACAATGAGTTTCATTCACCAAAAATAGAGAAAGAGACGTAGGGAGAGTGAGAGACTTCTCTGGAGAAAGGAAAAGCTACCTCTAGGAAACCAAGGGACTTGGTCATCAACCACCGCCACCACCGCCGAAAATTGGCTGAAAAAAAGGAGGATCACCAATATCCCATCATCCTCAAAGGTCTATACATATTAGAGGCAAGTGACTTAATACGTACAAATTAGCATGCATAATGCCCATGTTAGGACAGTTATATAATTCTGAGAAAATTGCATGATTTAGAGATAAACCATGATGATGTTGCTGGAATCATTGATTTGTGAATTATGTAGAATAAACCTTCTTCCTTTTATAAATATTAATCCATGAATTTGGAAGCTATGGATAATAAAATTTGGGTTTTATATGATGTTCTTGGAGAAATGATAAAAGATGGATTTTTGGAAATTAAGATAAATAACTTGATTGATCCAAACCTATTGATGTTATAGGAGTGTTTAATGATTGGAAATCGTTTATATATATTGTTATATCATATGGAATAGATTATAAGGAGTTTGGGACTTTGAAACATATGAATTGAAGATGAAAAATGGTTAAACCCGTAGGTAAATATAAGCAGAATCGTGGCCATACCTGATGGATCGATCGATCGAATCGATCGACCGACCCTTCCCTTCGATCGATCGACTCCCCACTGGAAATGTGATTTAATTCATATTTAAATACTTGTTTAAATTCCAACTTTGAGAAATATTTGGTAATGATTAATTGAACAAATTGGGACTTAGAGGAGGGTAGTAGGGTATACTTAAGATCCAGAAAATATTATTGTGTATGGGATGAAATGGGGGAAATTAACGAGTGTGAATTGAATTCATTACGTTGGAGAAATATATATATATATATATATATATATATATATATATATATATATATATATATATATATATATATATATATATATATATATATATATATTGTGATTTAAATCAAATAAGAGACGATTTAAGGTTAGGACCAATAGTAAGGGAGTTATTATTACCGGAATAACCTTGGGCTTATGTGGGATTAACCCTAATAGGTGAAACAAAAAGGGTTAAGACTGAATTAGGAATTATCGAGAAATAAACCTAATTGAGGATGATTTTAATTCATAGAAATTCGGTTGTTGTGACGACATGGACTTGAAAGACGGGAGTGATTACCTACTGAATTTATATAAGAAATAAATGATTGCCCTTTGAGTAATGAGAGAAGCTTGTGAATATATCTCAATAAGTAAAGTCATAATCTGTAAATACGTAGGATATGTGAGATAAATATACTACGTATGAAAATATTTATAAGGGTCGTTCGTGTACCCTATTATTATATATAGGTGGGGTGAATACCTATATTATTTATATTGTGTGTATAACATACCTATGCTGCTTGCTATCGGGGTGGAGGTTTCCCGTTGCGCACGATCTTATCTCGATTGGACCCATTTGGTGGGGATTTAGATTCGTACACAGAGCATAAGACCTTGGACAAGTACTATCGATGTGAATGATAGTTTTGACGGTTGAATGGGAGCGTAGGTATGTGCGTGAGCCATTTGGATGGGGAGTATGATGGCCTCCAATATTTGTGTTATGAGATTTATGGTTCGTGAGAGACGCCCAACCAATTGTCCATTATGCAGTGAGTGATGAACCAGGACATGATAGCAGAGTATGCATGCACCACAACTGAGTCTGGTAGGGTGCATTATTGTATATATTATAGAGTGAATATATATATATATATATATATATATATATATATATATATATATATATATATATATAATCGTGTGACATTAGTATATATATGGTAATCCACTGTGTGGGCGGTCGATCGATATTATCTACTGTGTGGGCGATAGATCGATCGATGCCTTCAGAAAACGTGTGCTGAAGTTGTTTTAATTAGAGTTTGTGTAGGATTAGGACTCCTAATCACTATATAGCCTTGTTAGTCCTTAGGGCAAGTTCTCATAATCACTTTTTCTCCAGTTTTTCACCACAGAACACTTCCAAATATTTTTCCTCTTACTCATAATCATCAACCTTCTTCATAATCAAGTTTTTCTCACAAGTTTTGGGAGGCTTAAGTGGGGTTTAATCAAGTTTGTTCAAGAACACTTCTTTGCTAATTTTTCGAGGGGAATTTGGATTTCTAATAAGATTTTAGACACAATCTTCACAGGCATGAATACTCTATTCTTTTCCTTTAGTACTATGCGTCTTAAGTGTCGCCTAAACATTTAATTACATGTTTTGTTAAAAATAATTAGCAAATTAATTAGAAAAAGTGGACACTAATTATGGGGCTATTTTTATATATTCTTTTAATCTGAATAATATTCATAACCCTTTTGGGTACGTAGGATTCGTGAGTGATTTTGGGTTTTATTGGTGTAGGTTGCATGTAGAAAAATTCGAGTTTTAAAATAAATGGATTTGGGGGCGAAAAACTCATGTAGTTTGTGTTGAAACAATGAAATTAGAAGTTTGATGTTTTAAAAGATAAAATAGCAGTATATTTAATTTAAATAATTAAATGAGATTAATTGGAGGTTTATGTCGAGGTGATAATTAAATTATGATTAAATTGAATTGGACTATCATGCGTAGTTTTATACGTTGATTAATTATGCTTGTTTGTGTGACTTTTTGGTATGATTATATTGCCTTTGTGACGAGGGTTGTTGGGTAAATTTGCTCTCCTTATATTTTAGGATGACTTCTAGTTTTGGACTAGTGAGGGTAGATTATCGCGTTTTTATCATCTTGGGGTTGGGATGATTTTTGGTACTTTTTCATCGTTACGCTAGCCTAGGCATGAGACTAGGTCGAAGTTTAGGATAAAAATTCTTCCTATACATAGGGTAGGACGTAATAATAACTTGGGGACCCTTAGTTATGGGACTAAGGGGTATTTTGAGGATCTCACATCGATTAAAAGGGTGGGGTGATTATAATTTGAGAAATTGAGAATTAATACCTAAGATAAAAAACTCGTATTAAAATTTGTGGTGACATAAAGTGTCGGGACAGACAGTTTAAACGGGTCAGAGGGCGATTTATGTCGTGTCGTGTATGGAACCTTGTCATGTGTTGGGGCCGACAGTTTAAACGGGTCAGAGGGTGATTGACAAGAGGAAGTGTGACAATTTAATAAAAAGTGAGAACAATAATAAAAAATTGGTTAATTTAATAAATTAACAACGTGGAACTTGGAAATTTTAAAATCATATTGGTGTGCCTTTTAAATGGGAATTCCTACGGGTAGTTAGTAATTTATATTTATCGCTTTTAATTATTCCGTTTAATTTATAATATTCTATTGTGATATTTATTGCGTATAATGCTACTGTCTGGATTCAAGGATCCTATTTGAGGGGAGTAGTGTATATTCTTGCTCGGGACTTTGGCTCTGACCCATGCGTTGACTAACATTTTTTCAGGATAAGATTTGGAGAAGCTGCATAAGATTATCGAAGTTATCATTTGGAGGTGCAGCTGGAGTTATTTATTTTTATGGCATAGTTTACTTAGACTTTCCTTTCCAGTCGTATTTAATTATGAGACTTCATTGGAGTTTTATTGGGCCACTCGGTTCCAAAGTTATTTAGAGGATTTCTGTTGGATTATTCAAATTTTATTTAATCATTATTGGAAATTGGATTTATTTGGAGTTCTAGCATGTGATGGATCTTTTATGGCGCAGTTGGTTGTTATCATTTGAGATTGATTCAATTATTTATCTTATGGACTGATTTATTTATGTCTCATATCTGTCTCATGCTAAGAATGGTATTTATTTAGTTCACGCCCGTCATAGTTTGGTGGCGGTGGCTGGCCACCCCGTCAGTCGGATTTAGTGGGGTGTGACAGATGGTATCAGAGCATGGTCTTAGGTCTCATAGGTTATGAGTCCATTTAGTTTTCGCGTTGCCGATCTTTGATTCCCTCTCTTGATTCGTACTACTTAAGGTAGAGGGTCTAGCATACGTGTTAGATGTGATTCTTGAAGATGTGATGTTTTGAGTTAAGGACGTTGTAGGCATTGGTTTTAGAATT
This sequence comes from Sambucus nigra, assembly GCA_949130495.1. NCBI lineage: Eukaryota > Viridiplantae > Streptophyta > Magnoliopsida > Dipsacales > Adoxaceae > Sambucus > Sambucus nigra. Next base: position 56,914,330 of record OX422214.1, read on the forward strand.
AGTAAGCTTAATGTGACGGTACTTAAAATGGATTTTGGAGACGATAATTATTTTGGAGATTTTAGTACAGATGTTAAGTATCATATGTATTGATTTTTTATGTTGAGATTTAATTTGAGGACGTTAGCATTTTGATGACTTTCGAATATAGGATCAAGTGGGGGATTTGTGAAAGCCTGTGGTAAGCCATTATTTTCATAGTTATGCGTATGATATAGGCAATATATATATTATTTAGTTGTTCGTGGGGTAGGTGCGCGTAGAATTGGGTGTATGGGCGCCCAATTATGTCATTCTTCGGGTAGGCATATGTGAGCCTTATTTTATTTTGCGAGATTTATGCGTTGATGAGTATGCTTCGTCTAATTTTGAGGACGAAATTCTTTGCTAGTGGGAAAGTATGTAACACCCCGTGTTTTTATTAATAAATTTAATTAAATAATTGGAATATTCGAGAAAAATAAATTTTTAAATTTAATAATTTTTATTGGCTAAATATGTTTGCTATGATTTTAGAAGAATAAAACTTCAAGCAGAATTGAAATCGAAGTTATAATGGATTTTTAAATATTTGTCCGTTATATTTTTAAACAAAACTGTCAGTTCTTCGGGGCGATCGATCGATCGACGCCTGGGCATCGATCGATCGATACCTTTAGAAAACGTGTGCTGAAGTTGTTTTTAATTAGAGTTTGTGTAGGATTATGACTCCTAATCACTATATAGCCTTGTTAATCTGTAGGGGGACTTCTCATAATCATTTTTTTCTCTAGTTTTTCACCAGGGAACACTTCCAAATATTTTTCCTCTTACACGTAATCACCAACCTTCTTCATAATAAGGTTTTTGTCACAAGTTTTTGGAGGCTTAAGTGGGGTTTAATCAAGTTTGTTCAAGAACACTTCTTTGCTGATTTTTCGAGAGAAATCCAGATTTCTAATAAGATTTTAGACACAATGTTCACAGGCATGAATACTCTATTCTTTTCCTTTAGTATTATGCGTTTTAAGTGTCGCCTAAACACTTAATTACATATTTTGTTAAAACAATTAGCAAATTAATTAGAAAAAGTGGACACTAATTTTGGGGCTCTTTTTATAAATTCTTTTAATCTGAATAATATTCATAACCCTTTTGGGTATGTAGGATTCGTGAGTAATTTTGGATTTTATTGGTGTAGGTTGCATGTAAAAAAATCCTAGTTTTAAAATAAATGGATTTGGGGGCGTATAACTCATGTTATTTGTGTTGAAATAATGAAATTAGAAGTATGATGTTTTATACGATGAAATAGCAACATATTTAATTTAAATAATTAAATGATATTAATTAGAGGTTTATGACGAGGTGATAATTAAATTATAATTAAATTGAATTGGACTATCATGCGTAGTTTTATACGTTGATTAATTATGCTTCTTTGTGTGACTTTTTGGTATGATTATATTGCCTTTGCGACGAGGGTTGTTGGGTAAATTTGCTCTCCTTATATTTTAGGATGCCTTCTAGTTTTGGACTAGTGAGGGTAGATTATCGCGTTTTTATCATCTTGGGGTTGGGCTGATTTTGGTACTTTTTCATCGTTACGCTAGCCTAGGCATGAGACTAGGTCAAAGTTTAGGATAGAAATTCTTCCTATACATAGGGTAGGGCGTAATAATAACTTGGGGACCCTTAGTTATGGGACTAAGGGGTATTTTGAGGATCTCACATCGATTAAAAGGGTGGGGTGATTATAATTTGAGAAATTGAGAATTAATACCTAAGATAAAAAACTCGTATTAAAATTTGTGACGACATAATGTGTCGGGACAGACAGTTTAAACGGGTTAGAGGGCGATTTATGTCGTGTCGTGTATGGAACCTTGTCATGTGTCGGGGCCGACAGTTTAAACGGGTTAGAGGGTGATTGACAAGGGGAAGTGTGACACTTTAATAAAAAGTGAGAACAATAATAAAAAATTGGTTAATTTAATAAATTAACAACGTGGGACTTGGAAATTTTAAAATCATATTGGTGTGCCTTTTAAATGGGAATTCCTACGGGTAGTTAGTAATTTATGTTTATCGCGTTTAATTATTCCGTTTAATTTATAATATTCTATTGTGATATTTATTGCGTATAATGCTACTATCTGGATTCAAGGATCCTATTTGAGGTGAGTAGTGTGTATTCTTGCTCGGGACTTTGGCTCTGACCCATGCGTTGACTAACATTTTTTCAGGATAAGATTTGGAGAAGCTGCATAAGATTATCGAAGTTATCATTTGGAGGTGCAGCTGGAGTTATTTATTTTTATGGCATAGTTTACTTAGACTTTCATTTCCAGTCGTATTTAATTATGAGATTTCATTGGAGTTTTATTGGGCCACTCGGTTCCAAAGTTGTTTAGAGGATTTCTGTTGGATTATTCAGATTTTATTTAATCATTATTGGAAATTGGATTTATTTGGAGTTCTAGCATGTGATGGATCTTTTATCGCGCAGTTGGTTGTTATCATTTGAGATTGATTCAATTATTTATCGTATGGACTGATTTATTTATGTCTCATATCTGTCTCATGCTAAGAATGGTATTTATTTAGTTCACGCCTGTCATAGTTCGGCGGCGGTGGCCGAACACCCCGTCAGTCGAATTTTGTGGGGTGTGACAATTGGTATCAGAGCATGGTCTTAGGTCTAATAGGTTATGAGTCCGTTTAGTTTTCGCGTTGCCGATCTTTGATTCCCTTTGTTGATTCGTACTCCTTAGGGTAGAGGGTCTAGCATATGTTATAGATGTGTTTCTTGGAGATGTGAAGTTTTGAGTTAAGGACGTTGTAGGCATTGGGTTTAGAATTAGTAAGCTTAATGTGAGGGTCCTTAAAATGAATTTTGGAGACGATAATTATTTTGGAGATTTTAGTACAGATCTTAGGTATCGTATGTATTGATTTTTTATGTTGAGATTTAATTTGAGGATGTTAGCATTTTGATGAATTTCGGATATAGGATCGAGTGGGGGATTTGTGAGAGCGTGTGGTAAGCCATTATTTTCATAGTTATGCGTATGCATATAGGAAATATATATATTATTTTGTTGTTCGTGGTTGAGGTGCGGATAGGATTGGGTGTATGGGGGCCCAATTATGGCATTCTTCGGGTAGGCATATGTGAGCCTTATTTTATTTTGCGAGATTTATGCGTTGATGAGTATGCTTCGTCTAATTTTGAGGACGAAATTCTTTGCTAGTGGGGAAGTATGTAACACCCCGTGTTTTTATTAATAAATTTAATTAAATAATTGGAATTTTCGTGAAAAATAAATTTTTAAATTTAATAATTTTTATTGGCTAAATATGTTTGTTATGATTTTAGAAGAATAAAACTTCTAGCGGAATTGAAATCGTAGTTAAAATGGATTTTATATGATTTTTTAAATATTTGTCCTTTATATTTTAAGCAAAACTGTCAGTTTTTTTGGGCGATCGATCGATCGACGCCTTCAGAAACGTGTGCTGAAGTTGTTTTAATTAGAGTTTGTGTAGGATTAGGACTCCTAATCACTATATAGCCTTGTTAATCCGTAGGGGAACTTCTCATAATCATTTTTCTCCAATTTTTCACCAGAGAACACTTCCAAATATTTTTCCTCTTACTCATAATCATCAACCTTCTTCAAAATTAAGTTTTTGTCACAAGTTTTGCGAGGCTTAAGTGGGGCTTAATCAAGTTTGTTCAAGAACACTTCTTTGCTAATTTTTCGAGAGGAATCCAGATTTCTAATAAGATTTTAGACACAATCTTCACAAGTATGAATACTCTATTCTTTTTCTTTAGTATTATGCATTTTAAGTGTCGTCTAAACACTTAATTATATGTTTTTTTAAAAACAATTAGTAACTTAATTAGAAAAAGTGGACACTAATTATGGGGCTATTTTTATAAATTCTTTTAATCTGAATGATATTCATAACCCTTTGGGTACGTAGGATTCGTGAGTTATTTTGGATTTTATTGGTGTAAGTTGCATTTCGAAAAATCATAGTTTTAAAATAAATGGATTTGGGGGTGTATAACTCATGTAATTTGTTTTGAAACAATGAAATTAGAAGTTTGATATTTTAAAAGATGAAAGAGGGGTATATTTAATTTAAATAATTAAATGAGATTAATTGGAGGTATATGACGAGGTGATAATTAAATTATGATTAAATTGAATTGGACTATCATGCGTAGTTTTATACGTTGATTAATTATGCTTGTTTGTGTGACCTTTTGGTTTTATTATGTTGCCTTTGTGACGTCGAGTTGTTGGGTAATTTTGCTCTACCTATATTTTAGGATGGCTTTTAGGTATGAACCTAGTGAGAGTAGATTATCGCGTTTTTATCATCTTGGGGGTGGGCTGATTTTTGGTACTTTTTCATCGTTACGCTATCCTAGGCATGAGACTAGGTCGAAGTTTAGAATATAAATTCTTCCTATACATAGGGTAGGACGTAATAATAACTTGGGGACCCTTAGTTATGGAACTAAGGGGTATTTTGAGGATCTCACATTGATTAAAAGGGTGGGGTGATTATAATTTGAGAAATTGAGAATTAATACCTAAGATAAAAAACTCGTATTAAAATTTGTGGTGACATAAAGTGTCGGGACCGACAGTTTAAACGGGTCAGAGGGCGATTTATATCATGTCGTGTGTGGAATCTTGTCATGTGTCGGGGCCGACAGTTTAAACGGGTCAGAGGGCGATTGACAAGGGGAAGTGTGACACTTTAATAAAAAGTGAGAACAATAATAAAAAATTGTATAATTTAATAAATTAAAATCGTAGGACTTGGGAATTTTAAAATCACATTGGTGTGGCTTTTAAATGGGGATTCCGGGTAGTTAGTAATTTATATTTATCGCGTTTAATTATTCCGTTTAATTTATAATATTCTATTGTGATATTTATTGCGTATAATGCTACTATCTGGATTCAAGGATCCTATTTGATGGTAGTAGTGTTTATTCTTGCTCAGGGATTTGGATCTGACCTATGCGTTAACTAACATTTTTTCAGGATAAGATTCAGAGAAGATGCATAGGATTATCGAAGTTATCATTTGGAGGTGCAGCTGGAGTTATTTATTTTTATGGCATAGTTTAGTTAGGCTTTCCTTTCCAGTCGTATTTATTATGAGACTTCATTGGAGTTTTATTGGGCCACTCGGTTCCAAAGTTGTTTAGAGGATTTCTGTTGGATTATTCAAATTTAATTTAATCATTATTGGAAATTGGATTTATTTGGAGTTCTAGCATGTGATGGATCTTTTATCGCGCAGTTGGTTGTTATTATTTGAGATTGATTCAATTATCTATCTTATGGACTGATTTATTTATGTCTTATTAAAAGAGTGCGCTTGCATTCAAGTAAAGAAATTATTTAATTAAACTCAGTTTTTATCAATTAAGTCCTAAACATGCATCTAGGTGTGATTGATGTTGATAAAATCAAGCAAGAACATTCAAACACACACAAATGATGAAAAATCCATCAAAGGGGCAAAACCTTTTATTTTCACTATAATTTTGTAAAAACGGTTACACGGATTACAATGAAAATAAGTGACACAGAGATACCCTCGGGTGTCGGTTCTGATGTTGTCGGCTGGAACTTTCCCTTTCCAGGAGGGCTGCAATGAAGAAGAGATACGACTTCTCCACAAGATACTCCAAATGAGTAAATGATCCTCTTGAAGGTTTAAAGATTCACACACATATATGAGAATGGTTTTGTGAATCAAAAAGGTTTAGAAAACCTTAAAAAGATGAAGTCTTATTCTGGGCTGTTTTCGCAGAATTTTGAGATTGCAGAAAGACTTGAAAATCGTGTAGAAGGTGTACAGGTATTTATACGAAAATCGAGCGGTGGCTCGTTCGAACGAGATAGCCAGGTCACTCGAACGAAGGACAAATATCGTTCGAACGAGATCGTGCGACATGCCTATCTCGCGCGAACGACAGTTGAAAGTCGTTTGAGCGAGCCCGTCGTTCAAGGCACTTCACTTCTACACTTGGAAAAAATTTGATAATGCGTAGTGGAGAAGTGGGAAGTAGTGGGAATGAGCTGAGCAGCACATCGCATGTAACATGATGCACGTGAAGATAATTGATGCATTGAATTCGGATAACATGCCGAATGTAGCGGTATCAGACATACAAACTGTGATCTAGGGAAAAATAGAAAATTCCTAGATTCTACCCCGGACATTTATAAAATTATGTCCTTACAAATCTCCCCCTATGTCTATGCCGGTACATACATAAAAATATGAATTATGCAATCAAATGACATACAAGATAATATCTCCATTAAATCCTCAAACTAAGAATACTAAAGTGACATGTCTCCAAATCTTCAGCTCTTCAGAAAATTCCAAAGCTTTTCTCATCAGGGTGTGCAATCCAATAATGAAAAATATTGTACCTACACACATGAGATAAAGCAAATACCCGTGACAAGCAACAATATGAAATATAATGATATGCAATTAATGATCAATTAACCTTAAGCAAATCATTAATAAATGAACCAAACACTAAAACAATTCTCCCCCATAATTATTCTCCCCCTTTTTATGATGTCCCCAAATAGACAGATATGAGAAGCATAAATGAATGCACATGGAGAATGTCACAAGGTAATAAACTGATATTTTTGTATTTTTCAAAAATTTTCCACACATAATATACAACAAAGAATCACACCATGAAAGAACACAAAAACAACCAAGTCGATGATGGCGTAAATGTAGGGGTGTGATCAAATTCGATAGGAAAATCAATGCATACAAACATGACATATGTGCACGATGAATATCGGATACTCCTAAAAAATGAACTCAAAATCTTCCTTTGGTGTAAAAAGATGGTAATATGAGACATTGACTCAATCAAATCAACAAATCAAAGCTCAAAGTGATTTTCACACCAATAACGTCCAAAACTATTTCATGCTTTTTCAGGACTTTCAAGGAAGTGCAAACCCGTTTATATTCTCCACCCAAACTCCCTCAGATTTATATTTTGAATAGAGGCGATCTAAATTCTCAAACTTTGGAAAATTGATGATGAAACCTAATGGCCCATATTTGGCATATATTGCTTTTTATTGCCAGTAAATTTTTTCGAGCTCTTTTAACCTCTTTGGACCCCGGATAATAAAATTCCTCAATTTTTAGGTCCTTTTTAATGGTGTCTTAGAATCGCAAAGGCTAAATGAACCTTTCGCAGCCCTTGTCCATTTTCAAATAAACACATAGTCTCACCAAACGGTTTTTACATGCATTCCAATCTTGTCAAGTTTTATCGCATATGGTTAGTTGTATATACAGAATTGAGATGGAAACACTCAAACCAATATGTGATAGACAAGTACAATAATAAAATAAAGCCGTGCATGTGTGCAATAAAAGAGATAGGAGTCAAACATGTAGAAGGGTATCACTAATCACATCTCAAAGACTCCAACAATGTAAAGCACATGGATGAAATGATGTAGTGTCTCAAATCTCTATCAAACAGTCACATGGATAAATGAAATGAAATTGTGACTCAGCTATCTTAAATGCTCATCCATAAAAGGTGCAAATAAAATACAAAAATATTTTTGTGCTTTTCTAAAATTTTTATAAAGGAAAATATTTTTGGATTTTTAAAAAAACATATATATATCTATACAACAAAGTAATAATACATATGAAACAAACTAGCAATATGAAGCATATGATATGAACATGAAAAAGCATCCTATCCTAGACACGAACCAACCCGTCAATTAATTGTGCAAATCCCCAAAGACTTCCTAAGACTCTCAAATCTAAGGGCATCTAAAGGTTTTGTGAAAATATCGGCTAACTGAAGGTCGGTGGGTATGAAACTTAGGGATACGACTTTCTCCTCAACTAAGTGACGTATAAAGTGCTCGTGTATCCTGATGTGCTTTGTGCGCGAATGTTGGACTGGATTGCGGGATATGTGTATCGCGCTCGTGTTATCACAGTAAATGATCATGGTGTCCTATGAAATCCCATAATCCTCCAATATTTGCTTCATCCACAAAAGTAGCGTGCAATAACTCCCGGCGGCTATGTACTCAGCCTTCTCAGTGGACAAAGAGATGGAGTTTTGCTTCTTGTTCAGCCAGGAGATAAGAGCATAACCAAAATAGAAACACCCACCAGAAGTGCTCCTACAACTGTCTACATCCCCGGCTCAATCGACATCTGAATAGGTGGACAAACGGTCATCAGTATCAAAGGAATACCAAATATCGTATGAGAGATTTCCACTCACGTATTTGATAATACGTTTTAGAGCGAGTAAGTGTGACTCTTTCGGGGACGCCTGATATCGTACACAGACTCCAACACTAAAGGCTATGTCGGGACGATTGACAGTCAAGTAGAGAAGACTCCCTATCATATTCTGATACAAGGTTTGCTCTACATATTTTCCTGAAGTGTCCTCACTAAGCTTGGTAGTGGTACTCATAGGTGTATGTGCATGTTTAGCGGAGTCTAACCCAAATTTCTTCACTAGGTCTCTAGCATACTTAGATTGGGAGATGAATATCCCATCCTCTAGCTGACGAACCTGGAGAGCAAGGAAGAAAGTAAGCTCACCAACCATGCTCATCTCAAACTCACTTTTCATATCCTTCTCAAAGTGATGAGCATGTTGGGATCATCTGGATCTAAAGACTATGTCGTCCACATAGACCTGGGCAACCAAAATGGTACCATCATCTCTCCTGACGAATAACGTCATATCAACTCCCCCTCTCTTGAATCCACGAGCTAAGAGATAGGAAGTAAGCCTCTCGTACCAAGCACGACGTGATTGCTTCAAACAATACAAGGCTTTCCTCAGATAGTAGATGTGCTCTGGGCGCTTAGGGTCTTCAAACTCTTTTGGTAGTTCCACATAAACCTCCTCCTGTAGAATGCCATTTAGAAAGACACTCTTGACCTCAATTTGATATAACTTGAAGCGCAGATGACATGTGATGGCGAGTAGTAAACGGACGGACTCAAGCCTCGCAACATGAGAAAATGTCTCCCCAAAGTCTACACCGTCTATCTGTGTGTAGCCTTGAGTGACCAATCTAGCATTGTTTCTGATTATGGTACCATTTTCATCCATTTTATTCTTGAAAATCCATCTGGTACCTATCACATTAGTCTCACTAGGTCGTGGGACAAGTTCCCAGACATTATTCTTTTTAAACTGAAGCAACTCATCCTGCATAGAAAATATCTAGTGTTCATCCTTGAGTGCTTATTTGTGATTCTTGGTCTCGACTTTGGACGTGTAACAAAAATGGCTGATAATGTTCTCTAGTTGAGCACGAGTCTTGACCCCTAGAGTGGGATCACCAAAAATGGCAGAAAGATCATGACTCTTGCGAACCCAAGCAGGTGTGTCCCCTAACACAGGAGTAGGGTCCACAGAGTGTGGGTGAGGTACAAGTAAATTACTGCCAAAAACATCCTCATCCTCACAATGAAGGCTAGAATTAATAAATGCCGAAGGTTCATCATCTTCCACGGTGACATTTATTGACTCCATAACCTTAGAGATCTTCAGGTTAAAAACCCGATTCGCTCTACTATTCGATGAATAGCCTAATAATATTCCCTCGTCGCTTCGGGAGTCAAACTTTTCTAATTGCTCTCCATCCCGTAGGATGTAGCATTTACTCCCCAAAATATGGAAATATGGAAGGTTGGGTTTCTTGTCAGTCCACAATTCATAAGGCGTCTTAAGTGTGTGTGGACACAGGTAAACCCTATTTCTTCGTGTGGGATGCAATAGACACTGCCTCTTCCTAAAATCTCCTAGAAACCTTACGACCTAGAAGCATAGATCTAGCCATTTCCTGGATCGTCCTATTTTTTATCTCAACAATCCCATTTTGCTGAGGAGTCTTCACAGCAGAAAACTCATGTTTGATCCTAAGGCTATCACAATAAAGATCTACCTTTGCTTCCTTAAATTCAGTGCCGTTGTCACTACGTATACTGTTAATAGTGACTCCGTGTTGATTTTGCAGGACATGAAACTTGGTCGTTAAAAACTCTACAACATCGGATTTATCCCTCAGAAAATCTATAATCGAGTATCTGGAGAAATCATCCACCATCACGAGGATATACCTCTTACCACCCAGACTCTCAGTACGAGTAGGACCCATAAGATCCATGTGAATAAGCTCAAGTACACGAGAGGTGGTAACGGAATGCAACTTCCTATAGGGGCTACGAATTTGCTTTCCCAACTGAAAGGGTCTACAAACCGTGAAAGTTGGCTTTCCAAGTGATGGTAAGCCACGTACTTGGTCCTTTTTAGCTAAACGAGTTAGATCTCTAACGTTCACATGACCTAGACGTTGGTGCCACAAATTCATAGGAGTGATCATGGCGCTGTTGCAGACAAGTGAGTATGTGGGCTCAGTCCCATAAAAATTATCCCTTGTCCTCACCCCTCGCACTAAAAGTTTACCGGCTTGATTATAGACATTATAAGCGTCCCGATCAAACTTTACGGCAAGGTCAGCGTCGCACAGCTGGCTAATGCTGAGAAGGTTTGCTTTCAAACCTTTGACGTACAAAACATTTTCTAGCTTAGGAAATCCTGGTAACTCTACAATTCCTCATCCTACAATGCTAGACTTGCTCCCAGCTCCAAAGGTGACTCTACCATCCTTATAATCCTCAAGGTATGTAAAAAATGAGGTATCACCTGTCATATGTCTGGAGCACCCACTATCAAAATACCACTGTGAGGTATTATGTTCTTTGAGAGCGACATGAACAACAAGGGCCTTTTTATCTTTCTTAGGTACCTAAGAAGTGGTGACCTTTTGTTTACCCTTGTTGTTGTTGGTTTTAGCCGGAATGTGAGAAGCATTCACTGACGGCAAAGACATCCGTCGAAATTCCTCCATCAAACTCTGTGATGTTGCAGCTAAAAACTCAACTCGCTCTCTCAGACTAGCAAAATCATTAGTATGATGTGGTGGAGCAGTAGTACGTCGTGTCCGACCCATACTATAGCAAAACTCCCTGAGGTGGCCTTTTCTTTTGCAATACGTACAAAAGAACACAATCTTAGGCGGACCTTGTTTTGCTTTTTTGGTCGAACTCTCCTTCGAGGATTTTGACGATGGACATAAGGAGTCGTAGTAAACTCAGAAACCGATCCAGGTGAAATTTGGGACGTAGAGGCACCATCATAACCTATTCCTTGCCTATCACCAAAACCTAAAGCGGGGCCGAGGAACATCTTTCCCATCTTCCCCGATCTGTCCTCGATTTGTACCTTGACTTCCCGTGCTCTCTCCAGATCATGAGTAAGCTGGGATATAAGGGCTTCAAGTTTTTTCCGAGTCTCCACGGAGGAATGGAGCTCACTCGTAAGACTAGCCACTTGTTTAGTCAAGTCCCCTTTCTCTTTCTCAAAACAACTCTCTTTCTCAACATAGGCAGACCTTCTCTCTCTTAAGGTAGTGCAAGTGGAGGACTCTCTCTCTCGCTTTTCCTAAATCTTCCTCTAAAGCGGTGATCCTAAGAACTAACGCTTTGTTACACTTTTTAGTTTTAAATGAGTCAGAATATAGCTCGGCGTAGGTGTGTTGAAGATCACTCTCGCTCTCACTTGCATCATCCTCCCCCTCACTCACATCGCTATCGCTCTCACTGTCGAGGTGCCCCTGTGAAGTGGCATCCTCATCGTCGTGAGGAGCACTAGAAGTACTCACATGACTAGCCATGAATGCGGTGAAGTTACACTCATGCGGTGACTCATCTCCAGAATCCATCGACTTGACCTCACTATCATCACGAAGGGTAGCATTAAGGACAACTTTTCCCTTTTCTCTATTCAGCCTAGTAGCACACTCAAAAGCTCTATGACCCCTACCGTCGCACTCAAAGCATCTTTAACTTTCTTTCTTAAGAGGATCTTTAAAATCTTTTTCATTTTTCTTTTCAAACTTAATTTTCTCAAACTTCTTTTTATCTTTAAAATTACCATTTTTCTTGAATTTGAGAATTCTCTTGAAATTTTTAGCAAATAGGGCCAAATCATCTAAGTCAAAATCACACTCAGAATCTGACGTATCTGTCTCTCTTTTTCTAGATGACTCTCCCCTCTTTCTTGTCGACCCCTCACTCTTTCTTTCCTGGGCATTAAGTGCAATTCCCTTATCTTTAGACTTGACAGATTTAGGAAACATATCAATTTCATATGTTTGTAAGTCTCCTACAAGTTCCTCCAAGTTAAGCGTATTTAAATTACCCATAGAATTTAACACAGTGACTTTAGGGATAAAATGCTTAGGCAGTGATCTAAGAATCTTTTTAACAACTCTAGCATTAGGAATGTGTTCACCAACATTAAAGCTAGTGTTCACAATATCAGACAGTTTAGCATAAAATTCATCAAAATATTCAGATTCAAGCATGATGATTGTTTCAAATTGAGTTGTTAAATTTTACAGTTTAGACTCTTTCACAGCATTAGTTCCTTCATGGGTAAGTTGCAAAACATCCCATGCCTCTTTTGACGTGGTGCACGTCATTATGCGTTTGAACTCATCAGGTGTGACAGACCCAGAAATAACACTTAAACCCTTAGAATTAAAAGACGACCATTTAAACTCTTATTCGGTCCATGTAGTGACAGGTTTTAAATTGGTCACGTTTTCAAGAGTGACGGAGGGAAGTGTCCACCCTCTTTCAACCAAAATCCAGACACGTTCATCAATGGCTTTTAATGCAGATCTCATGTGGGCTTTCGAGTAGCATAGTTTGTCCCGTCAAAAACTGGCATTTTATTATATAACTTCTCCATTATGAACACACACGTTTTTAAAAAATCAATTTTTCAGAAAATTGATATCTTAGAATTTTTTTTGGGAAAATTACACGGTAAAGTTGTGTAATTGGATCTGATACCAATTTGAAAGAGTGTGCTTGCGTTCAAATAAAGAAATTATTTAATTAAACTCAATTTTTATCAATTAAGTCCTAAACATGCATCTAGGTGTGATTGATGATGATAAAATCAAGCAAGAACATTCAAACACACACAAATGAGGAAAAATCCCCCAAAAGGGCAAAACCTTTTATTTTCACTATAATTTTGTAAAAACGATTACACGGATTATAATGAAAATAAGTGACACAGAGATACCCTCGGGTGTCGGTTATGATGTTGTCGGCTGGAACTTTCCCTTTCCAGGAGGGCAGCAATGAAGAAGAGAGACGACTTCTCCACAAGATACTCCAAATGAGTAAATGATCCTCTTGAAGGTTTAAAGATTCACACACATATATGGGAATGGTTTTATGATTCAAAAAGGTTTAGAAAACCTTAAAAAGATGAAGTCTTATTCTGGGTTGTTTTCGCAGAATTTAGAGATTGCAGAAAGACTTGAAAATCGTGTAGAAGGTGTACATGTATTTATACAAAAATTGAGGCGGTGGCTGGTTCGAACGAGATAGCCATATCGCTCGAACGAAGGACAGATGTCATTCGAACAAGATCGTGCGACATGCCTATCACGCGCAAACGATAGTTCAAAGTCGTTTGAGCGAGCTCGTCGTTCAAGGAAGTTCGCTTCTACACTTGAAAAAAATTCAATAATGCATAGTGGAGTAGTGGGAATGAGCTGAGCAGCACGTCGCATGTAGCATGATGCACGTGAAGATAATGGATGCATTGAATTAGGATAACGTGCCGAATGTAGCGGTATCAAACATACAAACTATGATCTAGGGAAAAACAAAAATTCCTAGATTCTACCTCGGATATTTATAGAATTATGTCCTTACACTCGCATCTGTCTCATGCTAAGAATGGTATCTATTTAGTTCACGCCCGATATAGTTCGGCGGCGGTGGCTGGCCACCCCGTCAGTCGAATTTTGTGGGGTGGGATAATAGAATCCTAATTGAGAAACTTAATTAGGGAGATAATAAGGTACGATAGGCGTGCACACTAGATGAGAGGTGAGAATTCTCAAGAGAGAGCCCAAGAACTAACATATATATAATACATGCTAAATTGCACTTGTTAAGCACTTGCTATTTTTAAAATCTTTTACAATCGGGCTTTGACCCGTTTCCTTGCATATACTCTTCTCTATTGTATATTGTACATCAGGTATCCAGTATCTGGGGTGCCGACATAGAATATGGATATATCGACGGGTTATAGCAACTACTAGAGAGGCAGATTTGTTTAGATGCTTCCATTATGTTGATTCACACATCTGTAGTGTCTACTTTCATTTAGGGCATGTCATCCAGGATTCTAGTTATTTCATTTCTATTCCAAAGATTATAATTAGTTATGTCAGTACTGTTGATATCAATTTTATTTGATGGAAATGAAATATTTTAACTCGAGAGTTATTCCAGTCACTTTTATATTTGTTCAATTGTTATGTAATGTTGTCTATTATTACTACACTTTGTGGAATGGTTTTAATTAAATTAAAAATGGAAAAAGTTTTTGTCACTAGCTTAATTAATTATTAGGTGTATTAATAAAGAAATTGTTTTTAGACAATGATGCTAAGAATGAACTAACTGGATATTCTAATTTAATTTAATAAAGGACTGATCACCCGAATTTTAATTAGGCGGGGTGTCACACTAACGTACCCAAATGACACGCCAGTACCACTAATACACTCAAACATAGTGAGCCACCCTAAGTTCTATGTTCTTGGGCATACATCCAGATGCGGAACCTCCCATGATAGCAGGTAACTTAGGTATGTTCACACATATAATAAAGCACATAATAGGTATATATATATATATATATATATATATATATATATATATATATATATATATATATATATATATATATATATATACATACATACATATATATACATATATCTTCAGTATAGGTATACACACAACCTATAATATATCCAGTACGTAATATTTATATCTCTCGATTACTCAACGTATTAACGATTCACTCATAGTATTATTTTCGTATTTTCCAAGTATCACCCACTACCCGAAGGGTCCTAATTATCCCTTAAATAAATTAAGTAGTTAACACATCACTATACTACTGGTATTAGCCTTAGGGGTCATCGTTTACTCTTCATGTTACCCAATTTGTAAATTTTTGATACGCAACACAATTGATTAAATATCTTCGGTCTTAATCCCAGTTCTACACTCATTAAGATTAAATCGGGCCTTAACTATATGTCTACTGATCTTCTCTAAGACTCTATATAGTTAATATAACTTAACCAAAGTCCCCCACAAATGTCAACAAGGAAAACTTTGCAAATAAACAAAAGACCCCATTTTAGTTTCTGTTGATGGATCGATCGACGTCCCACGATCGATTGATCGATCCTAGGTTTTGGCAACTTCGTCTCAACCTCATTTTTCTCCATAGTTAACACCTCAAACCTTCATGAAACTTTTCCAAACTCCCATCCAACATATCCAAAGCTCAAACATATGTCTAGGGACAATTTTTAGTGTAAATAATACATCAAATCTATAAGAAATCTATCCAAGAACAAATTAAATACCATAATTCATAAAACCTTAGTTTATGGTCTTCTTCATGCATATTCATCCAGATGCCCAGATTTTTTTCAAGTTATTCATCACATAATCTCAGATTTTGTTTTATCTAACTAGAGGAATTAATTTTGCATGAATCCTACCCCAAATCGAAGATTATACCCAATTAAATCCTAAGAATGCACCAAAATCATGTAATTTAAACCATACACTACATGGGTATCATAACATGCTTAAAGAATTGCAAGATAAACACTTGCCTTATAATAACAGGTCTGATTTTTTTTAAGATGATGAGGATGTTATTCCCTTGCTCCAATCTCAATTTCGACAACATTGGTGATGCGAAAAGGTGTGGAATAGCCTAGGTTTCTTCTTTCCTTCCTGTACTATGGATTTCTCTCTTTCCTAAGTTTTGTAATCCTAGCCTATAACTCAAGGGGGCAAATATAACATTCCCAAATTCAGAGTTCCTTTTACCCTAGCCTCCCAAATGATCATAGTGCCCTTACGTGGTGCCGGGTTGGTCCAAAATCTCCCTGAGACCCAAACAATACACCCGAGTACACTATTTTACCTATTTTGATCCATCCGAAATCAATCGTGGCCTTCAAATCATCATCCGAATCAATATACACAAATTTCTTATCTCAACCTCAATATAGTCTACACGCCAGTCTCGGTTAAGATATAACGCAATCATGTCGATTACGACGTATAATAATTATTGCAAGTTATTTACTACTCACTTAGTAAAGTTATACCATAAATATTAATCATTATCTCTTCCGATTAATATTTTAATAAACACATAATAGTTAATTCAATTGAATTACAACACATGTGTAATTTAGAAAAAATAACCAAATTAATTAAACTCAAAATACATAGAAATACGGTGTTACATGGCTATCAGACATTATAATAGTTATAAGAAAGCATTCAAAGTGGAACACGAGATTTAACATTCCGAAACTCCAAACTGGGTGGGAAAATATTCGCGACCTCCTTTAGGTGGTAACAAAAAATAATCAGTAAATAAAGAATATGTTTCAATTATACAATAAATAAGAATGACAAAAAGTTCAAGAAATACACCTAAATGAGAAAAGTATACTCTAGGTATCTTGAAATGAAGTCCTCGTAGATTCTTAACCCTCGAATCCTTGAGTCGATTGGAGTGATATTTATCTAAAAATAATCAACCAAAAAGGATTTGTGTAGCGATTATGTGTGCTGTGTAGTATTATGTGCAAAATATTTACATGCAATACTAACTCATAAATATTTAATTAATACAAACAACTCTAATCAAATTACAAAAGATATCATCACCCAATTTCCCAATAGGCTTTGCTTCCAAAAGCCTATGCTTTTCTGTTGGTATCATGCGTTTTCTAAGAGCAGATTTATGGCTGTAAAAGTTTTGGAGTATTTTGGGAGTATTTGTGGTGTGATGAATTCATTCATTTAAAACTCAACACTTGGTAATGTTTAAATGTCAAATTTGATGCACATAAGTTTCCATATATTTTATGATACAAAGTAAAAGAAAAGAAAATGTGTGAAATATGTAAAGCTCTCAATTATTCATATTATAAAATAATAACCTATAAATAGGCAGTACATGTAGAACGCAAACCGAAACAAATAAGTCTACACACCAAGGCATTAAATTAAATTCCTATAAACTAGGCAAATAAAAAGCTACTTTCTTGTAACCACTAAACAAATAACTAAGGAATCGATCAAGCAACAATCTTCCAAAACAAATAATGGGGCTTCTAAATAAATAACTGAATAATATTAAAAATAAATCTCTAACACCCTCCCTTAAACTGATATCTACAGAAATCAGTTTAGGACAAACGAGTTCGGACAATTCAACAACAATAATAAACTTCCTCAGAAACAATATCCTTTGAAGAGAATACTCCAAGCATTCTTCTAAGCTTCATAAAGACAGGAGACTTGAGATGCTTGTTAACAAATATACAATTTGATCTTCAATCTTACAAAACACCAACTCAATAACACCATTCTGGTATAATCCATGTAGAAAATGGAATCTCACGTCAATATGCTTGCTCCTTCAATGTAGAATAAGATTCTTTGACCGCTTAATTGCAAAAACATTATTGTAGTAAATTAAAGTGTGACCTTCTTACTGATTGTGTAGAACTCCAAGTAACCTTTGTAACCAAATAGCTTAACATGCGCTTGACACTGCTGCAACAATCTCAGCGTCAGTAGTTGATAATGCCACTATTTGTTGCTTCTTTGATGACCAAGTTATAGCTCTATAGCTTATTATAAACACAAAACCAGATGTACTCTCCCTATGATCGAGGGTCTCTTGTAAAATCACTATTTAAAAAACCAATCAGGCTAGATTTTCTAGTAGTTTTATACACGATTCCAAAATTTGCTGAAACTTTCAAGTAACAAAAACTTTACTTTGCACCTAAGAGATGAATTTCAAATAGATTTTCCATGTATCTACTGATTAGACTCACAACATACATGATATCTGGTCTTGTGGATGTCAAATACATGAGACTCCCAACAATGTGCTTGTGTAGAGTAGCATCACCCTTTTTTCGGCTCCATGTTTTGTGAGGTTTAGACCAAGTTCAGTTGGAGTAAAAACTGGATTGCAATCCTTCAATTGGAACATGTCTAAAATTTCAAACACATATTTCTTTTGTGAAATAAAGCAACAGGATATTACACTACTTCAATGCCAAGAAACTAGCGCATCAACCCCAAATCTGTCATATCAAATTCACTCATCATAGATTTCTTAAAATCAGCAAGCATCTTCCCATCTTCTCCAAATTTAGTATATATAGTGTAGGCTCATAAGGACATTTAAGAAAACCTTCCTTTTGAAAGTAAGCATCTATATGACTTTTGTGTTACTATTTTAACCTTATTACATCCTTTTTATAACACCTTTGTCTGATTTTGTAACAATAAAGGTCCGTTAGTAATATTAATACATATTTAAAAAAAATAAATTCAAGATATTCTGAATTTAAACAAATTCAATTATTCTTACCATACAATTCAAATCCCAAGAACATATACAAAAATAGTCCACATAAACAAGGACATTATATTCCACATTTAGATTTTATATAAGCCTTCTCTTTTTATTTATAAAAGAAACTTAAACCAAACAAATGAAATATCGTAATACAATCACCCCTAAAGTTACATTATATTCATAAATGCATCCAATATAACATCATACGACAATCATCCCGAAATGATAACCAAGCAAATGAAATATAAAAAAGAAGTCCGTTGTTATTGACTTTCAACTTTCTTACTGTTATCATCACCGTCAACGCCGCAATGCTGGAAACTTGATGAGGATCCAAAAATGACATTTTGTCAAACAAAATAAAATTATCATACTAGTTATAATATCAACATTTAGTAATACAAAATTAATTTAGTACAAAAAAATTGTAACACCCCATGAATTTAGTAGTTATTATTTAAATTAAATCAGAATTTCTGTGTACAGTAAAATTTTGGAATTTATGAAGTTTTATTGATTTAAAATGTTGAGTTTTAATATTGAAAAGTTGGATTTTAATTGAAATTTAAATAGGAGTCAAAATAAAAAAAAACATTTGTCACGGTTCTCGCCATGACTAATGGCGAAACTTTCTTTTAGTTTAAATAGAATTCTATTAGCATTAGAACTCCTAATCATTATAAATTAAAACTAATCCTCGGCTGGGTTCTACAAATTACTTTTTCCACAAATTTTTCCTCCAGAAGACTTTTCCAAAATATTTCCCTTCCATCTACAAACCTTTGCCCCAATTTTCTTCAAGGTTTCAACTCAATATTTGTCAAGATTAACTAGGTTTTCTCAAGACGCGTCAAGAACGAATCTTTATCAACTTTTTGAGAAGAATACATCTTTGAAATAATAATTCTCAATCAATTTTTATTCAGTCATGGATACGCTATTCACTTCCTTTAGTATTATGCGTTTTAAGTAGGGGTGTTCGTGGTACGGTAAAAATCCATACCGTACCGTTTTGTACCGATAAAAAGTGGTAATGATTTTCCTTTTTTAGCTATCGAAAATCGAAACTACCGAAATCGAAATTACTGAATTTTTTATGGTTGGTTTTGGTTTATGCATTTTAAATATCGATTTACCGTACTAAAAATTACTGAAATTGCCATATTGAAACTACCAAAATGGGAATACCAAAGATAACATACCAAAAATACCAACTTACATAAACCAAAACAACCAATTTAATAAAACCAAAAGAGACGAAATTCTTTCCAGGTATGCGTGAAGAACCAAACTTGTGGGAAGTTTAAAGGGTGAACTTTTGTCCTTGGTTTGGCCTTTGTTATGAGGAAAAAAAATAGAAAGGCTGTCCAACATCGGTAAGAATAGGACATGGACACTTAATAACATCCTATAAATAAACCTCAATATTAATATTTTAGTCAATAAATTTGACCAAAAAATTAATGATATGCTAAGTTTTTTTTTAATTTCCATCAAAGTATTCTTCTATATTGGCCGACTGTGTATAGCGGGCTTAATGCAATTTTGGGTATTCATCATTATTTTGGTCAAAGCAAATTTGACTAAATAGAAAATGGTGATTTATAAACCTATTATATATATATATATATATATATATATATATATAGAAGAATTTCTTTATTTATTTTAAGATTGGTTTACCAAAAAAAACTGATCTTACCGATGTACTGTGTGGTACGGTATTGGTATACGTGAATACGTACCGATCGATAAATTCGTTATTTTCGGTTTTCACAAAATAAAATTGGTTTGGTATTGGTATGGACCAATTACTGACCAAAACGACCGATAATCAACCATAGTTTTAAGTGTCGCCTAAATCTTTAATGACATGTTTTTCTTAAAATAAATTAGCAACTTAATTAGAAAAAGTGAAAACTAACTTTGGTACTGTTTTGATGAAACCTTGGGTGCGTAGGAGAGAGTAGTGGGTTTTGGTTATTATGGGTGTAGGATCGCATGTAGAATTTATGGGGGTTATTTTAATTGAAATCGGGACGTGTACACACACATAAAAATTATGTAGTTGATAAAAGTGGACAATTTTGGTGTATCTCATAACTTTGAATGTTGATTAATCTATAACGATTTAATGGAAATAATTGTGTTAAGAACGTCGACGGTTTTGTTAAGTAAATTAAATTAAATGGTGCCATCAGGAATAAGTTTGTGATATTGTTTATATGTGTTGTTGGATTATGTGATTGTTTGATATTGATATTTACCATCACAGGTATGACGGGATTTTGGTAGTATGCTTTCACCTATATTTTAGGATACTTGCTAGGTATGGGACTAGTGGGTAGGCCTTAGTTGAGTGTAGATTTTACGGATGGGTGATTCCGGGGTGGGGCTGATTTTTACGCCGTGTCGTCGATTCCCTAGCCTATGCATAAGATCAGGAAGAGATTATTGATAGAAATTTCTCCTATACATAAGGTAGGACGTATTTGCATTTTGGGACCCTTAGGTATGAGACTAAGGGTGTTTTTGAGGATCTCACATCGATAATAAGAGTGGGGTAAATAAATAAGTAAAATCATGAGAAAGATGAGAAATTAAGAATTAATACCAAAGATAATAAAACGGGTATTAAAATATATTGGCGTCGTTAATAACGTGCATGACCGATAGTTAGAAATTGGTTGGCTGGCTATTGCGACGTATGGGTGTGTGGCGTCTGAATAACGTGCAGGGATGATAATTTAAACGAGTTGGCTGACTATGAAGACGTGTCATGAGTGGAACCTCGTACATAACGTGCAAGGCTGACAGTTTAAACGGGCTGGCCCGCTATGGCGAGGGAAATGTGTGTGGTGTAGAACAACGGGAGTACCGCAACCAAATAAATAAAATGAGATAAAGATGTAACTGGGTGTCCCACATGTGATATTAGTGATGATGAAAAATTAATAAATTGGATTAACTTAAATTGAGTTAAGTGATTAGATAATGAGACTTAGATGATGAGATGGGATAGATGGGTATTCTAGCATATGTGGTTTACTTTACTCGCATCGTGATTAATTATCTCGTTTAATTTAAAATACTTTATTGTGATATTTATCATGTTTAATGTTATTTTCTAGGTTCACGGACCCTAATTGGAGGGAGTAGCCGGTATTCATGCTCGGGGCTCTGGCCCTGTGCATTGACCAACATTTTTCAGGTATTAGTGCTGGAGTACCCGCATAGGAGTATTTGAAGATATATCATGGTGATGCAACTGGAGTTTATTTCTTTTATGCTTAGTAGTTTAGTTTTCTAGTCCTTCGCATTTATATTGAGACACAGTTTATGGATTTAGTGGGCCATTCGGTTCCATAGTTGCTACGATTTTATTCAGATATTTCATTACAGATTCAGTTTATTGAAGATTATATTTTTTCTAGTTAGATATTATTGGAGATTGTCATGGTGATGAACTTGATGTCGCATTGATGATTATTATTTATTGGGATTGATTTCACTATTACCTTGTGGAATGAATTTTTTATGCCTCATATCTGTCATATGCTGAGAATGGTATTTAATTTAGTGACGCCTGACTTAGTTTTTGTGGCGGCCGACGCCGAAATTAAGCAAGGTGTTACAAAATTATCTACCAGCAAAATTAATTGCACAAACACCAGAAAAAAATTGCCCAACACTCTGTCAACTAATACAAATATAATGAATCCAATAACTAATACATATATAATGAATCAACTAATGCTGGAATGAACACAATAACTTACCCATCCATATCCACTAAATAAGGCAGCATTAGTTGCTCTTCACTATCACAAATTACCTACCACAAAAAAATTAAATTTAGCAAACCCACACCAAGCAGCAAATTAGATAATTTAGCAATTTACATAATTTCACCCCTGCCCCACCTTAGGCTCCCAATGGCAGATAATGAATCAACGGCTAAGCGCAAATTTGAAGGTTATGTATAACCTCAAATTATGACTAAAAACAAAGTGCAAATTTAAATTTCCCAAAAAGATTGCAACCAACCAGCAAGATAGCGATGGTGCTGGGCTTGTGAAGTTGGGACGCTTAGAATCATAAGTAAACACGCTTCCAGATTATCTCACCACGCCCTAGGACCGCCGGGTGTGGATCTTAATGCTTACCAACTTACTTGTCATCTGTTCATGCCATCAAAGAGAAAAATATTGAGTTTTACTATTTGTGTATTCACCACATGATGAATTTTTTCTTCATCAAAGAGAGCATATTGGGCAGTGCATTGGGATATAGTTGGCATATGCGAGCAACAAACAATGCCCAATTTATACCACTAAGAAATCCAGCAACCTTTCCACCAAAGAGAATATAACATGTCATGATGTAATATCAGAAAAAGAATAAAAGAAGGAAAAAAAAGAGACGACCCATACATTAGAATAAACACCACGCTTCTTTGCCCAAAACCTCATGCATCTCAATGTTGTTCTAAAATTCTACATCATACAAAATAGAAACACGAAGCAAGTCAAACTATGCTACAGAGGCTGAAACTCAATATCTAAATGTGCTTCTATTGATACCAGGAAACATTAGGAACGCTAGTATAGAGTTTTTTTACAAGAACATTATTCATATTAGGACAAAAATAAACGTCATTTGGGATAATCAAATCTGAATCCCTTCGAGTTCAATTTGGATATGAAAATGAGAACACATATTTCCCACATGTGGGATCACTTGCTGCTCACATTCTTCATGAAGGTAGGTTAAAACAAAAGCCAACCCAACAACAATGTTGCATTAAGAACACTAAAATGTGCTTAGTGTGCTCAGAACAAAGATTCAATATTGCAAATAGAACTATTGAATATTAATAAAATGGCAATGCCAAGATAACAACTTTGAAAGAGTAAAAAAATTAGTTTTAAACAAGCTAATCAAATACTGTAGAGATAGCATTACCTGGATGTAGTGTGTTCAAACATTGTAGGTGTCACAAGATCCATTTTTTAAATTAAATTATCCACCCTTGTTAACCATATTCAGTGAGATTAATTTATTGGGTCAGCCCGAGAGCATGTGTAGGGGCAAGGGTAAATTATTGTGACACAGATAGAACTTAGAAAATACATATCTATATACACAGTGGTTATTTAGGTGACATTGTACAAGCAATTTCCATCGAAAAATAGGGGTGAATTATTGTGATACAAACAGGACTTAGAAGATACATATCTACATAAACAATGGTTATTAATATTACATTGTACAAGAAATTTCCATTGAAAAACATGCAATGTCAATCAAACATACCTTAAGATAATAAGATGCATCAAGATACAGTGGCACTCAACAGTTAGAAAACAATAAGATGATGGTGCATCATACTACATCAACAGAGGGGATAAAAAAGAAAACTGCATGATGACACCACATAGGCAAATGATAAAATAATGGGGCAGTAGTAGAAATCAACAATACCTATGCTCAATAAACACAAAAATGCAACTTTACAAACCAACAATGTACCTTCACTAACTGCATGAAATCTTTTTACCAAGCCACTGCCATCCCATTTTCATTTACTGCATTATTTACTGGATATGTTACAATAAATGCAGAAGCCTGACATTGGAACATAATCATATAATTAGTATATATGGCAATGACCAAAGCAAGGTATGAAATTAAGTAAGACTTTGATATTGAATTATACATATACTCTAAAATTTCACTACAGTAGTAAAAGTACGACTGACTACCCCAGAATAATTATTTCCTGAAAATCCCCCCAAAGCAGTGCTTGGATCAAGGGGGCTTTAAATGCACTCATACATGTGTTTGCAGAGGTGTAATGCTGAAACGTGGCATGACTTAGTATATGTATACAACATCAAGGAGGCACATGATAAATTACTATATTACAATAAAACCATTCTTTTGATGGGCATAGGCCAGATACAATCAGTTAACTCTTTCAATCATGAATTTAAGAAATACAATTATTTTATAGTTATGTGATAGTGTGTTATAGAAGTCCACATGTTATCTGTGAAATAACCTTCTTATGTACTATGAGAAAAACTTATGTAAATTGGATGGAAGAGATGTCGAAATCACTCAACATCACTTATATCTATGCAATTCCTCTTAATGTCTAGGAATCTAAAGCCAAAAAATGATCTCCTCCATTTTTGAATAACTCATTATAATTGAGTTAATCGTTATAAATCCGTCATCTTTAAACAGTGACTATTAATTTGGGATTGAGTTAGGATAATAGAAATGATTTTTAATATCACATACAATAATTCTAGTGTCTATATATACATATATGTGTGTGTGTGTCCCATCTCATTCAGTAGTTGTATGTTGATAATGTAAAAACTTGGGATAAGGGATAAAGAAGGTCATTATTGCAGTTTAAAAACAAGGAGTACTATTAAAAAATGACATGCTAATCTCTCTCTCTCTCTCTCTCTCTCTCTATAATCTCAACTAATACCATTGTCGATTACTTTACTTACCCATTGCTGATTAATGTCTAACAGTTATTGTTGATTACATTGATGTCTAATAGTTATCTCAACCAGTACCACCGTTGATACATTGCTTAACCATTGATGATTGTTGTCTAACACTGTTCGAAACACTTAGAAGCCTTATTAAGACCACCTATTAAAAAAGGTGATGTTGGAAAATTGACAACACCACAGGACCACATTGATTCCTGATTTTTTATTAACAAAAATAAGTGATATAACAAACAGTCACATCCGCTGCTATCTATATGCATCATCAATTCATCTTATTTTCTAATTTAAGTTGCAAAGCACTGACCTTGCCAGACTTGTGATCTGGTATGTTGAAGCTAAATGCTGCTTTTGTACTTAAAAATATCTCATTAATGGTCACTTTGGTAGAGACCTGCAGTTAAACACACACAAAGAATACACACGAAAAGGAAAATAATTAACTAATTATAAGAATACTCCATAATTGGCTTGAAATTGCACCAAATGAGAAAAAATCCACAAGAAAGCTAGAGAAGTTAAATTCTTATGGACGGATCATCTTCTCTTACATTAGAGTAGGTATCAACTTTCGCATCAAACTAGTTGATCCACTCTTGTATTGTGTACTTATATCACCAACAAACGTTAGTGAACATTGTACGCCATAAATCTTACACGAACGCAAGCATTGCAGTACAATGTACACCATAAATCTTAATAGTAATAAAGTTTTGTTTTAATATCTAACTAACTGAAGATCGCATGTTCAACTATGATGATATGAAATAATATCTTAAGGTATATAAATATATTGCAACCTCAAAGCTACTTTACAAATGAAATATGACAAGTCTTACGTATAAACAAACATCACTGACGATAATGAATCAGGGCAAGTCTTATGTGTAAACAGACATCACTGAAAAATTTACCACAATTATACTAAATCCATCATCCTTACTCCATAGGTCCTAACTTACTATTATTAACTAATGTTAATCAACCAAATTAGCCATTAATTATCATGCAAAGTGTAGATCTACCAAGGCATTCGAAGTTGAAAAATCTTAATATTCGAAAATAATTAAAAATCATCAGATCTACGATATTTAACCTCACTCCTAGCTTATTGAAACAAAATAATATGAAATTCTTCCCATAATTATACTCAAAGTCACATGATACAATAAGAGATCTCATAAATTTACTGCCAAATCAAATAAACAAGCCAAACAAAAAACACTATTCTCGCAAATCAGTTTCAAAGCTAGTAAATGTTGGAATAACACTCAAATCAACGTGGACTTATATATTTATAACTTTGATACTAAAGTCTAGGTATTGTAATAGGAGTTTATGGTAATTGGAAGGTACTTCAACTCATTACATGGTGCAGAAAGTCTTGATCGTAAAGAAACCCTATGCAGAGAGAATGTGAAATAATACCTTCACCTTCAAGGGTACTGAGCCTAGTTGTGGAAATTGGTGAAGAGGGAACTAAATCAGCAGCAATATCTCCACAACAAAGCAAGTAACGAACTACAAAACCTAAGGTAAAATAAAAGCAATAGTAAACAAAATGATGTCACAGAACAAATATATTGCAATTATTTCAGTTATGCAAGTTGTGATTTTCATGAATTAAATCCAACTTCATAAGAATCTTTTCTACATTGTTCAATAAAAATATATGAACTGAAGCATGATAATAAGCAACCATAAATCTAAAACACATAGATAAACATATATATAATAAATCATCTCATTTTTTCACTTATCTTCCCAACGGGTGGATCGGATCATAAAACTAAAACTAAATTAAGCATTAGATGTATGCCTCAAATAAACAATATCGGTATCTAACTCAACGTACATGCACAGTTCATGAGAAAAATAGAACCATCTAAGTATAAATTTACTATCTAAGCTTGAGGAAAAACCAAAATTCAAAGAAGAAATCCATAGATTCATACTATGCATCCAATGTAAGATATAACGAAACAAAAAATGACAGTTATAACGAATCTATAAAAATACATAAAAATCCATAAATTTCTATCTGTATAGTATCTATACCTATAGAGATAATAGTAGATATTACGAATTAGGAAAATAACTTTTAAGTATACACACAATACAAATATAATGTATATAAAAGATACATGTTAAAAACCAATAAACATGAATAAATCCCTAGATTCATATTTTTGACAGCTAACGATATTTTTTGTAGGGACAGTGGAATAAAGAGAATCAAAATTGTGCAATACATAATTAAATCACGAAATACACAATCAAAGTCAAAATTGCGCAATGTAAAGAATCAACATATCGTGAAAGAGAAATAGACAGAGAGAGAGGCGATGTCCATGAAGCAAGGAGAGGTCATCTTGCTTGGGAATGGGAATAACATGATAATTTTTCATGTAAGAGTCGTGAGTGAATGGGGGGAAATTTTAGGTCATCTTGCTTGGGAAGATAAATGTCGCAGGTCTTTCATTTTTGGTGTGCGTTATAAAAATTTTGCCTTCCATATTTCAATTCTAAAATTATAAAATAAAATTAGTAACAAAAATATTATATTACTAATGGTAAATTATTGCGAGAATTAGTAACAGAGAATATTGTTAGTAATTGAAAAATTAGTCTGTTACTAAAAGCTTATTTTGGTGTAGTGTTCCATGACTTTCCTTGAGGGAACTGAGAATGACGTTGCTTTCTAAAAATACATTCTCACAAACATGAGAAGGAATGGTAATTTGAGGGAGGCATGTCACCATATCTTTATGTTGGAGAGTTTTTAATCTGTCAAAATTAAAATGACTATAGCAAAAAGGCCAAAGCCACGAGGGATCCTTTACTTTACCCATCAAGCAAGGCTGAGATGTTTTTATCTTCAGAGGAAACAACCTATTTGAACTCATTTGAATAATAGCAATTGTTCATCTTGAAGGATCATAAATCTCACAAGCACCTTTTTGAATAGTTATCACATAATCATTTTCTTATAACTGACCAGCACTTAATAAATTACTTCGCAAGCCAGGGCATAAAAAACATTGGAAACTGTTTCTAAAAAATCATTCTTGGTTCTAATATTAATATCACATTTTCCCATTACTTTCGCAGTAGAACAATCACCAAAACTCACAGTAGAATGAAATCCTTCATTTAATCAGAAAAAGAAGACTTAGTTCCACACATGTGGTTAACGCAACATGTATCCAAATACCAAACATCTGATTGGAGTTCCTCATTGACATGATAAGCCATCATCAAGGTCTCTGATTCATTATTTTCTGCTATAAAATTCGATGTCTCCACCTTTTCTTTATCGTTTGGCAGTTTGGTATAACATTCAAATTGGTAATGACCAAACTTATGGCACCTGTAGAACTTTATCTTGGATTTGTCAACTTATTGATTGCGTCCTCTATAATTTGAGTGACTTTCATCAGCTTTGTAATTATGATATTGTCTGTATCCATCTCTATTGCCTCTACCTACCCTTCCTCTACCTCTGACTCCACCCCTTCCTCTTAAATTTGAGGATTGATCAAAAGTAGAAGCCTTTAGAGCTTGAACATCAATAGTTGAATTTTGATTTTCATCTTTTGTTCATGAACCAGTAAAGGGCTTTGGAGTTCATAAAATGAAAGATCATCTATATTTTTGAATTCTTCAATTGAGCATACCACATAATCATATTTTTAGACAAATGAACGTAAAACAATAGCCACATTCTCCATCTTTCACCATGGAATCTCATCTTGTTGACTATACCCATTGTTATTGCACAATAATCAGTAATAGACTCACCATCTTTCATCTCAGTATCTCAAAATCCCTTCTCAAGGCTTGAAGCTATGCACGCTTCACACTAGAAGAGCCTTGGTATTTCTTCTTCATTGAATCCCAGATCTGTTTGCAAGTATCCTTTTGGAGAATAGTCACCAAAATAGAACGATTGATTACTTGAAATCGATAATTTTTTGCCTTGAGATCCTTTAGCCTCTGTTCTTCCAATTTATTTTGTTGAGCTTCTGTCAACACTTATCCACTGGATGGTTCAGTCATACCGATTTCAATAATGGTCCAATACTCCTTGGATCACAGAAAATTTTCCATCAACATGCTCTAATAATCGTAGTGACCATCAAATATGGGAATTGCGGGTTGAATATAGTTTTCGCTGGACACTTTTCTTGGCTGCTACTGTAATCAAAAGCTGTTGCTTTTCCTTTATGGCTCTAATACCACTGATACAAAGTAAAAGAAAAAGAAAACATATGCAGTTTGTAAAGCTCTGAATTATTCAGTTGATAAAATAATGACCTATAAATAGGCAATACTTGTAGAACGAAACTCAAAACAACTAAGTTTACCACACCAAGGCATTAACCTCATCTCCTATAAACTAGGCAAAGAAAAAAATATTTTCCTGTAACCACTAAACAAATGACTAAGAACTCGGTCAAGCAGCAAACATCCAAAACAAATAATGGAAATAAATAAGTGAATAATATTAAAAATAAATCTCTAACATTTTAGGCCTCATGGCTATATGAGGGCACCTTGGGTTAGCTCGAAATGCTAGTAAGTTTGAAGGCATTATATTTAAAAAAGATACTATCATCAAGAACTTGATGAAATATGTATGGTCAGTTACGAGGTTGGTTACTAAGCCTCTGAAGTTGAGTTTTGTGGAGCGCAATACTTTTTCAGCTCTTTAAATTAAGGGTCCTAGGTCAAAACTGAAAGCATTATGACTGTATGAAGTTATCCATGTATATCAGATCAATTAGTTAATAATAATTTGTAAAACAGTGTACAAAATTATATGATGAATTTACTGTTAATTAAATATTCATTATTTAATAGTGCATAGCAGATAATATTATAAGCAAACATTATTATTATTATTTTTATCAACTTGTTAAGCTAAATTAGTGTTCTGATTGATAATTACATTGATAGAAATTACATTGATAATTACATTGATAGAGTAAATAAGTGAATAATGTTAAGCTTCCAAATAAATAAGTGAAGAATGTTTGCTTAACAAGTAAATTAATGTTTGTCATCTTCTCCCTGTCAAGCCGTTGAGTATGAGTGCTTGATAGGGGAGAAGATAACAGTTGCCAATATTTCCACATGTGATATTTAGAAATGAAAAATCTAATCCCAATGAAATATCTTAGTATCATTCGTTTCAAATGTTTCCTAAGCACTACTAATCACTGTTTTCTTAAAATAAGTTAGATAGACTAATTAGGAAAAGTGAAGTTAAAGTTGGGACTATTTTTATCCAAATCTCTAATACGAATTAAGACTTAAAACTCTCACGTGATGAGATTAGAGATTGGGATTCCGTTAGAATATATGAACGTTCAAATGTTTAAAGTAAATTGCTTGAGTTTTATAATTTGAATTCGACTCCTAACATTTGGTTATTTATGTGTATATTGTAGAGTAGAAATTTATTGTTCTATACCCCGAAATATGCATGTGAGTGAAAATTATGTATGTTGTTGAAAAATAAATTGTTTAATCAATATTATGATTAAATGGACATAATTTGGATAAGTAGTAATCTTGTGATTAATGAAATAATTGTTGCAATAGGTTGAAAATATGCCTTATGTGATTCGTTAATTATTTTAATATTCGACACTTCAGGAACGACGAGATTGTTGGGGTATTGGTGATTTTACCTTATTTTTAGGTTGCTTGCTAGGTATGGGACTAGTAGGTAGACTTTGGTTGTTGTTAACACTTTTTAGGTATGAGACTAGTTAGTGTAGATTTTTACGGATGATAAATTTTAGGGTGGGGCTGAATTTTATGTCGTTCTATTGGTTCCGTGGCCTAGGTGCAAGACTTGGTAGTAGCTATTGGTAGATATTCTTTCTAAATGATATGTTAGAGTATATTGTGTTTTGGATACCTCGAGGTTTGGGACTAGACGTGGTTTGAGGATTTATCCTCGATTAAAGGGTGGGGATAATAGAAAATAATGAGAACTTGGAAGAATTTATAATTAATGCCTAAGATGACAAATGGGTATTAAAATGAATTTGCGCCGCCAATATGTGCAAGGGTAACAATAAGGGGCGAACTGTCTATAGCGACGTGTGTGTGTGTTAGAGTCACCAATATGTGCAGCGCTAACAAAACTAGGCGAACTGGATATAGTGACATGTTGTGTGTGGAACATCACCAATATGTGCAAGTTCAATGAAATTGAGAGAACTGACTATAGTGAGGGGAATGGGTGTGGTGTAGAACTTAAGCGTGCCAAGAGCATGTGCAGAACTCCCAATAGGGTGAACTATCTATATTGGTGTCGCATAAATAAAATTGGATGCATAAATTTAATTGATCATCGTGAGTTAATAATTTAATGTGGTAATATCATAATTGGACTTGAACATTAGGGTGGCTTAGTTATGTGGGTAGACAATAGTAGTTTATTTTTACTAGCATGAATATATATCTCGTTCAATTTAAAATAATCTATTGTGATATTTATCATGTATGATGCTTATGTCTGGGTTTACAGACCCTAATTGGGAGGAGTATCTAGTATTCATGCGATTGACTTTGACCTATTGCGTTGACAAGAATTTTAAGTATAGTGTTGGAGTAGCGACATAGGACTGATTGGAGATCTTTGGAGTGCAACTACATATTTACTTTTATCGCTTTAGTAGTAGTTTGATTTATTTCCCTTCAGTCATTTTGTTATGAGACTTTCATTTATGGATTTGGTGAGCCAATAGGTTCCACGGTTATTTATGGCTTCAGTCGGATATTTATAGTTGGGGTTGCTTCATTTAAACTTAATATTTTGGAGTTGGATTTATTTTGGGAGATAGCATGGTGATGGATTTTAAATTGCATGAATGTTTATTTTGGTTGGATAAATTTGAATATTATCTTGTGGAAAAAGTTTTGAATGTCTCATATTTCTGTCACATGCTGAGAATGATAAATTATTTAGTGACGCCCAATGTAGTTTGGTAGCGGTGGCTGACCACCTCGCTTATCTGAATACGTGGGGTGTTACAGATAGTATTAGATCATGGTCTTAGGTCTCGTAGGTTATGAGTCGATTTTAGTTTTCACAATGCCTATGTTTGATTCTTTTTTATGATTTGTACTCCAAGTTATTTCGAGCTTGATTGTTATTTTTTCATGTATTTTCAGATGGCGAACACTAGGAGATCCGGAGATAGGAGAAGGTTCGATTTCTGGTCCCGCAGTTTAGGAGAGGCAGGGCCTATACGTTTTGGGTGTCGAGGAGTTGGCAACTATCGTTCGTGAGGCCAGAGCATACTTGTCTAATTTTCCATTATATTGCTTCAAATTCCATGAACATGGTTTCTAGCATTTACTTGACAGTTTCATCATATCATTTACTATAAAAGTAACTTAATAATCTAAATTTATTCTTCTTGGGTTTCTAATGAGAATATATGGAAACCTACTATTGATGGTAGGTTCTCTTTTCATTCAGCATATGATCTGATTAGAAATTCAAAATTATATTCTTTAGCTTTTAATTCCAGTTGGGTATTAATCAGTGTCCCTCATCTCTTCATGGTTCTGTTATCAAATGGTGTTTGCAGTCAAATAACTCTGAGTTCTCTAAATAGTTCTTCAGAATTATTCCTCTTTCTATATTTTGGGAAATTTGGTTAAGTAGAAGTAAGGCAACATTTGAATCTAAGCCAATGAAACATTCAATGTAATTGAGAATGTTATTTTCAGAGTATCAGATATTGGTTAGAGAATGAATTTGAAAAGAGGCATCAAAGATTTCAATCAACAAACTTTAAATATGTTAAAGTTAATTATTGGCCAGTTTTGTGCAGGAGCTATAATAAGAGATGGGTTAGGAAGGTTTTTATGGGCTAAATTAGATTATAATGACCAAGGTGAAAGCATAGATCTTCAATAATTACTAACTGTTATCTCTCTGTTCAATAATTATGCTGAGATATTTTGTTGCAATGTTCTAAATGTATTCTACACTATGCAAATTCTGGTTTTAGGCTCTATGTCATTAGAGGAACATGGACGAAATGGAGGATCACGACATAGATAACTTGGAGCCTTCAGAAGACAATTCTAATAACACAAGAAAAGGTAAAGGTATTGCTGTTTGTCAACGGATAACCAAAATTAAAGATGGGAAAAGAATTCAACTCAATTACAACATATCTGGGCAGCCCTCTGGTAAAACATGAATTGATTTTGCGAGTTATAGAGGTGTCATAGTTAAGACGATGATTCCAATACGTAATGGATCTTGGAAGAAAGTGCCAATTTATTTGAAAGAAAATTTATGGACAGCTTTGCAAGTAAGTATTTGATTTCTCCCATGTGTCTAGAACCTTTGTTATTCGTATATGACATGGATTGTGTCAACGTCAATTCAGGGACTTAATTTCTTAGTTTTACACGTGTGTATTGAATTAAATTTGTTAGTTTTAAATGGATTGTGTCGACGTCAATAATTACTCAAGTTTAAACATTTCATCTTTTAAAAAATCATTTTTTCAAAAATAAGCATGAATTCAAACCCACTTAAATTCAAACTATTAGGCATGTGCTATTAGCTATGTATATAAACAGTGTATTGTTACTAGTTTATTAATCAATTAAAACCAACAACTATTCTTGGTTTGTTACCAACGGCTATTCTCGGCTTATTAGAGATGATACAATCCCAACAGCTATTCATCCTTATATTCCCCCCGGTCGAATTGAAATTCTCGATCCGTCACTAGTGCCAAGTATTCCTACTACTGGTCGTCAAATGGTTCAGAAGTTATTCATTTGTGATTATGTCTTCGAATTCTGTGTTCACTTCCTTAGGATATTCGTTGTACTAAGACACAACAATTTATAATTCTTAGTGAAATAGTATTCATTAGAGACCTCTTCCTGTGCGGAAGAATAGTGAGAAAAATATGTTCGAACTTTAAAATTCCAGATATTTGGGTGGCCCCTGGTGATTATATTTCCAATATATGTTTAACATCCTATGAAATGGCCCCCAACAATTGATTGTACTGATTTTGAAGATTCCCCTTGGTTCTTCATTATAATGGGGCTCGAGGCTTTTTTATGATTCTTGATTATGCCACTAGGGTAAATTCTCAACTGGTGTTATATTTGCTGTTATACATCCTTTTCTCAACTGGTGTTTCATATCGATAGATTTGAAAATTGTAGTCCACGACCCATCTGTACATACACTTAATAACTGTGAAAATAGTCCATAATTTACACGAATGTATATGCTCAGTTAGTTTTTTTAGAAAAACCTAGTTCTCGTGAAAGTTTTTCAGAATCACCCACAGTCTTCATGATAAGTCATGCTCAAGAAATTAAAATAGCCCACGGTTATTATATCTATATGTTCAAATATTTTAAATTAGCTCGCAGTCGAAAAAAGTTATCGAAAGTGTAATTTTTTCTTTACAGTCTTGACTTTTCCCCTAGCGATATTGGTTTATTCGAAGTGTGATTTTTGTATGTACACTTATGTTTTTTTGTTCCTTGGTGAAATCGGTTTATTAAAAGTGCGATTTTGCCAGGGCTTTTTGCACTTCCTATGCTAGAAGGCTCTATACCTATTGGCCCTGTAACAAACTTTTGGGCTGATATCATTAACTTAGCTAAACTTTGTAGCTTCAGTTGTCAAATCTACAAAGTGTGAAGATTTGGATATCTCCATAATATCCAAATCTTCCCATTCTCATTATAGCAGTAGTTGTCAAATCCCTATTTTTTTTCTTCTAAACTTTTTAATTCTTTATAAATCAACTATAGGCTCCAATAAAGCAATAATCGGACATTTTTGAATTTTTAATAGCTTTTTTAGCCTTCTATCTGCTGACTTCTTTGCAGCCCCTCTAATGTTCCACATAATTTCGAAATATTATTGATCGTGGGGTAGCTGACAAATTTAAAATGTCTATGGCTCTCGCTGCCTGGTGGAGATTGAGTTCAAGGGTTGCTTATACACTTTGTGTAACAATAGAAAAGGTAACCAAAGAATTTGGGAAAGTCTCGATAGAGTCTTCTGTACTGTCCCCTGGAATAATACTTTTCAGATTACTAAAGTGAACCACCTATGCAAACTGAATTCGGATCATTCCCCCCTTATTTTATCGATGGCCCTCTCAAATAATCATGGCCCCTGTCAATTTAAATTTCTAAAGATGTGGTTTCAACACCACACTTCTCTGATTTGGTGAGGCAGACCTAAAAAATCGCAATATGTGGTATGTCCATGTATGTTTTTTCCTAGAAACTCAAAGCGATTAAAGATGTGCTCAGGAGGTGGAATATTGATGTTTTCAAGAATGTTTTCCAATCAGTTAGTTAAGCAGAAGATAGACTCCTTCAAGTCGAGCTTACCTTGCAATCAGACTTCTCGAAAGCGCCTTTCATGGATTGGGAACAAACTAAGGATTTGATGCAACAGGAGCTTGCTAAAGAGGAATCCTTTTGGTGTAAAAAATCTAGGGTAAAGTGGATTTGTGAAGGGGTTTTTAATACTAAAATTTTCCACTCTTTGGCCAAGAAAAACATCAATAGACTTTCTATTTTCAGATTGAGAGATGGCACAGGAGCTTGGTCCTCTGATGTACATGTCATCAAGGGCACTCTGTTTTTTTTAAAGACCTGCTCACCCCGGGGGATGAAATTGTTTATGTCAATTTTTTGAATATGATTCCGCAACTGATTTCAGCATAGCAAAATGAGATGTTGATCATCTATCCCACTTTGTAATCCCTAAAAACAGATGGAAGATCATCCACTCATCTCCCCTTTGGATTCTCTAATCGTCATTTGACCCCGACGATAAGATTCTTATTGGTGATTTATGCTTGCACGTTCTATTGTGGGAAGACCATTGACGCGTAGTGAATTCTAATCCCATATTCTGTATAAAAATCCCCAAAGATGTCATTTTCAAACCAAGGCCCATTGCTTATCACCAAATCCTTAGGGATAATGCCTCTGCCTCTCTGCCCCAAAAACTGTAGCCCCTACGGACCCTCTAAACCTCAAGCCTTGAAATTTTTTTGGTTAACTTTTGTTTTTGTAAATTGTTGGTTTATTATGGGCCATTTCTTTCAATCTAAAGTCCCTATCTTTAATAAAGAATAATTATTGGAATAGCATAGTTTCTCTAATTTTATTTTCCTCAGTATTTGTTTCATATTTGA
Source organism: Sambucus nigra (assembly GCA_949130495.1). Taxonomy (NCBI): domain Eukaryota; kingdom Viridiplantae; phylum Streptophyta; class Magnoliopsida; order Dipsacales; family Adoxaceae; genus Sambucus; species Sambucus nigra. Next base: position 56,950,752 of record OX422214.1, read on the forward strand.
TTTTCTTTCTTTGCTAAGGAATTTTTGCTCTGTATTTATCTGTCTGAGGTCTTCTAGCGGGTAATTCTCCTTTATCCCCCCAAGATTTGTTAGTAAAGAATCATAACTTATGCAATAAACATATCGAACTGGATACGAGGGTACTAAGACCTAAAGTCACGCAGTTGTGAGGATACTGAAGTGAAGAATGAGGTTATGTGATGGGTCATTAAACTTTAGGGCCATAAGATACCTATTATTCGTACTTTTATAGGACTATAAGCCCGCAATTTTTATGGAAACACTTACCCTAAAAAAAACTTGGGCTTAAAGGCTTAAAAATAAAGTCTGTAAATGGTCCTAAGATCGAGACTTAAAGTTTTTCTTAGCCTTAAGCCCGTAGTGGATCCTGAGGCCTTTGAGATTAGGCAAATTTTGAATGTTGTAGCTCCACAAAGGACACTAAGGCATTTGAACTTAGAATTGGAGAGCTTTACAGTTTTATAAATGGGTCATGGGTGATAAAGGGTGAAAAGTAGCGCGTGTCAAGGCGCTAATCGTTGTTTTCATCTCACCTCCTTAATACAAAAACCTAAACTTATGACTACACTCAAAAAGGGAGTATAGCGGCCAAGTCCGGGTATCGAAAATCCACAGAGACGAGTTGCTAGAATTTATAGGATTTAATACTCCTAAAATAAAAGTGTAAAAGGTGATAGGTTGGAAATAAAGAAAAGGGAAAAAAATAAGAAGTTAAGTCTAAACTAGAATTAATAAAACGAGAGTCGGGATCATGTCCCCTCCATGGGCTAAACAACTAATAATTAGAATTTCAGTTCGAAAACATTTAATCGAGCATTTTCAATTAAGTATAAACATCACGCAATAAGGAATTTAACCCAAAGTTGCGAGATTAAACATTTAACAGAAAATGGTCCCACACATCTTAAATTCGGATTACCGCTATAAACACTAACATTGCATGACAAAGAAAGTTAAACGCATAATAATCCGACTTTAATACGCGAGGTTTCAATTAAATGCAATTTTTACACAAAACCTAATTTTCGGAGCTCAACGCCCATCAATGGCGGACACACGATCCCAACCCGTAAAACTACTCACTACACATGATTAAGCTAAGTAAAACAACTAATTAACAAAAGCAAACAAGAATTAACAAACTATAACTAACAATCTAAGCAATAAAAGTAACTACAAAGCAAGAAATCAAGTAAATAAGCATTAAACAAAGGAAAGTGACAATGAATAGTAATATACTTACATAAATGGGATGAACCCAAAGAGAAAGGAGGAGAGGGAAGCTCCAACAAAAATCCCCAAAGTTCTCTAACCTAAAATGAAATATATGTCCAAAGAAAAGCCCCTAACACTCTATTTATACCCCAAAACAAACCCCAAACAAAACCAAGCCAAAAAACCCAAAATAAGTCAATTTTCGTCCATATCTGATAGGACCGGTCGACCTCTATTTTGGGACCGGTCGACCGCACTTTTGGAATTTGCCTTGGGCTGATCACAACCCACTTTTCCACTCCGAACCAATTTTGACGCGTTGGACGGAAACGACCATAACTCCCTCATACGGAATCGAAATGAGGCATGGTCAGAACCGACGCGAATCTAATTCAATTCTCTACATGATTCTGTTTTGAAACCCTCCAAATTATGCAGTATGAAATTACCAAAATTCTCTTGAAGTAGAAGAAAATACCAAATTCTTCCGAAAATGGGCATAACTTCCACATACGGAGTCAGAATGACGCACAGTCAGTGGCCACGGAAAGATAATTTGATGATCTACATGTTGGTAACTTCATTCCATAAAAAATAGTGAGTTTGAAAAGACCAAATTGCCCTTGAAGTAGCATTCGACGACGGAACTTCTCCGAAATGCAACCGAACCTCACTTTTAGCGTTCCAATACCTACAAAAGCACAAATAACCCCTGCAAAGCATGTATATATCCAAATCCAAGGTTGTCTGGTTAATGAGCATAATTATAGGCATTTAGGACCGTAAAAGTGCTAGAATGCATAAAGATAACGGGCGGAAATATGCAATATTCGATACGAATCAATGGGACATTTAGACTTGATAGATTTTAAACCTAAAGTCCCACAAATGGTCTGAAGACCATTGAACTTAGGTAAATTTTAAATTCTTAATTCATTCTTAGGGTTATAAGGCCTCCAGATTAAACTTGAAGTCCCATCAAATTAACCTAAGAATTTAGCCCATTAAAAAAATCAAAATAGAAGTTTTTTTCTTTAAGAATTTTTAGAAATAGGTTTAAGGGGTGTTGGGCCAAGGTTTACACTTTTTTTTTAAATAACGTCGTGAAAGAAAATTTTTGTTCGAGAAAACCCTTATGTATGGGATATTTTGTGGGTTTTAAGACCTTAACCTCTTGGAATTATGGATGAAAATCACAGTAATTATTTTTATTCTTATATCTGTCCTTAGACCTTTCACTATGAGTTTAGGGTCGTCTATACGTATGGACTGTAGTGTTATATGGGTCCTGAGACCTTGGACTGTTATTCTTAAGAAAACACTGCAGTCCTTACAACGAATTTTGGGTCCTAAGACCTTAGCTTAAACCAAGAGACAAGGATGAAATCCTTCTAACTCTTTTTTGGGTATTTAATTAATTGTTTAAGTTTTGAGCCAAGGATGAAGTCCTTGAAACTCCTTTTTTGTGTCCTTAGACCTTAGATTTGTAGAGTCAAAAGTGAAATCCTTGTAACTCTAGTACACATATTTATTACATCATGAGTAGTAAATATTTCTTTTCATTTCTTTCATGTAGCATATTACATTATTCATAGCCATTATGTGGGATGGTGTACATCCTTGAGGCTTCTATTATCTTGATGTTCTTATTTTGTTTGGACCCCTAGTCACGAGGGAAACTATCCTTATCTTACAGGGATGAGGTATCTATCCTCATCAATTCTATGCCGATACTTTCTTGAGGGAGCTCATACATTGGTGGTGACAAAGGTAAGACATCTGTTGAGACATCAGGAATTTCTAAAGCTTTATTGGGACTTCAATCAAGAAATATAGAGCACTATGTGACCTATTCTTATCCATGGATGAGTTGTATCAGTCCTGAGAGTCTTTTGATCTCCGAAGACCTCATCTACCCCATTGGGGGTTGGGAACCTTATCACCAGCCTTGTGTTCAGATATCATCGTCTCAGTAGTTAGCTGATGTTTTGCCGATTATCCCATTATAAGTGGAGGGATGGTTCACTACTATGAATTTTCTCCAAATAGTTTTGTAGCAATCTTTAGAGACAATAGTTAGTGGGAGAGTGACATATCCTAAGGAATATGTCCTCTATTTATTTACCTAATGATAAGAGTGGTGATTGACAGCGTGTGCTTTATGACAAGGTCGTTAGCCTCAAAGGCATCTAAGAGTAGGATGTGCATAGAACTCCATAAGTCAATGAGAATTTGTTTCATATTAGCATTCCGGATGATCTCTGTGATGATGAAAGGATAGTCATGAGGCAAATTGGCCTTCTGATTTTTGCTTCCAAAAATATCATCTTAGGGGCTTGTTTAGGAGCCCGATAAGTGAAGGAGATGTGATTGACCTGTACTCATTCTTGCTGGATACATACAATATGAGCTTTTATGGATGTGGCAGATAGTCCACCCCTGGCGAAGCCTTCGAAAAAATAGTTAACATCTATCGGAATATTTCAATGCTTTTAATTTTAACTTTTTGAGGAGACTTTCTTAAAGATAAACTTCTTTGGAAAAGAAAATTATTTTAGAAACTTCTGTAGAAGAGAGATTAAATTTGGTGTCATATGGATGAGTGAATAGGTGGTGGTTGAGAGCATTTAGATTCTACAGTGAAAGATCTCATTATGATTTGAAGAAACCATAGTGAAATCCTCAATAATACAAAATGTTTCATCTTCTGAAAGTTCTTGTACATTTAAATTTGTTATGAAATATGTTTGGTGGCATATAGGTACAAACAGATGGAGGCATGTGTAACTCCTTATCCCGAGACTAGCAGTCGAGATGATAAAAGGAAACGATATGTGGATTTGTCATCCCAAAACCAAAGCCATTACACTATGGGTTGGGATTAACTAGTCCAAGGCAATCATGTAAGAGTCTTTTCTTTGAAACTTCAAACTTTAACACGTAATACGTGCTTCGACACGACATGTAATACGTGCTTCGACACGTAATATGTGCACGGACTCGACACGTAATACATGCTTCGACACGACACGCGACACGTGATTTTTTCAAAAACTAGGATACGACACGCTAGGATACGTATAATATATAATATATGTTAAAATATATAATATATATTTAAATATATATATTAATGAAATAAAATATATTTTTTTTCCATAAAATACATTATTAGAGCATTCTTAACATGAAATTAAGAAAATGGACCATATAAAACAAAATTCAAACACACTTTAACATTAAAAATCATAAATAAGGCAGAATCATAATCACATAAGCAAAACAAATTTAAAAATAAAAATTAAAAAAAAATTAAAAAATTAAATAAAGTGTCCTTTTTACGTGTCCCAGCGTGTCGGCAACGAGTCCCAACGTGTCCCAGCGTGTCGGCTAGCCTATCAGCAACATGTCCAAACATGTCCCAATGTGTCGGAGCGTGTCGGCAATGTGTCGGAGCGTGTCGCGTGTCGGACATGTGTCAAAGCTGACTCGTGGCTTCTGGGAGAGTGTCGGTGCTTCATAGCTTCAAAGATTAAAATCAGATCTTATTAGATGGAATAAAGCCACTTTTAAAGACATCTTTAATCAGGTTACTAAGCTGGAAGATGATGTCTTATCAAATGAGGCCAATTATGAAGCCTACCCTACAGTAGAGAGTAAGTCTAAGATTGCTCAATCCAAAACTTACCTTTTAAATGCCTTAAATCTTGAAGAAGACTTTTGGAAACAAAATATGCATGTAAATGGATGCTAGATGGTGATTTAACACAAAATTCTTCAATGAAGCAGTAAAAATAAAAAGACTGGGCCTTAGAATTCATAGAATCAAAAATAAATAAAGGGACTGGATAGAATCAGATTTGGGTATTTAAGCCTATTCATTATGCATTATCAATCCATATTCAATCCTGCTGGTTTTGAAGGATAAGAGGAGCTTCCAAAAGTTATTGACCAGGTAATCATTGATCAATATCTTTATATTCTTGCTACTTTCCCTTTAGAGGTAGAGGTGTTGACTGCTATAAATGATCTTAAAGCAGATAGTAATGCTAGACATGATGGTTTTCATGAGGCCTTCTATAAAGATTATTAGGATATTTTTAAAGAGGATATCCTAAAAGCTGTTGCATCCTCAAGGTAACCCTCTAATTATTAACTTATGTTTGCTAATAACACCATAATTTTTTGTAACAAAGCCATCAAAAACTTAAGAACCTTACTGAAATTCTTAAAAAGGTATGAGAAGGAATAAGTTCAAGTAATCAAATGTGATAAAAGTAACTTCACCACTCATGAATCTATAGCAAGAAATAGAAAGACGATCATCTCAGAAACTTTGAATCTCAAACACAAATCTATTCCTCTGAAATACTTGGGTTGTCCAATTTTCTATAGTAGGCGTAAACACAAGTATTTTGAAGACCTAGTCAATAGAATCAAACAAAAGATTGTAGGATGGCAATGTAAGTTCATATCCTTTGCAGGTAGGAAAACTCTCATTCAATCTATTCTTTCTTCTATCCCTATGCGCATTATAGCTATATTCAAACCTCTAGCCAAGACAATTAACCTCATAAATAGACTGATGAGTAATTTTTGTGGGGAAATTCTAAAGAATATAGGGTCAAACACCACTGATTAAAATGGGATCAAATTTTTGTCCCATTAGAGGAAGGAGGTCTGGAATTTAAAAAGATTTCTGATATTTGTAAAGCCCTTAACATGAAGATGTGGTGGTATTTAAGGACTCAAGATAGTTTATGGTCCAAATTCTTTTGGAACAGGTAAAAAAACTGCTCTAGCCACTGTCATATTACTTATGATGGTCAATTCTTAGCTAATTCTGCCTAGCAGGATATAAGGTCAGCTCAGTCCTCTTCATTCATGTTCAAATCCATTTAGAATAAAGCTCTACCTACTAAAATCTCCATATTTCTTTGGAAATGCTTACATAATATTGTTCCACTGGATTTAAATATTCAAGCAATGGGTAGTAAGCTGGCCTCAAGGTATAGATTTTGTAATCTTTCTTCTAAAGATATAAATAATCTCCTCATTCATGGTCCTATAACTAAAGTAGTTTTGGAAATTCTTTACAAATCTTCTAGGAGTGAAAGTTTCATTCTCCTATATCAATTCTATGCTTGTGTCTTGGTGGTTGAGGAACCCTAAAGAAGACTTCATTAAACACCTGCTAGGATCATCCTTTGTGCAATTATATAGGAAATTTGGCTTGGTAGAAATAAAAAAGTCTTCGAAGATTCAAATATGGACAGTTCCACTATAATCCACAAAGTTAGTCATCTTTTGGCATCTATTTGTTCTAACCAATCCATTCCCAGCAGGATAACATCACTTAAATATTCTCTCTTAAATTTTCAAAGGAGCATTCCTAATTGATGCAAGCAGTTCATTGGTCAAATCCTTCTCAAGTCCTCTTCAAGTTAAATACTGACGGGGCATCTAACGAAAATCCAGGAAGACTAGGCTTGGGAGGTATAATTAAGGATCATAGAGTAAATCTCATTCCAGCTTTTTCAGCCTTTTGAGGCTATGGAATCTAATAATAAGTCTGAATGTATGGCCATATCTAGGGGTTTAAACCTGTGTGTTTCTCTTCATATTTCTAATATCATTTTTTAATCTGATTTTAAACTCATCATTAATATTATACAAGGTCAGATTAAGAAAAACCCATGGAGAAAAATAAAGGTTTTTGGTTAACGTGAATAAATAAAAGAATTCATGTACATGAGGGGGATATAATGTGCAATAATAAAGGGATATAAAAGATAATATTCATGATGAATCACATATCATTGTGTAACTATGCTTCGTCTTTGTAAAATTTGTTTAAGTATAGAGTTTTTTATGTATTTTTTTTTTTTGCATTTGGGATGTAAAATTAAGTTTTTATTAGTTATATTAATACTTCATGACTAAAACAATAATTAAAGTGTATTTATACTTCCAAGGCCCTATAAATGATTCCCGTAGTTGTGTTTGTGTTTGCTTATTTGTATGTAGGTCTGTAAGATGGTTTAGAAATGTGATATTGGAGAGGGGGTTGGAATTATTGTGTGGAAAAGGGAAAGGGAGGAGGTAGTGGAGACAATAATAGTGAGGTGCCGGTATCTTGAAAAGATAATTATGATTAGCTTCAAACGTGTAAAAGTTTTTTAGGTTTTTGTCATTTAGCAATTCGGATAAGATTGTTATGGATATCGTTTCCTTTTATTGAAGTCTTTTATAATAGATTTCCCGAGACTAGCAATCGAGACTAGTAATCGAATCACTCGAATTTGGCATGAAAAAAGTTGTTTAGCACGTCTTATATAATGTGTATAATTTCTTTATTTTACTAATAATTTTCTTAGTTTTACTAATTTTTAATTTATGGAGGACCTACGAGGTTTTGCTCATTAGCTCACTATAGGAGAAATGAGTCACTAGTTTTATACTTATGTTTCACAGTTAATGCATGTCAACCTAAACATGACATGTTCAATTAATATTTTGGGTTAGTGTCAGGTCATATGACACGATTTGTAAAACGGGTCAACTTAAAAGATTTAAGCATAAGTATTTGGTGAAACCCACATTTATCTTGTATTCCTTAATTTATTTTCATTTTTAATTCACAGTCTAAATTTGATATGGATCCGAAGACAAAGAAACAAGTGCTATCTAATATGTCGGCTCAGTGGAAATTTTTTAAAGGAGAATTGACTAGGCTTTACGTCAGACCATTTAGAGATGAACCTGATCAACTCAAGCATCAGCCTAAGATGTATAAAAAATATATTGAACAGGAGTATTGGGAGGAATTCGTAAAAGTGAGAATCTCAAAAGGGGTTTAAGGTATATAGCAAATGGTTAAAATCATATATTTTTCAAAGTTATTTGTATAAGTTTCTCATGCTTATGTATTTATAACGTGCTAAGCGCGGCACAAGCTGAAAGACGAGGGAAGAATATATATAACCATCGAATGAGTAAGAAAGTCTATTCTGGACTTATCGTAGCCCTTGTATGTACTTGTTTTTCTTAGTTCACAAACATTGATATTTATGAATTAAACTACACATTCTAAGTTCACCCAATTTTTTTTATCTAATATGTTAACAAAAAGAGGCATGTGATAAGTTTGATGACGACGATAGGAAAAGGTCGCCAAGATAAAAATGGGCAATTTGGTGATGAGGCTACTAGGGAAATAACGGATAAAATTGTGAGTTTCTATTTATGAGTTTGTTTACTTAAATATTCAACATCAAATACATCTAATTGAATTATTGTTAATGTTATGTATCTTAACTTGATTGTTTTTTTTGCAGGATGTGCTAAACTGTCAGATTAAAGCTGGGAGCTTGGTCACCGAAGGAACCTCAGACGTCCTAACTTTGGCATTAGGGACACCCGAGCATTCGGGTCGTGTTAGGGGTAAAGGGCATGGAGTCACCCCATAACACTTTTTAACCTCACTAAGCGAGGATCAAAGAAGCATATTAGTGAGTTGGAGTTTAAGCTGCATGCGGAAAGAGAAATAGGCAAAGAAAAAGATGTACGGATGCAAGAATTGCTGGCAAAGGTGTCGGAGTACGAGAGGGCAATGACGAAAGTCGGACTGAACACCCCAAAAAGTGGCAATGGATTGCACAAAATAATTTCATCAGATGTAAGTGCATCATGTGATTCGCGTGCCAAGAAGATGGATAAGAAGAAAAATAGCAATGTAAAAAATAAATATTATATATTATTGGTGTTGACTTTTTATTTTTTATATTATATAAATGCTATTGATTTAAGTTTTTATTTTTATTTTTTTACGTATAAATAGTTGAAAGATGATGGAAAAAGATCCGCTCACATGACATCTCCGAATCCCACACTTCATAATGGCATGGGAAAACCATGTAAATTGGCATTAAATTCACATACCAATATTGTCGCTAAGGGTTGTGTTTTTGGGAGGGTTGGGCCTGACGACAAAGTGCACCATAAACACTTGGGGAGAAAATTACGTGCGAGTGTCCGTGGATACTGTTTACACTCCGGATGCCCCCCTTCCCGTACCTTGTGGTGATGAGTTAGTAACAGTTATGAATGCACATAATTCACATGTTGCGTGGCCTAAAGAATTTGTTATAGTAGATGCAGAGGTAAAGTTGTGAGCAGTTGTCTTTTATATTAAAGATACTATTGTTAATATTTTTAACTATTTTATAACCAATGCAAACCAGGAAGAAGATAGAGAAAATGGTGTTGAGAGAGGGGAACTTATGGTATTTGCAAGCATGCTAGATTCAATCATGAAAAGTGATACCGTAAAAATTCCAGTCGGGATTTTTGGAGACGAACTTCAATCAACCTACATTCCTAAACATGAGTTGGTGCGTTTTTATAAAATGGAGGAGCTTGATGGCAGTTGTCTAATCGGATACATGAGGTGTGAGAATAAGTTGTTTTCATCTTAATTTTATTTGGCTACTCCTTTATAATATATTTTTATTTTGTTTTTTAGATTCTTGTACGATAAGTTTCAAAATAATCGGGATTTTATTGTATTTGTTAATCTCGGGGCTGCTCAACAAGCTTATTTGAAGAAAAAAATGCACATTTTTATTAGGAATGTAATAAAAGATGCTAAAGAGAACCAAACATATTTTAAGCCAATTAACATAGGGTAAGTTTATTTATTGTCTTAAGTTATAATTATATCAAAATATGGTTGTATCATTGATGTTAACAACTCATTACATTGCAGGTTTCATTGGTCTTTAGTAGTTATCGATTTCTCTTCGAGGAATATATTCTATTTAGATTCTTTACATAGGGCGCCAAATCGAGACTTGAAACTCTTTACAAGCACGTGAGTAATGACTTATATATATGTACCTTTAGTCACATTGTCTTTGTACACATGTTTTTCATTTTAATCTTTGTCTTGAAGTGAATTTAAAGCATTGGTGGTATCGAAAGGAGGAAGAATTTCAGGTTCAAACTGGGAGAATGTTAAGGTATGATAATGTTAATGAATATACATTACTGACTTATATCTTAAATCTTAATATAAATATTATCTTCAACATATCATTCTATAGGGCCCTCTACAATCGGGAAATGTTAAATGTGGGTTTTACATATTGAAGATCATGAGAGATTTAATGGAGAATCCTTCTTAATCTACTAAACTAAAGGTAATAAATATTTATTTTATTACATTTTGTTTCATTGCTAATTACTTTTATAAGGACAAATTGAATACAACTTATGTTATTTGATTTTTTAGATGAAAGAGTTGGCTGAAAAAGTAACCTATGAAAATCATGAGATAGAAGAAGTTCAACATGAGTTCATCGATTTCATTCAGGATTATTTTTAGTGAGCTGCAGTTGTGGACAATTTTGGCCTATCTTTTTGGGTACCTTTTTTTTCTTCTTCAATCTAATTAATTACTTTGTTGATGATGTGGAATGCCTGGGGTGGGATTTATATTGTTGATGGTGAATGCCTATGGTGGGCTTTATATTGTTGATAGTGAATGCCTGGGCTGGGCTTTATATTGTTGTTGTTAGTTAAATATGTCATGTTTAATTTTGGATTATTAAAAAAATAAAGGAAACTCTGTTGAAATTTTTATAAAACCTTCCTCATTTATCTCTCGAGTAAATTTTTATAATGTTGTTCTTGTTGTTGATGATGATACTGAATGCCCGAGGTGGGCTTTATATTGTTGTGGTTGGTTAAACATGTCATGCTTAATTTTGGATTATTAAAAAAAATAAAGAAAATTTTTCCGAAATTTTCATAAAACCTTCCCCATTTATCTCTTCCATGCCTTAATAAAGAATGAAAGTAAAATTAACTTTAATATTATGCAAATATTTATTTTTTGATGCTCAATATTATATTAGAATATCATCATTGTTTGAGTTATATTCTTTATATGGTGAATCTATTTTAGTTGTTAACGACTATTTGTTTCCTCCTTTTATTCAGGTATCAATCAGGATGTTGCCTATTGCGTATTCGGTGTAGCTGTTGCTAAATTGGGTTTCCACGCTACACGAATAGAAGTAATGTTGCAGTTTAATTTGCTAGTTTTTATGTCTATAGTAAAAGTCATTTTAGATATCTTTTTATTTTTGAGTTGTCCAGAAGTCTATTGGGAGACTGTTGTTGTTTTTTATTTTCTTTAATTTCAATTATTAATGAATTTTTTTATACTTATGGTTCAGTTATATTGGTACTTGGAATTTGCTACTTTGATACGAAAATTTGTGCTTTGAATTGACAGTTCGTAGTTTTATGCATAACATGTTTGGGATATTGTAATAGTATAATAGAATTCATCGCAAAAAAATAAAAGAAAATAAATAACTTTTATGGCCGTATGTTTTATGACAGTTTTATGTAAGATGTCATTATAATGATTAAAGTAATCGTACTTTTTATTATCGTTTTATTAAAATTCATCATTTTTCATAGGTTTATAATGACGGTTCAATAAACATGATATTATTGTTAATAACGGTTTGTACGGAACACTGTCGTAATAGGATGGTTTATCATGACGGTTTTGTCAACACCAATTTTATTCAGACACACAACATTATTGTTAATGACGGTTTGCACAAAAACTGTCATAATAGGATGGTTTGTTATGACGGTTTTGTCAACACTAATTTATTATGACACACAACATTACGACGGTTTTTAAAGCTTTGAAAATCGTCATAAATAACCTTTTATGACCCTTTTCCCCTGTCATAAAAATGTCTATTTCTAGTAGTGATGGGAAGGGGACGATGATGAAGCTAAAGCTTTAGCCACTGAATGGGATGCAATAGATGTTGATGAGTCTGTTGTCGAAGATGACGAGATCGGTGAGGCCGATCCAACTATTGTTGTAGAGACTTCTTTCCATATTATTCTAGAAGTTTCTTAGGGCACTGTTATCATTGATGCTCATGCTTCCCCTGCTTCCCAAGTCAATCAAGAGACTGGACAGGCTCCAAAAATTTCTTTAGGAACTAAGAATGTGTCATAGTATTTCTTACTTTGTGTTCTTATGAAGTTTTTGTATTTTCCTTTCCATATTTTGTAATGAACATTTGGAATAATGCTTACTTTTATATTTGAAATCAAATATGAATCAATTTCTTGTGTTCATGCATGTATATATATTTTGACTTTCTACCAGTTATTTTTCTCAGCTAAATTTTTAGCCACCACTTGTAGTTAAGGGTTATTCGCAAAGATATTTTTAACAAGTAAAAGTTGTTGGATCTCATCGACCTTCCAATTAATTATAGTTTTATGGACTCATGGTGGGATCTTATCCACATGCCATGTAAACTTACTAGATGCTTAGTGTTGGGGTAGGCCTGCTAGTAGTTAGACTTATGATCATGTGTCCAAATTTTTTCAACCTAATATTCCTTACATCTACTAATTTTGGACAAACCTGAGTTATCTTTACTTAACATCTACCAATGCTTGTGCCAGCTTACTGGTCGTACGGGCAGATCTTGTTGTCCTTATTATGTGTCAGCATTGGTTACCAGAGTCGACCAAATTTAATAGGATTTATCCTTGCATTAGTCAATTATGGTGGGATCTCATCGCCCATACGACTGCACTGGTCCAGATTTGCCAAAAAAATTTTGATCGTGGCCTGCCCAAAGATGAGGTCATACACGAAGTGTTTTTTTATCGTTCTTTATATGCTCGACTCTGAGATGTCTTCAGCCTAGGCTTTTTGAAGATCTCGTATACCGACGAAACATATATTGAATAATGTTGAAAAACTTAAAATGAGAACATATGTAGAGGATAAAGTTCTGATTCTCATTCATATTTGAAGACGCATTACAAGGAAATCAAAATTATTTGCACGGTGTTTTGGTCATCCGATCTGTAATTTTCTCATCACTGGCTATACTTCTTCAGGTGATCGACATTCTATGGGTTCCTAAATTCTTTAACTTCCAAAGTCTTTATTCTATAAGTTTTAGGTCATATGACAACAAATACTGTGTACGTGTCATGCCAGTTTGGCTCCAACTTTTTCCCTTTCTAAATGACCTTCTTAAGAACATAGTCTCCTTCCTTTAAAGTTATTAGTTTTACCTTTTTCTTATTAAATCGAGCAGTCCTTTACTGGATGGCTTCTACCTATAGCGTTGCGTTCTCCTTTAATTCCTCTTTGAGATCTAAATCGATTCTTCTCATCAAATAGCTCCTCGATGAGTTAAAGTTGAGTACCCGATGAATGGGTAAGACGATCTCAATGGACACTATTGCTTCCGTACCAAACACCAACATTAATGGAGTCTCAGTCATTGCTATTCATTGTATCATCCTATACACCCATATTAGACTCTGTAACTCATTTATACCGTTTCTCTCGGCATTATCCAAGCTTTTCTTCATTCCATACAGGAGGGTTTTGTTCGTCACCTTTGTATGCCCATTACATTGTGGGTGACCCCAGGTGTTGAGTGCAGGTTTTAGATATTAGAATATATATAATAATTCTCAAAATATTTATTATCGAACCAAGTACTGTGATTCGTGATGAAGCTGGATGGCATCCCGTAATGATAAATAATGTTCTTCCATATAAAATGAAATACTTTTTCATACGACATCTCGACCAGGGGATCAGCTTCCACCCACTTGGTGAAGTAATCCACTTCTATGACCAGATATCTGAATTTCCCCTTTGTAATACCCCGTAATTTTATTGTTATTTATTTAAGGGATTAATTAAACTAAAGGAGAATTAGTTGGAAATTAATCCGGGTATAAATACTAATGAGATGTGAGTTGGTATTTGATTATGATGTTAAAATTTATTATTTCCGAGTATGAATGGTAATACACGAGTATTGTTGATATTTAAATTGTCACGAGGTAGATATATGGCAATTTGGAAAAATTTAATTGGGATGCGCATTTCAGTCGCGTCAAGAACGTAATTAATTGAATTAAAAAGTGAATTTTATTTTTATCAACCGAATGGTCATTTTGAGTGCGCCAACGTGTCCGGAAGGGTCGAAATAGTCAGAAAACACTAGCCGGGGGTTTAGTTTGGGTCCCGGGGCATTTTTAGGCCACATCGGCAACCCAAAAGGGTAGTTTGGTAATTTTAAAAATATGGGAATTAAAACCCCCGAATTTTAGAAGTTATTTTTATATTATAAAAGTGAAAAATATGTTACTAAGGCCGTTTATAAAAATAAACTATTTAAGTAACTCCGATCTATTTTTTTAGGAAACTCTTTTCGTAAAAACCAAACTTATTTGAACACAAGATGTGTTTAACAAATGAGTATGTACGAGATCTATTCAAGATTTGAATAACAGGTTTATAAAGAAGTTTAAAAAACTTAAACTCAGCACAACCAAGAATGAGATGAGGAGATGTAGAAAGATTATGTTCACGATGTTTTTTACGTGGTAAAACCTCACCAATTGAGGAAACATCCACGACTCCCTCTACGGAGTAAAATGAAAAATCCACTAAAACAAATATATGAGTTACAAACTATATAACTAACATGCAAACAACTCAGACCTATATAAGTTTAGGAATGTACCCTCTGGTGTCCTTATAACTTCTCTGCAGTTCTGATTGTAGATGTAGTTCTCCCAGTTTGTTAACTTCTGATTTGTTCCAGCACTTTACGTCGACTCTTTGTTCACAAGATCTTATTACCAACACTTTTCGTGTTGTAGGGTGAAAGTGTTTGTGGAGGTGCTCTAACACATGCATGCACACACACACACACTTATTAAGTACAAACAGTCCTAACAAATTACAGTAACACTATATGCTGTGATCTTTTCTTTTTCTTTCTTCTTACAAAACTTTGAACCTTATTTGACCTTTAAATCATTCCCAGAATCCACGGATACCTTGCTAGGAAGACAGACAAGGTCTTAATCAATCTCAGAATTTAGAAAAGTTTTTCGAGATTGAAAACCTCCAAGTGTGATTCCAACTAGGTCAAAGGTTTAGTTTTACAAGAACTATAAACAAAAAGCATTTATTGTTGATTTCAATGTCAGCAAACGTTTTATAGAAAATAATCAACAATATATTTCTCAAGATGAGAAATAAAGAATGAAACTAAGTGTAATTTAACATGAATAACTCAGATCTGAAATTTCTATGAAATCAGAAAGTAGATCTAAGAAAAAGTTTAAGTTGAAAACAAGATCTAACAAACAAGAGGTTACAGCAGCAATTACAAACTCAACTCAAACTCTCAATCACTCAAGAACATTCAGGGTAGTGTTTTGGATATGGAGTTTTGAAGAAGTGTTTGAGTTTGGATGGAAGAGGCTTTGACGAAAAGGGTTAGGGTTTCTAAATCTCTCTCTTCTCTCTCTATTTCTCAGAAGAAATGAAATGGCAAAAGTCTTCGAAGTCTGAGAATAGGGTTCCTTTTATAGGGTGAAGAGAAGGTTCGAGAGACTGGATCAAAACCAAGGGCCAGGATTAAGTCAAGTTAAATTGACTTTGATCGAAGGGTTCTAAGAACGCGGTGCTTAAACGATACCTGATTGGTTTAAAAGGTTGTACTGGGATTCACCAAAACAACATGCATATCGTCGATAACCAGTGATCCAAGGGTTAAAAACATACGCGTCTATAACTCAGTAAAGAAACACAGTCACAGTCAATCAGATGAAGACAGGTGTTGGACGATAACAGGATATGAAACGCGCGTCCTAAAGTAATTAAAACCATACCCTAAAGTTTACTCCGCTTTCGGATTCTACCCAAGGTAACATTAGGCCAATATACCCAACAAATAATATTTACAAATTGACCACAAAACTTTTAAATCAAGTTTTAATTAAGAAAACCTTATTTAAAAAAATATTTATAAAATCCCAAAAAATTATTAAAATTCAAAATTAGGGATTTAAACACACTTAATATATATACACACATTATTATGCATTATGATATGCAATAAATAAATTCTACTGTGTGTGAGTGTTGGCAATTTGTTCTTGATCACTACAAGATAGAGAGATGAAGTAGTAAACCAACTTCTGAGGTTCTTTGGTTTCTAGGGAGGACATAATTTTGTCACAATTTCCAAACTAGATGAGCACTTATACAATATAGACTCAAGTGAGTCAAAAGCATAAGGGCTTCAATCTCCCTCTTTGGAAATATGAGACAAAATCTCCTTTGAGTCATCTAGGATTCGTAGGGCAACAAAAAAATAAGAAAAACTTATTCCTATCAAAATTCTATCTACCCAATGCCTAGAAATCAAAAAATACATAACTCAACTAAGCACAATTGAATACCCTATTACAACTGTTGAGAGTAACTGTACAATAAGAACCTGCAATAAATCACTAAGATCAAGCTGTTTAGCATATGAAAGAATTGAATAGACTCAAATTTCTCCCCCATTTTGTCTCAAATGGACAAAGGAAAAAACTTGGATAAACAGCAAAGTTATTAGTCAGCATAAACCATACTAATAGATTTACGTAATGAAATGAATCTATTGTAATCTAGAGGTTTGGTAAACATATCTGCGAGTTGTAGATCAGTAGGAAGACAATTGATTTCTAATTCCTTAGATTCAACTAATTCGCGTATGAAATGATGTCTTATTTTAATATGCTTTGTTCGCGAGTGTTGAACATGGTTTTTAGAAATATTAATCGCGCTTTGATTATCACAATAGAAATGCAATTGATTTTCTTGAATACCATAATCACTTAGCATTTGTTTAAGCCACATTAATTGAGCACAACAGCTGCCAGCGGCTATGTATTCAGATTTAGCTGTCGAGAGTGATGTGCAGTTTTGTTTTTTACTACTCCATCCTACCAAGTTATTACCTATATAATAACATGCTCCTGATGTGCTTTTACTATCATCAGTACACCCAGCCCAGTCAGCATCAGTGTACCCAATTATAGTGCTTGGTGTGTCATTAGTGTACCAAAGTCCTAGATTTAGAGTGCCTTTTACATATTTAATGATACATTTAACAGCATTCAAGTGGCTCTCTTTAGGGTTACTTTGATATCGAGCACATACACACACATCATACATAATATCAGGACGCGAGGCAGTAAGGTATAGTAAGGTTCCTATCATACTACGATACAGAGTAGGATCTATAGATTTTCCATTTTCATCTTTAAAAAGTTTTAGCGTAGTACTCATGGGCGTTTTAGCATCTTTAGCACTCTCGAGGCCAAATTTCTTTACTATCTCTAAAGCGTACTTGGATTGCGATACAAATAATCCTTCTGAATTTTGTTTGACTTGGAGGCCTAAGAAGAATTGTAGCTCCCCCATAAGGGACATTTGAAATTCCTTATGCATAGTTTCAGAGAAGGATTTGACTTCTGAGGGAGAAGTTGATCCAAATATAATATCGTCAACATAAACTTGAGCAATAGTGATATGTTTGTCAAAATGTTTGACAAAAAGAGTTTGGTCATTTCCGCCTCTTTTGAAACCTTTATCTAAAAGAAAACTGGAAAGACGCTCATACCAAGCTCTAGGAGCTTGTTTAAGGCCATACAAAGCCTTTTTCAGACGAAATAGATGATTTGGATATTTAGGGTCAATGAACCCTTTAGGTTATTCTACATAGGTTTCTTCAGCCAGTAATCCATTAAGGAACGCAGATTTGACATCCATTTGGTACAGTGTAAAATGAATGTGGCAAGCTATAGCAAAAAGAAGATGAACAGATTCTAAACGAGTAACAGGAGCAAAGGTCTCGTTAAAATCAATTCCTTTTATTTGAGAGTATCCTTGAGCAACTAATCTAGCTTTATTTCTAATTATTATCCCATTTTCATCAGTCTTATTTTTGAAAATCCAACGTGTGCCAACAACCTTTTTGTGATCAGGACGTGGAACAAGATACTAAACATCATGAATGACAAATTGTAAAAGTTCTTCCTGCATAGAAGAAATCCAGTGAGAGTCATTAAATGCCTCATTTACATTCTTTGGTTCCACAAGGGAAACAAAACATGCATAATGTGCATAGTTTCTTAGTTGAGATCTTGTACGCACTGGCTCACTAGGGTTACCAACTACGTTATTTATGGGATGATCTTTAGAAACCCAGTTAGGTACTTCAGGTGTCTCAATAGGTAATGAATTATCCATTTCAGAGGAGTCATTTTCTAAAATATTTGTAGACTCTTCCTCAATAGTAAATTCACCAGTCTTGCTTTCTACAGTAGTGTTACTAACAATTACATTTATGGATTCCATCAAAGTTTTAGTGCGAAGATTATACACTCGATAAGCTCTACTGTTAGGCGAATATCCTAGAAATATGGCTTTATCTCCCCGGCCCTCAAATTTGGATAAGTGTTCCCTATCCTTGCATACCGCCAAAGGTTATAAGATATTTGAGATTAGGCTTTTTATTGTACCAAAGTTCGTAAGGGGTTTGTTTGGAATTCTTTCTAAGATAGACCCTATTTATAATGTGACACGCAGTACGAATAGATTCTACCCAAAAATATTTAGATAAATTCTTGGCATGTAACATAACACGTGCCATCTCTTGAAGGGTACGATTCTTTCTCTCCGCAATACCATTCTGTTGAGGGGTCTTAGGAGCACTGAACTCGTGTTTATAACCATTATAGTCACAGTATTCTATAATACCAGTGTCTTTGAATTCACCACCTCTATCACTACGAATTCTATTCACTTGAGTATCCTTTTCATTTTCAATCCTAAGAAAATTTTTTAGGAACGTTTGAAATGTTGCAGACTTTTGTTTTAAGAAGTCTACCCAGGTAAATCTAGTGAAGTCATCAACCATAACAAGGATGTAACTGTGTCCACAGAGACTAACAGTTTGGGAGGGACCCATTAGGTCCATATGGATGAGTTCTAATGGATTAGAGGTAAGAATATCTTTGACTTCCTTATGAGGTGCCTTAACAATTTTACCTTCCTGACAGGAACCACATATAAGATTGGGTATAAGTCTGATTTTAGGAACTACTCTAACTATTTCCTGAGAGGTCAGTCTACTAAGGTTATCGTAATTTATATGACCCATTCTGTTATGCCATCGATTCTGGCAACATTACAGATTTCAGAATTGTTCATGACAGTGTAGCAAATGCATTCACCCTTTTCATTTAAAATTTTTCAATTGTTCTTTGAAAAGGTAACAGTATGATCTGAGTCACAAAATTGCGATATGCTAAGTAGTTTTGCCTTAAGACCTTTAACTAGAAGAACATATTGAAGAATAGGAAGCCCATCTTCTTGGAGAGTTCCTTTGCCTATGATTTGAGATGAGACTCCATCACCAAAAATGACTTTACCACCAGCAAAGCTGGTTTTGTTTAAAAGTTTAGTTTCATCACCCGTCATATGCTTAGAACATCCAGAGTCTAAATACCAACCAGATGATGTGTGTTCAGCTTTTAAAGCAGTAATAACAACATTACACTTCATCTGAGGTAATAGATCATCTTTTCTAACCCAAATTGCCTTAGTTTTCATCTTGCGCTTATTAGCTCTCAATTGATAAAATTTGCGAGCTTTGGATTTTTGTTGAAAAATGTTTTGCGCATGATTTTGAATTTTGTGAAAGACTTGAGCATTTGGTTTAGGAAAGTGCTTAGGACTCCTTCTAGGAAATGTTCTTTTAGGTTTGGTCTTTCTCTTTCTATAATTAGATTTTCTATCTGGCTGTCTAGGAAGTATATAATTGTTGCGGTTCCTCCTAGAATAGTTAAAGTTCTGATAGATATGAGGATTATAGACAGGTTTAACTAGTCTCCTAGCATAGCAACTATCAAAAGAGTGACCATATATGTCGCAGTAGGAGCAATAAAGATTGCTCATAATTGAGGTTTCCTTAGGAAAGTCTCTAAACAAAGGTTTTGAAGAGTTTTGAGGCTGAACTCTATTCCTAGGTGTGACAGTCTTGAATACAGACTCACTCTTCCTAATAGAATGGCAGACGTATTTAGCCTTAGGTGAACTTTCATGTTTAGAGCAACTTGATTCCCCAATGTTAAAATTTTGATGTTTTGAATCAAACTCAGTTTTTAGAGAATGAAAGTCTCGGCATGTTTCAATAGGTCTTTTGCCTCCTGACACAAACTTAATAGGTTCAAGAGATTTTGTTTGTGTTTTCAAATTGGGACAAAACCCTATTCCAGTTCGATCATCAGAATTAGTTTTTGATTCAGCAACAAATTCATCAAAACATTTTGAATTATTTTCAAATTTTGTAAATTTTTTGAAAACAGTTGCTGTCTTTTCTTTAGTTTGCTCCAATTCTAACAATGTCCCTTTGTATTTTTTCTCCAGAGTTTCATTTGTTTCTTTTAAATTTCTGAGTTTTTCATCAAACATTTTGATTTCTCTTTTATGAGTCAAACATTGGGTAGTATACTCTTCAGCATTTAGTTTGACCATTAGGCTTAGATCTTCCAACTTTTTGGTAAGTTCTTTCACAATTTTTTCTGGTCTAGCGCTTTTTTTGAGAGTTTTAGCATAAAGTGTGTGAATGTCAGGGCGGTCTTAATTGTCCGAGTCACTAAGTGTGGTGTGTGGAGTGACCCCTAAAGATTCATTTTTTAAACTCACACACCCATTGACATCGTCATTATCGCTATCCCTTTAACTCACACACCCCGAGGGAGAACATGCAATATTCTCAGTAATCAAATCATCTAAACCAATACAAACATGATTCTCAATAGCAGGAGTAGAGTTACTAGAAGCATTATCATACACAGGCATAAGCACATCATCATTATATATGATCTTGGCAAAGAAGGACATGCGAGGGTAAAAAAATCAGATGACTCAGGTTCCTCCTTTTCAGAGTCACTTGAATCATCCCATGTTTTGCAAATGTTAGCTCTAGTGTGTTTGTTTTGAGTGTTCAAGTTAACTCTACAGTCTTGTGCAATGTGCCCCAGTTTACCACATCTATAGCATTCAGTCTTCTTAAGGTCTCTATTAGGTCTAACATGAGAGTCCTTGTGATTTTTGTCATGGTTTTTCTCATGAGGTCTGTGATTAGAGGAAGTTGGATAATTTGAATTGCCTTGTTTATTTGCCACTTTGTTTCTAAACTTAATGATTTTCTTAAACTGTTTTGTAATTAAGGTAATCTGATTGTCCAAACTCTCTATATTGCATTCCTCATCAGAATCATAAGTGGGGAACATAAGCTCAGGCTTAGTTAACTTAGAAGAGAAGCTCAGATTGGAACTAGTTTGTTTTCTATGGGTTTGTGTCAATTGTTTCTTAAATTCTAGTTCCATTTCCACAGTTCTTAGTTTACTACTGAGTAATTCAGGAGTGAGATTTTGATCACATATTTCCTCAATAGCATATCTTTTGTTATCAAATTTCTGTGGTAATGATCTTAGAATTTTAGATACAATTTCATGTCTGTCATAAGTCACCCCATTAGCATGCAGTTTGGTCACAATATCAGTCAGGTTCATATAGAAGTCATCAAATGACTCAGTCTCAGACATAATTAAGGAGTTATACTGCTGAATAAGCATTTGAGTTTTAGCAGCCTTAACTCTAGTGTCTCCTTCATGAGCAGTAACCAAGGTGTCCCAAGCTTCCTTAGAAGTGGTACAGGATGAGATTCTTTTGAACTCATGTTCATTTATGGACATAAATATGGCATTCTTTCCTTTGTTATTATTTCGAGAAACTTGTTTCTCTTCTTGAGTGAACTCACTTAGAGCTTTCTTAACCCTCTCATTACTTCCTTCGGTGGCTGGTTTAGTAGGAAAATTGTAACCATTTTCAACAATATCCCAGACATCATCTCCCAGAGTTCCTTGAATGAAAGCAATCACCCTTACTTTCCAGTAAGCAAAATTGGTTCCATCAAAGATTGGAGGTTTGGTCAAGTTACCAAATCTTTCATTTTTCTCGTCCATATTTGATTTTCAGAAAACAATTTCAGTAACACAGGATCTCTTTTGAAAGAAGTTTATCAAGCTCTGATACCAATTGAAAAATATGTTACTCAGGCCGTTTATAAAAATAAACTATTTAAGTAACTCCGATCTGTTTTTTTAGGAAACTCTTTTCGTAAAAACCAAACTTATTTGAACACAAGATGTGTTTAACAAATCAGTATGTACGAGATCTATTCAAGATTTGAATAACAGGTTTATAAAGAAGTTTAAAAAATTTAAACTCAGCACAACCAAGAATGAGATGAGGAGATGTAGAAAGATTATGTTCACGGTGTTTTTTACGTGGTAAAACCTC
Organism: Sambucus nigra; assembly: GCA_949130495.1. NCBI lineage: Eukaryota > Viridiplantae > Streptophyta > Magnoliopsida > Dipsacales > Adoxaceae > Sambucus > Sambucus nigra. Next base: position 56,973,289 of record OX422214.1, read on the forward strand.
ACCAATTGAGGAAACATCCACGACTCCCTCTACGGAGTAAAATGAAAAATCCACTAAAAACAAATATATGAGTTACAAACTATATAACTAACATGCAAACAACTCAGACCTATATAAGTTTAGGAATGTACCCTCTGGTGTCCTTATAACTTCTCTGCAGTTCTGATTGTAGATGTAGTTCTCCCAGTTTGTTAACTTCTGATTTGTTCCAGCACTTTACGTCGACTCTTTGTTCACAAGATCTTATTACCAACACTTTTCGTGTTGTAGGGTGAAAGTGTTTGTGGAGGTGCTCTTTAACACAAGCATGCACACACACACACACTTATTAAGTACAAACAGTCCTAACAAATTACAGTAACACTATATGCTGTGATCTTTTTTTTTTCTTTCTTCTTACAAAACTTTGAACCTTATTTGACCTTTAAATCAGTCCCAGAATCCACGGATACCTTGCTAGGAAGACAGACAAGGTCTTAATCAATCTCAGAATTTAGAAAAGTTTTTAGAGATTGAAAACCTCCAAGTGTGATTCCAACTAGGTCAAAGGTTTAGTTTTACAAGAACTATAAACAAAAAGCATTTATTGTTGATTTCAAAGTCAGCAAACGTTTTATAGAAAATAATCAACAATATATTTCTCAAGATGAGAAATAAAGAATGAAACTAAGTGTAATGTAACATGAATAACTCAGATCTGAAATTTCTATGAAATCAGAAAGTAGATCTAAGAAAAAGTTTAAGTTGAAAACAAGATCTAACGAACAAGAGGTTACAGCAGCAATTACAAACTCAACTCAAACTCTCAATCACTCAAGAACACTCAGGTTAGTGTTTTGGATATGGAGTTTTGAAGAAGTGTTTGAGTTTGGATGGAAGAGGCTTTGACGAACAGGGTTAGGGTTTCTAACTCTCTCTCTTCTCTCTGTTTTCTCTCTTCTCTCTCTATTTCTCAGAAGAAATGAAAATGGCAAAAGTCTTCGAAGTCTGAGAATAGGGTTCCTTTTATAGGGTGAAGAGAAGGTTTGAGAGACTGGATCAAAACCAAGGACCAGGATTAAGTCAAGTTAAATTGACTTTGATCGAAGGGTTCTAAGAACGCGGTGCTTAAATGATACCTGATTGGTTTAAAGAGTTGTACTGGGATTCACCAAGACAACATGCAGATCGTCGATAACCAGTGATCCAAGGGTTAAAAACATATGCGTCTATAACTCAGTAAAGAAACACAGTCACAGTCAATCAAATGAAGACAGGTGTTGGACGATAACAGGATATGAAACGCGCGTCCTAAAGTAATTAAAACCATACCCTAAAGTTTACTCCGCTTTCGGATTCTACCCAAGGTAACATTAGGCCAATATACCCAACAAATAATATTTACAAATTGACCACAAAACTTTTAAATCAAGTTTTAATTAAGAAAACCATATTTAAAAAAATGTTTATAAAATCCCAAAAAATTATTAAAATTCAAAATTAGGGATTTAAACACACTCAATATATATACACACATTATTATGCAGTATGATATGCAATAAAGAAATTCTACTGTGTGTGAGTGTTGGCAATTTGTTCTTGATCACTACAAGATAGAGAGATGAAGTTGCAAACCAACTTCTGAGGTTCTTTGGTTTCTACGGAGGACATAATTTTGTCACAATTTCCAAACTAGATGAGTAGTTATATAATATAGACTCAAGTGAGTCAAAAGCATAAGGGCTTCAAAAAGAACCCACTAAGCCATTATCAACATTTGGTAAGTTAGAGGGCTACGGGAGTTAGAGGGAAAGTCTTTAGAAGTTCCCAAAGGAAAACCTCCAACCACCATCACCATCTTGGAGAAAAATCTGTAGAGAGGAAGAGGAGAATCAACTTTCAGTCTTTTAACATCGAGTCAGAACATAAGGCAAGTGGTTTAATTACGTTAATTTCAAGCGAATATTTCTTCCATGCTTAGAATTGAAATAATTGCATTATATTGGGTGTTTGATGAAAACCCATGAAATTGAAGATAGAATTCATAATATGATATAGGGATTGCATGTAGAATGTTATTGGATGAATGTCATATACAAAATACCACTTTTGATGATGTAAAAATGGATTTATAAGGAGAAATTGTAGAGTTTAAATTTCTGGGTTCATATTCATAGGGTTTGGGGTAAAATTTGGGGATTTATGATAATTATATGTTGTTTAGGAAGATTTGACCCCCAAAAATATGTTAAGAAACGACCTAAAAGGGTGTAGTGAAGTTTAAGAACATTAAAATACCATTGGGATGATCTTAGGATGAGTTTAGAGAAGAGAAAAATTGAGAAAAACGAAGTAGAAAATTTCTGGGTTTAAACTGCCATCTGGTTAGAAGACCTGCCCAGGTCGTTCGAACGACCTCGTTCGAACGACCTCGTTCGAACGAGCTTCTAACGAGATGACAATATCCCTTCTAACGAGTTAGTATTTCATTCGAAGCACTTCGTTCGAACGAGACTTCTAACGAGTTGACAGAATGGCCTTTTTGGCCTGATTTCATTTCAAACGTTCTGTAAACTTATTTAATTAGAGTATTAACCTTTCCGTATTGATTAGTGGGTATAATTGTGAGAATTGGGGTACGTTTAGGATTAGAACTTAGAACCTTATAATAAAATCGGATGACAATTGAGGAGTAGGAAACGAATACCTAATTACGACGTGAGAAGGGTTGATAACGTTATTATACAAATCGGGGGCTCGTAATCGTATAACATTAAATGACGGTATAAGAACGAGATGTATACCTATATTAATAATACGAGATATCTAAGATGTGCGAGTGCTTAGTATATGTGGCTTTATGTGTATAACATACCTACCATACTTGCTATCATGGGAGGTTTGCGTTCGATTAGGGCCATCTAATCTTTGTGTGCCTACGGGGGGATTTAGATTGGTACCTTGAGGTCATAGGTCAGAGAAGGACTTATTGAGAAGTTAAAAAGTCTGCTGATCATGGGAGCGTAGGTATGTGCGTGACCCATGTGATGTGAACTATGTTCGCCTCCATTTTGTGTGATTATTGTTATCTGAAAACGATTCCTAAGATATTCGGAATGCGTGGTCCTTATGTACGTGATGTACTGGGATTGGATAGCAGAGTATGTGTGCACCGCAGCTTAGTCTTAGGGTGCTAATAATGTATATTTATGATGAGAATAATATACTGTTAATTGAAAGGAACTGTCATGCTTAACTGTGTGTAATAATAACAATGTTCTGTATGGATAAAAGGGATGATCTCTAGTAAATTGTATTGCTAATAATTGGGAATTCGAGAATTAATGTAAATCTCTCTATTTAATTGATGATGTTGGAATTAAAGGGTGAACCGTATAGAAATGTCAGAATTCATTTTGGGACTAGTTAGATATGAGAATCACTAGAATGGATATGGGTACGTTAGGAGTGCACAAATAGTCGAGAGGTGAGTATTTCATGTGAGAGCACGTCCTAACATGTATTTTGCATTCATTGTTTTAATGTCATTAAATCACTTGCTATATTTTAAATTATTTTCCACAATCGGGCTCTGGCCCGTTTGCTTTCAAATATATTTTCTTATAAAAACCTTTAGGTGCCCAGCCATAAGGACACCAAGCATAGGAGTTCCATTCAGGTGACGTTCTGTAGCTGCTGTGGAAGTTACAGGATCTTGTCAGTAAACGCCTCCATTCTCGATCTTGACTCTATTAGTAGATTTCCTCATCAGTTGGGCATGTCGCCCCATTTCTTATAGAAACGTTTTATCTATTCAGATTATTTCAGATTTCGGGTTGTAATAAAATTATGATTCAAACTTAGTATTCGTTATTCCTGTATTTGGTTTATTGTGAGGAGTATTCTTACAGACTCTTTATTTATTGTATGGTTATAATATTGTCATTCCATTGTGATAGTTATGTTATCATTTCTTATCTACTTGCATGTTAATCGGATTTAATTAAAATTGACAACTCACTTTTTTAAATATTAGGTGGCTAGTAATTGTTAAAACGTTTTTCGACAGTGATGCTATTAACTGAACCAACTTGGCATTTTGTATTAATTTAATAAAGGAGTAGCTACTCAGTATTTAATTAGTTGGGGTGTCACAGGTGGTATCATAGCATCAGGTTCTAGTGTCCTTAGGATCTGTATGACTTATTATGTTTCCGCTGAGCTTTCTTTGATGTAGAGCCCTATATTACAAGACTGTTGTTTTCTTTTGTGTATGTTTCGCTCTTCAGCTATTTTGAGATAATAACTGCGAACTTATAAGACTTTACTCTCATTTCAAATGCCTCCAAGATGTGCACAGCGAGTTCCTAGGGATGCACAGCCAGAGCCACAGTCTGCACCAGTTCAGGGCACTATGAATGCCGCTGAGGTTGCAGCTATTGTAGCCCAAGCGGTAAATGCCGCCCTAGCCGTTGTACAGCAGGTACCACCCCAGGTGCCGGTAGTCGCACCAGTTTAGGCTTATGCATTCCTGTCTTCTTGGGAACGCGTTCGTGATGCTTTTTAGAAAGCACACCCTCCGGAGTTTGCAGGTAGCTCCGATGTTGTGGTATCCAGTCAGTGGAGGAAGGACATTCAGAGGCACTTAAGGATGTACGAGTGCACAGATGTTCAGAAGAAGATACTGGCTACTTTCAAGCTAGTAGGATTTGCATTGCAGTGGTGGGAGTCCATTACCACCGCAGAGGAGATGGATACCCTTTCTATTCAAGAGTTCTGGGTGCGGTTCGACCGCAAATATTTTCCGTCAGCTGTTCACACTGAAATGAGGAGGAAATTGATGAACCTCAAGCAGGAGGGGAGGACCGTGGACGAGTATGAGGCCAAATTCACTAATCTCTTGAACATTATTCCCGATGAGATTCCGACTGAGGAGAAGAAGATTCAGAAGTTTATGGATGGATTGACTTTGAGGATCTGTCAGCACTTGTTGGGTAATCTCTCGTTGGCCACTTATTCTGATGTGGTTAACGCGACACTACTTCACTGCCAGTATCACCGTTTTCACATGACTGAGAGTAAGAGATCAGTAGAGTCCAGCCATCAGGGCAGGATCGGGGGAAATGGTGCCAGCGGGGCACAATCTGCTCAGGGACAGCACAGGCAGGGTGACTAGGGTTTCCAACAGGGGGATCATAAGAGATTCAGATCTGGGGGTTTCAGAAGTGGACAGGGAGGTTTCAAGCATAGCCATCAGGGTCAGAACGGCCATCAGGGCCAGCAGGGTCAGAATGGTCAACAACAACAGTTTCAGTAGGGCCAGCATGGCTAAGGTAGGAATGGTAATGGCCATCAGGGCCGTGGACAGCAGGGACAGCGAGGGGGAAACTTCTCGGGGAAGTGCTTCATTTATGGAAAGACTGGCCACAAACGCTAGGATTGTCCTGATAGGGGCAGGGCCCCACAGCAGTAGTAGCAGGGTGCTCGACATGAGCCACAGAGGCTTATGTTTCCCGCCGCCCTCCCAGCACCGCCACAGATGGCAGCATTACCACCCATTCCAGCAGTCCCAGTCCAGCAGGGACAACTTCAGTATGGGAGAGTGTATAATCTCCATCATGCCGCAGTCCCACAGGATCCATCTGCTATTGAGGGTATGTTTTCTATTCAGGGGACTTTGGGGTGTATTTTATTTGATACGGGGGCCACACATTGTTTTATTGCCACGAGATTTGCACGCACTATTGGGTAGTTAGACACCGCAGATAGCACGGTTACTTGTGTATATTCACCGCTGAGTAAAGGTTTCATGATATCACTTATTTGTATAGGTGTGGGTATAGAGATCGGGAGATTTACTTTACCCGCTAATATATTAGTATTAGATATGACAGAGTATGATGCCATTGTTGGTATGGATTGGCTAGTTGCATACTAAGCCATGATTGACTGTTTTAGTAGGAGTATTATCTTTGCCATTCCTGGTCAAGAAATGTTTTTAGTGGCAATGCCTCGCCCTGAGGGAGGATCGTCCACTCATTTGTACTATATAGAAGAGGATACCTCTAAGGAAGTGGTGCTACCACTCGATTCGATTCCAGTCGTGAGGGAGTTTGCTGATCTATTTCAGGATATACCTAGATTACCGCCTAGTAGAGAGATAGATTTTGTAATCGATTTGACGCCGGGCACTCGGCCAATTGCCCGCGCACCTTACCGTATGGCTCCAGCAGAGATGAGAGAGCTACGGGATCAGATAGAGTAGTTGTTAGGTCAGGGGTTTATTAGAAGGAGTACTTCGCCGTGGGGTGCCCCTGTGTTGTTCGTAAAGAAGAGGGATGGATCGTTGAGGTTGTGTGTAGATTATCGGGAGTTGAATAAAGTCACGATACGGAATAAGTATCCGTTGCCCCGAATCGATGACTTATTCGACCGGTTGAGAGGAGCTTGCTTCTTCTCAAAGATTGATTTACGATCGGGTTACCATCAGTTGCATATCAGGGAACAGGACGCCTCAAAGACGGCTTTCTTGACTAGGTATGGTTCCTACGAGTTTCGGGTTATGCCTTTTGGCTTGACCAACGCTCCAGCCGTGTTTATGGACTTGATGAATAGGGTGTTCAGAGAGTTCCTAGACTAGTTCATCATCGTCTTTATTGATGACATTCTGGTTTACTCCCAGACTGAAGAGGAGCATGCCGAGCATTTGAGGCATGTTTTGCAGACGCTACGTCAGAACGAGCTTTATGCAAAATATGAGAAGTGTGAGTTTTGGTTGAAGGAGGTTCAGTTTTTGGGGCATATCATTTCAGACCGGGGGATATCTGTAGATTCGAGGAAAGTATCCACGGTGAGGGAGTGGGGACAGCCCACGACACCGACTGAGATCCGTAGTTTCTTGGGCCTAGCAGGATACTACAGGAGGTTTATTAGGGGTTTCTCAAAGATAGCGGGTCCTTTGACACGTCTAACTCGCAAGGGTGTGCCATTCATCTGGAGCGATGCCTGTCAGTTGGCATTCGACGAGTTGAAGGACAAGTTGACCTCAACACCTGTGTTAGCATTGCTCAGACCGGGAGTTGAGTATTTAGTTTACACCGATGCGTCCTTACAAGGACTCGGAGGCGTGCTGCAGCAGGAAAGTCAGGCCATAGATTATGCTTCCCATAAGCTTAAGCCTCACGAGAGGAATTACCCCACCCATGACTTGGAGTTAGCGGTAGTCGTTTTTTCTCTTTGGATTTGGATACACTATCTACTGGGGGAGAAATTTTGGTTGTTCACAGACCATAAGTCTTTACAATACCTCTTCACGCAGAAGGAACTGAATATGTGTCAACGACGGTGGCTTGAGTTTGTGAAGGATTATCAGTTTGATATCCAATATCACCCGGGGAAGGCTAGCGTGGTAGCAGACGCGTTGAGCCGTAGGCCAGTAGATGAGGTGGCCGAGGTGTGGAAAGCTAAGTGGAAGGAGTTGGGACACCAGGATGCAATGGCCCGATCGTTCATGTCTGTGATGACTGTTACACCGCAGATTTTTATGAGAGTGATAAAGTCCCAAGAAAAAGACTCGTTCTGTCAGGAGCAGATAGTTCGATTACTAGCAGAGGGAGCCGAATCCTATACCGTTAGTTCAGACGAGGGATTACGCTTCAATGGGAGACTGGTTGTTCCGAAAGAGGAAGGCTTGCGACAAAGGTTATGGCAGAGTCGCACAACTCACGATTCGCGGTACACCCTGGTGGGGATAAGATGTACCAAGACATGAGACGCCAGTATTGGTGGATCGGGATGAAGAGGGATATCGCTGTGTATGTTTATAAATGCGCCACTTGTCAACTAGTAAAGGTGGATCATCAAAAACCGGCAGGACTTCTACAGCCATTAGAGGTTCCGACGTGGATATGGGAGAGCATATCCATGGACTTTATCACGGGGTTACCTATGTCACAGAGGGGTCACGACTCCATTTGGGTAATTGTGGATAGGTTGACCAAAGTTGCTCATTTTTTACCCGTGAGGACAGACTACACTACGAGACAGTATGCCCAGATTTTCATTGCGGAAATAGTGAAACTTCACGGCGTGCCACTAAATATCGTGTCTGACCGAGACAAGATATTTGTTTCACGATTTTGGGAGAGTTTCCAGGAGGCCATGGGTACGGAGTAGCGGTTGAGTACGGATTATCATCCGCAGATTGATGGGCAAACCGAGCGGACAAATCAGATGTTGGAGGACATATTGCGTATGTGCATCCTAGACTTTGGAGGTGGATGGGAGCAGTACCTTCCACTGGTGGAGTTTGCTTATAATAACTCCTACCAGTTCACCATTAGCATGGCTCCATTTGAGGCGTTGTACGGTAGACCTTGTCGTTCCCTAGCATGTTGGTTAGAGGTGGGGGATAACAAACTCCTTGGGCCGGAAGTGATTCAGGACACGTTGGCAAGGATAGAATTGATACGGAGTCGCATTCGGGTAGCTCAGGATCGGCAAAAGAGCTATGCTGATGCGAAGAGGTTCTTCAGAGAATTCAAAGTGGGGGACCAGGTGTTACTCAGAGTATCTCCTATGAAGGGGATTATGCGTTTTGGGAAGAAGGGGAAACTGGCGCCAAGATATGTGGGGCCATTTCCTATCATCGAGCAGATTGGGCCAGTTGCGTATAGACTTGGGTTACCGGAGCACTTGCATAGAATTCATGATGTGTTCCATATTTCCTCGCTAAGGAAATATCCGAGGGATGATTTGGCCCATACTCACATTGCTTTGGAGGACATCGATCTTCAACCCGATAGTTCCTACGAGGAGGGACCAATCGCTATTCTGGACCTAAGCGAGCGAAAACTGAGGTAGAAGATAGTACCATTAGTACGTGTTCAGTGGCAGCATCATAATACCGAGGAGTCCACATGGGAGCGCAAGGATGGAATGCGCGAGCGTTATCCAGAGTTGTTTCTACCAGGTACTTTTTAGTTCTGAATTTCGGGATGAAATTCTGTTATTAGGGGGGAAGTATGTAATACCCCGTAATTTTATTGTTATTTATTTAAGGGATTAATTAAACTAAAGGAGAATTAATTGGAAATTAATTCGGGTATAAATACTAACGAGATGTGAGTTGGTATTTGATTATGATGTTAAAATTTATTATTTCTGAGTATGAATGGTAATACATGAGTATTATTGATATTTAAATTGTCACGAGGTAGATATACGGCAATTCGGAAAAATTTAATTGGGACGCGCGTTTCAGTCGCGTCAGGAACGTAATTAATTGAATTAAGAAGTGAATTTTTTTATCAACCGAATGATCATTTTGAGTGCGCCAACGTGTCCGGAAGGGTCAAAATAGTCAAAAAACACTAGCCGGAGGTTTAGTTTGGGTCCTGGGGCATTTTTAGGCCACACCGGCAACCCAAAAGGGTAGTTTGGTAATTTTTAAAATATGGGAATTTAAACCCACGAATTTTAGAAGTTATTTTTATATTAGAAAAGAACCCACTAAGCCATTATCAACATTTGGTAAGTTAGAGGGCTACGGGAGTTAGAGGGAAAGTTTTAAAAAGTTCCAAAAGGAAAACCTCCAACCACCATCACCATCTTGGAGAAAAATCTGTAGAGAGGAAGAGGAGAATCAACTTTCAATCTTTCAACATCGAGTCAGAACATAAGGCAAGTGGTTTAATTACGTTAATTTCAAGCGAATGTTTCTTCCATGCTTAGAATTGAAATAATTGCATTATATTGGGTGTTTGATGAAAACCCATGAAATTGAAGATAGAATTCATAATATGATATAGGGATTGCATGTAGAATGTTATTGGATGAATGTCATATAAAAAATACAACTTTTGATGATGTAAAAATGGATTTATAAGGAGAAATTGTAGACATTAAATTTCTGGGTTCATATTCATAGGGTTTGGAGTAAAATTTGGGGATTTATGATAATTATATGTTGTTTAGGAAGATTTGACCCCCAAAAATATGTTAAGAAACGACCTAAGAGGGTGTAGTGAAGTTTAAGAACATTAAAATACCATTGGGATGATCTTAGGATGAGTTTAGAGAAGAGAAAAATTGAGAAAAGCGAAGTAGAAAATTTCTAGGTTCAAACTGCCATCTGGTTAGAAGACCTGCCCAGGTCGTTCGAACGACCTCGTTCGAACGAGCTTCTAACGAGATGACAGTATCCCTTCTAACGAGTTAGTATTTCATTCAAAGCCCTTCGTTCAAACGAACTCGTTCAAACGAGACTTCTAACGAGTTGACAGAATGGCCTTTTTGGCCTGATTTCATTTCAAACGTTCTGTAAACTTATTTAATTGGAGTATTAACCTTTCCGTATTGATTAGTGGGTATAATTGTGAGAATTGGGGTACGTTGAGGAGCAGAACTTAGAACCTTATAATAAAATCGGATGACAATTGAGAAGTAGGAAACGAATACCTAATTACGACGTGAGAAGGGTTGATAACGTTATTATACAAATCGGGGGCTCGTAATCGTATAACATTAAATGACGGTATAAGAACGAGATGTATACATATATTAATAATACGAGATATCTAAGATGTGCGAGTGCTTAGTATATGTGGCTTTATGTGTATAACATACCTACCATACTTGCTATCATGGGAGGTTTGCGTTCGATTAGGGCCATCTAATCTTTGTGTGCCTACGGGGGGATTTAGATTGGTACCTTGAGGTCATAGGTCAGAGAAGGACTTATTGAGAAGTTAAAAAGTCTGTTGATCATGGGAGCGTAGGTATGTGCGTGACCCATGTGATGTGAACTATGTTCGCCTCCATTTTGTGTGATTATTGTTATCTGAAAACGATTCCTGAGATATTCGGAATGCGTGGTCCTTATGTACGTGATGTACTGGGATTGGATAGCAGATTATGTGTGCACCGTAGCTTAGTCTTAGGGTGCTAATAATGTATATTTATGATGAGAATAATATACTGTTAATTGAAAGGAATTGCCATGTTTAACTGTGTGTAATAATAACAACGTTCTGTATGGATAAAAGGGATGATCTCTAGTAAATTGTATTGCTAATAATTGGGAATCCGAGAATTAATGTAAAGCTCTCTATTTAATTGATGATGTTGGAATTAAAGCGTGAACCGTATAGAAATGTCAGAATTCATTTTGGGACTAGTTAGATATGAGAATCACTAGAATGGATATGGGTACGTTAGGAGTGCACAAATAGTCGAGAGGTGAGTATTTCATGTGAGAGCACGTCCTAACATGTATTTTGCATTCATTGTTTTAATGTCATTAAATCACTTGCTATATTTTAAATTATTTTCCACAATCGGGCTCTGACCCGTTTGCTTTCAAATATATTTTCTTATAAAAACCTTTAGGTGCCCAGCCATAAGGACACCAAGCATAGGAGTTCCATTCAGGTGACGTTCTGTAGCTGCTGTGGAAGTTACAGGATCTTGTCAGTAAACGCCTCCATTCTCGATCTTGACTCTATTAGTAGATTTCCTCATCAGTTGGGCATGTCGCCCCATTTCTTATAGAAACGTTTTATCTATTCAGATTATTTCAGATTTTGGGTTGTAATAAAATTATGATTCAAACTTAGTATTCGTTATTCCTGTATTTGGTTTGTTGTGAGGAGTATTCTTACAGACTCTTTATTTATTGTATGGTTATAATATTGTCATTCCATTGTGATAGTTATGTTAGCATTTCTTATCTACTTGCATGTTAATCGGATTTAATTAAAATTAACAACTCACTTTTTTAAATATTAGGTGGCTAGTAATTGTTAAAACGTTTTTCGACAGTGATGCTATTAACTGAACCAACTTGGCATTTTGTATTAATTTAATAAAGGAGTAGCTACCCGGTATTTAATTAGTTGGGGTGTCACGCCCTTTTTCTTCGGTAGAGGACCACAGATCAATCATCCACATGAAAAAGGGCCAAATTGATGTGATCGATATCAATGCAGCTCCAGGCCTTTCGTGAATCAAGACGTATGTCTAGCACTTATCGCATTCCCTCGCATAACTTGTATAGTCTTCTTTCATACTGGGCCAGCAGTACCCTTAGGTGGCTATTCATTTCACCAACGATCTATTTACTAAATGGACCCACATGAGTCTTCATGCACTTATATTATCAAGTCATGAACCTCAGCAGGATGGATACATCACATCAGTGACACGATAAATGCTTTTCAGAACATGATTCCTCCTTCTAATACGTACCTTGCCACCTTGTATTAGAGTCTCTTGCCTACTTTGGATTTATCAAAACTATTCCAATTTCCAAATATTCTCAGATGGGATCCATCTAGGATGGTCTTATGTCTAACTCCATAAACAAAACACATTATTCGTATGTATTATGACGCATCGAGGCTTTCACTAGTATTGTTCTTCTCAGTTTAGTTTTAATGGATGACGCTAAGTAAGTAGGTGCATTTGACCATATGTTTTCATCTCTTGGTATTCTGACCATTTATAAAATCGATTACTTTGACAATAATGCTTTCACCTTTGCCAAGTACTTCATTATTGACTCTTCTCTTTCCTCGTACACTCCAAGGACTTGGTTCACGATGAGCTGAGAGTCACTGTGCACAGATAGCTGCTAGGTGTCCAGTGATGATGCCCATCCCATGCCTACTATGATAGCTTAATAATCTACCTCATTGTTTGAGGCATCAAAGTGGAACTTGATGGCATACTCCACATCAGCCCCATTATGTGATGTGATTATCAAGCATGTTCCTCTCCCTTTGGAATATAATGAGCCATCCATAAACTACAACCAAACAAGGGGTTCTTCTTCAAAGTTACTTTCAACTAGGCATCCATTCTTGAATAATTTTTTAGCTTCTCGAGATCATGAGTCCTTTCCTCCCACCGAGTCAATAAATCTAATCTATTAACGATTTAGTACCCTGGATGTATTGATTTATCTTCCAAAGAACATTTATCGGTTGACTTCGTAGCCCAACTCTCTTTTGTAGAAGTCTACTCTATTAGTTTTGCTACTGATCTCTCTTTCGTAGAAATGTGCTTGATAGTATTCTCTTCATAAGTAAACTCAACTATAGAATTGGACACTAAATGGCCTTTGATTGCTATTCTAGGTTCATACTGTATGCTATGCTCTCCTAGTTCTAATGTCAAAACCACCCGTCTGCCAAATTTCTCAGGTTTATGAATAGCTTGTTATAGAGGAAGGTATGTATAAATAACAATAATATGTGCTTAAAAGTACGACTTCATTCTGTGGGAAGCTTCAATCAAAGCCAAGGCTAACTTCTCTAGCCTAGGGTATCGAAGTTTTACTCCACAGTATGCCTTAATAGTGTAGTAACCATGCCTTTACTCTCTTTCTTCTTATCAGACTTATGCCGAACTGACTACCGATTCTGACATCGCTAAGTATAAAAATAGCTTCTCACCTAGGACTGGTCAAGATAATAAAGGTGCATATCCCAAATACTTTTTAAATTTTAGGAAGGCTGCCTCACACTCGTCATTCTCAAAGGTATTTCTTAGCACCTTAAAGAATGGAAGATATATGTGAGTGGCTCTTGACACGAATCTGTTTAGTGCTTCTATATGTCCTGTCAACTTTTGAATCTCCTTTTACTTTTGGGAGTGTACAAATTAATCAATGCTTGGATCTTGTCCAGATTAGCCTCTATACCCCTTTGGTTAACTATGAAGGCCAATAACTTCCCCTCCTTGACCACGAAGACACATTTTATGGGGTTGAGATTCAATTGGTGATTTTCCAATTGGTCAAAATTCCTTCACGTAGACTTCCATGGTTTTGTGAATTTGATATTAAAAAACTTTGTTCACTAGCCTTTGATATGTTGCTCCTATAGTTTTAGCCCCCAAAGCATAATGTTATAGAAATAAGCGCCTTATCTAGTGACAAATAAGGTTTTCTCCCTATCTTCCAGCTTCATATTTATCTGGTTGTACCCCGAATAGGCGTCTACATAACTAAGCAGATCTTGTCCTACAGTAGCATTGACCAAATGGTCAGCCTTGGAAAAGGATAATGATCCTTAGGGCAAGCCTTGTTGAGATTCATGAAATTGATGCAAATGCACTAGTTGTCATTCTTCTTCTTGACCATAACAACATTTGAAAGGCATTATGGGTACTTGAAGTCTTCAATGAAATCTTCCTTTTGCAATTTATTCACCTCTTCCTAGATTGTTATATTCTTCTTATAATTGAATACATGGCATTTTTTTTTTACTTTCTTGGCATCCTTTACTATGTTAATCTCATGATAAAGGAATTATTGACCTCTTCTAGGCATGTCCTCATGGCTCCAGGTGAATACGTTTTTCCTCTTCCTAAAGAATTCTTCCAAGTCTTTCTTAAGAGATGGGTCCAGTAATGATCCGATCTGGGATATCCTCTCCGGATGCTCATCGTCCAATAACATGGGCTATCTCCTTAACTACTTGATCCTTGATCAACTTATCTTTGCCTCGATAATCCAACGTCTCAATTTAATAAGTAGCGGTTAATTTCTTTTTCTCTTCCTTCTCTATAGAAGTATAATAGCATTCACGAGACTTTACTTGATTTTCTTTCACTACACCAACCCCATAGCTTGTAGGAAATTTTATACATTGGTGGAATGGGCATTCTCATCTAGGAAAAAAAGGAATCATCTCCATTCGACAAGTCTGCTATATTCCTACCATAACTTCCAGCATAATTTTTCATAAGAGGGACCGTGGTGACTTTTCCTAGTCCCAGATCGACTTCGAAGCACCTGGGGGGTCACCAACCCATTTCATTGCTTGGCACACACACATGCAGAGCTCTCATGACGCTGCTCTTGCCAAGGTTGGCCTTCATCGTGCATACTGGTTTGGGGAGTTTACACTCTCGAAGCACAATGCGGCGTTACAAGTGCTGGTTTCCCAATGGAACACCACAACCCACACCTTTTTTGCTGCGTGGGGGGGAGTTCACCGTTACACTGGAGGACGTCTGTGAACTCCTTGGGTTTGAGCCCATGGGTGAGTTCCCCTACCACGATGAGCCTCTGGATGCCAAAGAGGCTGCTAATCACGTTGAGCTGGATCGGATCTACCGCAGTTGCACCGGTCCGTCAAACAAAGCCACATTTTCCCCCTTATCAACTATTTTTTTGAGGCTCCGACGTGGAAGGATGCTAGTGATGTAACGGGCCGCGGTAGAGATACCTTCTTGGAACTACTAGCCTACATACTTGTACATATTTCACGCTTCTTTCTTACTGGAAAACCCAACGATCAGCCCAGAAGGGACCTGATAAACATTTTCATTCGTTTGGCCAGAGGATTCAACCTACCTCTGGCCACCATCGCCTTGGGGTCCCTCTACACTTGGTTGGATCGAACCCATATTGACATGGAACGGTCACTGGGCCATTACAACTTGGCGAATTTCGCCAACACTATCATCTTGACGGGCTTCCTTTATACTCGCATTCCTGCTATTACTGCGAAGGTAGTTTCCTTGCCCGTGAGCGAAGGTATTAAGCCCCCACACCTCCTATATTTCCACAATAAGCAGAGCCGAAAGGAGATAATGGAGGTTTTTGATTGCTCAGACTCCTTCGTAATGAGGCCATACAGTGAGCCCACCTTTTCCCATGGTTGGGACTTCTTTCCTACTGAAGCCACAACGGTCAGATTTAACCCTGTTGTAGAAGATTCCTCACAAGCTGTAGTGCTACTTTTCACCCCGGGGTTCCTCCCCTTTTATACTGAATGGGGATACACTTCTTAGCCTTACAATCCTGATAGATACAACAGGCAGTTCAGGTTCGATCAGGGGGCGCCTCGACCTGTGTTCCAGGATAATCATTCCAAGGCCACCTTCGCTGAAGCATGCACCTTCTATACTGCAGCCGCGGTGCTTGGTGTGACATCCACCATTGATGGCCGTGTCACCCTTCCTAGTGCTACTAGTAAGGGAGACGTATCCACTTATTTTGCCACGAAGTTCCATCTGGAGCAGTTGGCCATGATTCGTGAGTACATCCAGTCCCCCCCAATATCCCCCGGTCCTTTCCTTTTCTTCTTCTGAGCTGGGTCTAAAGGGGAAATCCGTGTTTGGGGTTGAGTTTCCCTAAAGTACAACTATTAAAGAGTCTCCCCATGAACTACCCCATCATTTCCCAATGATCCCAACTGCAACCCCAAAACCCAAGGCCGCTGCGACCCCCAAACCATCTGTCCCTATGGCTGAAGCTGCCACGGGAGAAGGGCCTTCTGAGACACCTGCCAAGAAAGCCAAGAAGTTCAAGTCTAAGAAGGCTAAGGCCCAAGGTCAAATGCAAACTCCATTGGAGTCATTCCTAATTACCTCCGTTCCCCCTCCCATGTCTCCGGAATCGGTTGCAGAGCTGAGGAAGCGGGTGGAGGCCGAGGTTGCCCGAATAAACGCTGAATTACAATGGCACGCAGTCGCCATTCCTCCTACGGGTACGTTCCCTGTGATCGTGGTTGATCCCACGGAGTCGACGGCAAAAAGTAGGAGAAGGACGAAGGTACCCAAAACTGGTGGTGCCACGAGCTCTAGGAAGAAAACGCTGGGTACCAAATCCCAGAGGAAACATACGCATGAGAAGCCTTCTTCCCCAGCTCCCTCGACTGCTGCCTCCTCGCCACCTTCACCAGTGGTTATACCCTCTCGTTCTCCTTCTGGATATGAGGTATGTGTGCATTTTTTATTTCTCATTCTTCTCTTTTTAACATAGCGCCTTTACTTATTGCCTGATAACTTTGATGTAGGGAGTTGAAGAAGCGAGGGTCAGTCCTCCCATTCCCCCCAGTCCCGCAGTGAGTCGTTTCGTGGGGGGATGTTGCAGTACCCCTCCGGCCACTACCTACCTTTCACGTTCTCCTTTGATAAGCCTCACCTATTCGCGTCGTTCATCCTCTCATTGGTCCGGGGATGCCGCCACGGGTGCTGCTGAGATATATGACCCGCCCGAGGTAATTGTTCCCGCCTCCTCTGAGTTACCCTCGGAGCAAGAGGTCTCTCTGCCCCTTGTTGTGGTCGAAGAGAGTGCCCCACGGGTAAATTTATTTTTGAGCCTTGCATCTTTTACTTGTACCATTGGTTTGTTTATCAATTCTAACATATTGGGCTATTTCAGGTGGAAGTGGCGTCGCTGATAGCTAATATTCTCCTTCCTCCTGCATTGTCAAGACCCATTACTGCAGTTCATCTCTTTAGTGCCATAACGGGGGTAAGCTAGGTGCATTTCTATCTCTTATCCTTTTTACGATTACTCCTTTTATCTAACACTTGTCTTTCCATTTGCAGCTTTCTCCAAGTCTCTCTCTGCCTTTTGCATTGAGTGAACTTATCCCTTCCTAGGCCCAGGTTGGATCAGCTGATCTCATTGGGGAATCTCTCGAAGGTCCAACATCTCCTTCTGATGATGCGCCCATGTTGGCCATAGTACCTTATGCTGGCGAGGGGAGTGTGCCTACCTTTGAGTCTTCTGCAGTCGGAGGCTCCGCTGAAGCTGTCGAGGTAATGAGCTCGCCTCCCACGATTTCTAGCATTATGGCTCCCGTGGTAACTACTAATCTCGCTCCTGCTGCTGAGGTACTTCTCTAATTTCTCTGTATTTCTCAGCTTCTCAAACTCCACCTATATAGGTGACTTAATCAATGATATATTTGTTTAAGATTTTTTCGTAAACTCCACCTATAACGGTGACTTAACAACGCAAACACTTATTAAGATTTTTTTTCAAAAACTCCACCTATAACGGTGACTTGACAATGCAAACACTTGTTAAGATTTTTCCATAAGCTCCACCTATAACGGTGACTTAACAACCAAACACTTGTTAAGATTAATTCACAAACTCCACCTATAATGGTGACTTAACAACGAAAACACTTGTTAAGATTTTTCTATAAGCTCCACCTATAATGGTGACTTAACAATGCAAACACTTGTTAAGATTTTTTCACAAACTCCACCTATAATGGTGACTTAACAACGAAAACACTTGTTAAGATTTTTCTATAAGCTCCACCTATAATGGTGACTTAATAATCCAAACACTTGTTAAGATTTTTTTCAAAAATTCCACCTATAACGGTGACTTAACAACGAAAACACTTGTTAAGATTTTTTCATAAGCTCCACCTATAACGGTGACTTAACAACGCAAACACTTGTTAAGATATTTTCACAAATTCCACCTATAATGGTGACTTAACAACGAAAACACTTGTTAAGATTTTTCTATAAGCTCCACCTATAACGGTGACTTAACAACGCAAACACTTGTTAAGATTTTTTTCACAAATTCCACCTATAACGGTGACTTAACAACGAAAACACTTGTTAAGATTTTTCCATAAGCTCCACCTATAACGGTGACTTAACAAAGCAAGCAGTTGTTAAGAATTTTTTTTCATAAACTCATTATTTCTTCCTACCTGTTCTCAGGTTGCTCGGGAGGGTTCTCCACCAGTTTCTTCGCCCATTGCCTCGCCACATCGTGAACCTGTCTCCTCCAAAGAATCGAGCCATAATGATCGAGGTTCCATGACAGGTGCTGCTACATAGAGCGAATCTGGGTGTGAGCTTCCTCTACCCAACTTGGCTCCTCCCGCTTTCTACCTGATAGTACTTCAACGTTCTCCCCAAATGCCTGCCAACCATCATTTGGTCATTGAGCAACTTGTGAGCTATCATCTTGAGACATTCACGGTGGAATGCCTACGTTCAAACATCCCAGTTATGAGCTATAGGCTTCAAGGCATGGCCACTGTTATTACTGAAATTGCCAACACTCCAACTGCGAACATGACCAGACCCCTCCTCAATCGGTTCTTGGGCTATCTGATGGAGTTGAGTCGTGATGGGTTCCGATTTGACTGGCTCATCGCTCACTTGAAGACCTTGAAGAACCAGCGATTGGACAGCAAGAGGGAGCTCTTATAAAAATATCAGGAGGATCAGCATGCTTAGGAAGCTAAGTTGGCCGAGATAGCACCTCTCCTCGGAGCCATTGACAAGGAGGTGGAGGACCTTGAAGAAGCTCTGCACACGGCGAAGTCAAAACGAGAGAAACTCCTGATTGAGTGTACACATGCACATACAAGGTTGGAGGTCTCTATCAACACCCAACAGTATTACCAAGAAGCTTCTTCGGGTCTCCCTGGAGATTTCTTTTCTTCTCCTGATTTGTGGTTCCTCCTGGGTCAATGAGTTTTTTGTATATGTATTTTTTCTTTCTTCTTATGTAATCCTTGGGTGATAGCTCCCAATTTTGTAATGCCCCAAAGTATATGAATGGAAACAGATACTTATTCCCATGCCATTTTGTGTTTATAATTATTTACATAGATTGTGAAATATGAAGTTATGTAGTTCTTTCATCTCTACTTGAATTAAAATAAAGAGAACTTGCATACTCATCATAAGAAAGAACTTGTGTATTTATAACAACAACCAATTACATCAGTGGTCAAACATAACTTCCTACACATGATAAATCTTCAACCACTTATTATTAATCTTGAATGGTTTATCTTCTTCCATTTTTGAAACTAAGCAATAACCTGAGTCACGAGTCTCCTTTACGCTGAAAGGTCCCTCCCAATTCACTGCAAACTTAGGTAGGTGAAGCCCCCTAATATGTTTCACTGCTGCCTTTAATACGAGATCTCCCTCCACGAATTTCCTTGGTCTCACCAAGTTATCATATGCCCTGGAGAGTTACCTCGTGTACATTTGAAAGTATTTCATCGCATTATCTCTGTGTTCGTCCAATGCTTCCAATTGCACATGTCAATTATGAGGGAGCATGCTGCTTCGCAAAGCATACCAAGCCGAGGGAACTTCTAACTCCACTGGGAGAATGGCCTCAGCCCCATAAACAAGAGAGAACGACGTATACCCTGTAGGCTTCCTCTTAGTCGTCCGATAGACTCATAAAATGGCTGGTATCTTGTCATCCCACGATCCTAAGAAATCCTCCATCATTTTAGCTAAAATATTGAACAAAGTCTTGTTAGTCGCCTCGGCTTGACCGTTCCCCTTTGGGTATGCCACCGTCGAAGTGTGATGGACAATGTAGTATTTGTTTGTGAGCATCGTTACCTCTGAATTGACGAAAGGGGTTCTGTTGTCTGAAAGGATAACCTTTGGGATCCCAAAATGGTAAATGATGTATTCTCTGAAGAAGCTACTCACTACTCCCGCTGTTGCCCTTCTTAGTGGTATCGCCTCGACCCACTTTATGAAACACTTCGTTGCTACCAGGATCCATATCTTCCCCCTCGAAGAAGGGTGTATTGCCTCTACCAGGTCGAACGCCCAAGTGTGAAAAGGATAAGGTGTTGCTAGGGAGTGTAAGTCCACTTACGGGGCATGGATCATATTTCCATGAAGCTGGCAAGCCTTGCACCTTCGAACGAACTCAGCAGAATCTTTCTCCATCATTGGCCAATAGTTACCTAAAGTCATCAACTTGTCATACAACTTGGCCCCTCCTATATGAGCTAGATCGTGCGCCTATTTGAGAACCTCGACGACTTCTTCCTTCGTGATGCAATGCAACGTCCTGTGGAAGTATCCCCTTCGATAAAGTGGCCCCTCCTGAAAGTAAAATCTTGGGGCTCTTTGACAAAGCCCCATCGTGTCAATTTTCTCCGTCGAGATAAATCCATCTTTAATGAAGTCAATATAGGGCTGTCTCCAGTCAACCTGAGCCTCCACGAAATGACATTTAGCTGCCTGGAAGAATAATTAGCATTTTTCACACTTTCATTGTAACTCGGTTGCATCCTGCTTCATGCTAGGCCAGAAATATCCCTCTATTTTCATTCTTCGATAGAGGGGTATTTCAGTTGTTTTGCAGTGCTCTTCATGCATTTTCTTCAATCTCTGCCCTGCTTCTTCTGGGCCGATGCACCTCGACAACCATCTTCCTGCATTTCTGAAATAAAGGTTTCCCTGGTTTGTAAAGTACTGGGCCAATTCTCTGAGCCCCATCGTTCCTTCACCAGACTCCAGTTGCCTCTTAATCTCTCCCCTCCAGTCAGCGTCCTCTTCCATCGGTAAAATTGATTATACCATCAAAGGAGCTATTCTTTGTTGAATCAGGATAGTATTTGTATCACTCCTCATGATCATCTTCTGAGTAATGGTGGCATAGGCGTCTAGGTGATGGTTTATCGTTCTGGGCTGCCTCTTGATCTCGGTCCGATGGAATTGGCCAAGGAGCCTCTGAATGATCGTTCTTTATGGTGATAGGCTCATGTGTTTCAACGCGTATTTTCCATTCACTTGCTGAACCACCAAGTTTAAATCCCCCTTGATGCAAAGTTAACGGATCCCTCTTCGAAGAGCCTCTAGAAATCCCAACACCAATGCTTCATATTATGCCTAGTTATTAGAGAAAGGGAAATCTAACTTGTAGGAAAGGCAAATCTCCTCCATTCCTTTCGAAAGAATGACCCCTGCTCCTCCTTTGTTTTCTATCGATGAACCATCGAACTGCATTATCCATTCCTCTTCCGTTGCATCTAGATGGTTGGCCTGCAAATCTTCTCCTGGAATATCTTCTTTGGGTGGCTCGAAGGTTCCCGAAGGGAAAATGGCCAACAGATCAGCGTACGCCTGGCTTTTAATTACGCGAGGAACCACGCACTTCAAGTCATATTCGGAGAGGATAAGGAACCATCTAGCTGCCCTGCCAATCAATATAGTTCTTGCAAGCAAATACTTAATGGGGTCACATCTAGTTACAATATGAATTGTAAAAGACAATATATAATGTCTAAGTTTTTACGCTACAAATACTAAGGCTAAACAATGCCTTTCTAAGCTACTATATCTAACTTCTTGCCCGTGGATGATCCTGCTAAGGTAGTAGACTGGCCGTTCTTACCCATTGATCTCTTGTGCCAGCAAAGCTCCCACGAACCTTGTGGTGTAAGTGAGGTACAACTGCAACGGTATTCCTGCCCTTGGTGGAACCATGGCTTGTGATGAGATGAGCAGCTTCTTCAGTTCGTCAAGAGACTCCTGGTGAATTGCCTCCCATTTGAACTTCGTGTTCTTTTGCATCAGCTGCATTAGTGGGTGTGTTACCTCGGCTAACCCAGGCATGAATCTCCTAAGGTAGGAGACTTTGCCGAGAAAGCTCTTCAGCTCCTTCGCCGTTCTTGGACATGGTATTTCTAAGATTGCTCGCTGCTTATCCTGGTCCATCTTCACCCCTTGTCGGCCAACCACGAAGCCTAGGAACTTCCCACTTGTTACTCCAAAAATCCACTTCAGTGGATTCATCTTTAGTTTAAACTTCCTACAACGGGAAAACACCTTCCTCAAATCGCTTAGATGGGACTCCTCCTTCCTCGACTTGATGACCAAATCATCCGCATAGAATTTCATAAATTTGTGAAAGAAGTTATGGAAAATGGCCATCATTGTTCTTTGGTAAGTCACCCTAGCGTTCTTGAGTCCAAACGGCATCACCCTGTATATGAAGTTGCCTAATGGGGTTCTGAACGTTATTTTCTCTACATCCACGGGGTCCATCTTGATCTGGTTGTACCCTATATACCCATCCATGAAGATATACATCTCATGACCTGTCGTTGCATCTATCCGGCTATCGACGGAGGGTAGAGGGAACTTGTCCTTGGGGCATGCTTTATTCAAATCTCTGAAGTCCACACAGATCCGTATCTGGTTTTTGTCTTTCTTCCCCACTGGGACAATACTGAATAACCAAAGTGGGTGGGTGCTGTATCGGTGTAATAAACCCCACCGTTAATAAGCGTTGAACTTATTCTTTGATCTTTAAATCCAGCTAAGGCTTGTACATTCTCGTTGCTTATTTTACTGGAATGGATGAAGGCATTATGTTCAACTTGTGACAGCTTACTTCCTAATCTAACCCCTCCATCTCTGTGTACTTCCACACGAAGACGTCTATAAATTCCCGAATTAACTCAACCAAGGCCTCTCGCTTCTCTTTACCGAGATCCTTCGAGATAAAGATGGGACTTGGGTCTTCCCCTTCTTTTTCCAGGTTCAACTACTCTAGCACTTGTGCCTGCGGCTTCGATCGATCCGCCATGTAATCTGGTTCCTCGGCGACTTCCTCCATAAATTCCTGTATGATGGAATTGTCTATAGCCATATATTGTCCCATTTGATCTACCAGAAACCATTCATATATCGGGTCAACCTCATCGTCAATTTCCTGGGCCGCCCGTTCAGACTGTTATAATCGATACACCACCTTTCCTTCATCGGTAACGACCTTCTTGTACTGTCTATCGGTAGTAGTGACCTCTTTCCTCTTCTTCTCTCTAGATGCTTCAACCACTATTTTTCCTGAGAACCGACTCAACACACTTTGTCATTGGACCTCGTGTTCCATCGGATCCACTCTGGGCCTCATCTTATCTTTGAGCTTCTTCGAGATGCCTTGGGGCCGTGGGACCACCTGGTGAGTTTCTTCGGTCATTACTCTTGCGCTGCTCGCAACCTTTTTACTCTGCTCTTTCAAAGGCCCCATCCGTTCTCTAATCGAGGGAACCCATGCTCCCTCCAAAGGCATGGGGACCAAACTTTCTTCCGGAATATTGGCTACATGAAAGGAGTTAATTGGCATGATATTAATGGAAGCTCCCCCATTCATGAGAGTCCTCATAAAACTTACTCCGTTGATACTGGCAGTCACGTATAATGGCCTGTTATGAGGGAATCTCACAACCCTATCGGCATCGCTGAAAGTCACCTCTGACAGGAACCTCCTTACCAACCTGGCCATAGGTCCCTTCCATTTCAGCGAAGGGACTGCGTCTTTCCTCGCAATATCTAGTATCGCCTGGGTTATTTCCAAACTTCTTTCCTTTGGAATTCCCACCTGGTCGAAGAACCAGGTGAACTTCGGGGATTTTGAAACTGCATAGTACTTTAGACCCGGATCAACTTCCTCACCTTTAACACTATACAGATCGTCCACATCCTTGGCGCTTGCTTCATCATAGGCCAAAACTACGTTAGCCATTCCCTTGGTACAGGTCTCCAAAGCTGCTTCATACTCTTCTCTTTCTTCTATCTCCGCCTCTTCATCGTAGGCCACCATGAGATTGGCCCCATGTGATGGTAGTGGGTTGTTATTGACATTCTATGGAGGGATTTGAAACGTCCCTACCTTCACGTACATGTCAATAACTCTTTTTAGTGTGAAGCAACTTTCTGTTGGATGATGAATCCTCCGATGAACCTGGCAATACTTTGGATCCGCCTTCGTTGCCGCATCGGGCTCCCCAGTGGGAACGTCCTTTGGGTCATAGATCGTTCCCCCTTGGACCATCGCGTTATAACAGCTGACAGCTTCTTCTACTGTACAAGGAAATGGTGGTGGGTCTTCCCTGTCTCTTCCGAACTTCCTCTTATTATCCTTCTTTAATGCTTTGCCCCTATCTCCCCCTCGGTGTACCCTACCCGTAGGGGCTGAAACCTCCCCCCCGTGGGTTGCATCGGCTACCCAAACATCATGGGCACCGCCACCGGATTGGGTCGCACCACCAAAGAGATATTTCTCGCTGCTTTTAAGAATGCCGTAAAAGTCCCCTCGTGCGTCTCATTAATAAGATGCCATATGTACTCAGGAAGCAGCCCCTCAGCGCAGATCTGTAGTAACTCGGATTCTTTGGCCTCCTCTCTCACGTCGAGGGATATTTCTATGAATCTTTGAACATAGGAAACCACTTCTTCCCCAGGTCGTTGCTTCTCCCTACCTAGTTGAGTCAAAGTAAACTCATCTTTCGCCAGAGAGAACTTCTGGACAAACAATACGTGCATCTCTTCCCATGTAAAAACGTTGTTGGGAGCCAAATGGGAATACCAGGTATATGCTTTATCAGTCAAGGATTTAGAAAACTCCCTCAACCTAAGCCTTTTATTATTGCAATGCGCCCCCAAATGTTCAACAAAGCGCTTAATATTCTTCTTCGAGTTCCCACCCTTTCCCGTGTATTTTTAAAAAATAGGAGGAATATAGTCCTTTGGATAGGGCTCGTCGTGATATTCCTGGGGATACGGTGTTCGAAAGTCATAAAATACCGAAGCTACCTTGCCAGCATATTGGGAGGAAGCCTGCATGAACTTCATCATCTCCTTTTGCATCTCTTTTCTCATTTCCTCTATGGGCGATGCCACTGGGGCAACAACCAACGAAACCACGGGCTGAGTGCCTGTTGCAGTTGGATCAGGCTCCATGGTTGGGGTCGTCGATACTCCTGATGTTCCCCATGCTGGATTCATAACAGAGGGTATGCTCGTTGGGACCGTTCCCGCAACACCTGCCCCTGATGGGGCCATTGGAGCTAACCCTGGTGTTACGAAGGCGTTAGCCTCCAATCCTTCCAGCATAGTTGAAGCTACTGGAGTTTTCAAAAACTCATAAAACTTTCTCATGAGGAGCGCGACCTGAGTGGGTCCCAACCCCGCACTCGTGGAAGCTTGTGTCACCCCCGTAACGCCTGTCATCACCGGAACTGGAGGTACCTCCACTCGAGGAGCCCCATCCCTAAGGGCCTTCAGTTTTCTCGCAGCTTGTTCTTCATTATGTTGGATGTCATCAAAATTGAGCCTTCGATTAGCATTATCCTGCACCATACTCCTTACTTAGAAGAATGCCTCCCAGCGGAGTCGCTAAATGTAAGAGGGTAGTTTAGATAAGATGGATGCATAACCCATATTTGAGTATGGTAATGATAAGTTAATTGGCCAAAGCTTTGGATTAATGATAGGGCATGCAAACACAAACTTAATGAAGCTAAACTCAGTTTAAACTCACAAAAGCTCACGTGTATAACTCAGAAAGTGGTAGTGGAACTTAGAAGTAACTTGGCTAGAGGGAGAGAGAAGCAAGAACCCTAGAGATACCTCGGTAGGCAGGTATAAACATACCAAACACCCTCAAGAATCTCTGTCAAGTATTAAAAGCTTCGTAATAAATAATAATAGTGAGTGAGTAAACCCCTCTGGTTTGCAATAACTCTCTCTGAATGTATATTCTCTCTAGTAATGACTCCTAAACTCTCAAAGGATCATCCTCTCCTCAAAGGTGGATGGGGTCCTTAAATAGCCCCCCACACCACCCCCGAGGCAACTCAGTCATTTAAGACTATGAAAGACATCCCTCATACTTTATGTCACAACATTAAATGCCTGATGCACTAGTAATCTCCATGTCATAAACATTAAATGCCAAGACATGCCTTTTACCCAACCACTGTGTGACAGGGGGCTGTTGTCGCGGAGGTGGCTCACCAACTGCGTGACAGCCCCAAATACCATGGTGGTTTACTCAAGTGTAGGCTGACATTGTTTAGCTGGCTAGTGATATCACCTACATTAGATGTGACATTAGTAGAGGTTTGTTTGGTTCACAACTCAATGCCCGATGTAACTCTAAGCTGCTCCGCCTGAGGTTCCACGCGGTCAGGGTCCTTCGGTGTTTTACTAGGTGTATCTAAGATGGTCAGGAAAAGCCCTAATGGTGCCTCACTTCTCAATCCTCCAAACCAGATCCCTCTAAAGTTCCCACGACGAGGTCATTCGATAGAGCATGAAAGCTCTCTCAAGCCCTGCCAAGTCTGGTCTCTCGTAAGTACCGTTTGACCTCACACAAACTCATTATTAATCTCGTTACAACATTACAACCGTTATAGCTTACAGTCAATATAAACAGAAATACAATATGACTAATACAACATGCTAAAGTATGAGTTGCCACGCCAAGCTGCCTCGCTGAGTTACTGCGCTTGAGTTTTCACGCTTGAGCTACTTCGGTTACTTAATCTCAAACACTTTTGCCAATTAATGAATTATCCCTAATCTCAGGATTACCTTCAAGCCCCCTCTACAAGAGCAACACTTTTTCCCTCGAAAAATTGATGAGAGTCCTTTGATATGACTCCAACTTGCTATCTCTCAACCCCAATTTCTTGAAATAGCTATGAAACAGAACATCAACCGAATTATCATTATTGACCAGAATCCTTGGTACCTAACTTTCATGCAACATCATTATGATGACCAGAGGGTCATTATGTTGATAAAGTACACCTGGAAAGTCATCTTTATAGCAACCAACAGTAAGAGGATCTTTATTTACCATTCTATAGCGAGTCTCCATAGCGCTAGCCAAATAGACCTATTTGATATGAGCACAAGCCTAGGTTCATCTCAATTGCCAGCGTTACTTCATGCTATAAAGTAACACCCAAAGGAGATCATCTTAACTTCATGCACAGGCTCCCAAGGCCTTTTGTTCAAATCTGTATCATTATTCGAATTGTCATCTTTGTCCCTTTTATTCTCGTTCGCCTTCTTTCAAGGGAACTTTGATCTTCTTCTAGGTTTATATCCATCCTGCTTATCTCATCGGCCACCTTTATCACATACTTTGTCAACTTTCCACGTCTGATGAGATTTTCAATTTTGTTCGTCAAAGCCAGGAAATTATCAATGTTGTGGTCATGATCCTTGTGGAATTCATAGTAATTTTTTATCCTTTTTTTTGGATCTTTTAATTTTCTCGGTCATTTCAGGTCTTTGCTGCCTCGAATCTCATCGAGGATGTGGTTCACATTTATGGTTAGTGGCATATACTTATCCAACTTCTTTGGCCTATCAACTTTCTTGTTGTCCTTGGAATATTTATTTTTCTTTGAGCTCTTGCTGGTATTGGCCTTAGAGTGTCTTAACTCCTTATCCACCATTGCTTCTTTGGAATTTATAATTTTACTAGCTTTGGCCAACAACTCAGACATTGGTCTCAACAATTCCTTAGCTAATGCCCAATAAAACTTTCTAGGCAGTAAACCTCTCATGATTATTGTGATTATGATATTCTTGTCATAATCAATCATCTTCAAGTTCTTAGTATTAAAGAGTGTGATGAACTCTCATGCCGTTTCATCCATTTTCTGATGGATGCTTAATAAGTGAGCCACTATTTTTTCCTAACTTTGTTTCGAAATAGAAATTACTGATGAAGAGATTGGTCAGTAATTAAAAGTTTGAGATATTACCTCTTGATAATCCATTGTATTATATTTGAGTCGACCCCCGTGATTGTAAGTAGAATGCTCAGCAATGCATCTCGTCATGGATGGAGTAAATATCTACAGTGGCTTGGTATTGCTACTCATATAACATATGATTAGATTTTCCACTATATTTTGGAGTGATGACATACATCTTGAACTTTGCGAGTGTTGGATAATCCATGATTGATGATGTAAATGGTAATCCTTGAGCAAAATCCCTTTGTGAAGGGCTTTTGGTATTTATAATCTTGCTTAAGCGATCTTCCAAATGCTAAATGTACCTCATCGAGAGTTTTTCTTCCTTCTCGTATTTCACTATGATAGACTTCCTTGATCAACCTCGGCTTTTAGTTGAGATATTTCCTAAAAAAGTATGCTCAGGTTTAGTTAAGCCTCGAACAATTAACCTAGATCTGGCTGAACACTTTGTACTTCTCGTCTGAGACCTCGTAGGCTCTTTCATGTGCTATCTTAGCTCTCTCGGGACCCTGCGCTAGTGTTCCCTCACTACTTTTGGGCCCAAATGATAAAACATAAGTCTCCTACTTAGCTTTTCTAGAACACTTGGGCTCTACGAAGTAAGTTTATTTGTCATCATAGCCGTCTTGATAGTGTAAGTTAGCCCAGGGTGGTAGGACCTGTGATCTCGCGACCCAGAGTACCTAGACCTACTACTTTCATTTCGTGATACTAAGTTTAGCCTTCTGGGATTCTTTACTGCTCTATTGCGCTGAGCATGTCTCCAGTCTTTATAAGGGACAATATGTGGTAAATCACGCATCGTGTTAGAGTTTTTACCCCCTTCCTGGATAACTAGATTCGTTCAAGGTCTATTCTACTGGATAAAAATTCCCACATCAATTGTTTTATGCTTTCTTACATTGCTTCCTGGCCTCTATCCAAGCTCATTAGGATTACTCGAAGTTCACCCATACTAACAGGTGTTAAAGGAGGAATTACTTCTGCAGTGTGGCTATTTTCTGAGGTTTTACCCATATTTCTCAAAACATGCAGAAAATAGAGTATTACAAATGCAAAAATAGAGTGCACCAAAAATAGTGATAAAAACTGCAGGAAAGTGAATCCAAATTAGGGAGAATTAGATTCAAGCGACGAGTCAAGGAATCGAAGAGAATTGAAAAGAAAATTGTAGATGAATGGACTCTAACCCAACAAAACACAGATGAATCGGATTGCGATTCACTGTTTTCTCAAAAATGGGTATCCTCAAGTGATATAAATAAAAAATGGTGGAAAGAGACGACGGTCAACCTTTTTCATTGATGGTGTAAATCTGTTATTGACTAAAAATAGTATACTTAAATGGGCCTTGGCAAGAGTACACGAATTATTAACAATAAGAGATAAAGAGATATATATTGTAGAAATTTTAATCTAGAGCCAACAATAGAGAGAAGGAGATAGAAACCTGGTTTACGTGATTCGGCCCAAAGTGGTGCCTACGTCCATAGGTGTAGTATTGATTCTAATGGGATAAACCCATTGATGTGTAGTAGTTACAAGCTCTCGTGCTCACTGTAGAAATGGACAATATAATGGTATGGAAAATATATCTCGATCCCTTTACAATATGGGATAACATGTTACATATAGGCTTTTAGAGGACAACTTCCACGCCTTTATAAGTTATGAAGGTAAACCTTTCAAATTCAAGTGGTGAGGATAATGAGAGTTTATTACACGCACATGAAGGAGGATATGCGCATATCTCCCACATGCACATGTGATGTGACTGCTGCTGAAGTCAACCTATCACATAGTGCATGCCTGGGCAAATAATGTTAACTAATAGCATTGGCTAACAGTTTTAAGACAAGCTGTTGGGACTGTCTAGATGACCTCATAAGTATGGCCGACCAGATTCATTACTGAGTTGATCTCCTTAATGTTGTGGATAAGGCCATGTGTTATCTTTCGAATGTCCCATGAGATGCTCCATATTTATCGTATAATAATTTGGATCCTCATTAAATTAATAATTAGCTCACAAAATTATACAAAATTAAATATGAGATGGAAAATATATAGGCAATCATGAAAACATGCGATTATATATCAATAAGGAAAATTATATCCCTTTCCATAGTGGTCAAGTCTTCTCCCTTGACAAGAGTCCTTATGGATCAATAGCTCTTTGTAAAAGAGTCCATCACGCTTCTACTGGGTAGAGAGTATAAGTGGAAATACAAAATTGTTGGGAATCCCCTTGAATTCATCATGCCCTCATTCGAATGAGACCTCCTGATAAGTCTTCTCAACATGAACTTGTTCTGCAATGCAGAGTCATCATCAATTTTAGAAAAAAATCATAAATCAGGAAATAACAACTACATCCCATCACATCCTACTTCCTATATATCAATTAAATAAATAATTAAAATAATCTAATTATTACAATAAAATCGAATCTATCGGAAAAGTAAATAGTGATAAATCGTAGGATCCATTCACTTAAAATAACATTCATGTAACCATGATGGGGGAGTAATAAAACCCTACAAAAACATGTTAGTATAAAAACATACATCCATGCACATATTTTCTAACATGAAACTTACGGATTTGAATAGAGGACAGCATAACCTCTATAAAACATCATCAATATATAATTCAAAAGAAAAGAAAACATTGGGGGAAGGATAAAACACCACTTCTAAGCAAAATAAGAATCATACTCAGAACAAGACACAACGGGCTGCCTCCCAACAGTACGAAGTTTAACGTCGCCTGCCAAAGTTGAAGGTATTCACCTTAAGAGGGAAACTATGATATAACGGGGTGGTAGAGTAGTGAGGCTGATAAAAATCATACACAAACAAGACTTAAAAGTCGGTTTTGAAAGATCGTGTCAACAAGATCAATGCACTTATAAAACGAAGTGCTTAATACAACGAAGGGCATCGAAGTCCCTATAAGCATGGTGCTCAAGTTGGTTAGGGAGGGAGAAGGGCTTAAAAACTGTTAAGGGAGGTCCTTCAAGGTAATCATGAGACCACTCTATAAATGGACGATGATAATGGTCGCATCCTGACATATCAATGAGCTGAAAATAAGCATATTCATCACAGTGGGCGAGCGGTGTGAGAGAAGGAACAAGATCTATATAACATGATGCGGGAGTATCACCACAAATTCTCTCTATGATGACGAGATGGAGTAAGAGCTCACGATATGTCTCACAGAGATCAAGGGTGGAGGTAGGGTTAAAGTGGAAAATAGGTATATGTAAATGGGAACCTTTGATGTGTAATAACAAGGTCTAAATAAGGTGGTTGGTCAGGAGGAACAATGGGTGGGGGAAGATGCTCTAACTCAATGTGACACCCCGCTTAATTAAATTCCGATCGATCAGGCCTTAATCAAATTAAATCAGGATTTCCATATGGTTCATTCTTAGCATCACTGTTGCAACATTTATTATTACTAACCACCTAATCTTTAATTCGGTGTCAAATTTTATTTTATGAATTAACCCAAACCAACAACTACAACAAGAACCCAAATATAATAAACACAATATAATAGAGTCCCAATCATTCCACAAATGTCTAAACTAAGTGTTAGACGAAAAACATTGACTATATACAAGAAACCCAACATAAAACCAGTGCATGAAAAGTATAGCCAATACAAGCTGAACAAAAATAAAGAGTACAACTGTCATGAGAAAACATGCTCGAAGTACATCGAAGACTATCCCTATCTAGAAGATAATGATGTAAGTGTCTAATGAAAATCCTACATCACCCACCTGTACCGCAGCTACGTACCTTGAAAAGGAATTAAGCCCGGTGGTAGGACACCTAAAAGGTTTTGAAAATATTTTATAACAAGGGTTAGAACCGAAAACATTTGAAAATATTTATTAAGTGAATTTAATTGGAACAATTAAAATTCATGAATGCTCTTCATATTTAAGTTAGTGTCGCACTTTCTTGAGGACAGCATCACCCCTCAAATAATGTGCACACCTACCGTCTTTCTATATAACCCATCTAACTATCTGCCCCGTAACTAATTGTCATATAGTTCCTACTTCTCCCGTTACTCTAACCTAGGTAAGTTTTTATTTCAATGATGTATAAGTTGTTAATAACATTTACTTATCCCATTTGAACCATAGAGCATTCTCACAAGTTATATAACATTAATACAACTCACAACATGTATTTTGCCCATCAACTATTTACAACATTCACGACCATTTAGTAAATATATATAACCATTCCCTGAGTAGGCAATCCCTGGATGTTCTCTAAAA
Organism: Sambucus nigra; assembly: GCA_949130495.1. Classification (NCBI taxonomy): domain Eukaryota; kingdom Viridiplantae; phylum Streptophyta; class Magnoliopsida; order Dipsacales; family Adoxaceae; genus Sambucus; species Sambucus nigra. Next base: position 57,005,686 of record OX422214.1, read on the forward strand.
TGATATCATTACCAGGTATACTCATCCACCCGGACCCCTAATACGGTTAGCTCCCCGAATCATTAAAAACAAACAAACGCATTGGAGGTGGTCATAGTTTCCCCTGTAATGAGACCGAATCACACCCAAAGCGTCCCATTCTTGAATTCAAACGCTATGACCTGGGGACTATACTCAACCTGCTCCTCAAGCTATGGGATTCACCCACATCGCGCAACCTCCTATGATAGCAGTAAAGGGGCATGCTTTCCTATAAATATTATTCACACAAATATTTATAATCATTACAAATATATATACTACACATCATTGCATATATATATATATATATATATATATATATATTTAATTAAATCCAGACTGCCGTAATACTAGCCTAACATGCCCCATTTTTATGTTTCGATCCCAAAATTCAATTAATGACACATTAAGTAATTTATTCCCTCGGTGTCACACAACCAAACATACTCGGACTCGCTCACTTGGCCCGAAAATAAACATCCCAAATTTATTCAAAATTCTTCCTAATAAGTTTTAGATATTTATTAATGTAAGGTTATTAATTATCTTAAATTAAACCTAAACTTCCCTTTTTGGATTTACACCATAATAACCCTTGATTAATTCCCACAATTTAAACCCCTATTTTTAGCCCAATTAATCAATTTGCCAAAATAGTAACCCTCTCCAACAATTGAACATCCAGGGTTGAAAGAGGGGATGAGGAACAACTGTCAGACGACGTCGTTCGAATGACTTGCCCAATCGTTTGAATGATTTGGTTGTTGTTCGAATGAGATACTAGGTCTTTCGAATGACCCCGGTTTTCTCTCTCCTCCATCGTAACCCAGAAAAACCCATATGCCATTGCTGTTTCAAACCTCTACTTTCTGCTCAGAATTTCCCCCTAAACCCTCCATCAATTACACCAATAACATCCATTTAAGATACTCAATCTAAATACAACATCTGTACAGATTGGGGGTTTATAAATCACATTTTTATATCCTCTACAAATTTATAAATAAGAAATTATAGAAACCCCAAATTTAATTCAAGAACTAACCCTAGCATTTCATGCAATCCATACCCACCATGATGTGAATAGGAAATACAAATTAAATTAGAAGCAAGTTAAATTACTTGACTTATTGGATTTTTAGGGTATGAATATTTGTTGAAGATGATGGGTTTGTTGAAGATTTGTCCACACTAATCCTTGATTTAGGATCCTATGCTCTTCTCTAATTGCACCTTCTTTTATCTCTATGTGTTTAGGGTTTCTAAGATGAGTTAAGTATTTGCGTACAGCTATAGGCATGATAACTCTCAATTAATCTCTACGTTTTTGTGATTTATCCCCCTTGTCTATTTGAGAAAAATTGGGGGAGAAGATATTGAGTATTGCTTAGCGATCTTACTATCTATTTCAATTCTAACTCAACTAATATGCCAAATTTAATGTTTATCTTGTTACAGGCTTTACAGACCCATTGTACATCTTGTTTATACGTCGTAGGGTATTGGTTTGTATGTATTTGAGTAATGTATTTTTTTTCCTTATTTTCGCTTAAGGATAGGAAAGGGTAGTTCGAATTTTTGTATAGGACACATAGGATTTCTTTTTATTTTTGACCCAAGAGTACATAGTACTCAAGGGAATTTTGTCTCTAATATCCAAATGGGGAGATTGAGAACACACTATATATTGACTCACTTGAGTTTGCATATATAGGAGTTCCAACTAGTTTGGATATATAGAAAAAATAGGTTAGTATAGTTTGAGAACTCCATCTCCTCAAAGATACATACTTCATGAAGAAATTCAGTCCAAGAGAACCTTCAAAGGGAAGTAAATTCTAAACCCAAAAAACCAATTAGGACACTTGCACTGCATCCTACATATTTCCTATGTCCTTTAATGTTCTATCAACACTTGAAATCATTTAAAAATCAATTTAATTCCAAACAAATCATTGTATATAATTTTAAACAATTTTTAAATTAATTAAAAATTGATTTTAAAAGTGTTGTGGGTATAAATGGAATTTCAGAAACTTGTTTTTTACACTGATTGTTAGCTTGGGTAGAATGCGAAAGCGCTAGAGATTTTGAGTTGTGCTTTGTAATTATTTTCATACGCGCGTCTCAGCCTTCATCCTGTGCGTACACATGTTGGTTTCATAACGATTGGATTTGTGTTTTCTGCTACTCACATAAGGCATTTTCAATCTCAGCCCTTGGATCGTTTTAATAAACGTACTGCATGTGATCTTTTTCAATCCTTGTGATCCCATCCTTACCCAATCAGTGACCTTATAACCCACTGCCTATGTCAAACCGTTGGATCAAAGTCAATCCATTTAGAGTTGATCTCGACCGTAGGATTGATGCTGATGTTCTCGATCCTTCTACGCCAAGTATAAAAAAGGATTTATTCTCAACATTTTGCAACTTTTGTCACTTCGTTATTTCTGAGAGAAAAGATAGAGTAGAGAGAAGAGAGAGAGAAGAGGTATAAGGGAGAAAAGAGAAGAGAGGGAAAGGAAAGAGAGAGATATTAGCAAAAAAAAACCCTAAGTTTTCTTCGTGGTGCAAACCCTCCTCCCAATCAAAACACCAAGCCAAAAAAATTTCAAACACTAGAAAACCCAACTTATGAGAGTTAGATCCTCCTAGGGTTTCTGTGTTGTTAGTTGTGTGTTTTTCTTTTTGAAGACCTCTTCAAATACGTTGATTCTCTCAGAACTCATCTCTAAGGAAGATTTAAGTTTCATTGTTGAAACTGAGTCTTTCTAAAAGAGAACATCTCACTTATATTTTTTGTTTCTCTTTTTAGATATGATTTCTGAGATCTAATCTGTTTCAACTAGTTTTTGAAATAAAAACTTTTAGTTTCAAAAATAATTTTCATATCTAGTGAGTTGTGTTTCCAATTTTTTATTTCATACTTTATGAAATACTGGTGTACAAAAATAAGAGGAACACAAACGAACTAGTGCTAAAGTTTTAAAGCGTTCAGATGTGAAAAATAAGTTTTATATATCAAAACTTGTTGAACCAGTCCTTGCATGTTAAGTCTGAATCTGATTTGATAAAGTAGACTTCTAGTCTAGTTTGGATCTGTAATTGGAGGTTTACAATTTCAAAAATATTTTCAAAACCTAGAAATTGTATAATACCTTGAACCATCTTCCGAGCAAGGTATCCTTGAGATCTGTGGCTATATAAAAGATCAATAATTCTTTGCTTGAGAAATCAAGATTAAGAAATAACTTTCATTTTAGAACTGTTGTAATTTGTTAGGAATGTTTGTATAAATTTTGAGAGGATGAGTTGCATGTTTGCATGTAGTAACACATCACAAACACTATCTCACACGAACACTAAGACACTGTGGTTCTGTTTGAGAATCTTGTATTTGAAAGAGTACCTGGAATCTTAATTCAAAGAGAAGGAGATCAAGGAAAAGATAAAGAAGCAGCAAGAAATGATCAAGTTCCAATTCAGAATACCTTTGGAGTGGAGAATCTTGTGTAGTTACATTCTAAACTTAGGATAAGATCTTTATGGTTTGCTTAAGTGTTGTAACTTAATTTTTATTCTAGTGGATTTTTATTTTGTTCCGTAGAGGGCATAGTGTATGTTTCCATTGTTTAAAGGTTTTACCACGTTAAAATTCCTGTGTCTATTTCTTTGAATGTTCTTAACTGTTGTTGTGATTGGGACTGGATGGGAACGATAATAGATGTTTATTGAGAATTAAACTTAAGGTAATCAACTATCGAATTTAATCCATACATTCAGAAAAAGATTTTACACCACATATTTTATTTTTCAAAAAGAGTTTTGTCCAAAAAGTTTGTTCGGAGTTTACTCAACTTATAACTATTTGTTATTAATATAGTAAACAAAAGGCTTTTAGTATTAAGGATGCTTTTCACCCGTCCACTAGTATTGCCTCCTCATATCTTGGTACATCTTATCCCCATCGGGATGTATCGCGAACCTAGAGCCATGGGACTCGGTCAGAATGACACGTCTCAAATACTCGTCTTCGGGCACGACCAACCTCCCATTAAAGCGTAGCCCTCCTTCTGAGCTGATGGAGCAGGACTCTGCACCCTCTGATAGTAACTGCCTCACCCTGTCTTGGCAAAATGGATCTTTTACCTGAGCTCTCACCACCCGCATGACAATCTCGGGCGTGATCGCTAGAATTTCCATACATGCCATGGCGGCCTCATTGTTGCACCAAAGTTCACTCTACTTCTCTTTCCAGACCTCTGCTAAGTCCTCCATGGATTACCGACTCAATGCGTCTATCACCACGTTAGCCTTACCAGGATGATACGGGATATCAAACTGGTAATCCTTCATGAATTCTAGCTGTCATCTTTGCCTCATGTTCACATCCTTCTGCGTGAAGAGATACTGAAGTGACTTGTGATCCATGAATAATGTAGACGTCTCTGCAAGAAGATAGTGCCTCCATATCATCAAAACAAAAATGATCGCTTCCAACTCTAGGTTGTGGGTGGGGTAATTGCTCTCGTGGGGCTTAAGCTTTCGAGATGCATAAGTTATAACCCTCTCCTCCTGCTGTAGTACACCCTCAAGTCCATACAAGGATGCATTTGTATATACCTAGTACTCCAATCCTGCCCTAGGTAAAGCAAGTACGATTACTGATGCCAACTTTTCCTTTAGCTCATCGAAAGCTAACTGACACTGGTCACTCCACACAAATGACACCCTTTTGCGAGTTAAATTCATCAACGGTTCCACAATCTTGGAGAACCCCTTAATAAAGTGGTGATAATATCTGGACAACCCCCAAAAGCTACGAATCTAGGTCGGTGTCGTGGGCTTCCCCCACTCCATCATCATCGATACCTTACTTGGATCCACAATAATACCCCTATCTGAAACAATATGGATAAGGAACTGCACCTCCCGTAGCCAAAACCCTCACTTCTTAAACTTGGCGTATAACTGGTGATCCCGTAATATCTGCAAAACTGTACACAAGTGCTCGACACGCTCCTCCTCCATGCGTGAGTAGACAAAAATATCGCCTATGAACACTATGATGAACTGGTCGAGAAACTCTCTAATAACCCAGTTCATGAGGTCCTTGAACACTACCGGAGCATTGGTGAGCCTGAATGAAATCACTCGAAACTCGTAGGAGCCATACCGTGACAAAAAAAGAAAATTTATGAATGTCCTCCTCCAAAATCCGTAACTGATGATACCTTAATCTCAAATCAGTTTTGGAGAAGTACACTTCCCCTGTCAACTAGTCAAACAAGCAATCGATCCTAGGCAATGGATATTTATTTCGTATCGTGACGTTATTTATCTCCCTATAGTCGACACACAAACGGAGTGAGCCATCCATCTTCTTCACAAATAGCATCGGAGCACCCCACGGCGATGTACTCCGCTGAATGAAGTCTTGGCCCAAAATATGCTGAATTTGCTCTCTTAACTCACGCATCTCTGAAGGGTCCATGCGATAAGGTGCTCGAGCAATCGATCTAGTACCCGGTTCTAGATTAAGGATGAATTCAATCTCTCGACTAGGTGGTAACCACGATATGTCCGGGAATACATACTCAAATCCCTTCATGACTGGAATCAAGTTTATCAGGATCACCACCTCCTGTGAGGTCTCCTCCTAAATATAGTATAAGTGGATGAGCTATTTTCCCTCGGGAAGAGGCATCGCCACTAAAAACATCTCCTATCCCAAAATGTAAAATACTATGGTTCTCTCAAAATAATCCACCATCGCCCTGTACCTCGCTAACCAGTCCATGCCTAGGATAACATCATATCCCTCCATATCTAACACTAAGAGGTCCGCTCCTAGACATAGTCCCCCAATCATAATATCTACCCCTATACAAATCGAGTGTACAAGTGACCCACCCCCCATCGGTGACTCTACATACATAAGGAGACTACCGACCACATCTATTAACCCAACGATTCTAGCAAATCTGGTCCTAATGAATAAATGTAATACACCAGTATAAAAAAGAATCCTTCCTTCATGTCTATGAATAGGAAATGTACCCTCAACTGCTGGCGGTGCCTGAGGTTCTAGTGGAATCGGGACATCCTAAACGTTATACACACACCTGTGGTGCAACTACCCCTGCTGCTATGGAGATGGTAGGGATGGTGCTGCAGGAGGCCTCTGCACCTGATGTCAGGTACCCTGCTGCTGGCCCCTACCTCTATGTAGACAATCCCTCCTCAAGTGGCCTGGTTAAATGAAAATGTAGCAGCGCCTCTGAAAATCTCTCTGATACTTTCCCTGCTGGCCCTGACGAGGCTCTCTCGGGTGTTGGCCTTACTGGCCTTCCCCATCGTTCCCTTGGCCCTGGAGACCCTGACGAAGCTACTGCTGATTCAGGCCCTGTTGGCCCTGCTTGTACCCCTATCCTCCAAACTGAAATCTCTTAGTAGGATTCCCCTAGCAGGTATCCTGACCCTACTGTACTCAACTAGTATCACCCCCATTTGCCTTGCCCGGTTGGCTCGACTCACCACTCCTCTTTCTTACCTTCAGATGGAAGTGATGATCCTGATAATAAAGTAAAGCAGCATTAACCACATCTATGTAGGTCACTAAAGTAGGGTTCCCAATTAAGTGTTGCCTGATCCTCTAGGCCAAACCATCCACGAACTTATCTTTCTTCCTCTCCTCATTGTTCACCTCGTCTGGCACTAGATTAGCCAAACGGGTGAACTCCTCCTCGTACTCCACTACGGAATGGTCACCCGAATGGTCACCCTGAATCACCTCCTAAAACCTCCTCCTCATCTTAGTCTCGATAACCGGAGGAAAGTACTTTCGATTGGACCATTCCCAGAACCCAATGATAGTCATCGAATCGTTCTATCCAATTGTGGTCAACGACTCCCACCACTGCAAGGCTACCCCAGTCAGTTTGAAAGTTGCCAGCATCTGTCTCTGAACCTCACTACAATCGGCCATGCACAAATGTCGTTGTGTATCCCTCTTCCACTAGTAGGCTAATATCACATCTACACTTCCCTGAAACTCTGGGGGATGGACTTTCTGAAAGGCCTCCCTGACACACCGCCACTCAGACGGCCCCGGGTGGGCTTGCACTACTAGAGACATGGGCTGCTGTGGCTGAAGGAAATAGACTTCCATAGCTGTCATGGCAGCATTGACCGCCTAGGCCATAATACCATCTACCTTATCTATGGACACAAATTCTCGTGGGGCCGATGGCTGTGGAATATCGGGATCTTAAGGAGACTCTCCCTCTCCGCCCCTGGCGGCGGCCCTCGTGGGTCTACCTCTCCCTCTCCTGGGTGGCATCTGAAATGTACAACGAGTTGTATTACTTCACAGTTAATACAAATCTTAAAATAGCAGAAGTGCGTTAACTAATAATCATAAAGATGAGTCAACAGTCCTAATAATAGGGCTCTATACCAAAGGACGCAATGCTGAAACTAAAGTAAGCCGTATCAATCCTAGGGACACTAGAACCTGATGCACTGATACCATCTATGACACCCCACTTAATTAAATTCTGATTGATCAAGACTTAATCAAATTAAATCAGGATGTCCATATGGTTCATTATAAGCATCACTGTCGCAACATTTATTATTACTAACCACCGAATCTTTAATTAAGACGGTGCCAAATTTTATCTTATAAATTAACCCAAACCAACAAGTATAATAAGAACCCAAATATAACCAACAAAATATAATAGAGTCCGAATCATGCCACAAATGTCTAGACTAAGTGTTAGCCGAAAAACATCGACTAGATACAAGCAACCCAACATAAAATGAATACATGAAAAGTATAGCCAACACAAGCTGAACCAAAATAAAGAGTACAACTGTCATGATCAAACATGCTAGAAGTACATCAGAGACTATCCCTATATAGAGGAGAATGATGTAAGCGTGTAATGAAAATCATGCAGCATCCGCCTGTATCATAGCTACCCACCCTGAAATGGAATTAAGCATGTCGCCCCGATGGTAGGACACCTAAAAGGTTTTGAAACTATTTTATATCAAAGGTTAGAACCCAAAACATTTGAAAATATTTAGCAAGTGAATTTAATTGCAACAATTAAAATGCATGAATGCTCTTCATATTTAAGTTAATGTCGCACTCTCTTGAGGACCGCCTCACCCCTTAACTAATATGCACACCTACCGTCTCTCTATATAACCCATTTATCTATCTAGCCCGTAACTAGTTGTCATATAGTTCCTACTTCTCCTGTTACTCTAACCCGAGTAAGATTTTATTTCAATGATGTATAAGTTATTAATCATATTTACTTATCTCATTTGAACCATATAACACTCTCACAAGTTATATAACATTAATATAATTCACCACATGTATTTTTCCCGTATATATTTGTTCTTGCTATATATATACACGTATCAACTATTTACAACATTCACGCACATGTAGTAAATATATATAACCATCCCCCGAGTAGGCACTCATTGTATGTTCTCTAAAATTCTATCATTAACAGGTATACTCATCCACCCGAAACCCTAATACGGTTAGCTCCCCGAATCAGTAAAAATAAACAAACACATTGGAGGCAGTTATAGTTTTCCCCAGAATGAGACCGAATCATACACAAAGCGTCCCATTCTTGAATTTGAATGCTATGACCTGGGACTATACTTACCCTGCTCCTCAAGCCAGGAGATTCACGCACATCGTGTAACCTCCTATGATACAACTAGATGGGTATGCTTTCCTATAAATATTATTCACACAAATATTTATAATTATTACAAATATATATATGTACTAGACATCACAACATATATATATTTAATTAAATCCAGGGAACCGTAATACTAGCCAAACATGCCCAATTTTTATGTCCCGACCCCAAAATTCAATTAATCACACATTAAGTAATTTGTTACCTCAGTGTCACACAACCAAACATACTCGGACTCGCTCACTTGGCCCGCAAATAAACATCCAAAATTTATTCAAAATTCTTCCTAATAAGTTTTACATACTTATTAATTTAAGGTTATTAATTCTCTCAAATTAAACTTTAACTTCCCTTTTTGGATTTAAACCACAATAACCCATGATTAATTCCCACAATTCAAACCCCTATTTTTATCCCAATTAATCAATTTGCCAAAACAGTAACCCTCTCCAACAATTGAACATCCAGGGCTGAAACAGGGGAGGAGGAGCAGTTGTCAGAAGACGTCGCTTAAAAGACTTGGCATGTCGTTTGAACAACTTTGAATGCCGTTTGAACGAGATACCAGGTCATTTGAATGACCCTCATTCTCTCTCTCCTCCGTCATAACCCAGAAAAAAACCCATCCACCATTGTTGTTTCAAACCTCTACTTTCTACTCAGAATTTTCCCCTAAAACCCTCCAGGAATTACACCAAATCCACCCATTTAAGATACTCACTCTAAATACAACATCTATACAAATTGGTGGTTTATAAATCACATTTTTATATCCTCTACGAATTTATAAATCAGAAATTATAGAAACCCCAAATTTAATTCAAGAACTATCCCCACCATTTCATTCAGTCCACACCCACCATGATATGGACAGGAAATCCAAATTAAATTAGAAGCAAGTTAAACCACTTGACATATTGGATTTGTAGGGTTTGAATCTTTGGTGAAGATGATGGGTTTGATGAATATTTGTGCACATTAATCCTTGATTTAGGCTCCTAAGCTCTTCTCTAGTTGCACCTTCTTTTTCTCTATGTGTTTAGGGTTTATAAAGAGTTATGTCCCTCACACCCTCTCACTTTTGGTATTAAATGGGTTAATCCCGTTTTGGGGGCTCATAGGCTTTAGTAAAATCATCCAAACGCATTTATGTGGCCTCAAATATGCCTAAAAATGTCCCCAAAACCCTTTACTAACACCGGGCACTGTTTTCCAACTATTTCGACCCATCCGGACTCAATCGTACACTAAAAATTGTCGTCCGAATTATTCTACTAAAAGTTAATATTTATATATCAACTTATTACTATTTACTCATTAACATTTAATTCCATAAATATTAATCGTCTGCACACCGGATTAATATTTAAATAATATAGAAATAATTAATCCAATTAAATTATGATGCACAAGTAATTTAATATTTAGCGAATTAATTAATTAGTAAAAGTCCCTAAAATTACGAGGTGTTACACTTAATAGTAAGGGACACACACTCATCAAGAGGGTCAAAATGATCCTCAATATCACTTTTGGGAGGGAGAGTGGTATTAAAGGATTGAGAGGTCAACTTATCCACCCATATGTCACCATCCACGATTATGGAAGATTATGACGAGGGATTAAGATCCGACATCTATAAATCAACATTAAAATCAGGCTCAATGTGAGCTAGGAAGTTTTGGATATGATCCATATCAAGAGAGTCAGGAACCATCTTTGGTTCAATCTTGGTGAATTGGGCTCATAGACGGACCTAACATATAAGGAATAGGTTCCTTAGGGACATACATAGTGGTCTCAATAGGTGTACACTCAAGCATATTTTTGAACTTGGCGGGCTTGGGAACCTCAAATAGGGGATATTTGGACTTAATGGGTATGTGAACCTTAAGTGTGGGTTCTTTTGCACTAAGAAGGAAGAAATGTGAACCCCAATATTAGGTTATTTTGGACATTGAGGGAACATATATGTCTCACATTATTTAGGTAAGTCAACACAATTTTCAACTTGAGTCTCGAATCACGGGGTTGTTTTATCTTCGAGATTCTTAGGGTAATTGGGTTGTTCACACTCATGATCAATGTCAAAAGTCGACTCATTTCCCTGCCTCGTAGGGTAAGAATTAGGTCAAATAAGGGGAAATCCATCTCTCTCGTAGACTCGTGTTAGTTAAAGCATTACTTAACCCATTGAATGGTTGGTTTTGATCCTTAGTAGCATGCTCTTGTTGGATGATGAATTATTATAAGAGACTCTCGAGGGATAATGTGGATGGTGGTGGTGAAGTAGTTTATGGTTGAGGTGGTACCAACTCACTATTGGCAGTAAGAAGTGGAGGATCATCATAAAAAGGGTAGGATAGAGCCAAGTTGGTCATAAAAGAGGTGACAAATGATTGTCTTTGTTCAATGTAGTTAAAGGACTAATCGGGGAAGGATGAACATTTTTTCCATGCCAACTGTTTGAAACTGGTCTTTTAGGGGTTTTGAATTCTTTTTTTTTAAATTAAGGAAGTTATATTTGTGTGTTTATGTAATACCCCTTAATTTTTTTATACATTATTTAATTGTGAAAATTAATTATGTTTGCTTGATGTGACATGTGACGTCACTAAATATAATCTTATGTGTTACATTATTTGTATTTTGAAATCGAAGCTAGTACTAAGTAATATATTAATTAGATATTTGAATATGAATGTTTGTTATGGGTGATTATGGGATGGTGGGGAATTCGGTATCGAGGGTTTCCTAGTTTCGGTTATCCCTTGGATGCTGGGTTCTAATGACCGTGAAGTAGTTTCCTATAATACCATGTGAAAATTTAGATTTTTTATAGGTTTTTTTATTGGCTATTTCTAGTGTCAAAAATTTTGAGTCTATCAAGTCAAATATACTTGATTCGTTATGAGTGAGGTGCGATATAGCTTACGCTAGATGAACCCTGAAGACTGAAGATTGAAGATAAAGCACCACTGCTAGTTTGAAGACTTTCATTGCAGCATTTGAAGACTATATCCTTTTACGAAAATTTGATTTAATTTTGGTTGTTTGCACACACTCACTTGTTTTTCAAATTAATAGAGTTATTCAGAAGATGTTAATTTTTTTAGGGTTGTTTGTTTTGTTTTTTAGGATCAAGCATGTTTTTTAAGAAATTATTTTTTAAAGGGATTTTATTTTGGGGGCGTTCGTAAGACTACAAAATAGGTCCGTTCAAATAAGTCTTTCACACGATTGAAGTTTGTGACCATTTTCACGGCTTAACCATGATGGCCAAACTGGATGTTACTATGTGCACGGTCAGATCCTACCATTCACACGATAACGTCAGATTTTAATTTTTTCTCTCTATATATCAAAATTCAAAATCATTTGAGAGTTTGAAATGTTTTAGATCTAGAATGTGCTCTACACTTTTGTGAGGAGTTTTTGAGTGAATTGAGTTCACAAATATAGCTAAAGTTACATCTATTTATAGTTTTATATGATTAAGTAATCTGCGATCTAAAATTGGAGGAGCTTTGTTTTGTTGGAGGAATTGGAGAATGGAGTGACTTTAAGGAAGATAGGAGTTATTCACTCTATTCATGGAGCTTAGGTCGTGTTTTATTTTCTATGTGGGAGATTTGAAGGATTATAGGTATCCATGCAATTGTGGTTGTGTCAGAGGTATCTTCCTAACCTTCGTAAAATTTTATTTTCATGCAGAAATGAAATTTGAGCGCGTTAAAGATTTTTTACCCCTGTGTGTTGGGTGGGGGGGGGGGGGGGGGAGGTTCCTCACTAAATTTGTCTTGTGGTTTATTTATTCTCTTATCTTCATATCTAACATACTTGTTCACACACTTCACCTTAAATTTATTTAATCATTCATGTGTGTGTAAGATTTGAGTTAGGTGTGCTTATTTGTACATGATCTCCTTGATATATTTTATTTACTTATGTGTGTGGGTTCAACAAGACGTTTGTATTACTTTTGTTCTATGGATTTAAAAATTTGGAAGAAATTTTTGGAAACCTAAAATTTGGGCAAATTGAATCAACAAACCCATTCACCCCTCTAGGTTTGGTTTCATCATTCATACATTTGTAACGCCCGTGATTTTAAAACATAAAATCTATTGTGAATGAAAATATTTGGGTAAAATAAATTTTTGGAAATTGATTATTTTCCTACTTAAAATTGCTAACCTTGATTTGTATAAAAATGGATTTTTGTCAAAATAGAAATCGGGTTCAAAATCGGAGAGTTTTGCATTTTATAAAAAAAAGGAGAATTTTGGGTTTGTATAAAAATTCGAACCTGTTCGAAAATCCAATGAATCGATTCTCTTTGCCCGTTTGTGAAAAATAAAACTCTTTTGTTTTAGAGTTTATTTAGTACTCAAACATTTTTCTGATATAAAAACAAAAAGGCTCGAGTTTAGGGTTTATAAAACTAACCGCCCCCTCCTCCCAAAAGTTTCATCTTCTCTCTTCTACAAAACCTCAGCCTATTAAACACAACTTTCAACCTAGGTTTTGAAGAGCTAAACCACATTTTCTCATGATCGTTCAAGAACCCGTCTTTATTATTTTCTCGAGAGGAACACAACCATTCAATTAGATTCTTTAAATGAATTTTTACAGGCATGGATGCTTCTATTTTTTCCCTTTAGTATTATGCATTTTAAATGGTTCCTAAACGCTAATAGTAATTCTTTTCTTAAAATAAATTAGAGAGACTAATTAGGAAAAGTGGAGATAAATTTGGGACTGTTTTTAATCTCTAATACGAATTACAACTCAAAACTCTCGCATGCTTAGATTAGAGGTTGGGATTCCCTTAGAATATATGGACATTCACATGTTTAAAATAAATTGTTTGTATTTTATAATTTGAATTCGACTCGTAAGATCAGGTTATTTATCTGTATCTTGTACAATAGAAATTTATTGTTGCATGCCCCGAAATATGCATGTGAAACGACATTATGTAAGTTGTTGAAAAATAAATTATTTAATTAATATTATAATTAAATAGACATAATTTGGATAAGTTATAATCTTGTGATTAATTGAAATAATTGTTGTAATAGGTTGAAAATATGCCTTATGTGATTCGTTAATCATTTTAATATTTGATATTGCGGGAACGACAAGATTGTTGGGGTAGTGATGCTTTCACCTTATTTTTAGGTTGCTTGCTAGGTATGGTACTAGTAAGTAAGCTTTGATTCTTGTTAATACTTTTTAGGAATGGGACTAGTTAGTGTAGGTTTTTACGGATGGAAAATTCTAGGACGGTGATGAAATTTATGTCATTTCGTTGGTTCGGTAGCCTAGGTGCAAGACAAGGTAGTAGCTATTAGCAGGTTTTCTTTTTAAATGATAGGCTAAGGTATACATGTGTTTTGGAGACCTCTAGGTATGGAACTAGAGGTGGTTTGAGGATTTATGCTCGATTAAAGGGTGGGGTTAATAGAAAATAATGAGAACTGGGGAGAATTGATAATTAATGACTAAGATAACAAATGGGTATTAAAATTAATTTTTGTTGCCAATATGTTCAAGGGTAGCAATAAGGGGCGAATTAGATATAGCGATATGGGTGTGTGTTGGCATCACCAATATGTTCAAGGCTAACAAAATTGGACGAACTGGTTATAAGGATGTGATGTGCTTAGAACCTCACCAATATGTGTAGGACCAACAAAATTGGATGAACTGACTATAGTGAGGGGAATGGGAGTGGTTTAGAACTTAAGCATGCCATAAGTTTGTGCAGGACTCCTAATTGGGTGAATGGCTATACTGGTGTCGCATAAATAAAGTTGATTGCATAAATTTAATTAATCATCATGAGCTAATAATTTAATGTGGTAATGTCATAATTGGACTTGAACATTGGGGTGGCTTAGTTATGTGGGTAGATATTAGTAATTTATTTTTACTCGCATAAATATATATTTCGTTTAATTTAAAATACTCTATTGTGATATTTATCATGTATGATACTTCTATCTGGGTTTACGGATCCTAATTGGGAGGAGTAGCTAGTATTCACGGGATTGACTCTAACCGATTGCATTGACAAATATTTCAGGTATATTATTGGAGTAGCTACAAAGGAGTGATTAAATATCTTTGGAGTGCAGTTGGATATTTACTTTTATTTCTTTAGTAGTAGTTTGATTTAATTTTCTTCAGTCATTTTCTTATGAGACTTTCATTTATGGATTTGGTAGGCCAATTGGTTCCACGGTTGTTTATGGCTTCAGTCATATATTTATAGTTGGGTTACTTCATTTAAATTTAATAATTTGGAGTTGGATTTATATTGGGAGATAGCATGGCGATGGATTTTAAATTCCATGAATGTTTATATTGGTTAGATAAATTTCAATATTCTCCCGTGGAAAAAGTTTTTAATGTCTCATATTTATGTCACCTGCTAAGAATGATAAATTACTTAGTGACGCCCGACGTATTTTTGCTGCAGTGGCTGGGCCACCTCGTTTGTCAGAATAGGTGGAGTGTTACAGATAGTATTAGATCACAGTCTTAGGTCTCGTAGGTTATGAGTCCATTTTAGTTTTCGCATTGCCTATCTTTGATTCTTTTTGATGATTTGTACTCCTAGTTATTTCGAGTCTGATTGTTATTTTTTTCTATCTTTTCAAATAGCGAACACTAGGATATCTGAAGATATGAGAGGGTTTGATTTCTGGTCCCGCAGTTCAGTAGAGGTAGGGGCAATTTGTTTTGGGTACCGTAGCCATCGTTCGTGAGGCCACAATGACCGATATTGAGTTAGGGAGACATATGTGGGTAAATTAGAGGCACAATAGCAGGGTACACCCACCTCAGTCTAGGATAGGATGAGGACCAGTTTCCACAAGGGCAATCCTCCCACTTTCGCAGGAGGATCTAACCCAACGGTTAACAACCAATGGAGGAGGGATATGGAGAGGCACCTGAGGATGGTAAATTGTACTGATGTGCGGAAGAAGATGTTGGCTACGTTTAAGTCGATTAGGGATGCGTTGCAGTTGTGGGAGAGTGTTACAACAACTAAGGATAGGGATCGTCTGAATTATGGAGACTTTTTAGTGAAGTTTAATGACAAGTATTTTCCTTATTTGATTAGGAGTGCTAAGAAGGGAGAGTTTCTAGATTTAGAATAGGGCTCCAAATCAGTTACTGAGTATGAATAAGAGTTCACAAATCTGTCGATGTTTGTATCAGAGGAGGTAAACACAAAGGAAAAGAAGTTGAAGTCTTTCAATAAGGGTTTTTCATGGTGTATTAATTAGATGGTTCTGGGGAATCCGACGTACACTACTTACACTCAGATTATGGGAGTCGCATTATTATTATGGTAGGAGGAGGTAAATTATTAGAACAAGTTAGGTAAGAGGAATGAGCTAAATGGTCAAAGTGGGGAGCACAAGGGTTGCAATGACTAACCATGAAAGAGGCAGCGTGCAATGCAGGAGCAACAAGCCTTTTATCAAGGCAATGGCACCCCGCAGGGCCCTCGGGTGCTGGGTAGGGACAACAGTGGGAGGAAGCACCATCTAGGTATTCAGAACCTTTTAGAGGTGCATGTTTTAATTGTGGAGAGGAAGGACATAGAACCATCAAGTGTTCGAAGAAGTTTAACCAACAAGGCTAAGGACCTCTAGCACCGGCAGCACTAGGTTCATAGAGAGCTCCCGCAACACCCACAGTGGGTAGGTATTATTTACTTCCAACTCGAGAGCCTCAGGCAGGGCAGGCGTAAAAGGATTCAAGACTTGACTAGTGGGGCAACACGGTACGCATTATTTTTGTAGATATGTTTCGATGTTGATATATATTGTATTTTACTCACATAATAAGTTCATGTAGGATTGGGTGTATGGGCTCCCAATTGTGGCATTCTACGAGTAGGTATATATGAGCCTTATTTTATTTTGTGCGTTGACGCTTTGTCGAACTAAGAGGACAAAATTTCTATGTTAGTGAGCGAGTATATAGCACCCCGTGATTTTAAAACATAAAATCTATTATGAATAAAAATCTTTTGGTAAAATAAATTTTTGGAAATTGATTATTTTCTAACTTAAAAATGTTGACCTTGATTTTTATAAAAAGGGATTTTTATTGGAATTGATATCGAGTTCAAAATCAGAGAGTTTTGCATTTTCTAAAAAAAATAGGAGAATTTTGGACTTGTACAAAACTTTGAACCAGTTCGAAAATCCAGCGAACATGTCGCTTTGCCCATTTGTGAAAAATAAAACTCTTTTATTTTAGAGTTTGTTTAGGACTCAAATTTTTTTTTGATATAAAACAAAAAGGCTCGGGCTTAGGGTTTTTGAAACACATTTTAACCTCCTCCAAAAGAAGTAGCCTTCCATAAGTTTCATCTTCTTTCTTCAATAAAACATAAACAAATTAAATATAACTTTGAAACCCAGTTTTGAAGAGTTAAACCAAGTTTTCTCAAAAAATTTCAAGAACACATCTTTATTACTTTCTTGAGAGGAATGCAACCATCTAATCAGAATCTTTAAATGACTTCTTATAGACATGAATACTTCTATTGTTTCCTTTAGTATTATGCATTTTAAATGTTGCATAAACACTAATAATCATTGTTTTCTTAAAATAAATTAGAGAGACTAATTAGGAAAAGTGAAGCTAATGTTGGGACTACTTTTATCCAAGTCTCTAATATGAATTACGACTCAAAACTCTCGCATTCTTATATTAGAGGCTGAGATTCCGTTAGAATATATGAATGTTCAAATGTTTAAAATAAACTGTTTGAGTTTTATAATTTGAATTCGATTCGTAAAATCAAGTTATTTATGTGTATCTTGTAGAATAGAAATTTATTGTTGTATGTTCCAAAATATGCATGTAGATGGAAATTATGCAAGTTGTTGAAAAATAAATTGTCTAATTAATATTATAATTAAACGAACATAATTTGGATAAGTAGTAATCTTCTGATTAATTGAAATAACTGTTGTAATAGGTTGAAAATATGCGTTATGTGATTCGATAAAGGTTTTAATATTCAACACTGCGGGGACGACGGGATTATTGGGATAGTAATACTTTCACCTTATTTTTAGTTTTCTTGTTGGGTATGGGGCTAGTAGGTAGGCTTTGGTTGTTGTCAACACTTTATAGGTATGAGACTAATTAGTGTAGGTTTTTATGGATGGAAAATTTTGGGGTGGGTTGATTTTTACGTCGTTCTGCTGGTTCGGTAGCCTAGGTGCGAGACTAATTGGTAGCTATTGGTAGGTATTCTTCCTAAATGATAGGCTAGGATATACATGTGTTTTGGAGACCTTTAGGTATGGGACTAGTGGTGTTGTAAGGATTTATGTTGTGGGGCTATTAAAAAATAATGAGAACTTAGGAGAATTGATAATTAATACCTAAGATAATAAACGGGTATTAAAATGAACTAACATCGCCAATATGTGCAGGGCTAACAATAAGGGGAGAACTGGCTATAGAGACGTGGGTGTGTGTTGGTATCACCCATATGTACAGGGCTAATGAAATTGGAAGAATTGGCTATAGTGTCGTGTCGTATGTGGAACCTCACCAATATGTGAAGGGCCAACTAAACTGGGTGAACTGGCTACAGTGAGGGAAAGGGTGTGGTGTAGAACTTAAGTGTGCTAGGAGTATGTGCATGACACGTAATATGGTGAACTGGCTTTACTGGTGTCGCATAAATAAAATTGGATGCATAAATTTAATTAATCAACATGAGTAAATAATTTAATGTGGTAATATCATAATTAGACTTGAACATTAGGGTGACTTAGTTATGTGGGTAGATAGTTGTAGTTTGTTTTTACTCGCTTAAATATATATCTCGTTTAAGTTAAAATATTCTATTATGATATTTATCATGTACGATGCTTCTGTCTGGGTTTATGGACCCTAATTGGGAGGAGTAACTAGTATTCATGCAGTGGGTTCTAACCCATTGCGTTGATAAACAATTTAGGTATAGTGATGGAGAGCTGCAGAGGAGTGATTGGAGATCTTTGGAGTGAAGTTGTATATTTACTTTTATCGCTTTAATAGTAATTTGATTTATTTCCCTTCATTTGTTTTATTACGAGACTTTCATTTATGGATTTTGTGGACCAATCGGTTCCTCGGTTGTTTATGGCTTAAGTTGGATTTATTTTGGGAGCTAGCACGGTGATGGATTTTAAATTGCATGAATGTTTATATTGGTTGTATAAATTTGAATATTATCTTATGGAAAAAGTTATTAATGTCTCATATTTCTGTTACATATTGAGAATGATAACTTATTTGGTGATGCCCGACGTAGTTTGGCAGTGGTAGTTCGCCACCTCGCTTGTCAGAATACGCGGGGGGTTACAACATTTTTCTCAATTGGTATTAGATCTTTGGTGCTCAATTTATGCTAGAATTAACGTGCTAGAGTTAGATTCTTATTTGTGTGTTTGCTTGTTTGATCCTATTTGCTTATTTTATGTGCTTCCATGGATATTGCGGACATGTATGCATTTAGACTGAGTTTGAATAATGTTCATTCTAATTTTCATTCACCATCACATTTATTCGTTAACTAAGAACACCGAGTTTGCACATAATGAGAATGATGAAATTGATATTGAAGAATTGAGTGAAATTAACCATGTGTATAATAAGTTGCTTCATAAATAGCTCAAATAAAAAAATTGTAACATCAAAATGCGAAACAAAATGAAAAGGTTTGAAGAGGAAGGTGATTTGTTGAAAGAAAAAGAGGTTTTGACTTTAGAACTCAAAAGTGAGTTAAAGCGTGTAAATGTTCAAAATGCATCTTTTAAAAGTCAAAAAGAGTATTTCACTAAAAATGAATAGTAAACTTGAAACGAAACGAAGGATGTTTGAACTCAAGGAGCGTGAGTATACAAAGGAAATTATTTATTTAAGAATGAATTGGAAAATGCTTTAAAAGTCAAGCTTGCTTTAGAAAATCATTTGGATAAAATCGAATAAAATGATTCTAGAGAATTTGATGATTTCAAATGTGCTACGGGAATTTGTTACGATTTTTTTATCCTACTTAAAATGATAATATATATTTTATACGTGAAAAGATAAATGATGCATATGAGAGTTCAGCTCAACATAACAAAGGAAAAAAGATTTCAGTAGAAAAAATGCTTGAGGAGAAAGTCTTGTCGGTTAAAAGTACAAATGTAGATGTTGTAAAGTTTGAGAAGAATAAAAAAGTCATCCAACCCAAAGTTATTGATAAACATGAAAATCAACGTTTTAAAAGAAGAGCGTATGAAAAACAAGTTCTCACTTTTAGATATCTTCCAAACTTTCGTAAGAAAGAGAGTTTTTGAAAATTATCGAGATCAACATTTTGAACAGAATGCGAGATTTTCTCCTAAACCTTTTCAAGCACACAAGAAGCTTTTAAATCTACTCCACGGGCTCCCTCTCTCTATTTCGCCACGTTTCCCTTTTTGATTTTTTGATTAATTATTACAAATAAATGGTGTTCAAAATGTGCCACAAATTAATAGTAAAATGGCTCAATAATCCCACTACAACCAATCTATGGAAATAAAAGTATATACAAATAAAAAAAAGTACAATTCTTCAATCGCTTCCCAACTCAAGAAGTCGTCAACGATAGGGAGACATCAAAATTTCATTTCCCCAAACTAAATTAAATTTAATCATCCTTAATGAATTATTTAAATTTAATCATTTGTAGTTTTAGTTATTCAAGAACCTACTGTTCCTGTGCTTAATAATAGATTAGAATAGGTAGATCTTAAATTATAACCCCACATTCTAACGTTGGACTGAAATGATTGGGAGACATCAAAAATTTAGATCCATCGCATCTTCCTATGGCCTTCACCAACACTACACCAAATACCAAAAATGGTTACGTAGAAGGGGTCACGGCAGCTGGTCACGGACTAAAATCGCGACCACAGTCAAAATGGGCATGACCAAATCCATGACTCTGTGTGGTCATGGGTCGTCTTGTGTGTGATCACGACTCTAGACCCTGACCCAGTCGTGACCATTATGTCATCAAGTTTCCCTCCAATTTTTGTCAGGGAAGGAGTCACGGCCATTATCCGTGACCACAAAACTCATTACACAGGGATATGGTCACGACTTAAGTCCGTGACCATATGGGTTTTGTGGTCATGTCTTTGGGCCATGACCATGTCCTTATTTCCACGCCGACGTGTAAAAAATAAAGGGGTAACGTCATATGGTCACGACCCTAAGCCGTGACCATGGTCTTTATACTTATAAAACTCAAAACAGTTTTTCATTTCCCTCGAAAACTTCTAAACTCTTATTATTCCCTCCCTCTCTCCGGTGATTTCGATGGTATACCTTCTCTCAATCTTAATCTCTCTCTCAATCTCAATCTCAAAGGTAAATACTTTATACTGTAAATACTTAAAATACGTGTGTGCATATTTCTCTGTGTGTGTATATTGTGAATACGTGTGTGTATATATGCGTGTATGTGTGTGTGCATACATCTGTGTATTGTGTATATGTATGTAGTTGTGTATACATTGTCATTGCGTGTATTGTGTATATGTACGTAGTTGTGTATACTGTAAATTTGTATGTGTGTGTGTGTATTATAGAAAAAAATATGACTAGTGTTGGTTTAGGTTTCAAACTAGGTTAAATTTTAATTTAATGTATATTGTTGGGTTAAGTTTCAAAGTAGAGAAAATTTTAATTTAATGGATATTGTTGGTTTAAGTGTCAAACTAGGGCAAATTTTAATTTAATGGATATTGTTCGTTTAAGTTTGGGGCTGAAATATAAAAATATACATCTCCATTAATATTGATGATAACTTCGGGATTAATTTTAGGATTAATTTTAGGGTTAATTTTAGGGCTGAAATATAAAATATACATCTCCATTAAAATTAAGCCCCCAAAATGCATAATCTATTAATTGTAGGGGTAATGTTTGTAAGGGTTAACTTTTAGGGTTTATTTTAGGGATTGTTGGCTTAAATGACAAAAGTAGGTATTCAAAACCTAATAAATTAATGGTTGATGATTCATTAGAGCCATAATTTATAAGAATCATATTCACGCCCTCGTACATAATAACTTGTTAATGATTCATTAGAGTCACTATTTATAGGAATTATAATCATGCCCTCGTTCATTTTTCCTAGGAAAAATGAGTCACGGTACTAATAAATGGCAACAAGAGTGGGAAAGGTTGCAATTGGACTGCACGTGTACATCTCTCATTAATGAGCCTCATAAAGTGGGTACTCTGATTTATTAGTATGGGAATAGAAAGATCAAACAATTTAACTACCTTGTAAATCGTGGAGTTCATCTCTAGCAAGAGTACTTGTTCGATCATATTCTATTTTCCCGGCCACAATGTTGGGATGAAGCTGTACAATATATATATTTTGTACATAATCCCGATAGACCACTGACCTTTCTTACTCTGTTAGAGAAGGCAAGAAAAAAATTCACCCATTTTGGATAGAATTACATACAAAGAGCATTGATAATGTGATGTCTCACGATATATGCACGTCAAACTCAAACTTGCCAATAGGCTGAAGAAGATGAGATTTCGAGTTCATGTTGCTGACATCTATGCATCCATTATAGATACGCTTCCTCCTAATTTACCACGTGCAAAAATCCATAGGTTTTTAAAAACAAATACATAATGGATGGAGATCAGACACATTGAACTTTTGTTAAAGTCTTACCATGAATATGCAGATTATAATATGTGGGAAAAAATTATTTTGTTAGTTATATTTTCATATTAAACTTTGAAATTATGCATCTATTATTATAGATACACATTTAAATTTTATTATTTTTGTAGATAATGTCGGGTCGTAATGGAAGAAACGCTCCAACCAACAACGTGACATAACCATAAGGAGAATTCTCATACCCAATTGGTGAGAAATACTCAACTCCACTCTGTTCACTCCCATACTCCAAATTTTGTTCACTCCCCTACTCCACAAATTGTTCACTCCCCTATTCTGAGTTGTGGGAGGCAAGGTACTCCCACTTGAAATTGTCGGTTCAGTTGAGAAGAAGCCTATTGGGTTCTCTTTATTGGGAAATAACCCCACAGGGGATACGAATAACATTCAAAAGTTTAAATCCCAGTGTTTGTCCTTGGCAAAAATGAATGTGGTAGTGGGAGGAGCTGACAATTGGAACCTCACAGATAAATCTATTAAAGATGACATCTATGAGTAACTCAGTAAACGATTTTCATTTTCCCCCAACTCAAAAAATAAGGTGCTTTCTCGGGTTACTGAACAACTCCGAACATATCGAAGAAACCTTTGGCAGAAGCATTTCCCTAAGGGAGCATCGAGATATGACATTTTGGCGCTCAAATACAAAGTCTGTTCGAACGTTGAGATGCCAGTCTCTCAATGGAATGATTTTTTTAGAGAATAAGGCGAAGGACTCAAAAATGCTGCAAAGCAAGAAAAACAAGCAGAATATGGCCAAAAAAACTGATGTCCATCAGCTTGGCTCAAAATCTTATAAAGATTTGAAGAACGAGTGGACGACCGTTACGAAAGGCAACCCAAATGAAGGAAAGACATCGAACAGGGCCAACTTGTACATACATGCTAGACGAGAAAAAGATAATAAATTCCCTCCTCACTTGGACAAGACTCTAGAATCAATAGAGTCTATTAGTAGTCAGTCAGATTCAATCCCGTTCGACGATATTGACAACGATACCATCGCACTAACCTTTGGGAAGGACCACAGAGGGAGGACGAGAGGTTTGGGGTCACATATTTTAAAAATAAGATTCAAACACACCGCACCTCTCGTGCCCAAGCTTTCTTCTGTTAATAAGCATTTTGCGTCCAACGATGAACGTCAATCTAGGACTGAAGGGGATATAATGGGGCTTCAAAATGAATCGGGAGGTTTGAATGATAAACTTGCATAGATTGTGTCCCTTTTAACCGATCGTATGCCCCTGCAGCCCCCAATGCATCCCGGTTTCCCTGCACAGATGCCAGGGATTCCTCAAAATTTTCCTCGTTCTCCATTCCCCCCACAGATTCTGGTTCCTCCTTCAACATTCAATTTCTCAACGCCTTAGCATGGCATAGGTCTTGGATCATCGTTAACAACCCATGGTGACTATGTCAAGAATTACTAAATACAAGACCTGAGCGATAAATTTATCGTTGGGATTTGCAAACTTATGTCCATTGCCGTAGGAACTTTAGTACATAATCGACCTTTGCAGCAGGGTGAGTGTAAGATCATGGTTGATAAAGTATAGGAGGGTGGTGAAACTGTTCCAATGCATGTCAATAGTGGAGAAGGGAATTTTTTGAAAAATTATATAGACTCTATTACCACTTGGCTAGTTTATCGGTTGATGAAGATGTGATAATTTTTTCCTTATGTTGTAATAATATCAGTAGAAAAATTTATTTAATTTGAGTTTAAGTGGTTGTGTAGTATCGTTAATTGACGTGTTCTTATATTTAAGTTATTGGATAGTTTGATTGATTAGTGCGTTGTTGACTATATTAGTACTTTGCTTTGATACTATATTAGTGCTTTACTATACAATATGATATTTATGCAACATGATATTTATTTTATCATGTTAACATATGACTGTGACTTAAAGATTATTAAATGGATTTTCCACAATACAAAGAGTGGATGGGGGAGACTGGCCGAATAGATAATAGTTATGTTAAAGGCATTCAAGAATATATTAGATACGCTTTTAAGAACCTTAAAAGTGAGAAGATTCCGTGTCCGTGCACCTATTGTATAAACGAAAAATATAAATCTTTAGAAGATGTTGAGTTACATTTAATATTGTGGGGAATTGGTCATGATTATAACAAGTGGACATACCATGGTGAAAAATATGTACCTTATGTTCCCGAAGAATTATCGGTAACCGACCATGTAACAGAACACCAATGAGTGGAAGTGGTAAATGATTCGCCAACACATCGTCCATTGACCGACCTAATTGATGATGCGTACGGAGTCCACCACGACCAAAACCATGAACTAGATAATGCGCAGAATAAAGAATTTGATACTGAACTACCAAGAGACCAAGAATATAAACAGTTGAAGCCGATGCGTCTAGACCATTGTATATTGCGATGAAGATCATTAGATATTATATGCAATGATTGGTTTTCATAATTTAAAGAGTCAATTTGGATTGTGTGGGAACAACGTAACCGAAATTCTTAAGTGGGTTAAAGAAATTCTCCCAAAAGAGAACACGTTACTAGACAATTATCCTACCATGAAGAAGAGCTTGAAGGGTTTGGGATTGAAATACAAATCTATTCATGCATGCAAGTATGATTGGATATTGTATCGCAATAAACACGGAGATAAGGATGAATGTCTAGTATGCGGTGGGCCTAGATATGTCATTGGTGAGAAGGTAAATGACAAACCTGCCAAATATCAAAAGAGGTCGCAAGTCCCACAAAATGTTTTGAAGTATTTTCCACTTGGGTCACGGTTTAAATGATTTTTTAATGTACTGTGGATAGTAGAAGCCATGATATGGCACGCTCGATGCGAGGTGGGTGGGAATTTGATGTGTCATCCGGTTGATTCACTCGTCTAGCAAATTTCAAATGCACGACACCATGAATTTACAAAATAACCATGCAACATTCGTCTTGCAATCTCAACTGATGGGTTTAACCCTTGCGATAATTTAAGTACTAGTCAAAGTTATTGGCCAGTTATCATGGAGCCTTTAAGTCTCCCTATGAGACTGTGCATGAGAACGGAGTTCACATTATTATCTTTATTGATACCCGGGTCGAAGGATCCGGGTGATGATATTGATATATTCTTAGCCCCATTAATCGAAGAACTTAAAGAGTTATGGGATAAAGTCGTGATGGAGTTCGACTCTCACAAGGGTGAAAAGTTCACACTTAAAGCAATGGTGATGTGGTGTGATAAGCACCCAAAACTGTACAATTTATGCCCCGAATAGACGTATTTTTGTTGCTAATTCTCGACAATATGGGTCTTATGTGTTTAAATGTTAACTATGCAGGCTTAATTATGCGTTGCAGAGTTCAAGCGTTTAAATCAAAGTAATTGCGCATGAATGGAGCTAATTTCCTCTCCCGTACCATTACCCGAGCCTAAACCTAGCCTAAACCTACTCCGAACCCCGTGCGTGTCTAATTTGCCCTTTTATTATTTTTTTAGATTTTTAGTTTGAGTTATTTTTATTTTTAGGATTTATTTTAGATTTATTTAGTATTTTCTAGGTTTTATTTTCTATTTTTCTATTTTTAGTATAATTTTATCTTATTTTGATTTTTATTAGCTTTTAGTTTAGTCTTATTTTATTAGAATTAGTTTTAGTAGTTTATTTTTAGTTTATTAGATTTTATATTTTTTAGGACTTTAGTTTTTATTAGTTTTTTCATTTTTTATTTCTTTTGTTTTATTATTTTAATTTTTTATAGCTTAGGATTTTTTTTTTTTAGTTTTAATATTTTTTATTTTTTTTATTTTTAGTTAGGTTTTATTTTTAGTTTAGTTGAGTCCTTTTATTATTTTAATAGGGTCACAATTTGACACACATACACAAAACTCATAACCAAAACACACCACTACTTTCCTTAATCCTCACCCAACTTACCATACACCCTCACCCACCAAATCCTCCCACTTCATCTTTAACCTCAAACCTCCCACCTCTTTCTCCCTCATCTCACTCACACCACCATACCTCCATAATCAAAACACCAAAAACCACACTCTCTCTCTCTTACACCTCCATTCCCTCTCCTCAAACTCAACCATTGAAACACCAACCTCCTGTCATCATCACCACCGTCATCCACATTTTCGACGACGAAACCGCCGATCTCCAACTCCGGCCAGAATCCGCCGGCGGCAGCCCCTTCCCAGTGGCGACCCAACCCATGTTCCGCTCGCCCAAACAACTCCCTTCCGATCGCAGCCACCGCCTACCTCCTGCCGGCGGCGAAACTGCCAGCGTCCCCCTCCGGCCAGCCTAAAAAAAACAGCGGCGTCCCGACACCTTACCAAACCCCTACCCCGAAACCCACCGCCGCAAACCCTCAAACCCGTGAACTCACGCAGCCTCCATCTCTCTCTTACCCGCCGGAGATACCCCATCGACCTCCACTCCGGTCAGCTCATCACCCGACGCCGGCGGTACCCTTAACCCCATGTACGAACCACCACGCTAACCTAAAACCCGGCGGTTCCATCTCCAGTTGAAACCGACCCCCATCTCCGTCGTCAAACCCATGACCCGCGACAACCCAGAATCCAACCCCAAACCATTTTCAAACCAAATACCCATTTTCCATGTAAGCCTTCCACGACTTATACCACCTGCTATTCCAAATGCAAACCAACAAAACCAAACAAAACAAATAACCCATGTGCCAAAATATAACCCACTTATACCCTCTTTTTACCCAAATACCCCTAACTAACCTTTATCCTCTTTTTACCCAAACTACCCCCATGTGCACACAAATCAGATTTTTATTCTCACCCAAATTACCTCACGCCCCTCATGTGCACATCCCCTTAGCTCAAATTGCATATAAAAGAAGACCTCAAGGCCATTTGAAGATCATCTAGAGCTTTTAGATAGGAATTTTAGAGAGAGAATTGTAGAGAAAATTATCTTTTGTAAATAGTTTTATTTTTTTCCTTTTATTTTTTTAGATATTTGTGAGAAATTAATTGTTGAGTGATTCAAATGAGTGTTTGTATGTAATTGAATATTGTCGAAAGCTCATTTTGAATGGATGTTGCTCAATTTCAATGGAGGATTAGAGTCCAATTTTGCAAATTAAGGAGACTTGTTTGAAGATTTGTCCCTTACCCTTCTATTTTATTATATATGCCTTTGATTATTAATTTGTCATATTTTATACCATGTTAGGATAAAACCCCTTTCAAGGGGTGGGGTAAAACCCTTATTTGATATTATTTTAGTTTAATTAGTTTGATTACTTGAAATTTCCCTTTGAATGTTAAATTTGATCTCTCACCCTTAGATTAACGCCTCGAGAGAGGGTAAATGATTTTCGAGAGAAAATTGAAATTCTAATTATAATACTCATTTTAGATTCAAACTAGAGATAGGGGTTTCTTAAGTGGGGTATTATAACTTGAATTTCAACTCTAAATTTAATTTCTAAGATTTACATGAATTTTAATCGATCGATCCTAGCGGGTGATTAATTAAAATGAGTGTGGATCTAATTTTCTAGAGTTGTGGGGTGTTAAACTTAATTTTCTAAAATATTACTATTATAATTATACTTGCAACGAGAGTTAGTTTGTAATTTTGATATTAATTTGGGAGAATTCAAATAATTAAATTAATTAATTAGAATAACTAAAATTTGTGGTGTAATCCCATTCCTTGATTGTTCTCACAATTATTTACCTCACTTTATCTTTTATTTTAGTTTAGACTTTAATTTTCATTTTAGTTACTTTCTAGTTAGTTATTTTCATCTTAGTTTAGTTTAGTTTAAAACCTCACCTCACCCTATTGTTTTAATATTGAAAAAGCTAAAAAAAAAATTAGAAAAGTGAAAAAGCACAAAAAGAAAATAAAAAGTGAATTACAATTGAATTTGTTACATTTGCTTACTCCCTAGAAAGTGGATTGACATCCTTACTTACCACTCTACACTTGAGTTTATTATATTTGTAGGTACATAAGGTTTTGATTAGAAGGACTTTTCAAGCAACGACAAAAAAAGATACCCATACAAAAGTTCTTTCTATTAAATGGCGCCGTTGCCATTCTTGGGAGCGTGAAGCACTCAGAGCGGATTTCATATTGTAGTTCATTTATTTTTATTGCATTTTTTTTTTACATTTTTAGTACCATTTTTATATTTTTAGAAGACTTGTATTTAGGATTATTTTATTCTTAGCTTGTATTGCGGTGCTTAGAGACACCATTTATTTTTCATTTAAATTTTTAATAATTGAAGCCAAGCGTGATAGGAAAACCGGATAAGGTAGAGAGAGGGCGTCCATTGGCGAGGATTTAGAAGCCTCTCTACCTTGGGTCGGTAGGACTCCCGGGGACGACTGAGATAGGCGTGATCTCCCCCTGGTCGACTCAAACTTTTCGGCACCCCACGGCCTAAAAACCGTGGGAGGTACATTTCTACACACTCGCGCCTCTCCTGTTAGCGAGTCAATTTTGTGTGCTCTTATGTGATTTTATTCTTGCATTTATTTTCGAATGGTGTGATGAATTAAATTACTAAGACCTACACCCGGTCACTCACGAGAAGGGATTTCATCACCCGACTCACTCGCTTACCATTTTGTGCTACCCTAGCCATCACTAAATTTAAAATCAATTAACTAGGTGGTCCACTAGGAGAAAATTTCGCAACGGCGGTCACTCATATAAATTCCGTGATTTTTTATCGCCCGCGGACTTAATTAAAATTTGACTACCCTTTCACTAAATTTAAAGATAACAATTGGCTATGTGTTAGTTAGGAATTTTTCTTGACTTGTGTGTGTGTCCAATTCATTTTTCGGTAGTCGGGTTTTAGTTAGTTCGTTCAAATTCAAATAGTCCATATCTTCCCCCACCCTTTTCTTCCAAAAAAAGAAAAAAATCAAAAAATATTTTTCTTCCTTTATTTTTTACAAAAAACATCCAAGAATATTTTCTTTCTTTATTTTTATAGGAAACTCCAAAAATATTTTCTTTCTTTCCTTTTTAGAAAATCCCAAAAATATTTTCTTTCCTTTTGAAAAATTTAAAAACACCAAATTTTTTTTTCTCTCCTCATGGCCGAAGAACGTCCTTTACGGGACTACTTTGGTCATTTTCCATTGATATGTGACACGTGTGAGAGTGATCCAGAGTGGTCTCTTTATGATATTCTTCATGATTTCACATCTCTCACGAGTACCGTTGGTACTCTTGACCTATCTATGCACGCACCACCTATTCCATCACCCTCGGTGTCAAGTGTTGACGTGCCTCATCCTTTGTCGTGCACCCATTGTTCCTATGCCGATCACATGTTCCATGAGTGTCCATACTTGTCATATCCATCGGAACCCACCATGGAACATGTGTATCCATATGACACTGTTCCGGAACCCACCTAGGCCCATTCTCCCTATATACCCAATCCCGAGTTGTGTGAGTACCCGAGCTATTCGTGGAGGTCTAATCACCCTTCCACGCAATACAAATCCCGACCCGATGTTGTGGATCCTCACACGTTCCAACAGTCGTCATGGCAACCTTGTGCACCCACTCACGATCAGTCCCCTCACTACGCACCACATGAGTATCAACCATTTGTCCATCACGAAAGCGACCCTTTCGTGTATGATGCACTTGGCCCCACCCCACCCACTTCATTTGAGTATTCTCCGTATATTCATGATCATAGCGAGTTGTGTCCACCTCAACCACCGCCACCACCCGTCACTCCACCACCACCACCATCATCCACCTCCACTCTCGAAAGCCTCTTGCAAAAGTTCATACTCGAGCAAGAGCGAGCCACTCAAGTTCAAACTCAAGCTCTCCAAAGGCTTGAACAAAGGTTAAATGAATTGGAGTGTGTGCGAGAGTCGGATATTCCCATGGCCCCACCCATCGTTGCCACCGAGTGTGAAGATGATGTGTCCCCTTATGACACGAAATTTGAGTGTGACCAACCCTACCACCCCGAGAATCTCGATGTTGAGACCATTCCATGGTCCGGGTCCCAAGTCGATAATTGTGTTGACTTACCTTTCGATAGTGAGGCTGATCAAATCCCATCATGTCCATCGGAACCCACACTTGAGGTTCCCACTCCCGAGATATCCAAAAATATGCCCGAGCTTTTACCTTATGCCCCAATTTCCTATGTCTCTGACATGACCATATCTTTTAGGTTCGCTCCGGCTACGAGTGTTCACCATTTTCCCGAGATAGAATCGGTGATAGTTCCTAACTATCCGGATATGGATGATGTTCCTCCATGCATGGCTCCCATTGAGCCTGATATTTCTAGTGAGTCCTCTCTCTGAGATTGGTGCCTCGTTTTACCCACCCACCCCATTTACCGATGCTACTATTATGGAGAAGTTGACCACTCCATCTTTAGATACCACACTCCCTTGTGAGTATTCCTTTACTCCTCCCAATGAGTGTGTGTCTCCCACTCGTGAGTTGGATCATCTTCCTCCACCGTTTATCCCACCCGATACACCATTTATCCCACCCAACCCACCCATTATCCTTTCCACCCCACCACCTGGTTTGGATCTTGATTTTACGCATTTCAAGTTTCCATCAATATTTTTAGACCCTAACCTGAAACCATCCTCCATCCACGAGAGTTATGGTGATACTCTCTACTTCCGTGCCACCGATCTTGTTACTCTATACCCGCCACTCTCTTGTGGTGTTGATTTTTCTCAACAGCTCCCTTGCGTGTCACGACACGACCATTACCATCGCCCATTCATAGAACAGTCGTGTGATTTCTATGAGCCTCACCCCATTCCTATGTCCAAACCATATTTCCTCCTTCACCAACTAGAGAACCATGCTTATAGGGCCCTAGTTTGCCCTCACCTTTAAGCTAAATAAGGACCGTGACCGATACCTTTCCACCCTCACCTTAACCCTAATACCCACTCGTCCATGGTCCACCGATGCTTTGCATCGTGTGATGCACTTTGCCATACAGGTGCATTGATCCCTTTTATCCATTCTCGTCTTGTTTGGGGGTGATTCTCATCACCCGATTTTTCTGTCGCCCTGCGCTTTCATAGATCCTATCTTTAGGGTGAGAATGGTTCGTTCTGGCTGAAGACATTAAACTTAGCGCTACCGAGAGGCAGCCCGCGTTTCTTGTACTAGTCTGATCCTGTTTGGGAGTGGTGTTTCACATCACCCTATGCTTTATCATGCTTATAGACTTGTACACCTTTTTTTTTCTTATCACTTATTCAGGTTTATTATTGGCCACATCTTTCCACTTCATTAGCGGTTCATTCTAGTAATCTCTTTCCTACCTTATGCTCTCAATTTTAAAAATCATTTTACCTAACATCGAGGACGATGTTCCTTTTTGTTTGGGGGTGGGGAATTTTATCAAAGTCGTGCCTCTTTTGATAATTTTTGAGTTTTAAACTTGATTTTTAAAAATTTCGTGCAGTTTCTTTCATCTCATTTGTTGATGTGAATTTTCAATCATCCATCTTTCAAAAGTTTAGGAATCAAGATAGAGAATATTTTTTCTAAATAGCTTATGTAATACGTAGCAAGGCAAGTTGCACCATGAACTTCTAGACTCAACAAAATTTGCGCACTTATCATTTCACTATGGTATAGAGTTGAGGAGTACTACAATTCTAAAGAGAACCTTAAGGATCACTAGTAGAGACTTTAGCCTGTGAGATTTATGCCTTTCACCCTTTTAGAGAGTTTTACGCAATCTCCGAGTCACAAGTTGATTCAACTTCTTTTTGGGTCCGCACTTAAATTGTTGTATGATCTCATTATCCTTCATTAAATTTTGGCTTGATCACTGAGAATGACATCTTTTTCGAGTTGTAAAAAACGCGTGTCTTAAAATTTGTCCCGAACACTAAATTTTCATCCATACACCTACCACTTTCCCCCCATATCACATTTCCATTCACTTCACCCATTATATTCCCATGCTCTTCCATATTCCCACATATTTCCCCACACCCCCACCTATCACCTCCATTTATATCATCCATCATCATTTTCAAATAAAAGAGTGTGATTTCAAATGTAAATATCTTCATTGTTAGTTTAAAAAGTGAGAGAGAAAGAAAAGAAAAGAAAAGAGAGAAAATAGAAAATATAGAAAAAGAAAAAAAAATAGAAAAAAAAATAGAAAAAAGAAAAAGAAAAGAAAAATCGGAAAAAAAAAGAGAGAAAAGAAAAGAAGGAGAGTTTGTAGTTAATTTTTAAATAAATACATTTGTGCCTAAAGTGTATACACTCTTCTATCGCATACTCATCCATTTCCCATCACATTACATATCCATCATATTATCTCATCCATCACTCATCCATTATCCATCATATCACTATCTTATCCATCATACAATCATCCTTCATCCCAAAGATCCCATTTCATTCCCCCTCACCCATAATCATCCATATATTCCCCCTAGGTGTTCGGGAAAATGAAAGTCAACGTGGTGAATAAATCGACGTTCTCACTATAGTGATTAACATTCTTTCATGAGATCATTTTCTTTCTTATTGCTCGTTCTTTCATATGTGTGTGTGAGACGTTTGAACTTGCTTACATTTACTCACCTCCTCACACACAAGAGGGATACACTAACCCTAATCTCGAGAGTTCGTTTGAGAGAGATATATCCGTGAGATTTGAAGTTGAAGCGTTGATTCCGAAAAGGTAATCTAGGAATTAATTTGATGATACTCGACCCGTTTTGACTGATTCACACTACACACGTTGAGTTCTAGGAAGGATGTGCCTTGGGTATTGTTGATGTAAAAAATTAGATCACTCTAATAATTCAATCACAGATAAATAAATGAGACAAAAGATTTTTAAGTGGTTCAGCCTTATAAGAATGGCCTACGTCCACTGTTGTTTTATTGCTGGCGTGTTTAGGAATTCTCGATTACAAATTCTCTCAAGAAATTCCTCTCTCGATTCCAGGGTTTGGATTCAGGTCCCCTTACAATGAGGATTGCACAATGTATTTATAGCCCTGAGGCTGTAATGTGAAAGGGTAATACATTTAATGGTATACATATGAAAGGGTTTGCGTGTGCGTCTGAATGATAAGCATTTAATGAGCAGTTAAACTATTGGTATCCTGCTTCGAGGTGCAGCTCGGACCGCCTGAGTTTCTCGGACCGCTTGAGCTTCTCGGTGCTAAAGAGTTCCTCGGAGCGTATGAGTTCCTCGGAGCGTGTGATCATCTCGAAAGTGCTTATTGTTTCCATGTAGATAGCCACGTGTCTTCATATGATTGGTCCATGTCAGGAGATTAAATTTGGTATCAACAGAAGCCCCCAATGTTTCATAGTTCGAAATTTGAGGAGTATGGAACATTCTTTCTCGGAATATGGTAGCTTTAAATAGTCTTCCAGATTTTTAGGAGCGTTTCCCTTGTATTTATATCTCCTTCCCAATTCGTAGAATCATGCTTTTTTGAACTTTTCTGCGTGCTTCGATTCCCGCGTCACTTTTCGTCTTTTTAGCCGCTGTTGTCCGCTTTGATTCCCGCGCCACTTTTCATCTTTTTAGCCGCTGGTAACGTAATCATCCTTTTTTGTAATCATTACTTCACCATTTCCCATGACAAGGTATTTAAACTTCACAGATACTCCCATCGTCTTCTACCTTTTCAAATTTTTATCTTCGAGTTTTACGTCGTCTCTTCCTACTCTCTTGTGCGTTCATCTTTTCCGTCGTTCGTTGTCAGCAGATCCATTCTTTTCCTGTAAGATCTTCTTCCTTCTTCTTCATTTCTTTATTCACCATGGGTTACCCTGTTGAGTCTCTTGAGAAGTTTCGTTCTGATTTCTCCATTCCCTCATGGGTTGTTTTGGAAGAGCTTTCTGAGCCTTCTAATTACTTCCATTTGGCTGAGGGACATTGGTTCCCCAGTCTCTTTTTTGCTGAGTGTGGATTTTCTTTTCCACCAAATTCCTTGTGTCTGGAATTCTGTCAGTACTTTGACGTTGTTCCTGCACGAATAGCCCCCAACACATGGAGAATAGTTAATGGGGTGCATAGGTTAAATCAAATCCATGGAACTCGAATAGGAATTCCAAAAATCATGTACTGCTATAGATGGGCAATTAATGATAATATTTTTTATTTAAAAACTAGATTTTTAAATAGAGCTTTAGTAGTCAATCTCCCTGATGCTAATAGGGATTATTTTGAACACGGGGTTGTCATAAAAAATTGGGAACACCCTCCATTAACTGGAGATGAGGTTTACCAGGGTCCCAGATGCCCTCCTTATGGCAATGGGATAGGTTATTTTTATTTCATTTTATTTATTTTGAAATCATGTTTCTTTTGTGTTTGATAAAATGTGCCACTAATAACAATGTTTATTTATTTGCAGTTGATAGCAAGAGAAAGTGCCCAAAAGATGAAGATGTCAATATAAGGCATTTGAAACTTATCTGGAGTTTGCATCAAAGTGTTGTTGACGAGCACA
This sequence comes from Sambucus nigra, assembly GCA_949130495.1. NCBI lineage: Eukaryota > Viridiplantae > Streptophyta > Magnoliopsida > Dipsacales > Adoxaceae > Sambucus > Sambucus nigra. The sequence continues at coordinate 57,040,766 of OX422214.1, forward strand.
TTAGATCGGCTTCGTATCTGCTCCAGTACAAGAGCTACACCACTTCTTTCACTGCTCGTCCAGTGATAAGTGAATCAGAGCCAGTACCAGCTTCCACCAGCTCATCGCCTGAATCCCATATACCTTTAAGTGAAAGGATGAAAAAGAGAAGACCTCCTACCCTGTTTGAGCAAACTGCCTCCGGTTCTGGGGAAGCAAAAAGGAGTAGGATTGATGTCCCAAGGGAGGGGACAAAGAAGACTGATGCAGCTCCTCCAGCTGCTCCTGTTAAAATTGCCGAGAAGCCCGCAGTGGCTCTGAGCAGCTCTGCTGCTCCTGGAGAGGTGATTGTGATATCACCGACCAAGGGTTCTTCCTTGGTTGAATCTGTACCTGTTCCCCCGAGGAGGCTGAAGAAGAGCTCCTCGATCAATTCGGCTGACACCATTACTCAGCCCCCGGCTGTTGGGGCTGGAGTTCCCACTTTTATTCCCCCGAGCTCTGCTATGAGCTCGGTAAAGTCCTGGATCATTCCCGAGGTCCAAGGTACTGAAGAAAACCTTACTCGGGATATGGTCACCTCACTAGCTTCTCGTCACCTTGCTTCTGTAAGTCTCTTTACTTTGAATTTTTCATATTTCCTTTGTCGTTTCTGTTTCTGACCTGCTTTCTTTTTACTTTCACAGTTGACGAGCTGCTTCAATATAATCCTGAAGAAGGATGAAGCGATTAAGGCTTCTTGCTCCTCGTCTAGTGTGGAGGGAGCTCTGGAAGAAGCTACCAAGTCTCTGGCAGATTCTCACCAGAAATATGCTGATGACAAAGCTATCTGGGAGAAGAATCTTGCCTCCACCGAGCAGGATAAAGCTCGAGCTGTTGAAGCCTCCAAAGAGTTAGAGAAGAAAAAGAATGCCTTGGAGAAGGCAAATAAAGAGCTCGAAGAGAGGCTCAAAGCTGCTGGAGAGCTTGAAAATAAGCTCAGGGTTGCTGAGGCAAGGTTGGGCCAGCTTCAAGAAGTAGGTCAACAGAAGGAGAAAGCAGAAAATAAATTGAAGGCTGATGAGAACCTGCTGTCTGAGAAACTTTCCTCGAAGAAGCTGAAGAGGAAAGCTGCTGTGAAGAAGTCCTTCAGCTCTAGCTGGGACAAGGGGTGGAACAAGGGGTTGGCTACCATGGTGTCGCAAGTAGACTATGGCAGTCTCAAATACTTTAGGGATGGATGGGTTGCTGCCCTTCAGGAAATGAAGGTCGACGAGTCTTCCGAGCTCTTCCAGAGACATATCCCTGGCCCCCTCCAACTCCAAAAGAATTAGAAGAGGACGAAGCTACCTTTGAAGTGTCTTCGATGGTGATGGGAGATCGTGCCCTAACCATCCAGCCTGCTATCGAGGAAAATCAGCACATCATTTCTTCCTCCGAGCAACTGTCTACTTTACTCGAGCAACTATCTTTTCCCTCCGAGCAACCTACCTCTTCATCCCAGCCTCCCGAGAAGGTTTTGGGAGATAAGGAAAAGGTTTAGTGTTGTTCAAGTTTCTCTTTATTTTGTTTCTCTTTATCAAATGTAACTCAGAAAATGTACCTCTGAATTATGATCTAATAAAACTTGAGCTTTTTGCATACAGTTGTCTATCTTTCATTCACATTCTGCTTATTCTTTTTATTGATGATTGCTCTTCTTTCTCTGTTATTTTCTGTCCAGGATGGAATTGCTATCCGCCCATGACACAAAGTTTCTGCAATAATGCAATGAGTACTTTAAGGCTGGTCACACAGACCTGAGTGCTGCACAAGTTGCCGACATCCTTGGTCATGATGCTTCAGAACAGGCAGTGGAAGCATATCAATATCTGAAGTGTCTGCTTGATCGAGCTGTAGCCAATAACGTTGCTTATTATAAAATGATCGAGGATCTTCAAAGCACCCTCGAAGACCTTCAGCTTCAATACAAAGAATCCACTGCCCCCTGCTGCATAAGGGGTATGACAAGAAGTACAAGATGATCATGGCTGACAAAGGCTACGAGAAGCTTTTTACTGGGTATGATCTAAGGGAAAGAACTTTGAAGGGTGAGGTCGAGGAATGCAGACAGATTTCCAAGTTGCTGGAGCAAGAGAACAACAACTTGTAAAAAGAGCTATCACAATTGAAGTCTGCAGCCTCCACTTCCAGTGCCTTGATCCAAGTGATCGACGAGGGATTCTCGTTCTTAGAGGTTGAGAATGCCAAGTTGAGGGACGAGTTGGATACTTTGAAGAGTTCTGGGACCTCTACATCTTCTCGCGGTCGAGCAAGAGCTCCTTGGGGACGAGCAAGAGCAGCTCGGGTTCTTGTCGAAGAACAGAGAACTCAATATGCGTTAGAGAACCAGACTTTGCAATTAATGGCGAAGAACCAGGCTTTGTCTGATATGTCAAAGAGGATTAGGGACCTGGAAAATTAGCTCTCTGCGCAGAAGTCAGTCTTGGAGAATAAGGAGCTTTTCATCAAGAATCTCCATGAGCAGCTAGAAAGGCTAACATATCAATTCCACAAATAGCCCAGGGAGTTCTGGATGGCTGGATACAACGAAGCACTATTCCACTTGGACGATCGTATCCAGAATGCCAACAATGAGGGCTACAAGCATGGTTGGCTGAATGCCTTAGGTGTGTTGAAGCTCGAACAAGGTCATTATCTGTGGGACTACCATGATCCCGGGTTGCTCGACTTGCCTGTGCCACCATACAATTTGGAGATGGATTGGATCCCTGCTCGGGCTATTCCTCGGAGCTTAATTTCAAAGTATCTCGGTGACTACAATTTACATTCTCAAATTGAGGTATCTCGTCCCGAGCATCTTTTAGATCGACCATCCGTGATGAATGTCAGGATGTTGAAGGATCTCAACTTCATCAATTCTCCTCTGTCTTTAAATGATCCGCCTGCTGGCGAGGAACCTGTGTCAAAAGCAGAGGGGAAGAGACCAGTAGAATAGGAATTTTTGATGTAATAGTTAGTATACATGTCAATGTAACTGTAATTTCATTATCAATGTAATTTATTTTGAATTCAATGAAAGACTTTCATTTTTGTTTGCTATTATCTTGTAGTTATCAAACACTTTATATTTATGCATATCTGTTAAAAAGATAACAATATTGTGTTGTTTGTCGACCAACTCAGTAATAAAAAGTTTCAAGTTTCAATAATATTGCTCGATCACTTAATAATAAAGTCACGAGTATAAAAAATGTTTAAAATTTTTCCAACCAACCAAGGTCGTTAAATTATGCTTGCCGACCAACTACAGTTAGTGGGTTTTTATCCCGGACCAGCCATACTTGGTAGATTTTTCTCTTAAATGTTTTCGACCAACTAAGGTCGGTAAATTTTCTTTGTCGACTAACTACAGTTGGTGGGTTTTTATCCCCGACCAGCCATAGTTAGCAACTTTTGCACTTTTTGGAATAATCTTACCTCCCGACCAACATAAGTTGGCATTTTCGAGAATATATGTACCTTCCGACCAACATAAGTTGGCATTTGCGAGAATATTTTGTTTCCTAGCCAAACAGGTTGGCATTTTTAGGAATATTTGGTTTCCTAGCCAAACAGGTTGGCATTTTTAGGAATATTTTGTTTCCTAGCCAAACAGGTTGGCATTTTTAGGAATATATTGTTTCCTAACCAACCGAAGTTGGCATTTTTAGGAATATTTCGTTTCCTAACCAACCGAAGTTGGCATTTTTAGGAATATTTCGTTTCCTAATCAACCGAAGTTGGCATTTTTAGGAATATTTCGTTTCCTAACCAACCGAAGTTGGCATTTTTAGGAATATTTCGTTTCCTAACCAACCGAAGTTGGCATTTTTAGGAATATATTGTTTCCTAACCAACCGAAGTTGGCATTTTTAGGAATATTTTGCTGAGCAGTCTGAGCAGCTTTGCCGAGTAGTGTGTAGCACTAGTATTCCCCGAAAAATTCTCAATAAAAAGGAGAGACTTTGGCAGAATATCTTCGTTTTATTCATACTGATGGAACTGCGTTACATATACATCACTGATAATACTTGCGCAGATGCTCTGCGTTCCATGCATTCTTAAACTCCTCGCCTTCTAAAGTTGCTATTCGATAAGTTCCTGGTCGAACAACTTCTGTAACTCTGTATGGTCCATGCCAGTTTGCTTCCAGCTTATTGTGTTTTTGAATTACTTTCTTCAGCACATAGTCTCCTTCTTTCAGGTTGCACTTCTTCACCCTTTTGTTGTAGAACAAAGTTGTTCGCTGCTGGTAAGCAGCATTTCTAATGGCTGCTTCTTCTCTAACTTCCTCGAGCATGTTTAAATCCATTCTTCTCATTAAGTCGCTGACAGGGGAATTGAAATTTAGTACCCTGTGTGTTGGGAGGCCCAACTCGGTAGGTATGACAGCTTCACTTCCAAACGCCAGCATGTATGGTGATTCTCCAGTTACTACTCGGGGAGTAGTTCGGTAAGCCCAGAGTACTGATTGTAGTTCGTTGATCCAGTTTTCTTTTGCATCATCCAATCTTTTCTTCAAACCATTCAGCAGCGTTCTGTTTGTCACTTCAGTTTGTCCATTGCTTTGAGGATGACCTGGTGCTGAATGAACCTTCAAAATCTTTGACTGATGACAATAGGCGGCAAACTCCTCGTTATCAAATTGTGTTCCATGGTCTGTGATGAAGGCATGAGGTAGACCATATCGACAAATGATGTTCTTCCAAAAAAATTGGTGCACCTTCTCGTACGTCATGTCAATGAGTGGCTCAGCTTCTACCCACTTAGTAAAATAATCCACTGCAACGACGAGATACTTGAACCTTCCTCAGGTCGTTGGCAGTGGTCCAACCAAATCTATTCCCCACGTGGAAAATGGCCAAGGGGAAGTTATGGGTGTCAATAATGCTTGTGGAGTTCTTCGGATGGAGGAGAAGCGTCGGCACTTGTCACACTTCTTGGCATAGCCTATACAATCAGCCCTCATCGTCGGCCAGTAGTATCCCTGCGTCATCACCCTTTGCAAAAGAGTCCGACCTGCTATATGTGCTCCACAAGACCCTTCATGGATTTCTTCAATCAATTCTTTCACCTCGGAGGGATGTACGCATCTCTACAAACCTGCCATAATTCCTCGTCTATATAAAACACCATTAGTTAATACATACCGAGAAGCTTTAAACTTTAATTTCTTGGCTGCGAGCTTATCAATTGGCAATTCTCCCTCCTCGATATACGCCCTGATGGGATCCATCCAAGATGGTCCTAAATGAAGGGTGATAAAGTTCATCGTCAGATCTTCATCTATATTCTAACCAGCTAACACTTCAATTGGGATTGTTCGTCGTAGCTCGGTGCGAGTAGCTGATGCTAGTCGAGCTAGGGCGTCTGCTCTCGCATTCTCCATTCTTGGTATTCTGGCCAACTGAATAGCGGTAAATTCTGACACCAGATCCTTTGCCTTTGCATGATATCTGATCATTAATTCTCCTCTAACTGCATATACTCCCATCATTTAGTTTACAATCAATTGAGAGTCACTGAAGATAACAACCTACTGCTCCTCCATAATTTTTGCCAAATTAAGCCCTGCAATCATGGCCTCATATTCAGTCTCATTGTTGGAAGCTTTGAATTGGAAACGCAAAGCATATTCTATGTCGACCTCGTCCGGAGTGCTCAAAACTATCCCCGCGCCACATCCTGCAGTGCAAGATGAGCCATCTACATATAGCCTCCATATAGGTAACTCGTCTTTAAATTTTGAATCAGTTATAGTTCCTTGGTGAAATATTTACTGCTTCCTTTCATCCTCCCCGGATTTTTCTCGCTCCTCGTCGATCATCTATTCTTGCCCTTTTACCAATCGGAGTTGGTCTGAGCTTGAATTTAATGATCCTGTAACATCCACTTGCCCTTTTATCAACCGGAGTTGGTCTGAGCTAGTGTTTGTCGATCCTGTAACATCCACAGGTTGATCAGCGAGCAACTCTTGTTCCTCGTCCGGAGTCCTCACAACTATCTCTGCATCACATCCTGTAACATCCACACGCCCTTTTACCAATCGGAATTGGTCTGAGCTTGTGTTTGTTGATCCTGTAACATCCACAGGTTGATCAACGAGCAACTTTTGCTCCTCAGGGGTATCAGGATAGGTGAACTCCGCTATAAAGTCTGCTACAGCCTGCCCTTTTAGCGATGATCTGGGTTCATAAATTATATCATATTCACCGAGCTCTATTGCCCAGTACATTAATCTCCCTGATTTTTCTGGCTTATGAAAGGCTTGTCTTAATGGCACATCGGTATATTACTACTATAGTATGAGCCTGGAAGTATGGCCTCATTCTCCTACTCGCCTCAATCAGCGCCAGAGCCAATTTCTCCAGCCTTGGATATCTGATCTCTGCTCCTCGAAAGGCCTTACTTGTGTAGTAAATTGGTTTTTGCACTCCATTCTCCACGCTGATCAACACCGAGCTAACTGCATTCTCGGACACTGCAAGGTACAAATATAATTTTTCTCCCATCACCGGCCTGGACAACAGTGGAGGTGCTCCCAAGTATTTCTTCAAGTCTTGAAAAGCCTTCTCACATTCATCATTCCACTCAAAAGTCTTTCTGAGTGTCTTGAAGAATGGGAGACATCTATCAGTTGCTCGCAACACAAATCTGTTGAGTGCCGCTACTCGTCCTGTGAGACTCTATACTTTCTTCTTCGTCGTTGGAGATCGCAGCCCTAATAGAGCTTTGATCTTTTCAGGATTTGTTTCAATGCCTCGTTGATTGATAATGTACCCGAGGAACATGCCTTCTCGTACTCCGAATATGCACTTCGTCGGGTTCAGCTTCATTTGATATTTATCTAGTTGATCAAAAGTCTGACTTAATTCAACTAGATGATCGGCAGCTTTCTTGCTTTTCGTCAGCATATCGTCAACATAGACTTCCATATTGTCACTGATTTGTTCAGCAAAGACCTTGTTCATCAGCCTCTGATATGTCGCACCTGCATTTTTCAAACCAAAAGGCATAACATTATAACAATAAGTTCCCCTAGGGGTAATGAAAGAAGTACTCTCCCTATCTTCAGGTTTCATTTTGATCTAATTGTAACCAGAATAAGCATCCATGAAGCTCAGCAATTCGTGTCCCGAGGTAGCATCCACCAGTTGATCAATTCGGGGCAATGGAAAGTGATCCTTTGGGCATGCTTTGTTGAGGTCGGTGAAGTCTACACACATCCTCCACTTGTTGTTCTTCTTCTTTACCATCACCACATTAGCTAACCAATCTGGATATTTAACATCTTCAATGAAACAAGCTTTCTGGAGCTTCTCGACTTCCTCCTGTATAGCTTGATTCTTCTCGAGACTGAATACTCTTCTTCTCTGCTTCACAGGCTTGATCTCCTTATTCACATTGAGTTCGTGACATAAGAAGTTTGATTCTATCCCAGGCATATCTTCATGACTGCACGCAAAAGTTTGTCTTCTGCTTCTAAGGAAATTATCAATTCTTGTTTCAATGAGGCTTCCAACGATGAACCTATTTGAGTAGTTCGCTCAGGGTGTTCGTCGTCCAGAATGATGTTTTCAGTAGCTTCCACCACTTGACCCTTCACGAGTTGCGACTCATCTCGAGGATTCAATGTTTCAATTTCTGCACCTTCATCTACTTGATAGGTAGTAGTCTTTTTCTTTGATTCTTCCAGTTCTTCTTGCTCGGCGGATGAATAATAGCATTCCCGAGCTACTTTCTGATCACCTTTCACAACTCCTACTCCAAAGTTTGTTGGAAATTTTAGGCACTAATGCACTGTAGATGGTACAGCCTCGAACTTCTTCAATCCTACTCTTCCCATGATGATATTGTACGGTGATTGGACATTCTTATCCATCACGAAGAAACGTATTCTTTCTGTCCGACAAGCAGGCAACGTACCAATGAATATATCCAACTTGATCGTCCCAAGTGGAAATACTTTCTCGCCAGCAAAACCGATGAGGGGTCTGTGGTAAGGCTCCAATTGAGATAGCTTTAGATTTAAACTATCAAAACACGAATAGAACATAATGTCTGCCGAGCTACCATTATCGACCAGCACTCTTGAAATCATTACCTCCTTCATTCTCATCTTGATCACCAGTGGATCATCGTGAGGATATAAAACACCTGCAAGGTCATTTTTTGAAAAACCGATGACCAATTTCTCCTTGTTCACCTTTCTCGGTCTATCTTCCTCAGCTAGATTTATTCGCTGAACATACGAACAAGCTTGAGCCTCACCGAGGTAAGCTTTTCTTTCTGCAGTAAGGTCTCCTCCTCCTGCATCTCCTCCTGTAATAACATTATAATCAAATGACCCAAAGCGTATTGAAAATACCTCTCGTTCTGGCTGCTTTGGTTTCTTAGGAAGATCGGGGTCATGCTCTGGATCAACTTCATGGTTTCTCTTCTTGCTCTCCTCTGCTCGACGAGGAGATCTAGACCTCTCTCTAGTTCGGTCGTTGTTTCTTCTTTCGCCTCCCCGATCAACATACTTTGCTAGCTTTCCTCGTCGGATGAGTGTTTCAATCTCATTCTGAAGAGCTATGCAATTTTTAGTCATATGGCTATGATCCTTGTGGAACTCGTAATATTTTTCCCTATTCCTCGTGTCAGGGTCTGCCTTAATTTTCTTTGGACAGTTTAACTCCTCGCTGTTCTTAATTTCTTCCAGGACGTGGTTGATATTTGCATTCAAAGGTGTGTAATTATCAAATTTCCTCAAGACCTCCCATGACGACCTATTTTTGGATTGTTTGTCACCACCATTATTCTTATGTTCTTTCTTCTTAGCTTTATCACCTTCCACCTTGGTTTCTTTGGCGTCCATATTCTTCTTCGCAGACATAGCCTCCTCGGCATTCATAATCTTGGATACTTTTCCCATCAGGTCCGACATGGTTCGAGGTGGATCTTTGGCCAAAGTGTAGTATAACTTATTTAGCAGCAGTCCACTCATCAAAGCGGTAATCGCTGTCTTCTCCTCATAATCAATGACTTCGTGTTTCTCGTTATTAAAACGAGTTATATAATCTCTGGTACTCTCACCAGCTTTTTGTCTAACACTTAACAAATGTGCTACTCGTTTAACTGGCTTTGCTCCCAAGCAGAAATTTCCAATGAATAACTCGGCCAGTTGAAGAAAAGTTAAAATCTTACCCCGAGGAAGACTATTATACCATATTTGAGCAGATCCGGTAAGTGTTCTCGAGAATGCTCTGCATCTCATCTCATCTGGGACAACATAGATGTCGGTCGCAGCTTGGTATTGTTCTATATGAAGGACAGGGTCAGTCTTCCCATCATACTTGGGAGTCACAACAGGTGCTTTGAACTTTGATGGTGTTGGAAAATCAATAATGTCCTGGACAAAATGTGTTCCTCGAACAAAGGTTCGTTGTAGAGGGTTCTTGGCCTTATCTATTTCCCCTAATCTATCCTCCAGCCTCTGAATAGATCCTTTCCATTCATCATTTCCTTCCTCGGGCCTATTGGTTCGAGCAACTGATCGCGTTGAAGTGGCTTCCTGGGATTTATCTCGACGAGCAGCTGGTCGGTCATAGGATCCATCTTGACGAGCAGCTGGTCGCGAGTGGGCAGATCCTTCCCTTAAATCTGATGGTCGTCGAAAGTTCCTCGACGCTGCATTAAGAGGACTTTCGTTCCTCCTAGGGCCTAATCGGTCGAAAGGAGAAGCCCTACTTAATCTTTCCAATGCGCTGGTCTTTTCCGGGGAGAGGGTGACACGTTGTTCAGTATCTGTGGCTCGCACTGACGAAGTTCGTCCAGGTTGATAAGAAAAATCTTCAGATTCCTCATTGCGATATGAATTAGTACGCCTAGTACGCGAAGAAGGCGCGCGGGTATTTTTTTGAATGTTTCGTGGTCCGGAATGGGTTGATGCACCGCCATGGAGGGTTTGGATGAGTTGTCGCTTCGTTTCTTGCATGACGATCTGGCCTGAGCCAAATTTGCCATTATTCCAGTCAGATCTGGAATAATTGGTGGAGCAGATGGATTTGGAGGGGTTCCAGCGTTTCGATTGCTGGATTCAGGAATATCAGCCATTGGTAATGGATTGTTTTTGATGAAAAACGATATTATCAGTCGTTTCCCACAGACGGCGCCAATCTGTTGATGTAAAAAATTAGATCACTCTAATAATTCAATCACAGATAAATAAATGAGACAAAAGTGCTTCAGCCTTATAAGAATGGCCTACGTCCACTGTTGTTTTATTGCTAGTATGTTTAGGAATTCTCGATTACAAATTCTCTCAAGAAATTCCTCTCTCGATTCCGGGGTTTGGATTCGGGTCCCCTTACAATGAGGATTGTATAATGTATTTATAGCCATGAGGCTGTAATGTGAAAGGGTAATACATTGAATGGTATACATACGAAAGGGTAATACATTTAATGCCCTTTTTGCGTGTGCGTCTGAATGATAAGCATTTACTGAGCAGTTAAATTGTTGGTATCCTGCTTCGAGGTGCAGCTCGTACCACCTGAGTTGCTCGGACCGTTTGAGCTTCTCGGTGCTAAAGAGTTCCTAGGAGAGGCATGTTCCTCGGAGCGTATGAGTTCCTCGGAGTAACATGGTTCCTCGGAGCGTGTGATCATCTCGGAAGTGCTTGTTGTTGCCATGTAGATAACCACGTGTCTTCATATGATTGGTCCATGTCAGTAGATTAAATTTGGTATCAACAGGTATTTACTTAGCTTAAACTTTTTATGCACTTCTAGCTTGTATTTCTCAAATCATTTCTCATATGATGGATTGTGCGATTATTCTATGTCTAATAAGAGATTGACTGCATTTTTTTTCAAATAAGAATTTTGTGGGTATATTCCCTGCAAACCTTCACGAGACACAACTCGTCCTGTAGGGCAACCTATAGGTTTAAAGGCTTGTTGCACATGCTAAGTGCAATCGCAAGTGCCCGCGAAAGTAGTACACTTTTGGTTACGTATCTATCTCTTTCTCTCTATCTTATTTCTCGAGGACTAGCAACGCTCTATTTGGGGGTGGTGTGATAAGCACCCAAAACTGTACAATTTATGCCCCGAATAGACGTATTTTTGTTGCTAATTCTCGACAATATGGGTCTTATGTGTTTAAATGTTAATTATGCAGGCTTAATTGTGCGTTGCAGAGTTCAAGCGTTTAAATCAAAGTAATTGCGCATGAATGGAGCTAATTCCCTCTCCCGTACCATTACCCGAGCCTAAACCTACCCCGAACTCCGTGTGTGTCTAATTTGCCCTTTTATTATTTTTTTAGATTTTTAGTTTGAGTTATTTTTATTTTTAGGATTTATTTTAGATTTATTTAGTATTTTCTAGGTTTTATTTTCTATTTTTCTATTTTTAGTATACTTTTATCTTATTTTGATTTTTATTAGCTTTTAGTTTAGTCTTATTTTATTAGGATTAGTTTTAGTAGTTTATTTTTAGTTTATTAGATTTTATATTTTTTAGGACGTTATTTTTTATTAGATTTTTCATTTTTTATTTCTTTTGTTTTATTATTTTGATTTTTTATAGCTTAGGATTTTTTTTTTAGTTTTAATATTTTTATTTTTTTATTATTTTTAGTTAGGTTTTATTTTTAGTATTAGTTGAGTCCTTTTATTATTTTAATATGGTCGCAATTTGACACACATACACAAAACTCATAACCAAAACACACCCCTACTTTCCTTAATCCTCACCCAACTTACCATACACCCTCACCCACCAAATCCCCCCACTTCATCTTCAACCTCAAACCTCCCACCTCTTTCTCCCTCATCTCACTGACACCACCATACCTCCATAACCAAAACACCAAAACACCAAAAACCACACTCTCTCTCTCTTACACCTCCATTCCCTCTCCTCAAACTCAACCATTGAAACACCAACCTCCTATCATCATCACCACCTTTGTCCACATTTTCGGCGACGAAACCGCCGCTCTCCAACTCCAGGCCAGAACCCGCCGGCGGCAGCCCCTTCCCAGTGGCGACTCAACCCATGTTCCGCTCTCCCAAACAAATCCCTTCCGATCGCAGCCACCCCCTACCTCCTGCCGGCGGCAAAACTGCTAGTGTCCCCCTTCGGCCAGCCTAAAAAAAACAGCGGCGTCCCGACCCCTTACCAAACCCCTACCCCGAAACCCACCGCCGCAAACCCTCAAACCCGTGAATCCTCGCACCCTCCATCTCTCTCTTACCCTCCGGAGATACCCCATCGACCTCCACTCCGGTCAGCTCATCACCCGACGCCGGAGGTACCCTTAACTCCATCTACGAACCACCACGCTAACCTGAAACTCGGCGGTTCCATCTCCAGTTGAAACCGACCCCCATCTCCGTCGTCAAACCCATGACCCGCGATAACCCAGAATCCAAGCCCAAACCATTTTCAAACCAAATACCCATTTTCCATGTAAGCCTTCCACGACTTATACCACCTGCTATTCCAAATGCAAACCAACAAAACCAAAAACAAATAACCCATGTGCCAAAATATAACCCACTTATACCCTCTTTTTACCCAAATACCCCTAACTAACCTTTATCCTCTTTTTACCCAAACTACCCCCATGTGCACACAAATCAGATTTTTATTCTCACCCAAATGACCTCACACCCCTCATGTGCACATCCCCTTAGCTCCAATTGCATATAAAAGAAGACCTCAAGGCCATTTGAAGATCATCTAGAGCTTTTAGATAGGAATTTTAGAGAGAGAATTGTAGAGAAAATTATCTTTTGTAAATAGTTTTATTTTTTTCCTTTTATTTTTTTATATATTTGTGAGAAATTAATTGTTGAGTGATTCAAATGAGTGTTTGTATGTAATTGAATATTGTCGAAAGCTCATTTTGAATGGATGTTGCTCAATTTCAATGGAGGATTAGAGTCCAATTTTTCAAATTAAGGAGACTTGTTTGAAGATTTGTCCTCTTACCCTTCTATTTTATTATATATGCCTTTGATTATTAATTTGTCATATTTTATACCATGTTAGGATAGAACCCCTTTCAAGGGGTGGGGTAAAACCCTTATTTGATATTATTTTAGTTTAATTAGTTTGATTACTTGAAATTTCCCTTTGAATGTTAAATTTGATCCCTCACCCTTAGATTAACGCCTCGAGAGAGGGTAAATGATTTTCGAGAGAAAATCGAAATTATAATTATAATACCCATTTTAGATTCAAACTAGAGATAGGGGTTTCTTAAGTGGGGTATTATAACTTGAATTTCAACTCTAAATTTAATTTCTAAGATTTACATGAATTTTAATCGATCGATCCTAGCGGGTGATTAATTAAAATGAGTGTGGATCTAATTTTCTAGAGTTGTGGGGTGTTAAACTTAATCTTCTAAAATATTACTATTATAATTATATTTGCAACGAGAGTTGGTTTGTAATTTTGATATTAATTTGGGAGAATTCAAATAATTAAATTAATTAATTAGAATAACTAAAATTTGTGGTGTAATCCCATTCCTTGATTGTTCTCACAATTATTTACCTCACTTTATCTTTTATTTTAGTTTAGACTTTAATTTTCATTTTAGTTACTTTCTAGTTAGTTATTTTCATCTTAGTTTAGTTTAGTTTAAAACCTCACCTCACCCTATTGTTTTAATATTGAAAAAGTTAAAAAAAAAAATTAGAAAAGTGAAAAAGCACAAAAATAAAATAAAAAGTGAATACCAATTGAATTTGTTCCATTTGCTTACTCCCTAGAAAGTGGATTGACATCCTTACTTACCACTCTACACTTGAGTTTATTATAATTGTAGGTACATAAGGTTTTGATTAGAAGGATTTTTCAAGCAACGACAAAGAAAGATACGCGTACAAAAGTTCTTTCTATCATGGGTGATCCACGACCTTGTTGATTATGGTACCTTATCCAATTGTAATGTTCATGGTTATAATGGATGTCCCATATGTGGGGAGGAAATTGAAGCCATTTGGCAACAACATTGTAGTAAGATGAGTTACACGGATCATCGTAGATTTCTACCGACCCGTCACCCTTTCAGGAATGACAAGTCTAACTTTTATCCTATTGGTCACAAGCATCGGATGCAACCTGCTAGACTTTCTGGTCAGTAGATCAAGGATAAGGCGACGGCTGCGACTACGGGGAATAGGTACGTAGGAAAACACCCCAAGTTTGTAAACCTGAAGTATAAAGCAAGGGGATATCCTAATGACCCTACTAAATAAAAACCATGGTCCAAACGATCAATATTTTTTGATTTGACGTATTGGAAAGATCATCATGTAAGGCATGTAATTGATGTGACGCACATAGAGAATAATGTTGCAGAACATCTGATAGGAACATGTCTGGGTGGATATAATTCCAAAGATGGAGAGCGGGCCCGTCGAGATCTACTGGATATAAAACTAAAGAAGAAACTCTAGTTAAAAAACAATCCTATAATAGGAAGAATTTCTACCCCTCCGACTGCTTTCACCTTGACTACTAGTGAGAGAAAGATTCTCTTAGACACATTGTTCAACTTGAAGACTCCAACTAGTTATTCTGGGAATTTATGTAGGGTCGTAAACTACCAAGAAAATGACTTAAAATAATGCAAGTCTCACGACTGACATGTAATCATCCAATTAATCCCTCTGTTATTTTGGCATTGCTTCTCTGAACACAAATATATCTGTCGGGCAATTATGCAAATCAGTTTATGTTTTACTCTAGTTTGTGTAAAAGTGGTAAACAGAAGGCACATTAGAGCTGCAAAATCAACTGTAGCCGTGTCGTTCTTCGATATCAGCATCCACTTGCTTGTGCATTTATGCGACGAAGCTTAATTATGTGATCCCGTAAGGTATCGTTGAATGTATCCTTTTGTGCACTTGATGAAAACCTTAAAAGATTATGTAAAGAATATACGGTATATTGGAGGATCAATTTCTAAAGAATACATAACTGTGGAATCATCGTTATACGCTAGGGAATATATGCAAGAACAAGAGGTGGGGAGGTTCAATCCTCATAGAGGAGGAGTGATCGAGGAACCTGACGAGTTTGAGGACGAATTACCGTTTAGGAACCCTAAAGAGGTGAAACTCATAAATATACAATACGAGCAAGCAGCTCATTATGTCTTCGAATCGCAAGATGAAGTCAAAGAATGGAGATAGTGAATATCTATTGAATTCTTATTATTTGATTGTATGTATTTTATATTTTACGATCTAAACTCTACAATTTACCCGTACGAAGTACAAGAATGAAATTTCCCAAAATTAAAGGAGACATTGCACGACAACTGATTTTACGGCATAAGTATCAAAAGAGGTAAATTTCACATCTTATGTGTTCGGTTATTTATTCGTATGTGATTAAAACATTCCCTAATGCAGATTCATTAATAAATGCATCTTCTTAAAAGAGGTGATGTCTCTTCCAGGCTTGCACGCCTAGCAAAAGGCCCTAATTTTCGTGCGAAAGAGTTTAAGAAATTTCACACCCATGGTTTTGATTTCATTTCATATCCATATGAGGAAAAACTTTTTACGCAAAATAGTGGAATATCAATTTCTGCCTTGACCACCTGTATGGCTAGCAAAAGTGATAAAAATCCAAAGAATACGGTGCTAACCTATTATGGGATAGTCCAACAAATCGTAGAACTTGATTACTTAGATTTCATAGAAACTGTATTCTATTGTGATTGGGCAAATGTGGAGGATACTATGGATTCTTGCAAAGCTTATCCTGATTCCAAACTTATTATGTTATATTTATCAAAGATGAAGAGTAAAGATCGGATAGACGAAGAGCCTTATATTTGTTCCTTTCAGAATATAAACAAGGTATTCTACTCGAAGTACATAAACGATGGCAATTGGTTTATTATTGTGCATGCACCAAAGGGTATGACTACTAAAGTGGATGCATTGAAGGCTCCAAAAGAGTTCCAGTCAGCTCTTGATGACAATGCTAATTTGAAGGATCTTTTAGTTGATTTAGAGGAAGATTGAGTATCAAAATATTATGTTAACCATGTCAATCTTATTTGTATCCTATTTTGATATTGACATTGTATTAACGCTTTACTTTGATGTATTTGTTTCGTTACATTTACGAATCTTTAATATGATTTATGTAAGTTAACTTTCGATAATATGTTATGCTCAATAGAATATTTAGTTAACTTTTGATATTGACATTGTATTAGCGCTTTACTTTGATGTATGAATGTTGGATAATTGTTGGTTATTGGCTTGTTGGTGGATAGTATGTTAGAATGAGTACGGGATAATTATTGGTTTTGTTTGGTTTGACTGTTGGATAATTATTGGTTATTGGCTTGTTATTGGATAGTATGTTAGAAGGAGTACGAGATAATTTTTTATTTTATTTGGTTTGGTTGTTGGATAATTATTGGTTATTAGCTTGTTGTTGGAGAGTATGTTAGAAGGAGTACGGGATAATTCTTTGGGTTTTCACCCTCTAACGGCATGTTTTTAAACTTAATTCTAGATATTTTAAAATTATCATCATATTCTCAAATTGGGGGTCCCTTGACCATTCGATCAGTTCATACGAGTTATGTTGGTCCCGTGTGAGGTGTTCAAACTTCTTTAGGGGTTGTAGGATGGGTGCTAAGGGGCTTCCCCTCTAACGGAACATTTTCAAGCCTAAGTGTGGATTTTTTCAAATTATCATCGTATTCTCAAATCGAATGTCCTGTGATGACGAGATCTGTTCCTGTGAGTTACATTGCTCCCGCGCGCGGTGATCGCTCCCCTAAAGGGGCCGCTAAGCGGTTTCGTCATCTAACGGTACGTTTTCAAGCCTAAGTGAGGATTTTCTCAAACTAGGGGTCCCGTGACCACGCGATCAGTTCCTGCGAGTTACATTGATCTCGTGCGAGGTGTTTGCACCTGTCATGGGGCCGTCTGGGAGGTATTTTTGGTTTTCTCCCTCAAAAGGCATGTTTGACAAGAAAATTTTCCTTTTCTAACCTTGCCAAATGTAGCGTGATGTAGAGCTCATTGAAATTGTTCTGAAAAGGAGTCCCGGATAATGTGATGCGTTTTCTTGTTTGGAGTTTGAGAGAGTATTCCAAATACGACTCCTCTCATTACAGGGAGTGTGGCCTTCATCAAGAACCACCAATATAGGACAATCCTGGGAACTCAAAGGTGTACTCACAGGGAACTCAACTTATACTTAGGAGACGAAGGATGGGGAAGCAGTTTCAGCTGAGCTGGCTCGATAATAGCCCCAATGTTTTGAACAATTTGTAGTAGCAGCCTGTCCCCACCGTTATGAGCAAAAGGACTCATAGAAAGATTAAGATCTTGACAACCCTTATTGAGGGTGTCAAGATATTAATCTTCGTGTGAGGCAGGGGCGAAGCTGTGGGTTGGCAGGGGGGGGGGGGGGCACGGTCCCCTCCAAAGTTTTAAAACCCATAAAAAAAAATACTGATTTTTCTTTATAAAGCCCACAAGTTTAAAGCCCATAACTATACCCAAAAATAAGCCTTTTACACTTACTTATTTGTACCCTAACTAACCAAAACACTCACCCACAACAGCAAGCAGGAGCAGGCAGCCGTCCCTCTTCATTCCAAAAGCCAGTTTCCTGTTATTAAACAAATGCCAGCAAGCAGGGGGGGGCCAACAGCAAGCAGGAAAATTTTGTTAACCAAAAACCAAAAGTTGAACTTCAACATCTCATACTCAGGTATCATTTTCTTTTCTCCTTTTTTATAAGTATTAATTAGGTAATATTAATTAGGGACTCATTCTGATTACTATATTAATACTAATAGGAATTGCTTTAGTATTAATTCTTCCATTAAAATTAGAATTAATTTGCTTATGTTTAAAGAAAAAATAGGGACTGATTTTATTAAGGACGGATATTAAAAAATTATTACCCATATTAATTTTTATTGTTATTAATTATTAGGGTCTCTAATTTAGGGACTGATTTTACTGTTATTAGTATTAATTTTTTATATGCTATTGGAGTGTTCAATGATTATGCTTAATATATGATAATTATATTTTTTTTTTTGGGGGGGGGGGGGGGGGGGGAAATGACAAATTTCAATTGTTTTATTTTTGTGTTGTAGAAATATGGGAAAATCAAAGACACTTGATTCATTTTTCAAGAGAAAACATGCCGAAAATCAAAATGTCGAGGAGTCTCCAGTTTCCCCTGATGCTAATGTTCAAAATTCGGTACGTGAAATACTAGTTCACCGAACTTTAAAATCACCAAGAATTGAAGTTGAGGGGTTTGACATTGATAATTTAGAGCGTGATCCGGGAAAACGTATCGAAATATGGAGGTATCCCGATAAGCTACTTAATGAAGTTCGACGAGCATACATTAACTTTGGTCCATATCAATGCATTGTTTCGAACTACCCTTTATCTGTACATGAAAAACATCCTCGTCGTTTTCAAGCATCATGGTTTAATATATTTCCGTCTTGGTTAGAGTATTCCCCAACAAAAGATGCGGCATTTTGTTTACCTTGTTATCTCTTTAACAAGGAAGGGGCGCATCATGGGCAATATACTTTTTCAAGGGATGGGTTTAATACTTGGAAGAAAGTAAGGAATGGGAAGAAATGTGCATTTTTAAATCATGTAGGGAAAGATCCTAATTCATTACATAAAATTGCTCAAAAATCATGTGATGATTTAATGAATCAATTACAACATATTGATAAAGTTTTCAAGAAACAAACTTCCGAACAAATTGCAAACAATCGGTTACGACTCAAAACCTTGATTACATCGGTTCGTTATCTTACACTCCAAGGTTTGCCCTTAAGAGCTCATGATGAAAGTAAAGAATCTATCAATCGTGGTAATTTTCTTGAGGCCACCTTGTAATGTTGAGTTACCTCCATCCTAAAATTATTCCCTTACAAAAATTACCGCTGACTCTACTCAATAAAATTGAACTCCACCATCTAAAATCAATAATTGTAACACTTGCTATAGTTGTAAAAAGTTATGGATTCATTCGTGAGATACTACGTGGCTTCGCTGGTCCAAAGGCTTCACTGGTGCAAAAACTGGTCCAATGGAGCCACGTAGTCTCCCACGAGTGAAATACTGGTTTTTTACAACTATAACAAGTGTTCCCATTATTGATTGTAGATGGTGGAGTTCAATTTTGTTGAGTAGAGTGAGCGGTAATATTTGTAAGGGATTAATTTCAGGGTGGAGGTAACTCAACATTACAAGGTGGCCTCACACGAAGATTAACAGCTTGACACCCTCACTAAGGGTTGTCAAGCTCTTAATATTTCTGTGAGGCCACCTCTTTTGCTCATAATGGTGGGGACGGGATACTACTACAAATTATTCAAAATGTTGGGCCTATTATCGAGCCATCTCAATAGAAACTACTTCCCCATCCTTCATCTCCTGATCATAAGTTGAGTTCCCTGTGAGGCCACCTTTGAGTTCCCTAGATTGTCCTATATTGGTGGTTCTTGATAAAGGCCACACTCCTCATAATGAGAGGAGTCGTATTTTGAATACTCTATCAAAATCCAAAGAGAAAAATGCATCATATTATTTGGGACTCCGTTACAAAACAATTTCAAGGATCTCTACAACACGCTGCATTTGGCTAGGCCAGAAAAGGCAGATTTTCTTGCCAAACATGCCTTTTGAGGACAAAAACCAAAAAGCCTCCCAAACGGCCCCGTGATAGGTGCAAACACATCGCACGGAATCAATGCAAATCACAGGAACCGATTGAGTGATCACGGGACCCCTGGTTTGAGAAAATGACGATACTTTGAGAAAATCTACGCTTAGGCTTGAAAACATGCTGTTAGAGGGAGAAACCCCTTAGCACCCCCAAGCGGCCCCCTTAGGGGAGTGACACCGCGCGCTGGACCAATGTAACTCGCAGTAACCGATCGCGTGGTCACAGGAACCCCAATTTGAGAATACGACGATAATTTGAGAAAATCCACACTTAGGCTTGATACGTGCCGTTAGAGGGGAAATCCCTTCTCCCCCCCCCCCCCCCCCAAACGGCCCTTTTAGGGGAGCGATCACCGCGCACGGGTCCAATGTAGCTAGTAGGAACCGACCGCGTGGTCACGGAACCCCCAGTTTGGGAGCATGACCCAAAACAGATAATATCCACACTTAGGATTGAAAACATGTCGCCGGGGGGCAAAACCCGCAATGCCCCCCAAACGGCCCCGTAGGCGACGCCAACACCTCGCACGGGTCCATCGTAGCCCGCACTAACCGATCGCGTTGTCACGGGACCCAGATTTGAGAGCACGGTCCAAAATATAGAATATCCACGCTTAGGTTTGAAAACGTGCCATTGGGGGGTGAAACCCGCAACGCCCCCCAAATGGCCCCGTGGGTAGCACCAACACCTCAGTCGCGACCAATATAACTTGTAGGACTCGACCGCGTGGTCACTAGACCCTCAATTTGAGAGCACGACTAAAACAAAGAATATCCACACTTAGGCTTAAAAACATGTCTTCTGGGGGCAAAAACCCCTAAGCGCCCCCAAAAAGACCCATGAGTGGTGTCAACACCTCGCACGGGGCCAATGTAACTCGTAGGAATTGACCGCGTGGTCACGGGACCCCCAGTTTGAGAGTACGACCCAAAATAGATAATATCCACACTTACGCTTCAAAACGTGTCGTTGGGTACGAAAACCCTATCCCCTAGCTCCGTGAGCGGATCCAACACCTCACACGGGGCCAACGTAGCTCACACGAACCAACCGCGTGGTCGCGGGACCCCTGGTTTGAGAGCACGACCCAAAACAGAGAGTATCCACACTTAGGCTTGAAAACGTATCATCAGGGGGGATGAAACCCTGCAACGCCCCCCCAAACGGCCCTGTGGGTGGTGCCAACACCTCGCACAGGACCAATGTAACTCGTAGGAACCGATCGCGTGGTCACGGGACCCTCGGTTTGAGAGAATAACCCAAAACAGAGAATATCCACACTTAGGCTTGAAAATGTGCCGTTGGGGTGCGAAACCCCTTACCCCCCCCCCCCCCCCAACCCCGTGAGCGGTGCCAACACCTCGCATGGGTCCAATATAGATCGTATAAACTGATCGCTTGATCATGCGGCCCTCGATTTGAGAGGACGATCCAAAATAGAGAATATCCACATTGTGCTGGAAAACGTGCCGTCAGGGGGCAAAATCCAGCAACGCCCACCAAACGGTGCCAACACCTCACTCGGGACCAACGTAGCGCGCATGAACCGATCGCGTGGTCTCGGGACCCCCGACTTGAGAGCACGTCCCATATTTTAGAATGCCTACACGCATTCCGTGACCGCGTGGTCACAGAACCCCCAATTTGAGAGCAAGAGACCCTCGTGAGGTCAGCCAAGGAGCACTTGCAACAACTGACCGTTTAGCCTCCCAATTCGAGGATTTTTTTTATTATTATAGCTCATCACGGACCAAAGCCGTGACAAAGTTGATAGCTACAGAAAATATAATCATGGCCAAAAATCGTGACCAACTTGATATCTACAGTAACATAGTCACAGTCCACAACCATGACGAATATATAATCGTAAGAATAATAGTCAAGGCTTAAAGCCGTGACCAAGTTCGATTATACATAGAACATAGTCACGGCTATGGGCCGTGATGACATGCTTTCTTAATCCAGTGATGGTCATGGGTTTGGGCCATGTCCAGGCTTGTGAACGTGGTCAGGGCTATAGGCCGTGATGAGATTCGTGACTATGATAAGTCCATGACGAGTCTGTGGATAATGGGTTTGGGTCGTGAGCACAGAAATTGGTCACGCTAGATTTGGTCATGGAACAAATCCGCGACCCACACCTCCTGGTCAGGGATAAAGTCCGTGACTAATCGCACAGTTTGGTGTAGTGCAAGTTGGAGGTTGAAAAAACCTCATCAATGTAGTGGCAACCTTAGGTAGGCATTCATCACATTTATAGATATGAGGTAGTGCAGTCCCATATCCTTATTAAGTAGTGAGTGACTTCATATGCTAGGGATCATATACACATGTGGTATCTTGACATCGATGTCGACACCGGAACATTTGGTTTCTAGTTATCTCATACTGACGTTGCATTCAAACACATATGACCAAAGAATATCACACACCACCGGGATACATAATGATGAAATAATGCCATCGATTATGTTGACTTGCATTTGGATTATGATACTTAGTGGCAAGAGTTCGGGAAGGGGTAATTGGTGTCGAAAGTATATTGGGTTGATAATTTCAATGGCATTCAAGAAGAGGCTACGAATCATAAATCTTGGACGGGGTGATAAGGCCCACGACAGAACACTACAAGAGCATTGTGCGAGCATGCTGCTCCCGAAAGGAGCATTTAGCATGTATTGTCGGCGTTTAACAGTGGAAGAGTACCAACTAATTATGTCAATTATGATAGGTAACACACCTAACATTTATCATACCTCACTGGTATGTACGTCATTTCATATATTTGGTTGAAAATGTTTTTCTTCTAGTTTTATAAGGTATTAAATTGATTGAATTATGTAAAAAATGTATAAGGATGCCTCAGGCAAATTGAATCATTATGTTATGCTCTTGCACTACCTGAGAGATGATGTATGATCAGATGCGAGATCGATACAAATGCATTCAATAGCGCAAAATACCAGATTACATTCGGCTAGAGTGTGTTTCCCCTCTAATAGGCTTATGACTCAAGCGATGCTGTTGATTATCCCATACAATCTACCCATCCGAGAAGGCATTGATCCAACCCTAGTAGACATGATAATGATCCTTAGATTACTTTTATTAATCATTAATGTCAAATTAATTATGACTTTTATATAATTAAACAACAAAAATAGACAAGGAAAATAGTTTAGTTGGAATTATTCATCACATTTTTAATCTAAGTAGGTAGTGCACACGTGCGCTGCATGTGTAATATCATTTTGAATAATTATAATATAAATTGTGAAATAAAAGTAAAAAATATTATAATTCGTACATTACTTGTTATAAAATATTGGATCACGTGTATATACATACCATAAAGAGTGAGTTGATATTCATTACTTGAAATATGAAGAAATTTGCCAAACGAACGAAAGCCCAAGAATCGCAAGGTTAAAGTGAAGAAATATTATCTCAAAATCAAAATCACAAGTACTTAATTAGTAAAAGAGAAATCATATATAACTTTATAACATTTGATAATTCTTCATGATTTTCAATTAAAAAACATATGTGTATAATGTTGAGAATTGTTTTAATATATCGATGATTTTGACTTTACACACCATATTGTTATTATTATATGAATTTGGCTCTTTTTTCTTTTCATTTAGACTTTAGTCATGATTTTGACTTTTGGTGAAGCAAAATGGGTTATAAAAATTAGAGTGAAAATGGGGACTAAAGTCTAAAATAAAATAAAATAATTGCTAAACTCAATTAATAATATCTAAATGGTTGGTAAAGTTAAAATGACCACATTTTTATTAATGGATTTAGATGATATTTAATTCATCACCTAAATGTAGAATTTTTCAATTAGTTTAAATGACACGCGTTTGAAATTTCTTTAACTTCGTTTGACTTAAATATGAATAAATAATATAGCTCACACGAAAGATCTGTAAAAGCTATTTTTTCACAATAACAAAATATTGACAGTTCATACTGAAAATTCCTTATATCCAGTGAACACAAGATCTCACTTTGAGTAGATTATGTAATTAATAACACAGTGAATCATATAATGTAAAAATTAATAAAAGGGTTATCACCATTGAACCCCCTAAATTAGGTTAGTTGACAAAAACCATTATTAAAAAAAAAGTTCATGTTAAAATCCTAAAAATACCATCACCCCTAACATTTAACCCCTCTCTCTTCCCTCCTATTTCTCCATCCTCACAGTGCCATAATTGTTAAAGCTCAAACACTCCTACGCCAACAAAAATACTTTTTAATATCAAAATTAAAATTTTTTAAAAATAAACAAAACTAAAAATAAATAAAACAAAAAATTAGTGTTAAAAAAAGATTGTAAAATGCAAAAAAAAAATTAAAAAATGAAAAAAATCAGGATAATAATTAGAAAAGGTAAAAAAACAATTTTCAAGAGTTTTAGTTATATTGAAAAAAATTAAGTAATTTTTCAATTTTGTATGATTCTTTAAGAAGGGAAAATGTTTTTACAAAAAATTAATATATATTTTTGCGAATAGAAAATATTTTTACAAAGTCCATAAGCCTCTTTCCCTCCTTTATTTACTTCCATGGAAAGAGATTGTTTCTATAAAAAAACAAAAAAAAAACAATCTCACCTATTTCAAATGAATGCAATCGAAGGGTGCTGGAGCCAAGCACAATTAATTTGAGCCATGTAGTAGTACCACATTGCCCACGATAGTTCTTTAATCTAGGTTTTCTTGCTCTTAAATCAAAATGGAAGAAGAGACCAATGAGAGGAATATATAGAGATTCGATGTTCGAGAAAAGAGATTGGATAAAAAAGGCAATATATATATATATATATATATATATATATATATATATATATATATATATATATATATATATATATATATATATATATATATATATATATATATATATATATATATATATATAATTATTTCTAAATTTTGACATAGAGTAATTAATGTAAGATAATTGAAGATGAAAATTTAGATAACTAACACTCTACACATTAAGAACCTTTGTAGATAATTATATTTATCCATGGATTTTCTATGATGTTTCTTATAGTATTTTTTAACATTTTATTACGTTATTTGTCTCTATAATACTCATGTTGTAGCTTCTAAATAATAGTGACTTTAAGAAATATTGGTATCTTTCAAACTATCTATCATTCGATTACTTTAAATATTAAAGTACATATTAGAGTACTCCTCAAAATAAGTTAGTTATCTTTTAAAATATTTTCTTTTTTTAGTAACTTCCAAATTAATAATATTAATATAATCATATTATTACAAAGATACATTTGTAAATGGATTAATGGAAAGTATATGAAGTGAGAGGAAACCCTAGATTGTCGTCTTTATGGCGATTTTGAGAGAATTCACGACGATCTTCCATCTTCTCTATTTATTTTTGTTGTTCTTTATCTCTTTCTATCATTATCATGTATTTTAATGATCATGCACACGTAGGAATGGATTCTTTCTGGGTACTTGTTAACCCTGATATAGCCGTAATGAAGAATTAATTACCTCTTATCGACCACGTTGTTTCTCATAATGTGAATAAGGAAAGGAGAATATGTCCAACACTGCTACTATTACGCCTTGTTCATATGAAATTGTTGTTAGGAAATCCATTAACATTGAAGAGATCATTATATCATCCATGCCTAAACCCTTCTTGAGTGGCAGTTTCATAACCATTTAGATATCTGAGAATGAGTTCCAACAATTTTTCAAGGATAACCAATCTTATCTTATTGGTGATGTGATTCTTTCTAACGGACAAGATATATGGAAGACTCTCGATTCAAAAGATAAGCCTTCTTATTTATGGAATCTACACCAATCTTGGTGGCTCACTCCCATTGGTAAGGGTCTATTTGAAATGGATTTTCCTTATGTTGAGATCATGCAATAAAATTTGTCTATATATTCTCTTGAAAAATACATTCTTAAACTCTTCAAATAGAGTCCATAATTTAAGCCATCTAATATCTAGCCAACCACTGTCCATGTTTGGGTTAAATTCCCTAGTCTCAATACGGTCTACTGGAGACCAAAAACCCTACTTGAAATTGTTACTAGCTTGATTAAAAGAAAGCACTACAGTTTTGAATATATGAAAAGTTTCCTCCAAGATGTAATCATTATTATATTATTGGTCATTGATTTACTGAATGTAGAATGGTTAGAAAGATTCAAATGGATATCGATCATGAGTTTAATCAAGATCAGGTTCCAAAGACAAGGCTTCCTTCTAAAGGCAAGTTTAGTGGAAGGTCGTTTTCATGGGCTAAGTAAAAAAATCCTCACATAGAGTTGTCAAAAGACCTAATGTAGATGTTATGGGTCAATTTGGGGCCAAGAATGCTGTTGGAAAAGAAGCTAATGGTTATAATAATTATGTTTTTGTTCAGTTAGAGATGGAAGCTTCCCAATCTTCTTCTATTTATCAAGTTATGGTTAGTACACTTGGATAAGAAATAATTGATAAATTGAACGAAGTTCCAGCTCTGTTAGAGAGGTATGTTACTCAATCTTCTCATGATACTCTAGTTTCTGATCTAATAACCAATCCAATTGTTCAACCAAAATAGCATATAGATAGGGATCGTCTATTGCGAATATTTCTTTCACTGTTTCAGCCAATATTAATATTATTTCTGATGGAATACATGGGTCTTTGATAACTCAGTCTCAACTATCTCCTACACTTATGGAACTAACGTGAGAAAGTGTCTCCTACACTTATGGAGCTAACGTAAGACAATGGGGTATCTCATCACTTGTGTGCATGCAATAGTGTTGAATGTAAATACAATTTGCTTTTTTAACTGCTTAACCTTACTAGTATAAATACACTACATACGCTGCATCATTGTTCAAGAAGTGTAACATTACAAACAGTTCCGTTCTTTATTTATATATTGTTAGTTTTACATGGTATCAGAGCGGTTAAACTCTCATGAGTAATTTTGATCCTATAGTCGATATTAATTCACGCTTCTTCTGGTGGCGGTAGCCACAACTATTGCTACCGTCTGCCGGGTACAAAACCGATGCCGGTGTTATCGCAGTATCATAGGCAACATCAGAGTCCAGGCGGTTCACATTAATCTGCTTCTTTGCCGTTGAAACATCGCCGTCATCAACATGAGTTAGTTTTTGTCCAGCAACATTTAAGCCATCCCATATTAACATGTGGTCAAGCGAGTGTCGCCGGAAATGCAACACTTCCTTGGCGGCGTCCCATAGATCCCTAGAACACAAGCCCAACTCTAAATCACAAACTCGTTTCCAAGTGATTTTCCATTTCCAAATCCATCCGTAACCTATTTTGAAGATTGTCCACATATTTTCTCAATGTATCTACTTCTTCTTCAAGTGTAACAATGTATTCAGAGGTGGAAGTTTTCCTATAATCCTTGAAACTCCACATTTCTGCTGAATCATTTAGAAGACACTCACGTATATTTCCAGTTGTAGCAAAAAATTCCTCAGTTACGAAATCGAAGATTGAATTTTCTTATTTTCCAACACACACACAAACAAAATCATATTAGTTGAAAGTTAGCCTACATTGAATCATATACTCAGTTCGCATGATCCAACAACTCAATGGCCCCTGAATCCACCGTGATCAAGCCCAATATGTAGAGAGCCCCTGAATCCATTGTGATCAAGCTCATTTTTCCCCAAGAGGCCCATTACAGGTGTCGGTCCAACCAAAATCGAAAATTAAGCCTCTGAATCAATTTTGATCAAGCTCAATACGGTCTAAGAGACCTTATTTTTTTATGAAGCTGAGTATCACGTCATTCCATCTACCGCGGCGAAAATCATATGGGTTCTGTATATTTACAAGGTTTTTGGTGGTAGTGGAGATCTTTTCACTCAGTTTGATCGCACTCATAACCAAACCTTTATCAACTCAGCAATTTCAGTATCTTTGGTCCAAGTTCGATGTGTGCTACGTACCCCACATTCATTTGATGGGGAATGTTAGTAAACAAAAGCATGCAATACAATCCAATCAGGAAGAACAAGTCAAGAAAGATCTATTAAAAGGCAAAAAATATCGGAACTACTCCTAACAGCTAGTTTAGTTTATTTTCTAACAGCTAGTTCCATTTCTTTCACCACAATCTACTATTCAAGCTTGGTGTTTAGGATTCAACCACACAAAGATTGCGGGGGAGTGATGGAATACATGGGTCTTTGATGACTCCGTCTTAACTATCTCCTACACTTATGGAACTAACGTGAGAAAGTGTTTCCTACACTTATGGAGCTAACGTGAGACAGTGGGGTATCTCATCACTCGTGTGGATGAAATAGTGCTTAATGTAAATAGGATTTGCTTTTGTAACTGCTTAACCTTACTAGTATAAATACATTACACACGCTGCATCATTATTTAAGTACTAACATTACAAACAGTTCAATTCTTTATTTATATATTGTTAGTTTTATATGGTATCAGAGCGGTCAAATTCTCACGAGTAATTTTGATTCTATAGTCGATATTAATTAACGCTTCTTCCAGCGGCGGTAGCCACAACTATTGCTACCGTCCGCAAGGTACAAAACACATGTCGGTGTCGTCGCAGTCTCGTAGGCAACATCAGAGTCCAGGCGGTTCACGTCAATCTGCTTCTTTGTCGCTAAAACATCGTCGTCATCAACATGAGTTAGCTTTGTTCCTGCAACAGTTAAGCTATCCCATATTAACATGTGGTCAAGCGAGTGTCACCGAAAATGCAACACTTCCTTGGCAGCGTCCCAGAGATCCCTGGAACACAAGCCCAACTCTAAATCACAAACTCATTTCCAAGTGATTTTCCATTTCCAAATCCATCTGTAACCTATTTTGAAGATTGTCCACATATTTTCTCAACGTCTCTACTTCTTTTTCTTCAAGTGTAACAATGTATTTAGAGGTGGAAGTTTCCCCATAATCCTTGAAACTCCACATTTCTGTTGAATCATTTAGAAGACACTCATGTATATTCCCAGTTGTAGCAAAAAAAATCCTCATTTACAAAATCGAAGATTGAATTTTCTTATTTTCCAACACAAAAAAAAAAAATCATATTAGTTGAAAGTTAGCCTACATTGAATCATATACTCAGTTCGCATGATCCAACAACTCAATGGCCCCTGAATCCACCGTGATCAAGCCCAAGAAGTAGAGATCCCCTGAATCCATTGTGACCAAGCTCATTTTTCCCCAAGAGGCCCATTACAGGTGTCGGTCCATCCAAAATAAAAAATTAAGCCTCTGAATCAATTTTGATCAAGATCAATACGGTCCAAGAGACCTTTTTTTTATGAAGCTGAGTATCGCGTCATTTCGTCTACTGCGATGGAAATCATATGGGTTATGTTTATTTACAAGGTTTTTGGTGGTTGTGGAGATCTTTTCACTCGGTTTGATCTCACTCATAACCAAACCTTTATCAACTCAGCAATTTCAGTATCTTCAGTCCAAGTTCGGTGTGTGCTATGCACCCCACGTTCACTTAAGGGGGAATATTAGTAAACAAAAGCATGCAATACAATCCAATCAGGAAGAATAAGTCAATAAGATCTATTAAACGGAAACAAATATCGAAACTACTCTTAACAGCTAGTTTAGTTTCTATTGTAACAGCTAGTTCCATTTCTTTCACCACAATATACTATTCAAGCTTGGTGTTTAGGATTCAACCACACAAAGCTTGCGGGGGAGTGATGTAATACGTGGGTCTTTGATGACCCAGTCTCAACTATCTCCTACACTATGGAACTAACGTGAGAAAGTGTCTCCTACACTTATGGACCTAACGTGAGACAGTGGGGTATCTCATCACTCGTGTGCATGCAATAGTGCTGAA
The DNA here is from genome assembly GCA_949130495.1 of Sambucus nigra. Lineage (NCBI taxonomy): Eukaryota > Viridiplantae > Streptophyta > Magnoliopsida > Dipsacales > Adoxaceae > Sambucus > Sambucus nigra. The sequence continues at coordinate 57,070,418 of OX422214.1, forward strand.
TGTAAATAGGATTTCCTTTTGTAATTGCTTGACCTTACTAGTATAAATACACTACATACGCTGCATCATTATTCAAGCAATGTAACATTACAAACAGTTCAGTTCTTTATTTATATTTTGTTAGTTTTACAGTTTCTACTCCTAGATTTTTGTCAACCTCTTAGGTTGATCTTATGGATGAGGATAATGAAAAAGACCACCCCAGTAATGTTGTTGAGGTTGGTGGAGGAACTACTCCTCTACTTGACCCCATAATTTCCTCAGAACTTCAATATGTTCAACACGTATCTGCACCAATTTGTTCAGTTTCTGAATTGCAACTAGTGATCTCTAAATCATAGAAGAAAAAATAAAAGCAATTAGAGAGAAGAAAAATGGTGCTTAAAACCATTAGGTTTATAGTATAATATCCAAATCTTCCTCTAAATGAAGGTCCTCTATTATAATGCAAGAGGAATTTCAAATTCCTACACTCAACAAAACCACAATAATATATGTTTATCTCATAGACCAGACTTGTTGTGCATTTCCGAACCCAAAATTTCTTTCTCTTTTATCTTTTGTCATTTTTGGAGTTCTCTTGGAATGAATCTTCTATCCAGGAATAAATGAGGGGATTTAATCCCTAATATTTAGTTATTTACTCTGTTAGTCTGCCTCGTCCTTCAATTATTGTTAATGATTCTCAACACATAACCATCAAATCTAATCTTGATGGTATCAATTGCCTCGTTTATTTCATATATTCCTATACATATTATATTCAAATAATAAGTTTATAGTTTGCTCTCCAAATTGTTAATGGCCAGTATTCTTTGCCTTGGTCTCTTGTGGTAGATTTTAATTATGTTCTTGGTGCTCAAGAATCCATTATTGCAAGTCCTCCTTTTAGAATTAGATGTGAGAAATTTCAAAATATGTCTTACTCTTGTGATCTAGTTCACATTAATACAGTGGGTGTTGAATTCACTTGGGTGAAAGGTGATAATTCTATGTTTAAAAGAAGATTAAATAAAAGTCTTTGCAACCATAATTGACTTAATACTTGGGAATCTACTTTTTGCATAACTCCCCACATAAGTAAATCCAGCCATCTTCTTATGCTTACAGGTTCTATATCTAATCTATCATGCCCCAATCCTTTCAGATTTATTTATGCATGGTTCATTCATCCTTCATTTCTCGAGGTGGTTGAAAAATAATGGGATTCAATCCTTATAATTGGATGTTCTATGTTTATGTTGACTCAAAAATTGAAATATTTGAGGAATGCTTACAGTTCTTAGAATGTTTATGTCTTTAGAAACATTCATGATAGAGTTAAGCATTATGAAAAGCTTTATGACATTCAAATAGAAATTAATTCTTTGGGTCACTTTCAATAGAGAAATTTAAAAGCAAGCACCACTCAATGGTATTTTCTTGATGCTCTTAAAATTGAGGAGATGTTTTGGAAAGATAAAAGCTCGAGTGATGTGGTTGACTGAGGGAGATAGAAACTCTCAATATTTTCACAAGATGGATAAAAGTAAAAGAGATAAAAGTCAAATAAGTAGCTTGAAGAATGGTTCATCCTCTATTTCAGACCCTTTACAGATCAAATCTCACATTGTTGATTACTTTTCCTCTTTGTATTTTGCATATTCTAAATTGCTTGATAGTGGCCTCATTGAGAAGGTTCTAATGCGTGTATAGGATTACCAAATTCCAAGTTTTATTCCAATTAATTAAACCAATGAATAATTACCCTAAATTTAATTCGAGCACGAATTACAAATACGTTGGGTAAACTTTACTCCATTTTATCTTGCCTAAATATTCATTTACGTGGTCATGGAAGAATAAAATAAATAATAACACAACGCCACGATGTACAAGGAAATCCCACAATAAGAAAATTCTCAAATTACCTAGCCTACGCAAATCGACTGTGATATAGATTTTATACAAGGATGATAGATGACCTACTCAATGAATCGACTCGTTTCAAGACTGATGAAATATTTGTTCCTTAAACCTTCTTTATAGCAACCGTATGAATCCACCAACGACTCATAATGCAGTCCTCCCTCGCCTCGGTTTCCATTGATCTCTGACCAGACTTTGCCTTGCAGCAACACGAAATCCACCGTGCTCAAAAACTCGAATGAATGAAGAGTAAACAACTTTAGGAATCAAAACATAAGATCTCAACAAAACAATACTATATTGATTCATAGATCTCTTAAACAGGATGTAAACGAGTGTAAAAGAGGCAATATTTTTTACTCTGTAAACACTTTTTGAAACCTTCACAAAATAGAACTACTCGTGCCCTGTTTATCATGAAAATGTGAAAACAAAGAAGACACAAATTTTAAGGCAACTCATTCAAACAAAAATAATAACTCATTTCAACGACTTTGGTCATCAAAGAAACCAACTCATTCGAATTACACGCCTAAACTCATTAACGAGGATTAAATGAGATTCTTATTGCATTTTGAAAGTTTGGCAGTATGCTCTCATTTCAAGGTCATTAGAAGCTCGTTCGATAAAAAAATGTCAACCTCATTTGAATAAGAAAAAAATATCGTTCAAACGAGATCAACATCCTCTTTAGAACGAAAAACCCATTTCGTTTGAATGACTGTAAAAATGAAAAAAAAATTTCTACAAACATTTTACGAAAAATAGCCTCAATAAAAAAAACCAAAACCCATGGATCAACATAAGAAAACAACTATACCTTTTTCGTGATCCCAATGTTAAATAAGAAACTCGACATAAAATAAATTTCGATTTATTCGGGCCACTTTGTGTCCTCATTGAATAGGCTTTAAGGTACACAAATAAACACGCTAACCTATGACTTAAATAGTTTTTCCCATCGGAATAAAGACAACTAATTCAAATGATAAGTGTACATTACAAACATGAGTAAATTTGTCCTTATAAATGGCCCCCTTTGTCTATTTTGGGACAACTAAAAATAAAAAATCAGGCCATCAAACTCTAATGTCCAATCCCCAAACACCAAAAGGAAAAAGACATAAATGAATATTTGATCGACTCCATCTCTTGTGAAACTTTTTCGCACTGAAGCATAAACTGCACACTTAACACACCTTTGAAATGCATAGAGAATTAATATGAATATATAACATTGTTAACCAAAAATTCCCCGCATATAAAATCTTCCCCCTTAATCTAAACTTCTCCCCTTTTGTCCGAGAATAGAAAAAGGCAAAAAAGCATAATATGAAACAAATGGTCATATAGAAAAAAATAATATCATTCAACATGAAGTGAAATAGCAACAATTACAAATAATCCAAAGAATGAAACAATGACGAACATAGATTAAATGCATGAAAGACTCAAACAAATACCATATATATATAAACACTTATATAATGCAACACATATGAATATATATAAGTACAACCACACATGACACAAATAAAATAAGTTTTCCATACTCGTATGACATAAATGTGTATTTAAAACAATGTGGTATGGAGTGTAGGGGTGTGAACTAGAAGAAAAAAAATATACCCCTTACAGTGAAGATAGTCCAAAGAGTTCAAATTTGATCGTATTACGTTATCAAATTTAGATATATTCTCTTGTGACAAATAAAGTGAACTCAAATGAATAGAAACATACTAAATGCACACAATCCTAGAAAATATTGACGATTCTCAAACCAATAACGTTAAACATTAAGGATGAACTATGACTCATTGTTCAAACCCATTGACCTTTAACTTATAACATCCTAAAAAATGTATATGTTAAGTTTTTTTCTCCTTTTGAAGATATGATGATCAATTTATAAACTTTAGCATTGGCAAATATTTTTTATTTTTCTATTTCTTTTCCTTTTCAAAGGCTTTTGCCAATGGTGGCCTAGCATACAAAGGAAAATTACTCCCTTTATAGCCATTTCCATTGTGCAATCTTATTTTTTAAACATAAGATCATTATCACAAATAATGGTTCTTACATGCACAAATACCCTAGATATAAAGATATGTATTTGATAAGATTGATAGGAGAACACCTCACTTAGCTATGCATAAATAGATATTAAATTCCAAAAGAGATTATGAAAGTGTGTACGGAGGCCTATACTTAGATGAATCCATCAAGTAAAACCAAATAAGACGAACTTCATGACAAGACATTATTAAGAAAAAATCCAAAGCATTGTAAACCACACTCTAATGTTCTAGGCACATGAAAAATATTAATATTCTAACTTCAAAATTTTAGACTCAAGCAAATGTTTAGACTCATTAAATTTTAAAGACTCCTTCTTCATATTTTCAATCATTCTTAGTAGGTTATCTCTATCCCCCTTAATGCATGTGAGCTTCTCCCTAAGAGTCTTCTCACATGCCCTTAAATACTCAATCAACTTGTTATTATTTTCTATGGCACATTCCTTAACCTTAGACTCTAATTTCAAGTTTGATTTTTTTAATTTCAACGATTCAATGTACAACTTATGAAAGGAAACTTGAAGCTCACTCTCCTCTTCATCACTCATATCCTCTTCTTACTCATCATCACAACATGGGAATTGAAAGATAGGACCTAGGAACTATCATGCATATTATTATCTTCATCAATGAAAGATTTTTCATTTTAGCTTGCATGACTAGTGACAAAAGAGGTGTAGTTACGCTGCACGGGAGAATTAGGTTCCTATTCGGACTCATTATCACTAAGGGTTGCATTGTATCCTCTGGCTTTTTACCATATTTCCTTAGTTTATTGGAACATTCAAAATAATGATGCCCAACATCTTGACATCCATAACACTTTCATCTTAGGGATAGGTTCACCAAAGTTAATTGAGGAATTGACAGTATCCGACAATTTCGTATAAAAAGCATCAAATGACGCATGTTCTTCCATTCTACTCCTCTAAAACTTAGTTGTCAAGTTTTGTAACTTAGACTCCCTAACATTATCCGTACCCTCATGCGTGGATTTCTTAATATCCTACGTATCCTTTGCGCTAAACTCTTTTACCGTTATAATACAAAAAATTATGTCACGCCTTTGAAATTGAAAGCCGAGGCATCTTTTTTAGCCTTAGTCTAAAGGTAATACATTTTAGCCAGACCACCTTCCGTAGGAGGATACCACCAATGATCCATCGAGTTCCACACATTCTCATCAACATATTTTAGGCAAAATCTCATACGTGCCATCCAATAGGGATAGTTTGAACCATCAAACATGGTAGGCCTGGTAATGGAACTACCCTCACAGTTAAAATCCATCACAAACCCTAAAACATTCTAAATGAGGACTAATATAATAACTTATCACAACTGCTCTGTTACCAATTTGAGAAGGTGCTAGTGAATGCATAGGATTATTAAATTGTAAATTTTATTACAATTAATTAAATCGAGTAAACAATTACCCTAATTTTAACTCTAGAACGAATTAAACATGCATTATGTAAACTTTACTCCAATTTTATCTTATCCAAACATTCATCTACGTGAGCATGCAAGAATAAAATAAATAAGCACACAACGCCGCAATGTACAACGAAAACCCACAATGAGAAAAAACTCAAATGACCTAATCTATGCAAATCCACGATGATATACGGTTTATACAAGGATTCCAGATGACTTACTCATTGAATTGACTTCCTTCAAGCTTGAAGAAATTTTCTCTCCTTGAACCTTATTCACAACAATCTCAAGAATCCACCAATGCAGTCATACCGCGTCTTGGTATCCACTGATCACTTACGAAATCCCATCACGCAACAACACAAAATCCACCATGCCAAATGAACTCGAACGAATGAATAGTATTTAGATTTGGGACTCTAAGCATGATATCTACACATAGCATATTATATTGATTTATGGATCTCTTAAACAGGGTGTAAATGGATGTAAAAGAGGCAATAGTTATTGCTCTCTAAAATACTTTTTGAAACCATTCACAAAAAAGAATTTCATGTGCCTATTTATCTTAGAAAATGTAAAAATAGAGACAACCCAAATTTCAAGGCAAGTCATTTGAAGGAAAACAGTAACTTGTTCAAATGACTTTGCTCATTAATGAAACCAACTCCTTCGAACGACATGCCTAAACTCATTAGAATGAGAATCAAACGAACTTCTAATCTACTTTTGAATGTTAGGTAATAAGCTCTTGTTTAAAGGTCATTAGAAGATCGTTGGAACGAAAATGTAATCTCATTGAAACCAAAAATAAATCTCGGTCAAATAATATCAACCAACTAGTTATAATAAAAAAAAACCAATTCGTTTGAACGACTGTAAATATAAAAAAATATTTTTCTAAAAACTTTTTATGAAAAATAGCGTCAATAAAATAAAAACACCAAAACCAAAAACCCAGGGATCAACATAATAAACATATATACCTTTTTCGAGATCCTAAGGTTGAAGAAGAAAACTTGGCATAAAATTGAAATTGCTTTACTCGGGCCATTTTGTGTCTTAATTGCACAGGCTTGAAGGTGAAAACAAAAATACCCTAACCTATGACTTAAATAGTTTTGTCCAACGAAATAAATCCAATTAATACAAATTATAAATATATATTACAAACATGAAAATATTTGTCCTTACACTTATTGATTATTTTGGTCCAGTCTTGGTTAATTATGAACAAAATGATTCTTTAGTTGAGGCTCCTATCCCAAAAGAAGAGAAAATCACAATTTTCTTTATGGACCCTTCTTCTACTTCTGTTCCGTATAGTTTTGGTGGATATTTCTTTAAAAAATGTTAGGATATTGTGCATAAAGATGTATCAAATGTTGTTATTAATTTTTTTTTAATAGTATGATTCTTTGAGGTTTCGATTTAAATCATGTCTTCTTGTTTTATAAAACTCCTAATGCCAATAATATCTCTCAATTCAGACATGTTGCATTAGAAAATTTTAGTGTTAGAATTATTACTAAAGTTATGGCTAATAAATTAAGCTTTATTACCTCTCGAATTCTTACCTCTAATCAAATTGCTTTTATCAAAGGAAGAAGAATTTTTCATAACATTGCTCTTACCTTCTAATGCTTTAATATGATGGATTATAAATGCTTGGGAGGGAATGTGGATATTAAATTTTATGTGATCAAGGATTTGAACACTATCAATTGGCCTTCCATATTGAAAAATTTCACTACTTTTGGTTTCTGTAATACTTTTATTAGCTGGATCAAAGCCATTCTTAGCTTTGTAAATCTCTATATTTCGGATGGTTCTCTATGTGGATACTTTGGATGTTATAGAGGGGTTAGATAATGGGGTACCCTATCCTTTATTTTATTTTTTATGGCAGAAGATGTCCTAAGTAGAAGTATTGAGCTAAAATTGAATTAATGCCTAATTCATCCTATTTATTCTCTAAGAGGATTCACTTCTCCATCTTATCTGATCAATGCTAATGACATAATGATACTTTAAAGAGCTAACAATATTTTTCTTAATTATTTCCTTAATGCTTTTGAAGAGTATACTACTACTTCACGTCATCCCATCAACAAAACAAAATGTACTGTATTTATTGGCAAATGAACTTCTTCAAGAAAAGATATTATTTTCTCTTTATTGGGAATCAAAGAAGAGTCTTATTCTTTTACTTATCTTGGTGTCCTAATCTTTAGAGGTAAGCCTAGATCCTCCCATCTTCAACATATGGTTGATAAGATTAGGTCTAAATTGGAAGGATGACTGGGCAAGCTTCTTTAAGTGAATGGTAGGGCTAAGCACATAAGGTCTGTTATTACTTCTATGTTTTTACTCAGTTATATGATATAAAAACGTCCCTCTTACCTTATGATGAAGAAGATTAATCAATGAACTAAGAACATTTTATGGCGAGGAAATATTTCTTCATCCAAGCCAATCACAGTCTCTTGGGGAAAAGATTGCAAGGATAAGATAGATGCAGGTTTTAGTATTAAAACTTATTAAAAAATGCCAAAAATCGGAAATGGTCATAGTCACTTGGTCACGGTCCAAATTTTCTAAGTTGGTGGTCACGATCCCCAACTGTGAACAAACCATGAAAATCCCAGTTAACTATGGTCACGGTCCACAACCGTAACCTCCCCTTTAGTTTAAATTGGTCACCATCCAATGGTCACAGATCCAGACCGTGACTATGTATAAGACTTTATTGGTCACAGGGTGGGTCATTGCTTGATACTAGGACTACATATGATGCTTTATTGATCACAGGAGGTGTTACGGCTCTATACCACGACCATGTTTCAAGTATAAATTAATTCCACTAGGGCTTTTTTCATTTCACCTGAAATTTCTATCTCATTTACATGATTTCTACTATCACTTTCATTGGTGATACTTTCTCTCCCTTGCCCACTCACCGGTTATACTCTATCTCTCCCTTGTCGAATCCCACACACTTGTAAACACACATAAACACACAAACATACACACACACCCTATAAAAACTGTGACCATATATTATTTTTTAATTTTTGGTCACAGGTTGGGTCACGGCTCAGAACCGTGACCATTATCAAAATCCCCCCTTTTGTGGTCACGGTTTGGGACCGTGAACATTAAAAACACCATGGGAATATGGTCACAGGTGGTGTCATGGTTTTAAGCCGTGACCACCACATCACTGTCACAAATCGTGATTGGTCCTTTTAATATTGATGTCACCCATTGGACCGTGACCCCAATTAGGTTCACGGCTCGAGATATGACCTTCAAAATGGTCATGGCCTGGGGTGAGGGTCCAAAATCGTGACCATATCTAGTATATAGCATAGTGATATTCTAAACAGGTCTGCCATCATTAAGTAAGCTTGGTATATCATCTCCTAACCTTTTATGTGGTCTCTTCTCATACATGCAGATTCAAGACTCTTAAAAATCGTTGTTCATACAAAATTTGTTCTATATGGCCAGGATTAAAAGAAGCTTTTTTCATTATTAAGTTCCATGCCCAGTGGATTATTAGTGATGGAATCTCTATTAATTTTTGGACTGATAATTGGCTTCGATAATCAATTGGTAATCTCAACCGGTTTTCTAATTTTTAAGCTGTGAGACTTAATCTTATAGTGACCTTGTTTCCAATGGTAAATGAGATATTCCACTTGAGTTCTCATATCTTTTTCCTAATATTTCTGCTCAGATATCAATAGTTCACTTGCCTTCAGTTCCTAAAAATGATAAACTCATCTAGCCTCTCTCTAAAAATGATGATTTAAGAGTTAAAAATGATTAGTCTTTGCAACAAAATAATAATAAAGCTGACAACCACTTCAAATGGCATTGGAATCCTTTTGTTCCTCTTAGAACATCTACCTTTTATTGGAGAGTATTTCATAATAAGGTGCCTACTCAAAACCATCTCCAAGCTAAAGGTTTTAGATATCCTTCTAGATGTTCAATATGAAAAAATTATGTGGAGGATACGAGTCAGTTGTTCATCATATGCTCTTTTTGCAGCTAAAATTTAGGACTGTATTTTAATACCTTTAAATAAAATTCTTGGTTGAAAGATATCCCTATTGATTCATGGAAGGAAGCTCTCGAAATCAAATTTAGCTCTCAAATTTAGCATTTGTGGGTTGCTTGCTTTCTTTGTTGTTTAGATGTCATTTAGAGACGTAGAACTCAATCCACTTTCAAAGGTTGTTCTCCCTCCATTCAGCATTGCATATCTTATATTAAAGGATGGTTGAAATCCATTTGATTTCTTTTGCCTCGCCTCGTGAACAATTCTATTATTTATTTTTCTATTCTTCCTGTCTTGGGGATTCATGGCAAGCTTAGAAAAGTCCTTTAAATTATTGTTGTTCAATATGAGTGCCCTTTTTCTGGTTGGTTAAAATTGAATATTGATGGTCTATCTCTTGGTAATCATGGTACGACTTCCATTGGTGGTGTTTTAAAAGCATAAGAGGTTTTATTAGTGGCCCTTATTGTTCATCCATTATTATCCCAACAACTTTCTATGCATAGTTGCTAGCCCTCATTTCTAGTATTGTGTGGCAACTAAATATGATAGGGATAATATCTGGATCGAACGTGATTCAATTTTTGTGTTGTCAAGCCTCAATTCAAGGAATTTCAAGCCTCTTTAGGATTTGGCTACTAGAAGGTGGAATTGTTTACAATGACTTTCTAATAGATGATATAAAACATCTCACATATTTAGATAAGGCAACATGGTGGCAGCTAAGCTTTCCAAAATAGGCCTTAATCACTATCCATTCCAATGTTGGTGGCCTTCTCCTCAGGAAATCCGAAATCATATTAGAAGCGATGCTTCTGAATGTCCAAAGTACAGATTCAGATTTTAATTTTCTTCAGTTTGTAATTCTCTTTTACTTTCTCAAAGTAAGGGGAATACTTTTCTTTTTTTAAGGGGGTATACTTTTCTTTTTTTAAGGGGGTATACTTTTCTTTTTTAGCTAATTTTATTTCTTTTTGTAGAGGGTTTGCCTCATCATCCCTTTCATTTTTATTCTTAATAAAATCCCCACTACTTAGGTCACTCCAAAGCTACAGTTCCATAAAAAAAGTAATAGATCTTAAATAAATAAACAAAGCAAGTTATATAATACCATTCATTTTCACATTGAGAAATTTCTAATAAATACATTAAACATATTATTAATGATGTGGAACGCATTTTTATTATGCTACTAATATTTGTACTTCTTCTTCGATTCCGCCCTAACCTAGTGAAGGAAGAGTTATTAAAGTAAAGTTTATATTTGTTTAATTAAATTTAAAAATTCAAATTGTATAGAGAAAGAGATTGTTGTAAGTGTAATTACACATGATTCATAGCTAGATAGGACATTGTAGGAAATATTAGTGAAAATGGGAACATAAGTCAAAATAATAATAATTGCACTAAACCACTTTTAATAAAAGTTTCGATTGGTAGTTAAGTAAAAACAAACATTTAAGAATTAATTTGGGTGTATTACGCAGCGTTTGTAATTTTTTAGCCTTCAAGGGTAAAAAGATCCAAGTGGGAACAATAGGTTTAAACCAGTTTTATACATAAAAATAGGTAAATAAGTCAAAAAATAATAACTGAAACTAACCCCTTTTAATATAAGTTTCAATTGAAATTTAAATAGTAAACAAATATTTAAGAATTGATTTGGATGTATTAAACGGTGTTTGTAATTCTTTAGTCTTCAAGGGGTAAAAACGTTGAAATAAGAACAATTGGTTAAAGCTACTTTTATAAGTATTATAGATAACTAGCATACAACCCGTACGATGCACGAGCGATATACAATAAAAAATATAATGATAATTATAAAAATTAGTATATATATTATAAATTCAATATCATACCTTAAAACCATTATAAATGGTTAATTTTTTTCATAAATAAAATTTGTTTGTTATTTTTAAATGTTTTTATTATATAAAATTATTTTTTTATAAATAAAAACTTCAAAACACCTGTAAGTATTTTATATAAAAAGATTATACATATTTTTATTCACTTTTAGTTTGAAAAATGTATGCCATTTATATATACAAAACTTAAAGTTTTTTCTATAAATAAAACGTTAAAAATGTTTTTATAACCAAAAACTTTTATCTATTTATATTAAAACAATTTTGAAATCTTTTTTTAATTAAAAAATAGTTTTTATAAATAAAACATCAAAAAAACTGTACTTCTTTTATATAAAAAAATTTATTCATATTTTTATTTATTTTTAGTTTAAATTTTTTTATGTCATTTATAAATAAAAATTAAATTTTTTTCTATAAATGCAACGTTTAAAATGTATTTATAACCAAAAACATTTTTTATTTATATAAAAACAATTTTGAAATTATGGAAAACTTTTTTTTAACTTTTTTTCTATAAATAAAAACGTTATATAGATGTAGTAGTATTAGTAGCATTGTGTAATATGATTTGAGTAAAGAATGATGAAAAGAGATGAATTGATTCTAGATTGGGTTGGATCGAGATATTAATTAATGGAGTCTATAATGAATCATCATTTTAGTTTTCAAGAGACTTTTAATTTATTCATTTTTTTAGTTTCATAGAATTTTTTGATTTATTTGATTTCAAAAAATACAATATTCAAGATAAGAGAGAGAAATATAGTAAATATTAAATGGTAATTAACTCCTCTAATACTAGGTGTAATATAGATTTGGTCCATATAGGGGGATTGGAATGCCACCCGTTATTAATCCTTGTCACACTAGCTTTGACAAATCGAACAATAAAGTAGTGTTAGATTTATCATTTAATAAATAAAATATTATCTTAATGGTTTAAATTGTTATTTCTTCCTAAATCATCGTACAACATTAGTATGATGCTATTATGCCAATGTTATAGAAATGATCTTTAATTTATATATTCTAAAAAGATTTTGAAATTCGTATTCATGTTTCATCACCATTATCCCTTGATATGGTTTAACCATTGTTTACTAGCATCCAATGGGAGATCCAGGAATTTCCAATGGATGAGACACATTAATAAAAAAGACGGGAGTTTGGGGGTGGTAGCCTCGGAATTTTTTATTTAGTATTATTCAAACATCTAAACTTTAAATGAATAAAAATCTAATAGTAATAGTAATAAAAATCTAAGTCATCTTAGAAATATTCAAAATATAATAATAAAAATCTAAGTTGTCTTAGAAATATAAAAATCTAAGCTGTAAATGAATATAATTCTAAGCTTAAGCATAAATCTAACTTCCAATAAACAAAACCCATCTTCAAAGAAATAAATGAAACCCAACTTCAAATAAATGAATGAAACTCAACATCAAATAAAATTATAGAAATCACAAGAATATGTGGTATACCTTTATCACGAGCTTGAGCAGAGATGGGGGGGCAGAGCACGGAGTTAGGGCGCCGGCGGAGCAGGGGTTTTGGGGATGTAGGGATAAGGGAGAAGGGAGGGGTTTGGCTTTGGGGCTGGATGGGAGAAAGTATAAGGGGAAAGCAGCGGGTTTAGGTTTAGTCTAGATATGTTTACATTAATTTTTTTTTAAGTCTGAGTGGGGAATGTGCCCCCGCCCTAACCCTTCCCGCCCTATAATGTATATGAAGTACTTTCTATAATTTTTCCATACTAATTATTCATGCGTGTAACATTCTCTTAAAATAAATTTAGGGTTTACATCAATATCTTTTGTTATTATAAAGCAATTAGGATTTGGTTCGCGGTAATATTTTGGATGGATTGTGATTATCAGGTAAGTGATTACCAGGAAACCTTTTACAAGTATTTCGTTCTGTTTGGTTAATCAATGGATTTCTATTGGGAATCAAAATTTTGGGCTTGATTCATGCATAGAAAGTGACATGAGAATGTAGAATATATACCAATAATACTCTTTTGTTATATATATATAATAATAATAATAATAATAATAATAATAATAATAATAATAATAATAATAATAATAATAATAATAATAATAATAATAATAATAATAATAATAAAGGAGGAGGGACTTTTTGTCCAAGCTAACTCACGACTGAGATTAAATTTTAGGGGTTTGTATCTTATGATTGTCAAAGCTAACTCACAGTTCAGATTAAATAAGAAAGTTGTATCAGTTTTTAAGAATGCTACGAATCTTTGAGGTTTCTTTAAATAATGAGTGTACAAAACGGGTGTTGTCCACTCCGATCAAATTAGAAGAAAGCTATGCATTCCATACCGTCAGACGTTAAGAGTGTTGTCCACTCCATATGTCGGTTAGAAAAGTAGATTAAAAGTTCATACAAAGTAAGAGGCTCAAGAAAAAGATGGTCCTCTCTTTCGAATAGTAAGAGCATCCACAATGGTGGAACGTGTGGATAAAGAAATAGGTAAAGATGCAAACCGAAAGGCTCGCACTGACTTGCAAATTTGGTAGAGGAAATGGCAGGGGATTTGCAAAGTTACTGAACATATGAAAATTTAGTAAAAACTTCCTACGAAGTTCTGTTGTTCGTAGGAAGTTCCTACGAACTTCCGAGGTCCGTAACAAATATAAATACTCTTTTATTTTATATTTGGGTTCTTATGCCTATGAACAAATGTTGTTCGTAAGAAAACGTTTTGTCATTCCAACGAACTATATAAGTTCGTAGGAAGTTATATACCCATTTTTACCATTTCCCCCATTGTGTATAGTATGCTTCAAACAAAGGTAAACTTATTTTTGGGTTTGTAAACTTACCTTTCTCATCCATACACCAGTACGGATGCTCTAACAATCAAAGCACAAAGCAATTCCAACCCTTTCATAATACCCTCTACTCTCTCTCAACTCACTTTCAACTCTAAAAACTACCACTGTCTTCACATCAGAGAGGAGGCTCCATGGATAACTGGTGTGGGAATAAGGGCAGCAAGCCTCATAGGGTTAGGTCGTTGGCCTATTGTAGGTGCCCGGAGCTGTTGGCAAGAGGTGTTGAGTTTCGTTTGGTGCCAGATTGCTCGGAGGTGTCGCTCGATTATTAGTTTTTGGTCTGGGATTTTAGATCTGTTTTTTTGTACATTTAAGTATTATTCAGATCTGTAGCGACCGCGGTCTGTGAGTCGAGTTTGTTATTTTCCAACACGGAGTCTCGAGTTCATCTATATTTTGAAGTGAGTCTCGAGTTCATCTGTGAGTTAAGTTTGTGATTTTGCCGGTAAAGTTGTTGGAGCTCCGATCAGGATGTGGAGCTACGGTTGAAACTCAAGTCGGCGAGATGAAAGTTGTTTTCAAGTTGCAGTTTCATGCAACTCAGGTACTACTTTCTTATCCATACGTTGATCAGATTCTAATATTGAAGGCATTGTCAAGTGCAATGTGGGAAAATGGAAACGGAAATCTACCCTTAATTTGTTTCTCTGAATATTCACAAGATTTCAAACAATTAATAAAACCAACTGTCTCTTCCCCAAAATGGAAAAAAAGGAAAAAATATAGTTTAATCGGCTCAAAATACCAATTGTAAAACATGAATAGGTTTAGGCAGAAGGGATAGAATATTTATATTGATTTGGGGAAATAGTTCTTATGATGTTCCAGATATTTTTCATATCATTTGACATTGTTTGTGATTAAAGTTACTCAAAGAACTATTTCATTCATCTTCGCTCTTTTACACTAATAACTACTCTTTGAGATTTATAAATACTCTTTTAGACGAATAAAATGTTTATCATTTTTAGTTATATAAAGAGACTTCAGATATCTTTTTGAGTTATACCATTTTTCATATTTGATCTGGTAATTTTTTTGTATGGTATTTTGTAGATGTAAACACCATCCCCATGAAAGATATCAGATCTCAAGAGAGTTATTAAATTACTTGAGATATTTGGCGCAGTTTTTTTTTCTTAGTGTGAGATATTTGATGCCTTTAGAATTCCTTTAGAATATAAAAACCTATGTTTCTACGCTATTACATTTCTATATTTTTTATGAATAACTTCTAAGGGGATTTATATGTATGTGTGCTGGTTTGAATGGTTTTTTGTTTCCTATTTTTTAAAGTGGCTTCTTTGTACGTGGTTTTCAATCCAGTGTGAAAATTTGAAATGATAGGTGGTGTGTAGTGCCTTTTTTAGCTTATATTTTTTCAGTTACTACTTATAAAAATAATTGACTCTTAAAGTAGTGTATTATATATGGTTCAAATTAAGTCATTTTTAGGTCCTTGATATTATATTTTATCTATTTTTCATTTGTTTCATCTTTGGGGGTTCTAAGGATTTCTCAAAAGTAGTTGGAGTCATTAAGTTTGAACATTTTTTTAAGGGTGCTTCTATGAATACTCAAAATTGGAACTTAAAATCGCGACTTCTTGACATAGCGTGTCGCGATTGGTTAGTACTGGTGGCGCGGATCCACGTTCATAAGCAATCATCCAATGACGGCACGTCATTTCAGCAGGAGTCCCAATTTTGAATCTCAATTAAGAGTCAACCTATAATTTTTGTTTTTTTTAATCATCTTGAGCCTCAAAAAAGCATTTTTTTGTATCATTTCAATTTAAAAGCTTACTAGAAAATGTGAGCACATGGCTTGAGGTAAGTAGGAGCCGGTGAAGCATTGGACACATCGGGGCAGAAGGCTCAATGTAATACTCCATACCCCCAATAGTACTCTAAAGATTTAAAAGTACTCTATAGATTTAATAAAAAAAAAATTACTCTTAAGATTTTCAACACATGGTTCGAGGTAACAATAAAGGGGTAAAATGAGCAAATTATGTTCTCAAGTCTTTTTATTTTAAATTAAACACTAATAGACCAAGCATATGGGAGTTGCTTCATTCAAACTCTTTTTTTAACACATTTGTTTCATTTTATAGTTAGACAAAAAATGTCTTATTAAATTTTTGTACAATTATAGTCAAATATAATGATAGTCTTCTTGCTTCATTTAAGCTCTTTACGGGTATTTGTTACGCAAGTAAAAAAGGGGATTGACTAACTAAACGTAGTAAACCTGAATGACTATTACTATAATTATCCTTATTGTATGAATTTATTACACACATGCCTTTATATTAGAAGTGA
This sequence comes from Sambucus nigra, assembly GCA_949130495.1. Classification (NCBI taxonomy): domain Eukaryota; kingdom Viridiplantae; phylum Streptophyta; class Magnoliopsida; order Dipsacales; family Adoxaceae; genus Sambucus; species Sambucus nigra. Next base: position 57,086,975 of record OX422214.1, read on the forward strand.
TTATTTTTAAAAAAAAATTAACTTCCATCTTTTTTATTATGTTAATCTATTTAAAATACTAGCTCTTATATACCACTAGAACGATTCAAAATTTTTAAACAAATATGACACATTAATGTAAGTAAATTTAGATATAAATATGTCTTTAGAAATATCAATTTTGAATCATATATGTTGATATTTCATGTAAAAAGATTTCGACTACTTTATAACCGATTAAAATTAATAAATTTGAGTAATATAATAAATCATTAAAATATTTTCACCGGGTCATCGGTACGGGTGCACATGCACCGTATTGAAATCGTCACCAAGTCGCAAATATACCATGGGATGATCAACAGTATTTATATTTTCACTATTGGCGACAGGGGAACAAATTTATCGTCGTGCCATCGGTACGGGTACACCCTAGTATATATACAGTATTGCTCTTGTACAAACCATTATGCATTTTAAGAGCGCGGACCGAACACGTGTCAGCTGGCGGTGAGCCCAGAAAAGAGAGATAGATAGAGAGAGAGAGAGAGAGAGAGAGAGAGTCTATAATTTAGCCAATAATTTCTAGGGTCACCACCAGGTGACTCACGTTTCATCCACAGTCTTAAAATGCAGACTGGTCCGCACAAGAGCAGTACTATATATATATACACACACACACACACACACGCGCGCGCGCACACAATATTTCGGTTTACTATTTATAAATGTATGAATTCGAATATGTTTGTTTAAATATATTTATCAAAATTTAACAAATATAATAATATATTATAGATATGCGTGTATTATATTGTAAGTTAATCAAATTAATTATTACATTAGTAGAAAAAAACGTCTGAATAAAATTTGTTCGACTTTAAATTTAATGCAAACTGACATAACAACATTATCTTCACAAAATAAATATTTAGATTTTATGAGTAATTTTTATAATTTAATATTTTAAGGGCATTTTTGTCTTCACGAAAATTATTTATAAGGGTTCTTATGGGAAAGTAAAAGTTCCAACTATATTGGATGGATTTTGATTATACTCAATTTCCCACAACCGAGGTAATCTGATACTATTGTGGTCCATATTCTCATGCAACTTAACCTCACACCAAAAATAGTAATCTTACACTTTTTCAAAAAATTTCTAAATAAATCAGATTCCATCCAACTTTAAAGCAAATCAAATGGTATATTTTCTTTTGCTTCCAATAATATATATCTCCTCATCCTTCGGCTGTGATACCCCATTAAAGAAAAGAAAGAAAAAAACAATATCTCTTGTTATTAAAAGTAAACTTTTGAATTTACGCTTGGGACGAATAAAAAATATCTTACGCAAAAGAGAACCGAAATACAAAATGAGTATCTCCCGCTTAGTCTTACATAACTTTAAGAGTGATTCTACTGTAACCGAATTTTTGACAGAATTTTGGTAGACACACTGACGTGCGACTTGTTATTGGTTGGTTTTTAGTCTCACGGGCGGAGACCCCAAACCAATAAATAACTAGCTGCCACGTCAGCGTGTCTACAAAATTTTGGAAAAAAATTCATTCACAATAGAATTTTTGTAACTTTAATGAATTTTCTAACACCAAACCACACTGTTCAACCCTTCCCTCCCATCAACGGCTCAAGGGAGACTGGTTTGTCGCTGAAGAGGCAGTCGATGGAGACTACCATGTACGTTACCTTCTCTATTGGGAGAGAGATAGTATTAATGAATAAAGAAATTTATGCTTTACCTTCTCCTTTTAATAACATCTTTTGTTATTAAAAATACACATTTAAAATTTAAGCTGGGGAGGAATACAAATTTTCATACTAAAAAGAAAACCACAATACAAAACGAGTAGCTTGAGCTTTGGTCTTACATTAAACATTTAAGAATCTTCAAACACCAAACGACACTATTTAACCTTTCCCTTATAGCAATCCATACAGGAGACTTGTATACATAGGTCAAGGAAGAACCACGACCATCCACCCGCCACCACCCTCACACAATTGTATATATACGAGAGAGAGTATTAGTGAATAATTGTTGGAAATTATGAATGCAAATACAGAAATGGAACTCTTTATATATCTCAAAAATGTCAACTTCAATACGACAATGTGATTTATGAATAGTCACTATAAAACTTCAAGGCGTGATGTCACTTTCCTAAATACAGTATTTGCCCCACACGAAGAATTTCGGTATACAAACGGGAATCAGCAAATCCGTACTCAAGATACAATGAAGTAATTGCACTGTCTGCAACTTGTATATTTGAAGACAGCCCTTGGATGTAGCAGCGAAGAACAGTCAATCAAGTTCTTATTCTGTTTATGTGCACAAAACAGAATAAGAGAATTTGTATCTCCTGAAAATTGTAAGAGAGTAATAGCAGGGTATGGAAATCTGAAACTGGTTTTTGTTATCTATGTAATTCCGTTTTTAGGCAGCCTTTATTTATAGAAAATGAAAGGCTTTGTCTTCAAGAGTCATGACTGTTGAATTAAGTCATTTCCGAACAGGTATGACTGTTAATTACCAACAGTCTTAAGTCCTTTCCGAACAGGTATAATAATACCGAATCGGTTTTGCACTGGTCAACCAAAAAGTGACCGCGCCCGAGCCGGACGAATCTCGACAACCCGCTACCACTGCGGACACGCGGCATGCGAAGTGCAAAGTGCGCCACTAGCGCCTCTACAGCCCACTGCCCCGCACGCGCGCGCGCGCGCGCGCGTGTGCGTGTGCGTACGGTGCTTCGCACCGTATTGAGGTCTCTTGAATAGCCTCTTAAATGCTAGATGAATTAACTCTTCATCTTCCATTTGTACTTATTAAGTGTACACATTCTTAACATTTTTCCAATGTGGGACTCAAAGGTTGCCCACCCCTTTTATAGCTTAGTGGTGACACTTAGCTTTGTACATTTTTCAATGTGGGACACTATCCCCTTTTATATTTGGGTTAGCTTCCCACCTCTTCCTCACACTTCCAATGTGGGACAAGCTCTTAAGGCTTTTACACCCAAAAAACTCTTACTCTCTTATTTTAAAAATCTCCAACATTCCTCCACCATTTTCAAAATAAGTTTTGTAAATCTTTGATTGTCTGTAAGACTGTGTATAAGCATTGGTGTCTCACGACTTGAACCAATACCCTGTGAAGGTTCGTCAAGGTTAACCATGAAAGTATAGTAGACTTGTCTTTGAACTATCAATCTATATTGATTATCCGGATTTGTCTTCACACACAAATCTTTTAGTCACTGATTATCCATATAAGCCGACACATGAATTAGGCCTTGTGTCTGTACCTTGATTTCATGAGTGCTTTAGAGTCAAGCCCAATACTCATAGGAAGCGGCACCACTTCCACACTCATATAGGTAGATTATCATAGGTGTCCATGTAATTTAAAACACCATAAATCTATTAAGGTTAAACCCATCCTCTTTCATTATTCATTACATGTTCTAAGCACTTATCCTTGGGATGTTAAATTTCATAGTGCTTACAATCACGTCGTATGATGTACTTTATTCATTGAACTTGAGACTTGAATATATCAAGTTTGAAGTTGAGTTTCCATCAAGAGTGATTATTATTAATGGGCTTTAGTCCCTTCCCTATTGATGTCTTAGACACCAGTCCTCTTGCAAGACCTTTTGTAAAAGGATCAGCTAAATTTTGACTTGATTTTACATAATCCACTGTGATTACACTATCTGTAATCATTTTTCTGACATAACTATGTCTCAGGCCAATATGTCTAGATTTTCCATTGTACACTTTACTATAAGCTCTGGAAAGTGTAGACTCACTATCACAATGTATAGATATTGGAGGCATTGGTTTTGGCCAAACTGGAATTTCAATCAATGAATTCCTTAACCATTCTGCCTCTTTACTAGTTGCAGCTAATGCTACAAACTCAGCTGCCATAGTAGAGTCAGCTATACAAGTTTGTTTCTTTGATCCCCAAGAAACAGCTCCTCCACCAAGAGTGAAAATCCATCCACTTGTTGAGGAATGATCCTCCCGCTCAGTTATCCAACTGGCATCAGAAAACCCTTCTAATACTGAAGGATATCCACTATAGTATATACCATAGTCCATAGTTCCTTTCAAATATTTTAATATTCTATTGACAGCATGCCAATGCAATAAACTTGGATTACTAGTATATCTACTTAATTTACCAACAGCATAAGCAATATCAGGTCGAATACATGTCATGGCATACATTAAACTACCAATTACTCGTGCATATTCCAATTATAAAATAGCTCTACCATTAATAGGGATCATCTTTAGCTGTGGTTCAAAAGGTGTACTAACAGGTGTGCAATCAAACTGATTAAATTTCTTTAAAATTTTCTCAACATAATGAGATTGAGTGAGAATTATATTTTTATCTTTCCTTATTATTCTCATTCCTAATATGACATCAGCTACACCCATATCTTTCATATCAAATTTAGAAGACAAAAAACTCTTAGTATTATTAATGCTTTCTAAATCAGTACCAAGAATTAACATGTCATCTACATATAAACAAATGATCACACCTTTACCATTAGCAAATTTACTATAAACACACTTATCAGATTCATGAATTTTAAAACCATAAGAAATAATGACTTTATCAAATTTTTCATGCCATTGTTTAGGTGCTTGTTTTAGGCCATATAAGGACTTAATAAGTTTACATACTTTGTTTTCTTGTCCAGGCATAACAAACCCTTCAGGTTGTTCCATGTAAATTTCTTCTTCTAAGTCACCATTTAAAAAGGCAGTTTTCACATCCATTTGATGAATCTCAAAATTATATATAGATGCTAATGCAATTAAAATTCTAATAGTGGAGGTTCTAGCAACAGGTGCATAGGTATCAAAATAATCAATTCCTTCTTTTTGTGTAAAACCTTTAGCAACCAATCTAGCCTTGAATTTATCAATTGTTCCATCTATTTTCATTTTCTTTTTAAAAATCCATCTACACTTAATGGGTTTAGATCCTGGAGGTAAGTCTACTAATTTCCAAGTTTTATTTCCCAAAATTGAATCCATTTCATCATTTATAGCTTCTCCCCAAAACCCTTTACTTAAACCAGAATAAGAAAGCATAGCATTAACCATTTCAGTTAGTGTCCTATTTTTTCTTTCTGCTACTCCATTTTGTTGTGGTATATAAGGTGCAGTAACTTCATGTATAATTCCCATATCTTCACAAAATTGAGGAAAGTGATATTCACCACCTCTATCAGATCTAAGACATTTTATTTTAGAATCACATTGATTTTCAACTTCATTTTTATATGTCTTAAATCTATTAAGCACATCATCCTTAGAGTTTAAAAGATATACGTAACAATATTTTGAAAAGTCATCAATAAATGTAGCAAAATATTTACTACCACCTCTAGTAGGCGTTCCATGCAAATCACAAATATCACTATGTACTAATTGCAACAAAGATGTAGTTTTTTCTATTTTTGGAAAAGGCAATCTTGTTATTTTAGTTTGCATGCATATTTTACACTTTTCATTCATATCATTCTCATATTTAGGAATTAAATTTAAATTAACCATGAAATGCATTTTCTTTGTATTAACATGTCCTAAACGACTATGCCATAATGAAAGACAATCAACGATATAAGCAGAAGAATCATTTTCATTGATATTGAGCTTAAACATGCCCTCATACAAATATCCTTTGCCTACAAAGGTACCATTCTTAGTCAGAATAAATTTGTCTGACTCAAATACAAGCTTAAAGCCAAATTTGTTAAGAAGACTTCCATAAACTAAATTTTTCCTAACATCAGGAACATGAAAAACATTGGTGAGGCTAAGGATTTTCCCGGGAGTGAATTCGAGATCCACTGTCCCTTTGCCTTTAACCGCAGCTGTAGATGAATTTCCCATATAGAGAACATCTCCTTCCACTGTTTCATAAGCAGAGAACAAGTTCTTGTCCTTACAAACATGCCTTGTGGCACCAGAATCAACCCACCAAGAGTTGTCTTCTCCAAGCATATTAGCCTCGGATATCATAGCAGCAAATTTTTGCTTTGTGTCTGATGTCCCTCCTTTTTCCTTTAGTTTCTTGAACTCACGACAATCCTTCTTGAAGTGACCTGGTTTGTTGCAATGAAAACAATTTCCTTTCTTCTTTTTGTTTGCTTTAGAATTAATTGAAAAATTCTTCCGCTTGTTATTTTTTCCATGATTGCCATATTTTTGCTCCTTTCCTTCCTCCACCACATGGACCTTAGAAACAGAATTTTCTTGTTCCTCTTTACCATCTAGAATTCGAGACTCTTGTTCAATTCTTAAATGAGTCTCTAATTCTTCAAGTGAAAGATCCTCCTTTTTGTGTTTGAGTTCTTTCTTATAGTCTTTCCAAGAAGGAGGAAGTTTTTCAATTATGGCAGCAACAATTACATTATCATCCATATTTAATTTTTTCAGTTTGCAATGATTTATGATGCGTTGGATGTCATGAAATTGTTCTAGCACAGGCCTATTATCATGCATTTTAAAGCTTAGAAACTGACCGATAAGGAACTTCTTACTTGTAGCGTCTTCCGTTAGATATTTGGTCTCCAATGTTTCCCATAAAGTTTTTGCAGTCCCAACATTTTGGTATAAGTCGAACAAATTATCAGCAAGTGCATTGAGAATGTGACCACGACACAAATAATCATCGGTCTCCCATTTTATGCGTTGCCTAGTCTGTTCCACGGTTTCATCTTCATCTTCAATTGGTTTCGGTTGTGACAAGACATATACAATCTTCAATGTTGTTAGAAGAAAATGAACCTTTTTCTGCCAACGCAGAAAATTACCACCATCAAAACGGTCCAACTTGACAAAGCTTTCTGTTATTTGTCGAAGTGACTTGGAAGAGTCGGCCATTTCCAAATATACTGTATTTAGATTGTTGGAAATTATGAATGCAAATACAGAAATGGAACTCTTTATATATCTCAAAAATGTCAACTTCAATACAACAATGTGATTTCTGAATAGTCACTATAAAACTTCAAGGCGTGATGTCACTTTCCTAAATACAGTATTTGCCCCACACGAAGAATTTCGGTATACAAACGGGAATCAGCAAATCCGTACTCAAGATACAATGAAGCAATTGCACTGTCTGCAACTTGTATATTTGAAGACAGCCCTTGGATGTAGCAGCGAAGAACAGTCAATCAAGTTCTTATTCTGTTTATGTGCACAAAACAGAATAAGAGAATTTGTATCTCCTGAAAATTGTAAGAGAGTAATAGCAGGGTATGGAAATCTGAAACTGGTTTTTGTTATCTATGTAATTCCGTTTTTAGGCAGCCTTTATTTATAGAAAATGAAAGGCTTTGTCTTCAAGAGTCATGACTGTTGAATTAAGTCATTTCCGAACAGGTATGACTGTTAATTACCAACAGTCTTAAGTCCTTTCCGAACAGGTATAATAATACCGAATCGGTTTTGCACGGGTCAACCAAAAAGTGACCGCGCCCGAGCCGGACGAATCCCGGCAACCCGCTACCACTGCGGACACGCGGCATGCAAAGTGCAAAGTGCAAAGTGCGCCACTAGCGCCTCTACAGCGCACTGCCCCGCACGCGCGCGCGTGTGCGTACGATGCTTCGCACCGTATTGAGGTCTCTTGAATAGCCTCTTAAATGCTAGATGAATTAACTCTTCATCTTCCATTTGTACTTATTAAGTGTACAAATTCTTAACATTTTTCCAATGTGGGACTCAAAGGTTGCCCACCCCTTTTATAGCTTAGTGGTGACACTTAGCTTTGTACATTTTCCAATGTGGGACACTATCCCCTTTTATATTTGGGTTAGCTTCCCACCTCTTCCTCACACTTCCAATGTGGGACAAGCTCTTAACGTTTTTACACCCAAAAAACTCTTACTCTCTTATTTTAAAAATCTCCAACATAATGAACTTCAAATGCCAGGATACAATTGTATAGTATATAAACAGTGTTATTACTCACTATTAGCAACAGTGGCGGCTAATTTTCTTCCAACTATTCCCGGTGACAATAAGATGATCATAATGAAGCACAAAACCAACACAGTAGAACCAACCCTGCTTCTTATTTTGCTAATCACTCAACTGAAGGCAAGTGAGGTAAGTGATTCTGAGCCACCCCGCTTAATATAGTTGCACTTCAACTCTTCAACGACCCAAAAAAAAATATATAGAAAAATAGAGTAAGTGGTCCATGATAAATGTAGCAATTGTGTGGTACTATAAACGAGAGCTTCTACACGGACAGACAATTTTAACATACAAATTGGAAACGCTAATGTGGCATCCACTAATAACCACATATTTTGTCTAATTTGTCCTAAAATTTCTATTAAACCTATATTTTGCCTAATAAAAAAATAAAAATAATAAAAATGACAAGATATTATTTTAATAAAAAAATAAAAATAATAATTAACAGCTGTTTATAATAAAAAATAACTTTTATATAAAAATATTTTTTTAAACTATTTTTATGAAAAAAAATTATGACAAATAATATTTATGCCACTAACGCGTACCCATATCATTTAATGAATGTGAGTCCACGACAACAAATTGTTTTATATAAAAAAAATGTTTTTTATTACAAAAAACTCTACGTTATTAGACTAATTTTTTTTATCAAGATATCCGTGCTACTTAAAAAAAATGTTTTAAAAATTGAAGAAAAAGAATATTTATGTCGCTTGCGCGGATCCACATCATTTAATGAATATGAGTCTACATTATTAGGCTTTTTTTTTTAGTTTTTTGGGATTTAGTCCTATGTCCAATGTTTTTTTAAGCGCCCCTCGTATGTATTTTTTAATTTGTATTAAGTTCCATAACCACCCATAATTTCTCTCAACCGCCTTGTAACCGTTTATCTTCCTCTCCGCAGAGAATGACATTTGTCCCGTAGTTGTTACAACATGACCAATGACTAAAAAAATAAAAACATAGGAGTGAGTACAAATAAATTTTTAAAAGTGGGACTAGATATCTTTTATCCCTTTTTTTTATTAAAAAATATGTGCTACTTAAAAAAAACACTACTAATTTTTTAACAAGCTGTTTTTTTCTTTTTTTAATAAAAAAATTGTTTTGAAAAGAAACTATTTTTAAGAAATAAAAATTGTTTTTCTTGAAAAAAAGGTTTCAATAATTTTTTTAACTGTTTTAAAAATATTTAACATTATTTTTTTACAGTTTTTAACATTTTTTTCCTTCTCCTTTAGTGAGTGTGTCTAATATGTGTTCAAATTGTGTGTCGTCCATGTAGAGTTTCTCATTAAGGTCTTCGTTAAGCTACTGCAATTAAGGTCAAGGTCACTGCAGTTAAGGTCTTCGTTAAGCTTCACATCACTTCACATCTGAATAATAATAATAATAATAATAATAATAAGGATCAATTACGAAAAAGTCCTCTAAATATTTTTTAATATACAATCAGTCCAAATTTTTTTATTTTATTCCAAGAAGTTCCTTAAACACCCATTTAACAAAAAAACTCTTATTTTTAAATATCTCTTATTTTTAAAGGTCCGCGTTTACGGCACATGTTGAGTATTTTTATGTCGCGAGAAATTTTTTGGAACAAAATAAAAAAGTTTTGACTAAACATGTATTAAAAAATATTTGAGGGACTATTTGGTATATGTCCCTATTAAAAATAACAATAATAAAAACATTATCCGTAAAAGGCTTATTCACCAAATTTGTGTCTCAAATCTATTAAAATGTTTTATCTCAATAGTAGGTACAATCAAATACAATCTTCATAGACAAAAATGACACCTTAACATTACTCAAGGGATAGAAGCGTGCATTTTGACTTAACGAGTGGCCTTTAAGTCTTTGTCAAAATTCGGAAATTATTAAATATTCACATACATTATAACTTTGATATAATCCATTAAAAAATATGAGTAGTGCTGATTATAAGATTTGGAATGGTGGGAAATGGCATATTTTGAAATATTAAATATTTTTCATTTTAATTAGTAAGAGAGACACTTATATGTTGTGTATAAATGGAATGGCTAATGAATTTGTGCCCCGAGGAAGATGCTAATTACACAACTAGCCCCTGTATTTTTAAGACTAATTGATATTAAATTTACACCAACCCATATCTAAATAAGAACTACAATTAACCAGCATACTCAATTTCATACTTCTCCCACCATAAAAAGATTCTAATCGGACCATAATCTCCATCGACCTTCTCTTTCAAATTCTCATAACATAGCTGCCAAAGTTTTTTCCCATTTGGAATAAAGTGCTAAATTTGAAATGGAATCGTTTGGGAGTTTGGGAGAGAAAAGAAAGGAAAGGAAAATTTTATTAGGAGAGAAAAGAAAAGAAGAGAAGAGAAAGGAGTTTGGGAGAGAAAAGAAAACAATTTTCTTTCTTGCATTTGAGAGTTTGGGAGGAAAATAATTTTTTTAAGAGGAAGAAGGAACAATTCATTAAAAAACTTTCCTTTCTCTCCATTTCTTTCCGATTTGGAAACAAAGTTTTGGAGAGAAAGGAAGGGAAAGTTTTTTAAAAATTTTCCTTTCTTTTCTCTTCTTCGAAACTCCCAAGCGAGAGAAAGTCACTTTCTTTCCACTTAAACTCCCAAACGAAGGAAAGGAAATACACTTTCTCTTCCTTTCCTTTCTTTTCTCTCCAAAAATAAAACTCGCAAACGAGGGAGAGTGTGAGAAATTGGATTTTAAGTGTAAACATGTATACTGATAAAGTTAATCCATTGGGACTTTTTGGAATTTCAAATAATTTCTTTGGGTTCCCATGGATATTTTGATCTGCATGAGATTTTTTTTAGCGATGAAGAAGTTGTTCCGACTCATTTGGGGCACACAAAATTTTCTCTTCTAGGTTACAAACTTCTGGTTACATTCGAGCCCACTTGAGCCTGACAAAGCATTCTTTTGCCCATATAACATACCCACTAGATACACGTTAAGGACATACATATATTGATACACAACACATATTGGATGCTCTGATATGCCATCAAACACAACTATTCTACAATTGGTATTACTGTATAGGAATTATTTCAACTCGTATATAATGTATTGAGGAATTCTTAATTAACATGAATAATGTTTAGATTATAGTTAGTTTTTTAACCATAAGTACTTGACTTTTGGAAGATATTAGGATAAGTCTACTTCAAGATTTCAGTAATAGTACACATTAAGAAGTTCCCCTTTTACAATCTAGGGTCCTAATATAAAAGTTATTTTTTAAGAAAAGAGATTTTATTTTATCTAAATACCAAAATATAAATAGTTTGAAAGTTAATAATTTTTTATAACATGAAATTAGGAGAAATTGATCATAAAACATATAGAAATTGGTTCGTGGATCGCTGACCGACAAACACAAATTGTGTATAATTTTTATTTTATTTTAAACATTTTTTTTTATATATAATTTGGTATAAATTTTAAATCATCTTGTTGATATCCATGAAACGAGTCCAATATTAGGTAATATATTAAAAAAAATAGAGAATTTGGCGCAAGGTCAAGTTTCACTCTATATTTGGATTTATAGGACACTGGTTTTCATATTTATAAATATATTCCCTATGGTACAATAATATTTATTTGTGTGGTCCCTTTAGAGATAGGAGTATACAAAACAGGTAAATTGTTATTTGTTTTAATTAAAAAGATATGTACACCCTTACCCATACCCATTTAAAATTCACTTACTCTCTTTCTAAAAATAAACACATAACCCCATCCTCACCCTACCCCACCCCACCCACCAGAATCATCCCCTGAACAGTTTGTTAGAATCATCGGAATCCTCGTCGGATTGTTTCTCTCTCCCTCGTTTCTCTCTCTTCGTCTATTTCCTTCTTTTTCTTGTCCGCGCCAGCGGCACCACTGTCTGTGCTGGAGAATAAGATTTTTTGCAAGAACAAATAGAGTTTTTGCCAGAAAAATTGAGATTTTAGTGAAATAGTAAATTTATACATTTTGAGTTTTTGTGAAAAAATATGGAATATGGGTATTGTTTGATAGATCTGAATAAGTAGATTTCAAATACATAAATTTTTTGAATTTTGAATTTGTAGATTTGAAGTTATGAACTTTTAAAGATTTGATAGAAGTTTTTTTAATGAGTTGTCAAATTGTATATTGGTCATTTTAATAGTCTTTAGTATTTGGACTAAATTTATAAAATTGTATGAATTGTCCTATTTTTGTACACCTTTAAGTTGGGTTGGACATTTTCCCAAAAGCCCCTAAAAAAATCTTTTATATAATTATTATATATTCTTCTGTTTTTAGGTCATGTTTAGTTTACTTTTTGTATATATATATATATATATATATATATATATATATACTACTTAAAAATGATACAAATCACTTGTAACGCCTTTTTTACGTCAATACCCTTATCTGATATAGTATTCACCTTTCTACCCCGCCCATATCCACAGATTGATTGATGTCTCTCTCATTATGCACAAAGACTCTTTCTCTCCTTCTCCCTCTCCCTCTCCCCTCTTGATAAAAAAGCCATATGTCTATTCAAATCTCTCTCAGCTTCTTCAAATATCTCTTCCAAGTATCCCTAAAAAAATATAAAGAAAAATAGAATAAGTGGTCCATGATAAATGTAGCAATTGTATAGTAGTAAAAACACCAAGACAAAAACCGTGGACCTTGAGTCAAACTCATTGCAATTAAAGACTTGTTAAACACTTCACAAGAGCAATAACTGAGCTGCTATAATAATAATAATAATAATAATGATAATAATAATAACAACCGTGCAATATGCGAGTGATGTACAATAAATAAATGTAAAAATAATTTAAAAAGTTAGTAAATATCATAAATATTAACCCCATCCGAACTATAATTTCATCACCACTATTTTATAGATCTCAGCAAAGCTATTTACATCATTAGGTGATTTTTATTTTGTTAAAATTTCGTAAGTTATTAATTGTTTTCATAATGCTATGAATGTATGGAAAAATGGATAGTCATTGATTTTTTATGAATGATTTATGTTTGCATAAAAATTCAGTGTAACAATTTTTTTATAATTTTTATTCATTTTAATGAATTTTTTAGCCACATTTTATGCCAATAATTTGTTATTGCAATTTGTTACTATAATTTAGCCATTATTTGTTAGTAAAAAATAAGACTTTAGCCATTATTTCTTAGCCTTAATTAGAGTAAAAACATATGTATAATTTGCTCATATATGGTAAAAATAGTTGTAAGGATCCAACATGTATTTATAAAAATAAAAAATAAAAAATAAAAATAGTCGTTACAATAAAGTCGTTGGTAGAAATAATTCATTGGGGGTAGAAATCTAATTACAAAGAAATGTTTTATATCCTAAGCGGAACATCATGTTCCGTTTTAGGATAATTTTTTTATTCTACCGCGGAACAAGATTTCCAGCTGAGGGGTGGGTCCCATAAAAAACCAACTTGTGTACTGCCAAATTTATAATTTTTTACGGTAGCCAAGTGTAAATATGTCCATTTACGGTACCCACAGTCAATGCAATTAAAGTCTTCGTTAATCTTGAACTTCACATCACTTCACAACTGAATAATTGAGCCATAATAATAACAATAGTAAAAACATTATGCCTAAAAGTTTTTTCAACAAATTTGTATTGTGTCTCAAAAGTATTAAAATGTTTTATCCCAATAATAAGTAGAATCATTAAATGCACTTCAGATACAATCTTGATAAAAAAAATGACTTCTATAACATTACTCGAGGGATAAAAGCGTGCACTTTGGATCAATGAGTGCCCTTCAAGTCTTTTTCAAAATTTAGATATTGTTGAATATTCGAATATATTATAATTTTGATACAATCCATAAAAAAGTATGAGTAGTGGAGGTTATAAGATTTGGATTTGTGGGACATGGCTATTTTGAAATATTAAATATTAAATATTTGTCATTTTAATTAGTAAGAGAAACACTTTTGTGTTGTGTATAAATTGGAATTGCTAATTGTTATTCACTAATATTATAAATTCGAAATTAAAAAGCAGAATCTTAAAATTCAGTAATTATAAAGAAAATTCAAAAACTTATTTGTAGTAGATTAAATTCGCAGAATATAAGAAAAATAGAATAAGTGGTCCATGATAAGTGTAGCAATTGTGTTGTATTAAAACACTAGGACAAAAGCGTGAACCTTGAGTCAAAGTTAGTGCAATTAAAGCCTTCGTTAAACTTAAACTTCACATCACCTCACAACAGCCATAAAAATAAAAATAAAAATAAAAATAAAAATAAAAATAAAAATAAAATAATTATATTAATAATAGTAAAAACATTATGCGTAAAAGTTTTTTCACCAAATTTGTGTTTTAAATGTATTAAAATGTTTTATCTTAATAATGTAATACCCCGTATTTTTCTAAAATAAAGAAAACTATATTTTTCGAATAAAATAAAATTTGTGGAAATTGAATTAAATCGGTGATTAATTGTGAACAAGTAAATTGTTATTACGTCATAATCATGTGTGATTGATATTTTTATGCTAATAATTACATTGGAAAATAATTGCATGTGTAGTATATAATTAATGAATTATGTTCGACTTAATTATAAATGTAATTGTGAATAATAATAATTGGGACGCATTCTGAGAAGTCATAGGGGCTCGTTTAGGTGTTTTAAACCTTTAGAAATGACCCCGGGGTATAGGTATATTGGTTGAGAGACTTTTAGGCTAGTCTAATTATGGGTTCAGGCTCATTCGAGGATCCAAAACTTAGGAAACAAATTCAACTTGGGATTTGGGACTAATATAAGATTAAGGGGAAGATTAACACTCCCCACACTTAATCAAATACATAACCCTAACTGCCCCACCTCAAGAGAGAAGAGAATAGAGGCCAAAAAGGGGAAGGAACAAGGAATTCAAAGGGAAATTTATCAGTCGCGTATCTAGGCAATAATTTTCTTGCTTAATTTAACGTTTAATGTTCTTCTTGATTCATCGAAGTAAACTCCGTGTGATTTATGGGTTTTAGTTTGTAATTTAATGATTTGATGTTAGGGATTAATCTTATACATGTTGAGGATTAATTGCAATATAGATTGTTAACCCAGAAATCTAGAATATATATATATATATATATATATATATATATATATATATATATATATATATATATATATATATATCGTTTAATGTTCTTCTTGATTCATCGAAGTAAACTCCGTGTGATTTATGGGTTTTAGTTTGTAATTTAATGATTTGATGTTAGGGATTAATCTTATACATGTTGAGGATTAATTGCAATATAGATTGTTAACCCAGAAATCTAGAATATATATATATATATATATATATATATATATATATATAGAGAGAGAGAGAGAGAGAAGTTCTCATGCATACCCCAGTTTGCGTACCGCTGGCGCGGACCATTTTTGATAAAATAGTAAAAAAAAATATTTTTGAGCTAATTTTTTTTTATGATTTTTAAACATTTCAATAGGATCATAAAAAAAATTCAGCTCAAAACAAAATTTTTTGCTAATTAAAAAAATCGGTCAAACTTTATCAGTTTTTAATAACTTAAAAACTGACAAAGTTTGACTGATTTTTTAAAAATAGCTTGAGCTGATTTTTTTTATGGTCCTAGTGAAATGTTTAAAAACCATAAAAAAAAATCAACCCAAAATTATTTTTTTTACTATTTAAAAAAAATGGTCCGCATGGAGGATATGCATGAGATTCTTTATATATATATATATATATATGTGTGTGTGTGTGTGTGTGTGTGTGTGTGTGTGTGTGTGTCACCTCTACTACTTAAAAATGATAGAAATCACTTGCAATGCCTTTTTTTTGCGTCAATACCCTTGTTTGATAAATTATTCACCTTTCTACCCCCGCCCATATCCACATATTGATTGCACAAGTGGCTCTCTCTCTTTCTCCTCTCTTAATAAAAAAGCCCTATGCCCATTCAATTCTCTCTTAACTTATTCAAATACCTCTTCCAAGTACCCCAACCCCTCACTAGATTCTCAAATGGCGAAAGACCTTGCTTCTTCTCAATACTCTTCTTTATTCGCAAATTTATTCTCGATACTTGGGGAGATAATGAAATCAAATGTAGGTATGGTTTAAGCAATGTATTTAATTTCTTTATTTGTTTATCTATTCAAAATCCCATAACTCGTTTACATTCTACATATATGTTTGAAATAAGGTCCAAGCTACATTGCCTCTAAATTTTTCTTGTTTTGTTTTGAGTGGATGATGTATCACTTCTATAATATACTCACAAAATTTCACACTCGTCGTTTGATAAAAGTGCCAATAGTAGAATATTCATACATGTGCAGGTGATTTACCTTAATTTTCCCAAATTGGTTATGATTTTTCTGCTAAGTGTTTAATCTTTTGTGGTTTTTTTAATTTTTTGTATAGTATATCATTGTTGTTCTTTTACTTAGGCATGATTTCAATCTCTTAAGTTCTCCCAATTATGGTGTTTTTTAGCCGTTTCTTTATACCCATACTATACCTCTGTTGTTGATTTTTTGACAATGAGATATTGATATTTCTTTTCTCGTAGTGTCATTGTAATGCCCTGACCCAACAATTCGATTAAATTATATATATATATATATATATATATATATATATATATATATATATATATATATAAATTGTGATGGAGTGAGAAGGAAAATAGTTATAGAAGAATTGTGGGTCAAAAATTGAAGAAAAAGTAAAAGTAAAAGAAAAGGCAGATCGTTTGAATGACATAGGGTGGTCACTAGAAGCAAGGTGGACATGTCATCCGAAGGTCGCAAAAAACAGGGCATCGAACGACATGCCACTGATTTACAATGGCAGGTCGCGTGAAGGGTCGCACGACATGGATATGTCGTTCGAACGATGTAAGCTTTCCATTCGAACGGCGTAAATCGAAAATATTTAGATTAGATTGCCTTTGTACGTTGTCACGTTTTTAGCCATTAGATCGTTGTGTTGTCAAGCCCAGATCAGTCCAGATTGGGTAAAATAAAATTTAGGCTTTCGGATGGTTTTATATGGGTGTGTTTGGTGTAATTGTAAGGAAAAATGGAAGAAGAAAGATACAGAGAGAGAGGTGGGTGGTCTTCCACTTCCTCCCACCACAAACCACCATCCCTCCACCATTCCACCACCTCTCCACCACCATTTTATGTAGCATCCCACCATGTTCAAGCCTACAATACCCATATCCATCATTATTGATGTAAAGATATGAATTTAAATGAGTATTTGGGGGATTTTGGAGAAGATGATGAGGGCTTCCATGAAGTTTGAAGTGGGTCTTTCTTGGAAGCTTGGAAGGAGCACATTTTGGAGGATGCATTTGGTAATCCCTTGAGGCCACCTTTGAAGGTGAGGGTTGCTCCTCATACACCAATATTTCTACCACCATTAGAGCTATTAGAGGTGGTAAAATCTATCTTTAGAGTTACCACTGCATTTTTCATTATTTGTAGTCTTTAGTTAGATTACATAACTAGTATGAATATGATTAGATGATGAAATTATGTCTAGTAGATAAGAAACATTTTTATGAAATAAAAATGTTGAAAAAATGGTATTTTTAAAAAAAATAGAAAATGAATAAATATTTCAAAGTATTGAAGTTTAAGAGTTGATATTTTATGAAAATGGTTTATTTTCTAGAAAGATTAATGTTAAACATTTTATGAAATAAAATATTTGGAAAACAATGATTTATTTGGTTAAACTATGGTGAAATAATGTTTCTTGCAAAAAAATTAAGATTTTATGAAAAATAGACATTTGTTGAGTTTGAAGAAATTAAATGTCTCTTATGTCTTAAAAATGTATTTTTTCTAGTATAATAAATTTCTAGAATGAAAAATGTGTTTAACCCATTTAATAGGATTTTAAGGTTTAAAGTCCATGTTCTCAACGTATATACACTTATAGTATTTTGGCACAAAATGTATAAACAAGTTTAAAGAAGATTTCGTTGGGTTTAAACATGAAATAAGGAAAATAGAAATTCTTATCTTTAAAGTGTGTGAAGAAGGGGTTAAAAGTATGATAAGTACAAAGTTGTAAGACTACATGTAAAATAAAGAAAATGGTGTTTTCTTATAAAAGTAGTCTTAACTGTAATTGGATTTCTTGAATGAAGAACGTAAGAAAATGCATGGTTTGAAAAATTATAATAAAGTTATTGAATAATTGTTAATGGGTAAACATGGGAATGCTAGTGTGTATAACTTAGTAATGTTGTAAAAAATTAACACTCATGAAGTTGAAAAGGAAATGATGGAATAAAAGACATTTTCAATTAAGAAGAATGTTACTCCAAGGTTAAATGGGTGTTAATGTGTTAAATCACTTAAGAAGTTAGTATATGTGACTTAATAGTGTTTTTGGGAGAAATTAACACGTGTGGAAATGGAGTAAAATGTTATTTTGGAAACAAATGGGTAAAATTATAATTTTACTTAAAGTGGAACATTTTTATGAAATAAAAATGTTGGAAAGGGTGTTACACAAAGTGGTCATAAATGAATATATTTTTGGAATTAAATAAAGATTAAAGTGTAAATTACATGAAATGATAAAATTTCAAGGTGTAGCACAAGTTAGGGTGTAACCCCCGGTTTTGGCTTCGACTAGGTAAAAAAAAATGTGGAGTAATGTGGACATTTGTAAAATATTAAAACACATTAAAAGTAACTCGAATGACATCAGGATAAGCAAGAAGGTGCCGGAGCCCTAGGGTGAAAATCCCAAAACCACTAGCCAAAGCATATGACGCGCACAACCGGCGGTGTGGAGCTCGTTAAAGAATGCGGGATTTGGAACATTTCGAGAAAAGATAAAGAAAATAGGAACATGTCAAGAAATGGGTTGTATGGTGAAAATAGTTAATACAACCTAAATTCATTGAATTAATAAATATTTCGATAAAGGTTAAAATGGATAAGTAAATGTGTAATTGATTAATGTCCATAAAGTAAGGAAAAAGAGTAAAGTAAGTGGGTAAATGGGTGATTAAGAAACCTAAGCTGTCAAACCTATAATTAACACAAGAATGTCATGAAAAAGGTTCTCAAAAATTAAATGAGTATTTTCTGTTGATAGGGTGGGTTTCAACAAAAATACTAAAGTGTGTTGGTTAAAATAAAAACATGATTTTGGCACTGTCGGTAGTGTCTTGAAGTGTTTGGTGGTTAAGGTGCATCATAGGTAAAAGCTCATAGACTGATGTCTTTGCGATCACTAAGTAATCGTAATTTGGATATTGAAACGTTTGTAGAGCGCACCTACAATAATAAGGGTACAGATGATGAAATCTTATTGGGCCTTAAAGACGGTTACCTAATATGCGTTTATCGTCGTTAGGGGACCAATTAATCCGGTACGAGAGCGCTTAACATTCTAGCATTTATTGTGTTGAGGATCAGGTGATGATCCCTGATTGATGATCGCATAGCGTACGTGCTAGGTATAGCATCCCAAATCGGCATTGTCGGGTAGTATGATCCCTAAGGTAGGGTAATAGTTGTGTTATTATAGGAATGATACTCAATTTTTGGGTGTACTAGGAAGTTTGTTTGAGACTTAGAGTGATGACATCATGTGGAGACTTGAAAATGGCAACCGAGGTGGGGTAACATCGAAGCGTGATTATTATGTCGACGTGTCGATGGTATATGCTAGGGTATCCTTAGCAATGTAAGTATTAGTTCTTGGCACGTCTTGATAAGCTGGTAGAAGATGTATCCCAGTGTGGTATTTACTACCCTTAGAACGCTAATGGCGACTGGTGTGGTCGTCACGAAAATGTTTTATGGGTAGAAACCAATGGTAAGTTTGGTGGAAACCTCGTTTAGTTGACAGACATGGTAAGGTGAGTGTCTCTCTTGAAGTAAGTAATGACTGTGGAAGTTTGAGATTTTGATCGTGATTTGATAAGGTAGGTGATAACCTAGATATAGTAGGCTGGTGATATCATCACTAGTGATTGGATAAGGTCAGTGTAGACTAGATCGTGAGATGTTCGCCAATCAGGACGGTTCGTGTACGCCAAGGATGTGAAAGGTAGGGCCTTTCTCCCAAGGAGGTAAGTCAAGCATTGACTTCCTAAAGGACTACCGATTCGTAAATTATTTTTGTGTTGCGAGAATGAATGGTTGCGACTTCATTCACCATGGCTAGTGACCCAAGTTAAGGTATGTGGCTAGGATTTGTGCTCGGTAAGAACTCTAGGTATGAGTGGCATGACTTCAAGTACACGATGTAGGTTCGCTTTCGTGAGTCAGAGTCAGACGTTTATGGGTGAAATTTCTCGGGACAATTGCTTGTTCCTTTTAACTTAAGTGTGTTCCTTTCGGTTTTGGTAATTGAGATTTGATATTCTCACGTATGAGGTGAATCGGATTAGTGTCATGTTATGGTACGACGCAGTTGAGCTCGGAGAACGCAGTGTACAGGGTTTTGTCAATGCATCTCGGTAACTGGGTGTGCCCATATGAGGTGTTCTTCCTATTGCATAAAGTTTTACGTACGGGTGGCTGCATTTTTTGCCACACGATTTGTTCGTAGTATCGATCTCTCTTAAGACTAGTCGACTTTCGACTGGCCGGCTCGACAGTCAATGGATCGGATTGCAAAGAGCGAGACGACGACTTGAGGATAAAATATAGTGTTGGAAATCGAGGGAACTTAGCACACGATGTTACTTTTCCATGATGAGTGGATTGGAGTTAGACCTTTAGTGAGTACTCAAAGAAGAGACACCTAGGTTAGTATTAAGTTGATTAGAGTGACGCAGCGGAAGGTGTAAACTGGGTGTATGGTAATGACTTGATGAGAACATGCCTCCTTCGATTGAGAGAATGGTACAGGATGGTTATCGTCAAGCTCATGCGAGTTATGAAATTATGATAGCCTGAGAATTTGTGGGACGTAGGATGTGAAGTCCTCAGAATTTGTATGAGAAGATTTTCGAAGAAAAAATCACGGCGAAGGAACAATCAAAGAAAGGGAAAAGGAGTGTTGTAAATGAGAAACATAAAGAATAGGGGGAAAATACTATTAGAGTGTCGTGGATTAGTGGTTCTTGATGAAGGCCACACTCTTCATAAATTAAAGGGGTCATATTTGGAATACTCTATCAAACTCTAAACGGGAAATGCCTCATATTATCTGGGACTCCTTTCCAAAATAATTTCAATGAGCTCTAAAAAACGTTGCATTTGGTAAGGCCAGAAAAGGCATATTTTCTTTTCAAAAAAGGACCTATTTTCTAAATCAAAGAGAAAATACTTCAAAAAAGGGAAAATCCCAAGAAAGGGGGGATTTAGTTTGCATTAAAGGTGGGAAAATTCTCGTGCGAGGTGTTGGTGCCTTTTACGGGGCAGTTTGGGGGGTGTTTCGGGGTTTCGCCCCCTAACAACATGTTTTTAAGCCTAAGTCTAGATATTTTGAAATTAACGTTGTGCTCTCAAATCAGGGGTCCCATAATTATCCAATAGCCAAAAACTAACAATAAGCCAATAACCAATAATTATCTCGTGCTCCTTTTAACATACTATTTAACAACAAGCCAATAACCAATAATTATCCAAGAGCCAAACCAAACAAAGCCATTAATTATACCATGCTCCTTACATCATCTAAAAGATTTAAAAGATAATGCATATTAATTATATATTTACTTCAGTTAAAGTAAAGAGTATCTAATTCACACGATCCAAGAAGGCCACTATATAGAGTCTTATGAATGTGTGATTAGACCAAACTGGTCTTGGATCCCCCAACATATTCTTTTACATGTACATTTTTTTTATTAGTTTCTTTAATACAATCTCCATAAAATTAAGTTAATTTAACTTCATTTTATGAACACTGCATTAATGAAACTGATCAACAAATGTATATTTACAGGAACAAGTGGAGATTGAGTTGGGTCAATTTGACCCAATCACAAACTCAAATGACTCTATTTTCAAATCGAGTATCTTGTGAAAGTAACTAAACATTCGACTGAACATAACATATTATCAAAAGTTAACTTACATAAATCATAATAACTAAACATTCATACATCTAATTAAAGTGTTAATACAATGTCAATATCATAATAGGATATAAATAAGATTGACAAGGATAACATAATACTTTGATACTCAATCTTCCTCTAAATTAACTAAAAGATCCATAAAATTAGGGTTGTCATCAAGAGTTGACTGGAACTCTTTTGGAGCCTTTAATGCATCCACTTAAGTAGTCATACCCTTTAGTTCATGCACAACAATAGACTAATTTCCATCGTTTATGTACTTCGAGTAGAATACCTTTTTTACGTTATGAAAGGCATAAATAAAAGGCTCGTGAAATATGCGATCTTTACTCTTCAACTTTGATAAATCTACCATAATGAGTTTGGAGTCATTGTCAACTTTACAAGAATTCATTACATCCTCCACCTTTACCCAATCACAATAGAATACGATTTCTATGAAATCTAAGTAATCAAGCTCTAAGATTTGTTGGATTATCCCATAATAGGTTAGCACCGTATTCTTTGGATTTTTATCGCTTTTCTAGAGATACAGGTGGTCAAGGATGAAATTGATAATTCCACTATTTTGTGTCAAAAGTATTTCCTCATATGGATATGAAATGAAATCAAAACCGTTGGTGAGGAATTTCTTAAACTCTTTCTCATGAAAACTAGGACCTTTTGCTAGGCGTGAAAGTCTGGAAAAGACATGACCTCTTTTTAGAAGCTGTATCTATTAATGAATTTGTATTATGGCATGTTTTTACCGTACGTCATTAAATAACCAAACACATAATATGGGGAAATTACCTCTTTTGACACCCATGCTATAAAATAAGTTGTCGTGCAATTTCTCCTTTGATTTTGGGAAATTTCGTTCTCGTATTTCTTACCAGTAAATTGTAAAGTTTAGATCATAAAATATAAAAAAAAAACATATAATCAAGGAAGAAGAATTCAGTAGATACTCACTCTGTCCAGTCTTCGACTTCATCTTGCGATTCGAATACATAACAAGATGCTTGCTCGTATTGTAGATTTATGATTTTCATCTTTTTAGGGTTCCCAAATGGCAATTCATACATAAACTCATCAAGTTCCTCAATCACTCGTTCACCATGAGGATTGAACCTCCTCACCTCTTGTTCTCGCATATGTTCCTTAGCGTCTAGTGATGATTCCACCGTTATGTATTCTTCAGCAATCGAACCTCCAATATACCATGTATTCTTTATGTATTCTCTAAAGGTTTTCATCAAGCTCTTAAAGGGATACAACCAACAATACCTAAAGGTACCACATAATAAAGCTTCATCGCACAAATGCACAAGCAGGTGGGTGGTGATATCGAAGAACAACGAAGGAAAATATTTCTCTAATACACAAATTGCCTCTGCTAAAGTTGATTTCTCATCTTTAATGTTCCTTCTGTTTACCACTTTGTTCAATTTGATGATTACGCTGGTCATGAGACTTGCACTATTTCAAGTCATTTTCTTGGTATCTTTCTACCCTACGTAAATTACCAGAATAACCGGTTGGAGTCTTCAAGTTGAACAATGTGTCAAAGAGGATATTTTTCTCACTAGTAGTTAAAGTGAAAGTTGCTCGGGGGTAGAAATTCTTCCTGTTGTAGGATCATTTTTTAGCCATAGTTTCTTTTTTATTTTCATATGATGTAGACCTAAGGGGCCCGCTCTCCATCTTTGGAATGAGATCCACCCAGATATGTTCCTATTATATGTTCTATAACATTCTTCTGTACGTGCATCACATCAACTACATGCCTTACACGATGATCTTTCCAATATGATAAATAAAAAAATATTGATCGCCTGGACCACGGCTTCGCTTTACTAGGGTCGTTTGGATCCCCCTAGCTTTACACTTCAAGTT
Organism: Sambucus nigra; assembly: GCA_949130495.1. Taxonomy (NCBI): domain Eukaryota; kingdom Viridiplantae; phylum Streptophyta; class Magnoliopsida; order Dipsacales; family Adoxaceae; genus Sambucus; species Sambucus nigra. The sequence goes on from OX422214.1 coordinate 57,111,008, forward strand.
TACAAATTGGGGGTGTTTGCCTATATACCTATTCCTCACAATCAAAGTCGTTACCTTGTCCTCGATTTGCTGACCAGAAATCCCAAAAGGTGCGTTATGCGCTCAAGACCGGCAAGAAAAAGTTAGACTTATCATTCCTAAAAGGGTGACTGGTTGGCAGAAATCTATGATGACCCGTGTAACTCATCTTACCGTTATATTTTATCCAACAGGATTTAGTTTCCTCCCCACATATGGGATATTTATATTAACCATGAACATTACAACCGAACAAGGTCCCATAAGCTGGAAGGTCGTGGATCGCCCACATCACCATTACTTTAAGTGTGAACTCGTCACCCTTATGAGAGTCGAATGCCATCACGCCTTTATCTCACAAATCTTTAAGCTCTTCGATTAATGGTGCTAAGAATATATCACTTTCATCGCTAGGATCCTTCGGCCCGGGTATTAACAAAGATAACAATGTGAACTCCTTTCTTAGGCATAATATCGGAGGGAGACTTAAAGTGTAAAGCCCTAAAATATGATTAGGAAGGTTAATTACATGATTAATTATAACTTAGGAGTTATAAGTTATAAATTGGTTATGTGTGTTAAACATGTTAATTATCATGTTTAGGGGATGCATGCGCATGTGATATATGTGTTGTTTACATTAGGTGCTAATTGAGCTTATGATCGGGGATACCATGTTTAGAACATATGATTAGTTATGTGGTTAAATGCATCATAATTTTTTTTAATGCATGATTATGTTTATAAAAGTAAATTAGGGTGTTGATACGAAATTGACAATGTTTGGTCGCCAAATGTGAAAGTTTTGAGATTTTCGGTATATTGCTACTTTCATATTCGAGCCCAAATTACGCGTATTAATTTTATGATTTTGGGAAACCACAAAATATGAAAGTTGTAGATGTTTAAGTTATCTACTCATAGACACAAAGAGGGAGTAAATCGGGGCCCGTGATAGTGAGTAATGGTAATTTTACCAAGGTGGGACAAATGTGTCATTAATAGAATTGTCTAATTCGACCTTTCATCCAACCAATCACGTGTTACCACTACCCCTATTGCTATTGGACCACTATACAACGTATTTATGATTATAAATGAGAGGTATGTATTCTTACTCATAAGAAATAACAAGTTTTGCCTAAAGAGAGAGAAAGAGAAGAAAGTTAAGGAAGAAATCTTTGGAAAATTTCTATAAATCGAGGAATCCTCGTAAGGTAATTACATATTTATTAAAGTTGGTCACATGGATGAGTTCTATACTTGGCATGTTTTTATTTTTTATTTGTATATATATTTTAATGATACCCATATTGCTGAATTGTGTTGGAACAAGGATGGGTTAAGAACATAAGTTAGAACCGGAGCTAGGATCGTAAATGCATACTTTAAGGTCCTAAATTTACATCATCTTTTCGTAAAGAATTTTGATTTAGAAAATTCATTATTATGATGTATATTTCTTATAAAACATGTTTATTATATGTTTCCATGAATTATACCCAAGGTTAAGGTTATGTATGCTTAAAAATGTTAAGTTATGCCTTAATGTTCTATTTTGACCTAGTTTTGCTAAAAATGGTATAAATCATGGAATACTTATTATAATTGAGTGATTCGAGTTAGAGAGTAAAATATACTCATACATGTATAATGTATCCAAAAATTATGTAAAAATATCAAGTAATGAACCTTTGGTGATAGTTTGAAGTTTTGGTTTAAAATCTGCCCTAAAGGAGAAAAAATGCATACCAAGTGTTTGACGTTTTGCTCGACATAGAAAATGAGCCCTAAAAATTATGAAACATTAATTTTATATTAATAAATGTGTTTAATGATATTGGGTTGAATATCATGCAAAGTTATGTTGTATAAAAATTATGAAAATTCCAGAAAGTTGAAGTTGTGTTGCTATTTTTCTTGAGAAACGATTTGGAAAAGGTTGTAATAAATGGGCATAACTTTGTCTAGCGAATTGGTAATTTAATTCCATAAATTGTGTTAGAACCCTAATTACTTGGGTGTTATAGAAATGTGAAGTATCATATTTATTTCCTCCTTAGTTATTTCTGATTGATCAAATGATGTGATGTATTACTAGGTTTAATGTTAATTGGTGTATTCAGATACTAATGGCGTTGACTTGTTAGGTGGGGAAGCAGCTAATACTACCATACCAAGGAAGTAGTTTGGTATTAATCTTAGCACCAAATCTAAGGTGAGTGACCTGTCCTATGAAATATAGATGATTATATGTTCATATGGAAATGTGTAGTTCAATACATGTGTTGATGTAAAAAATTAGATCACTCTAATTATTCAATCACAGATAAATAAATGAGACAAAGAATTTTAAAGTGGTTCAGCCTTATAAGAATGGCCTACGTCCATTGTTATGTTATTGCCGAGTGTTTTGGGAATTCTCGATTACAAGTTATCTCAAGAAATTCCGACTCAGGGTCCCCCTTACAATGAGGATTGTACAATGTATTTATAGCCCTGAGGCGGTAATGTGAAAGGGTAATACATTAAATGAGGTACATATGAAAGGGTAATACATTTAATGCCCCTTAAGCGTGTGTGTCTAAATGATAAGCATTTAATGAAACAGTTGAACTGTTGGTTATCTAGCTATTAATGCTTTGTTCGAGGTGCAGCTCAGACCGCCTGAGTTGTTCGGACCGCCTAAGCTTCTCGGTACTTAAGAGTTTCTCGGTGAGGTCTTGTTCCTCGGAGCGTGCGAGTTCCTCGGGGAGGCAGTGTTCCTCGGGGAAATAGTCTTCCTCGTTGTAGTCTTGTTCCTCGGAGCGTGTGAGTTCCTCGGAAGTGTTTTGTTGTTGCCATGTAGATTGCCACGTGTCTTCATTCAATTGGGCCATGTCAGCAGACTAAATTTGGTATCAACAGAAGCCCCCAATGTTTCATAGTTCAAAATTTGAGGAGTGTGAAACATTCTTTCTCGGAATATGTTAGCTTTAAATAGTTTTCCTGATTTTTAGAAGTGTTTCTTTTGTATTTATTTCTCCCTCCAAATTCGTTGAATCAGGCTTTTTAAATTTTTATGCTCGCTTCGATTCCCGCGCCACTTTTTATCTTTTTAACCGTCGTTGCCCGCTTTGATTCCCGCGCCCCTTTTCGTCTTTTTAGCCGCCGGTAACGTAATCGTCCCTTTTTGTAATCATTACTTTACCATTTCACAAGGCAAGGTATTTAAACTCCAAAGACACTCCCATCATCTTCTACCTTTTCAAATTTGTATTTTCGAGTTTTCCGTCGTCTCTTTCTCTCCTGTGTATTCATCTCTTCAATCGTTCGTTGCCATCAGATCCACTCTTTTTCTGTAAGATTTTCTTCCTTCTTCTTCATTTCTTTTATTCATCATGGTTTACCCTGTTGAATCTCTAGATAAGTTTCTCTCTGATTTTTCTATTCCCTCCTGGGTTGTTCTGGAAGAGCTTTCTGAGCCTTCTGATTATTTTCGTTTAGCTGAGGGACATTGGTTCCCCAGTCTCTTTATTGCTGAGTGTGGATTTTTTTTTCCACCAAATCCCTTGTGTCTGGAATTCTGTTAGTACTTTGACGTTGTTCCTTCAAGAATAGCCCCCAACACATGGAGAATAGTTAACGGGGTTCATAAATTAAATCAAGTCCATGGAACTCGCATAGGAATTCAAGAAATCATGTACTGCTACAGATGGGCAGTTAATGATAACATTTTTTATTTAAAAACTAGGTTTTTAAATAGAGCCTTAGTAGTCAATCTCCCTTATGCCAATAAGGATTATTTTGAACACGGGGTTGTCATAAAACATTGGCAACACCCTCCATTAACTGGAGATGAGGTTTACCAGGGTCCCAGATGCCCTCCTTATGGCAATGGGATAGGTTATTTTTATTTTGTTTTATTTATTTTGAAATTATGCTTCCTTTATGTTTGATAAAATGTGTCACTGATGGCAATGTTTATTTATTTGCAGTTGATAGCAAAAGAAAGTGCCCAAAAGAAGCAGATTTCAATATAGGGCATTTGAAACTTATCTGGAGTCTGCATCAGAGTGTTGCCGATGAGCACATTAGATCAGCCTCATATCTGTTGCAGTACAAGAGTTACACGACCTCTTTTACTGCTCGTCCAGTAATAAGTGACGCAGAGCCAGTACCAACTTCCACCAGCTCCTCGCCTGAATCTCACGTCCCTTTAAGCGAAAGGATGAAGAGAAGAAGACCTTCCACTCTGTTCGAGAAACCTGCCTCTGGTTCTAGTGAGGCAAAAAGAAGTAAATTTGATGTCCCAGGGGAAGGGACAAAGAAGAATGATGCACCTTCCTCGGCTGCTGTTGTGAAGGTTGTCGAGAAGTCCGCAGTGGCTCCGAGCAGGTCTGCTGCTCCTGGAGAGGTGATTGTAATATCACCGACCAAGGGTTCTTCCTTGGTTGAATATGTCCCTATTCCCCCGAGGAGGCTGAAGAAGAGCTCCTCGGTTAATTTGGCTGACACCATTACTCAGTCCCCAGCTACTGGAACTGGGGTTCCAACTTCCGTTCCCCCGAGCTCTGCCATGAGCTCGGTAAAGTCCTGGATCATTCCCGAGGTCTTAGGTACTGAAGAAAACCTTACTCGGGACATGGTTACCTCGTTAGCTGCTCGTCACCTTGCTTCTGTAAGTTTTCTTACTTTGAACTTTTCATATTTCCTTTGTCATTTCTTTTTCTGACTTGCTTTCTTTTTACTTTCACAGTTGATGAGCTGCTTTAATATAATCCTGAAGAAGAATGAAGAAATTAAAGCTTCATGCTCCTCGTCCAGTGTGGAGGGAGCTCTGGCAGAAGCTATCAAGTCTTTGGACGATTCTCGCCAGACATATGCTACTGACAAGGCTGTCTGGGAGAAAAATCTTGCCTCCACCGAGCAAGAGAAAGCTCGAGCTGTTGATGCCTCCAAGGAGTTGGAGAAGAGAATAAATACACTGGAGAAGTCAAATAAGGAGCTCGAAGAGAAGCTCAAAACTGCTGGGGAGCTTGAAGATAAGCTCAAGGCTGCTGAGGAGGAGCTGGCTCATCTTCGGGAAGTAGGTCGATAGAAGGAGGAGATTGAGAGAAAGCTGAAAGCTGTCGATGACCTGCTGTCCGAGAAGCTTTCCTCAGAGAAGTTGAAGAGGAAGATGGCTGTGAAGAAGTCCTTCAGTGCTGGCTGGGACAAGGGGTGGAACAAGGGGTTGGCTACCATAGTGTCGCAAGTGGACTATGGCAGCCTCAAATACTTTAGGGATGGATGGGTTGCTGCTCTCCAGAAAATGAAAGTTGATGAATCTTCTGATTTTTTCCAGCAACACATTCCTGGTCCCCCTCCAACCCCAGAAGATCTTGAAGAGGACGAAGTTGCCTCAGAAGAGTCTTCTATGGTGGTGGGAGATAATCCCCAAGCCATTCAACCTGCTACCGAGGAACTTCAGCAGATTGTTACTTCCTCCGAGCAACTACCAGTGCTCCCCGACTATCCATTCCCTCCGAGCAACCTACTTCCTCGTCCCAGCCTCCCAAGAAGGTTTTGGGAGATAAGGAAAAGGTGTAGAGTTGTTCGGGTTTCTCTTTATCTTTTTCTTTTTTAAATGTAACCCACAACATGTAATTCTAAACTTTATGATCTAATAAAACTTGGAATTTTTTGCATACTGTTGTTTATCTTCTATTCATACTCTGCTTATATTTCTTATTGATGATTGCTCTTTCTTTCTCTTCTAGTTTCTGGCCAGGATGGAATTGTTATCTGCCCCTGATACAAAGCTGCTGTGATAATGTAATGAATATTTTAAGGGTGGTCACACAGACCTGAGTGCAGCACAAGTTGTAGACATCCTCGGCCAAGATGCTTCAGAACAGGCAGTTGAAGCATATCAATATCTAAAGTGTCTACTTGATCGAGCGGTGGCCAATAATGTGGCCTATTATGAAATGATCGAGGATCTCCAAGGCACCCTTGAAGACCTTCAGCTTCAATACAAAGAATCAACTGCCCAGTTGCATGAGAGTTATGAGAAGAAATACAAGCTGATCATTGCCGACAAGGGCTATGAGAAGATTTTTGCTGGGTAAGATGTAAGGGAGAGAACTCTGAAAGGTGAAGTCGAGGAGTGAAGACAAATTGTCGAGTTGCTAGAGCAAGAGAATAACAACTTGCAGAAAGAGCTATCACAGTTGAAGTCTGCAGCCTCTTCTTCAAAAGCCTTAATCCCAGTGACCGATGAGGGATTTTCGTTCCTGGAAGTTGAGAACGCCAACCTGAGGGAAGAGTTGGAAACCTTGAAGAGGTCTGGCCCTTCCACATCTTCTCGGGGACGAGCAAGGGCACTTCGGGGACGAGCAAGAGCAGCTCGAATTCCTGTCGAGGAACAAAGGGCTCAGTCTGCCCTAGAGAACCAGTCCTTCCAGTTAATGGCGAAGAACCAGGCTTTGGCTGACATGTCAAAGAAAATCAGGGACTTGGAAGAGCAGCTCTTCGAACAGAAATCTACCTTGGAGAACAAAGAGTTCTTCGTCAAAAATCTCCACGAGCAGTTGGACAGACTAACATATCAGTTCCACAAACAGCCCAGGGAGTTCTGGATGGCTGGATACAATGAAGCGCTCTACCACTTGGACGATCGTATCCAGAATGCCAATAATGAGGGCTATAAACAAGGCTGGTTGAATGCCTTAGGTGTGCTGCAGCTCGAACAGGGTCATTACCTGTGGGACTACCACGATCCCAGGTTGCTCGACTTACCTGTGCCACCATACAAATTAGATATGAGTTGGATCCCTGCACGGGCCGTTCCTTGGAGCTTGATTTCAAAGTATCTCGGTGACTATAATCTTCATTCAAAAGCTGAGATATCTCGTCCCGAGCATCTCTTAGATCGACCATCCGTGATGAATGTAAGGATGTTGAAGGATCTCAACTTCATCAATTCTCCTCTGGCTTTAAATGATCTGCCTGCTGGCGAGGAACCTGTGTCAAAAGCAGAGGGGAAAAGACCAGTAGAATAGGAATTTTTGATGTAATAGTTAGTATACATTTCAATATCAATGTACTTTTCATTTTATTATCAATGTAATTTATTTTGAATTCGATGAAAGACTTTCATTTATGTTTGCAATCTTAATTGCTATTATCTTGTAATTATCAAACACTTTATATTTGTGCATATCTGTTAAAAAGATAACGATATTGTGTTGTTTGTCGACCAACTCAGTAATAATTAAAAAGTTACAAGTATCAATAATGTTGCTCGATCACTTAATAATAAAGTTTTGTTTCTCGACCAACTTAACAACAAAGTAACGAGTATAAAAAATGTTTAAAATATTTCCAACCAACCAAGGTCGTTAGATTCTCCATGTCGACCAACTACAGTTAGTGGGTTTTTATCCCCGACCAACCATAGTTAGTAAATTTTTCTCTTAAATGTTTCCGACCAACCACGGTCGGTAAATTTTCCTTGTCGACCAACTACAGTTGGTGGATTTTTATCACCGACCAACCATAGTTAGTAGATTTTTCTCTACGAGCAACTTTGGCACTTTCTGAAATAATCTTACCTTCCGACCAACATAAGTTGGCATTTTCAAGAATATATGTACTTCCTAACCAACATAAGTTGGCATTTTTAGGAATATTTTGTTTCCTAGCCAAACAGGTTGGTATTTTTAGGAATATTTTGTTTCCTGGCCAAACAGGTTGGCATTTTTAGGAATATTATGTTTCCTAACCAACCGAGGTTGGTATTTTTAGGAATATTTTGTTTCCTAACCAACCGAGGTTGGCATTTTTAGGAATATTTTTTTCCTAGCCAAACAGGTTGGCATTTTTAAGAATATTTTGTTTCCTAACCAACCGAGGTTGGCATTTTTAGGAATATTTTGTTTCCTAGCCAAACAGGTTGGCATTTTTAGGAATATTTTGTTTCCTAACCAACCGAGGTTGGTATTTTTATTAGTATTTTGTTTCCTAACCAACCGAGGTTGACATTTTTAGGAATATTTTGTTTCCTAGCCAAACAGGTTGGCATTCTTAGGAATATTTTTGCTGAGTAGTCTGAGCTTTGTCGAGTAGTGTGTAGCACTAGTATTCCCCAAAAAAATTTCAATAAAAAGAGAGACTTGCAGAATATCTTCATTTTATTCATACCGATGGAACTGCATTACATGGGAATATACATCACTGATAATACTTGCGGAGGTGCTCTGCGTTCCATGCATTCATAAACTCCTCCCCCTCTAGAGTTGCTATTCGATAAGTTCCTGGTCGAACAACTTCTGTAACTCGGTATGGTCCATGCCAGTTTGCCTCCAGTTTATTGTGCTTTTGAATTACTTTCTTCAGCACATAGTCTCCTTCTTTCAGGTCGCATTTCTTCACCCTCTTATTGTAGAATAGAGTTGTTCGTTGTTGATATGCAACATTTCTGATGGCTGCTTCTTCTCTAACTTCCTCGAGCATATCTAAATCCAATCTTCTCATTAAGTCACTAACAAGGGGAATTGAAATTTAGTACCCTGTGTGTTGGGAGTCCCAACTCGGCAGGTATAACGGCTTCACTTCCAAACGCCAGCATATATGGTAATTCTTCAGTTGCTACTCGGGGAGTAGTTCGGTAAGCCCAGAGTACCGATTATAGCTCGTTGATCCAATTCGATTTTGCATCATCCAGTCTTTTCTTCAAGCCATTTAGCAGCGTTTTATTTGTCACTTCAGTTTGTCCATTGCTTTGAGGATGGCCTGGTGCTGAGTGGACCTTCAAAATATCTGACTGATGACAATAGGCAGCGAACTCCTCGTTATCAAATTGTGTTCCATGGTCTGTGATGAAGGCATGAGGAAGACCATATCGATAAATGATGTTCTTCCAAACAAATTGGTACACCTTCTCGTACGTCATGTCAATGAGTGGCTCAGCTTCTACCCACTTAGTAAAATAATCCACAGCGACGATGAGGTATTTGAACCTTCCTCGGGTCATTGGCAATGGCCCAACCAAATTAATTCCCTACATGGCAAATGGCTAAGGGGAAGTTATGGGTGTCAACAATGCTTGTGGAGTTCTTCGGATGGAGGAAAAGCGCTGGCACTTGTCACACTTCTTGGCATAGGCTATACAATCAGCCCTCATCATCAGCCAGTAGTATCCCTGCGTCATCACCCCTTGCAAAAGCATCCGACCTGCTACATGTGCTCCACAGGACCCTTCATGGATATCTTCAATTAATTCTTTCACCTCGGAGGGATGTACACATCTTTGCAAACCTTCCATAATTCCTGATTTATATAAAATACCATTAGTTAATACATAACGAGCAACTTTAAACTTCAATTTCCTGGCTGTGAGCTTGTCAATTGGCAATTCTCCCTCCTCGATGTACGCCCTGATGGGATCCATCCAAGATGGTCCTAAATCAAGGGTGATAAAATTCATCATCAAATCTTTATCTATACTCGACCAGCCAACACTTCAATTGGGATTATTCGTCGTAACTCGGTGCGAGTAGCTGATGCTACTCGAGCTAGGGTGTCTGCTTTCGCATTCTCCATTCTTGGTATTCTGACCAGCTGAATAGCAGCAAATTCTGACACCAGCTCCTTTGTCTTTGCATGATATCTGATCATTAATTCTCCTCTAAATGCATATACTCCCATCATTTGGTTTACGATCAATTGAGAATCACTGAAAACAATGACCTGTTGTGCCTTCATAATCTTTGCCAAACTAAGTCTTGCAATCATGGCCTCATACTCAGCCTCATTGTTGGAAGCTTTGAATTGGAAACGCAGGGCGTATTCCATGTCGACCTCGTCCGGAGTGCTCAAAACTATCCCCGCGCCACATCCTGTAGTGCAAGATGAACCATCTACATATAGCCTCCATATAGGTAACACCTCTTCAAAATTTTGCTCTGTCAGAGTTCCTCGGTGAAATATTTGCTGCTTCCTTTCATCCTCCCTGGATTTTTCTTTCTCTTCGTCGATCATCTCTTCTTGCCCTTTTACCAATCGGAATTGGTATGAGCTCGAATTTGATGATCTTGTAATATCCAATTGCCCTTTTACCAACCGTAGTTGGTTTGAGCTTGTGTTTGTTGATCCTGTAACATCCACAGGTTGATCAACGAGTAACTTTTGCTCCTCGGGGGTATCAGGATAGGTGAACTCTGCTATAAAATCTGCCACAGCTTGCCCTTTTAATGATGATCTAGGTTCATAAACTATATCATATTCACCGAGTTCTATTGCCCAGTACATCAGTCTCCCTGATTTTTCTGGTTTATGAACGGCTTGCCTCAATGACATATCGGTATATACTACTATGGTATGAGCTTAGAAGTATGGACCCATTCTTCTACTTGCCTCAATCAGCGCTAGTGCCAATTTTTCCAGCCTTGGATATCTGATCTCTGCTCCTCGGAAGGCCTTACTTGTGTAGTAAATTGGTTTTTGCACTCCATTCTCCACTCTGATCAACGCCGAGCTAACTGCATTCTCGGACACTGCAAGGTACAAATACAATTTTTCTCCCATCACCGGCCTGGACAACAGTGGAGGTGTTCCCAAGTATTTTTTCAAGTCTTGAAAAGCCTTCTCACATTCATCATTCCACTCAAAAGTCTTTCTGAGTGTCTTGAAGAATGGGAGACATCTATCAGTTGCCTGTGACACAAATCTGTTGAGTGCTTCTACTCGTCCTGTGAGACTCTGTACTTCCTTCTTCGTCGTTGGAGATCGCAGCCCTAATAGAGCTTTGATCTTTTCAAGATTTGCTTCAATGCCTCGTTGATTGACAATGTACCCGAGGAACATGCCTTCTCGTACTCCAAATATGCACTTCGTCGGGTTCAGATTCATTTGATATTTATCCAGTTGATCAAAAGTCTGACTTAAGTCAACTAGATGATCGGCAACTTTCTTGCTTTTCGTCAGCATATCGTCAATATAGACTTCCATATTGCAACTGATTTGTTCAGCAAAGACTTCGTTCACCAGCCGCTGATATGTCGCACCTGCATTTTTCAAACCAAAAGGCATAACATTATAACAATAAGTTCCCCTAGGGGTAATGAAAGAAGTACTCTCCCTGTCTTTAGGTTTCATTTTGATCTGATTGTAACCAGAATAAGCATCCATAAAGCTCAGCAACTCGTGTCCCGAGGTAGCATCCACCAGTTGATCAATTCGGGGCAATGGAAAGTGATCCTTTGGTCATGCTTTGTTGAGGTCAGTGAAGTCTACACACATCCTCCACTTATTGTTTTTCTTCTTTACCATCACCACATTGGCTAACAAGTCTGGATATTTAACATCTTCAATGAAACAAGCTTTCTGGAGCTTCTCGACTTCCTCCTGTATAGCTTGATTCTTCTCGGGACTGAATACTCTTCTTCTCTGCTTCACATGCTTGATCTCCTTATTCACATTGAGCTCGTGACACAAGAAGCTTGGGTCTATCACAAGCATATCTTCATGACTCCATGCAAAAGTTTGTCTTCTGCTTCTTAGGAACGTTATCAATTCCTGTTTTAATGAGGCTTCCAACGATGAACCTATTTGAGTAGTTCGCTCAGGGTGCTCGTCGTCCAGAATGATGTTTTCAGTAGCTTCCACCACTTGACCCTTCACGAGTTGTGACTCATCTCGAGGATCCAATGTTTCAATCTCTCCACCTTCATCGACTTGATAGGTAGTAGTCTTTTTCTTTGATTCCTCCAATTCTTCTTGCTCGGCGAGTGAATAATAGCATTCCCGAGCTACTTTCTGATCACCTTTCACAACTCCTACTCCAAAGTTTGTTGGAATTTTTAGGCACTGATGCACTGTAGATGGTACAACCTCGAACTTCTTCAATCATACTCTTCCCATGATGATATTGTACGATGATTGGACATTCTTATCCATCACGAAGATACGTATTCTTTCGGTCCGACAAGCAGGCCACGTACCAATGAATATATCCAACTTGATCGTCCCAAGTGGAAATACTTTCTCTCCAGCAAAACTGATGAGGGGTCTGTGGTAAGGCTCCAATTGAGATAGCTTTAGATTTAAACTATCGAAGCACGAGTAGAACATGATGTTTACCGAGCTACCATTGTCGACCAGTACTCTTGAAATCATAACCTCCTTCATCCTCATTTTGATCACCAGTGGATCATCGTGAGGATATAAAACACCTGCATGGTCATTCTTTGAAAAATCGATGACCAATTTCTCTTTGTTCACCTTTCTCGGGCGATCTTCCTCAGCTAGATTTATTCGCTGAATGTACGAGCAAGCTTGAGCCTCACCGAGGTAAGCTTTTCTCTCTGCAGTAAGGTCACCTCCTCCTCCTGCATCTCCACCTGTAATAACATTACAGTCAAATGATCCAAAGCGTATTGAAAATACCTCTCGTTCTGGCTGCTTTGGTCTCTTGGTAAGATCGGGGTCATCTTCTGGATCAACTTCATGGTTTCTTTTCTTTTTCTCCTCTGCTCGACGAGGAAATCTAGACCTCTCTCTTGCTCGGTCGTTGTTTCTTCTTTCGTTTACACGATCAACATACTTTGCCAATTTTTCTTGTCTAATGAGTGTTTCAATCTCATTCTGAAGAGCTATGCAATTTTTGGTCATATGGCCATGATCTTTGTGAAACTCGCAATATTTTTCCCTATTCCTCGTGTCAGGATCTGCCTTCATTTTCTTTGGCCAGTTTAACTCCTCGCTGTTCTTAATTTCTTCCAGGACGTGGTTGATATCTACCTTCAAAGGAGTGTAATTATCAAATTTCCTCAAGACCTCCCATGAAGACCTATTTTTGGATTGTTTATCACCGCCATTGTTCTTATGCTCTTTCTTCTTGGCTTTGTCGACTTCCACCTTGGTTTCTTTATCCATATTCTTCTTCGTAGCCATAGCCTCCTCGGCATTCATGATTTTGGCCGCTTTCGCCATCAATTCTGACATAGTTGTGGGTGGATCTTTGGCCAAAGTGTAATACAACTTATTAGGCAACAACCCACTCATCAAGGCAGTGATCGCTATCTTCTCCTCATAATCAATGACTTCAAGTTTCTCGTTATTAAAACGAGTTATATAATCTCTGGTACTTTCACCAGTTTTTTGTCTAACACTTAACAAATGTACTACTCGTTTAACTGGCTTTGTCCCAAAGCAAAAATTCCCAATGAATAACTCATCCAGTTGAAGAAAAGTTGAGATCTTACCCCGAGGAAGATTATTATACCATATTTGAGCAGATCCGGTAAGAGTTCCCAAGAATGCTCTGCATCTCATCTCATCTGGAACAACGTAGTTGTCGGCTACAGCCTGATACGGTTCTATATGAAGGACAGAATCAGTCTTTCCATCATACTTGAGAGTCACAACAGGTGCTTTGAACTTTGATGGTGTTGGAAAATCTACAATAGCCTGGACAAAAGGTGTTCCTCGAACAAAGGTTTGTTGTAGAGGATTCTTGACCTTAGCTATTTCCCCTAATCTATTCTCCAGCCTCTGAATAGAGCCTTTCCATGCATCATTCCCTTCCTCGGGCCTGTTGGTTCGAGCAGCTGATCGCGTTGAAGTGGCTTCCTGGGATCTATCTTGACGAGCAGCTGGTCGCGACTGGGTAGATCCTTCCCTTAAGGCTGTTGATCGTCGAAAGCTCCTCGACGCTGCATTAAGAGGACTTTTGTTCCTCCTAGGGCCTAATCGGTCGAAAGGAGAATCCCTACTTAACTTTTCCAATGCGCTGGTCCTTTCTGGGGAGAGAGTGACACGTCGTTCAGTATCCGTGGCTCTCACTGATGAAGTTCGTCCAGGTTGATAAGAGAAATCTTCAGATTCTTCATTGCGATACGAATTGGTACGCCTAGTACATGAGGATGATGCGCGGGTGTTCCTTTGAATACTTCGTGGTCCTGAATGGGCTGACGCACCACTATGGAGAGTTTGGATGAGTTGTCGCATTGTTTCTTGCATGAAGCCAGATCTGGAATATTTGGCGGAGCAGATGGGTTTGGAGGGGTTCCAACGTTGCGATTGCTGGATTCAGGAATATCAGCCATTTGTGATGGATTTTTTTTGGTGAGAAAACGATATTATCAGTCGCTTCCCACAGACAGCGCCAATCTGTTGATGTAAAAAATTAGATCACTCTAATTATTCAATCAGAGATAAATAAATGAGACAAAGAATTTTAAAGTGTTTCAGCCTTATAAGAATGGCCTACGTCTACTGTTATGTTATTGCTGAGTGTTTTGGGAATTCTCGATTATAAGTTATCTAAAGAAATTCTGATTCAGGGTCCCCCTTACAATGAGGATTGTACAATGTATTAATAGCACTGAGGCGGTAATGTGAAAGGGTAATACATTAAATGAGGTACATATGAAAGGGTAATACATTTAATGCCCCTCAAGCGTGTGTGTCTAAATGATAAGCATTTAATGAATCAGTTGAACTGTTGGTTATCCAGCTATTAATGCTTTGTTCGAGATGCAGATCGGACCGCCTGAGTTGTTCGGACCGCCTAAGCTTCTCGGTACTTAAGAGTTCCTCGGTGAGGTCTTGTTCCTCGGAGCGTGTGAGTTCCTCGGGGAGGCAGTGTTCCTCGGGGAAATAGTCTTCCTCGTTGTAGTCTTGTTCCTCGGAGCGTGTGAGTTCCTCGAAAGTGTTTTGTTGTTGCCATGTAGATTGCCACGTGTCTTCATTCAAATGGGCCATGTCAGCAGACTAAATTTGGTATCAGCAACATGTGTTAAAATGCTTATGGGAGTGATGTTGTATTTAGGAAACATATGCATATAATTAAAATGTTAAGTGATGTTATTTAATGTTAAGGACTGTGGTGGGTCCTACAGGATGTGGCGGTCCTGTTAATCCAACTTAAAGGTTTGTGTACTCGGGCATAATAAAGGGATGTGGTGGTCCCCAATAACTGTGGTGGATTAATTGGACTATGGCGGGTCCAGGCTTGCGAGAGTTTCACAATTCCTGTTGGGTTATAGCACTAGAACAAAATAAAAATGGTTATTCAATTTGGTTATAGGTGTGGTATATGGTCATTCACTAACCTTATATTACTTACACTCCTGTAATGTTATGTTTCAGGTATGCCTATCGTTTGGAGTTCACTGCCAAGTTAGGACCTTAAAACGGGGGAGTGACGGATATTTAGTATGGTTTGAATATTAAGAATCTTGTTGTGTAAATATTAAACTAAAGATCTTGGTTATGTAAAGTTGTGTAGTACTTATAGGTTACATGTAAATGTAGTTATGTTTTTATCTACACATACCTCTGAAAAAAAATATCATTCTATTTTCCCTTAGAGATTTAAATTAAAGCATTGTTTATTGTTTAAGGCAATTTATCGCTTATTAACAAGGGCGAGTTTAACTTAATTAAGCCGGGGCGCGACATAAAGGAGCTAAGAGAACTGACCAATAACTCTGATTACCACTTAAATTACCGAAAGGGTTAAACCCATCGGTTTAGATTGGAAGACGAAAATTGCACGGTTCCTTTGCAAATTCATGGTGTTATGAGTTTAAAATTTGCCAGATGGGCGAATCAACTGGATAACATATCAGATTCCCATCCATCTCGCATTGAGCATGCCATGTCATGGACTCCGCTATCCATGGTATAGTAAAAAACCATTTTAACCGTATCCCAAGTGGAAAATACTTCAGAACCTTTTGTGGCACCTGCGAGCACTTACAATTTTTTACAGCTTTGTCCTTTTCATTCTCACAAACCACATATCTTATCTCACTGCATACAGGACATTCATCATTCTCTTCGTGCTCGTTGTGGTACAATATGCAATCATACTTGATGCATGAATATGTTTGTATTTCAAACCCAAACCCTTCAATCTCTTCTACATGGTAGGATAATTTTCGGGTGGCGCGTTCTCTTTTGGGAGAATATCTTTAACCCACTTAAGAATTTTGATTCCGCTGTTCCCAGAAAAAGCAAATTGACTCTTCAAATTATGCAAACCAATCATTGCATATAATACCAAGTGATCTTCATCGCAATCTTTATACAACGGTCTAGCCGCATTGGCTCTCAACCTTATGTGTTCCTGATCTCCTGGAAGTTCAACATCAAAATTTTCATTTAGTTGGCCATAATGCGCATTATATGTATCCATAGATTGGTGGTTTTAACGGTTGTGAAGTCCGTAAGGATCATCAATCAAGTCGATTAACGGACGATGTGTTGGTGAATTATGTACCACTTCCACTCGTTGGGGTTCCGTTACGCGGTGGGGTACTGACAATTCTTTCGTAACATAAGGTATATTTTTTTCACCATGGTATGCCCATATTTTATAGTCTTGACAGATTCTTCACTTTATTAAATGCAATTCAATGTCTTATAATGACTAATATTTCCCGCTCATACAATGAGTGCACGTACACGGAACCTTTTCTTTTTTAGGATTTCGGGAAGTGTATTTAACAAATTCTTGAATGCCATTTACATAATTATTTGAAATTTTGTTAGTCTATCTCATCCACTCTTTGTGCTGTGGGAAATTCGTGTAATAATTTTCAAATTTAAATCAGGTGGTAATAGGTTAAAAAATATTATTACAACTGAAACAAAAACAATATTCGTACGACTGAAATCAAACCAATATTCTTAAACTGGTCAAGCAATAATAGAATATTCTTACAACTGAAATAAAAACAATGTCCTTACAACTGAAGAAATAAAAAATATTATTAAAACTAAAACAAAAGCAATATTCTTAAACTAAAGCAAAACTAATATTCTTACAACTGAAACAAAAAAATGTTATTACAACTGAAACAAAAGAAAATATTGTTAGATCTTGGCCAACAGATAAATTGGCCAAGCAATAAAAGAGTTTGCATAATTTCTCAATTTTATCCCTTCCCCGCTGTCAGCGTGCACAGGTACATCTTCGCAGCCATTGTTAATTTCATTGACCAGTATTTGAGCCTCAACCCTCTCCAAAGGTCGGTTGTGTAATGGAGTTTCGGCAACCATGGAGATGATTTTGAACACCCCAACAACCCTCTTATTTCTCAAGTCTTTAAAATAGTACTTTTCTCTATAGTCACTGTGAGTTGTTAATGATGGGATAACCCTGTGACAGGCCAAGGAACGGGGACTGGGAATGTTGAAGGAGTCAGCATTTGGGAGGGGAATGTTGGATGAGGTAGAATTTGGGAAGGGAACTTGAAGGGGGAGGATAGGGGAAACCTTGAGGAGTAAGGTAAGGGTAACCTTGAGGAGGCGTCATTGGGACCCCATAATTTTGAAAAAGGGACACAAGTTGCCCATTTGATTCACTAACATTCCCAGGTTAGTTTTGATCCCCATCGATCTTGAACTGTCGTTCCTCATTCAACGAGCAACGATCCTTGACTGAAGATAACTCGCCCACAAGAGGTGCAGTGTGTTGAATTTTTTTTTGGAATATGTGATCCAACACCTCTCGTCCTCCCCCTTTTGTCATTTCCAATGGCCAGGGCATCATTTTGAAGGTCAAAGTCATCATTAGGGTTTGAACCTGACTGACTGTTGATGGCCTCTATTGATTCTAGCGTCTCAACCAAGTGCGGTAGGAATTTATTATCTTTGTTCCGTCGAGAATGAACAGATAATTTGGACCGATTTGATTTTTTACCTACATCTGGACCATCCTTTGTCCTACTCGCCCATTTCTTATTTAAATCCTCATATGATTTTGATCCCAGCCTGTGGAAATCATATATAACTTTATAACATTTGATAATTCTTCATGATTTTCAATTAAAAAACATATGTGTATAATGTTGAGAATTGTTTTAATATATCGATGATTTTGACTTTACACACCATATTGTTATTATTATATGAATTTAGCTCTTTTTTCTTTTCATTTAGACTTTAGTCATGATTTTGACTTTTGGTGAAGCAAAATGGGTTATAAAAATTAGAGTGAAAATGGGGAGTAAAGTCTAAAATAAAATAAAATAATTGCTAAACTCAATTAATAATATCTAAATGGTTGGTAAAGTTAAAATGACCACATTTTTATTAATGGATTTAGATGATATTTAATTCATCACCTAAATGTAGAATTTTTCAATTAGTTTAAATGACACGCGTTTGAAATTTCTTTAACTTCGTTTGACTTAAATATGAATAAATAATATAGCTCACACGAAAGATCTGTAAAAGCTATTTTTTCACAATAACAAAATATTGACAGTTCATACTGAAAATTCCTTATATCCAGTGAACACAAGATCTCACTTTGAGTAGATTATGTAATTAATAACACAGTGAATCATATAATGTAAAAATTAATAAAGGGGTTATCACCATTGAACCCCCTAAATTCGGTTAGTTGACAAAAACCATTATTAAAAAAAAAGTTCATGTTAAAATCCTAAAAATACCATCACCCCTAACATTTAACCCCTCTCTCTTCCCTCCTCTTTCTCCATCCTCACAGTGCCATAATTGTTAAAGCTCAAACACTCCTACGCCAACAAAAATACTTTTTAATATCAAAATTTAAATTTTTTTTAAAATAAACAAAACTAAAAATAAATAAAACAAAAAATTATTGTTAAAAAAAGATTGTAAAATGCAAAAAAAAAAATGAAAAAAATCAGGATAATAATTAGAAAAGGCAAAAAAACAATTTTCAAGAGTTTTAGTTATATTGAAAAAAAATAAGTAATTTTTCATTTTTGTATGATTCTTTAAGAAGGGAAAATGTTTTTACAAAAAATTAATATATATTTTTGCGAATAGAAAATATTTTTACAAAGTCCATAAGCCTCTTTCCCTCCTTTATTTACTGCCATGGAAAGAGATTGTTTTTATAAAAAAATAAAAAAAATAATCTCACCTATTTCAAATGAATGCAATCGAAGGGTGCTGGAGCCAAGCACAATTAATTTGAGCCATGTAGTAGTACCACATTGCCCACGATAGTTCTTTAACCTAGGTTTTCTTGCTCTTAAATCAAAATGGAAGAAGAGACCAATGAGAGGAATATATAGAGATTTGATGTTCGAGAAAAGAGATTGGATAAAAAAGGCAATATATATATATATATATATATATATATATATATATATATATATATATATATATATATATATATATATTATTTCTAAATTTTGACATAGAGTAATTAATGTAAGATAATTGAAGATGAAAATTAAGATAACTAACACTCTACACATTAAGAACCTTTATAGATAATTATATTTATCCATGGATTTTCTATGATGTTTCTTATAGTATTTTTTAACATTTTATTAAGTTATTTGTCTCTAGAATACTCATGTTGTAGCTTCAAAATAATAGTGGCTTTAAGAAATATTGGTATCTTTCAAACTATCTATCATTCGATTAATTTAAATATTAAAGTACATATTAGAGTAGTCATCAAAATAAGTTAGTTATCTTCTAAAATATTTTCTTTTTTTTTTAGTAACTTCCAAATTAATAATATTAATATAATCATATTATTACAAAGATACATTTGTAAATGGATTAATGGAAAGTATATGAAGTGAGAGGAAACCCTAGATTATCGTCTTTATGGCGATTTTGAGAGAATTCACGACGATCTTCCATCTTCTCTATTGATTTTTGTTGTTCTTTATCTCTTTCTATCATTGCATGTCTTTTAATGATCATGCACACGTAGGAATGGATTCTTTCTGGGTTCTTCTTAACCCTGATATAGCCGTAATGAAGAATTAATTACCTCTTATCGACCATGTTGTTTATCATAATGTGAATAAGGAAAAGAGAATATGTCCAAAACTGCTACTATTACGCCTTGTTCATATGAAATTGTTGTTAGGAAATCCATTAACATTAAAGAGATCATTATATCATGCATGCCTAAACCCTTCTTGAGTGGCAGTTTCATAACCATTTAGATCTCTGAGGATGAGTTCCAACAATTTTTCAAGGATAACCAATCTTATCTTATTGGTGATGTGATTCTTTCTAATGGACAAGATATATGGAAGACTCTCGATTCAAAAGATAAGCCTTCTTATTTATGGAATCTACACTAATCTTGGTGGCTCACTCCCATTGGTAAGGGTATATTTGAAATGGATTTTCCTTATGTTGAGATCATGCAATAAAATTTGTCTATATATTCTCTTGAACAATACATTCTTAAACTCTTCAAATAGAGTCCATAATTTAAGCCATCTAATATCTAGCCAACCATTGTCCATGTTTGGGTTAAATTCCCTAGTCTCAATACTGTCTACTGGAGACCAAAAACCCTACTTGAAATTGTTCGTTGTCTTGGTTCTCTAATAAAATATATCAATTAACAATTGAAAAGAAGTTTGATCCTTTTTTCAGAGTCCTCATTGGAATGGAATTGACTGAAAATGATCCTCCATCTACTAGCTTGATTAAAAGAAAGCACTACAGTTTTGAATATATGAAAAGTTTCCTCCAAGATGTAATTATTATTATATTATTGGTCATTGGGTTACTGAATGTATAATGGTTAGAAAGATTCAAATGGATATCGATCATGAGTTTAATCAAGATCAGGTTCCAAAGACAAGGCTTCCTTCTAGAGACCAGTTTAGTGGAAGGTCGTTTTCATGGGCTAAGTAAAAAATTCCTCAAATAAAGTTGTGAAAAGACCTAATGTAGATGTTGTGGGTCAATTTGGGGCCAAGAATGTTGTTGGAAAAGAAGTTAATGGTTATAATAATTATGTTTTTGTTCAGTTAGAGATCGAAGCTTCCCAATCTTCTCCTATTTATCAAGTTGTGGTTAGTACACTTGGATAAGAAATAATTGATAAATTGAACGAAGTTCCATCTCTGTTAGAGAGGTATGTTACTCAATCTTCTCATGATAATCTAGTTTCTAATCTAATAACCAATCCAATTGTTCAACCAAAATCGCATATAGATAGGGATCGTCTATTGTGAATATTTCTTTCACTGTTTCAGCCAATTATTTATGATGGAATACATGGGTCTTTGATAACTCAGTCTCAACTATCTCCTACACTTATGGAACTAACGTGAGAAAGTGTCTCCTACACTTATGGAGCTAACGTAAGACAATGGGGTATCTCATCACTCGTGTGCGTCAAATAGTGTTGAATGTAAATACAATTTGCTTTTGTAACTGCTTAACCTTACTAGTATAAATACACTATATACGCTGCATCATTGGTCAAGAAGTGTAACATTACAAACAGTTCCGTTCTTTATTTATATATTGTTTGTTTTACTTGGTATCAGAGCGGTCAAACTCTCATGAGTAATTTTGATCCTATAGTCGATATTAATTCACGCTTCTTCTGGCGGCGGTAGCCACAACTAATGCTACCATCCGCCGGGTACAAAACCGATGCCGGTGTCATCGCAATCTCATAGGCAACATCAGAGTCCAGGAGGTTCACGTTAATCTGCTTCTTTACCGCTGAAACATCGCCGTTATCAACATGAGTTAGTTTTTGTCCTGCAACATTTAATCCATCCCATATTAACATGTGGTCAAGCGAGTGTCACCGAAAATGCAACACTTCCTTGGCGGCGTCCCAGAGATCCCTGAAACACAAGCCCAACTCTAAATCACAAACTCGTTTCCAAGTGATTTTCCATTTCCAAATCCATCCGTAACCTATTTTGAAGATTGTCCACATATTTTCTCAATGTCTCTATTTCTTCTTCAAGTGTAACAATGTATTCAGAGGTGGAAGTTTTCCTATAATCCTTGAAACTCCACATTTCTGCCGAATCATTTAGAAGACACTCACGTATATTCCCAGTTGTAGCAAAAAAATTCCTCAGTTACGAAATCGAAGATTGAATTTTCTTATTTTCAAACACACACACACACAAACAAAATCATATTAGTTGAAAGTTAACCTACATTGAATCATATACTCAGTTCGCATGATCCAACAACTCAATGGCCCCTGAATCCACCGTGATCAAGCCCAATATATAGAGATCCCCTGAATCCATTGTGATCAAGCTCATTTTTCCCCAAGAGGCCCATTACAGGTGTCGGTCCAACCAAAATAAAAAATTAAGCCTCTGAATCAATTTTGATCAAGCTCAATACGGTCCAAGAGACCTTATTTTTTTATGAAGCTGAGTATCGCGTCATTCCGTCTACCGCGGTGAAAATCATATGGGTTCTGTATATTTACAAGGTTTTTGGTGGTAGTGGAGATCTTTTCACTCAGTTTGATCGCACTCATAACCAAACCTTTATCAACTCAGCAATTTCAGTATCTTCGGTCCAAGTTCGATGTGTGCTACGCACCCCACATTCATTTGATGGGGAATGTTAGTAAACAAAAGCATGCAATACAATCCAATCAGGAAGAACAAGTCAAGAAAGATCTATTAAAAGGTAACAAATATCGGAACTACTCTTAACAACTAGTTTAGTTTCTTTTGTAACAGCTAGTTCCATTTCTTTCACCACAATCTACTATTCAAGCTTGGTGTTTAGGATTCAACCACACAAAGCTTGCGGGGGAGTGATGGAATACATGGGTCTTTGATGACTCAGTCTTAACTATATCCTACACTTATGCAACTAACGTGAGAAAGTGTTTCCTACACTTATGGAGCTAACGTGAGACAGTGGGGTATCTCATCACTCGTGTGGATGCAATAGTGCTTAATGTAAATAGGATTTGCTTTTGTAACTGCTTAACCTTACAAGTATAAATACATTACACACGCTGCATCATTATTTAAGTACTGTAACATTACAAACAGTTCAGTTCTTTATTTATATATTGTTAGTTTTATATGGTATCAGAGCGGTCAAACTCTCACAAGTAATTTTGATCCTATAGTCGATATTAGTTAACGCTTCTTCCAGCGGCGGTAGCCACAACAATTGCTACCGTTCGCCGGGTACAAAACACATGTCGATGTCGTCGCAGTCTCGTAGGCAACATCAGAGTCCAGGCGGTTCACGTCAATCTGCTTCTTTGCCTCTGAAACATCGTCGTCATCAACATGAGTTAGCTTTGTTCCAGCAATAATTAAGCTATCCCATATTAACATGTGGTTAAGCGAGTGTCGCCGGAAATGCAACACTTCCTTGGCGGCGTCCCAGAGATCCCGGAACACAAGCCCAACTCTAAATCACAAACTCATTTCCAAGTGATTTTCCATTTCCAAATCCATCTGTAACCTGTTTTGAAGATTGTCCACATATTTTCTCAACGTCTCTACTTTTTTTTCTTCAAGTGTAACAATGTATTTAGAGGTGGAAGTTTCCCCATAATCCTTGAAACTCCACATTTCTGTTGAATCATTTAGAATAAACTCATGTATATTCCCAGTTGTAGCAAAAAAATTCCTCAGTTACAAAATCGAAGATTGAATTTTCTTATTTTCCAACACACACAAAAAAAAAATCATATTAGTGAAAGTTAGCCTACATTGAATCATATACTCAGTTCGCATGATCCAATAACTCAATGGCCCCTGAATCCACCGTGATCAAGCCCAAGAAGTAGAGATCCCCTGAATCCATTGTGACCAAGCTCATTTTTCCCCAAGAGGCCCATTACAGGTGTCGGTCCACCCAAAATAAAAAATTAAGCCTCTAAATCAATTTTGATCAAGATCAATACGGTCCAAGAGACCTTTTTTTTATGAAGCTGAGTATCGCGTCATTTCGTCTGCTGCGATGGAAATCATATGGGTTATGTTTATTTACAAGGTTTTTGGTGGTAGTGGAGATCTTTTCACTCGGTTTGATCGCACTCATAACCAAACCTTTATCAACTCAGCAATTTCAGTATCTTCAGTCCAAGTTTGGTGTGTGCTATGCACCCCACGTTCACTTAAGGGGGAATATTAGTAAACAAAAGCATGTAATACAATCCAATCAGGAAGAATAAGTCATTAAGATCTATTAAAAGGAAACAACTATCGAAACTACTCTTAACAGCTAGTTTAGTTTCTTTTGTAACAACTAGTTCCATTTCTTTCACCACAATATACTATTCAAGCTTGGTGTTTAGGATTCAACCACACAAAGATTGGGGGGGAGTGATGTAATATATGGGTCTTTGATGACTCAGTCTCAACTATCTCCTACACTATGGAACTAACGTGAGAAAGTGTCTCCTACACTTATGCACCTAACGCGAGACAGTGGGGTATCTCATCACTCGTGTGCATGCAATAGTGCTGAATGTAAATAGGATTTTCTTTTGTAATTGCTTAACCTTACTAGTGTAAATACACTACATACGCTGCATCATTATTCAAGCAGTGTAACATTACAAACAGTTCAGTTCTTTATTTATATTTTGTTAGTTTTACAGTTTCTACTCCTAGATTTTTGTCAACCTCTTAGGTTGATCTTATGGATGAGGATAATGAAAAAGACCACCCTAATAATGTTGTTGAGGTTGGTGGAGGAACTACTCCTCTATTTGACCCCATAATTTCCTCAGAACTTCAATATGTTCAACACGAATCTGCACCAATTTGTTCAGTTTCTGAATTGCAACTAGTGATCTCTAAATCATAGAAGAAAAAATAAAAGCAATTATAGAGAAGAAAAATGGTTCTTAAAACCATTAGGTTTATAGTCTAATATCCAAATCTTCCTCTAAATGAAGGCCCTCTATTAGAATGCAAGAGGAATTTCAAATTCCTACACTCAATAAAATCTCAATAATATATGTTTATCTCATAGACCAGACTTGTTGTGCATTGCCGAACCCAAAATTTCTCTCTCTTTTATCTTTTGTCATTTTTGGAGTTCTCTTGGAATAAATCTTCTATCCAGGAATAAATGAGGGGATTTAATCCCTAATATTTAGTTATTTACTCCGCTAGTCCGCCTCGTCCTTCAATTATTGTTAATGATTCTCAACGCATAACCATCAAATCTAATCTTGATGGTATCAATTGCCTCGTTTCTTTCATATATGCCTATACATATTATATTCAAATAATAAGTTTATAGTTTTCTCTCCAAATTGTTAATGGCCAGTATTCTTTGCCTTGGTCTCTTGTGGTAGATTTCTATTATGTTCTTGGTGCTCAAGAATCCATTATTGCAAGTCCTCCTCTTAGAATTAGATGTGAGAAATTTCAAAATATGTCTTACTCTTGTGATCTAGTTCACACAAATATACAGTGGGTGTTGAATTCACTTGGGTGAAAGGTGATAATTCTATGTTTAAAAGAAGATTAAATAAAAGTCTTTGCAACCATAATTGACTCAATACTTGGGAATATACTTTTTGCATAACTCCCCACAGAAGTAAATCCAGCCATTATCTTCTTATGCTTACAGGTTCTATATCTAATCTATCATGCCCCAATCCTTTCAGATTTATTTATGCATGGTTCATTCATCCTTCATTTCTCGAGGTGGTTGAAAATAATGGGATTCAATCCTTATAATTGGATGTTCTATGTTTATGTTGACTAAAAAATTGAAACATTTGAGGAATGCTTACAGTTCTTAGAATGTTTATGTCTTTAGAAACATTCATGATAGAGTTAAGCATTATGAAAATCTTCATGACATTCAAATAGAAATTAATTCTTTGGGCTACTTTCAATAGAGGAATTTAAAAGCAAGCACCACTCAATGGGATTTTCTTGATGCTCTCAAAATTGAGGAGATATTTTGGAAAGATAAAAGCTCGAGTGATGTGGTTGACCGAGGGAGATAGAAACTCTCAATATTGTCACAAGATGGATAAAAGTAAAAAAGCTAAAAGTCAAATAAGCAGCTTGAAGAATGGTTCATCCTCTATTTCAGACCCTCTACAGATCAAATCTCACATTGTTGATTACTTTTCCTCTTTGTATTTTGCATATTCTAACTTGGTTGATAATGGCCTCATTGAGAAGGTTCTAGTGCGTGTATAGGATTACCAAATTCCAAGTTTTATTCCAATTAATTAAACCGATGAATAATTACCCTAATTTTAATTCGAGCACGAATTACAAATACGTTGGGTAAACTTTACTCCATTTTATCTTGCCTAAATATTCATCTACGTGGTCATGGAAGAATAAAATAAATAATAACACAACGCCACGATGTACAAGGAAATCCCACAATAAGAAAATTCTCAAATTACCTAGCCTACGCAAATCGACTGTGATATAGATTTTATACAAGGATGATAGATGACCTACTCACTGACTCGACTCGTTTCAAGACTGATGAAATATTTGTTCCTTAAACCTTCTTTATAGCAACCGCATGAATCCACCAACGGCTCATAATGCAGTCCTCCCTCGCCTCGGTATCCATTGATCTCTGACTAGACTTTGCCTTGCAGCAATACGAAATCCACCGTTCTAAAAAACTCGAATGAATGAAGAGTAAACAACTTTAGGAATCAAAACATAAGATCTCAACAAAACAATACTATATTGAATCATATATCTCTTAAACAGGATGTAAACGAGTGTAAAAGAGGCAATATTTTTTACTCTGTAAACACTTTTTGAAACCTTCACAAAATAGAACTACTCGTGCCCTGTTTATCATGAAAATGTGAAAACAAAGAAGACACGAATTTTAAGGCAACTCATTCAAACAAAAATAATAACTCATTTCAACTACTTTGGTCATTAAAGAAACCAAGTCGTTCGAATAACATGCCTAAACTCATTAACGAGGATTAAATGAGATTCTTATTGCATTTTGAAATTTTGGCAGTATTCTCTCATTTCAAGGTCGTTAGAAGCTCGTTCGATAAAAAATGTCAACCTCATTTGAATAAGAAAAAAATCTCATTCGAACGATATCAACCAACTCTTTAGAATGAAAAACCCATTTCATTTGAATGACTGTAAAAATGAAAAAAATATTTTTCTAAAAACATTTTACGAAAAATAGCCTCAATTAAAAAACAAACCAAAACCCATGAATCAACATAAGAAAACAACTATACCTTTTTCGTGATCCCAATGTTAAATAAGAAACTCGACATAAAATAAATTTTGATTTATTCGGGCCACTTTGTGTCCTCATTGCATAGGCTTTAAGGTACACAAATAAACACGCTAACCTATGACTTAAATAGTTTTTCCCATCGGAATAAAGACAACTAATTCAAATGATAAGTGTACATTACAAACATGAGTAAATTTTTCCTTATAAATGGCCCCCTTCGTGTATTTTGGGACAACTAAAAATAAAAAATCAGGCCATCAAACTCTAATGTCCAATCCCCAAACACCAAAAGGAAAAAGACATAAACGAATATTTGATCGACTCCATCTCTTGTGAAACTTTTTCGCACTGAAGCATAAACCTGCACACTTAACACACCTTTGAAATGCATAGAGAATTAATATGAATATATAACATTGTTAACCAAAAATTCCCCGCATATAAAATCTCCCCCCTTAATCTAAACTTCTCCCCTTTTGTCCGAGAATAGAAAAAGGCAAAAAAGCATAATATGAAACAAATGGTCATATAGAAAAAAATAATATCATTCAACATGAAGTGAAATAGCAACAATTACAAATAATCCAAAGAATGAAACAATGACGAACATAGATTAAATGCATGAAAGACTTAAACAAATACCATATATATAAACACATATATAATGCAACACATATGAATATATATAAGTACAACCCCACACGACACAAATAAAATAAGTTTTCCATACTCGTATGGCATAAATGTGTATTTAAAACAATGTGGTATGGAGTGTAGGGGTGTGAACTAGAAGTAAAAAAAATATACCCCTTACCGTGAAGATAGTCCAAAGAGTTCAAATTTGATCGTATTACGTTATCAAATTTAGATATATTCTCTTGTGACAAATAAAGTGAACTCAAATGAATAGAAACATACTAAATGCACACAATCCTAGAAAATATTGACGATTCGCAAACCAATAACGTTTAACCTTAAGGATGAACTATGACTCATTGTTCAAACCCATTGACCTTTAACTTATAACATCCTAAAAAATATATATGTTCAGTTCTTTCTCCTTTTGAAGATATGATGATCAATTTATAAACTTTAGCATTGGCAAATATTTTTTATTTTTCTATTTCTTTTCCTTTTCAAAGGCTTTTGCCAATGGTGGCCTAGCATACAAAGGAAAATTACTCCCTTTATAGCCATTTCCATTGTGCAATCTTATTTTTTAAACATAAGATCATTATCACAAATAATAGTTCTTACATGCACAAATACCCTAGATATAAAGATATGTATTTGATAAGATTGATAGGAGAACACCTCACTTAGATATGCATAAATAGATATGAAAGTGTGTACGGAGGCCTATACTTAGATGAATCCATCAAGTAAAACCAAATAAGACGAACTTCATGACAAGACATTTTTAAGAAACAATCCAAATCATTGTAAACCACACTCTAATGTTCTAGGCACGTGGAAAAATTTTAATCTTCTAACTTCAAAATTTTAGACTCAAGCAAATGTTAGACTCATTAAATTTTAAGGACTCCTTCTTCATATTTTCAATCATTCTTAGAAGGTTATCTCTATCCCGCTTAATGCATGTGAGCCTCTCCTTAAGAGTCTTCTCACATGCCCTTAAATACTCAATCAACTTATTATTATTTTCTATGGCACATTCCTTAACCTTAGACTCTAATTTCAAGTTTGATTTTTTTAATTTCAACGATTCAATGTACAACTTATGAAAGGAAACTTGAAGCTAACTCTCCTCTTCATCACTCATCTCCTCTTCTTAATCATCATCACAACATGGGAATTGAAAGATCGGACCTAGGAACTATCATGCATATTATTATCTTCATCAATGAAAGATTTTTCATTTAATCTGCATGACTAGTGACAAAAGAGGTGTAGTTATGCTGCACGGGAGAATTAGGTTCCTATTCGGACTCATTATCACTAAGGGTTGCATTGTATCCTTTGGCTTTTTACCATATTTCCTTAGTTTATTGGGACATTCAAATTAATGAAGCCCAACATCTTGACATTCATAACACTTTCATCTCAGGGATAGGTTCACCAAAGTTAAATAAGGAATTGACAGTATCCGACAATTTCGTATAAAAAGCATCAAACGACGCATGTTGTTCCATTCTACTCCTCTAAAACTTAGTTGTCAAGTTTTGTAACTTAGACTCCCTAACATTATCCGTACCCTCATGCGTGGATTTCATAATATCCTACGTATCCTTTGCGCTAAACTCTTTTACCGTTATAATACAGAAAATTATGTCACGCCTTTGAAATTAATTCCACTAGGGCTTTTTTCATTTCACCTGAAATTTCTATCTCATTTACATGATTTCTACTATCACTTTTATTGGTGACACTTTCTCTCCCTTGCCCACTCACCGGTTATACTCTATCTCTCCCTTGTCGAATCCCACACACTTGTAAACACACATAAACACACAAAAATACACACACACCCTATAAAAACTGTGACCATATATTATTTTTTAATTTTTGGTCACAGGTTGGGTCACGGCTCAGAACCGTGACCATTATCAAAATCCCCCCTTTTGTGGTCACGGTTTGGGACCGTGAACATTAAAAACACCATGGGAATATGGTCACAGGTGGTGTCATGGTTTTGAGCCGTGACCACCACATCGTTGTCACAAATCGTGATTGGTCCTTTTAATATTGATGTCACCCATTGGACCGTGACCCCTATTAGGTTCACGGCTCGAGATATGACCTTCAAAATGGTCATGGCCCAAATCCATGATCATGGCCTGGGGTGAGGGTCCAAAATCGTGACCATATCTAGTATATAGCATAGTGATATTCTAAGCAGGTCTGCCATCATTAAGTAAGCTTGGTATATCATCTCCTAACCTTTTATGTGGTCTCTTCTCATACATGCAGATTCAAGACTCTTAAAAATCATTGTTCTTACAAAATTTGTTCTATATGGCCAGGATTAAAAGAAGCTTTTTTCATTATTAAGTTCCATGCTCAGTGGATTATTAGTGATGGAATCTCTATTAATTTTTGGACTGATAATTGGCTTCGATAATCAATTAGTAATCTCAACCGGTTTTCTAATTTTTAAGCTGTGAGACTTAATCTTATAGTGACCTTGTTTCCAATGGTAAATGAGATATTCCACTTGAGTTCTCATATCTTTTTCCTAATATTTCTGCTCAGATATCAATAGTTCACTTGCGTTCAGTTCCTAAAAATGATAAACTCATCTAGCCTCTCTCTAAAATTGATGATTTAAGAGTTAAAAATGATTAGTCTTTGCAACAAAATAATAATAAAGCTGACAACCACTTCAAATGGCATTGGAATCCTTTTGTTCCTCTTAGAACATCTACCTTTTATTGGAGAGTATTTTATAATAAGGTGCCTACTCAAAACCATCTCCAAGCTAAAGGTTTTAGATATGCTCTTTTGCAGCTAAAATTTAGGACTGTATTTTGATACCTTTAAATAAAATTCTTGGTTGAAAGATATCCCTATTGATTCATGGAAGGAAGCTCTCAAAATCAAATTTAGCTCTCAAATTTAGCATTTGTGGGTTGCTTGCTTTCTTTGTTGTTTTTTTTTCAGCATTGTTGGACCGTGATCAAGGGGGATGTGATGGATTTTTTCCATGAATTCCACGACAGAGGTTACTTTGTGCCGAGGTTGAATGCGACTTTTATCACCTTGATCTCCAAAAAAGGGGGATCGATTGATATCAGGGATTTCAGGCCCATCAGCTTGATTGGCAGCATCTACAAGCTTCTTGCTAAGGTGTTGTCAGTTAGGCTAAGAAAGGTTATTGATCCTCTTATTTCTGAGTCTCAAAACGCATTTGTGGGAGGCAGACAGATTCTTGATGCTGTTTTGGTGGCTAATGAGTGTGTGGAATCCAGATTTAGAAGTGGTCCTCCGGGCTTAGCATTCAAGCTTGACATCGAAAAGGCGTATGATCATGTCAATTGGGATTTCCTTATGTATTTGTTAAGGAGGATGGGGTTCGGTGAGCGGTGGTGTCGTTGGATCGGGAGGTGTGTGAAGACGGCCAGATTCTCTGTTCTGATTAATGGGGTTCCTGAGGGCTTTTTTGCGAGCTCTCGTGGGCTTCGTCAAGGTGACCCGTTGTCCCCCTTCCTTTTCATTTTGGTCATGGAGGCATTTAGTCGGATGATGGGAAGGGTGGCCCAAGCCGGTTGGATCAGGGGGTTCTCTTTAGGGGTTCCGGGACCTAACAGGGTGACTGTCTCTCATCTGTTATTTGCGGATGATGCGATTGTTTTCTGTGATGCTGATCAAAGGCAAGTGCGTGCTCTGAAGTTATTCCTTATTTGTTTTGAGGCGGTTTCAGGTTTGAGAATTAATGCGGGGAAGAGCGAGGTCATCCAAATCGGGGGAGAGGTTATGGTGGAAGATTTCGGAGGCATCATAGGGTGAAGAATTGGGTATCTCCCTAGTACTTATCTTGGACTTCCTCTTGGAGCTAAGTACAAGTCAAAATCTATCTGGGACCCGGTTTTGGAGAGAATGCGTAGAAAATTGGCAGGTTGGAAGAATGGGTTCTTGTCGAAAGGGGGGAGACTCACGTTGATTAAGAGTTCGTTGTCCTGCTTGCCTACTTATTACATGTCCATTTTGCCTATTCCTGTGGCGGTTCGTCTAAAAATGGAAAAGCTAATGCGCAATTTTATGTGGAGAGGATCGGAGGTTAGCTTTAAGCATAGTCTGGTTAAGTGGGAGGAGGTATGCAAGCCGATAAAGGAAGGGGGGGCGGGGGTGAGAAACTTGGTTAACTTTAATAAAGCTTTGCTGGGGAAGTGGCTGTGGAGGTTTTCTCGGGAGGAACATAGGTTGTGGAGAAAAGTTGTTAATGCTAGAGGGGGTGGTACTCATTTTGGGTGGGGACCGTTGGTGGCGACTTCTCCTCACGGAATGGGATTGTGGAAACACATAGCGAAGGAGTGGAGATCATTTTCCAGTCATATCGAGTTTTCTCTAGGGAAAGGCGACAGGATCAGATTCTGGAAGGACAAGTGGGGAGAGCAGGGGTCCATTCAGGAGCTTTACCCAGGGATGTATAACCTTGGAGGAAATCAAGATGGTTTGGTGGTGGAGCACATATCGTTTAGTGGGGAAGGGGTGTTGTGGAACCCTCAGTTCAGAAGAAGACTTTGGGACTGGGAGCTGCAGGAGGCGGACTTACTCTTTCATTGGTTGGGATCGGCTCCCCGCCCGACGGTTACAGAGGATTCCCTTAAATGGAAGGGGGGAGGGACAGGGTTGTTCTCGGTCAGAGGGTACTATGAGATTCTGAGCGGTAGGGGGAATCCTAGTGACCCCTTCCCATGGAAGAGTATTTGGAAGGTGAAAGCGCCTCAGAAGGTCAGGTTCTTTGTGTGGACTGCGGCTAGGCAGGCTATCTTGACTCTTGAGGGCCTCCAAAAGAGAAGATACAAACTTGCGAGTCGTTGTTGGTTATGTAAGGAGGAGGAGGAAAAGACCAATCACCTTCTTCTTCATTGTAAGGTGACGAGAGGTTTGTGGGATTTGTTTTTTGCCATGTCTTGTACCACTTGGGTTATGCCAGGGACTGTTAGGGATCTCCTAGAAGGGTGGAAACCGCCGTGGGGATGGTCGGGGGATAGGAGCGTGTGGCGTTTTGTTCCACACTGTATCTTTTGGACGATTTGGAAGGAGCGGAATGCGAGATGCTTTGACGGTATTGAGACGGCTCCCATTCGTTATATATTTTTGAGCACTCTTCTTAGTTGGAGGAAGGAGAGATTCGTCGTCTCGACTCAGGAGATTCTAGAGTTCGTGGAAGGGTTTCACTATGTGGAGTAAGTTAGCTTTCCAGGCGGGGCTTAGTTTGTTATCTTTCCATTGTACTTATTGATTTTGTTTTTTGTATACTTCCTGTATACGGGTTCGCTCCCTTAGCGATGGTTTAGTTATATATCATTTACTTATCAAAAAAAAAAAAAAAAAAGGATGTCATTTAGAGACGTAGAACTCAATCCACTTTCAAAGGTTGTTCTCCCTCCATTCAGCATTGCATATCTTATATTTAAAGGATGGTTGAAATCCATTTGATTTCTTTTGCCTCGCCTCGTGAACAATTCTATTATTTATTTTTCTATTCTTCCTGTCTTGGGGATTCATGGCAAGCTTAGAAAAGTCCTTTAAATTATTGTTGTTCAATAGGAGTGCCCTTTTTCTGGTTGGTTAAAATTGAATATTGATGGTCTATCTCTTGGTAATCCAGGTACGATTTCCATTGGTGGTGTTTTAAAAGCATAAGAGGTTTTATTAGTGGCCCTTATTGTTCATCCATTAGTATCCCAACAATTTTCTATGCATAGTTGCTAGCCCTCATTTCTAGTATTGTGTGGCAACTAAATATGATAGGGATAATATCTGGATAGAACGTGATTCAATTTTTGTGTTGTCAAGCCTCAATTCAAGGAATTTCAAGCCTCTTTAGGATTTGGCTACTAGAAGGTGGAATTGTTTACAATGACTTTCTAATAGATGATATAAAATATCTCACATATTTAGATAAGGCAACATGGTGGCAGCTAAGCTTTCCAAAATAGGCCTTAATCACTATCCATTCCAGTGTTGGTGGCCTTCTCCTCAGGAAATCCGAAATCATATTAGAAGCGATGCTTCTGAATGTCCAAAGTACAGATTCAGATTTTAATTTTCTTCAGTTTGTAATTCTCTTTTACTTTCTCAAAGTAAGGGGAATACTTTTCTTTTTTTAAGGGTGTATACTTTTCTTTTTTAGCTACTTTTATTGCTTTTTGTAGAGGGTTTGCCTCATCATCCCTTTCATTTTTATTCTTAATAAAATCCCCACTACTTAGGTCACTCCAAAGCTACAGTTCCATAAAAAAAAAATAGACGTTACATAAATAAACAAAGCAAGTTATATAATACAATTGATTTTCACATTGAGAAATTTCTAATAAATACATTAAACATATTATTAATGACGTGGAATGCATTTTTATTAAAGTAACCTAGTGAAGGGAGAGTTATTAAAGTAAAGTTTATATTTGTTTAATTGAATTGAAAAATTCAAATTGTATGAAAGAGATTGTTGTAAGTGTACTTACACATGATTCATAGCTAAATAGGACATTGTAGGAAACATTAGTGAAAATGGGTAAATAAGTCAAAATAATAATAATTGGCGCTAAACCACTTTTAATAAAAATTTCGATTGGGAGTTAAATAAAAACAGACATTTAAGACTTAATTTGGGTGTCTTAAACGGCGTTTGTAATATTTTAGTCTTTGAGAGTAAAAAGATGCAAATGGGAACAATTGGTTTAAACCACTTTAATACATAAAAATAGGTAAATAAGTCAAAAAAGAATAATTGAAACTAAACCCATGCGATAAGTATTATAGGTAAGAACAATTGGTTAACGCCACTTTGATAAGTATTATAGATAACTAGCATACAACCCGTGCAATGCACGGGCGATATACAACAAAAAATATAATGATAATTATAAAAATTAGTATATATCATAACTTTAACATCTTATCTTAAAACTATTATAAATGGTTAATTTTTTCATAAATAAAATATGTGCTATTTTTAAATGTTTTTATTATATAAAAATATTTTTTTATAAATAAAAACTTCAAAACAATTGTACATATTTTATATAAAAAGATTATATATATATTTTTATTTGTTTTTAGTTTAAAAATTGTATGTCATTTATAGATACAAAACTTAAAGTTTTTTCTATAAATAAAACGTTAAAAATGTTTTTATAACCAAAAACTTTTTTTATTTATATTAAAAATAATTTTGAAATTTTGAAAACTTATTTTAATTAAAAAATGTTTTTTATAAATAAAACTTCAAAAAAATTGTTGGTCTTTTAAATAAAAAAAATTATTCAAATTTTTATTTATTTTTAGTTTTAAAAAATTTAGGTCATTTATAAATAAAAATTTAAAGTTTTTTCTATGAATACAACGTTTAAAATGTCTTTCTAACCAAAAACTTTTTTTATTTATGTAAAAATAATTTTGAAATTTTGGAAAAAAAAATTTTAACTTTTTTTTTATAAATAAAAATGTCATATAGATGTAGTAGTATTAGTAATATTGTGTAATGTGATTTGAGTAGAGAATGATGAAAAGAGATAAATTGATTATATTTTGGGTTGGATCGAGATATTGATTATGGAGTCTATAATGGATCATCTTTTTAATTTTCAAGAGACTTTTAATTTATTCATTTTTTTAGTTTCATAGAGATTTTTGATTTATTTGATTTCAAAAAACGCAATATTCAAGATAAGAAAGAGAAAGATAATGAATATTAAATGGTCATTAACTCCTCTAATACTAGGTATAATATAGATTTGGGCCATATAGAGGGATTGGAATGTCACGCGTTATTAATCCTTGTCACACTAGCTTTGACAAATCGGATAATAAAGTAGTGTTAGATTTATGATTTAATAAATGAAATATTATGTTAATGGTTTAGATTGTTATTTCTTCCTAAATCATCTTACAAAATTAGCATGATGCTATTATACCAATGTTATAGAAATGATCTTTAATTTATATATTCTGAAAAGCGGTTGAAATTCGCATTCATGTTTCATCACCGTTATCCGTTGATATGGTTTAACCATGGTATACTGGCATTCAGTGGCGGATCCAGAAATTTCCAATGGATGGGGCACATTATTAAAAAAGACGGAAGTTCAAGGGTGGTAGCATTTTTTTATTTAGGGTTATTCAAATATCTAAACTGTAAATGAATAAAAATCTAATAGTAATAGTAATAAAAATCTAAGCCGTCTTAGAAATATTCAGAAATATTCAAAAATTAATAATAATAATAATAATAATAATAATAATAATAACAATAATAATAATAATAATAATAATAATAATAATAATAATAATAATAATAATAATAATAATAATAATAATAATAATAATAATAATAATAATCTAAACTGTCTTAGAAATGTAATGATCTAAGGTGTAAATGAATATAAATCTAAGCTTTAGCATAAATCCAACTTCCAATAAACGAAACCCGTCTTCAAAGAAATCAATGAAACCCAACTTCAAATAACTGAATGAAACTCGACATCAAATAAAATTATAGAAATCATAAGAATATATGGTATACCTTTATCACGAGCTTGATCAAAGGTGGGCGGAGCAAGGGATGGGGCGGGCAGAGCAGGGGTTTTGGGGCTGGAGGGATAAGGAAGAAAGGAGGGGTTTGGCTTTGGGGCGGAGGAAGTATAAGGGGAAAGCTGCGGGTCTTAGGTTTAGTCTAGATAGTCTAGATGATTCAAAATCCTTTCGTTCTGTTTGGTTAACCAATAGATTTTTATTGAGAATCAAAATTTTAATGTTTGGTTCATGCATAGAAAGTGACATGTGAATGTACAATATATACCAATAATACTCTTTTACAATTATATATATATATATATATATATATATATATATATATATATATATATATATATATATATATAGTGCGGACTAGTCTGCATTTTAAGACATCGAACCAAACATGTGTCACCTAACGGTGAGTCTAGAAAAGAGAATGAGTGTGCCTATAATTTACCCAATAATTTCTAGATCACCGTCAGGTGACACATGTTCCGTCCGCAGACTGGTCCGCACAAGAGCAGTACTATATATATACACACACACACACACACACACACACACACAATATTACGATTCACTATTTATAAATGTATAAACTCGAATATATAATTTTAAACATATTTATCAATATCTAACAAATATAATAATTTATTGTAGATATGCGTGTATTATATTGTAAGTTAATCAAATTGATTATTACATTAGTAGAAAAAAAAACTGAATAAAATTTGTTCGACTTTAAATTTAGGGGGTTTTGGGAAAAGGTCATCATAGTGCTGAAAGTGTATAAAAATAGGATACTTCATATAATTTTATTAATTTAGTTCCTATACTAAAAATACTATGAAAAATGGTGAAAAATAATGCCGCTGGCGTGAAACAAAAAAATAAAGATATTGTACCACAGGAACTAGATTTATAAATGATATTGTACCACAGTGACTAGATTTATAAACTTGAAAAGTATTGTCCTAAAAATTCAAATATAGGAAGTAACATGACCTTTACCTTAATTCTCTATTAAATTTAATACAAACTAACATAACAACGTTATCTTCAAAAAGTAAATATTTAGAATTTATGCATAATTTTTATAATTTATAATTCTAAGGGCATTTTGTCCTCACGAAAATTATTTGTAAGGATTCTTATGTGAAAGTAAAAATCCCAACTATATTATATGGATTTTGATTACACTCAATTTTCGACAACTGAGGTAATCTGATACAATTGTGGCTCACATTCTCATGCAACTTAATCTCACATCAAACGTAGTAATCTTATACTTTTTCAAAAAAATATTCGAAAGAAATCAGATTCCACCCAACTTTACTACAAATCAAATGGTATATTTTCTTTTGCTTCCAATAATATATATCTCCTCGTCCTACGGCCGTGAGGCCCCATTAAAGAAAAGAAAGAAAAAAGCAATATATCTTGTTATTAAAAGTAACTTTTAAATTTAAGCTTAGGACGAATAAAAAATATCTTACGCAAAAGAGAACCGAAATACAAAATGAGTATCTCCCGCTTAGTCTTACATAACTTTAAGAGTAATTCTATTGTAACCGAATTTTTGATAGAAATTTGGTAGACACGGTGACGTGCGACTTTTTATTGGTTGGTTTTTAGTCTCACTGGCGTGAACCTAAAAAATCAATCAATAACAAACCGTCACGTCATCGTGTCTACAAAATTTTGGAAAAAAATTCATTCACAATAGAATTTTTGTAACTTTAACGAATTTTCTAACACCAAACCACACTGTTCAACCCTTCCCTCCCACCAACGGCTCAAGGGAGACTGGTTTGTCGCTGAAGAGGCAGTCGATGGAGACTTCCATGTACGTTACCTTCTCTATTGGGAGAAAGATAGTATTAATGAATAAAGAAATTTACGCTTTACCTTCTCCTTTTAATAACATCTTTTGTTATTAAAAATACACATTCAAAATTTAAGCTGGGGGAGGAATACAAATTTTCATACTAAAAAGAAAACCACAATACAAAACGAGTAGCTTGAGCTTTGGTCTTACATTAAACATTTAAGACTCTTCAAACACCAAACGAGACTGTTTAACCTTTCCCTTATAGCCATCCATATAGGAGACTTGTATACATAGGTCAAGGAAGAACCACGACCATCCTCACACAACTCGCTAGAAAAGATTTAGGAAATAGCACATACAACAGATATATATAAAGAGTACATACAACAAGTATATATAAAGAGCACCTACAACAGGTATATATAAAGAGTACATACAACAGGTATCCTCCAGGGGTTATAAACTTGAATAGGTCAAGGAACAACTCCTCCAGGGGGACTACGTCCACAACGTTCAGTTATTCTGCACGGCTTGGGACGCCTAGGGTTCACACAATTGCCATATCTTATTTCTCCGCAGATGGGGCCTCGATTCCTTGGATCGTTAATAAGGCGTTTGACAACTTTAACTTTATCTGTATGTATATATACGAGAGAGAGAGTATTAGTTGTTGGAAAATTGGAATATAAAAGGGTATTTAAAGCTGTCCAGATTTTTCTGGACAGATTTTTGAGCAACTTTGAGCTCAAATTTAGGTGGGACCCACACTACGGAAATTGTGGGACCATATACGAACGCGTTCACCTCCGCAAGGAGATTAACGTAGTATATTCATATGTCCAATTTCAATAAGTTATGAATGATAATTATGTCCCCAAAGTGACTCACAAAGCAATGAAAGTTAATGAATTGGGTGTGTTTTAACTCTTGTCCCACATTGGAAGAGTAGTGGAATTTTGATGAGTTAATAACACCCCAAGTATGGACTAAGGCTTGGATGCCTTGGGGGTATCCCAACTCTTTGAAGGGGAGATGACCTAAGCTATGCTCGGGTTGACTTTCGGTCAAAAGTCCACGCGCGCGTCCGGCCGGCCGGCTCGGTTCGGGCTTGGGCTTGGGCTTGGGCTTGGGCTTATAAAAATTCTTAAATTTTTGGGCCGAATCTAATTAACTTTCTGGGCTTTAATTAATTAATTACGGAATTAATTAATCTTTAATTAACTGATAATCAGTTAATTTTCGGTTTTGACTGTTCCCAACAGTCAAGACATTTACTATAAATAAAATGTTACCCCCTCAGTTTTAACTACTGAAAAATTCCGAAATTGCTACTGCATTATTTCCTCTGCCCAGAAAATTATTTTCTTCATTTCTGCATTGCATGTTCTTGGTTCTGTTGAGTACAAACACAGAAATTGTGTTCGCTGGGATTATTCATTGCTGTGCTGCTTGATTAAATCCGAAAATCCGTTCTATCTTGGGAGGCAATTATTCATTAAACTCAAGCACGTTGGAGGAATAATTTTGTCTTAAGAAGACTGTTGAACAGGGCTCGGATTTCTTTCTAATTATTATTATTATTTCTGCAAATTCTAGTAAGTATTTCATTTCTATTATTCTGTTTCTATTCTGTCATTATTTTAATTGTTCATAATTCTGTACAATTGTTATTTATAAATAGTAGAAATAACAATCTTAAGACAAAATTATTTAGTTCTACTATTTTTAGTGTACAGTTTTTTTTTATTACAGAAATTTATTTGTTAGAAATAAATCTGTTTTGACGGAAAAAATGAATTAAATTACTGCTTTATTGTAGAAATTAGTAAAACAGTTTTGTTATAGAAATTAGTTTCTATACTGTTTTTATATTCTGTTTTAGAAAATAAAATTTTATTTGTGTACTCTTGTTAAAATCTGTTTATCTAAATTTTTTTCTTAAATTATAATTCTGTTTTGTACGGAATTCTTTTTATTATTAAAAATTAGTGTGACACAGATTTTAAAATTTTGTATTCTGTTTTGTACGGAATTCTGTTTATATTACACTTTTATTCTGAATTATTATTTGAATTCTTTTGGAATTCATTTATTGTGAATTATATTTGGAGGAAATTGGTGCACAGAATTTTGTATTCTGTTTTGATTAAAATTCTGTTTTTGTAACAGAAATGGAATCACAAAGTACGAACACTACTCCTACGAAACTGATTGTCACCAACACAAGTGTGACTGCACCCGTATCTATGCCACACGGGGAGAAACCTGAAAAGTTCATTGGGGCTGACTTCAAACGTTGGCAAGGACAAATGTACTTCTATCTCACTACCTGCCAACTGGG
This sequence comes from Sambucus nigra, assembly GCA_949130495.1. Classification (NCBI taxonomy): domain Eukaryota; kingdom Viridiplantae; phylum Streptophyta; class Magnoliopsida; order Dipsacales; family Adoxaceae; genus Sambucus; species Sambucus nigra. The sequence continues at coordinate 57,151,360 of OX422214.1, forward strand.
CAGGTTTGTATATGAAGATTGCCCCTCTATTCAAGAGGGAGATGATGCTGAAAAGGTTGCTGCTGTCGATGCTTGGAAGCACTCGGACTACCTATGCTGAAATTATATTTTGGCCTACTTGGACAAGACTTTGTACCATGTCTATTGCACTATCAAAACTTCCAAGGAATTATGGAATTCTTTGGAAAAGAAGTATAAAACTGAAGATGCTGGGATGAAGAAATTTATCGTTGGGCGTTTTCTGGACTTCAAAATGGTTGATTCTAAATCTGTGATCTCGCAAGTGCAAGAATTCCAAGTGATCCTCCACGACATTCATGCTGAAGGAATGTCAATCAGTGAAACTTTCCAAGTTGCTGCAATTGTTGAAAAGTTGCCACCTTCTTGGACTTTGTTCAAAAACTATCTCAAGCACAAGCGTAAGGAGATGAATGTGGAGGAGTTGGTGGTCCGGCTAAGAATCGAAGAAGACAACCGTGAATCTCAAAAGAAAAGTGGGAAGAATCCGATGGAAACAAAGGTCCATGTCGTTGAAGGTCCTAAAAAGAACAAACGAAAATATGATGGGGAAGGCACTTCTAAACATAACAAGAAAAAGTTCAAAGGCAAATGCTACAATTGTGGTAAACCGGGACACCGCTCTAGTGAGTGTCGTAAGCCTAAGAAGCAAAATAAAAATAACTCTCAAGCAAATGTGACTGAGGGTGACCATATCACCAATGATTTGGCAGATATGAATCTTTCTGCCGTTGTCTCTGAATGTAACTTGGTTGGAAATACCAAGGAATGGTGGGTGGACACTGGAGCCACACGACACATTTGTGCAAACAAATGGATGTTCTCCACCTATAAGCCTTTGGAAAATGAGGAGAACCTTTTTATGGGAAATTCTTCCACTTCTAAGGTGGTGGGACAAGGAAAGATTGCTTTGAAAATGACTTCTGGAAAGGAACTTACTCTCAACAATGTTCTTCACGTGCCTGATATCCGAAAGAATCTGATTTCGGGATCTCTCCTTACTAAGAATGGTTTCAAGCTTGTGTTTGTGTCGGATCGCTTTGTGTTGTCTAAAAATGACATGTATGTAGGAAAGGGCTACCTAAATGAGGGGCTCTTTAAATTGAATGTTCTTACTGTAACCCCTAAAACATCTGTTTCTATGAATGAAGTTGCTAGTTCTTCTTATTTGATTGAGTCATCTAATATTTGGCATGCTAGATTGGGACATGTTAATTTTGATACATTGCGTAGATTAATTAACTTGGATTTTTTGCCAAAATTCAATATAGATAAAAATCATAAATGTGAAATTTGTGTGGAATCTAAATTAGCTAGATTACCTTTCCATTCTATTGAAAGGATAACTGAACCTTTAGATTTAATTCACACCGATATTTGTGATTTAAAATTTGTTCAAACTAGAGGTGGGAAAAAGTATTTTATTACTTTTATTGACGATTGCACAAAATATTGCTATGTATATTTGTTACATAGTAAAGATGAGGCTATTAATGCATTTAAACAATATAAAAATGAAGTTGAGAATCAATTAAGCAAAACGATAAAGGCTATTAGAAGTGATAGAGGAGGTGAATATGAATATCCATTTGAGGAATTTTGTTCTGAAAATGGGATTATTCATCAAACAACCACTCCTTATTCTCCTCAATCGAATGGTGTTGCTGAACGCAAAATCCGTACTTTGAAAGAAATGATGAACTCAATGTTATTAAGTTCAGGAGCTCCACAAAATTTGTGGGGGGAAGCCTTACTTTCTGCTAATTACATTCTCAATAAAGTACCTCACAAAAAGACTCATAAGACACCTTATGAATTATGGAAAGGTCGAAAACCTTCCTATAAATATTTACGAGTGTGGGGGTGCTTAGCCAAAGTGATGGTTCCTAAACCTAAAAAGGTAAGAATAGGGCCAAAAACCGTGGATTGTGTATTCATCGGTTATGCTACTAATAGCAGTGCATATCGATTTCTAGTTTGTAAATCTGAGATTTCGGACATTCATGTAAATACGGTTATTGAATCGAGGGATGCTTCATTTTTTGAAAATGAATTCCCGTATAGCATGACCCGAGAATCTGGTCCTCCTAAAAGGACATATCAAGCTACTACAAGTGGTAGTCATCAACCTATTGAATCAATAGAGGATGAACCAAGACGTAGTAAAAGAGCAAAAACCTCGACTTCTTTTGGTCCGGATTTTCTTACATATTTGTTAGAAAATGAACCTCAATCGTATAAAGAAGCTATATCCTTACCCGATGCTTCCAATTGGAAAGAAGCAATTAATAGTGAAATTGAATCCATATTACAAAATCATACATGGGAACTAGTGGATCTTCCACCAGGTTCAAAACCGTTAGGTTATAAATGGATCTTCAAAAAGAAATTGAAGGCCGATGGATCAATTGATAAATATAAAGCTAGACTTGTAGCTAAAGGCTATAGGCAAAAGGAAGGGTTGGATTACTTCGACACATATTCACCGGTAACAAGAATAACGTCCATTCGGATGTTAATAGCAATAGCTGCTATTAATGGACTTGAAATACATCAAATGGATGTAAAAACTGCATTCTTAAACGGTGAACTAGACGAGGAAATTTATATGGAGCAACCTGAAGGGTTCAAAGCTCCCGGACAAGAAGGAAAAGTATGTAAGCTTGTTAAATCACTATATGGATTAAAACAAGCACCTAAACAATGGCATGAAAAATTTGATAATGCAATGTTATCAAATGGTTTCAAAATTAATGAATGCGATAAATGTGTTTACTTTAAATACATTCATAATGGATATGTCATTGTATGCCTCTATGTTGATGATATGCTTATCATGGGTAGTAACTTGGAAATTGTCAAAACTACAAAACAAATGTTGAGTAGTAGATTTGACATGAAAGATATGGGAATCGCCGATGTTATATTAGGAATTAAAATTTCTAGAACATCGGATGGACTTATATTATCTCAATCTCATTACATTGAGAAAGTTCTTGAAAAATTCAAGAAGTATGATATTAGTCCTACCAAGACACCTGTAGATGTAAATTTACATCTAGCAAGAAATAATGGTGAAAGCATATCTCAACTAGAATATTCTCGTATTATCGGCAGTTTAATGTATGTCATGAACTGTACGCGACCGGACATAGCATACTCAATAAGTAAGCTAAGTCGATTTACGAGTAATCCAGGAAGAGATCACTGGAAAGCAATATTGAGAGTTTTGGGTTATTTAAAATATACTCAAAACTATGGATTGCATTACTCAAAATATCCAGCTGTTCTTGAAGGACATTGCGATGCAAATTGGATATCTGATACAAAAGACTCTAAGTCTACGAGTGGGTATGTGTTTACCCTCGGAGGTGCAGCCGTATCTTGGAAATCCTCAAAACAAACGTGCATTGCTAGATCAACAATGGAATCTGAATTCATTGCACTAGACAAAGCTGGAGAAGAAGCTGAATGGCTTCGAAATTTCTTAGAGGATGTTCCAAATTGGTCTAAACCTGTGCCCGCAATATGTATACATTGCGATAGCCAATCAGCGATTGGAAGAGCACAAAATCACATGTATAACGGAAAGTCACGACATATTCGTCGTAGACACAATACCGTTAGACAACTTCTCTCAAACGGAATTATCACAATTGACTATGTAAAGTCAAAAGATAATATATCGGATCCACTAACGAAAGGTTTAAACCGAGAGCAAGTTGAAAGATCATCGAGAGGAATGGGTCTAAAGCCTATAAATAAATAAGAATCAATATAGTGGCAACCCAACCTAGCTGACTGGAGATCCCAAGATCTAGGTTCAATGGGCAAACCGAACTACGTTGTATTCAGTAAGCACTGGAGGATATTTAATCCTATCCATTCCAAAGATGAGACAGTGCATATCTGCCGCGAAATTAGGATAAGTTATGCTTTTAATGACATCTATATCTTAGTACGTCTAAGTGGGGTATTGCAGAATACTCTTTATGGAAGTCACCTACGTAAGTAAGAAGGGGGCCACTTCTATGAGAATAATGAAAGGCATATTCTCTAAAATACTTACGGAACCAAGTGGTGTTCACGGCCAAAATGAACACAAACGTGAGAACCAACTGTGTTGAAGAATTGTTGTGTGAATACTGTTGTCTAGGTTTACAAAAACGGTTGACGGTTCAAGGACGTGAAGTCTACTGATTAACCAAGTAAATCCGATAGTATATCACTAAGGAAAGTTCAAGGCCACTAGGCTACTTCTCCCGATGCAATAAGTCTTCAGTTTTACTCAACCTGTGTCTGCATCTGCATCAGCATCTGTTTTGTTTTATTTATAGCGATATATCATTCATGTGGGGGATAGAATTGTTGGAAAATTGGAATTTAAATGGGTATTTAAAAGCTGTCCAGATTTTTCTGGACAGATTTTTGAGCAACTTTGAGCTCAAATTTAGGTGGGACCCACACTACGAAAATTGTGGGACCATATACGAACGCGTTCACCTCCGCAAGGAGATTAACGTAGTATATTCATATGTCCAATTTCAATAAGTTATGAATGATAAATATGTCCCCAAAGTGACTCACAAAGCAATGAAAGTAAATGAATTGGGTGTGCTTTAACTATTGTCCCACATTGGAAGAGTAGTGGAATTTTGATGAGTTAATAACACCCCAAGTATGGACTAAGGCTTGGATGCCTTGGGGGTATCCCAACTCTTTGAAGGGGAGATGACCTAAGCTATGCACGGGTTGACTTTCGGTCAAAAGTCCACACGCGCGCGCGCGCGCGTCCGTCCGTCCGGCCGGCTCGGCTCGGTTCGGTTCGGTTCGGGCTTGGGCTTGGGCTTATAAAAATCTCCTACATTTTTGGGCCGAATTTATTTAACTTTCTGGGCTTTAATTATTAATTAATTACGAAATTAATTAATTAGTTGGCAGTTATTGCCAACAGTCAACAGTTAATTTCGTTTAACTGATTAACTGTTTTGACAGTTAATTTCGGTTGACTGTTCCAACAGTCAACACAAAAGCTATAAATTAAACATTCCCCCTACAGAATTTAAAACTGAAAAAATTTCCCTCCTTCCAGAATTGCTGTCAATTTTATCCCAGAAAATTTCTGTCCTTCTCCTGCATAACATATCTATACTGTTTGTTATTGAGTTGAGTAAAAGCCACAGATTTGAGTTCGTTGAAATTAATTATTGTCGTGCTACATAATTAATTGGAAAATCCGTTCTATCTTGGGAGACAATATTCATCAACCTCGGAGCACATTGGAGGGAATAAATTGTCTTAAGAAAACTGTGAGATTCACAGGGCTCGGATTATTTCTTTTATTCTTGTTTATTTTCTGCAAATTCAAGTAAGTGATTCATTTCTGTAATTCTGTTTTAATTCTGTAATTATATTAATTTCATAATTCTGTACAAATTGTTATTTATAAATAGTAGACATAACAATCTTAAGACAATTTAAAAAAGTTCTACTGTTTTTAATGTACAGAATTTTTTTTATTACAGAAATTTATTTGTTGGAAATAAATCTGTTTTGACAGAATAAAATGAATTAAATTACTGCTTTATTGTAGAAATTAGTAAAACAGTTTTGTTATAGAAATTAGTTTCTATACTGTTTTTATATTCTGTTTTAGAAAATAAAATTTTATTTGCGTACTCTTGTTAAAATCTGTTTATCTAAATTTTTTTCTTAAATTATAATTCTGTTTTGTACGGAATTCTTTTTATTATTAAAAATTAGTGTGACACAGATTTTAAAATTTTGTATTCTGTTTTGTACGGAATTCTGTTTATATTACATTTTTATTCTGAATTATTATTTGAATTCTTTTGGAATTCATTTATTGTGAATTATATTTGGAGGAAATTGGTGCACAGAATTTTGTATTCTGTTTTGATTAAAATTCTGTTTTTGTAACAGAAATGGAATCACAAAGTACGAACACTACTCCTACGAAACTGATTGTCACCAACACAAGTGTGACTGCACCCGTATCTATGCCACACGGGGAGAAACCTGAAAAGTTCATTGGGGCTGACTTCAAACGTTGGCAAGGACAAATGTACTTCTATCTCACTACCTGCCAATTGGGCAGGTTTGTATATGAAGATTGCCCCTCTATTCAAGAGGGAGATGATGCTGAAAAGGTTGCTGCTGTCGATGCTTGGAAGCACTCGGACTACCTATGCCGAAATTATATTTTGGCCTACTTGGACAAGACTTTGTACCATGTCTATTGCACTATCAAAACTTCCAAGGAATTATGGAATTCTTTGGAAAAGAAGTATAAAACTGAAGATGCTGGGATGAAGAAATTTATCGTTGGGCGTTTTCTGGACTTCAAAATGGTTGATTCTAAATCTGTGATCTCGCAAGTGCAAGAATTCCAAGTGATCCTCCACGACATTCATGCTGAAGGAATGTCAATCAGTGAAACTTTCCAAGTTGCTGCAATTGTTGAAAAGTTGCCACCTTCTTGGACTTTGTTCAAAAACTATCTCAAGCACAAGCGTAAGGAGATGAATGTGGAGGAGTTGGTGGTCCGGCTAAGAATCGAAGAAGACAACCGTGAATCTCAAAAGAAAAGTGGGAAGAATCCGATGGAAACAAAGGTCCATGTCGTTGAAGGTCCTAAAAAGAACAAACGAAAATATGATGGGGAAGGCACTTCTAAACATAACAAGAAAAAGTTCAAAGGCAAATGCTACAATTGTGGTAAACCGGGACACCGCTCAAGTGAGTGTCGTAAGCCTAAGAAGCAAAATAAAAATAACTCTCAAGCAAATGTGACTGAGGGTGATCATATCACCAATGATTTGGCGGATATGAATCTTTCTGCCGTTGTCTCTGAATGCAACTTGGTTGGAAATACCAAGGAATGGTGGGTGGACACTGGAGCCACACGACACATTTGTGCAAACAAATGGATGTTCTCCACCTATAAGCCTTTGGAAAATGAGGAGAACCTTTTTATGGGAAATTCTTCCACTTCTAAGGTGGTGGGACAAGGAAAGATTGCTTTGAAAATGACTTCTGGAAAAGAACTTACTCTTAACAATGTTCTTCACGTGCCTGACATCCGAAAGAATCTGATTTCTGGATCTCTCCTTACTAAGAATGGTTTCAAGCTTGTGTTTGTGTCGGATCGCTTTGTGTTGTCTAAAAATGACATGTATGTAGGAAAGGGCTACCTAAATGAGGGGCTCTTTAAACTGAATGTTCTTACTGTAACCCCTAAAACATCTGTTTCAATAAATGAAGTTGCTAGTTCTTCTTATTTGATTGAGTCATCTAATATTTGGCATGCTAGATTGGGACATGTTAATTTTGATACATTGCGTAGATTAATTAACTTGGAATTTTTGCCAAAATTCAATATTGATAAAAATCATAAATGTGAAATTTGTGTAGAATCTAAATTAGCTAGATTACCTTTCCATTCTATTGAAAGGATAACTGAACCTTTAGATTTAATTCACACCGATATTTGTGATTTAAAATTTGTTCAAACTAGAGGTGGAAAAAAGTATTTTATTACTTTTATTGACGATTGCACAAAATATTGCTATGTATATTTGTTACATAGTAAAGATGAGGCTATTAATGCATTTAAACAATATAAGAATGAAGTTGAGAATCAATTAAGCAAAACGATAAAGGCTATTAGAAGTGATAGAGGAGGTGAATATGAATATCCATTTGAGGAATTTTGTTCTGAAAATGGGATCATTCATCAAACAACCGCTCCTTATTCTCCTCAATCGAATGGTGTTGCTGAACGCAAAAACCGTACTTTGAAAGAAATGATGAACTCAATATTATTAAGTTCAGGAGCTCCACAAAATTTGTGGGGGGAAGCCTTACTTTCTTCTAATTACATTCTCAATAAAGTACCTCACAAAAAGACTCACAAGACACCTTATGAATTATGGAAAGGTCGAAAACCTTCCTATAAATATTTACGAGTGTGGGGGTGCTTAGCCAAAGTGATGGTTCCTAAACCTAAAAAGGTAAGAATAGGGCCAAAAACCGTGGATTGTGTATTCATCGGTTATGCTACTAATAGCAGTGCATATCGATTTCTAGTTTGTAAATCTGAGATTTCGGACATTCATGTAAATACGGTTATTTAATCGAGGGATGCTTCATTTTTTGAAAATGAATTCCCGTATAACATGACCCGAGAATCTGGTCCTTCTAAAAGGACAAATCAAGCTACTACAAGTGGTACTCATCAACCTATTGAATCAATAGAGGATGAACCAAGACGTAGTAAAAGAGCAAAAACCTCGACTTCTTTCGGTCCGGATTTTCTAACATATTTGTTAGAAAATGAACCTCAATCGTATAAAGAAGCTATATCCTTACCCGATGCTTCCAATTGGAAAGAAGCAATTAATAGTGAAATTGAATCCATATTACAAAATCATACATGGGAACTAGTGGATCTTCCACCAGGTTCAAAACCGTTAGGTTATAAATGGATCTTCAAAAAGAAATTGAAGGCCGATGGATCAATTGATAAATATAAAGCTAGACTTGTAGCTAAAGGCTATAGGCAAAAGGAAGGGTTGGATTACTTCGACACATATTCACCGGTAACAAGAATAACGTCCATTCGGATGTTAATAGCAATAGCTGCTATTAATGGACTTGAAATACATCAAATGGATGTAAAAACTGCATTCTTAAACGGTGAACTAGACGAGGAAATTTATATGGAGCAACCTGAAGGGTTCAAAGCTCCCGGACAAGAAGGAAAAGTATGTAAGCTTGTTAAATCACTATATGGATTAAAACAAGCACCTAAACAATGGCATGAAAAATTTGATAATGCAATGTTATCAAATGGTTTCAAAATCAATGAATGCGATAAATGTGTTTACTTTAAATACATTCAAAATGGATATGTCATTGTATGCCTCTATGTTGATGATATGCTTATCATGGGTAGTAACATGGAAATTGTCAAAACTACAAAACAAATGTTGAGTAGTAGATTTGACATGAAAGATATGGGAATCGCCGATGTTATATTAGGAATTAAAATTTCTAGAACATCGGATGGACTTATATTATCTCAATCTCATTACATTGAGAAAGTACTTGAAAAATTCAAGAAGTATGATATTAGTCCTACCAAGACACCTGTAGATGTAAATTTACATCTAGCAAGAAATAATGGTGAAAGCATATCTCAACTAGAATATTCTAGAATTATCGGCAGTTTAATGTATGTCATGAACTGTACGAGACCGGACATAGCATACTCAATAAGTAAGCTAAGTCGATTTACGAGTAATCCAGGAAGAGATCACTGGAAAGCAATATTGAGAGTTTTGGGTTATTTAAAATATACTCAAAACTATGGATTGCATTACTCAAAATATCCACCTGTTCTTGAAGGACATTGCGATGCAAATTGGATATCTGATACAAAAGACTCTAAGTCTACAAGTGGGTATGTGTTTACCCTCGGAGGTGCAGCCGTATCTTGGAAATCCTCAAAACAAACGTGCATTGCTAGATCGACAATGGAATCTGAATTCATTGCACTAGACAAAGCTGGAGAAGAAGCTGAATGGCTTCGAAATTTTTTAGAGGATGTTCCAAATTGGTCTAAACCTGTGCCCGCAATATGTATACACTGCGATAGTCAATCAGCGATTGGAAGGGCACAAAATCACATGTATAACGGAAAGTCACGACATATTCGTCGTAGACACAATACCGTTAGACAACTTCTCTCAAACGGAATTATCACAATTGACTATGTAAAGTCAAAAGATAATATATCGGATCCACTAACGAAAGGTTTAAACCGAGAGCAAGTTGAAAGATCATCGAGAGGAATGGGTCTAAAGCCTATAAATAAATAAGAATCAATATAGTGGCAACCCAACCTAGCTGACTGGAGATCCCAAGATCTAGGTTCAATGGGCAAACCGAACTTCATTGTATTCAGTAAGCACTGGAGGATATTTAATCCTATCCATTTCAAAGATGAGACAGTGCATATCTGCCGCGAAATTAGGATAAGTTATGCTTTTAATGACATCTATATCTTAGTACGTCTAAGTGGGGTATTGCAGAATACTCTTTATGGAAGTCACCTACGTGAGTAAGAAGGGGGCCACTTCTATGAGAATAATGAAAGGCATATTCTCTAAAATACTTGCGGAACCAAGTGGTGTTCACGGCCAAAATGAACACAAACGTGAGAACCAACTGTGTTGAAGAATTGTTGTGTGAATACTGTTGTCTAGGTTTACAAAAACGGTTGACGGTTCAAGGACGTGAAGTCTACTGATTAACCAAGTAAATCCGATAGTATATCACTAAGGAAAGTTCAAGGCCACTAGGCTACTTCTCCCGATGCAATAAGTCTTCAGTTTTACTCAACTTGTGTCTGCATCTGCATTAGCATCTGTTTTGTTTTATTTATAGCGATATATCATTCATGTGGGGGATTGTTGGAAAATTGGAATTTAAATGGGTATTTAAAAGCTGTCCAGATTTTTCTGGACAGATTTTTGAGCAACTTTGAGCTCAAATTTAGGTGGGACCCACACTACGAAAATTGTGGGACCATATACGAACGCGTTCACCTCCGCAAGGAGATTAACGTAGTATATTCATATGTCCAATTTCAATAAGTTATGAATGATAAATATGTCCCCAAAGTGACTCACAAAGCAATGAAAGTAAATGAATTGGGTGTGCTTTAACTCTTGTCCCACATTGGAAGAGTAGTGGAATTTTGATGAGTTAATAACACCCCAAGTATGGACTAAGGCTTGGATGCCTTGGGGGTATCCCAACTCTTTGAAGGGGAGATGACCTAAGCTATGCACGGGTTGACTTTCGGTCAAAAGTCCACACGCGCGCGCGCGCGCGTCCGTCCGTCCGGCCGGTTCGGCTCGGTTCGGTTCGGTTCGGGCTTGGGCTTGGGCTTATAAAAATCTCCTACATTTTTGGGCCGAATTTATTTAACTTTCTGGGCTTTAATTATTAATTAATTACGAAATTAATTAATTAGTTGGCAGTTATTGCCAACAGTCAACAGTTAATTTCGTTTAACTGATTAACTGTTTTGACAGTTAATTTCGGTTGACTGTTCCAACAGTCAACACAAAAGCTATAAATTAAACATTCCCCCTACAGAATTTAAAACTGAAAAAATTTCCCTCCTTCCAGAATTGCTGTCAATTTTATCCCAGAAAATTTCTGTCCTTCTCCTGCATAACATATCTATACTGTTTGTTATTGAGTTGAGTAAAAGCCACAGATTTGAGTTCGTTGAAATTAATTATTGTCGTGCTACATAATTAATTGGAAAATCCGTTCTATCTTGGGAGACAATATTCATCAACCTCGGAGCACATTGGAGGGAATAAATTGTCTTAAGGAAACTGTGAGATTCACAGGGCTCGGATTATTTCTTTTATTCTTGTTTATTTTCTGCAAATTCAAGTAAGTGATTCATTTCTGTAATTCTGTTTTAATTCTGTAATTATATTAATTTCATAATTCTGTACAAATTGTTATTTATAAATAGTAGACATAACAATAATGAACTTCAAATGCCAGGATACAATTGTATAGTATATAAACAGTGTTATTACTCACTATTAGCAACAGTGGCGGCTAATTTTCTTCCAACTATTCCCGGTGACAATAAGATGATCATAATGAAGCACAAAACCAACACAGTAGAACCAACCCTGCTTCTCATTTTGCTAATCACTCAACTGAAGGCAAGTGAGGTAAGTGATTCTGAGCCACCCCGCTTAATATAGTTGCACTTCAACTCTTCAACGACCCAAAAAAAAATATATAGAAAAATAGAGTAAGTGGTCCATGATAAATGTAGCAATTGTGTGGTACTATAAACGAGAGCTTCTACACGGACAGACAATTTTAACATACAAATTGGAAACGCTAATGTGGCATCCACTAATAACCACATATTTTGTCTAATTTGTCCTAAAATTTCTATTAAACCTATATTTTGCCTAATAAAAAAATAAAAATAATAAAAATGACAAAATATTATTTTAATAAAAAAATAATAATAATTAACAGCTGTTTATAATAAAAAATAACTTTTATATAAAAATATTTTTTTAAACTATTTTTATGAAAAATATTTATGACAAATAATATTTATGCCACTGGCGCGTACCCATATCATTTAATGAATGTGAGTCCACGACAGCAAATTGTTTTATATAAAAAAATATTTTTTATTACAAAAAAACTCTACATTATTAGACTTACTTAAAAAAAATGTTTTAAAAATTGAAGAAAAAGAATATTTATGTCGCTTGCGCGGATCCACATCATTTAATGAATATGAGTCTACATTATTAGGCATTTTTTTTTAGTTTTTTGGGGTTTAATCCTATGTCCAATGTTTTTTTAAGGGCCCCTCGTATGTATTTTTTAATTTCTATTAAGTTTCATAACCACACATAATTTCTCTCAACCGCCTTGTATCCGTATGTCTTCCTCTCCACGGAGAATGACATTTGTCCCTTAGTTGTTACAACATGACCAATGACTAAAAAAATAAAAACATAGGAGTGAATACAAATAAATATTTAAAAGTGGGACTAGATATCTTTTATCCCTTTTTTTTATTAAAAAATATGTGCTACTTAAAAAAACACTACTAATTTTTTAACAAGCTGTTTTTTACTTTTTTTAATAAAAAAATTGTTTTTAAAAGAAACTATTTTTAAGAAATAAAAATTGTTTTTCTTGAAAAAAAGGTTTCAATAATTTTTTTAACTGTTTTAAAAATATTTAACATTATTTTTTTTACAGTTTTTAACATTTTTTTCCTTGTCCTGTACTTAGTGTGTCTAATGTGTTCAAATTGTGTGTCCATGTAGAGTTTCTGATTAAAAACAGCAGGACAAAAGCGTGGACCATGAGTCAAGGTCACTGCAATTAAGGTCTTCGTTAAGCTTCGCATCACTTCACAACTAAATAATTGAGACAGAATAATAACAATAATCATAATAATAAGTATCAATTACGAAAAAGTCTTTTAAATATTTTTTAATATATAATCAGTTCAAATTTTTTTTATTATTTCAAAAAGTTCCTTAAACACTCATTTAACAAAAAAATTTCTTATTTTTAAATATCTCTTATTTTTAAAGGTCCGCGTTTACGGCACATGTTGAGTATTTTTACGTAGCGAGGAATTTTTTGGAACAAAATAAAAAAGTTCGGACTAAACATTTATTAAAAAATATTTGAGGGACTATTTGGTATATGACCTTATTCAAAATAACAATAATAAAAACATTATCCGTAAAAGGCTTATTCACCAAATTTGTGTCTCAAATCTATTAAAATGTTTTATCTCAATAGTAGGTACAATCAAATACAATCTTGATAGGAAAAAATGACACCTTTAACATTAGCGTGCATTTTGACTTAACCAGTGCCCTGTAAGTCTTTGTCAAAATTCGGATATTATTCGCATAGATTATAATTTTGATATAATCCATAAAAAAATATGAGTAGTGCTGATTATAAGATTTGGAATGGTGGGACATGGCATATTTTGAAATATTAAATATTTTTCATTCTAATTAGTAAGAGAAATACTTATATGTTGTGTATAAATGGAATTGCTAATGAATTTGTGCCCCGAGGAAGATGCTAATTACACAACTAGCCCCTGTATTTTTAAGACTAATTGATATTAATTTTACACCAACCCATATCTAAATAAGAACTACAATTAACCAACATACTAAATTTCAAACTTCTCCCACCATAAAAAGATTTAAATTATGTACTTTTAGGACTTAAAATAATATTGATTATGGATATAGGACAACAAATATTTCGTTTTCATTTTTAGTCCCTATTTTCAAATTAAAGGAACACGTGGCATGCAGTGATTGGTTGACGTTTTATGAATATTGGTTCGCACTAGCGGCTTTATTAAAAAAATAGGAACTAAAATCATAAATAAAATATTCGTTGTCCTATTTTCAAAATACATATTACAATAGGTCCTAAATTTACAAAGCCAAAAAGATTATAATCGGGCCATAATCTCCATCGACCTTCTCTTTCAAATTCTCATAACATAGCTGCCAAAGTTTTTTCCCATTTGGAATAAAGTCCTAAATTTGAAATGGAATTGACATTAGAAGGGGAGAGTGTGAGAAAATGGATTTTAAGTGTAAATATGTATACTGATAAAGTTAATCCATTGGGGACTTTTTGGAGTTTCAAATAATTTCTTTGGGTTCACATGGATATTTTGATCTGCATGAGATTTTTTTTAGCGATGAAGAAGTTGATCCGACACATTTGGGGCACACAAAATTTTCTCTTGTAGGTTACATTCGAGCCCACTTGAGCCTGACAAAGCATTCTTTTGCCCATATAACATACCCACTAGATACACGTTAAGGACATACATATATTGATACACAACACATATTGGATGCTCTGATATGCCATCAAACTTCTACAATTGGTATTACTATATACGAATTATTTCGACTCGTAAATAATGTATTGAGGAATTCTTAATTAACATGAATAATGTTTAGATTAGGATAAGTCTACTTCAAGATTTCAGTAATAGTACACATTAAGAAGTTCCCCTTTTACAATCTAGGGTCCTAATATAAAAGTTCTTTTTTAAGAAGACATTTTATTTTATCTAAATACCAAAATATAAATCATTTGAAAGTTAATAATTTTTTATAACATGAAATTAGGAGAAGTTGATCATAAAACATATAGAAATTGGTTCGTGGATCCCTGACCGACAAACACAAATTGTGTATAATTTTTATTTTATTTTAAACATTCTTTTTTATATATAATTTGGTATAAATTTTAAATCATCTTGTTGATATCCATGAAACGAGTCCAATATTAAGTAATATATTAAAAAAATAGAGAATTTGGCGCAAGGTCGAGTTTCACTCTATATTTGGATTTATAGGACACTGGTTTTCATATTTATAAATATATTAACTGTGGTACAATAATATTTATTTGTGTGGTCCCTTTAGAGATAGGAATATACAAAACAGGTAAATTGTTATTTGTTTTAATTAAAAAGATATGTACACCCTTACACATACCCACTTAAAATTCACTTACTCTCTTTCTAAAAATAAACACATAACCCCATCCCACCTCACCCTACCCCACCCCACCCACCAGAATCATCCCCTGAACAGTTTGTTAGAATCGTCGGAATCATCGTCGGATTGTTTCTCTCTCCCTCGTTTCTCTCTATTCGTCCATTTCCTTCTTTTTCTTGTCCGCACCAGCGGCACCACTGTCTGTGCTGGAGAATAAGATTTTTTGCAATAACAAATAGAGTCTTTGCCAGAAAAATTAAGATTTTAGTGAAATAGTAAATTTATACATTTTGATTTTTTGTGAAAAAATATGGAATATGGGTATTGTTTGATAGATCTGAATAAGTAGATTTCAAATACATAAATTTTTTGAATTTTGAATTTGTAGATTTGAAGTTATGAACTTTTAAAGATTTGATAGATGTTTTTTTAATGAGTTGTCAAATAATATATTGGTCATTTTAATAGTCTTTTTAGTATATGGACTAAATTTATAAAATTGTATGAATTGTCCTATTTTTGTACACATTTAAGTTGGGTTGGACATTTTCCCAAAAGCCCCTAAAAAAATCTTTTATATAATTATTACATATTCTTCTGTTTTTAGGTCATGTTTAGTTTACTTTTTGTATATATATATATATATATATATATATATATATATATATATATATATATATATACTACTTAAAAATGATACAAATCACTTGTAACGCCTTTTTTTACGTCAATACCCTTATTTGATATAGTATTCACCTTTCTACCCCGCCCATATCCACAGATTGATTGATGTCTCTCTCATTACGCACAAAGACTCTTTCTCTCCCTCTCCCCTCTTAATAAAAAAGCCATACGTCTATTCAAATCTCTCTCAGCTTCTTCAAATATCTCTTCCAAGTACCCCTAAAAAAATATAAAGAAAAATAGAATAAGTGGTCCATGATAAATGTAGCAATTGTATGGTAGTAAAAACACCAAGACAAAAACCGTGGACCTTGAGTCAAACTCATTGCAATTAAAGACTTGTTAAACACTTCACAAGAGCAATAACTGAGCTGCTATAATAATAATAATAATAATAATAATAATAATAATAATAATAATAATAATAACCGTGCAATATACGAGTGATGTACAATAAATAAATGTAAAAATAATTTAAAAAGTTAGTAAATCTCATAAATATTAACCCCATCCGAACTATAATTTCATCACCACTATTTTATAGATCTCAGCAAAGCTATTTACATCATTATGTGATTTTTATTTTGTTAAAATTTCGTAAGTTATTAATTGTTTTCTTAATGCTATGAATGTATGGAAAAATGGATAGTCATTGATTTTTTATGAATGATTTATGTTTGCATAAAAATTCAGTGTAACAAATTTTTTATAATTTTTATTCATTTTAATGAATTTTTTAGCCACATTTTATGCCAATAATTTGTTATTGCAATTTGTTACTATAATTTAGCCATTATTTGTTAGTAAAAAATAAGACTTTAGCCATTATTTCTTAACCTTAATTAGAGTAAAAACATATATATAATTTGCTCATATATGGTAAAAATAGTTGTAAGGATCCAACATGTATTTATAAAAATAAAAAATAAAAATAGTCGTTACAATAAAGTCGTTGGTAGAAATAATTCATTGGGGGTAGAAATCTAATTACAAAGAAATGTTTTATATCCTAGGCGGAACATCATGTTCCGTTTTAGGATAATTTTTTTATTTTACCGCGGAACAAGATTTCCAGCTGAGGGGTGGGTCCCATAAAAAACCAACTTGTGTACTGCCAAATTTATAATTTTTTACGGTAGCCAAGTGTAAATATGTCCATTTACGGTACCCACAGTCAGTGCAATTAAAGTCTTCGTTAATCTTAAACTTCACATCACTTCACAACTGAATAATTGAGCCATAATAATAACAATAGTAAAAACATTATGCCTAAAAGTTTTTTCAACAAATTTGTATTGTGTCTCAAATGTATTAAAATGTTTTATCTCAATAATAAGTAGAATCATTAAATGCACTTCAAATACAATTTTGATAAAAAAAATGACTTCTATAACATTACTCGAGGGATAAAAGCGTGCACTTTGGATCAATGAGTGCCCTTCAAGTCTTTTTCAAAATTTAGATATTGTTGAATATTCGAATATATTATAATTTTGATACAATCCATAAAAAAAGTATGAGTAGTGGAGGTTATAAGATTTGGATTTGTGGGACATGGCTATTTTGAAATATTAAATATGAAATATTAAATATGAAATATTTGTCATTTTAATTAGTAAGAGAAACACTTTTGTGTTGTGTATAAATTGGAATTGCTAATTGTTATTCACTAATATTATAAATTCGAAATTAAAAAGCAGAATCTTAAAATTCAGTAATTATAAAGAAAATTCAAAAACTTACTTGTAGTAGATTAAATTCGCAGAATATAAGAAAAATAGAATAAGTGGTCCATGATAAGTGTAGCAATTGTGTTGTATTAAAACACTAGGACAAAAGCGTGAACCTTGAGTCAAAGTTAGTGCAATTAAAGCCTTCGTTAAACTTAAACTTCACATCACCTCACAACTAAATAATTGAGACATAATAATAATAATAATAATAATAATAATAATAATAATAATAATAATAATAATAATAATAATAATAATAATAATAATAAATTATAATAATAACAGTAAAAACATTATGCGTAAAAGTTTTTTCACCAAATTTGTGTTTTAAATGTATTAAAATGTTTTATCTTAATAATGTAATACCCCGTATTTTTCTAAAATAAAGAAAACTATATTTTTCGAATAAAATAAAATTTGTGGAAATTGAATTAAATCGGTGATTAATTGTGAACAAGTAAATTGTTATTACGTCATAATCATGTGTGATTGATATTTTTATGCTAATAATTACATTAGAAAATAATTGCACGTGTAGTATATAATTAATGAATAATGTGCGACTTAATTATAAATGTAATTGTGAATAATAATAATTGGGACGCATTCTGAGAAGTCATGGGGGCTCGTTTAGGTGTTTTAAACCTTTATAAATGGTCCCGGGGTATAGGTATATTGGTTGGGAGACTTTTAGGCTAGTCTAATTATGGGTTCAGGCTCATTCGGGGGTCCAAAACTTAGGAAACAAATTCAACTTGGGTTTGGGACTAATATAAGATTAAGGGAAAGATTAACACTCCCCACACTTAATCAAATACACAACCCTAACTGCCCCACCTCAAGAGAGAAGAGAATAGAGGCCAAAAAGGAGAAGGAACAAGGAATTCAAAGGGAAATTTATCAGCCGCGTATCTAGGCAATAATTCTCTTGCTTAATTTAACGTTTAATGTTCTTCTTGATTCATCGAAGTAAACTCCGTGTGATTTATGGGTTTTAGTTTGTAATTTAATGATTTGATGTTAGGGATTAAACTTATACATGTTGAGGATTAATTGCAATATAGATTGTTAACCCAGAAATCTAGAATATATATATATATATATATATATATATATAGAGAGAGAGAGAGAGAGAAGTTCTCATGCATACCGCTGGCGCAGACCATTTTTGATAAAATAGTAAAAAAAAAAAAATTTGAGCTAATTTTTTTTTATGATTTTTAAACATTTCAATAGGATCATAAAAAAAATTCAGCTCAAAACAAAATTTTTTGCTAATTAAAATCGGTCAAACTTTATCAGTTTTTAATAACTTAAAAACTGACAAAGTTTGACTGATTTTTTAAAAATAGCTTGAGCATATTTTTTTTATGGTCCTACGGAAATGTTTAAAAACCATAAAAAAAAATCAGCCCAAAATTATTTTTTTTACTATTTTAAAAAAATGGTCCGTATGGAGGTTATGCATGAGATTTTATATATATATATATATGTGTGTGTGTGTGTGTGTGTGTGTGTGTGTGTGTCACCTCTACTACTTAAAAATGATAGAAATCACTTGCAATGCCTTTTTTTTTGGGTCAATACCCTTGTTTGATAAATTTTTCACCTTTCTACCCCCGCCCATATCCACATATTGATTGCACAAGCGGCTCTCTCTCTCTCTCTCTACTCTCTTAATAAAAAAGCCCTATGCCCATTCAATTCTCTCTCAACTTATTCAAATATCTCTTCCAAGTACCCCAACCCCTCACTAGATTCTCAAATGGCGAAAGCCCTTGCTTCTTCTCAATACTCTTCTTTATTCGCAAATTTATTCTCGATACTTGGGGAGATAATGAAATCAAATGTAGGTATGGTTTAAGCAATGTATTTAATTTCTTTATTTGTTTATCTATTCAAAATCCCATAACTCGTTTACATTCTATATATATGTTTGAAATAAGGTCCAAGCTACATTGCCTCTAAATTTTTCTTGTTTTGTTTTGAGTGGATGATGTATCACTTCTATAATATTGAATAGACACAATAGTCACAAAATTTCACACTCGTCGTTTGATAAAAGTGCCAATAGTAGAATATTCATACATGTGCAAGTGATTTACCTTAATTTTCCCAAATTGGTTATGATTTTTCTGCTAAGTGTTTAATCTTTTGTGGTTTTTTAATTTTTTGTATAGTATATTATTGTTGTTCTTTTACTTAGGCATGATTTCAATCTCTTAAGTTCTCCCAATTATGGTGTTTTTTAGTCGTTTCTTTATACCCATACTATACCTCTGTTGTTGATTTTTTGACAATGAGATATTGATATTTCTTTTCTCGTAGTGTCATTGTAATGCCCTGACCCAACAATTCGATTAAATTATATATATATAAATTGTGATGGAGTGAGAAGGAAAATAGTTATAGAAGAATTGTGGGTCAAAAATTGAAGAAAAAGTAAAAGTAAAAGAAAAGGCAGATCGTTTGAATGATATAGGGTGGTCACTAGAAGCAAGGTGGACATGTCACGCGAAGGTCGCAAAAAATAGGATATCGAACGACATGCCACTGATTTACAATGGCAGGTCGCGTGAAGGGTCGCACGACATGGATATGTCGTTCGAACGATGTAAGCTTTCCATTCGAACGGTGTAAATCGAAAATATTTAGATTAGATTGCCTTTGTACGTGGTCACGGTTTTAGCCATTAGATCGTTGTGTTGTCAAGCCCATATCAGTCCAGATTGGGTAAAATAAAATTTAGGCTTTCGGATGGTTTTATATGGGTATGTTTGGTGTAATTGTAAGGAAAAATGGAAGAAGAAAGATACAGAGAGAGAGGTGGGTGGTCTTCCACTTCCTCCCACCACACACCACCATCCCTCCACCATTCCACCACCTCTCCACCACCATTTTATGTAGTATCCCACCATGTTCAAGCCTACAATACCCATATCCATCATTATTGATGTAAAGATATGAATTTGAATGAGTATTTGGGGGATTTTGGAGAAGATGATGAGGGCTTCCATGGAGTTTGAAGTGGGTCTTGCTTGGAAGCTTGGAAGGAGCACATTTTGGAGGATGCATTTGGTAATCCCTTGAGGCCACCTTTGAAGGTGAGGGTTGCTCCTCATACACCAATATTTCTACCACCATTAGAGCTATTAGAGGTGGTAAAATCTATCTTTAGAGTTACCACTGCATTTTTCATTATTTGTAGTCTTTTAGTTAGATTACATAACTAGTATGAATATGATTAGATGATGAAATTATGTCTAGTAGATAAGAAACATTTTTATGAAATAAAAATGTTGAAAAAAATGGTATTTTTTTAAAAAATAGAAAATGAATAAATATTTCAAAGTATTGAAGTTTAAGAGTTGATATTTTATGAAAATGGTTTATTTTCTAGAAAGATTAATGTTAAACATTTTATGAAATAAAATATTTGGAAAATAATGATTTATTTGGTTAAACTTTGGTGAAATAATGTTTCTTGCAAAAAAATTAAGATTTTATGAAATATAGACATTTGTTGAGTTTGAAGAAATTAAATGTCTCTTATGTCTTAAAAATGTATTTTTTCTAGTATAATAAATTTCTAGAATGAAAAATGTGTTTAACCCATTTAATAGGATTTTAAGGTTTAAAGTCCATGTTCTCATGTCTATACACTTATAGTATTTTGGCACAAAATGTATAAACAAGTTTAAAGAAGATTTCGTTGGGTTTAAACATGAAATAAGGAAAATAGAAATTCTTATCTTTAAAGTGTGTGAAGAAGGGGTTAAAAGTATGATAAGTACAAAGTTGTAAGACTACGTGTAAAATAAAGAAAATGGTGTTTTCTTATAAAAGTAGTCTTAACTGTAATTGGATTTCTTGAATGAAGAACGTAAGAAAATGCATGGTTTGAAAAATTATAATAAAGTTATTGAATAATTGTTAATGGGTAAACATGGGAATGCTAGTGTGTATAACTTAGTAATGTTGTAAAAAATTAACACTCATGAAGTTGAAAAGGAAATGATCGAATAAAAGACATTTTCAATTAAGAAGAATGTTACTCCAAGGTTAAATGGGTGTTAATGTGTTAAATCACTTAAGAAGTTAGTATATGTGACTTAATAGTGTTTTTGGGAGAAATTAACAGGTGTGGAAATGGAGTAAAAGGTTATTTTGGAAACAAATGGGTAAAATTATAATTTTACTTAAAGTGGAACATTTTTATGAAATAAAAATGTTGGAAAGGGTGTTACACAAAGTGGTCATAAATGAATATATTTTTGGAATTAAATAAAGATTAAAGTGTAAATTACATGAAATGATAAAATTTCAAGGTGTAGCACAAGTTAGGGTGTAACCCCGGGTTTTGGCTTCGACTAGGTAAAAAGGAAATGTGGAGTAATGTGGACATTTGTAA
This sequence comes from Sambucus nigra, assembly GCA_949130495.1. Taxonomy (NCBI): domain Eukaryota; kingdom Viridiplantae; phylum Streptophyta; class Magnoliopsida; order Dipsacales; family Adoxaceae; genus Sambucus; species Sambucus nigra. The sequence goes on from OX422214.1 coordinate 57,173,361, forward strand.
AATATTAAAACACATTAAAAGTAACTCGAATGACATCAGGATAAGCAAGAAGGTGCCGGAGCCCTAGGGTGAAAATCCCAAAACCACTAGCCAAAGCATATGATGCGCATAGCCGGCGGTGTGGAGCTCGTTCAAGAATGCGGGATTTGGAACATTTCGAGAAAAGATAAAGAAAACAGGAACATGTCAAGAAATGGGTTGTATGGTGAAAATAGTTAATACAACCTAACTTCACTGAATTAATAAATATTTCGATAAAGGTTAAAATGGATAAGTAAATGTGTAATTGATTAATGTCCATAAAGTAAGGAAAAAGGGTAAAGTAAGTGGGTAAATGGGTGATTAAGAAACCTAAGTTGTTAAACCCATAATTAACACAAGAATGTCATGAAAAAGGTTCTAAAAAATTAAATGAGTATTTTCTGTTGATAGGGTGGGTTTCAACAAAAATACTAAAGTGTGTTAGATAAAATAAAAACATGATTTTGGCACTGTCGGTAGTGTCTCGAAGTGTTTGGTGGTTAAGGTGTATCATAGGTAAAAGCTCGTAGACTGATGTCTTTGCGATCACTAAGTAATCGTAATTTGGATATTGAAACGATTGTAGAGCGCACCTATAATAATAAGGGTACAGATGATGAAATCTTATCGGGTCTTAAAGACGGTTACCTAATATGCATTTATCATCCTTAGGGGACCAATTAATCCTGTACGAGAGCGCTTAACATTCTAGCATTTATTGTGTTGAGGATCAGGTGATGGTCCCTGATTGATGGTCGCATAGCGTTCGTGCTAGGTATAGAATCCCAAATCGGCACTGTCGGGTAGTATGATCCCTAAGGTAGGGTAATAGTTGTGTTATTATAGGAATGATACTCAATTTTGGGGTGTACTAGGAAGTTTGTTTGAGACTTAGAGTGATGATGTCATGTGGAGACTTGAAAATGGCAACCGAGGTGGGGTAACATCAAAGCGTGATTATTATGTCGACGTGTCGATGGTATATGCTAGGGTATCCTTAGCAATGTAAGTATTAGTTCTTGGCACGTCTTAATAAGCTGGTAGAAGATGTATCCCAGTGTGGTATGTACTACCCTTAGAACGCTAATGGCGACTGGTGTGGTCGTCACGAAAAATTTTTATGGGTAGAAACCGATGGTAAGTTTGGTGGAAACCTCGTTTAGTTGACAAACATGATAAGGTGAGTGTCTCTCTTGAAGTAAGTAATGACTGTGGAAGTTTGAGATTTTGATCGTGATATGATAAGGTAGGTGATAACCTGGATATAGTAGGCTAGTGACATCATCACTAGTGATTGGATAAGGTCAGTGTAGACTAGATCGTGAGATGTTCGCCAATCAGGATGGTTCGTGTACGCCAAGGATGTGAAAGGTAGGGCCTTTCTCCCAAGGAGGTAAGTCAAGCATTGACTTCCTAAAGGACTACCGATTCGTAAATTATTTTTGTGTTGCGAGAATGAATGGTTGCGACTTCATTCACCATGGCTAGTGACCCAAGTTAGGGTATATGGCTAGGATTTGTGCTCGGTAAGAACTCTAGGTATGAGTGGCATGACTTAAAGTACACGATGTAGGCTCGCTTCCGTGAGTCAGAGTCAGACGTTTATGGGTGAAATTTCTCGGGACAATTGCTTGTTCCTTTTGACTTAAGTGTGTTCCTTTCGGTTCCGGTAATCGAGATTTGATATTCTCACGTATGAGGTGAATCGGATTAGTGTCATGTTATGGTACGACGCGGTTGATCTCGGAGAGCGCAGTGGACAGGGTTTTGTCAATGCATCTCGGTAACTGGGTGTGCCCATATGAGGTGTTCTTCCTATTGCATAAAGTTTTACGTACGGGTGGCTGCATTTTTTGCCACACGATTTGCTCGTAGTATCGATCTCTCTTAAGACTAGTCGACTTTCGACTGGCCGTCTCGACAGTCAATGGATCGGATTGCAAAGAGCGAGACGATGACTTGAGGATAAAATATAGTGTTGGAAATTGAGGGAACTTAGCACACGATGTTACTTTTCCATGGTGAGTGGATTGGAGTGAGACCTTTAGTGGGTACTCAAAGAAGAGACACCTAGGTTAGTATTAAGTTCATCAGAGTGACGCAGCGGAAGGTGTAAACTGGGTGTATGGTAATGACTTGATGAGAACATGTCTCCTTCGAGTGAGAGAATGGTACATAATGGTTATCGTCAAGCTCATGCGAGTTATGAAATCATGATAGCCTGAGAATTTGTGGGACGTAGGATGTGAAGTCCTCAGAATTTGTATGAGAAGATTTTTGAAGAGAAAATCACAGCGAAGGAACATCAAAGAAAGGGAAAAGGAGTGTTGTAAATGATAAACATAAAGAATGGGGGGAAAATACTATTAGAGTGTCCTGGATTAGTGGTTCTTGATGAAGGCCACACTCTTCATAAATTAAAGGGGTCATATTTGGAATACTCTATCAAACTCCAAACGGGAAATGCCTCATATTATCTGGAACTCCTTTCTTCCAAAATAATTTCAATGAGCTCTAAAAAATGTTGCATTTGGTAAGGCCAGAAAAGGCATATTTTCTTTTCAAAAAAGGACCTATTTTCTAAATCAAAGAGAAAATACTTCAAAAAAGGTAAAATCCCAAGAAAGGGGGGATTTAGTTTGCATTAAAAGTGGGAAAATTCTCGTGCGAGGTGTTGGTGCCTTTTACGGGGCAGTTTGGGGGGTGTTTCGGGGTTTCGTCCCCTAACAACATGTTTTTAAGCCTAAGTCTAGATATTTTGAAATTAATGTTGTGTTCTCAAATCAGGGGTCCCATAATTATCCAATAGCCAAAAACTAACAACAAGCCAATTACCAATAATTATCCCGTACTCCTTCTAACATACTATCTAACAACAAGCAAATAACCAATAATTATCCAAGAGCCAAACCAAACAAAGCCATTAATTATACCATGCTCCTTACATCATTTAAAAGATTTAAAAGATAATGCATATCAGTTGTATAACTACTTCAGTTAAAGTAAAGAGTATCTAATTCACGCGATCCAAGAAGGCCACTATATAGAGTCTTATGAATGTGTGATTATACCAAACTGGTCTTGGATCCCCCAACATATTCTTTTACATGTACATTTTTTTATTAGTTTCTTTAATACAATCTCCATAAAATTAAGTTAATTTAACTTCATTTTATGAACACTGCATCAATGAAACTGATCAACAAATGTATATTTATAGGAACAAGTGGAGATTGAGTTGGGTCAATTTGACCCAATCACAAACTCAAATGACTCTATTTTCAAATCGAGCATCTTGTGAAAGTAACTAAACATTCGACTGAACATAACATATTATCAAAATTTAACTTACATAAATCATAATAACTAAACATTTATACATCAAATGAAAGTGTTAATACAATGTCAATATCATAATAGGATATAAATAAGATTGACAAGGATAACATAATACTTTGATACTCAATCTTCCTCTATATCAACTAAAAGATCCATCAAATTAGGGTTGTCATCAAGAGTTGACTGGAACTCTTTTGGAGCCTTTAATGCATCCACTTAAGTAGTCATACCCTTTAGTTCGTGCAAAACAATAGACTAATTTCCATCGTTTATGCACTTCGAGTAGAATACCTTTTTTACGTTCTGAAAGGCATAAATAAAAGGCTCGTGAAATATGCGATCTTTACTCTTCAGCTTTGATAAATCTACCACAATGAGTTTGGAGTCATTGTCAACTTTACAAGAATTCGTTACATCCTCCACCTTTACCCAATCATAATAGAATACGATTTCTATGAAATCTAAGTAATCAAGCTCTAAGATTTGTTGGATTATCCCATAATAGGTTAGCACTGTATTCTTTGGATTTTTATCGCTTTTCTAGCGATACAGGTGGTCAAGGATGAAATTGATAATTCCATTATTTTGCGTCAAAAGTATTTCCTCATATGGATATGAAATGAAATCAAAACTGTTGGTGAGGAATTTCTTAAACTCTTTCTCACGAAAACTAGGACCTTTTGCTAGGCGTGGAAGTCTGGAAAAGACATGACCTCTTTTTAGAAGTTGTATCTATTAATGAATTTGTATTATGGCATGTTTTTACCGCACGTCATTAAATAACCAAACACATAATATGGGAAAATTACCTCTTTTGACACCCATGCTATAAAATAAGTTGTCGTGCAATTTCTCCTTTGATTTTGGGAAATTTAGTTCTCGTATTTCTTACCAATAAATTATAAAGTTTAGATCATAAAATATAAAAAAACATATAATCAAAGAAGAAGAATTCAGTAGATACTCACTCTGTCCAGTCTTCGACTTCATCTTGCGATTCGAATACATAACAAGATGCTTGCTCGTATTGTAGATTTATGATTTTCAACTTTTTAGGGCTCCCAAATGGCAATTCATCCATAAACTCGTCAGGTTCCTCAATCACTCATTCACCATGAGGATTGAACCTCCTCACCTCTTGTTCTCGCATATGTTCCTTAGCGTCTAGTGATGATTCCACCGTTATGTATTCTTCAGCAATCGAACCTCCAATATACCATGTATTCTTTATGTATTCTCTAAAGGTTTTCATCAAGCTCTTAAAGGGATACAACCAAAAATACCTAAAGGTACCACATAATAAATCTTAATCGCATAAATGCACAAGCAGGTGGGTGGTGATATCGAAGAACAACGAAGGAAAATATTTCTCTAATACACAAATTGCCTCTGCTAAAGTTGATTTCTCATCTTTAATGTGCCTTCTGTTTACCACTTTGTTCAATTTGATGATTACGCTGGTCATGAGACTTGCACTATTTTAAGTCATTTTCTTGGTATCTTACTACCCTACGTAAATTACCACAATAACCAATTGGAGTCTTCAAGTTGAACAATGTGTCAAAGAGGATATTTTTCTCACTAGTAGTTAAAGTGAAAGTAGCTCGGGGGTAGAAATTCTTCCTGTTGTAGGATCATTTTTTAGCCATAGTTTCTTTTTTATTTTCATATCATGTAGACCTAAGGGGCCCGCTCTCCATCTTTGGAATGTGATCCACCCAGATATGTTCCTATTATATGTTCTATAACATTATTCTCTACGTGCATCACATCAACTACATGCCTTACACGATGATCTTTCCAATACGATAAATCAACTTTACTAGGGTCGTTTGGATCCCCCTAGCTTTACACTTCATATTTACAAATTGGGGGTGTTTGCCTATATACCTATTCCTCACAATCAAAGTCGTTACCTTGTCCTCGATCTGCTGACCAGAAAGCCCAGAAGGTGCGTTATGCGCTCATGACCGGCAAGAAAAAAGTTAGACTTATCATTCCTAAAAGGGTGACTGGTTGGCAGAAATCTATGATGACCCGTGTAACTCATCTTACCGTTATGTTTTATCCAACAGGATTTTGTTTCCTCCCCATATATGGGATATTTATATTAACTATGAACATTACAATCGGACAAGGTCCCATAAGCTGGAAGGTCGTGGATCGCCCACATCACCATTACTTTAAGTGTGAACTCGTCACCCTTATGAGAGTCAAATGCCATCACGCCTTTATCCCACAAATCTTTAAGCTCTTCGATTAATGGTTCTAAGAATATATCACCTTCATCGCTAGGATCCTTCGGCCCGGGTGTTAACAAAGATAACAATGTGAACTCCTTTCTTAGGCATAATATCGGAGGGAGACTTAAAGTCTAAAGCCCTAAAACATGATTAGGAAGGTTAATTATATGATTAATTATAACTTAGGAGTTATAAGTTATAAATTGGTTATGTGTGTTAAACATGTTAATTATCATGTTTAGGGGATGCATGCTCATGTGATATATGTGTTGTTTACATTAGGTGCTAATTGAGCTTATGATCGGGGATACCATGTTTAGAACATATGATTAGTTATGTGGTTAAATGCATCATAATTTTTTTAATGCATGCTTATGTTTATAAAAGTAAATTAGGGTGTTGATACGAAATTGACAATGTTTGGTCGCCAAATGTGAAAGTTTTGAGATTTTCGGTAAATTGCTACTTTCATATTCGAGCCCAAATTACGCGTATTAATTTTATGATTTTGGGAAACCACAAAATATGAAAGTTGTAGATGTTTAAGTTATCTACTCATAGACACAAAGAAGGAGTAAATAGGGGCCCATGATAGTGAGTAATGGTAATTTTACCAAGGTGGGACAAATGTGTCATTAATAGAATTGTCTAATTTGTGCTTTCATCCAACCAATCACGTGTTACCACTACCCCTATTGCTATTGGACCACTATACAACGTATTTATGATTATAAATGAGAGGTATGTATTCTTCCTCATAAGAAACAACAAGTTTTGCCTAAAGAGAGAGAAAGAGAAGAAAGTTAAGGAAGAAATCTTTGGAAAATTTCTATAAATCGAGGAATCCTCATAAGGTAATTACATCTTTATTAAAGTTGGTCACATGGATGAGTTCTATACTTGGCATGTTTTTATTTTTTATTTGTATATATATTTTAATGATACCCATATTGCTGAATTGCGTTGGAACAAGGATGGGTTAAGAACATAAGTTAGAACTGGATCCAGGATCGTAAATGCATACTTTAAAGTCCTAAATTTACATCATCTTTTCGTAAAGAATTTTGATTTAGAAAATTCATTATTATGATGTATACTTCTTCTAAAACATGTTTATTATATGTTTCCATGAATTATACCCAAGGTCAAGGTTATGTATGCATAAAAATGTTAAGTTATGCCTTAATGTTCTATTTTGACCTAGTTATGCTAAAAATGGCATAAATCATGTAATACTTATTGGAATTGAGTGATTCTAGTTGAAGAGTAAAATAAACTCATACATGTATAATATATCCAAAAATTATGTAAAAATATCAAGTAATGAACCTTTGGTGATAGTTTGAAGTTTTGGTTTAAAATCTTCCCTATAGGAGCAAAAATGCATACCAAGTGTTTGACGTTTTGCTCGACATAGAAAATGAGCCCTAAAAATTATGAAACATTAATTTTATATTAACAAATGTGTTTACTGATATTGGGTTGAATATCATGCAAAGTTATGTTGTATAAAAATTACGAAAATTCCAGGAAGTTGAAGTTGTGTTGCTATTTTTCTTGAGAAACGATTTGGAAAAGGTTGTAATAAAATGGGCATAACTTTGTCTAGCGAATTGGTAATTTAATTTCGTAAATTGTGTTAGAACTCTAATTACTTGGGTGTTATATAAATGTGAAGTATCATATTTATTTCCTCCTTAGTTATTTCTGATTGACCAAATGATGTGATGTATTACTAGGTTTAATGTTAATTGGTGTATTAAGATACTAATGACGTTGACTTGTTAGGTGGGGAATCAGCTAATACTACCATACCAAGGAAGTAGTTTGGTATTAATATTAGCACCAAATCCAAGGCGAGTGACCTGTCCTATGAAATATAGATGATTATATGTTCATATGGAAATGTGTAGTTCAATACATGTGTTAAAATGCTTATGGGAGTGATGTTGTATTTAGGAAACATATGCATATAATTAAAATGTTAAGTGATGTTATTTAATGTTAAGGACTGTGGTGGGTCCTACAGGATGTGGTGGTCCTGTTAATCCAACTTGAAGGTTTGTGTACTCGGGCCTAATAAAGGGATGTGGTGGTCCCCAATAACTGTGGTGGATTAATTGGACTGTGGCGGGTCCAGGCTTGCGAGAGTTTCACAATTCCTGTTGGGTTATAGCATTAGAACAAAATAAAAATGGTTATTCAATTTGGTTATAGGTGTGGTATATGGTCATTCACTAAGCTTATATTGCTTAAACACCTGTAATGTTATGTTTCAATACGAAGGTGACGAAGAAGGAATTCCACAGTATAAGTCTTTTCATCATGATTAATTTTATTCTTAAAGACATTCCAAGAGGATGGAAGTTTTGAAACAATCACCCCTACTTGAAATTCATCTTGTAGATTAATTCCAGCGGCTTTAAGGTCACCAACAATCTGTTGGATTTCAAGTGCTTGTGCAACGACAAATTTATCATTACTCATTCTAAAATTCATATAGTTTGAAATCAGAAACTTACAGTTGCTTGCTTCCTCGTTTTGATACTTTATCTCCAAAGCCTTCCATAATTACTTTGCCGTCAGAATCATTCGATGAGCGCTATAAACAGTTTTAGACAAAACATTGGGGATGTGTCATCGACACATAAATTCGTCTTCTTTCCTCTTCACACGTTTTTGCTTTATTTCTTCGGTGTCTTCCGGTGTGGGCTCGAGAATTTGTTCAAGGTTATCATCTAGAATGTATGCAAGTTTTAGTGATGTGAGGAAGAACATAACTTTCTCTTGCTAATGGGTGAAATTTCCGCCATCAAAATGGTCGAGTCGGATTAAGTCTTGAGTCATGACTTGGAGAGATTGTGCCACTGTTCCTTCCATTTGAGTGGAGTAATAAGAATAGATTTTGCCTAAAACTGTTGGATATTTTAAATGGAAAGAACGAAATAATAAATTAATTTCTCCAAGACACGTTCTTGGAACGCTTTCTTTTAGGCAAAATTTCTCCCAATCCGGTTGAGATAGAACTGCGAGTACACTATGGGTTTTATAGAATCTACTTTCAGGATACAATGCAGTGTATGAATAGTTGTTTAATTCAAACTATGTACTGTTTGATCAAATCGAGAACACTCTGAATTTGTAACTTGATAATGCCAAAATATAGAGGACGGAGATAGGAGAAATTAGCAATTTTCGATGTCCAAAATAGAGCCCTGGAACTCTTTTTATAGCCATTTATGTGACTGTTCTTTAACAGTCACAGCTCTTCATGAAGCGACTCGGCAATCGTTGGATTGTGCCTGTTTGGAACAGCTTCGTGCGAAGTGCCAAGTGCGCGTCAAAGCACGTAATGCGCCCTAAGTCACCCTTTCGCGCGGCGCGAGTCGCGATTGGTGGTGCTTAAGCACTATCGCAATGCGTAGGATCATACCCTCTTGTTTAACTTGTCAACTAAGAATCTTAGTTGTCCTTTAATTGATATACCACTACTTTTTGGATTACTCTTCCAATGTGGGACAATAAGGGATTTTGAGCACTCTCATATCTTTCACCCCCATTTTCTCATGTTTCTTCCTTCTAAAATAAAATCCAAACTATGTTTAAAATAAAATACCAAATAATATAATAAAATATTAACAACTAAAGTTTAAAATAAAACATCAATTAATATATATTGAAATTTATCCAACAAATGCTAGGAGAAATATTTTTCAATGAGTTTTTAGGTATTTAATATCTTTGTACAATATTTTTTGAAAGGACCATAAGTTAACTTTCGCAAGGGCACTTTCCAGCCTGAACTTGATGCTGAGGAGATCGTTACGAAATGGTTGGGATTTAGGGAGAAATGAAATAGTCCACATCATTCTAAATGACCGATACCGGTTTATAGATTCACCTAAACAATTACTTAACTTGGACTAAATATGATTTGGACCTCACCAATCATTGCAGAATGGTCCTTGGCATTACGGATGGAAATTCCATTGGCTCAGCCATATTCCACAGTGATGTTAATTGGTGGCGATTTATCATATTTTTTTTAACTTCTGTATTCTAGAAATCTCCCGTTTCAAAAAAACATATGGTAAAGTTTGAGTTTTGTAGTCATGTCTTTTACTAATGTCATTTATTTCTTTTGTTACTTTAGAGAAATACATTATTTGTGGCTCTTGTCATAATTATATAATTACTCTTTATATTTTTGAAATTTGAAAGTTATATTTGTTGAACGTACTTCTTCACTAACCATTCAAATCCACCCTGTCATAATATTGAATCAAATACAGTAAGTTATGGACACTAAACCCCTTCATTAACCATTACCATAATCATTAAATTTTCCATATCTTTGATTTGTATATACTTCCACTTTTATATTTCTCATATTTTAACTCTTCCACTTTCTACCGTCATAAATTCAAACCGCCCGTGGATTCCGCGAGTTTATAAGCTATTATATAAAGAGTACATACAACAGGTATCCTTCAGGGGTTTTAAACCCGCCGGTTATAAACGAATTAAACATTTAATAAAACCACAATACTAAAGGAGTAGCTGGATCTTAGCCTTACAATAAACACTTGAGAATCCATAGAGGAGATACTACCACATTTGTTGATGCACGACCTTATATAGGTCAAGTAACAACTCCTCCGGGGGTATTACGTCGGCCAGAACGTTCAGTTATTCTGCACGTGGGACACCTCCTGGGGCTTACACAATTGTCATATTTGTTTTGTCTCCACATTGGATAGGGTGTGGGATAATCCCATGTACGACAACTTTATTTATAGATATATATATATATATATATATTCTTGCTCTTATGCGGATCAGTTCGCATTTTAAGAGTGCGGACCGAACATGTGTCACCTGACGATGAGCGCAGAAGAGAAAGAAAGTGTGCCTATAATTTAAGGAATAATTTCTAGGTTCACCGTTAGGTGACATATGTCCGGTCCGCACTTTTAAAATGCAAACTGGTCCGCACATGAGCATTATATATATATATAAGCATTGAAATGAGTTTAAATCCAATTTTATGCCATGTTCGGGAATCTCAAATTGATGCTGAAATTGATGTTAAGGTTCTGAGAAAAAAAGATAAAAATAAATTAAGAGAGAGGGGAGCGGGAGGGGGGAGAGAGGGAGAGAGAGAGAAACATGCACTTTATATGACTCATATTTCAAACGAAGACATTTCAATTTTTTTTTCAAATGATCCAATTTTAGATTTTACACGAGTAAAAGAAAATACCGCTCAAGCGAAACATCATCCTGCACTTAAGGAAGATGCTAATTACCCAACAAGACCCTATAATTTTCAAGACTAATTGATATTAATTTGACACCAACCCATATCTAAATAAGAACTACAATTAACTAGCATAATAAATTTCAAACTTCTCCCACCATAAAAAGATTCTAATTGTACCATGATCTCCATCGACCTTCTCTTTCAAATTCTCATAACATAACAGCCAATTTTTTTTTCCCATTTGGAATAAAGTAAACTATATTGGGGTTCCTAAATTTGAAATGAAGTTGACATTAGAAGAGGAAAATGTGAGAAAATGGGTTTTAAGTATAAATATGTATAATGATAAAGTTAACAGATAACTAGAGCGGGCCTCCTCGTTATATGTTTTTCTATAATAAAACCTAAGTCAAAGATGTTTAATCACATCGACCCTCGATCTCAAATTTTCCACAAATACAGGACATAATAGCCTAATGAGAGAAGTATGTGGGATTTATTTTCATGGAAAAATACCATCTAATTATTTTAACTGTTACCTCCATACATGGCCATACATGGCACATGTAATTCTTCAAATGATAAAACCTTAAAAATATGTTATGCTCTTTTCAAATTCGAAACCCCCCTAAAAATATGTTTTGGCTTTTTCAAATTTGATTTGCTGATCATAATGTTTTTAAATTTGAAATCCTTTTTTACTAATTTAGTAACCCATCAGATATCTATTCATTTCAAATACCAACCCATTTGATATTAACTAGTTGCCATTTTTTATTATGTTCATGCCATGCTATTCATTTGTGTCCTATCCACCATGGATGATATCATTGTTGGAAGACTGAAATATAAACTTTTTTTTTTCAAGAAAGGACATGTTTTATTCAGAAATAGTAGAAGAACCTACCTCTTCTAAATAGCAAACAATCTAGAGAAGGCAAAGAGAAGAAATATAAATGAGGTTCTTTATATATTAGAACCTTGACATAAGCATAAGTGATAGATGAAATCAAAGACATCTTGAAGAATCCTAAAAATAATATAAAGTACCAATGAGCGCTAGACATGCCTAAAAGAAGGAAATCCCAATTTATCAACTCTAATAAGACCCTTAATTTGGTTTGGGAAGTCCTTATATGTAGAGGAAAATTTGTGATTAGACTTTGAACTACCCAATTTTGCAAGAAAGTCTGCTACTTGATTTGCCTCCCCGAAAAAATGAGAAACTTTTGAATTTGACATACTCAAGATTTCAATGATTTTATGCACATACTAATGAATTTTCCATGGAATTTTACCCCTACCGTGAACAAAATCAACTAGGACTTTAGAATCACTTGATATTATAAGGTTATAGTCTTTAAGGTCCTTGTAATACTCCAAACCTTCCAACATAGACAAAGCTTCTGCTTCCATATTTGAAAGTTCCCCAAAATGATCATAGAATGCCCAAATCATATCCCCAAAATGGTTTCTAAGAATACATCCTCCTCCACCCTTCCCTGTGTTTCCTCTAGAGCTATATTAAGTTTTAAAACTCATGAAGGTGGATTAATCCATTTAATCTGTAGCCTCTGCTTAGGAACCTGATCAACAGAGAAAACTTTATTTACCATGATCTGTTTCTTGATATGACACATCACTATTGACATACTGGGAGAAATATCATCAAATCTGCATTTATTTCTTCAGCACCATAAACACCAACAAACTATTGAGGGGATAACAAAGATAATCACATGATTTATCTTAGCTTCATGAATCCACCATTTAAATAATTAATTTCTAACACCTCCTCCATTTGATCTTTGAATATCAAAATCCATGGACATTTAATCCCAAATTCTGTCAGCTAAATCTCCTTCTTCAAAAATATGGTCTATAGTTTCTTCTTTAGGAGAAAAACAACAGCAGCACTTTGAAATACCTCTAAAACCTATAGTTTTTATCTTATTATATGATGGGAGCGAGTTATTTAAGAGCTTCCACATAGATAGACATTTTTGTAAGAATCTGCTTATGCCATAAAAACTTAGAGCTGAATCTTACTACACCTTTGTTTTTGCATAAATCCCAAGATGAAGATATGAAGAAAACTTGTTTATTGGAAGGCTTCCATATTAGAGAGTCAGGAGAATTTGGATTGATTTCTTCAAAATTTAAAACTGTGTGAGCAACTTTAGTCTTGAACAACTGAAAGAGTTTCCCTTTATTCCACTTAAAATTCGAGTCCCAGAAATCTCTAATCAAACCTGCTTCTGGCACAGAAGAATTTTTGCAAGCATCAACTCCCCAATTGTCCAGCACTATATTGATTTTACTTTCTCCAATCTTCCACATCATTTGCTCTTATGCCTTATCCCTGATAGAGCACATCCTTTTCCATGTTTGAGCTACTCCTATGATTGGGGCAATAATGGTCTATGCACATGAATTTAGCCCACATGGAATTTTGAGATCTAAATATCCATCATAGTTTCATACTGATAAAAGAGTGAACATCAGAGATGAGTTTCACTCCCAAACCACCTTCGTTGATAGGCCTAGCAATTGAATTCCAGTTGCACCACTGATGTCTAGGATCATTAAAAAAGGAGATCTAAAATAATTTAGATTAAAGAGAGTTAATTCTTATAAAAACTGCTTTTGGAGGGCTTAAGGCTGATAGAAGATACACAGACATAGAGGAAAGAACTGACTTGATAAGTGTAACAACCCGCCTATTTAAATATCGTGTGATCAGTCCTTTATTAAATTAAAATCAAGGTGAACGGTTGGTTCATTCGTAGCATCACTGTCGCAAAATAATATTTTCTAATTTGAACACCCTAAATAATTAAGTTAAGTATCAAAACAATTTAAAGTCTCATTTTTTTCCTTTATTAAATACCAATATGAAAACCTTTTTAATACCCAACAGTTAAGAATCACATACATACTAATGATGACAATTAACACACAAGAATTGAACCATCTAGATAAACCAAACCAGGTTTAAAAAATATAAATGTAATCATCCTGACAAGAGTTAACCCCCGAAGAGTACTGAATACTGGAAAAATAAATAAACATAAATCTCTGACAAATCCAAACGGAATAGGAAATCGGGCGACACATGCCCTAACTAAGAAGATCTAAAGTAAGAATATAATCAATGACGAGATCGTCTAAAGCAAAGGCCTGTAACTTTCACATAAGCTATAACACGTCCAATCCAAAGAACCTATGCAAGATGCCCCTGTGGTTGGGCACCTCTAATATATACATATATATACAAGAGAGAAAGAAATGACAGAAAACGGGTCAGAGCCCGAGTTTAAAATAATTTTAAAAATAGTTTGGCAAGTATTTAAAATGCTTACTGGTTAATATAACCACCATGGTAACCCGCGACACTCTCTTATGAATTCTTACCTCTCATCTAGTGTGCACGCCTACCGTACTACTGATCACATAAGTCTATCTAACTTATCCTCCCATAAAGTTCTATCCCAATAAGTACTAAGGCCATAATATTTAGTTTTAGAAAATCATTACCTTCCATATTCTTCCGTTACTTAGAACCACTTAGTACCGTTACAAAATTCACGAACACTTGTTATAAAGCTGAAGCATTTATTCATTACTTAACTACTTATACACACAGTATAAAATTTCCATATATATATATATCAATCAATCACTCATATAATATATATATATATATATATATATATATATATATATATATATATATATATATATATATATATATTGTCGGCACCCCACATAAATCTATGGTGCTGGCATACTCTGCTATGAAGTCCCCATTTCACTCATACTAAGGGAAATACTAGTTCGGAATCACTTTCGAACTGTATTAACACAATACGCATACAAATGGAGGCGAAGCATAGTTTTGAATCCTAAGAGGTCAGCACATACCCTCGCGTCTCTTAGAACATCTAACTATCATTTTCAGATAGCCTGTATCTGGAATACTATCTTCTAGGGTACGAGTCAATATCCCCCATAAAGGTACAATCAAGATAAGACTGTCCCGGCACGGAAACCTCCGTGATAGCAAGTAGCCCGGGTATGATTTTTACACAGATACATAATATATGCACAGTCACACAGTCATATATATAAATATTCACATTTTCCAAATTAGGTGCGCCCACGACCCATAATTATAATTATTCGTTCTTAGTACAAATTACTCAATTATCGCACATAACGAATTTGTCTCTTTTATTCTCATTTGTAATTTATTTCATACTTACTTCTCATCTCTCGAAGTATTCTCTCTCACTAAGTATAATTTCAGCAGGTATACCCTCACCTACCTTTTAGTCTAAATCTTTCACGAGTCTCAATCTTTTAGTAAACGTACGCACAATTTCCAATGTATGAATAATTGCCCGTTAACCCACAATTTCATCTCATATTAATTTCACTCAACGGAGTCTACTTGGACCCTACTGGTCCTCTTCATAACCCATTATACTATTTAAAAGATAATCGAGGGTTCCCACGTATTTTATTCGAATTAAACAAAAAGGGGAAAAACATGCAGTTTTCTAGGAGGGATCGATCGATCGAGGAATGGGGTCGATCGATCGATGCTCTTGGTCGATCGATTGATCAAGCAGTTCTTGCCCAGTTTTCTGCAATTTTCAACCTACAGGTTCAACCATTCTAACCGGTCCAAACCTCTATAATTTCATCCCAAACACCCATCCAAGTTATCCAAATGTATAAGCAATGTATATAAACAAGTTCTAACGTAACAACATCAATAAATCCTCAACGAATCAATCAAAAGGGGGTTTAATCTCAGATTTATTTATAAAACCAAATTTTGCATGAATAATCACAAACCTCTATTTTAATCAAGGTTCTAAAAAACACGGGGTGTGATTGAGGCGTGGAGGCCAAGCCTTAAGCCTTAGAAGCCTAGGCGGGCCTAGGCGTAAAAAGGCGTGAAAAGGCATTTAGGCCTTCTTAATATATTTTAATATTTTTTAACCACAATAAGGCTGTTAAAATACAAAAATTGGACATATCATAAAAATATGTCTGAATATATGCAAATTAAAATACTATTTGATTATTTTGGATGAGATAATGGTTCGGTTTGTAAACAAATTCTTTAAAAGGCAACATTGTTTCACTAAAGCATTGTTGTTTTTAGAAAAAAGTACGCCTTGAGGGTTTTACCAAGAATAAGGCGTGAAAAGCGTAAGGCGAGGCGTTTCTCCCAAGCCTTAAGCCTAGGCGGGGTTTTTAGAACAGTGATTTTAATCCAGATTTTCTTCCCAAATATCATAATAAATTCTTGGGTAATCCTCTACATATGATCACAATTTCTGAGTATATGGATTCTCTTTACAACAGATATAAATTCTCTTCCAAAATATATAATTCTTCAATTAAAACATATGATTTTCATTCCTAGACTAACATGGAAGGAATACCAACTAGAAATCAGCAAGATGGATACTTGCCTGGGATTCAAGGTTCTAATTTGTTGAGGAAAAATATATGGTTGCGTTCCTCCTCGTGCGATCTACATTTTGGTGGTGGTGGCGGTGCAATCGAGTGAGTTCTAGACCTTGGATTGCTTGGAAACTCTTCACCTTCTTCTCTAATGGCTGGGCTTAGATTTTGTGTTTGTTAAACCTAAGAGACAACTCCAAATGGCTAATATGTACTAAGAAAATTCGTGGATTTAATTACTCAAAAATACAAAATATCTATAATACCCTCCTGGGATGTCAATTAGGCTTAAAAATGCCTCGAGACCCAAACTAAACCCCCGGTACACTTTTCTGACTATCTCGGCCCTTTTGGACACTTTGGCGCACTCAAAACAACCATACGGGTGACTTATAATACATTCACTTTTACAATAATAAGTTAGTCCCGACATAACACAGGTGCGTCCCGACTTAAATTTTCATAATTGGCATTTTATTCACTCGTGACAATTTTAATAAAATCAATCTTATACTTTACTCATCTAGTAATATTCAACAAATTCCCAATAATTACTAACTCGCGTCACGCTAGTAAATATTAAAATAATTTCCGGATTAATATTAAATTAATATCTCAAATTAAATTTAATAAATACTTAAATTTAAAAGCCATAAAAATACGGGGTATTACAATAAGCACGAGTTTACCTCCTGAACTCAGGAATTTAGCCTTCCAAGAATTTTGGTTTTGATTTTCTTCACCATGTCTTTAAAGTAAATAATCTTATTTCTTCCACTAAAAATGGGGCAACTTAAATATGTAATTGGATCATATTTGAGAGGCATTCCTGTACAATCCTTCAGTTAATTGAGGAGCCTTGATTAATTTGTTTTGATGCCACCATGTTGCTCTTGGATATATTTATTGACTGTCCAGAAACCTTCTCATATAAGCTCAAAGTCTTCATTATATTCTTGACTTCTCTCCTCAATCGAGAGTTGAAAATAATAATATTATCTACAAAAGTCAAATGGTTAAACATAGGACTACCAATTGGCATTTTAAATCCCACGTAACTAGGCTTATACATAAGAGCTTCTAAAGTTTTGGAGAGAACATCAACAATAATTATAAATAGGCTAAGGGATATAGGATCCCCTTGCCTCCGGCCTCTTAAAGATTTGAAGAAGTCTACATTTTCCCCATTGATCATAATAGTAAACCAAGTATTTAAGATGATTCTCCAAATAAGGTCCAGCCATTGTTCTCAGAAACCCATTCTCCTCATAACTTTAATCAGAAATAGCCAAGATACTCTATCATAAGCTTTAGCCATGTCCAACTTCAAAATGATATTCACTATACCAAATCTGTCGAATTGTCACGGTCATTGACCTTGACAAGTTCGGCTTGTCAAGGTCAATGACCGTGACAATTCTGGGTGAGATAACTTTTTTTGTCACGGTCATGTCATGGTCAATGATCGTGACAAGGGCTTTAGAATTGTCACGGTCCTTGACCGTGACAAGTTTTATCACGGTTAAGGATCGTGACAAACCGGTGACATTTACTAAAAAATTATCACGGTCATTGATCGTGACAAGTCCGTGATAAAGGATTGTTGTCACGAACTTGTCACGATCAATCACCGTGACAATTCTGGGCAGAATTGAATAAAAATCTGCTGGGCAGTTTCGCCACTGCCACTGCCCAGCAGTATATTTGTACCTGTTATGAGAACGTTGTACCTATTCAAACATTATATATCCAGATAAAATAGAGATAGTGCAAATATACATTCAAAATAGAAACAATCTCGTACCTGTTCAAAACTTTGGCATTCTCCACAAAGTACCTCAACTGTTCAACTCCATTGGTCGACCCCAATCCCGTAATTTCGATTGTCTTTAGGTGTGATCTCAAACAATCAAGTACATACCATTCCAATCACGATGTCCCGATTTGTTCACAACAAAATGAAAAACCCTAATATAAGAAGAAACAACATCACCATCAATTATCTCAAATCTACAAACTATTTAGCTGGAAGTGATGTTATGAACCCTTGACGTACCTCAAAGATAAGAATCTCTAGAAGAGGACAACTTTTGAGAAAATCCAGCACCAATTTCCAGTTCCAGTTCCACTATAAGAATCAGCCACTGCAAGACACTGCACAAGAGTGTAGTGCCACCCAACAAGCAAATATTCATAAAAATTGAAATCAAAATCGAAATTTAAATTTAAATATTCATATAAATATAAATACATTACCTGTAGTTCCACCCAACAGCTACCTTGAGCTCATATGGCACCTCCTTCCAACTAATGTACCCCGGGCAATCGTGTAAAATATAATTTTCTTCATATCTGAACACTAAGAAATGCCATAATCCTATGGAGTTATGCTCTGCAAATTTCTTCTAACCGTTGTGTAGCCAAACATCACCAGTTGAAGTTGTCAATTCCACTTTCCATATTTTCCCATGTTTTGCTAGAGGTTCCAAGTGGTGGGGTATGGAAAGTGTAATTGACAACTTCAACTGGTGATGTTTGGCTACACAACGGTTGAAATGAATTTACATAGCATCACTCCATAGGATTATGGCATTTCTTAGTGTTCGGATATAAAGGATAGACGAAGAGATTCAGTCTCCTCTCCACAAATAGGACACCCCAAATAACTATGTACTAATCACATATTAAAGGTAAGAAGCGTATATTCATGGATTGGTATAAACAAAACTTAAATTTCAAATTCAAATTCAAATTCAATTTATAATAGAAAATTCCTTCAAAAGTAACAACTTTAAGCCACTAAGAATATTATACATAAATTATGCAGTCTCAAACTGTCCAAATGTATTGGAATATTTCGGTACAAATTGGAATATTTATTACAAATTGAAAAATTGTTTTAAATTCGGGTTATCATAAAAAATGGATTGATATTCGGTAGGAGCAGCCAAGTCATCCACACTACTATTTAGACGTTTTGGCACGTGTTAAACAATTGACCACGGATCGTTGTTGATATACTCCGAGTAAAACACTTGGTTAAACTTTTGAAATGGACAAACAAACGGCTCATCGCTCAAGTGATCGTTGCTCTTCAACTTGGACAAGTCAACCATGATCAAATTCAAGATCAACTTTACAAACATTTGTATCCTCAACTCTTACCCAATCACAGTAAAATACAACCTCTTTGAAGCTTATATAATCCAATTCAAATATATTTCGGATTACACCATAGTAAGTCATTTCAGCTTTAACGAGGTTTTTATCTTTTGCGCTCGTTTAAAAGAAAGTAAGAGCCTTGTATGAAATGCCCGAGTTCTGTACATTTGTACTTTCCTCGTACACTTTAGCGCCAAAAATGTAACCGTTCAATCGATACTTTTTGTACTCTTGTACCACGAATAAGGGTCCAGTGGCCAGACGATCAAGCCTTGATGTCGCATCACCCGTATTTAAGAGCTGAGAATATAGATAAATTAATTATATTAGTGGTAAAATTTGAGTGTAATGTAACGTTATATAACGGCTATTTTCATTATAATTACCACTTGTGTCAACCACAGCTTAAATTCGTTGTCCGATTTTACCATTGTTTTTCGTCTTTTATTGTTCTCACAGGCTTCATATTTTCTGCATATTACAAAATTAATCATGTATAAAATAATCTAAAATAATTTTAAACATTATAATAATCGAAACTTACTTTTTCCATTCTTCGACATCTTCATGTGTGTCAAATAGATAACGAGCTACTTGTTCATGCTGCAAACTCGTTAATTTCACTCGTTTTGCCATCACATGATCACCATCATCGACAAACTCATCAGTGTCATCAATGCTAGTCGAGTCAGGCATATATTCCCGAGTATATATTGATGACTCCACGGTGATGTATTCCTCTGTAATTGATCCTGCAATGTATAGCATATTCTTGACGTAATCGTTAAAAACTTTCATCAATCTTTCAAACGGATACATCCACCATATCTAACTGGACCACAAAGAAGTGCCTCGTCGTATAGGTGTACCAACAAATGAACACTTATGTCAAAGAATGCTGGGGGAAAGTACTTCTCCAATACACAAATCGCTTCGGTCACCGCTAATTTTACGGCCACTATGTGTTCTCGATTGACTACCTTCTCACACAAGAGGGAGAAGGTAATACTAATTTGCATAATATCCCTCTGCAAATCCTTGTGCTTGGAGAAACAGTGATTAAACAATAGAGGAACCAATTGCATAATCACATGCCAATCGTGGGACTTACACTTATGTAAATCATGAGTAGCATAATTCACAATCCTTTGAAAGTTGGACGAAAAAGTAGATGGGTCCTTCAAATTATATATTGTGTCTAAAAGCACCTTTATTCCCCACTCGTCAAAGTAAACGCACCAGGGGGAATTATTGTCCTTCCCCTACTATCTTCTTTCAACCATAGTTGTGGCTTAAGTTTCAATGATTTAAGGTCTTTTCGTGCATTTTCTCCATTCTTCGAATGACTCCCCCCAAGGCAAGTGCCCACAATATGTTCAGCGAAGTTCTTCTCTGCATGCATCACATCCAATACATAGCGCACCGGGTTATTCTTCCAATAAGGCAAGTCAAATAAAATTGACCACCGAGACCATGCCTTTCTTGTCTTAGTTTTATTCCCAGTTGGGGTCTTCTTATGCTTGATGTTATTAAATTTGGGATTCTTACCTGGCATATTAGGGCCACATTCAGAAGATTTACTTTTAATTTCTGAACCCGAAAGTTGTCTCGGCGGTAGCGTATGTTCAACCCCGTCCAATAAAAAATTGGAACCTTTCTCAGATCTGAAACTATGAGACGCGGGTAAAAACTTCCTGTGGCAATCGTATACACACTACACCAAATCTGCCCATTTGTCAAGGTCATTGACCTTGACAAGTCATTGACCTTGACAAATCCAACTTTTCAAGGTCAATGACCGTGACATTTCGAGGCGAGACAACTTTTTTGTCACGGTCGTGTCGCGGTCAATGACCGTGAGACGTTTGTCACAGTTTATAACCGTGACAAAGCTGTGGCCCTTTTTAAAAAAATTGTCACGGTCATTGATCGTGACACGTCCGTGACAACTTTTTGTCACGGACGTATCACGGTCAATGACAGTGACAATTCTGGGCAGAATTTAAAAAAAAATTGTTGGGCAGTATGGCCACTGCCCAGCAGTATATTTGTACCTGTTATAACAATGTTGTACCTGTTCCAAACATCATATATCCAAACAAACTAAAGATAATGCAAATATATATTCATGACGATATAATCCAAATATTCAAAATAGAAATAATATACATGACGATATAATCCAAATATAATTAAAATGGACAAACTTAAAAATAATGTTACTACATGTATTGGGTAAATGTGAGGAGGTGAGTAGGCCACACGACATACGAATTGACGCACCCACTAATATACGTTGTGCCGCATTGTTCGCGCAACCACAATAGGGAGTTCTCCTTCCCGGGTATGACATGTGTGACGAGCACCCTGGACTCCATCTGTTGAAGCGCACGTCCATGAACTATTCCACCCTCGATGATATTCGGGTCCCTCAACCCCCGCCCTATCCGCTGGCCATCAAATACGTCCAATATGAACACGCTCGGCCAACCAAGTGTCGTCATTGGTCTGTTGAAGGGCGCCAAATAGGGAAGTGGATCATCGAAGTACGAACGTGTCGGTGATGAAGCAGCGAGGTCCACATCCTCGTCATCCTGCGCCTGGTCCTCCCACACCTCCTCCTCCACCGCCTTCTCCTTCCCTTTCCCTTTCCCTTTCCCTTTACGGTCACCGCCCAACGTACGCTTCATGAATGCGTACATATCTTGGACCGTCGCCTCCAAACGGGACAGCTTCGCGTCGTGTGAATCCACCGTTCGAGCCAACCCGGTGTCGCTCGTCTCCAATCCGATGATCCTAGATTTGGCCACCCGCGAGCTCACTCCCCTTGTCCTCCCCTTGCGATCAGAGCCAAGCACTTGGTTGAGTGCGTCTGTGGACAAAGATGCCTTGTCGGCATCAGACTGCGACTCATGCACTTCCTTAAGCTTTGCCTGAAACGACAAAAAGCACATGATTAGTAAAATAAGTAAACTAAAAAATTATAACGTAATTAACAAAAATTAAACTGTCGGATTACTTACAATCGTGGCCGCGACGCTCGGGGACACCTCCTTGTCCTTCCCCTTCTTCGTCCGAAGAGCCACATAAGTATCGAGCCTATGTGGCTTACCCCCTGGCCCACTCCCTACCCCCTGAAATAAAATAAAGTAAAGTAAAATTAGTATCGGCCCCGCAAAGTAAAATAATGAAGAATAATATATTTCTGTAGTTATAGAAAAATTAAATCTTACCTGCATCCTATGCTCCACCTCGGCGTAATAGGTCCGGCCGGAGTAGTGCACGTCCGTCTTTTTTCCCCGATTTTCCCTCCCCGATTGGCGAGATGCCAATTGTCGATCCTCGATCTCATTGTCAATGAACTTCTGCCATTGTGCCAATGAGATCGGCTCCTTGGGGGGGACGGATTCAGGCCATGGGATAATCGACTCTCTTGTTTTCCCAAAGTACCGTGCCCGCATATTTTTTTTCCACGACTTGAGTTGCTCCCTAATCTGCTCCAAGACGGGATCGCGTAGCTTTGGATCCAAGTTGAATTGTTCCTGTCCAACAAATACAATGTTAGTTGCGAATAAATATAAATATAAATATAAATATAAATATAAATATAAATATAAATATAAATATAAATATGAAATCGAAATTGAAATTGAAATTGAAATATTCATATAAATATAAATATAAATATATTACCTGTAGTGCCGCCCAAACAGCTAACTTGAGCTCATATGGCACCTCCTTCCAACTCATAAACCCCGGGCCGATGACCGTTTTTAGCAGCTCGAGGGATCTCCCTAATAGCTCCGACTTGTTCTCGACGGTAATCCCAAATTTTCCATATTTGGGGAGCCTAGGGGCGGAGGAGCCCTCGTCGCCTCCGCTACCACCGAGCCCAGACGACATCATCATAAACAGCATCATCATCTTCACCTTAATATCTAAAGGAGACATTTTTGCTGTAAAAAAATGTTATTAGTACAGATAAAAAAAATATTAATAGTACACATACACACACCCCTACCCCACCCCCACCACACACACGCACACGTCATGCCACTTTTAAAACTAACCAACCCAACATTTCATCAATTAAACTAACAATTAAAGTATACAATTATTAATTTACTAATTTACAATGAGGGACAATCCTACTTTCATATGAAATTGGCACTAATTATTAATTTACTTTCATCTAAAACTATACAATTAAAATTACAATTAAAGCTATATAATTTCTTAATTAAAGATATACAATTGTTAAAATTGCCCCTCCACACCCCCCACACCCCACCCCCACCACACCCCTTGCCCCCCCTCCCCCCGCCACGCACACACGCACACACCTACGCACACACACACACACCCCACCCCTACCACCCCACCCCCACCCCCTCCCCCCACCACACTACACAATTCTAACTATCACTAACCTTGCATTCATACTAAGTTTTACATAGTTTTAACAAATTATAACAAAATATCATCATATTTTTAGTTAGAAAATTCCACCCCCTCCCCCCACCTCACCCCACCCCCACTACCCCCCTCACCCACCACACACCACCATACACACACATATACACATACCCCTCCCCCTCCCCCCGCCACGCACACACACACACACCCCACAACCCCACCCCCACCCCCTCCCCCCACCACGACCGTGACAACTACATTTATTGTTTATCAATAAAATTATGACATGAGATAATTATAATTGGAGCATAAATTTCATTATCATAAAGGGATAAATCCAATCAAGTACAGAGATTCTACAAATTAAAGTGAGAATTAAATTTAAGACTTTCTAACAACATGCATGTGTATGGATTCTACATAGTTGGGCACGAAAGTAACTAATGATATTCCTAAAAACATACAATTGGCAACATTTTGTGAATTTACTAAACTTTATATAATATTATCAAATTCTGTTAAAAAATTATCTAGGGTTTTACCTAATTGAATTAATTTCATGAATAAAATTATTATCAATTTAAATATTTATATAATTAAATTTAACATATGAATTCTAGAACTTTTCTAACATTTACACAATTCTAACTATCACTAACATATATATACACACACATACACATATACATATACACATATACATATACACACATATATATACACACACATATATACACACACATACACATATACATATACACACATATATATACACACATACACATACACATACACATACATATAGAAATGAAAGAGAGAGAAAGAGAGGAAAAAAAATATACCTTAGAGAGAGAGAGAGCAGAAATCGCGGATGAGAGAGAGAGAGGGGGAAAACCAAAAAAGGTGGGAAAAAAGAATCCTAGGGCTTTTTTTGCTGCAAAAGTTGTCACGGTCGTGTCAAGGTCATTGACCGTGACACAAATCTCGCGTTTTGTGTCACGGTCATTGACCTTGACACGACCGTGACAAATAATTGTCACGGTCAACGACCGTGACAAGGCCGTGACAAGTAAATTTGTCACGGCCTTGTCACGGTAAAGGACCGTGACAATTATTTGTCACGGTCGTGTCAAGGTCAATGACCGTGACAAAAAATGCGAGATTTGTGTCACGGTCAATGACCTTGACAAGGGTGGCCGGCTGAAAGGTGACAATTTGGCCATTTTGGTGTAGTGACATTTTTTGAGCTAAAGGATAGACGAAGAGATTCAGTCTCCTCTCCACAAATAGGACACCCCAAATAACCATGTACTACACAATCGGATAATGTCCCATAAGCTGGAAAATCATGAATTGCCCACATCAACATAGCTTTCAGCGTAAACTCTTCTTTTCTAAAAGAGTCAAATGATTGCACACCCTCTTCCCACAACTCATTTAATTCTTCTACCAAAGGAGCCAGGTAGATGTCGATGTCATCACTTGGTGCCTTTGGCCCAGGTATCAATAAAGCCATCATCGAAAATTCAGGTCTCATACACTGTGAAGGAGGGAGGTTGAGTGGGGCTAGGATCACTGTCCATACACTCTGATTCGTGCTTAGATTTCCAAATGGATTGAAACCATCTGTTGATATAGCCAAACGAATGTTGCGTTGTTCTCGAGCAAAATTGGGATACTCATAATTCATCCTCCTCCAGGCAGTAGAATCAATAGGATGACGTGTGATATTACCCCCTACTTCTGCCCTAGCATGCCAAGTCATTGCCTCAGTATTGTGAAAAATCGCTTTAATCTAGGCCCAACGGGAAAATATTTCAATGCTTTTTGAGGCACTTTTGAGCTTGTGCCTTCCTTACTAGTAGATTGGACATATCTAGGTTCATCGCATACCGGACAATGATCGAGATTTTCATACTCCTTTCGGTATAGTATGAAGTCATACACACAAGCATGAATCGATTTATACTCCATTCCCAAACCTTTCAAACTGTTCTTCATAACAGGATAGCTATTTGGAAGTGTATTCTCCTCAGGTAATAAGCCCTTCACCCATTTCAGAATTCCTGTCACGCTATTTCCAGACAAATCGTACTGCGTCTTCAAACTGTGCAAACCAACCATAGCATGTAAAATTGTTTGATCTTTCTCACAACCAGAGTATAACGGTTGGGTCGCCTTAAATTTTAAACTTTGGTAGTCATCGTCAAGTTTTATCGTGATATCTTCACGAGCACTTGAACCTTCTACATCATCAGTAACCTCATTCACCTCTGCTTCATAAACTCCGTATGCATCATCAACTAAATCCTCTAATATATTATGATCTACGTTGTCCCCTTCTACATCTATCCTACTTGTTGAAGGTTGTTGTGAAGGTTGGTCGGGGATAAAAGGAACTTTTAATTCACCGTGAAAACTCCAAAATCGATAACTATCTTGCATACCGGATCTTAACAAATGTAGTTCAACTGTTTTCCACTCAAACACCTTACCATTCTTACACCTAGCACACGGACACGAAAAATCTTCATCGTTATGACATCTCGTTGCATATTTCATAAATTCGTTAGCACCTCTGCGAAACACATCCCCCATTCTATTTGTCTCACCCATCCACTCTTTGTATTTTGGATATCCCATCACAGCTACCACAACTAATCACCTATTGAAGGTACGAAGCGTATATTCATGGATTAGTATAAACAAAACTTAGATTTATAGTATGTTTCATTTAATTATGTCTTATTTATATTCAAATTCAATTTATAAAAGAAATTTTTATTTCCTCCATCTCCTCTAAAGGGTGAGTGGTCCTATCCCATTCAAGACCGCATTTTTCTGTAATATACTTAATAGCTCATGTACATTGTTACAATTTGAAAAAAATTCGACAGCATATCCCCGTAGTTCTCCAAGTACACGACGTAGATTGGCAAGTATGAGTGTTATTTCAATTGATCAATTGAAATAACAGTCACACTTGTCAATCCCAGAGAACATTATGATACGACTGCAGAACTTACTCCAAAAGTAACAACTTTAAGCCACTAAGAATATTATACATAAATTATGCAGTCCCAAACTGTCCAAACGGGACAATTCGAGAGATCTCATTACAGGGGTAATGACTCTCGAATGGGTCTAAGGGCTATTGAATGCGTACGCATAAGAACTGGAAGGCTAGTATCTATGCTCACTATATTTAATTTCAAGTATGTTTCATTTAATTATCATACTATATATATATTGTTAGATATACAAAGTAATTTTCAAAAAAAATTGAAAAATCCCACCCCCATATGGACAATAATCCATAGGTCATGCCACTTTTAAAACTAACCAACCAAACATCGACCCACTATAATCCAACAGCAATGTCAACAACAAATGTGTATCCCGTACTCCTTCTAATTCATCTACTCAATTAATTCATTTCATCAATTAAACTAACAATTAAAGTATACAATTATTAATTTACTAATTTACAATGAGGGTCAATCCTACTTTCATATGAAATGGGCACTAATTATTAGTTTACTTTCATATAAAACTATACAATTAAAGTTATAATTAAAGCTATACAATTTATTAATTAAAGCTATACAATTGTTAAGATTGCCTCCCCCCACCACCACCACCACCACCCTGCCCCCTGCCCCCGCCACACCACCACCACCACCACCACCCCACCCCCTGCCCCCCCCCCGACACACACACCTGCACACACACACACCCCACCACCACCACCACGACCACCACCCCACCCCCTCCCCCCGGCACACACACACGCACAAACCTGCACACACACACATACACCCCACCCCCTGCCCCCCTCCCCCCACCACACACACACACACACACACCACCACCACCACCACCCCCTGCCCCCTCACCCCACCACACACACACCACCCCCTTCCCCCCACCACACACCACCACACACATATAGAAATGAAAGAGAAAGAGAGGAAAAAATCATACCTTAGAGAGAGAGAGAGAGCTGGAAATCGCTTAGAGAGAGAGAGGGAAAATAAAAAAAGGAGGGAAAAAAGAAAGCGTACGGTTTTTTTACTGAATAATTTGCCACGGACGTGTCATGGTATTTGACCGTGATAATATTTTAGTATTGTCACAGTTATTGACCGTGACAAGTACGTGACAAGTAAATTTGTTACGGACGTGTCACGGTCAATAACCGTGACAATACTTTGTCTCAGTCTTGTCACGGTTAATGACCGTGATACAAAACGCGTGTTTGTTGTCACGATCAATGACCGTGATAAGGCTAAGCGGCTAAAGAGTGCCAATTTGCCCATTTTGGTGTAGCGATTCCCTCCAAAGTTTTTGTGATGAATTCTAGAAAGACATTCTTGAGCCAAAAAAACATTTTATGTGATAGATCTACCTTTTATAAACCCTGATTGAACTGGGGAAATGATTTGGTCTAGGATACTAGCAACCCTATCATTTAAAATTCTAGAGAAAATTTTATTAATAAAGTTTTTCATACTTATAGGCCTGAAGTCATTAATGGTTTGAGGATTGGGAATTTTAGGAATCAAAGCAATTTTGGTAGTTGTAATGATTTTTAGAAGGGTGAAGCCTGCAAAGAAGCTTTGAACTACCTTCAAAATATCCATTTTGATATATTCCCAAAAGAAATTGAAGAATAATCCATTGAATCCATCCACCCCAGGCCCACTAGAGGCATTAAGGACCTTTATTGCTTGTTCTACTTCTAACAAATTTGGCCATTCAGTAAGCTTATGATTCATCTCATCAGAAATAGCTTTTGGAACACAATTCAGCAGCTAGTCTTCCCCTTTTGGATTAATAATATCTTCAGACTGAACACTTATGTGAAATGATCTACTACTTCAGTTTGAATTCCCTACTTTGTACAAGTCCAAGATCCATCACTCTTCTTGATATTATTAATTGAAAGTCTTCTCCGCTTACTTTTAACCAATCTGTGAAAATAAGTTGAATTTCTATCACTTTCTAGAGACCAATTTTCATTTGATGTTTGGGCCCCAAACTCATGTTCTATCCTAAGACTTTGGTTATACATAGCAGTGGCCTTAGAAAGATCTTCTTTATTTTGCTCTGAAGGATCTTGTTCACAAATTAGTTATGCTTGCAAAAGACTATCCTCAGGATTCCTTGCAAATTGAAAGAGATCTCCATAACAACTTTTACTCCATCAACTAAGCTTGCCCCTAATATCTTTGAGCTTCAAAGAAATGGACAGAATGGGATTACTGCATTCCACTTCTTTCCAAGTAGATCTAACTATAGAAAGGCATTCTTCCTTCTCAGTCTAGAATTTGAGAAAAATGAAACATTTTTTTGCCTTAAATTTACTATCTTCGCAGTTAAAAGGAGAGGATTGTGATCATATATGCTGCTATTAAGGTGATTAACCTCCCAATCAATACCCATATCAAGATATTTATGGTTCATAAGCACCCTATCCAATCTACACCAAATACTGTTATCATTACTTGTTTTATTGAACTATGTAAAATTTTAACCTTTGAAACCTAAATCCACAAGGCCATTAGCTTGAGTACACTTAAGAAACTCATACATATCACCAATGTTAATTGAATTGCAACCTTCTTTCTCTGACTGATCAGAAATGATGTTGAAGTCACCCCCTACCATCCAGGCTGAATTATTATCAATTGTAGATCAGTATTGCCACAAAATTCT
Organism: Sambucus nigra; assembly: GCA_949130495.1. NCBI lineage: Eukaryota > Viridiplantae > Streptophyta > Magnoliopsida > Dipsacales > Adoxaceae > Sambucus > Sambucus nigra. The sequence goes on from OX422214.1 coordinate 57,203,004, forward strand.
TCTTTTATTTTGAATACAGCTAGCATACGCAAAGGTATATTGCACTACATCATTTTGACCTTCTAGCTTGACTTGAAAAGAAATACATTAGGACATATCTGAGAGAAGTTCCCATTCTACTCCTTCTTTGAAAAAACACCATATCTTACTGTTAGAATTGGATTTACATGAAAAAAAAATTGAAGTTTCAGCATAAAACCTCTAATCTTCTCTATCATTTGCTTTGGTTCTAAAATAACTAGCAATTGAATCTGATGAATTCTCTTAAGTCTCTTTAATTTCCTTATAGCACTTTTTTTTATATCCCCCTTATATTCCAAATTAGAGCATCAATCATTTAGAAAATTGAGTGGTTTTTGAGTTTGAGCTGGACCTCAAAAGTCTCATAACGATGCAGCCAGAATTCTTCTTGAGTCCTCCTTTTATGGGAGACTTTTTCTTCCTTTTGACTGTAATGAACCCATCATGTTGCTCTTTTATGGATTGAAGAGTACTCTCCCCATTAACTTCTGGATGGTTCTTTATATATTCTGGATTATTACTGTATGAATCATCTGGATCCGAACTAATTGTTAGTATAGGTATTGTAGCCTCCTCTTGCTACATCTCTTGCACTGTGTTGGAACTAGCTTCTGTCAAAACACCCTTGATGTTTACTGTTTTCCCCATTGAAATCGTGGTGTTTTTTAGCATAATTGTAATTGTTTGAACTGGAGTAGTTTGCTTAGTTTCCTTTTCTTCTAGATTGAACTGATAAGAGGCTTTTTTTTTTTTTGCTTTTTTGGGCAACTTTTGAAAAAGGAAGAGATTAAGGTTTGGGATGGAGCTTTCGTATTTGTTTCTTGTCTAACCTAGGTCTCTCCTTCTTCTATTTTTTTTCCTTCATCACTTTCTACTAAATCAAATTCTTCTTCTTTCTAAAATGTCTCCTTGATTAATTATTTCCTAAAATATTTTATGACCCATTCCGTGGTTGATACATTATGAAGCAATTCACCTTGCTTTATTTGTTGTTTTGAACCCCTTGCTATATTAGACTCCACCCCCCTTCTTAAAATGGCACTTCTCCTGATCATAACCCTTTTTGCTATAGTAGAAACAAAATAAAGGCGAATCTTTGTAAACAATAGGTTGCCAAATCCTAGTTTCCTTTATTTTTATTCCTAATCCAAATTCTCGATGGTAGAGTATTCCTTAAGTTTGCTTCAACACACATTCTAGCCACACTTGGACGAGCTAGAGAGTCAGTAGCACTATCCATCTTTAATGGGTTTCCTACCACTTATCCAATAAAGAATAGGGCATTCTTATTGTACAAATGAATGGGGAGAAGAGGTAATAGAATCCAAACTGGAACAACTGAATATTCCTTATTCGGATTGAAATATATATCCCATTTGAAGGTTCTCATAGGACATCTTTGTAAGAACCACGTATATTTCAACCATAGACCAATATGTTGAAGGAAGATTTGAGTTGCAAAGAGGAGAAAAACTTACTAATAACATCTATAGATGGTCTACTATGAGAGAATTTATCAACCAAAGTGCATCTGAATGAAATCGACATATCTTGTAAAGCAGAATCCTAGTAAATGATAGTTTGTTCTCCTTTAAATGAGGATATTTCGTCGAAGGTTAAAGGAGAGGATCTTTTCAAACAAACTGCATCTACAAAAGTCTTAGGCTTTGAGGGTGGCTGATCAGTTATTGACATTGATAAGGGTTTTGAAGGCATGGTGGGAGAAGAGGGTACGATCAAAGAAGCTTGCATGCCCTCCCCTTCACAAGGAAAGGGAGGAGGATCCATGCAAACCCTAAGTAGGGTTAGGATTCTAGAGAGAAGGCGGCTAGATAGAGAATTAGTATAATTGAAATATAAAGGTTCAATTTATGATATCATTTGACGGTATCATAAATGAATTTTCATATTATTTTACCTAATTAAAGAAAGGTGTTTTTTTTTAGTTTATTCTATTAGTGTCCAATCTAATTATATGTTTGACAATGATAACAATGTGAGGGGAAATATGTTGTTACGCTACATGTTGAAGGACAATTTTATTAACATTTTTGTTATTGAGAGCTCGAAAATATTTCATGCCCTAGAGGTACAAAGTGGTAATGTGTTCCATGAGTCCATTAGTGTAAACGAGAATGAATATTTTACGAAAAGTAGATGCATGTGGAGGAAGCCATTACTATCACAAGATTGGAGGTCATATATAAGTTGTGTGGATTAAATATTTGAAGGGGGTGATAAGGAGTTTCGAGAGAAGTTGGTCAAATATTCTGCAGAATTGGGGTTCAAATTTGTTTATTTAAAGAATGAGAAATCAAGGGTGATTGCGGAATGTATTGAAAAGAAAAGAGAAGGATGTAAATGGCATGTTCATGCATCAGTGTCATTGTGAAAAGGATTTTTTTATATACAGGCACTGAATAATGTTCACACTTGTAGTGAGTTAATTCGTACACGTAAGAGTTTGATGATGAGTTCGAAGGTTGTGTCAACCATATTGGTTAATCATATTAATGATAACCCATTCATAAAACCAATTGAGGTAGTAAAGGACTTTAAAGAGAATTTCGAGTTCGATATTCTGTATCACCAAGCTTGGTATGGAAAAGAAATGGCGAAGGCTACATTGAATGGTGGCGAGGACATGTCATACAAATTCTTAAGTATCTATAAGGATCTTTTATTGAAAACGAACCCAGGGTCTCATTTTGTCATTTAGTGTGAGAAGGGTACTAATCAGTTTTAAAAGGTTTTTATTGCATTTGCCACATGCATTATTGGGTTTTCGTATTATCGACTGATGTTGTGTATTGATGGTACATTTTTGAAGAATAAATACAAAGGCCATATTTTAGGAGAGACGGCCAAAAATGGAAATCAAGGTATATTTTGATTATATTTAATCTCATAAATATGTTGTTTGAACAAATATTATATTTAGTGTGTATTTCTTATCTTAGCACATTAAATATAGTGTTCTTTGCATTTACATGTATACTAATAATTTACATTTCGATTCGTGGCAGTGGTAATGCAGTTTTGTTGAATGAATTATAGGTAAATTATTTTTACATTCAAACTACTTTCTCAAAATATACAATGTATTCCAAGTAGATTATACAAGGAGTGGTTTAAATATATTTCGTGTCCAATCGATGACGTACTAATTTTTGAATATAGAATAGTATCTAATATTAAAATTCGTATGTGTAAAAACAAAAACTTAGTATCTAACTATGAAAGTCGACGATATACATTCTCATAATATAAAAAATCCTCAAACAATTATAAAGCTCTATTACTTATAAAGCTACATACACAAATGTGTTCTTTCAAAGATTATTAATTGAAATTATTACATTCTTTATATGGGACATATCTATGGAGCTCTTCCTTTGACAGCATATGAATATATGCTATTAATATACCTTGCTTCATTTTAGAGTATTTATCTCTTAGGCATGGTTTTCCTCATGTGTATTTAATTGCTTTAGCACTTTAAAACCAAATATGTCTAAAAAATAATTTGATTGTTTTATTTTTTAGATTTTAAGTTGAGTTTACTAGTGCTATTTGTAGTTTTTTTCACACTTTAGACTGTAATTAATTAATCAACAAGTGTAATTCTCAATTTATAGTATATATTGAATATTTTTGGTGTCTACCTATGTAAAAGTCAAATTTTATGGTATTGCGTCTTTTCTTGAAATGCATTGGTATGAAAGATCCTTTGATGATTTGCTTCATATATATCGTGGTCTCCCTAAGAATATATTGTGACATATATGGTATTGTGTATTAGTTGAAAACGTGACCAAATTTTATAGTTCAATAAAATTCTTAGCTTGGTAATAGTCATCTGACTGAACTCAAACTTAGAAGGCAGCGTTAGATATCTCAATAATAAAGTTTTCAAAAGGCATGGCATATATTATTTAAACATCAGACACGCACAATACAAGCCTATCAAGAAACATAAAAATTGAGGAATTAACACTTCACGGATAGAGATGTTGGTGGCATAAGAAAGCATATCAAATTTCCCCTCCTTAATTTAGGATTACAAATAGTACCAAACATCATGTCCATCCATATGGTATAGTGATCGTAGTTATGTCAGTGTGAGGTATGATGTATTGTGTGATAGATGGATCCAATATGAAAAAATCAAAATAGCAACATCAATATCTATCGCAAAATCTAGTACACGTTTCACTAGATACCGCGCTATTGATCCTTATTTAAGCAAATTTGTTGTATAACGATACCTTTTATAAAGAAAAACTTATTAATCAACACTTGTCACTGTAAGTATTAATAACAACATCTTATTTTCTCATTATTGTAGGCATTTTTCCTATTGCTTTCGCAATTGTAGATAGGGATGGTGAAGAAAATTGGGAGTAATTTGTGTATTTTGTCTGATGTATTGAAGGCACACAATAGGGTAATCACTTTTATCTCGGATAGGAACGATGGACTATGTGATGCTGTTTCAAAGGCCTTCCCTTCTTCACCTCATGCATACTACAACTATCATATTTAGCAGAATATACGATTGCAATATCTAGGAAAGGGGAGGTCAATGCATCGTGATAAAATAGTAGGGTTATTCGTTTCTTGTGCATACGTAGCAACTACTCATCTTTTTGCGGAGCGTATAGAAAATTTTTTGAAAGAAGGAGGTGATACAATGGTCAGATTTCTTGAGAATTGGCCATTTAAGAATTGGGCAAATGCACATTTTACTAAAAAACGAGACGGAGAGATGGCATCTAACATATCTGAGTCATTCAATGCGTGGATTTTAGAGGAACGATACTTACCTATCATGCAAATTATTGATCGAATTATTAGAGTAAAATTGATGACGATGATGTGTGATAGGAGTCGTTCAGCAGGACAAGTATGTTGTGTCCTGAAATTGAAAAGTTTATAAGGGAACATTTGAATATTAGGCGTAACTGGCATGTTAGTCAAGCGAGTGAAGATGTGTTCGAGGTTTTTGGTGATGACACTCATACAGTGGACTTATTTTATCGATTGTGATCATGTAAAATGTGGCAAATAAAAGGATTGCCATGTGCACATGCTTGTTCAGCGGCATAATCATGTGGTTTGGAGATTTATAATCTTATTGAGGATTACTTTAAAACTGATTACTTTCGAAAATCATATGAATGTACAATATATCATGTTCCTTCTATACCTAAAGGGGCGAATAGTGAAGAAGATGAAATTAAACCTCCCATGACACGCAAATAACCTGAGAAAGAGACCGAGAGTCAAAAGGATAAAGTCAGCCGGCGAAGTAAGAAAACTCATGTGTGGTCGGTGTGGGTTTGCAAATAGGCACAACAAGAAAACATGCACAACAGTCATTTGATGTTAATTATCATTTATGTTATTATGCTGTTTTGAATAAGAAAGACTATGACGTTAAAAAATATGGGTGTTGCAATTTTAATTGTTTGTGAGCTCATTGTGTTGCAAACAATGAATATGTTAAATAATGAGTGTTCCTTATTATTTGTACTGAAGATACCTCTTAAGAAATAATGAACATTTTTATTTGTACTGAAGATACCTCAAAATGGTGTTTTGGAAATTATAACTTTTGAGACCATTTACATTCATTTTGGATGTAAGTGATCCTTATTAAGTTTGCACTATTTTTCGTATTACAGGTGTATTTTTCATTATAAATCTCCATTGTTTGTTTTAGGTTTGTCCCTTTAATCTCTTGATCCTGAAGATACTTCTTAATGGCTAATCTTCTGGTGATTCGTAAAAATTAAGGCAGTGGCTCTAGTATTCAGTCCGTGCAATCTAAAATGATCTGAGATGCCTACACTTGTCTGAATACTACAAATTTATTTTCCTAACATTAGTTCTACTTTGCTAACACATATTTACGTTTTTTTATATAAAGGAAACAAAGGATAATTGTATGTTTTAGTATTGGAACTTTCTAAAATTCAGTCTACTTCACATTTCGTTGTTCGGTTCCTAGAAAACCAAAATTTTAGAGAATAAACTTTATCAAACAAGGGAAAATCTAACCACTTATCCTTAATACTTAGTTGGCTGAATTTGTGATTTTCTCTATCGTGTCTCATATGATTCCAAGTGTAAAGCATATATCCACAACCCAAAAGTGAAAAACTGTGAGAAAAAAAAAAAGAATATATGAGATATCCTAGTGGTCCAATAAAAAAAAAGTAAGGCTGAGATAGTAGATACAGGTTTTATTTATAGATGGAGATTGATGGATACCCAAATTAATCATTTTGTTTTATAATACAAACAATAAATAGTCCACTTATTCTAATGGAAACAAGGTAATCAGTTTAATCAAATTACGCTTTGAACTCGAGATATGACGACTTTGGGGACGATTGGGAATTTATATTTCAAATATATTTATCTTCATATGAGTTGCAAAATTACAAGTATTTGGAACAGAAATGATCTTGGCTTCTTAGTTAAAAGGTCATTTCTTATCCACAACTTCTTCATTCTAAATTCCATCTTATCGCAGTTGGCTGTTGTTGTGCCTTCCTTAATTCAAATCGTGTTAAACCTGATCCAAATCACATCTGATTTTTTCTATTGACATACGTAGTCGGATTTGTATTATTCATTGGTGACTCTCAAACCACAGTGGATGTTAAAAAATAGATACTAGAAATTCGAGGGATCATCAAAAGCTAACCAACTGTTTATAATAAAATTTGGGAGTCACCAATGTTCCTTTTTATTAGTACTGAAGATATCTCGAAATTATGTTTTCAAAATTATTTCTTTTGAGACCATTAGATTCATTTTGGAAGTAAGTGATCCGTTTTAAGTTTGAGATTTTATCGTATTAGAGATCGATAAGGTGTAAATGGCTTGATTCACATTTAAACAGCATCCTAAAGTATCTATTATGGACTTCATGTCTCCCATTACCCAACATTGCAAAGGTTTTTTTGTGTGACAGTAACAGTTATTTGACAAAAATGATGAGCTCTATATTGTATAACATGATCTATCTTTAAATTTTGAATGTTTCAAGACCAACTTAATTCATTAAATACAAGACAACTCATTTTTAATTCAGTACATGAGACTCACATATCTCGCCCCAAGGGTATTATGGGCGAGACCGCCGCCTTGGGCCCTGCAAAATGCGAGATATTAAGCATAGAGTAGTTGTTAATAAAGTTTGATTAAGTTACCCATGTTACATGGGCTAGACCCCACCACCAGTAAATCATGTAAATGGATGAATGTTTGTATATAACTGAGACTAACCATTACTGATGCAAAACAGAGCTACATGAGTTGTTTAAGTGGAATTTTACAGATCAGGGAAGAAGCTGAGCCTTATCCAAAAATCATAAATTATCTTTATTATTATCAATTCATCTTAAAGTCATGAGCCATTGCTTATCCGGTTAAAATATCATTGTATTAACTCACAAACTATTGGGGTAGATAGTGGAGATGAGAGGTAGAGGAAAATTTGGATTCGATATGGGAGAGAGTGAAAGTTGTTAAGACTTGAGATTTTATTTTTGAACAGTCTTCAAAAATTAAATAACTAGACTTGGCCCCTTCGTTAACAGTTTTTATATAATTAAACCCATGTTAAAATTAACTATACATATCAGCCCTCAACCATGAAAGTTAGATAATGATGGGTTAAAACCAAAGGTAACTTATGAAAGGATATCATCATTTTCTAATTCCTCGAAAGAAAATACGTTGAATTTCATTGTCAATAATGATTGTTACATCAACATCAACATCTACTAGACAAACCATAAAGGAAAACCCCAAGCAATAATATTCATCGTCCTAAAAACTTCTATAAAACATTGTTCAGATCATAAAGATTTGACTCGGCATATTCTACCACCCAACGAAAAATCAAATTTTGTTAACATATTATTGACAAGATAAATATCAATTATCCATAAAATTCGATGAATTCATTCGATTGACATCATGTTTCGCGAGTTTCCTTTTGGATTTTATCGAATCATGGTCCCATGTGCCTGGTGATATGGTAAATAATTCTATCAGATGACCATGAATATTTAGTATTGCGTTTCTCTTGAAATGCATTGGTATGGAATATCCTTCAAAGATTTGCTTCATATATATCATGACAGCAATGCCACAATCCATCATGTATGAATAACAAATAAGAATGTTTGGATATGAGACAAATTTGTTCAACACATCCAAAAAATTCAATATCGTAATTCAGTCAATTACCTTTGTACTTTCTACTGCGCGCCATTATGTTCTTGCACTAGTGGGAAGTTAAAATTGTTCTCTTTAAGCCAATATATTGTCAACTTCTCACTAGTTGTCAAAGAGATATGCGACACTACTTGAGAACATTTCTTACTGATTTTTGTATCCCATGATCCTTTAACCAATAGGTCATCAGCACATCTCCTCAACTTTTGGAGACATTCCAATATTTTTGCATACTAATTATTTAAACAACTAGCTTAAAATCCAATAAATTATTTACGAAAAATTATAAACAATGAATGAAAGATAATTCTTTATGTTATTGATATGCTGCTTAAAATTTGATATATATCATATGACTGATTGTAAGAATGTATAAATACTACCTACATATGTCTTTGCATCATCAAAGCAAACATCAATCACATCATTTTTCTGCACGAGTAAAGGATTGCAATGAATAAACTCCTCCCGAGTCTTGTCCATGTACAACAGTGTCCAAGGATTTTTTTTGTCATGCCCTATTGAGAAGAATATCAAGTCGCAATCGCCGATAGCACGCATAAGTGTAGCTTGGATCTTAGACTTATTCGTCAATTCATTTTTTAATCTAACATGAGCTCATTTTTTATGTATTCAACTTGCATGATTTCTTCAAAGTTGTTAATGATCTAAAATATGAAATCATTAATCTATAAAATTTTGATGAAGGTATCTAGTACATGTTTTATATGACGAATCATTTTTATGAGATTGAGCCACTAGTTACCAAATTCTTGATTCTTATTTGAGAATGCGTGTTCTATAACGATACCTTTTAGAAAGAAAACAAAGATACTCATAAAATGTCTAAATAACCATGGATGCTTGTGATAAAACTATAATACCAAATATAAACTGACTAAGTGAATTGCTACTATTTTCAACCCAAACAACAAGATCTTTTGATATACAAATGATAATTTATATATGCCGTAGAAAAATAAAAGGATCTAAATGAACATCACTAATACAATCCGGAATAATTTACAAGGGAAAAATAGAAATTTGCATAAACTTTTTGATCACCAGATATGATAGACCGAAATTGAAGATAAAATATCATTGCTGAACTTCCCATTAGAGATTATGTTAATTACGTTATTTGCTACTTATCTTAAGGATATATTGGGAAGTACCGTTATTGTATATTTTCTAAATGCAATGAGAGTTAAAACAGGTTCGATTTGTTCAAAAAAGTAAAGGTGGATATATATATATATATATATATATATATATATATATATATATATATATATAGTCCTGCTCTTGTGCGGACTATTCCGCATTTTAACAATGCGGACCGGACATGTGTCACCTGGCGGTGAGCCGAGAAAAGAGAGAGAGTGTGCCTATAATTGAGGCGATAATTTCTAGGCGCACCGTTAGGTGACACATGTCCGGTCTGCATTCTTAAAATGCGGACTAGTCCGCACGAAAGTATTATTATTATTATTATATATATATATATATATATATATATATATATATATATTAGACTGAGTTGTAGTGTCAAAGAACCCCTTAATTTATTAAGGAATGTATATTGTGTTTAAAAATGTATGCACTTAGAATGTACTTTTGGGAAATTCTTACCTTATTGGATATAGCGTTCCAATATATTCAAGATATCCTTCTTTGAAACAATTGACAGTGGTGCATCGCCTCTCCTAAGCATAGATCCGCAAATAATTATTATATAGTAATATTCAATAGGAAGTCATTACGTTTGATAAAAAAATTGTTTACGACATACTCGTCATCACTTCTATCCCAGAGCAGACGTAGCTTGTGTTTACATTCTTTGCTAATATATTTAACAATCGGGCCTTTGTTTAGACGCAACTCTTTATGCAAACCATTACTATGCAATACTTAATTAAGTAGCTCAACTACAATTGGTTTTCTGTTCGAATCATCCCTATTTTTTTGTAGTCTTTGTAATGGTATGTGGAGATTTAAAATTGGTGAAATATTTAAAAAAATCACTATCCCCTTTGCTCATTTTCCCAAATTGCTTCTTTCTTCGAGATTTCAGCCTTCATATTTTCTAATTTTTCATGTAATTCTTCAATCTCGACACTCATTTGCATGCTCTCGTCTTCTACTTCCTTAATGTACGGAAGTCCCCATTGACAAATTTTAACAGGTAGCTATTCCCATAAAAATTGCTCTGTAATGCCTCAATATCCTTGCGAAGGGACATGTTTTCATTTTTCTGTTCATGCAAACTACTCTTAAGCATGTCGTTCAAGTGACAAACTAGATACTTTGTCTTTCAGTATCTTTTTTTCAGTTTTTAGTGCAACAACTGTATCTTCATATAGCATTGTAATCTCCTGTTGTTTCTCCAAATATTCTCTATCATTCTCCATCTGTTCCACAACTTTCTTTAAGTATTCATCAACTTTTTGTTTCTCCTCATTTGTTTTTTCTAGCTGGATCCTCAATTCCTCATTATATGTCTGATAGATATGCAATGCTTCTTTCGTGTTAAGAAAATTAATACCTTTGTTAACATTAACTTATTCTTCCATATAACTTTCTTCTGACGACGTACTGTTAATTTCCTCAATGTGAATTGCGTCTTTAATATATGCATTGTTAACATTTTTCCTTGACTTTGTTGTTATGTCTAGTATTTATAAATAACAATTGTACAGAATTATGAATTAATAATATAATTACGGAATTAAAACAGAATTACAGAAATGAAACACTTACTTGAATTTGCAGAAATAATATAAGAATAAAATAAGAGAACGAGCCCTGTTAAGAACAGTCTCCTTAAGACAATTTATTCCCTCCAATGTGCTCCGAGGTTGATGAATAATGTCTCCCAAGATAGAACGGATTTTCCAATTGATTATGTAGCACAACAATAATTAATTGCAACGAACTCAAATTATGTGTCTCATACTCAACAACAATGCAACAGATGCTATGCAGAAAAAGAATTTTTTCTGAAACAGAATGGAGAAATGACAGCCCTTTTGGTATGAAAATGGAAGGAAAAAGGAGGAGGGAAATTTTTCATTGTTTTAAAAACGGAGGGAGGCATCTGTATTTATAGCAAAGTAGTTGACGGTTGGCACAACTATCAAAAACAGTTAAACGAATTAACTGTTGGCAATAACTGCCAACAGTTTATTAATTAATTAATCAATTTCGTAATTAATTAATAATTAAAGCCCAGAAAGTTAAATAAATTCGGCCAAAAAATGTAGGAGATTTTTATAAGCCCGGGCCCGACCCGAATCGAGCCGAGCCGAGCCGAAACGGCCGGACGCGCGCGCGCGCTTGTGTGGACTTTTGACCGAAAGTCAACCCGTGCATAGCTTAGGTCATCTCCCCTTCAAAGAGTTGGGATACCCCCAAGGCATCCAAGCCTTAGTCCATACTTGGGGTGTTATTAACTCATCAAAATTCCACTACTCTTCCAATGTGGGACAAGAGTTAAAACATACCCAATTCATTAACTTTCATTGCTTTGTGAGTCACTTTGGGGACATATTTATCATTCATAACTTATTGAAATTGGACATATGAATATACTACGTTAATCTCCTTGCGGAGGTGAACGCATTCGTATATGGTCCCACAATTTTCGTAGTGTGGGTCCCGCCTAAATTTGAGCTCAAAGTTGGTCAAAAATCTGGACAGCTTTATAATACCCAACTCAAGTCCAATTTTCCAACAATCCCCCACATGAATGATATATCGCTATAAATAAAATCAAACAGATGCTAATGCAGATGCAGACACAAGTTGAGTAAAACTGAAGACTTATTGCATCGGGAGAAGTAGCCTAGTGGCCTTGAACTTTCCTTAGTGATATACTATCGAATTTGCTTGGTTAATCAGTAGACTTCACGTCCTTGAACCGTCAACCATTTTTGTAAACCTAGACAATAGTATTCACACAACAATTCTTCAACACAGTTGGTTCTCACGTTTGTGTTCATTTTGGCCGTGAACACCACTTGGTTCCGCAAGTATTTTAGAGAATATGCCTTTCATTATTCTCATAGAAGTGGCCCCCTTCTTACTCACGTAGGTGACTTCCATAAAGAGTATTCTGCAATACCCCACTTAGACGTACTAAGATATAGATATCATTAAAAGCATAACTTATCCTAATTTCGCAGCAGATATGCACTGTCTCATCTTTGGAATGGATAGGATTAAATATCCTCCAGTGCTTACTGAATACAACGTAGTTTGGTTTGCCCATTGAACCTAGATCTTGGGATCTCCAGTCAGCTAGGTTGGGTTGCCACTATATTAATTCTTATTTATTTATAGGCTTTAGACCCATTCCTCTCGATGATCTTTCAACTTGCTCGCGGTTTAAACCTTTCCTTAGTGGATCCGATATATTATCTTTTGACTTTACATAGTCAATTGAGATAATTTCGTTTGAGAGAAGTTGTCTAACGGTATTGTGTCGACGACGAATATGTCGTGACTTTCCGTTATACATGTGATTTTGTGCCCTTTCAATCGCTGATTGGCTATCGCAATGTATACATATTGCGGGCACAGGTTTAGACCAATTTGGAACATCCTCTAAGAAATTTCGAAGCCATTCAGCTTCTTCTCCAGCTTTGTCTAGTGCAATGAATTCAGATTCCATTATCGATCTAGCAATGCACGTTTATTTTGAGGATTTCCAAGATACGGCTGCACCTCCAAGGGTAAACACATACCCACTCGTAGACTTAGAGTCTTTTGTATCAGATATCCAATTTGCATCGCAATGTCCTTCAAGAACAGCTGGATATTTTGAGTAATGCAATCCATAGTTTTGAGTATATTTTAAATAACCCAAAACTCTCAATATTGCTTTCCAGTGATCTCTTCCTGGATTACTCGTAAATCGACTTAGCTTACTTATTGAGTATGCTATGTCCGGTCGCGTACAGTTCATGATATACATTAAACTGCCGATAATACGAGAATATTCTAGTTGAGATATGCTTTCACCATTATTTCTTGCTAGATGTAAATTTACATCTACAGGTGTCTTGGTAGGACTAATATCATACTTCTTGAATTTTTCAAGTACTTTCTCTATGTAATGAGATTGAGATAATATAAGTCCATCCGATGTTCTAGAAATTTTAATTCCTAATATATCATCGGCGATTCCCATATCTTTCATGTCAAATCTACTACTCAACATTTGTTTTGTAGTTTTGACAATTTCCAAGTTACTACCCATGATAAGGATATCATCAACATAGAGGCATACAATGACATATCCATTATGAATGTATTTAAAGTAAACACATTTATCGCATTCATTAATTTTGAAACCATTTGATAACATTGCATTATCAATTTTTTCATGTCATTGTTTAGGTGCTTGTTTTAATCCATATAGTGATTTAACACGCTTACATACTTTTCCTTCTTGTCCGGGAGATTTGAACCCTTCAGGTTGCTCCATATAAATTTCCTCGTCTAGTTCACCGTTTAAGAATGCAGTTTTTACATCCATTTGATGTATTTCAAGTCCATTAATAGAAGATATTGCTATTAACATCCGAATGGACGTTATTCTTGTTACCGGTGAATATGTGTCGAAGTAATCCAACCCTTCCTTTTGCCTATAGCCTTTAGCTACAAGTCTAGCTTTATATTTATCAATTGATCCATCGGCCTTCAATTTCTTTTTGAAGATCCATTTTTAACCTAACGGTTTTGAACCTGGTGGAAGATCCACTAGTTCCCATGTATGATTTTGTAATATGGATTCAATTTCACTATTAATTGCTTCTTTCCAATTGGAAGCATCGGGTAAGGATATAGCTTCTTTATACGATTGAGGTTCATTTTCTAACAAATATGTTAGAAAATCCGGACCGAAAGAAGTCGAGGTTTTTGCTCTTTTACTACGTCTTGGTTCATCCTCTATTGATTCAATAGGTTGATTAGTACCACTTGTAGTAGCTTTATTTGTCCTTTTAGAAGGACCAGATTCTCGGGTCATGTTATACGGGAATTCATTTTCAAAAAATGAAGCTTCCCTCGATTCAATAACCGTATTTACATGAATGTCCGAAATCTCAGATTTACAAACTAGAAATCGATATGCACTGCTAATAGTAGCATAACCGATGAATACACAATCCATGGTTTTTGGCCCTATTCTTACCTTTTTAGGTTTAGGAACCATCACTTTGGCTAAGCATCCCCACACTCGTAAATATTTATAGGAAGGTCTTCGACCTTTCCATAATTCATAAGGTGTCTTGTGAGTCTTTTTGTGAAGTACTTTATTGAGAATGTAATTAGCAGAAAGTAAGGCTTCCTCCCATAAATTTTGTGGAGCCCCTGAACTTAATAACATTGAGTTCATCATTTCTTTCAAAGTACGGTTTTTGCGTTCAGCAACACCATTCGATTGAGGAGAATAAGGAGCGGTTGTTTGATGAATAATCCCATTTTCAGAACAAAATTCCTCAAATGGATATTCATATTCACCTCCTCTATCACTTCTAATAGCCTTTATCGTTTTGCTTAATTGATTCTCAACTTCATTCTTATATTGTTTAAATGAATTAATAGCCTCATCTTTACTATGTAACAAATATACATAGCAATATTTTGTGCAATCGTCAATAAAAGTAATAAAATACTTTTTCCCACCTCTAGTTTGAACAAATTTTAAATCACAAATATCGGTGTGAATTAAATCTAAAGGTTCAGTTATCCTTTCAATAGAATGGAAAGGTAATCTAGCTAATTTAGATTCCACACAAATTTCACATTTATGATTTTTATCAATATTAAATTTTGGCAAAAATTCCAAGTTAATTAATTTACGCAATGTATCAAAATTAACATGTCCCAATCTAGCATGTCAAATATTAGATGACTCAATCAAGTAAGAAGAACTAGCAATTTCATTCATTGAAATAGATATTTTAGGGGTTACAGTAAGAACATTGAGTTTAAAGAGCCCCTCATTTAGGTAGCCCTTTCCAACATACATGTCATTTTTAGACAACACAAAGCGATCAGACACAAACACAAGCTCGAAACTATTTTTAGTAAGGAGAGATCCAGAAATCAGATTCTTTCGGATATCAGGCACGTGAAGAACATTGTTGAGAGTAAGTTCCTTTCCAGAAGTCATTTTCAAAGCAATCTTTCCTTGTCCCACCACCTTAGAAGTGGAAGAATTTCCCATAAAAAAGTTCTCCTCATTTTCCAAAGGCTTATAGGTGGAGAACATCCATTTGTTTGCACAAATGTGTCGTGTGGCTCCAGTGTCCACCCACCATTCCTTGGTATTTCCAACCAAGTTACATTCAGAGACAACGGCAGAAAGATTCATATCCGCCAAATCATTGACGATATTCACACCCTCGGTTACATTTGATTGAGGATTGTTTTGATTTTCCTTCTTCGGCTTACGACACTCGCTTGAGCGGTGTCCAGGTTTACCACAATTGTAGCATTTGCCTTTGAACTTTTTCTTGTTATGTTTGGAAGTGCCTTCCCCATCGTACTTTCGTTTGTTCTTCTTAGGACCTTCAACGACATGGACCTTTGTTTCCATCGGATTCTTCCCACTTTTCTTTTAAGACTCATGGTTGTCTTCTTCGATTCTTAGCCTGACCACCAACTCCTCCACATTCATCTCCTTACGCTTGTGCTTGAGATAGTTTTTGAACAAAGTCCAAGATGGTGGCAACTTTTCAACAATTGCAACAACTTGGAAAGTTTTACTAATTGACATTCCTTCAGCATGAATGTCGTGGAGGATCACTTGGAATTCTTGCACTTGCGAGATTACAGATTTAGAATCAACCATTTTGAAGTCCAGAAAACGCCCGACGATAAATTTCGCCATCCTAGCATCTTCAGTTTTATACTTCTTTTCCAAAGAATTCCATAATTCTTTGGATGTCTTGATAGTGCAGTAGACATGATACAGAGTCTTGTCCAAGTAGGCCAAAATATAATTTTGGCATAGGTAGTCTGAATGCTTCCAAGCATCGACAGCAGCAACCTTTTCAGCGTCATCTCCCTCTTGAATAGAGGGGCAATCTTCATATACAAACCTGCCCAGTTGGCAGGTAGTGAGATAGAAGTACATTTGTCCTTGCCAACGTTTGAAGTCAGCCCCAATGAACTTTTTCGATTTCTCCCCGTGTGGCATAGATACGGGTGCAGTCACATTTGTGTTGGTGACAATCAGTTTCGTAGGAGTAGTGTTCGTACTTTGTGATTCCATTTCTGTTCCAAAAACAGAATTTTTATCACTAATAAAATTCATATATAATGAATTAATCAAAACAGAATACAAAATTCTGGGCACCAATTTCCTCCAAATATAATTCACAATAAATGAATTCAAAAAGAATTCCAAATAAAATTCAGAATTAAACTATAATATAAACAAAATTGCGTACAAAACAGAATTAAATATAAAATCTGTGTCACACTAATTTTTAATAAAAAAAAAAAAGAATTTTGTACAAAACAGAATTATAATTTAAAGATTAAAAATTTTACATAAACAGATTTTAACAAGAATACACAAATAAAATTTTATTTTCTAAAGCAGAACATAAAAACAGTATAGAAATTAATTTCTGTACCAAAAAAGTTTTTACTAATTTCTATAATAAAGCAATAACTTAATTCATTTTATTCTGTCAAAACAGATTTATTTTCAACAAATAAATTTTTGTAATAAAAAAAATTATGTACACTTAAAAACAGTAGAACACTAAATTGTATTAAGATTGTTATGTCTACTATTTATAAATAACAATTGTACAGAATTATGAATTAATAATATAATTACGGAATTAAAACAGAATTACAGAAATGAAGCACTTACTTGAATTTGCAGAAATAATATAAGAATAAAAGAATAATCCGAGCCCTGTTAAGAACAGTCTCCTTAAGACAATTTATTCCCTCTAATGTGCTCCGAGGTTGATGAATAATGTCTCCCAAGATAGAACGGATTTTCCAATTAATTATGTAGCACAACAATAATTAATTACAACGAACTCAAATTCTGTGTCTCATACTCAACAACAATGCAACAGATGCTATGCAGAAAAAGAATTTTTTACGAAACAGAAATGAGAAACGACAGCACTTTTGGTATGAAAATGGAAGGAAAAAGGAGGAGGGAAATTTTTCATTGTTTTAAAAACGGAGGGAGGCATCTGTATTTATAGCAAAGTAGTTGACGGTTGGCACAACAATAAAAAACAGTTAAACGAATTAACTGTTGGCAATAACTGCCAACAGTTTATTAATTAATTAATTAATAATTAAAGCCCAGAAAGTTAAATAAATTCGGCCAAAAAATGTAGGAGATTTTTATAAGCCCGGGCCCGAACCGAATCGAGCCGAAACGGCTGGACGCGCGCGCGCGCTCGTGTGGACTTTTGACCGAAAGTCAACCCGTGCATAGCTTAGGTCATCTCCCCTTCAAAGAGTTGGGATACCCCCAAGGCATCCAAGCCTTAGTCCATACTTGGGGTGTTATTAACTCATCAAAATTCCACTACTCTTCCAATGTGGGACAAGAGTTAAAACATACCCAATTCATTAACTTTCATTGCTTTGTGAGTCACTTTGGGGACATATTTATCATTCATAACTTATTGAAATTGGACATATGAATATACTACGTTAATCTCCTTGCGGAGGTGAACGCATTCGTATATGGTCCCACAATTTTCGTAGTGTGGGTCCCGCCTAAATTTGAGCTCAAAGTTGCTCAAAAATCTGTCCAGAAAAATCTGAACAGCTTTATAATATCCAACTCAAGTCCAATTTTCCAACATTTGTCTCTATTGAGTCATCCAATATCTCGTACTCAATTCTTTTCTCATGCGGTGTACTAATAGTTGATATACCCAAAGTAAATGTTGGGATATCATCATATAAATTATTAATCTGCATTGAAAGCTAATTATTTTTGTTAGATAGTTATCAATATTTTTCTACCGATACTAGTATCATTTACAAATCATAACCAAAAACCAATAACGTACCTTTAGAGATGACATTTTAATATTGTCCATCACAGATTACAGTTCTTGCAAGTTCCCCCCAATGAATCTAGGTTCCCCGTCACCGAATCTAAGTATGGGGTTAATTAAGCTTGATACTTCACAGAGCCAAAACTTTTCGTAAAAACATACAACATTAGAGATTAAGCTACAAATTAGGTACGCGTTTTTGTCAAATTAAAAAATGAATCAATCCAGTATGTTCAAGAACAGATACTCATGGTATCTAACAATTTTTAATGTAATGGAACATTTAAGTACATTAATTATTCATAGAATTTAATGATACAACTAGACTTACCAGCAACAAAAGCTGGTATCCCGAGATTGTGCTTGGGTTTTCAGTTGAACTTTTAATTGACTTAAATAAATGATCATGTACAGCTGCAGCCCAATAAAATTTCACAATTTATTTGATGTCTTCAATATAATTTGTATAAAACCAAGCGATAGATGAGCTTGTACTTGGGAAGAAAACACATATGCAAAAATGAAGGACAATTAAACGTACAATATCTGATATATCTTCATTGCTTACACTAATTATCGATTTCTTCAACCCATTCTCCACTAATATTTTTTGTCATCTTTTTCGCATTCTTGAAATACCTTTCAACAAACGGAGTGTGGGTCTTACTCTCCTTCTGGACTAATATTGGTTCACCAAGTGAAGGGATACCAAATATATTTGACACATCCAGTGGTGTCAAGTCAATCGAATTGATTCCAAAAACAAATTGTTTTTATCTTTTTGTTATAACGTTGGATAATGGCAATGATCCTTAAGTCACACTTCTTCACAAAGCTATCAGTGACCATTCCAATGTAGAAAGCGTTGAACATGGGTCAAAAAGGTGTTATTCTCAACAATTTTATATGTTCGTCTTTAAATTGGGATTTGTAATCACACATGAAAGCATTGAAGGCAACCAAACTACATCTGAATTTATCATGTTCTCATGTTTTTACTGGTTTGGGTTCATCATTGCCGTTGTCCATGATCAACCAACAACAATTGTAATCTATTAAGATCAAATGAATAAAAGCTGATATATAAATTAGATATAAAACACCATTATCTAAATACCAAAATATAAATAATTTGAAAGTTAATATTTTTTTATAACATGAAATTAGGAGAAATTAATCATAAAACATATAGAAATTGGTTCGTGGATCCCTGACCAACAAACACAAATTGTGTATAATTTTCATTTTATTTTAAACATTTTTTATATATATAATTTGGTATAAATTTTGAATCGTCTCGTTGATATCCATGAAACGAGTCCAATGTTAGGTAATATATTAAAAAAATAGAGAATTTGGCACATGGTCATGTTCCACCCTATATTTGGATTTATAGGAAACTGATTTTTATGATTATAAATATAATCCCTATGGTACAATAATATTTATTTGTGTGCTTCCTTTACAGATAGGAGTGTAAAAAAAAGGTAAATTGTTATTTGTTTTAGTTAAAATTATATGTATACACTTACTCATACCCATTTAAAATCCACTTACTCTCTTTCTAAAAACAAACACATAACTCCACCCTCACCCACCGGAATTCTTACCCGAACAGTCTGTCGAAATTCTTACCTTATCTGGGGGTGATATGCCCGAAGTGTAACCTCGGCCCAGAAACACCAACCTCGGCCGAGATCATGGCCGACGTTGGACGAGTCTTGGGCACGCGATATCAGCCCTCGGCCATAGCAAGGTCGGCCAGGGCCGACACTACCATGAGCCTCTCCAAGGGGCGTCACAAGGACCAGTAGCATTCTCGTATACCTTGGGATGGCAACCTCGGCCATACATAAGCCGAGCTCGCAGGAGACCACCAGCAACTTCATCAAGACATCAGTCGATACTCCAAACACTCCAGCTCAGCTTATTCCCAGGCCGACCTTGCCCATTGTCTCGGCTGGGATTAAGCCGAGACCTCCATGGAATACTCGGACTGAACAGGTACCTAAACTTACCAACCTCGGCCTCCCCCAGGCCGAGGTCATACCCGAGACGCGATAGTCAAGCATCTGCTGACATTTGGATAAGGGCACGTGGACACAAATCAGTTATAACAAGATTATTCCCCACACGTGGGGAGAATATTGCATCATCATTCTCTACATGTGACAGTGACAGATGGCTTTCCCATATTGGTGAGGCAAACACACACATGCTCATTGCATGCATGGGGGGTACATTACACCCCATAGGTACTATATATAGAGGTCATCCTCTACCTTGCAAAGGATCCCCAGATATTCAACCCTAGCTGAAAATCTGTCTAAATACACAGTAGAGAGAGAAAGCTTGAGAGATTGTATCCATGGCCATTAGTGCCTTATTGCAGTGAGGTTATTCACACACACACAGTGGACGTAGGCCAAATTAGGCTGAACCACTTATATCCTGGTGCACTCTCCTCTTCTCCTCATCTCATTCTCTTACCTTTTACATTGTTGTGCTGCCATTGTTGGTCTTAGATTAAGCTTGAAGACACCTTATCTGGGGGTGTTAATTACAGCATCATCATTTTGGCGCCGTCTGTGGGAACGAGAAGCTATCTTTTTCCTCTTTTTCTGCTTAAACTCACCGGAGACTCTGGTGGTGAACCAGGCCTCCCCCTAGCGCGGAGTTGTTTCGCCATTGAAAGAGGTCCTTTGAGGTACTAAGCTCACCTGCTACTCAAGCTCTATAGTGTTAACATATGGCACCAGACTTACCACCGCCATCTGGGGGTGGAGGGCCTAGTTCCAGTCAGGCGCCCCCCCAGTCCGAAATGGCGGAGGTAGTCACAGCCTTGAGATCCTTAGTTGCAACACAACAAGCCATACAGGAGCAACTTGCACAGCTCAGCCAAACTATAATGAGGCCACCTGGAGTCTCACCGGGCATGATCACTCCGGCGGCAGTTCAGCCTCATCCTGACGCCAGGGGACCACCCCAGACACCAATGAAGGACCAGCCTGCACCCCAGCGGAGAAGGGACGTTGCTGACCCTAGGCACTTACGCCTGGGGAGGTAAGGAAACCCTTGCCCAGAGGACAGGTATGATGATCTAGAGGTGGAAGAAGCACCGAAAGACTGCTGGGAGCCGTATGAGGTGTCAAATAACACTGTACGGCCTCTTAGGCAAAGTCAAGGTTGTGTCGACCGAAGAGGTGAAGAGGCCCAACAAAGAGGGTCAGCCTTTGATAGGTTGAGCAGAGGGTCGGCCTTTGTGAGATTGGGCCCGATGAATGACCTAAGACAGAGATTGTCGAGATCAAGGAGCGCAGCATGCTCTCATAGAGGGAACAGGCAGGGTCGGCCAGATCAAGGCTGACACTGTGAAAGAAGAGGCAGGGAACAGGAAGAGGTCAACAGCCGATGTGTCGTGGCAGGGGAACCCTCGGTCCATCCCAGGGAGGTGGCAGGGGATAACCTCGGCCAAGTCGACAGCGGAAGACCATGAAATGATTCTATCCAACGCCTTAAGGAGAAGATAGGAGACCTCATTAAAAGCAGGGACCCATTACAAAGGGGTTACTCAGAGGGCTCCCCATTTGTGGCAAGGATAGTGGGGTTTCCAACCCCAGCTAAGTTCAAGCCTCTTACAGTGTCTCCCAAGTATGATGGCAGGACTAACCCTATGCATCATATCGAAATGTACCAGTCGGCAGCAGACATCTACTCGATACCCGATGAGATGAAGTGTAGGGCCTTCTCTGGGACCTTGACAGGGGCAGCACATAGTTGGTTCACCTCCCTTCCGAAGAACTCAATTGAGAACTTCAAAGGCTTGGCTGAGCGATTCATCCACAACTTATGCTTTGGGGTGAGGCTCAAAAGAAGACTACCCACCTGATGTATATCAAGCAGGCCAAGGGTGAGAGCCTAAGAGACTACATAGCAAGATTCAACGAAGAAAAGTTGGAGGTCGAAGATTATGAAGAAAACATAGCCATGACCGCCCTTATAGGAGGTCTCCAGAAGGGGAAGCTATTGTGGAAACTGGCGAAAGAGTCCCCCTAGGCTTATGGCGGAGCTGCTGGCAACCGCAGGGAAAGTAATGAATGCGGAAGAGGCAATGGCCGCTAAGTATGAGGATGAGAACCGCGGTGGCAGTGGAAAGTCCCAAAAAAAGAAAGATGGGAAGAAGAGGTCGGGTGATGACAAGTTCGCTCACTATACACCTCTGACTGTAAGTTGCGAGCACATCCTCAATGAGATTAAGACGGACAGGACTCTGAGATGGACGGAAAAACTGAAGGCCCCGCCACATAAGAGGAACAAAAACCTATAGTGTGAGTTCCATCAGGATCATGGCCATGTCACGGATAGATTCTTCGCTTTAAAGATGAGATTAAAAAGATGTTGAAATCTGGAAAGCTGAGGAAGTATGTGGATGGTAAGGCTCCAAGAGGTGGAAGAGATGACCCTAAGAAAATAAGAAATGACAAATGCTGTGAAAATGTCCCGACCAGAAGAGACGATGATTCAGAAGGAGATGACGAAGACGATCCGGATCTTCCGCCGAAAGATGATAACACCCCGGTGAAGAGGGTCGGTACAATATCCTTTGGTGTTGACACCATATGTGGAGGATTTACAGGAGGTGGCTCTGAAGTAGCTGATAGGAAGGCTCACGTAGAATAGGCCAGGTCAGTGGCCAAGCTTGAAGTTGCGAATCTAACGTCTTTCGATACAGTGCGGAAGAGGAAGAAAGTATACATGGACACCCTCGTAGTTGGGTTCTCCAGGCTCGACTTGAAGGGTATCTTAGCCCCCCATGATGACCCTCTGATCATAACAATAAGGGTGCATGGGTGCGAGGTGAAGAGGATCCTCATAGACGGGGAGAGCTCGGCGGACGTGATGTTCTGGCCTTGCTTCAAGAGCATAGGTCTTAGCAGAGCAAGGTTGATGCCCTATCATCACCCATTGATAGGCTTCAGTGGCAAAAAGGTCCACCCCTTGGGCATGTATGAGATGAACGTACGGATGGGTGATGAGTGGCCTAAGAGGCTGACCAAGAAGATAAATTTTTTCGTCATGGACGAGAACGTGTTCTCGGCCTATAACCTCATCATAGGAAGGGTGGCCCTTAAAGAGTTTGAAGTTGTGCCGTCGATGGTCCATCAGATGCTAAAATTCCCGAATCCTTAGGGAGTAGGGGAAGTGCAAGGTGACCAGACCACAGCGCGAGAATGTTACTTCAACTCGACTGAATAGAGAGAAGCCCATAAGAGGGAAACCACCACTTATAGCATTGACACTCTTGACCCAAGAGATGAAATAAAGTTGAAGAAAGTAGAGGCCGCGGAAGAGGTAGAATCCATCGTCCTCAATGAGGACGAGCCGGAAAAAACCGTTTAGGTTGGTAAAGCCCTAGAGCCAGGAACCAAGGAAGAGCTGATAAACTTCCTCAGGAGGAGACAGAGTGTCTTCGCATGGAGTCACGCAGATATGCCTGGCATCGACCCTGAGGTGATAAGTCATAAGCTCAATGTGACCAGAGATGCCAAGCCTATCAAACAGAGACGAAGAGTCTACTCCAGGGAGAAATACGAATTCATCCGAGAAGAGGTCAAAAAGTTGGAAGAGGTCGAGTTCATAAGAGAAGTTACCTATCCGGAGTGGCTTTCAAATGCATTCATCGTGCCTAAGGCCAATGGGAAGTGGAGAATGTGTGTGGACTTCACTGACCTGAACAGATCTTGTCCAAAAGATAGCTATCCCTTACCTCGGATAGATCAGATGGTGGACGCGACGGCGGTACATGAGCTCATGAGCTTCATGGACGCGTATTCAGGCTATAACCAAATCTTCATGGATGCTGAAGACTCTGAGAAGACAGCCTTCATTACTGACAAAGGGACGTAATGTTACAAAGTGATGCCCTTCGGTCTGAAAAATACAGGGGCAACGTACCAACGTCTTGTCAATAAGATGTTCGAAGAGAAAATAGGTAAGACTATGGAGGTGTATGTGGACGATATGCTAACAAAGAGCTTAAAAGCTTACACTCACGTAGTAGACCTTGAGAAGACCTTCGATGTTATGGACTCGTACAGAATGAAACTCAACCCAGCAAAGTGTGTCTTTGGAGTAGGAGCTGGGAAGTTCCTGGGATTCATCGTTAACCAGAGAGGAATTGAAGCGAACCCTGAGAAAATTAAGGCATTACTTGATATGAAGACTCCTAGGAGTATCAAGGATGTCCAAAGACTTACGGGGAGAGTGGTTGACCTTAACAGGTTTGTTTCTAGGGCAACGGACAAGTGTCTTCCATTCTTTAAAGTTCTAAGAAAGGCCTTCCAATGGGACGAAGAGTGTGAAAAAGCCTTAAACCAACTCAAATCTCACTTAGGATCCCCCTTATTGCTATCTCGACCCGTCGCAGGGGAAAAATTGTATGTGTATCTGGCAGTCTCCAAATCAGCCATCAGTGCGGCCATAATACGGGAAGACGATGGGATCCAAAGGCCTATGTATTTCAACAGTAAAGCCCTTCAAGGGGCTGAACAGAATTACCCTCGCATGGAAAAGTTGGCCTATGCCCTGATATATGCTTGAAGAAAAATGAAGCCCTACTTCCAAGCTCACTCCATGGTAGTCCTCACTGACTCCCCACTAAGACAGCTCCTGCATAAACCTGAGAAATCCGGGAGGTTGATGACCTGGTCCATCGAGTTGGGGGATTACGATCTTGCCTACCAACCTAGGACAGCCATCAAAGGGAAGGCCCTCGCAGATTTTGTTGCTGAGTTCACATGGGAAGAGGCCGAGGCAGAGAAAGGCCTGGGGGCATGGAAGAGACAAATCGCAGTGTCTTTCGAAATCAGGAAGAGACGACACCAAGTGTCTTTCGAGATCTGGAAGAGGTCGCGTCCAAAAAAGTTATGAGCAGAATTGCAGAGGATGAGGAGGATCGATATCTCTTCAAATAAGGAGTCATGACAGAAGGAGCCTTTTCAT
The DNA here is from genome assembly GCA_949130495.1 of Sambucus nigra. NCBI lineage: Eukaryota > Viridiplantae > Streptophyta > Magnoliopsida > Dipsacales > Adoxaceae > Sambucus > Sambucus nigra. Next base: position 57,228,341 of record OX422214.1, read on the forward strand.
CAGATACAGACATTTGGAGCCTCTTCGTTGATGGTTCTTCCTGCGACAGTGGAAGCGGTGCGGGGTTGATACTCTCAGCTCTGGATGGTGCGAACATTGAATACGCCCTGAGATTCAACTTCCAGGCCTCAAACAACGAGTCCGAGTATGAGGCCATGATAGCAGGTCTCTTATTGGCAACAACTCTTCGCGTAAAGCGACTCCTACTCTAGAGTGACTCAAGGCTGGTTGTCAATCAAGTACTGGGGATCTATGAGGCCAAAGATGAAAGGATGGCCAAGTACTTGAAAAGGGTAAGAAAGTTGCTAGAATATTTTGAAGAGGCAAAACTGAAGAGAGTGCCTCGATAAAGTAACAGTCACGCAGATGCATTGGCAAGGCTGGCCTCGGCAATGAAGACAGATGTTAGAAGGACCATTCCAATCGAGGTCTTGAGAAAGGCAACCATCGAGGAAGAAGAGGTATGTAACCCATGTCACAATTTAAACCTAGGAGACTCATGGATCGACCCCCTCGTCAGGTATATTAGAGGGGGAGAGCTACCTGAGTCCAAGCTAGAGAGGAGAAAATTAAGATATAGGGTTGCCAAGTTCTCGATGATAGGAGACGTCTTGTACAAAAAAGGATTTCTATTGCCTCTCCTCAGATGTGTGCATCCCACGAAAGTTCCCCGGGTCTTAGAGGAGGTTCATGAGGGTTCTTGCTCTAGACACATAGGGGGAAGACCCTTAGATAAGAGAATCATCACACAGGGGTACTGGTGGCCAACTCTGTCCAAGGACGCCGCAGCTTACGTAAAAAGATGTGATAAATGTCAGAGATTCGCCACCATCCCTCATCAGCCCCATCAGCCTATGACGCCAATCACCGCTCCATGGCCATTTGCAGTATGGGGGATTGACTTAGTAGGACTCCTACCAAGAGCCGCCAACAACTATAGATTCTTGATAGTTGCCATAGACTACTTCTCAAAGTGGGTGGAGGCAGAGCCGATGATAACAATCACAAAGCAGAAGACCTTCCAATTTATTTGGAGGAATATCATATACAGATATGGCCTCCCAAACACTCTCATCTCGAATAATAGGACCCAATTCAAGAACTCCTCTTTAGAAAAGTATTGCCTAAGAGTAGGGATTAAGCAATTCTTCTCATCTCCTGGCCGACCTCAGGCAAATGGTCAGACCAAAGTCACAAACAGAACTATCCTGGATGGAATCAAGAAGAGGTTAGAGGATGCGAAGGGAAAATGGACTGAAGAGGTCTACACTGTGTTATGGGCCTACAGAACCACGGCAAGGACACCAACAGGTGAAACCCCGTTCATGTTGGCACATAGCTCAGAGGTCGTCATACCAACGGAGATAGGGCTCCCAACTCATCGAATTCAGACCTATGACCCTGACAATAATGGGGAAGAGAGAAGGCTAGACCTAGATCTTATCGAAGAAAGAAGAGAGGACGCAGAGGTCAGACAAGCAGCCTACCAACAGAGGGCAGCGAAATTCTACAACCAGAGGGTGAAGTCAAGACCCATTGCAGTGGGAGACCTAGTGCTAAAGAAGACCATATAGAAAGCAAATAAGCTTCACCCAAACTTGCACGGCCCCTACAAAGTGACAGAAGAGGTTGTACCTGGCACTTACAGGCTAGAAAACCTAGAAGGAGAACCTTTCACTAACCCATGGAATGCTGATCACCTAAAGAGATATTACATATGATGTTGCATAGAGTTTTATGTAAATGTACCATCTTATTATGAAGAGGTTATTAATAAAGATCAGTTCCCATGACAGTTCTTGCATCATTCTTAGATCAGAGATTAATTATGAGGATAACATCTTAGGTGATGACCTCAGACCCTTCTAACACCATTCAGTGGTGACGAGATCTGAGGTCAGACACCATATTAGGATGACCTCAGACCCTTAACATCATTAATTTGGTGAGATTAATTATGAGGATAACATCTTAGGTGATGACCTCAGACCCTCATAACACCATTCAGTGGTGACGAGGCCTGAGCTCAGACACCATATTAGGATGACCTCAGACCCTTAACATCATTAATTTGGTGAGATTAATTATGAGGATAACATCTTAGGTGATGACCTCAGACCCTCATAACACCATTCAGTGGTGACGAGGTCTGAGCTCAGACACCATAATGAGATGACCTCAGACCCTTAACATCATTAATTTTGTGAGATTAATTATGAGGATAACATCTTAGGTGATGACCTCAGACCCTCATAACACCATTCAGTGGTGACAAGGTCTGAGCTCAGACACCATAATGAGATGACCTCAGACCCTTAACATCATTAATTTGGTGAGATTAATTATGAGGATAACATCTTAGGTGATGACCTCAGACCCTCATAACACCATTCAGTGATGAAGAGGTCTGAGCTCAGACACCATAATGAGATGACCTCAGACCCTTAACATCATTAGTTTGGTGAGATTAATTATGAGGATAACATCTTAGGTGATGACCTCAGACCCTCATAACACCATTGTGGTGACGAGGTCTGAGCCCAGACACCATAATAGATGACCTCAGGCCCTTAACATCATTAATTTGGTGAGATTAATTATGAGGATAAACATCTTAGGTGATGACCTCAGACCTTCATAACACCATCCAGTGGTGATGAGGTCTGAGCTCAGGACCATTGGTTGAGTTTAAACAAGACCATTGCACAAAAGACAACCTTAGAAAGAGGACTTCAGAGGTGGAAGCTCAGATTACAAATTTATTTTTAGCAGACACCATTACAATGAAATTAAGAATAAAAAGCATCACATGACATTCAATGAAAAGAAAGTGAAGATGGTCCTCCTCAGAGGTTGATATACATTCAGAAATAATAAAGTGTTCAACGATTACAGACAAACTCCATAATACAATGAGTTACAAACAATGATCAAAAAATCCTCTAAGGGTTTGAAGGGGGAACGTTGACATCCTCGGCTTGATTGGTCACCTCGACCGCATCATCATGATGGTATGCCCCTCCAACCTCTGTGCCCTCCAACGTAGTAGTCTCGACAAGAGCGACAGCCTCTTCCTCAACCTCCTGAAGAGCCTGGGCAAACTGAGGATCAATAAAGTCGAGACCCATGAAATCAGAGGCCTTCAAAGTGTCGGCCTCTCTCTCCCGAACGTCAGCCCATTTAATAGTGGCTTTGATACCTCTTTCAAGGTATTCAAAGTCGAAGCCCATGAACTCATCAGAAGACTTGTAGTCAGCAATTATCTTCTCAGAGGCGTCATCAAGGGAGGCCCTGACAGCTGAGTTGACTTTCTGCTGCAGAATGTCGTCCTTAACCTTCAGTGCTGCAGCGTGATCCTTGCCGAGCTGGGAGATGTCCTTCTCCAACCCCTTCACCTTCTTCTCAGAATCCTTCAGCTCAGATTTAAGACGGTCAATCTTTGTGTTCAGAGTGCTCTGAACTCTCTCGGCCTCTTGCCCCTTTTGGATGAGGGGCAATTTCCTCAGAGTCCAGTTGGACAAGTGGTGCATAGCTGTCAGGCCCTGCATATTTTGTGATAATGAATGAGTTGGAGAACAATCAGATGTTACACTTGGGTGAAGAATAATCAGAAAGATCAAGTCATACCTGAATGGACCTGTGAATGATGAACTCAACCAATAGTGGGGTGTCCAGTGACCTAAAGAAGCGTTTGTCAGCCTCGGTCATTGTGGAGCCGAAGGCATCTAAGGCCTGAAGACTGTGGCCGACTATGCTGTCAGTTATTTTCAACTGATCCAGACGGGCCGACAGGGCGTCAGCTGAAGAGATGGGGATAGCGGCGTCAGCAGTCTTCTTTTTCTGCCTCTGATCCTCAGGGGCATGACTTTCTGGAGCCCTCTTCTTTGTGGCTGGGGGCTTAGAGGCAGAGGGAGCCGGGGGAGGAGCGTTAAGGCCTGCTTTTTTGGCAAGCCTCGTCAAGCTGGGTGCAGCCATCTCCCAAAGCTCGTCCGAAATGTCCTGTGGTCGCTCTGTAAAAAATTTGTAGATCTGAGTTAGATAATCAGACATGAATAAACTCAGAGGTTAAACTTAAAAAACAAAAATGCTTACCAAGCTCGGCAAGGGGACTTCCACCTAGACCTGTCCCAGAGAGGAAGTGAGGATTCATCAAGTGCTCGAACCTGACCATCAGACCATGTACCCCTTAATCTTGAAGGGCTTTCACCTTCTGAAGGTTCGATGGGCTCAGGTCAGGGTTAGCCCTCGCAGACATTGTAACTTTACCCCACCTCAGGGGCATCCTCGGCTCTAGAATTGATGAGGGAACATATGGGCCAAATTCCCATGGCCCAGAAGCAAAAAAATACCAAGGCTTCCAATTATGGTGGGAAGTCTGAGTTACTTGAAGCATTTTCTTCTCAGGCTATCGAGCTACAAAATGGTAGTAGCTCGGACGATTTTTGGCCGAGGAAGGGACATAGCAACCTACGAAGACCTGAACTGGAAGGTCTAAATGGTGGACAGCCTTCCATAAGACTATGGCCCCTATTATGACTCTCCAGTCATTTGGGGACAGTTGAGAGGGGGCCAAATTAATATAAGAAAGGATAGATTTGATAATGGGGTGAATGGGAAGACGAAAACCCAACTTGAACATCTGCTCGTACAGGCAGATCTCGCCATCTGTGCCATGATAAGCCCTCTCCTCCCTCAGAGGTCTCCTAAGCTTTATTGAGGGACTGATAGCATACAGGTATCTGAAGCAGAGAAGATCTGCCTCAGTAATAGTACTCTCGATCTCGACCGCCTCAGAGACGTCGACATCGCTCTCAGCCTCATCATCATCATCCAACTCAATGTCGATCGGAGCAGATGTTGATGGGTTACTCGAGAACTTCTGAGCGAACTTAACACCAGTGAAGGCCGACAGAGGTATGGCGTCAAGTGGTGGTGGTATAGCCACACTTGGCTCAATAATTTCAACCTCTGAGGAAGAGGCTGAGGTGCTTGAGCTATTATGGGACGAGGCTCGGCTGGAGACCTCGGCCTGATCAGGGGCCAGATCAGGCCGAGGTGTGAAGTCCATGGCCTCCTAAAAGGAATCCACAGACATGGGGTCTGAGGTAGAAGATTCAGACTCAGACATCAGTATGGGATCAGCAGGAACCTCTGTCTGATAAAAAAACTCTGGGGGGTCAGGATATATCACCTTCAGAGGTGGTGGAAATATGGGTCTAATGGGAAACTCTTGTGACCTACGAGCCTCCTCCTGTGCTCTTTCTATTTGTCTAATCTTTTCTAAAGTCTTCTCTCTAAGGGAGGGAAACTCCTCAAGAAGCTGATATAAGGGTCTGAGCATCAGAGGATGACACTACACTTAGGATTCCTAAAACCACAAACAAGGTTGGCTAGTGAAATAAAGCAGTGAAAGATCAAACTACCGAAATGTGGTAAGAATTGTTCGCCTAAGGTAATGGTGGCCTCGTCGAAAAACTCAGAAAACTCGCCGAAAAATGCGAAAATAAGGAGACTTGCAGGAAAAATGAAGGAAAAAGTATGGCGAAGGTTACCTGAGGGTGAAATAGTAAGGAGGAGACGAGAAGACGCAAGAAAACCACCCTCCAAAAGCTTCGGCAATGATCTTTCTAAGAGAGAGAAGGCTGAAGGAGCGAGATGGATGGAAACAAGGGAAGTGATGAAGAAGGAAAGGAAATAGGGTTCAAAACCCTTAAATACTCAGGCACAACTCCCAAGGCCCATCATTGCCTTGGGATCCCCAAAGGGCGGTTAACAGCACACGCCCACCTAGCAAGCATACCTCAGCATTGGACAAGTGTCAAATAAATATTGGCTTGTAATAGACAGGCCTCGGAGGTGTGGTAATCCCCTAGTCACCTGATCCCATATATGACTAAGGGCTAGGGGTGATTGATATGCCTGAAGTGTAACCTCGGCCCAGAAACACCAACGTCGGCCGAGATTATGGCGGACGTTGGACGAGTCTTGGTCATGGGATATCAGCCCTCGGCCATAGCAAGGTCGGCCAGGGCCGACACTACCATGAGCCTCTCCAAGGGGCGTCACAAGGACCAGTAGCATTCTCGTATACCTTGGGATGGCAACCTCGGCCATACATAAGCCGAGCTCGCAGGAGACCACCAGTAACTTCATCAAGACATCAGTCGATACTCCAAACACTCCAGCTCAGCTTATTCCCAGGTCGACCTTGCCCATTGTCTCTGCTGGGATTAGGCCGAGACCTCCATGGAATACTCGGACTGAACAGGTACCTAAACTTACCAACCTTGGCCTCCCCCAGGCCGAGGTCATACCCCAGACGCGATAGCCGAGCATCTGCTGACATTTGGATAAGGGCACGTGGACACAAATCAGTTATAACAAGATTATTCCCCACACGTGGGGAGAATATTGCATCATCATTCTCTACATGTGACAGTGACAGATGGCTTTCCCATATTGGTGAGGTAAACACACACATGCTCATTGCATGCATGGGGGGTACATTACACCCCCTAGGTACTATATATAGAGGTCATCCTCTACCTTGCAAAGTATCCCCAGATATTCAACCCTAGCTGAAACTCTATCTAAATACACAGTAGAGAGAGAAAGCTTTAGAGATTGTATCCATGGTCATTAGTGACTTATTGCAGTTAGGTTATTCACACACACACACACAGTGGACGTAGGCCAAATTAGGCTGAACCACTTATATCCTGGTGCACTCTCCTCTTCTCCTCATCTCATTCTCTTACCTTTTACATTGTTGTGCTGCCATTATTTTTCTTAGATTAAGCTTGAAGACACCTTATCTGGGGGTGCTAATTGAAGCATCATCACTCATACCCATTTAAAATTCACTTACTCTCTTTCTAAAAATAAACACATAACTCCACCCTCACCCACCGGAATTCTTACCCGAACAGTCTGTCGGAATCCTCACCAGATACTGTTGAAATCCTCACTGAATTATCTCTCTCTCCCCCTAATTTCTCTCTCTTCGTCTATTTCCTTCTTTTTTTGTCCACGCCAGCGGCACCATTGTTCATTGTTAGTGCTGGAGAATAAGATTTTTCCCAAGAAAAAATAAAGTTTTCTCCGAAAAAATGGAGATTTTAGTGAAATAGTAAATTTATCAATTTTGATTTGTTTCTCAAAAAATATCGAATATGGGTATTATTTGATAGATCTCAACAAGTAGATTTCAAATATATAAATTTTGTGAATTTTGAATTTGTAGATTTGAAATTATTGACTTTCAAAGATTTGATGGACTTTTTTGTATGAGTTGTCAAATGGTATATTGGTCATTTTAATGGTCTTTTTAGTACATGGACTAAACTTAGAAAATTGTGTGGGATGTCCTATTTTTACACACTGTTAGGGTCAGTGGGACATTTTCCCAAAAGCCCCTAAAAAATCTTTTAGATAATTATTACATATTCTTCTATTTTTAGCTCATGTTTAGTTTACTTTGTGTGTGTGTGTGTGTGTGTGTGTGTGTGTGTGTGTGTGTGTGTGTGTGTGTATATATATATATTTGCAACGCCTTTTTTACGTCAATACCCTTATTTGATAAATTATTCACTTTTCTACACCCGCCCATTTTCAAAGATTGATTGATGTCTCTCTCGTGACGCGCAAGCGACTCTATCTATCCTCTTAATAAAAAAGGCCTATGTCCATTCAATTCTCTCTTAACCTCTTCAAATATCTCTTTCAAGTTCCCCGACCCTATACTAGATTCTGAAATGGCTAAAGTCCTTGCTTCTGCTCAATACTCTTCTTTATTCCCAAATTTATTCTCGGTACTTGGGGAGATAATAAAATCGAATGTAGGTATGATTTAAGCAATGTATTTAATTTCTTAATTTGTTTATCTATTCATAATCCCATAACGGATTTACATTCTACATATATGTTTGAAATAAGGTCCAAGTTATATTGCCTCTAAATCTTTCTTATTTTGTTTTGGGTGGATGATGTATCACTTCTATAATATTGAATAGACACAACAGTCACAAAATTACACACTCATCGTTTAATAAAAGTGCCAATAGTAGAATATTCATATATACATGTGCAAGTGCTTTACTTTGGTTTTCCCCAATTGGTTATGATTTTTCTGCTAATTGTTTAATCTTTTGTGGTCTTTTAGTTTTGTTTATAGTATATATTATTGTTCTTCTACTTAGGTATGATTTCAATCTCTTAAGTTTTCCCCATTATGGTGGTTTTGTAACCGTTTCTTTATACCCATATTATACCTCTTATGTTGATTTTTTGAAGATGAGATATTGATATTTCTTTTCTTGTAGTGTCATTTTATTCATGATGTAGAGTAGTATTAAAAATTAAAAAATGGTTTTTACTTAAGCAATTTTTTTAATGCTAAATTGTAAATTTAACTTCAAAGTCTTTTAATTTTCCCCGTAACTTAATGATTTAAATAATTATAGAGTATACCATTATATAATATATTCTCGATAGTGGATGTTGAAGTCTATAAATTGTTAAGGATTTAATTGCCATTGCATTTTCTTCAAAATTTATTATAATACTCATTCTTAAGGTCATGGGTTACCACATTATGTGATGTTGCATGCCAATTGCAATGTCATGTGTAAGTTTGGTGATTTGGAGTGTGACTGAGCTAAAATTTAGTGTGTATTGATCTAGATTGGGTACTTCTATATATATATATATATATCTACGTATTAGGGTTCAATGTCTGTAAAAAAATCAATCTGGAGTCTTCGTGTCTAATATTGTCTAAATATCATGAATTTGTTTAATAAATGATTTGTCATGCCCATGAATTTATATTTGTATTTTGGAAAAAAATAAAAATGTTTACTCTATGAAACACTTAGCAAAAAATATTTGTTTGGTTTAGTAAAATTTAGGAGTTTTTATATCAGGTTTTTAGGAAAGTATTCACTTTCGATTTATAAAGTAAACTATATGTTTTGTCCCATAAAAAAAGGGAGGCGAGTAGTGAAGGTGGTGAGGAAGTGGGTTTTAATTTTGGTATTTTTTTGTCTTCCAAATGATTGAAATCGTTTTTTGTTGATTTGTTTAAGTGTAATAGTGTCGTCTTTTTTCGTTTTTTTGGTTCATTGTTCAAAATATTTTTTATCTTTTTCTATCTCATACCCACCATGAGATCTCCGTGACTGTCCAACATGAATTTCATGAATAATGACTTGAAGTTCTTCTAATTGTGACAAAACAGATTTTTCGTCAACCATTTTAAAATCCAGAAAACGACTAACAACAAATTTCTTACTTCCAGCATCTTCAGTTTTATATTTTTTATCTAACATCAACCATAACTCTCTAGCAGTGGGGACAGAAAAGTAAATATCATACAGGGCATCATCCAAATTGTTCAGAATATGATTTTTGCACATAAAATCATATTTTTCCCAAAGTTGATTAACATCAGTTTTTGCAGGTTCGGTCTCTTCAGAATTATCTTCCTTAACTTCTAACGTGTGATCGAGTTCCAACAGGTTCAGATAAAATTGCATTTTTTGTTGCCAACATTTAAAATTCAAACCAACAAATTTTTCAGGCCTAGTAGAGGCGATAGCGGCAGGATCAAATTTTTCCATTGTACGAATATAAAATTTTATTTCTGTCTTAGATTGTTATATGAGTATATGGGAAAACCAAAAAGATAATAATAAATTGGAACGACTTATCTGGATGCTGAGGTGTGTGTTAGACACACAGTCCTAAGACAGAAATATCGTTCGCACGTTGATCAGTGATGCTTCGAGCCTCAGATAACTGTCCCCAGGATTCAACAGCACAATTCATCCGATTGAAGCACTCAATGGATGACTTTAAAATCACAAGAGATTATGCTCAGAATTGGAGTATGAAGAAGGACGTTTTTGAGAGAGAGAGAGAGAGAGAGGGAGATTGAAAATTAATAAAAAACTTATCTGCATATCCCTTATATAAAGGGATGCAGAAACCACCCACTCCCCCAAAATGTGGGTGACCACTTCTCCCATTAAACCACTCCCAATAATTAAGAAAAACGTGATTTAATTTTAATCATAAAATAATTTTTAATTAATTAAATAAAATGATTTTTAATATTAATTAAAATTGAATTAAATAAAATTATTTAATGACGAAATTAAAATTAACTGATTATTAGGACCCAAGACCAAGTCCCCAAATCCCAAGTCTTGATATATAATATAATAATTATATATCTATTTAAGTATAAATACCCCAAATCCTCTTAAATTCTTTTAGTGGGACTTGAACTCATGACCTCCCCTAAAGGGGACACAAAAGTTACCACTAAGCTACAAGGTCTTATCGTGAGTATATCATTCACACCAATAGTTATACACCCACACAAACACACAACAGGTCCAATGTCTGTAAAAAAAATCAATCTGGAGTCTTCGTGTCTAATATTGTCTAAATATCATGAATTTGTTTAATAAATGATTTGCCATGTCCATGAATTTATATTTGTATTTGGGATAAAAATAAAAATGTTTACTCTATGAAACACTTAGCAAAAAATATTTGTTTGGTTTTATAAAATTTAGGAGTTTTTATATCAGGTTTTTAGGAAAGTATTCACTTTCGATTTATAAAGTAAACCATATGTTTTGTCCTATAAAAAAAGGGAGGCGAGTAGTGAAGGTGGTGAGGAAGTGGGTTTTAATTATGGTATTTTTTTGTCTTCCAAATGATTGAAATCGTTTTTTGTTGATTTGTTTAAGTGTAATAGTGTCATCATTTTTCCTTTTTTTGGTTCATTGTTCAAAATATTTTTTTCCTTTTTTCTATCTCATACCCACCATGAGATCTCCGTGACTGTCCATCTTTACCATTTCTATAGCTCTTGTCACTTTATCACCTTCCAAAATCTTATGCGTAAAGTCTTTTATTTGACATACTTTGGAACATCTCCGACATGATAGGGTTGTTGTAGTTATTTACTCTTATGAATCGCTTAGAGGATTTCAAAATAAGTATATAAATAAACATAGATTATAAAGTTTAAATAATTGTGTTGATTATAATATCAGCACTAGAACTATCATCCTTTTAAAAAGTTCTAACAAAAATTGTTAATTCTTTGAATTGATATTAAAAGAATAAGTGAATGAAGAAGAATAAGGTCCAGTTTGGTTGCGCAAATTGTTTGATTAGTAAATCGGTTTATTGTGAATTAGTAAATTGTAAATGAGTGAATTTGAAATGAGTTGAATTCAATTTTACACAATATTTGGTAATTTAAAATTGATGTTAAGGTTCTATGAAAAAAGGATAAAAACAAATCAAGAGAGCGGGGAGAGGGAAAGAGAGAGGGGGAGGGGGAGAGAGAGAGAGAGGAGATGCACTTTATGTTACTCCTATTTCAAATGGATTCATTTCACGTTTTTTGTGAAATGATTCAATTTCAAATTTTGCAAATGAGCTAAAATGGGACAATTAATGAATCCTTTCATTAATGAAACCAAACACAATTAATGGGTCAATTTGTAAATGGATTAATTTATTAATGATCCAGTTTATGATTTTGGGACAACCAAACGGGTCCTAAAGGAATACATGCCTAATTGTAACATTAAAATTACCTTGAAATAAAAGGCATGTGTTGGCGGAAATTATGTGGATTATGTTGTTAGCCAAGTATAATTAAGATATGAATGAGGGAAAGGTCTTTTAAATTAATTGGAAAGATTGATTAAGATTTAAGGACTATATATATATATATATATCAACTCGGCTCTAATGCAGACGGAACTTGCAAATTTAACTTGCGAACGGATTTTTGTGTGATTTTTTAAAAATAGCAAAAAATCAAAGTTCAACTTAATTTTTTTTGGTGTATTTAAACATTTCAAGAGAGCCCTGTAAAAAAAAATCAGCCCAAAATGAATTTATTTACCATTTTTAAAAAATCGGTCAAACATATTTCAGTTTTTAAGAGCTTTAAAAACTGACATATGTTTGGTCGATTTTTTAAAAATAGTAGAACAATTCATTTGAGCTGAATTTTTTGTATGAGACCTTTGAAATGTTTAAATACCATAGAAAAAAATCAAGTCAAAAAAAGTTCTTTTGCTATTTTTAAAAAATACAGAAAAATACGTCCACAAGTTACATCAGCATTAGAGTCGGCCTGATATATATATATATATATACAGGGCGTCTCTCCGACGGGCTTATTTAACGGGTTTAAATGACGGGCTTAATATTGTCCACACGATTTAAGGACCGCTATCATCTTCTTGGACCACCTGTTGGGGACCGCTTTGTCTTTTTATGCCTTTGTCTTTTTCTAATGTTATAAGAATAGAATTTTCTATCCCATTAATTTCTATATTCTTTTAAGCTTATTATAAAGCCTAATTAATCTGGAAGTCTAAGTGTAGAAGTTTTAGGGCTACTGCTACTTCTTAAGCTTCTTCCGTCACTATCGTACTGGAGTTCTGAATAGCGAGGATTATTTATATAAATAGTTTCTTCCTAGAAATTGAAAGAGGTTTTGATGGAAAATATTTTAGTCTTAAATACCCTATACGGTATCGTGGGTTTATCTGTCTAGTTTCTTTATATATTTGATTAATTATATCAATTATATCGTTATCTATAAATTCGTCTAAATTATTATCACCATAAGATGACAAAAATCTACGGTATGTTCTAGGGGTAGCTGTCTCTACGTTTTTAATAACAGGGCGGATTCCTCCGGCTCTAATTAAAGTAGCCTTTGTTTCAGCTAACCTTTTTCGTCTAATAAATTTTAATACGTCTATACTGTCTTCAAGTATCCTAGTGTATTCTTGATTTTTTCAGGTCTTGATAGTTCTTCTGCAAAATCTTCAGTTCTTAATTTTTGTCTAAAGAGATCACGGATCCCTGTTCTAATTATTTCTATTCTAGGTACTTCTCTTCCTAACCACTCATTGATCTGGTCTATGTATTTAAAAGTACCTCCTGCGTATATTAAAGCAGATTCTATAAGCTCTTTATCTTTAGTGTCTGTAAGAGTCCAGTCTTGAATTTCTCTAGTTAAGTCTATACTTGTTTGATTAACAATTCTAAAAAGTCTTTAGTGATTTGTAAGCTCATATAAGATTCTTTTTAAATAAATAATATGTAAAAATAGTTAAGGGTTTGGTTTGAGTTATACCTTCCTTCTGGTCTGCAATATCTTTATCTTCTTCCCTTTGTCTCTTCAGCCTTGTTACTATTCTTCTCCGATCTCGACCTCCTACAACTCTCTCTTTATGTGTCGCACCTCAATCCACTATTTTGGCGGTTGACTCATTTCCTGCCTGTACGCCTTCACGCCTAACGCCCACCTGGCTAACGGCTAATGGCTCACGGCTAATCGGCACCTGACGGTGGTTCACCAGTATAACACCTTGTGTGCTATACCAGAGGTTCCACACAATAGTCCTCTATGAACAGAAAGTTGGAGACAATTTGAAAAATAATAACAACTCAACATAAGAGATTTCTGGAAAAGAAAATACTTTTATTGCATAGCATAAGTAAATACAACTCTCCCCTCTCCCCTAACTATGAGAGGTTTACTCACTCATATACATATTACTTAATACAAGCATACTCTCTCTTTCTCACTGGAAGTCTAACAACTTATTACTCTCTCACTCCTACAACTGATGTCTAAGACTCAAATGGACGCTCCCTTTTATAGCACAAGGGCACTTACAAATGACTGGAAACCGACTATCAAAAGTGATCCGATTGAAAGCATAATTATTAAAAAGTCTGCAATCTTGGAATCTTTCGAGTCTTCACCTTTCTATCTTTCAAAAGCAATCTTGGCGTTTTGCAATTATTTTGCACCTAACATCTTCGACCTTTTTACTTTATCTTTAAGAAATGAGGATGTCTGGGCCCGTATGGGGCAGGTCTGAGCTGCTTTAGTCTGCAAGAGTATCATCAGTCTAAATAATGGAGTCTTCTTATCTTCTTGCGATAATGCATAGGTCTTACTGCAGGGCATCTTCTGTCTTTAATAATTCTTTTGCTAACGAGGGGCTCGTCTTTGTCTCATCCGCGTCTTCTTCTTCCTTGTCTAGGTTTGGTAGGACATTATTGAAAAATTCATCAATGAGTCCCACAATTCTAAGGCTAACTGGTAAAGCTATCTCTACCATTTTTTTGGATTCCTTCTTGAGCCTTCCATTGAATGGCTCATTAGCTTGGATTATCAGGTCTTCTTTGTGGTAGGCAGTGTACCACCTATCTTCTCCTGTCAATAATTACATGATTTCTATCGTCTCCATGGCTTGAGCAATCTGGAGCTTGGACTTATCAACAATTAATTCTTTAGTCTCGTTTTCTGATAAAATCTCCACGTCTTCGAATATATAGTTAAAAAATTTAATAAATCTAAATCCTTCAACTCGCATTCCTCTACAGGAACTTGCAGTAATCTGGTAGATTCTAGCAAATAGAGGAAGAAAGTCTTCTACCTTCTTAACATACTCATGGACTATTTTTTCCAAGAGCAATAGAGTCTTCAATATCTTTTATCTAGACGAGTCCAATGAACCCGTGGTCTGTAAGAGTTATATAAGCCATGTCTGATTTTCCAAAAAGATATATTTTTGGAACGTCTTTAAAGAAACCTTTAATCATTAAGGCATCTCCATTTATTTCTGATAATAACATATTAAAATGATCAATAATGTTATTAGATTTTTTTTTAAAGTCTTCTGTTAATGGGAGATTATTATGACCAAATGGTATAACAATCTTAGTTTTAAAAGTCTTTTTCTGATAACAGAAATCAGTAGGTCTAGTTTTGGAGGATTCTCCAAGAGTCTGAGCATAAGTCTGAATCTGAGGTCTAGGCACAGCAGTACCACTGAGCTGGGTAACTGCAAGTCTTTGAGTTCTCATGAATCTAGCAATAGCTACCAAAATTTGTTTGAACTCGATCCATAGTCTATTCTTCACATTCCACCATATGGAGTCTATAAGAGTATTTTCATCTTCTGAAAATTCTTGTCTAAATTTGATCAAGTCTGGGTATCTTTAATTGGGTCTATATTGGGGAAAGTACATCTTCCCAATGAGTATATTTTGAGCAATAATCTATAGTCTAGATTTTCCTGGAGGAACCAAGATATCATCAAAGTTCTCTAGGATTGGTCTTTCTTGAGAGTCTTGAATATGAGTCGGTCTTTGCGTTACACCAGCATTTGGTCTTACGCGTCTAAGATAGTCTGCAATGTCTTTCTTGTTTAGTCTATTCGTTCTAGAGGAACTCATGTCTTCTAGGTCTTATGTTTGCAACATAAAACATGAAATCATATTAGTGTCAGCAAACATTGGCTCTCTTGATATAATATCTAGAATGGTATTTTTACTTCCCTTAATATGTATAACAGAGAAGTCATAACCATTAAGCAATTGTTGCCATCTAATTAGTCTATTAGTCCTTGATTTGGACAAGTCTAAGTCTCTGAATTTTACTACATAAGAAGAGTCAGTATAAATAGTAAAATGTTTAGGTCTAAGAAATAGCATATATTTTTCTATTGCCCTTACTATGGCTAATACTTCTTTTTGATGGGAAGTGTATCTTGTTTCTGGGTCTGTAAAGGTTCCAGAACTGTGTCTACAAAGTTTCTTATTTTTTCTCTGATGATCAATGGCAAAGTATATCGCTCCTCATTGTTTATCAGAGGCATCTGTTTCTACTATGAACTGGTCTTCTGCATTAGACAGTTCAAGTAAAGGAATATTCTTGACTGCATTTTTAATTTGTTTTATTACTTCAAAATCATCTTTAGTCCAATAAAAGGGATTGATTTTGTTTGTTCCTTTTAATTTGGTCGTTAAGCTTTGTCTTTTTGAAGCAATGTCTTTAATAAAGTCTGCAGCACAATTAAGCAATCCAAAAAATGATTGTAATTATTTTCTATCTTTGAGTTGGTCTGGAAACTCAAGAATATTTTTGGTTATGTGTTCTGCCAAGGATAATTTTCCTTTATTAATATGCATTCCCACAAAGTCTATTTCAGTCTGAAATAATTGCATTTTCCTTTCGGAAATAATAATACCATGTCTATCTAATTCTAAGATAATCTTTTTAAGATGGTCTACATTATCTATCTCAGTTTTACTGGCTATAAGAATATCATCTATATAAATAAGATAAAATTATGAATAAGGTCTAAATATATTATCCATTCTTCTTCTGAAAACTTGAGGAGCATTCAAGTATACAAATGGCATTACTAGCCATTCGCATTTTCCTTGGGGGGCTGTCCAAGTAATACGATCTGGATGCATCTTAATTTGCCAAAAGCCTGATTTGCAATCAAAATTAGTGAATATAATTCTATCTTCAATTAAATTAATCAAATTACTCTTGTCTGGTATCTTATAAGAATCAAATTCACAATTCTTATTTAATTGTCTGTAATCTATAACCATACGTCTTTTTCCTCTTTTACGTTCAGATTCATTTTGAACATAGAAGGCTAAGCTATTATGTATACTTTTACTTTCTCTAATAATGCCTAACTTAAGCATTCCGTCTATGTCTTTCTTGAATTCTTCCCTATCATCTTGTGAGTATCCTTTCTTATAGGTTCCACCATTAATAGTGGCGTCTGGGTTAATAGGGATGATTTCACAATAGCTTTGGTCTTTATCCCACTTAGCGATGGGATTTTCTCCTAAAGTAGGCTCAGCTAGTTGCTTAATTTTTTCCTATTCTACTTTTATATCCATTTTCTTCTGTTTGGATATAGCTTGAACCTGTAATAGGGTATGCTGGGCTTGATCTAAAATGTCTTGTTGTATAAGCGTTATTTGCTTATAACACTTTTGGTCTGGACACTTACACTCTTTTTGTAAGGGTTTGTAATTTCTAAGGCTTCTTGTTGGGTTGTAGGTCTAGGTCCACCATACTCAGCTAAAGAACTCTGATGTTTTATGGGTCTATAATTGGGCTTGACCTGCATAAGGTCAAAGGCAGTCTTGTGATCAATTAGAGGAGCTTTAATATTAAATTCCTCTTGATCAGTAATTAATATCTTATCATTATACTGAGTATAAGGATGATATTTACTAATAAAATCTTGTCCTAAAATAATGTTTCCTGTGAAACTAGGACGAGGGTCCATTATCCAAAATCGATGATTACCGGTTTTGTTGGTCTGATTTCCTAATTTAAAATAAATAGGAATAGTCTGGAAATATAAGGTAAATGGATCTCCATTAGCCACTTTACCATAGATTTCTTAAGTACTTTTTAAAAAATAGTCTTCAGGGAAGGCATTAGCCTTGCAAATACTCTGAGAGCACCTTGTATCTATAAAATCTGAAAGTCTTTTAGGATAGTCTTTATGTTGAACAAATAATTCTACAAAACAAGCATGTGGTATAGTAGAAATTCTTAAATTGTTCTTTTCTAAAATAGATATTCCTTTCTGAGGTTTATCTCTAAAATCTAAGGGTATTTGGTCTTCTGAACTACTATTAGAATGGTATTCTTCTAAATCATAGGAAACTCCCTTTCCTTTGAAGTCTTCATTTTCTTGCAATCTTTTGGCTATATTTCTCTCAATGTCTTGATAATATGTTTTAATATCGAAGTCTATTTGAGCGTCATACTGACTACTATAAATTGCTCTAAATCTAGTTCTTCAATAGTCTTCATGGTAGTGTAATTGACAAATAATACAAACCATAAATAATTATGTTTGTATGGTCTCAATGCATTCTACGCATGTAAAGTCTTTTTTACAATATTTCATTTCAAATACGCAATAATGTCTTTCATCAAAGTAGCATCTAGGTATATAGGTTATAACTCAGGATTACTAACTGTCCATCTTTTCTTTAAGAATGGGCTTAATATACATTTATACCAAGCTTCTTCAAAGTCTATATATTCATCATATAAGTCGTCTTGATTAGTATGCATCATATATAAGTCTAGAGTGTCCTGAGAGTCCTCGTATTCATCAGTATCACTATAATCTTCTGAATCACTATCTGTATATGCGCTATAAATACTAGTATTATCATCCTCTTCTATGTCCGATATTTCTATAGAATATAGGATATCTAATTCTTCTTGATCTGCATAGTCTAATATTGTATTAATGATCTTAATACCTTCTTTATCTTTCTTATTAGGGCAGTCTTTAGGAAAGTGTCCTTCTTTGTCGCAAGTCCAACATTCTTCGATAGAGGTCTTAGATTGAGCTATCTCTTTGTCTTTCCTATAATTAGGAACTTTCTTATATTTACTAGTATTCTTCTTTGGTTAAATCTATTTTTCTTCGTCTTAGGATTCTTTTCCCTAAAGGTAGTAGATTGTCTAAATTTATACTTCTTTGGCAATCCTAAAGGTCTAGTCTTAAACTTCCTATGTTTCCATTCTAATTTCTTTTTGAATTTCTTAGATTCACTACCACATCCCCATTGAATTGGAGCGATGTCTCTTTCGTCTTTGATTGGAGGGATATGCTTGAAAGTTTCTTTTATCAACTTTCCTTGGGTTATATAACGTCTCTTAGATATGATATAGTCTTTGGCGAAATTGATTCTTTCACCAAGGGAGTTATTCTTAACTCCAGCTACTCCTGGCCAATTCCTATATTCATTAATTAGGATTTGTCCTATGGCTGGTATCTTTCTAAAGTATTTATCCTTTAAGGTCACTCCAAATTCTTTAATTTGGTAATATAGTTGGTCGTAATTATTGCTATATTCATTTATCATATCTAATTTGCAAATGCTAAGGAGGGCTAACTTAGTTTTTGCTAGGTCTTGTTCATTGATCTGAGCTAGATGTCCAGCTCCAATGAATTCCGTTGTGAATAATTTAATATATTCTTCAATTGATCTTTCTTCTAAGTTTTCTTTCATCTTTTCAATCTTAGCTAAGGAGTCTTCATCCGTATCCTTTCTTAAACTATCTAAGTAATCTTTTGCAATGCCTCTGATGGATTGATCAGCGTACTGCTTACATGAACTTGCATCCCATTGCTCATTAGATGCAAAACACATGTTCATCTGATTATGCCATTCGTCTAAGGCCTTCTTCCTATCTTGAACATTGTCTAGGTTAAGGTATATACCTACTGGATTTATGGATTGGCTTGCCATAGTCTTAACAGGAGTGAAACTCTTGTCACTAGTTGGAAAGTCTTTTATATAATCAGGTTTAGTCTTAACTACAGTGCTTGAGTATATAGGAATATTTATTCCTATTGGCTTACTAAAAAGTTTAGGAGCATCTTCTAGCCTACTACTACTTCATATCTCTTGTTTACTAGGCTCTACTTGAGTAGCTGGCATTAATCTTTATTCTCCTTCTTCTATTAGTCTTAGGTTTCTAAGAAGTTCCTTAGTATTCTTAGATTCTTTTAATTTTAATATGCGGTCTTGGGCTATCATATTAAATCTTTCTCTTTCTTGAAATCTAACATAATGACTTTTCTTAAGGTTATCTTTAAATGTCTTCATATCCAATTCTGAGGGTTCATGTGCAAAGTTTTGGATTCTAACTTTTTCTTTAATTAAGTCTTTTTGTTCAAATGATCTTTTAGGTCTAATTATCGGGGCTTGTCTTAGTAAACTAGCACTAGTCATACTACTACATTCTCCTTCTGAAGGATCATTTATTATGGCTTCTTCCATATTCCTAAATCTAATTTCTTCGGTTTGGATATTCTTATTAACATTCTTAGGAGGACCAAACTGGATGGTAACATTTCCAGTGACGTCATCTTGATTAATAAACAAAGGTTTATTTTGTATAGTCTTAGTTTCTTGAAATTCTGGCAATTGCCAGAGGGTCTTAGCTTTTTCTCTCATAGGTCCAGTATTCCTAATACTGTAAGTATGATTATAGTCCAACACATTGGTTCCAACTAAGATTTCTTCATTAAGTCTACCGCTAGGGATTCCCGATTGCATTCTTTCATAAGGAAATTGGGAGAACTTCACATAGCTTTGAAATTCTATATTTATATTAGCTTCTGGGATAATATAATCTTCATAGCTACTAGCATATAAGATTAACTTAAAATGTTTGGCTATGTCTACGGTTAGGCCTGTAAACGGGTCGGATTCGGACCGGATCAGGCCAATCCAAATCCAAATCCGTTTATGTTAAACGGATTCGGATCCGATCCGATTATCCGATTATCCAAATCCGAATCCGATTATCCGAATCCGTTAAGAATCCGTTAATCCGATCCGTTTATCCGATCCGATCCGATTATAATATTATAAATAACTATTATAAATTTCAAAATACAATATATATTATAAATAACTATTATAATATATATTTCAAAAAATATATTTAAATAATTATTATAATATAAATTACTATTATAAATAAATGCAATATATATTAATATAGGACTATTATAAATAACTATTAAAATATATATTTAAAATATTAATAAATTTCTAAATACAATATATATATTAATTAAAAATATTATATATATAGATATATATTAAACGGATCGGATTATTAACGGATCGGATCATATGAATCCAAATCCGCTCCATTTAATAAACGGGTAATCGGGTAATCGGATAATCGGGTAATCGGATTTCAAGGGGTGATCCAAATCCGTGTAAACGGATCGGATTCGGATAAAATCCGATCCATTGACAGGCCTATCTACGGTTACTGTAAATGCCGAAATGACATTAAAGTATCCTATGTTGTCTAACATTTCTAATTGGGCTATCCCAATAAGGCTTTTCTCAAAATCTTTCCATCTTTTGTCTATTAAACAACATAATATGTTGATATTATTCTGAGGTCTATGTAATCCTTGGATTCTTGCTTGAAAGAGTCCAAAGGTTAGGAATTGGAACTTCATATCAGTTCCTCTAGATCTAAACCACTCTGAGTCGAACACTTGGAGCTCAGTATAAGATTTGTCCAACACATGATTCCTATAATGGTAAGTCATGTTATAATTAGGAGTCTTAGGAGTGGCACCTTACTTAAACAAGTCTATGTATCTAACGGCTAGAAGATGTCCATTATGAATGAAATCTTCAACAATCTTCCAGTCAACTTCACCCCAATATTTCCATTGGAGAGGATTGGTGAAATTTCTCTCCTTCCACAATGTTCTAACATTGGAGGATGAGTCCTTAAGTCTTTGGAGCATATGGTTACTCTGTCCAATATTTGGGATAGAGCTAACTATCTTATTAGTCTTATCTAATCCGTCATTTATAACTCGTCTACCTATGGTATTCTTTTCTCTAGTTTCTATAGGAGGAGTTTCTCCAAATTTACAGGTGGTTACCTATTTTTGTTCAAATCTTTTTTCAATTCTTTCTAAGAAGTCTGAATAATATTTTTGTCTTTTTATCTGACTAAGGATTTCTTCTTTAAAATTCTTATTTTCTTTTCTTATCTTTTCAGAACTTTCTTCACTATGTCTAGCTAGAGAATTAACAATGGATTTACCAATATTAGTAATATAGTCTTTTACTTCAATGTCTTTTTCTTGTTGTTGCATAGATCTAATTTCTATGGCTTCTACAGTCTTTTCAATTTTATCTAACCTAGTTAGAATAAAAGGAGAGTCTATTTCTGCTTGGGAAGGTTTATTATATACGGCCTTAATTCCGTTTATAATTTCTGCATGTTTTTCTTCTAATTGGGCCATGTCTAGTCTAAGTTCATTAATAATACTATCCATTTTGGATAGGTTATGGCTTTCCCTATTATTAAGGTAATTTGCTAAATTTTGTTGGAATTTAACAAAGTCTGTGTAGAAGGTGGTTAATTCTTCTGTCTTAGCCTTTAAGTCTAAATGCAAGTCTTTAACAAAGCTACTATTATAATCTCGGGTAGCTGCTATGGATGTAGAAATTAAATTTAATCTTTCTAATATAAGTATAGTTGCTTTAGCAGCGTTGGCAATCTTATTTTCATTTATCTTATTATAAAATTTGTCATCATTTATCTTTTCTAAAATTCTTTGATAAAATTCTGATAAAGTCTGAATGGAGAGGTCTCTTGGTACCTCATTCCAGTTCAATCTAACTATCTCTATTAGGAAGATAACTATCTAGTCTAGGGATAAGCTTAGCTTGTTCTTTGGTAAGTTTAATTAACTCATTGTCTTGATTTTTAATTAAAGTTTTAATTTCTAAAAGGTCATTGTTAAGGACTTCTATATGATTAGTCTTAATATTTATTTCTTGTAAAACGTGTACTAAGTCTATTGGGATTTGATTATCTATGTCTAATAATCTTTTAGAGATATTTTTTATCTCTGTTTCTAAGGTTTGAGTGTCTTTTATTAATTGTCTTAATATAAGCAGTATACACTTATTTTGGTCTATTATGCTATTAATAGCACTAGCAGTAACTTATCTACTGTCTGCGTGTTTAGCTGGGATATGTTCAATGTGAGAACAACCGTCTATGTGTGTGGTTAAACAACCTTCTGAGTCTAAATAAGTTATGGGTATAGGTTGATAGTCTGGGTTGCTTACAAAAATATCTTGGTAAATGCGAGAGATAAATCCCAAGGGCATTAAAGTCTTTATACTTTTAGTATAAAAGGAACGGCTTATGGATCTGATACCAGAATTAGGATTTTGGTCGAAATTTGGTGAGTTTCTAAAGTTCTTAAGGTCTTGATACCAATTTGGGTCTAAATTACAATTCTTTTAAATATATAGTCTTAAAATAGGGTTTTAGTATAAGACAAGAGGGGTACCATCTAGGGAAAATAACAAAAGGTCTTAGGGACCACGAGGGGACGACAGTCGGATAAGGACAAAAGTTCGTAAATCCGTTCTTTAAGGAAGTCCGCTTAGGAGAATGGCTATATATATATATATATATATATATATATATATATGTGTGTGTGTGTGTGTGTGTGTGTGTGTGTGTGTGTATGTGTGTGTGTGTGTTCACATTTAGCAATATAGTAGAGTTATTCCATTGGTCCCAACATGAATGTCAAGAGTGACATATAATGTCAATGCTGATATATTCTTAATTTTATCCTTTTACTTATTATACCGATTTTATGAATAAATAATATATCAAATTTCTTATTTTACTCATTATTTTCCAGCATTTAACATTAAAAAAATGTAAGTGATGGTGATTATTAGGATAGATCCTAAAGTAATATGTTCTAATGTGTTTAATGTTCCAAATTAGTATGGACATTTTTGTAATACAATTTTATGTTAGTTTGTTGTTATTTTTAGGTAACTACATGGATTATTAATATGGTTCTATGTCCCCTTATGTTGTTGGGTAGGTATGCATGTGATAGTCGATTGAAATAGTTGGTAAGGCAATTGAGTATGCAATTAGATTTGGAATGGTGAGTTTTTCCCTATTTTTAAAAGACATACATTTATATAAAGAGACTGTACATGTTCCCACGTGCATCTCACGTGTATGCCCTGATAGTATGAACTGCCGATGGTCGTTCATCCCGCCGACGACGAGAAAATATTGAGCCAATCAAAATAATGATTTGTTGACAATGCCCAAATGAGTATTACAATATGCCAGATGTCACAATTTTATTGGTCCAGGTCATACTCCAGTTTTATGGTACAATAAAATCCCCCAATACTTCAATCCTGATTAGAGCGAGTAGTGGCTAGTGAAGTGAAGGGATGGAGTATTAATCGGTAGGTGTTGGTAGGTTCCATAAAAACTTGATCCTAAACCTTAAATGATTGTTTTGGTCTGCTAAGGTGCTTGGTCGTTAGCCGATCTCAGAAAATTTTCATTTATGGGGAAATGACCATGCTTCTCGAGGTAATGGAAATTTTATAAATAGGAGAAAGAAACACGAAGTGTTTGGGGGTACGGTTGTAATAAAACTCATTGGGTAATGAACTTCCATTAAAACAAAACCGAGGATACTTTAAATCACACCAACTCTGTGCAACTGGAGAGACGTCACTGAGCCTATATAGTGTAATTTCCCTCCTTCGTTCACTCCACCCTTAATTTAAAATATCTTTATTCTTCTCAAAGTATTTTTTACCATTCGTGAGAGTTGTGTACTTTCTTGAGAGTGATGTTCCTCCTTTTTAGCCGTAATAACTTCTTATCTGTATTTCTTTTATAGTTCTTTATTGAAAATATGGTTTATACTGTGGATGGGAGTTCATTACAACTTTTTAGGTCCACCCGTGGAATCCCTACATGGGTAACAACTGAGTTGTTGACTGGTCCTTGCAACCTCTACGCTTTATCTAAGGGCCATTGGTTACCCATTTTTTATTGCTGAGTGCGGGGTTACTTTCCCCCCAATCATTTATTTTTAGAGTTTTGCTAGTATTTTATGTGGTTCCTACCCCAGTTGCCTTTAAACACTCGTAGGATCATTAATGGGGTTCACCGCATTAATGAGCGATATGGAACATACATAAGAATAAAGGAGTTAATATACTGTTACTATTGGGGGTACTAATAATGAAAACATTATTACTTGAAGACGAGGTAGTCCAACAAGGCTATGGTCGTGAATCTACTTAACTCCAATAAAGACTATTGGAATCACGGCCTTATTGTGTGGAATTGGTATTTTTCTCCTCTTCCTGAGGGTGCAGTGTATAGTTGCCCAAGGTGTCCTTAAGAAGGCCAAGGAATAGGTCAGTACATTAACACACATTTCAAATATTTTCTTAATTATTTTCTGCTTCACTTCTATAACTGACTATGTCTCTCTGATTTCTTTTTTAAAGAAGTGCAAGAACAAAATCCCTATTATTACGAAGTTACTTTCGATGATTTGGAAGTTGTTTGGTCGGTTGAATAAAGAATTAGTGCTAAAGTAAATCCAAGTCGGCTTTATTCTTGCTCAGCTACCAGAGTTCTTCCACCTCTTTTGTTGCTAGACCAACTGAGGAGATACCCTCAGCCCCTATTAGTATAGATGACCCTATTAGTTTAGACGACCCTGCCTCTTATTCCTCTGATACCTCAGGATATGGTTATGAGTTCTCCAATAAAGTAAAGGGAAACATCTTGGTGAAGAGCACCTCTTCATCATTTGAGCCTCTATACGTTGCTCTAGTGCCTACCAGCCCATATTAGTTTATACGACCCTGCCTCTTCTTTCTCTGATACCTCGGGATCTGGTTATGAGTTCTCCAATAAATTAGAGGGTAATTTCTTGGTGGAGAGAACCTCTTCATCCTTTGAGTCTTTAGACGTTGCTCTAGTGCCTAGCATCATTCTTCCTTCAGATATGGTGAAAAAAAGATCTCGAATCTTCTCGTCGGGACTAGGTTACCTCCCCCAATGAGTAAAAATCTTGAAGTTGGGGGTCCTAACCACTCTATCCTCATGGACACATTCCCTATCAAGGATCATAAGCCTCTATCTGAGAGGGCAGGGAAGGATCTGACTCCTTTTATGGAGGTGGTAGGAAAGAAGCCTGTTGATAAAGGTAAGAGAACTAATCAAGTGATTGCAGTCAATCCTAAGCTTGCTCGCGAGATAATAAGAGCTGAATTTCTACCTGCCGATGAAGTGGTTTCCTCCTCTCTTCCTCACCCCAGGCTGGTTGATCGAGAAAAATCATAATTTGTCCATTCTAAGTGGATTGTCTAATATATACTTGTTACCATAATTATTACTATTATTTTTGCTATCTTCCCTTCTATGGATGTTTATATTGCAGTTCTTGATTGACTACGACCAGCTTCTGAGGAGGAATGATAAATTAAAAGAGTCATCTTCGGATGTAGAGGTTGCCTTCAAATGATTGAGATAATCTTTGAAAGTTGTTGGTCGAGCCCATGAGAGCGAGAAGAAGAAGTTGAAGGATAAGTTCAAGTTACTGGATCAGGAGAAGATATCAGTAGTCGAAGCTGCGACCACTGCCAAAAATGAGGCTAATGATGCTAAGAGATTTTTTTACCAAGAAAAAATGTAGGTGGCAGCTGCAGAGGCAAAGGATGCCAAGGATAGAGAGGATGCCTTTACCAAGGGTTGGGATAATGCATTCTCTAATTCTACCATGCAGATTGAGTATCTGAATAAGTCATCCTTTACGGTTGGTTGGGAAGCTGTTCTCTTGCATAATGTTGGCACTACAGAGGGGTCAAAGCTATTTTTCTTGCATAATGTTGGCACTCCTCCTCAAATAGAAGTTAAGGTGGATGATGAGGATGAGTTTAGCGAGTCTATGTCCAACGATCGTCTGATGGTCATTAACTAAGCAATGGATGAGGTCGTGGAAGATAAGGAGAAGCTGGGGGATGTATCCAAGTAGTTTTAGGAGTCTATTGCTTTATTTTATTTCTGAATGTAACATCTTGATGTAATTCCCATTTTTATTTTAATAAAATGAAGTTTTATTCTCCATATCATTGTCTTGAAACTCTCCTTTCTTTGGCACATACTTATATCCAACTATATTTCTTAGTTTATCACCAGGTTGGTGTATTTGGTCTTTGTCCAGAATAATTCTCAACAAAGGCGTAACCAGCTATTCGGTGCTAGCTATGAAGATATAGATGATAATGAACTTGAGTAAGTGATTGGCCAAGACGTGTGTGCTCAAGGCAAGGAAGAATTTCTAAATATGTGTTGCATTTTTCACCAGGTAGTGGAAAATAATGTTGGTTATCATGAAATGATATTCATACTTCAACAAAGCCACACGAAAATAGTGGCAACTCTGTATGCCAACTACGAGAAGAAGATGGATGACTTGCGAAAGAGCGGTGGGATTTATCAGAAGCTGCTATCCTTATCTTTGTCTTATTCTAATAATGGATTTTTCTTTAACTCAGAGTTGAAAACGCAAGAGAAGTTTCCAAGTTTCTCAAGAAAGATAATAACTCATTACGTATTGAGCTTGAAGGCCTAAAGAATTCAGTATTTGCCGACCAGAATGAAGGTGCTTCTTTCCTAGAATAAGAGAATGCATGTTCGATGGAAGAGTTGGATCAACTAAAGAAGTTTAAAGCAAAAGTTCAGTCCTTTCAACAACTAATGAGGATCCCTTAGTCAGTGAAGGAAGAACGGACTAAGAATACTTTATCTGACCAAGCCACACTCATAAAGAATCATTCTTCGACCATTAAAAGGTTGAATTATAAAGTTGATTGCCTTACGTATCAGTTCCATAAGTAACCTTGTACCGTATGAATGGATTATTATGATGAAGCTCTTACACACATGAGCGCAGATCTTGACCATGCCAGTAAAGTTGGCTACAAATAAGGCTAGCTTAATACCCTCACAATGATGAAGTTATCGAATCAAAATGAATTATGGTATTTGCATAATCCAGGTTGCTTGGATCATCCTAATCCTCCCTTAAAACTAGATGTTTCATGGATTCATCCAAATGTTATTCCAGTGAGTTTGATTAGAAAATATCTCGGGGATTATGGTCTGAACGGAGATGATGAACTTAGTCCACCACTACACTTGATGAACAGGGTTAGTTTTAGATGCTAAACAAGACTTAGATATTTGAGTACTAATGTTACCCTTTATTCCATGGATGTTCCTCTAGTTGGTGTTTAGAAGGGGTGAAATGAGCCACCTCCTCCACTTTGATATCTTATTATATTTTTTATTTGTTGGCTTTGTAATAATTCTACGTGATTATTGATAACTTACATTTTTTTCTACATTAACTTATGGAATGTTAGTTTTTTAGAAATGGTCTACTAACAATTTAGCCTTATAATTATGTGGTCAGTTGTTACCCGAATAAACTGCCTTACTAGTTACCAATGTCAAACTAACCTAGTTTGTCATGACTTAGGTTCTACTAACGTGTAATAATATAGCTTATTGGTCGTATAAATTGATCTCGTCATTTTGACCAAGTGCTAACGTTAGTTACCGGTGGGAACTAAATGTGGTAGGAGTAGTCCTTGCTTTTAGCCAGTTATGGTTGGTCTTTGTTGTCCATATAACTGACTAGACTGGATTTCCTTAATTTGGGTTGGTAACTGTTTCTTGTTCTTGACCCTGTCAGGTAGTACATGCTTTATTTTTTATTATTATTATTTTATTAGTTTACGAGATGTATTTGAATTGCTTTGAAGTTTTAGCACATCTCCCACTCCGACGAAAAAAAGCATAAAAGAGCAATAATATCAAGTGGGAATTATCAATCTTTATTGATAAACGAAAATGAGTTACAAGGAGTTGAAAAGAAATAACATTTCGTGTGATCATTAATAGTACTTCCTCAAATGTTTTGCATTCCAAGGGTTCTTAAAATGTTCCCCTCCTAGTGTCTAAATTCTGTAAGTCCCTAGTCGTACAACAACAGAAATTTGGTATGGACCATGCCAATTGGGCTCTAACTTATTCCCTTTTCGAAGTACTTTCTTTGGCATGTACTCTTCCTCTTTCAAATCGCTTAGCTTCACTCTTTTATTGTAAAATCAACTGGTTCAATGTTGGTAGGCTGCTACTTGAAGTGTTGTGTGCTCTCTGACCTCTTCCACTAGGTCTAAATCTAACCTACCCATAAGGCCACTCTTCAGCGAGTCAAAAGTGAGAACCCAATCAATTGGAAGACCAATTTATGTCAGGATCACTGCCTCTATTTTGAAAGCTAACATGTATCGAGTCTCATCGATAAACGTTCTCAATGTTGTCCTGTATGCCCAGAGTACGCTTTGGAGCTCATTGATTTAGATTCCTTTGACATAATTTAATCTCTTATTTATTCTGTCGAGCAGAGTTTTGTTTATTACTTCC
This sequence comes from Sambucus nigra, assembly GCA_949130495.1. Taxonomy (NCBI): domain Eukaryota; kingdom Viridiplantae; phylum Streptophyta; class Magnoliopsida; order Dipsacales; family Adoxaceae; genus Sambucus; species Sambucus nigra. The sequence goes on from OX422214.1 coordinate 57,257,100, forward strand.
AATTGCCCATTGCACTATGAATGACCAGGTACAGAATGTAGTTTCTAGATTTTAGTACGAATACAATAGTCTTCAAATTCCTTATTATCAAACTGCGTGATGTGGTCAATGATGAAGGCATAAGGCATCCCATAATGACAAATGATGTTCTTCCAAATGAAATGGAATACCTTTTCATACGGTATTTCCATTAAAGTTTCAACCTCTACCCACTTCATGATGTAGTCAATTGTAATGACAAGGTATTTCAACCTTTCTCTTATTTTTGGTAGGGGCTGACCAAGTCAATGCCCCACATGGAAAAGTGCCAAGGAGATTTGATCGGAGCAAGACAATCCCTCGATCTTCTATCGATTACGTCGTATTTCTGGCACTTATCACATCGCCTTGCATAGTTCGTGCAATTTGCTTTCATGGTGTGCCTACTGCCTCTCCATATCCAGAATATCGTTGGTTCCAAAAGGAATGACAGTTGTGATGATCGTCGACCACCTAGAGGCCGAGATTAGGAATAACAAGATGTGAATAGCAGACAAAGGATAGCTGCCAAAGAGCCCTCAGTTCGTCCAAATGGTAGAGAGGGGGCTGGAGATAATATTGCCCAAGCTGAGGTTATAGCAGCGGCTAAGAGACCCTAGAATAACTCATTCAGAGCCTAGAAGACAAGATAGGGGACATTCTGAAGAGCTGAGACCCCTTGCAGAGGGGATACAGTGAAGGCTCCCCCTTTGTGGCTAAAATCATGAGTTATCCAACCCCGGCTAAATTCAAGCCACCAGTAGTCACACCCAAGTATGATGGGAGCACTAATCCAGTCTACCAAATAGAGATGTATCAATCAAATGCTGATATTTACTCAGTCTCAGACGAAATGAGGTATAGGGCCTTCTCTAGCACACTAATTGGGGCAGCTCATGTATGGTTTACCTCTCTCCCTAAAAACTCAATTGAGAATTTCAAAGAGCTTGAAGAAAGGTTTATACACAATTTTTGCTTTGGGGTGAGACCCCAAAAAAGACGACGCACCTGATGTATGTGAAGCAGGCAAAGAATGAAAGTCTAAGGGAGTATACAGCGAGGCTCAACAAAGAGAAGTTATAGGTTGAAGATTGTGAAGATAGTATTGCAATGACAGTTTTCATTGGAGGTTTACAGAAAGGAAATCTACTTTGGAAGCTTTTTGAAGATCCTCTAAAGTTTATGGCCGAACTCCTGGCTATGGTCGGGAAGATCATATACGCGGAGGAGGCAATGGCTGCTAAGGGCGAAGATGAGAAAAGAACAAGCAGCGGAGGCAAGTTGTATAAAAAGAACAAGGATGGAAAGAAGAGGTCGATGGATGATAAGTTTACTAACTACAACCGTCTTACAATTAGTTGTGAGCACATCGGTAACGAGATAAAGAACGATTGGTCCTTAAGGTGGCCTAAAAAGTTGATAGCTCCTCCTCATAAGAGGAACAAGAATCTGTGGTGTGAGTTTCACCAAGATCACGGCCATATGACCGATATATATTTCACCCTCAAGGATGAAATTGAGAAAATGCTGAAAGCTGGCAAGTTAAGAAAGTATGTAGATAAGAGAAGCTTGAAGGGTGGACGAGACGACACCCAGAAGAAGAAGAAAAATGATAAGTGTAAGCCCAATGCTCAAATAAACCGAGATTATGATGACTCAGACGATGATGATGGGGATGACCCCGGCCTCCCTCCTCTATTTACTGATCCTAAAGGTCAGCTCAATATGATCACGTATGAGGTCAAGATGATCTGTGGAGGACTTATAAGAGGAGGAAAGGAAGTCTCTAATAGAAAAGTACATGTGGCCAAAACTAAAGCCCTCCCACTAAAGTCGAAGACTATGAACTCAACTGCACTTGAGCCTGTGAAAGGTAAAAGAGCTAAAGTTGATATAAATACCTTAGTTATTGGCTTTTCAAGATTTAATTTTAAAGGAATTTTAGCTCCGCATAATGACCCTTTGGTCATCACTACTCTAGTGTATGGTCTCGAGGATTTTGGTAGACGACGGCAGTTCAACCGACATGATATTTTAGGAATGTTACAAAGGTTTGGGTCTAAGCAAAAATACGTTAGTGCCATATCACCAACCACTCATCGGCTTTAGTGGCGAGAAGGTTCAACCCCTGGGCATCTATGATATGGAAGTAAGGATGGGAAATAGCTGGCCAAAATAACTCACGAAGAAAATTAGCTTCTTTGTCATGGATAAGAGTGTATACTCAGCGTACAACATAATTTTGGGAAGGGTAGCCCTCAAGGAATTTGAGGTCGTGCCCTCAACGGTTCACCAAATGATTAATTTCTCGACTCTATATGGGGTAGGGGAAGTCCAAGGTGACCAAGTTAAGGCACATGAATTCTATTTCAACTCGGTTAAGGAGAGGGGGCATATAAAAGGGCCACTTCTACTTACCACATTGATACCCTGGACCCCAAAGATAAAACAAAGTTGAAAAAGGGCAAAGTCATTGAGGAGGTAGAATCCATAATCCTCAATGAGGAGCCAAAAAAACTGTCCAAATTTGCAAAGCCCTAAAGAAGGAAATCAAAGAGGAGTTGATTAAGCTGTTGAAGAGGAGGCTGAGCATTTTTTCTTAGAGCCATGAACATATGCCCGATATCGATCCAAATATCCTCTGTCATAAGCTCAATGTAGCTGAGGATGCTAAGTCGATCTGACAAAGAAGGAGAGTCTACCTCGAGAGAAATATGATGTCATCAGAGAAGAAGTAAAGAATTTGGAAAAGGCTGACTTCATCAGGGTACCCTGAGTGGTTAGCGAATGTTGTTATCGTCCCCAAGGCCAATGGAAAATGGAGGATGTGCGTTGATTTTATGGATCTGAATAAAGCATGTCCCAAAGATAGCTTTCCTCTACTAAGGATAGACCAGATGGTTGATGCTACTGTCGGTCATGAGTTAACGAGTTTTATGGATGTTTACTCGGGTTATAATCAGATATTCATGGATCCGGATGATGTTGAGAAGACATATTTTATAACTAATAAGGGGACTTATTGTTACAAGGTCATGCCCTTTGGCTTGAAGAATACCGGGGAAATATATCAAATATTGGTCAACAAGATGTTCGAAGAGAAGATCGGGAAGACGATGTAGGTTTATGCCAACGATATGTTGACAAAGAGTCTCAAGGCTGACACTCATGTGGCTGGCCTTGAGAGAACTTTTGATACTATGCACGAGTATAGGATGAAACTCAACCCTCCTAAGTGTGTTTTCGACTTGGGGGCAGGCAAGTTCTTGGGCTTTATCATAAACTAGAGGGGAATTAAGGCCAACCCTGAGAAGATCAAATCTATGATGGAGATGAAGGCTCCAACAACAATAAAAAAATGTGCAGAGGCTAACCGAACGGGTGGCAGCATTAAATAGGTTTGTGTCTAGAGCTACTAATATATGCCTTCCATTTTTTAAAGTGCTCAGAAAAGATTTTGAGTGGAATGAGGAGTGTGATAGGGCCTTTCAAGAGTTGAAGACCTACCTCGGCTCCCCACTCCTGCTGTCAAGACCAATTCAAGGAGAAAAATTAAATTTGTATCTAGCAGTGTCATAATCGGCCATTAGTGCTTCATTTTCAGAGAAGAGGATGGTGTGCAGAAGCTAGTGTACTTCAACAGTAAATCCCTCCAAGGGGCCAATCATAGATATCCTCAAATGGAGAAGTTGGCCTATGCTTTAATCCATAACTCAAGAAATATGAATCTTACTTTGAGCACATACCATGGTTGTCCTTACAGACTCTCCCCTCAGACAGGTCATCTATAAACCTGAGAAATTGGGTAGGTTGATGGCCTGGGCAATTGAGTTGGGGGAGTTTGATATCATCTACCAGCCAAGAATAACCATCAAGGTGTAGGTCCTATCTGATTGCGTAACCGAGGTCACATGGGATGAGGCCGATGCTGAAGAAATTGAGATTCCAGCTTGGGAGTTGAAAAGAAGAGTATGTCTTCCCCGAACTGAGGTTGAGCCGAGTGCAGCAGAAGTAAGGTGTCTGAGAATGAGGAACAGAGATACCTCTTCAAGAATGGGACCCTCGAAGAGGGTAATTTTTCAGAAGATTGTACTATAAGGAACTTATTTGTTTATGTCTCTTCGTGTGAGGCCAAAAGCGAAGCAGGTTTGATTGTGTCGGCCCCAAATGAGACCGATTTTGAATATGTCCTGAGGTTTAACTTCAAAGCCCCAAATAATGAGTCAGAATATGAGGCCCTCCTAGAAGGTCTCTCCCTTGCCCGGGCACTAAACATCATCCAGCTCCTAGTCTATAGTGACTCCAAGTTAGTTGTGAATCAAATTTTGGGAGTATATGAGTCCAAGGACGGCAGAATGGCCAAATACCTTGAAAGGGTAAAAGAAGCACTAATGCATTTCAAAGAAGTGAAGGTGAAGAGAATACCTCGGCTAGAAAATATTTTAGTCGATGCTTTGGTGAGGTTAGCCTCCGTTACAAGAATATAAATCAGAAGGACGATGCCAGTAAAGATCCTGCACCGGTCGACCATTAAAGAGGAAGACAGCACTGTGGAATTTTATTTGAACTTGAATATGGGAGATTTTTGGATGGATCTTATCATCCGGTACATTAGGTATGGATAGTTTCCCGATTCCAAAGCCGAGAAGAAGAAATTGAGGTACAAAGCGACAAAGTTCCCCATCATAGGAGACATCATGTACAAGAAAGGATTCCTACTCCCATTACTCAGATGTGTTCATCCATCTGAGGTAGAGTACATTTTGAAAGACGTGCACGAAGGGTCCTGCTCTAGTCATATTGAAGGAAGGTCATTAGCAAAGAGAATCGTCACTCAGGGATACTAGTGGCTGACGTTGGCCAAAGATGCAGCTGCATATGTGAAGAGGTGTTATAAGTGCCAAAGGTTTGCCACCATACCCCATCGGCCTCATACTTATATCACTTCTCCCTGACCATTCGCATTTTGGGGGACTGATTTGGTAGGGACATTACCAAGAGTTGTGAATAATTATCGGTATTTGATTGTGGCTATTAATAATTTTTCGAAGTGGGTAGAAGCCGAGGCGATGATCACGATAACGGAGAAGAAATCTTTCCATTTACTTTAAAAAACAATATTTGTAGATACAGCCTGCCTAACACTTTAATTTTTGATAATGGGAAGTAGTTTAAGAACATCTCCCTTGAGAAGTACTGTGAGCGAATTGGCATCAAACAGTTCTTTTTAACTCTAGGCCAATGGGCATACAGAGGTTATGAATAGAACAATTCTTAATGGAATGAAGAAAAAGTTGGAAGATGCCAAAGGGAGGTGAATTGATGAGGTGCATGTCGTCTTATGGGCATATAAGACGATAGAGAGGACTCCCATGGGGGAAACTCCGTTCATGATAGCCTATGGCTCAAAGGTTGTGGTGCCGATAGAGATAGGTCTCCTAACCCATAGAGTAAAACATGTGACCCGGAACAGAACATTACAGAATTCAGATTAGATTTGGACATAGTGGAAGAGATAAGGGAAGATGTTGAGGTTAGGCAAGCTGTCTATCAGTAAAGGATAGCGAAGTTCTATAATAAGAGGGTAAAGACCCGGCCACTAGCAATAGGAGACGTCGTTTTAAAGAAGACTTGACAGATGCCCAACAAGCTTCATCCTAACTGGCATGGTCCTTATAGGGTGGTTGAAGAAGTGGTTCCAGGAATGTATCGGTTGGAAAATTTAGTTGGCAAGCCATTCTCCAATCCATGGAATGCTGACCACCTTAAAAAACACTATCAGTAAGAGTTTTGTGTTAAAGTTTTATTTTATCTTCATTTGTCTCTTACCAATTTCATTTAGTGTCATTTGTCCATGTATATGAGAATCAGATTATGAATGAAAAAATTTTGAGTTCTCTCATATTTTGTTGTTTGAATTATTTTAGATTGTATGTATTAGATCATCTTAAGCTACTAAACATCATTCGTGGTGAAGTAGATCTTAATTACTCTCGATGACATGACATCCCAAACAGGGTTAACCTCATCCATGGACTCTCAATAACACCGAGAGGGGGGAACATATTAAATGTCATTAATTTGGTGAAAATTCTCTCTCGGTCGAGACGATAGTGCATGGACGAGATGACTCTTGTCCATATACTATCAAAACGACGAGAGGGGACTTGTTATGCACACACCATAACTTGGCGAATTCAAATTAAAAAATCACTTAGTTGTGGTTCATATTAAACATCATTAATTTGGTAAAAATTCTCTCTCGACCGAGACGACGGTGCATAGACGAGACGACTCTCGTCCATATACTACCAAAACGATGAGAGGGGACTTATCATGCAAACAACATAATTTGGTGAATTCAAATTCAAAATAACTTAGTTGTGGATCATATTAAACATCATTAATTTAGTGAAAATTCTCTCTCAGTTGAGACGACAGTGCATGGACGAGACGACTCTCGTTCATACACTATCAAAACGACAAGAGGAAACCCACTAATTTAGTCATATTAATCTCAGTTAAGGATGAGACGATGTTCCAAAGAGATGGAACGATTGGTGAAAGCTAGTTGTAAGACATTCAAGTATTATTACTTGTTAAAACATCAGTAACACTGGCAATAAACAAGAAGAGGCAAGATAAATAAAAAAAGGCCAATAGTCGTTATTTCAGTGTCTCAAACAAGACTTTAACATCAGAATGATCAAACATTATACTACATCATCAAAAAGTAAAATAACCAAGTGTTTGCAAGTGAGAGGTTGTACAAATTACATCAGATAAAAGGGCATGCATGACCACAGACGGCATCCCAAACAAAATATAGTCTCATTTGGCATTCTAAACAGCGGACTAATCTAGGACATTGACGGTATCGTCGGCTTGGGGCTGAGTATCATCGTCCTGGGTATAAGTATCGGCTCCTTCATCATTGACACCATCTCTGGCCACATCCCTCGCTTTCTCAGCAAACTCAGCAGGGTTAACCTCAAGAGTGTTGGCCGGCCCCTCCACCGCGACTAGGGCGGCCTCAAGAAGAGGGTCGCTGAAGTTCAGACCTTAAAGTCCTTTGGGTTAGAATCCAAGCCTTGTCATGTTTGAGCGTTGCCCATCGGTTGGCAGTTCTTATCTCTCTATCAAGGTACTTAAAAGCGTAACCCCTAAACTCTTCAAATTCCTTGAACTCGGCCACGGCCTGCACTTTTGCCTCATCCAAGGCAACCAGGACAATGGAATCAACTTTTTTCTACTTCAACACAGTCTCCAAGACGGTAGAAAGAAAGCATAAACTGCAAAATTTCATTTGAATCTAGTTGGTACAATACAACACTTGGGAAGAATAAAAATGAGAAAAGTTCGGACGGATACCTGGACTGCCTTGTGGAGGCTAAATTCTGTGAGAAGAGATGGGTCAACAAACTGAAGAAATCTCTTATCAATTTTAGATATCAATGAACCGATAGCCTTGGGGGACTTCTTGGAACTACCCATGATGCTCTTTTCATTTAACATCAGTTGAGAGTGACGAGCAGCAAGGATGTTGTTAGAGTGGATCGGTATAGCCCTATTTGATCCTTGAGTCGGCTGACCCGATTTCACATGATGGGGTGTAGTAGTATCCTACCCTCTCTCCTTCCTATTTCTGGAATCATCGGCTCGGCTAGGGCCACCAGTAGTTTTCCTTGTCTGACCAGCTATGGCCGCTGGATTTTTACCAAACTTGTTAACCATGTCAAGAAGGTTGGGAGCCACCATTTTCCAAAGTGCATCAGAAGTATTGCTTGGACGATATGCAAAGGCAAAAGGTTAGTATCAGAAGTATCCAAGCCAGTACTATAATTAAAAGATAAGGTTACTAAAGCTTAACTTGCGAATCTCAGTGAGAGGGTCAACATGAAGACCGACCTAGGCGAGGATATGAGGGGTCAAGAGATCCTCATATTTGGTAAGACCACCATCCTCACCTTTAACCCTTACGGTCTTAATCTTTTCCTAGTCCTTTAAACTCAGACAGAGATCAAGTTTAGCAGACATCGACACTTTGGCCCATTTTCAGGTTACCCTCAGCTCGACGAAAGATAAGACATGGTTGGAAGGAAATTACCACGCGTCAGATACAAAAAAGTATCTCAGCTTTCAATGGTGGTTAGATGTTTGATTGATAAAAATCACCTTCATAGTCGTCTTCTTAGCCACGAAGTGATAATAATAAGGCTGGAACTTAGTGCAGTAAACATTATAACATGCCGAGAACACGTTGACTGGAAGGTCGATACTATGACAGTACTTTTAAAGCACTATTAAGCCGAGAAGAGTTATATAGGCATTTATGGAAAGTTAGGATGGAGATAAACCAAAGTGGTCGAGAACATCTCGTACTATAGGATGTATGGGGAGGCAAAAGACATGTTTAAACCTCTATTCGTATACTGCAACCTCTATGGGATGACCATTGAAGTCTCTCTCAGACTCGTTCGAAACCCTCATCATGATCTCAGAACTTATGTTGTACAAGTGCTTCCAGTATAAGAGGTCAACCTCAGTCACGGTGCTCTCAAATCTTTAGGCAAAGGAAGTATTTAGTGGCTCCTCGGCCTCGTCTCCCGAGTCTACGGCATTAGGGGTCGGTGCTCCAGTTGGGAATCTCTCCTGAAATTCATAATCTTTCATAGCGGAGATATGGACAGTTGTTTGGATTAGGGGGTGGGAGGCAGTAAATCTCAACCCCGATGAGACTGACTCATCAGAAGACAAGCCATCTCATTAGACCGAGTGGCCCCAACCTCAGTTGTATGAGAGACAAGTACCCTCATGGCACGTTCGTAAGAGTCAGCAGGGGCTAAGACCCTAGATGATGAAGGATTATATCCTTCCAAAGACGAGATGTCTATAGCATCATCATACAAATACGAGCCATCACTCATACTGGATTCACTTATAACGAAAGTTGGGGGATAAGTGACAGATGGGTCGTCTCGTAGCTATAGGGGGATGAGATGGCAAAGAATCCTCTCGTCTTTCCACGTTCGGAGGATGGATGACAGCCAAGGGGGTGGAAATATGGGATGCAGGGGAAAGGCCTCGACTTGTCATTCATCCTCGACTTCGATCTCGTACTGACAGATCTCTCTAAAGATCCTCTCCCTAAGATTTGGAAATTGATCACCTAACTCATACAGCCTCCTTAACATCAGGGGACGAGGTTCGACTGGGGTAAAACTACTAAATTCCACAAACAGATTGAAAGTTTGACAGAGTTTGACAGAAAGATCAAATAGGGAAGACAAGTCATTTTTTATTCTCTAACTCAAGAACAGCCAAGAATATTCAATGAGTACTATCGGAGAAGATGATCGGTGTTAGACCAAAAAACTTCGCACTAGATAAAATAACCAGGAAAGGAGGGGAGGCCCTAAAACCACCTTTATTCAACAAAAATGGCCACAACTAACACTAAAATGGCCCAAAACTCAATGATGGAAGCCTCCGAAAAAGCTTAAACATCATCGACAAAATCAAAATGCCACTGGAAATATATAAAACATGGTAACCACTAAACCAGTAGAAGAAAGAGATAAAAGGGGAAATGTTGAATACCTGAAAGAGGACTAACGCTTGAAAAACCTCAAAAATCACTTGGAAAACACTTGATCAGGAGAGATGGAAAGAGCTCTGGAAATTTTTGGGTTTGGAGAGAGAGAGTTAGCATGTAAAGGGAGAATAATGATAAAATTAGGGTTTGAATTCATTTTTAAACCTAACAATGATGAGGCATGAGCTTTAAGGCCCAATTATTAAGGCACACATTACAAAATGTCAGTTGTCGTCGCTTCTTGGGCAACGCGTTAGGCCCATAATCTAAGGACGGGTGTCAAAACATAGACCTCATCAACCAGCCCACACCCGACACATCAAAAATTCCTCATCAACGTTGGAACTCATATATTTATCCCTCAGCCTCCTATTACCACAGAAGACTAAGGGCTAGGGGTGATTGATATGCCTTCATGAGACCTCATCTCAGCTTAAGCCACCCTCAATCCAAGCCGATTCCATGAAGCATCCTCAATGCGGCTCATCTTGTACAATTACTCGACCCATCTCGACCAATGCATCTCGTCTCGGACTCAAGCCGAGCCAATAGGCAGCCTTCGCTTATCTAACATCTAGTCTCGTCTCTATCACAAGGCCGAGACCCCTTAGGCCAACCTACACTCTCGTCTCAGCCTGACACTGGTTAGCCAAAACTACACTTGGCGATTAACTACTTGCGATTTAGTGGCAAATTAGTAGTCTCATTCTCGGCCAAGCTGACACCTCAATTCAGCAAGACACTCTTGGAACCTACTAAAGTGCATGGAATGGGGAACGCGTGGGAGAATGCGTGTGGGTTGCAAGACCCACGTGAGTCAAACCGTTGTAACAGCATCATCCACACATGTGGATAATATATCTTAATCATTGCTTACATGCACAAAGGACAGCTAGCAATGTAACATTGGGCACTGGATATTGTGCATGACTCCTGCATACCTAGGTTGCGTATGACACCACCTCAGCCATATAAATACTTGTCTTCTACCTCATTGAGAAGGATCACGAATTTGTAACCCTACTGAAACTCTGCTAAACTTGTTACTTAGAGAGATAGTGAGCTTGAGTGCTTGTATACAAGGCCACTAGACCGCATTTTAGTGGATTTCACACACTCAGTGGTCGTAGGCCTTTCAAATGTTGAACCACTTAAATTTGATGTTATCTTCCTCTTTCCCTCATCTCTTTCTAGTGTTATATTGTTGTATTTTTACCATTATTAAACTGGTTAGAGCTCACGCACAACATCGATCTGATGATACCAATTCTGGCATCATCAATTAATGTATAGGTTACGGGTTTAATTTTTAGTTTTAGTAGATTATATTTTATTAGTTTTATTAATTTTATAATTGAGTCTTTAATTAGTTGTATTTTAGTTATTTATTTATTAAATGCAAATTATACGCACACACATTCTCCCCCTAACCTCTCTCCTCTCAACCCTCACCTCCACACACCAAATCCCACGACCATACCCAACCCCCTACCGACCCAGAGTCCAACTCGGTAGCGAAACTCGGACACCATCGAACACCAAACCCGGGATTAACACAAAATTCGTCGAACCTGTCTGCCCAATCCCAACACCAGCGACCTAACCACTAGCAGGTGGTGGTTAATTCGAACCACTGTTGCTCTGCTCTCATCCATAATCGGAAACCCCTACCTCGAGTGGCCTAGCTCCGATTTAATCCAACAATCCCCAACCAGGTTTGACAGCTTGTAACCCGTTCGAAAAACCTCCCATTAGTCGACCCGAGATACTTACAAAACCTAACTCCAGCCACATCCTCACCTTCATCTCCGAGCACACCTGCAACCCGTCGAACCTACCCAGAGCCCATACCTCTCTTTCAACCCAACAGCACACACCTTTACTCGGTTCTATCCCACTACACCCAACCTCAACCCGTGACCAACACTACCTCTAGGCATTTTCGGCGCTTGAACCGACCCATACCCATCTCCATAACCACCTTATGCCAAGCCGACCTCCAAATTCAAATCCAAACATGATCCCCTTCCACTAACCAGGCCATAAACCCGGACCCCATACCCGTATTAACCACCTAAAAACCCACTTGCTCTTACCATATTCGACAACATAAAAAATGCAGGACATTATCAAACCCGAAACCAAGATTCCAATAACAAATTCGGGTACAACCCAATCCATCCAACTCCAGAGAAATTCGTAACTTCTTCTCTCACCTGCCACTCTTATAAATTAGGATCAACTCAAATCCCTTCCCAAGCCACCTATCAGAAATTCAAATAAACCCACATGCTATGCTTCTATTGTTGGTCAAATTTAATCCCACAAAAATCTCCTCAGCAAAGAAACTTCGTGGATTATTAAAAGGAGAAGAAGGCATCTCATTTAAAGGGAGGGACTCACACGAGAGACAAGACACGGAAGAAGGAAAAAAAGAGATTGCAAAGAGAGTCCAATAGCATAAAAAAAAGTGAGAAAAATTAAAAAAAATAGTTAGATTTAGAATAATTTTTAGGTTTGGTTTATTCTTATTTTATTGTAATAAAGTGATGTTGAATGTGAAGAAGTTGGACACACTTTCATGAACACAATTCGACAAATAAACCTTGCCTATTGTAAAAAAAAATAGTTGTATTTCAAAAAAAAAAAATTAGCGTTTCAAAAGAGTTTAAAACTATTACAATTAAATCTCTAAACATATCCATTATGGATACAACACTTTATTCATTCTCATTTCATTTTTAGGGATAATATCAAAAGAGTATAGAGACCTACGATCATTTTATAAATATAAAACTTTTAATTACATTAATTGAAATTTTCTAAATGATATACTAGAGAATATTTAAGACAAATAAATGTAAATGTAAAATGAATAAATAACATCAAACATTGTCAATCGCCCAATATTAACTTTCAAAACATTGCATAACCTTTAAACAAATTATACACACACACACACACACACACACACACACACGCACGCACACACATATACAATATTGCTCTTGTGTGAACTTCCAGCACAAGAGCAAATACAGGACTGCATTAGAGATGTTTATAATTAGTTAGATATCCATGCTTTAAAGAAGATGGAGAGAAAACCCTCCTCCAGCGCAAACATGGACAGCGCCATGAACTCTCTCTCGTACTCAGTTACCATAGGAGATCCATATTTCAATATGAGGAGTTCCCTCTTCTTTTGCAACCGCAATGAGTAACGAACACGCTTTTCCTCTAAGTGCACCACGAACTAATCATATGCAAAACCCTCTCTCTTAGCTAAAGTCGTCACACTCTCCTACCTCTGGATTGCGTCCCTGGTTAGGATAAAAGTCACCAGCACTTGTCTATACGCATCAGTATAATCCAATCCACTGATAAGCAACTAACGGGTCCAAGGAACCAGCAAAAGTAGTTGGGGAGTTATTCATGAAATCGCCCTTCACCTTCTTCAATGTTGGCATTTGATCTATCCGTTGCTCTTCCATATTCAGGTCCCTCTCCCAGTAGCCCATTGTTAAACCTTATACCACAGATAAGAAGATAAGCTCGGCTAACTCCTGGGGGCTACAGTGATACTGCCCCAAAGCATTTGGCGTCGGTACTATCAGTGTCTGTTGTGGTGGAACTACGGGGTCAGCATGTATCGCAAGTGCTCTACACGGTCGTGCTCTCCTCTTTGACGGAATCTAAAATTCAAGATAAATTCCTATCATTGGCGAGACATAAATAAGAGTGCCAAAAAAGGGGCATATCAAAGAACGTTATGTAGAAGGCCTATGACCATGCTCTCATACCAACTGTAATAACTCGTATATTTTAACATTAGGGGTGATCACTTCCTAACATTAAAATATACAACTTGTAAAAGAAATTTAAATATCATTCACAACATTTATGAAAATGAGTAACAATATAGAAATCGGATATGATAAAACCTCAAATACATAACTCATAAGATGCATCATCAACTAAGATAAAGTAAGAGATATTTGTACACTACACCACCAAACTCAAAGTATATTAATATAAAGTCTTAATCTAAAACCCAACTCAAATGAAATATACATGCCAAAGTCTTGTATGAATAATATATGTCAATTGAGTACATAATACACAACTCACACAATTGAATTAAAAGGATAGAACATCATATAGATTAACATATGTCGATGCTCTTGATGATGTGTCTAGAGATGAGAGAATGAAAGATATATGCTAGCTGGAGAGTTGACCAGCGCTAGCACCTGAAAGGTTATCACGAATAAATCAGGGAAAAACCTAAAAAGTCACCAAAGCTATGCAACTCAAAATCACTTATATACACAAGTGATAAATCCACAGTTATCTAGCCTATAACGATAACTAACCACATGTTGTGGACCCTCACAGTCCATTTTCACTAACTTAATTAGTTTTAATAATTAATTAGTCTCTTAATTAATTAAATTATAACCAACATGCTCCTCTTCTCTCGTCCATCTCAAGAACATGCAGTACACACATATAAAATCGTCACACATTTAGATGCCACATGTTATTCACATCGCGGAAAATATCCACAAAACTGTGTGAAGCACACATAACTCCCATCACACAACCATTCACCACTGGTATTCACATGCTCGGAATTATACCCATCATTTAACTGTATGATGCAATATATCCACATACCATCACGTCGACCAGCACCACCTCGTGATAGTATGGTCGGGACAAGGAACACCCTGCGTGATGCCCACGTAAGAACCGTGTCCCCTCAGCACGCATAAGTAAAAGTGTTCTCTCTTGGCACACACCCATAGCCTCATTCATTTAACTGTCTCATTTCAATTAATATCATTTTCATCTGATTATCGTTCCATATTTCACATTTAGCCTATAATAACATTACTATATTCCAATTAACCACCCTACGGATCATTCTAAACTCAACTTTAAACCAACCATTATATTATTTCGTTAACTTCTAAAGAAATTCTCGAATCACTCATGAGGATGTATCTATTATGTGGCTTCTAATCAATTTAGGCATTAAATAAAAATATGTGTTAATGTCATTACTCCTACTCGTATTTACTCCTTGCGTGGGACGTATCATAATCCAAATTCAAAAAAGGACCACCACAACCACCACCACCACCCCCGGTACACTTTCATCTAAATAGGGTATTTTTCGAGACAATATAATTAGTTAAGGATTTATTGATGTGAAATAAATTAAGGTTTAAGCAAAATAAACACCTAACTTCCATTTTGACCCTCATCCATCCAACAATAACCACAAATTCATATGCCGACAATGTTTATCTTGTAATCATAATCCAATTACTCGATTATTTCGTTTTTAATGAGATAAGGAAAGTAAACAAGGCTTAATTTAATATCGTATGTAATTCGGTTCAATTTCTAATTTCTAAAGGCATAAAACAATAGAAGGAATTCTAATTGCGTTTCAAGGTTATAGAAATTAGGCTAATCATCATTCATGCATTTTTAATAGTTATTAAGCTCTAATTATAATTCAACATGATTAGAACTTCATCAATTAGGCATTTATTATCAAAGGTGTGAGTGTAGAATTATCACAATAAACAATCATAGAAAGTATGTAAATGTAGAAAGTAAGGATGATCACACACAACACAAGATGTATATGGTTCAACAACATGCCTACATCCACGGAGAGGTCACTGTTCTTTATTAGTTTCTCTCAAGTAATCGAAATTACATCCCCTTTTCCCCAGGGTAGGGGTTTACATTTATAGTAATCACAAATAAGTGGTTGAATTGTTCAATTAATTCATCCAGCTTGTAGATAGCTCATAAGGTTCCCCTGAATATCTCTTCGAGAGTGTTGGTAATCGATTTGAGCCTACCAATGTGTATTTAAGCACATGTTTAATACAAGTCTAGAAATTTAATATTTGAATTGGGTCGGGAAGTCCTTGTTTCATGTTGGGTTGGTCGACTACACAAGTGGGCCTAATGAATAAAGTAGTCCCCACAATTTCCCCTAATATCTTTGGGCTAAAATGTTAGGCCAATAGATTTTAAGTCCATGATCTAAACTATTGAAAACTAGCATGGCATATTTGTGAAATTTGTAGATTGTCAAGGGTATGCTCGTCTGAGTAGAATTGGGGGTGACTGGCATGGCAGATTATAATAACCTTGAAATGATGGGGGTGTGTTGGTCCGAGCATCAATTTGAAGTGCCAAAAATTTCCTTCAAGAACCGTTCCTCATCATTTTACACAAGTTTTCAAACAATGTTCTCCCATTTCCAAACTGTCATTTCTCATCCCAAGCTTACGTCTTTGCAAACTCAGTTAGAGATTTTCTTCCTGTTCTTAAAATCTTTAGAGCTTCTTCGCACTATTTTCTTCTTATAAGTCCTTCTCTCTTGATTCCTTTCTTCATCGTTTTCTTTTGTAGTCTTTGCTATTTGAAATTATTTCTTCAATGGCCACTCTTTATGGTAAAACTATTAAAAAGTTTATAGAAACTTACTCCATTCCTGATTGGGTGGAAATCGATTGTGCCCTCATGCCCAGAGATATTCGGGATATGGATGAAGGGCACTGGATTCACACCCACGCTGTGGTCCAGGGGGTTTAACCTTTACCCCCAAATAATTTATTTTCAGAATTTTTTAATTATTTTGAGGTCGTTCCTGCGCAATGTGCCCCCAATACCTGGAGAATAGTGAATGGGGTATATAGGATCAACGAACTTTATGGGACCAACTTGGGGGTCCCAGAAATCAAGTACTGCTACTTCTGGTAACACACTACTGATGGTCTTTTGTACCTAAAAGTGTAGAAGGCTAAAAAAAATCTGGTTGTGAATCTGCCTGATTCCAATAAAGGGTATTGGGATCAAGGTTTCATTGCCAAGAACTGGAACATCCTCCCCTGCCTGAGGGTGAAAGGTATAGAGGGCCCTTGTGCCCTAATTAGGGGGAAGATCGCATAGGTCGCTATTCGTCTCTTCTTCATAAATTACTGACTTTTTGTTTCTGTTATTTATTTTGTATACTGGTATATGCTTTCTATATTTTTGTACAGCTTGCGCTAAAAACAAAGAGACTTCCCTCCAGCATATAAAGGTTGTTAAACTCTTGAAGGTCTGGAAAATCAAAGACAGACTGCCCGACGATGAACATCCTTAGTTGGTTGCCTATCTCCTTGAATAACCAACACCACTTTCAGTTTCATCGCTCGATCAGTAGACAAGATCCCTGAGATCACTCTTCCAAATTAGGAAGCTTATATTTCATCTGGGCCTGTGGACGTTGACTCTTCCTTCCAAGAGGAAGAGGAATAATAAGATAAAATGTCTCCCCTAAGAAGGATATTATTACTGGGTAAAGAAGATGATGATGATGATGATGATGATGATGATGATGATGATGATGATGATGATGATGATGATGATGATGATCAAATCATGCTTTCTACCAGGGTTCTAGCCCTGAAGAAGTCAGAGGGGGACTCCCCCAAAACTGGTGGCTCTAGCTCAAGAGCAAAGGAAAAAGAATGAGAGAAAAGGAAAAGAGAGGAAAATAAGGGGAGAGGGGAAGAGAAGAATAAGGTTATTAAGTCCCCCCTAGTGAAAATTTTCTCTTCTCTCTCCATTACTCCTCAGGGCGACACTGTGGCCCTCAACCCAACCCTTGCCCCCAATTTGCTGAGGGGGTTATGCTTGCTGCCGGTCATGAGCGCCCAATGAAGTTGGGTTTCGACCAACTGTCTCTAAAATTTGTTCAATGCCTTGATTTGGCAAGTGTTCTGCTCTTTGTTCATTCAGTCGATTCGAACAGTTTTTCCTTCCAATTTTTATACCCTTTTCTATTTTGTAATTCGTAGCAAATTTATCCACTCGTTTGGACAGTCATGTCGACCATTCCAGGAAGAACCAAGAGATGTTTGAGGCTCTATAGAAGGCTAGGCACGATATAATGGATGCTCAGCAGGCATTTGAGTTGGAAAGGCAGATCACTGTGCAGGCAATGGTCAAGTTGAAGAGGGTCAATAGTCTTACAGTCATGGAGAAAGACAGGCTCACCGAGGAGGTCAATAATCTAGAAGGTGGGGTCCCCGACATTAACAGGATAGCTATGTGGATGGTTGTATTAGGGCGTATGGTGATGCTGAAATCCAAATCTTTTATGCTTGGAAGTTATCCTTTAAGAAGGGATGGGACCAAGCTTTGAAGGCGGAAGGTTCCTTCTTGACTCTAAATTTTTCAAGAAGTGTCCACCATATGCTTCTCGAATTATTGAGGAGGATCCTTCTACTGGATATCCTGCTGACCCAGTTGAGATGGCTACCGACCAGATAGGGAAGGTTGTCGTAAAGAGAAAGTCTCTGAAGTCATCTGAGCAGGTGAATGAGTGAGTCTTTTATCTTTTAGTTTTTCTCAAGTGTTGTACTTTACTTTTCCTTTGTTGTAATGGCTTCTTCCTACCTCTTCAATTATCAATATAAGAAAAAAAATTCTCCATTATTCATATCCCTTTTTTTTTATTCGTTTTACTGTTCGTAGCTCGTTGCTTTGGACATTTCCTCCAATAAAAATCTTGATAAATTGCTTAGTCCTGATGAGAGGAGTAAGCTCATCACATGTTTTTAAAGGCCTGTAAGGCATTGAAGGCAATGACTGAAGCATACAAGGACCAGTCTGAATTGGTCGCCAAATTGAAGGACGATCTCCAAGACTTGGAGGATATTAGCTCCTTAGTGTAGAAGGAGATAATTGACCTTAAGGCCTAGCTTGCAGAGAGCAAGGATGTAGCCAAGGTTGGCGAGCTAGTTCAATTGAAAAATGATGCCTTGAAGAATAAACTTTCTGAATCAAAGCAATATTCCAAGAGAAAGAGTGTCATTATATTTGGGTTGCAAAGAGACATAAAGTAGCTCAAGTTTTTATTCAGAAGGGATCCTCGAAATGCATGGTCGATAGGCTATGATGAAGGCTGGCAGGATGCACCTATGAGATTATAAGAGGCATGGTATATTGCGTATAATCATGGGTGGTTGAACGCCCTTAAGGTGCTCAAAGAACCTAAAGAGTCTCAGTTGTTGTATATGTACCAGGTGGACTACCCAGCATACTATCGACCTCCATTTAAAAAAGATGAACAGTGGGTTCCTCTGGATGTTATCTCTCATCAGCTGCTCAAAGAATTTGAGGTGGATCTTGTAGCGAGGATGAGTTTGCTCCCAATCCGAACGATGTCCGAAGAAGGGAAATAGAGCAATTTTTGTCTCGTCGACCATAATGTGTCGTATATTTCTTTATAATGTTGATCATGTAATTGATATGTTTTGTACTTTGGGCTTTTACCGACTAAGTAAAGTTAATATCAGTTATTATCACATTTTTCCATTTCATTATGACTTTGAACATATTATTCCATCTTCCTTACCTTTTAGGTAGTGTTGTCACACTCCCTTACGCCTAGGAAAGACGATGATAAAAATGCATCTGGTTTTTAGGCAATCCACCCGTTCAGGATTTTACCGACCAATCGGAGTTGACTTTTATGCCTAGGTATTACCCGTAGGGCTTTTTTTTGCTGCCTGTATAACTCGTGAGTTCATTTGTATTTGAAGATAACAACGACCTGTGGACCTTATCACTTCATTAAAATAAACAGAATAACTTATTATAGTTAAATTGCGAGGGACGGAGGATTTAGCTTAATTGAAATAAACTATATAGATTAGTGTAATTAACTTAAATCTTGTCCGGAGCGAGGAAATTACTTGATTAGAATAAGATGAACAACTTACTGTCCTCAAGTGAACTATTGCTCTGCACCTAAAGCTGAGGAGTAATTACTTGGAAATTATGCATAAAATTGAGATAATCAAGACATCAAAACAGAAGAGCCTTTATTTATTCACAACGTAAAATGATAATTGCGAGCAACATAAGTTTGAAATAAAAATTTGCACAAACTGAATGTGCTTAGATATAGTAAGTCTAGAAGTAGAACTTCTTGAGGTTAGTCACATTTTATGCCCTTGGTATGTCTCTGCCCTTCATTGTTTCCAAGTGATAAGCTCCTTGAAGGTCATCTCTGATCACCTTGAAAGGTCCCTCCCAGTTTGGCCCCAATTTTCCATCGAATGGTCTTACGACATTGCCGAGAACTTTCCTTAGGACGTAGTCTCCTACTTGGAAATTCCTTAGATTGACCTTCTGTTGTACTATCTTGCTAGTTGGTGGTGATATAAGGCATCCTTAATCATAGTTAGCTATTTTCGTTCATTCACCAGGTAAAGTTCAGTGCAAAGAGCATCATCATTAAGTCCTTGGTTAACCAGTCCGGTTCTCATGGTCGGGAGGCCAGCTTTCAGCGGTATGATGGCCTCTATTCCGTAGGTGAGTGAGAAGGGTGTTTCCTCAGTTGGTCTCATGGGCGTGGTACGATATAACCAGAGAATAAGGAAAAGCTCGACCATCCATGCTCCTTTTGCTCTTTCCAACCTCTTCTTAAGGTCGTCGAGCACAGTCTTGTTGGAAGGTTCTGCCTATCCATTTCTTTAGGGATATGCTACCAAACTGTAGTGGTGGTTGATTCCATGCTCATCGCAGAAGTTTTGGAAAGGGCCACTTTCAAATTATGTGTTATTTTCAGTGATGATGGGTTTTTTTACCACAAAGCTTGTAATGATATTCTTCCAGATGAATCTCGTCACGTCGGCATTTCTGATATTAGCCAGTGGTTCTGCCTTTACCCACTTGGTGAAATTTTCAATGCCAACCAATAAATATTTGTGATTCTTAAGTGCGGTGGATAATGATCCCACGATATCTAACCCCCATTGTGCATATGGACATGGGTTAGATAAAGGCCTCAGATTATTGGTCGGTCAATGAATCATTGGCGAGAACTTTTGGAACATTTCACACTTCTGAACGTAGATGCATGTATCCTTCTGCATATATGTCCACCAGTAGCCATCATTGATTGCTCGGAATGTCATACATCTTCTTCCTCTCTGACTCCCATAAATCCCATTATGAAGTTCATAGAGAACTTACTTGACGTCTTTTGGGTGGACCCACTAGAGATAAGGACTTGTGAAAGATCTTCAGTAGAGTTTCCTTCCAGGATCAAGATAAAAATGAGAAGCCTTCACTCTCACTTGGTGGGATAATTTATTATCGATCGGTAGTGTCTAGCATTGATTGGATCCATCTAGCTAGGACCCTTTTTAATGGTGAGAACCGGCTCAACGATGATCGTCCTGTCGATATTGGGCTCGGTAAGGAATTCCACTTTGTTTATTTGAGATCGAAGTCCACTACTGAGCTTAGGGTTGTTAAGGCATCAGCATGACTGTTTTGCCACCTGGAGAACTGTTAAACGTGGACTTCTTTGAACTTCTCTATAAGCTCGAGAACCACTATGAGTTAGGTTGCCATCCAATCATCTTTTGCATTAAAGTCACCAGTGACAAGGTTGGAAACCAGTTTTGAATTTCCAAACACGCTGAGCCTCTTTTCCCCCAGTAGTAGGGTCTTACGTAGGCTAACTATTAGTGCTTCGTACTTGGATTCATTATTAGATTCTTCAAAGCCCAACCTGATTCCTTACTCAATAATGGTGTCTTATGGGGATATCAGAACAATTCCCACTCCTTCCCCCTTGGAATTAAAGGCTTCATTAACGTATAGGGTCCAGTCCTCGGATTGAGCTTCCTTGTTCGATGGCTGCTCCACAAGTTATTGATTGGTTGGCTCGTCTCTCATGAATTTTCCGATGAAATTAGCTAAGATTTACCCCTTAATCGTTGTTCTTGGTTAAATGTGAATATCGAACCTTTCGAATTTGATTGACCATTTTGACAATCGTCTGGAGATGTTGGCATTTCAAAGTACAACTTTGAGGGAGAATAAAGTGATTACGATCACTGAGTTGGATTCGAAATAGTGCTTGAGCTTCCTTGAGGCGATTATCAGAGCGTAAGTTAAATTTTCCAATGGCAAGTAGTACTGCTCGGGATCCAGGATTGTTTTGTTGTCATAATAAATAGGGTACTGTCTTCCCTCCCTCTCACACACTAATGCCAAGCTGATTGTGTGGCTTGATACTGCGAGGTAGAGGTACAAGGGATCTCCATCATTGAGGATTGCCAGCAAGGTTGCTTTGCTGAGATAAGATTTGATCTCTTCTAGGGATTTCGAATAGTCGTCGTTCCAGGTGAGGCCCTTATCCTTCTTGAGGAACTGAAAGAATGGTTAGAAATGCTTTGATGACTTGGAGATGAAGCGGTTGAGTGTTGTGAGCATCCCAGTTAGCTTCTGAATATTATACAATGTCTTCTGTGGATGGACCCTATTGATAGCGTTAATTTCATCCATATTGGCCTCAATTCCTCTTTTACTAACCAGAAAGCCTAGAAATTTTTCTGAGTGGACACTGAATGAGCATTTGCTCGCATTGAGCATCATCCAGAATTTTTTGAGGATTTAGAAGGTATTAGTCAAGTCTTTGAGGTAGTCTCCCTTGTGTTTGCTCTTGACCAACATGTCATTGATATAAACCTCCATAATATCTCCCATCTGATGCTTGAACATTTAGTGACCAGCCTCTAATAGCTAGCCCCTACATTCTTAAGGTTGAACTGCATGACCTTGTAGCAGTATAGCCCCACTGGGGTGATGATCGACACCTTGTCCTGGTCGGGGCCGAACAGTGGGATCTGGTGGTGCCCCGAATAGGCATCCAAGAATCATATTCGTTCATGTGTTGTCGTAGTGTCGATTAGCTGATTAATATTTTACAAAGGGAAACTATCTTTGGTGTATGCTTTTTTTAAGTCGGTGAAGTCGATGAAGACTTTCCAACTACCATTAATCTTTCTCACCACCATTAGATTTGAGAGTTACTTGGGGAATTGAACTTACCTGATGGAATCTCCATCTAGAAGCTTCCCCACTTAGTTATCCACCATTTTAGCTATCTCTGGGGCTATTCGATGCACCTTTTGAGTGACTGGCTTGAAGGTTGGCCCATGTGAAGATGGTGGAAAGATACTTCAGGATCAATCATTAGCAAGTCATAGGGATCCCAAGTGAACACGTCCAAGTTTCTCTCCAGAAAGGTAATTAACTCCTTATTTTTGTGATCGACGAGTGTTGTCCCGACCAGAAACTTTCTCTGAGGTAGGTTATCATCAACGTTAACCTCTTTCAGGCTTTCGACGACCCTATTTGTGACAACCCGGATATAATTATGATAAATTATATTTAAATTATGCTTATCTTATGTGATATGAATAATGTGTTATTGTTATATCTAATGTTAAGTGATTTATGTTTAGTCTAATCCTACTTTCATAAATCATGAAATGTTGAGTTATGTATAAACACAAAATTTTGTTATTTTCAATAGAAATGTTCCTGTTGGAGACTAGTTTTGACCCTTATAATGTCACAATTGACTCAATGTGAAAACTATATAGTTGTAGATATCTGAGTTAGGTTTTCTACACAATAAACGGTGCATCAAACGGATGTCCGAGTAAGAAGTTAGGCCTAATTTACGAATAAGGGGAAAATCTGTCCATTCCTTTTAAGTTGTAAATTGTCTTTTAGTAAACCAAATGGTTTCATTTGATTGGTTGGCATGGGAGGCAACCTTGGCCGACTTAAAACACTCCCTCTAACTTAATTCTTCATCAAATTAAGCCCTAGGTTCAGTTTGAAGTGTTGTTTTCTTGAGGAAAGAAAAAGTAGAAGTTAAGGAAGAAAGGGTTACAAGGAAAAGCTAGGAAAAATTCCAAGAAAATCCTTAAGGTGTTTCCAAGGTAAAATTATGTGTTAATATTGTTTTAATCTTGTATTATACTCATTTCATAGTATACAAATCGTGAATTATTGATTAAAATTCCATCATGCTTTATGATAATATGTATTGGTTCATATGTGAGATAAGTGGTGTTTATAGGCCACATTGCTTTGTATTGAAACCCCTTGTATTCAAACTTGCATATCTTTTTGTGTGCTTACTCGAATTGATAAATTCCAATTGGATATGAAAGTAGACTCATATATTCATATCATACCCAAAAATTAGAATTTATCTCCTTGTATTTAGGCCTTAATGATGATTTCAAGTTGGTACATAGTTGTTGTTTATATATTTCATTTCGGTGTGCCCTGAGTTTGGTCAAGATTTTGACATAGCAAATGAAGTAAAAAAATTATGAAACTTTAATTATATACTATTTAGTATGTGTACTAAAAATGGGTTGAAAATCATGGAAAGTTATTCTGGAGAAAAATTATGAAAATTCTTGGAAGTTGAAGGAACAATAGAGAAGCTTGTAGGGAAGATTTCTTGTGTTGTAAAGAAATGGTCATAACTTGCTATAGGAATCTTAAAAAATTACACCTTCACTTGTAATGGAAAGTATATTCATATATGTTTTCATATTTATAAGGTTGGACACCTGTATTTATACAATTTAGGAATATAGGATGGTTGATTATGGAGGACAATAATTTGAGGCCATACTGGATAACCCATAAAAGAATATTGTTATCTCCTCTTTTCAAAGAGTATTTTGAGTACATGTTTCATGTGTATATACATTGATAAGTATTCTTTTATATTTACTTGGGTTTAGTTATAAATTCCTTATGAGGTATTTCCTACGGTTGAATGTCCATAACTTTATCAACATGCATACCATTGTTTTGTCTTTACTAATGTTTCGTGGAATGTGACTTAAGTGGAAGTATATTGTTATTATATAGTCATTGAAATTTACATAAGTGTGTTAGGATAATACTTATGATTGAGATTCAATACTGATTTAGTTGGATTTAAAGGTGTAAGGTCTAATCAACCCAATTCAGCTCCACCCGAAGGAAACATAAATACATAGTTGATAACTCAAGGTGAGTGTACTCCCTGGAATGATGTATTTGTATACTATTACGAATATGATCATAATGTTATGAATATAAAATTGTTCATTTTCGTTTACCGAAATGGGAGGTTACTCCCCGACCCGGAATGGGGGAGATTTGTCTATTAATGTCAAGGGGTTACTCCTCGACCAGGAAAAGGGGAGAATTGTCTATTTAGACAGGATATGTGAATCATGATTCGAAAAAGTTGGTCATTCTTATGAATGAGCCGGATATATATATATATATATATATATTATTACAAGAATATGATTTATTGCATTTAAAATTTATGCAATAGTGTAGTAGTGGTGCATTCACTGAGCTGTGTTGCTCACAATTCTAATATTTATGTTTTTCAGGTAATGCGAGGTCACTGCCAAATCTAGGAGGTCGGATTAAGTTAACCAGGAATGGGAGAAACATGGATTTGTGTAAATGTAAATGATGTAATTAAATTAACTTATCCTTCAAGAAAGTTTTTATGGTCATAACTACTCTGATGTTGTAAAAAGGTTTTTAGTTATATGGATTTACAATGATGACTCTGAAATTAAAAATCGTGTTTCTGGTTTGGTTAAATTCATCATGCTTTGACTCACTTTGACTTTCAAACTTAATTATAAGTAACTGGGTTGGGGTGTGTCACTGTTAGCGGGGTGGGCCCTGGTCTCCTTCACCCCTGGTCAGTCATACCGTAGTTGCTATTTTGAAGGGGTATACCCATTTTGGACCTCCTCTGGGACAACTTCATTTTCCATTTTTCTTTCTTTTTAGGGTCGGATGGCGATGATAAAACACTTCCTACCATTGGCTTGGTCATTGCAAATCTCCACTACTCCCCGATTAGTGATATATTTGAATATTTGGTGTAGGTCGATGGCACGACCTTCATAGTTTGAAGCCACCATCTACCCAGAATGGCATGGTAGGCAGAATCAATGTCTACCACAAGGAACTCAATCATCTTCAAAATATTCCCTGGCCTCACTGGAAGGACTATATTTCCCAACGGCATTGTGATCTTCCCCGTGAATTCGACCAACAGAACAGTTGCCTCCTTGAGGTCGGCTAAGTTAAGTTTCAACTTGTGGAAGAGCTCTAGGTACATAACCTTGGACGAACTCCCTTGATCTACCAGAAGTTTGTCGATGTCCTAATTCGCAATCCTAAGAGTGATTACGAGGGCATCGTGATGAGGGGTCCTTACCCCAATCAAGTCTTCCTCTGTTAAGACGATGTGCTTATTGTAGTCGACGTCCTCTGGTTGTCGACACTTTCCAGCCTGGATTTTGAAAGGATTAATCTGAAAGGCCTCTATAACGGTTGTGACCTTATTTAGTTCCATTCAAACGGCATTCCCTTAAATCTGCTTGAGGTCGGAGGCCCCGTGGATCACTGTAAATTCCTTACCCATATCATCATCAAGGACGTTATTTGGCTTCTGGTCACCATTGGCTGCGACCTTATCAGCCTTCTTATCTATGTATTCATTCAGATGCCCAGCCTGATCAAGCTCCTCCAGGTAAGATTTCAAAGCTTTGTAGCTCTT
Organism: Sambucus nigra; assembly: GCA_949130495.1. Lineage (NCBI taxonomy): Eukaryota > Viridiplantae > Streptophyta > Magnoliopsida > Dipsacales > Adoxaceae > Sambucus > Sambucus nigra. The sequence continues at coordinate 57,283,205 of OX422214.1, forward strand.
TGTTTTGTGGCCACCTTTTTTGTGAAATTCGCACTGCAACGCATTATTCCTCTTTGTAGGGTCTCGATGCACTTTTTTGGGCCACTTCACAAATGACTAGTCTTTGATATTTCCCAGGATCTTGTATATCGATTCCTTGAAGACTGTGTTAACAGCCTGAAAGGCCTTTGAAGGGTCAGCCTTGTTCCCATTTTTGAACCGTACTTTTCCACATTCATAATTCCCTTCTTGGGAGTGTCAAACTTGTCTCCTCTTTTATTGGCTTTGATGTGACCAGTTTCCCCAAGACTAGCGTGAACCACGTCCTCAATCTTGGCATATTTTTCAATATGTGCCATTAGGTCGTCGATGGTGTTATTCTTAGTTTTGGTGAGGGACTGGTGCAACATAGATGTGGTCAGAAGACCAATATTAAAGGATGCTATGAAAACTTACTCCGAGTAATCTTACACTTCGTTGAAAATTTCTCAATACCATTTGACATACTCGCGAAGAGTCTCCTACGGCTTCTTCTTCATCGTAATCAGTGTGTCCATCCTCTTCGGGTGGGAACTAGTGGTTATGAAGTGAGCAATGAAGGCCTCAATGAGGGCCTTGAAACTCTTTATGGATCTGTGTGGTCATTTCTCAAACCACTTCTAAGCTCCATCATGTAGGCTAGAATGGAAGATACGACACATGAGGGAGTCATTATGGCTCCACATGGTCATCGCCTGCCCGTACTTCTTGACATAGTCTATGGGGTCAGTTTTGCAATTTGTAGACCTTGAACTTGGGAACGGAAAACTTCTTTGGGGGCTCTTCTTCGATAGCTCTTGAAAAAGGGGATTTCATCTACGTGTTGAGATCCCTCCTGGACAGCTCTCTAGTAAACCTATCCCCTAGGGTATTTGAGTGTTGATCCATCTCTCTTCGGGCCAGGCTCCTTGTGTCATCACTTTGATAGTTGTTGTCTCTGTGACATCTTTCTGATCGGCCACATTTTTATCGATCTTGGTCACTTCTGGAGCTCCTCCCTCGGCTACGAGTTTTGATCGCCTGAGGACTGGGAGACCGTGCGATGTTTTATGTTTTCTCTATAGAGATATCTCTCCATTCTTTCCGGTCGCCTCTATAGGCGAGAATTCTCTTCCATTCTGAAGCTCGTTGCCTCCTCCTGCTCTTGAAGCCTAGCTTTATATGCGTCGACCAAATGGAGATCCATGTAGACCTAGGTGGGTCGTGACTTTCTTCAGAAGATTGTCTTTCTTAATGAAATCTTGGATTTGTCTCCTGGCGAATTTGAGACCTGACCCTGGGTGGAACTGGATCAGCCTGCACGTCGCCGGCCTGAGGTAAGTTGTTGCTGTGGTGAAAGATCATGTGCTTTATTTTGTGATTGCTTTCGTAGGAAAAAAGAATCGTTTCCCACAGACGAAGCCAATTGTGAGTACAAAATTATTACAATAAACAATCACATAAAGTATGTAAATGCAGAAAGTAAGGGTGATCACACACAACACAAGATGTGCGTGGTTCGACAACGTGCCTAAGTCCACAGAGAGGTCATTGTTCTTTATTAGTTTTAAGTAATCGAAATTACATCCCTTTTGCCCTGGGGTGGTAGTTTACATTTATAGTCACTACACCAAAATGACCAAATTGTCACCCTTCAGCCGGCCACCCTTGTCAAGGTCATTGACCTTGACAACAAACACGCGTTTTGTATCACGGTCATTGACCTTGACACGACCGTGACAAAGAATTGTCACGGTCAAGGACCTTTACACGACCGTGACAACTTCTGCAGCCAAAACCCTTTCCCCTTCTTTTCTCCCCCCGCCGTTTCCCTCCTCTCTCTCTCTCTCTCTCTTCCATTTATATATATGTTTGTGTGTATATATATGTGTGTGTGTGTATATATATATGTGCGTGTGGGGGTGGGGCAGGGGGGGAGGTAGGGGTGGGGCAGGGGGGGTTGTTGTGTGTGTGTGTGTATATGTGTGGTGGGTGGGAGTGGGGAGGGGTGGGGCAGGGTGGGGGTTGTTTTAGTGGGTGGGGGTGGGGAGGGGGGCAGGGGGGTAGGGGTGGGGCGGGGGGGATGTTATGTGTGTGTGTATATGTGTGGTGGGTGGGGGTGGGGGTGGGGAGGGGGTGGGGCAGGGTGGGGGGCTGTTGTGTGTGTGTGTGGTGGGTGGGGGTGGGGAGGGGGGGTAAGGCAAGGTACCATTGTAATTCTCTTAATATCGTGTTTTGATGATTCTATGAGATAATATATATTGTTTCAAGGTTAACTCATTTTAGATAAAAACATTCACATGGTAAGATTAAATTGAATCCATCCATAGATTCTATAATTACATCCACTAAAATATAATTAATAAATGAAACAGTTTTAGATGAAAGTAAATTAATAATTAGTGCCCATTTCATATGAAAGTAGGATTGCCCCTCAGTGTATATTAGTAAATTAATAATTGTATACATTAATTGTTAGTTTAATTGATGAAATGAATTTATTGAGTAAATGAATTAGAAAGAATACGGGATGCACATTTGTTGTTGACATTGTTGTTGGATTATTTTGTTTAGTAAATGTTTGGTTGGTTAGTTTTAAAAGTGGCATGACCACTGGATTATTATCCATATGGGGGTGGGATTTTTCAACTTTTTTTGAAAATTACTTTGTATATCCAACAATATATATATAGTATGATAATTAAATGAAACATACTTGAAATTAAATATAGTGTGCATAGATACTAGCCTTCTAGTTCTTATGCTTACGCATTCAATAGCCTTTAGACCCGTTTGAGAGTCATTACCCCTATAATGAGATCTCTCGAATTGTCCCGTTTGGACAGTTTGAGACTGTTTAATTTCTGTATAATATTCTTAGTGGCTTAAAGTTGTTACTTTTGGAGGAAGTTCTGCAGTCGTATCTTAATGTTCTCTGGGTACATACTAGATTGACAAGTGTGACTGTTATTTCAATTTTCAATTGATCAATTGAAATAACACTCACACCTTACAATCTACGTCGTGTACTTGGAGAACTACGGGGATATGCTGTCGAATTTTTTTCAAATCATAACAATGTGCATGAGCTGTTAAGTATATTACAGAAAAATGCGGTCTTGAATGGGATAGGACCACTCACCCTTTAATAGGATAATTAAATGATGGGATAATTAAATGAAACATACTATAAATCTAAGTTTTCTTTACCTTTAATAGGTGTTTAGTTGTGGTAGCTGTGATGGGATATCCGAAATACAAAGAGTGGATGGGTGAGACTAATAGAATGGGGGATGTGTTTCGCATAGGTGCTAACGAATTTGTGAAATATGCAAAGAGATGTCATAATGATGAAGAGTTTCCGTGTCCGTGTGCTAGGTGTAAGAATGGTAAGGTGTTTGAGTGGAAAAGAGTTGAACTACATTTGTTAAGATCGGGTATGCAAGATAGTTATCGATTTTGGAGTTTTCACGGTGAATTGAAAGTTCCTTTTGTCCCCGACCAACCTTCACAACAACCTTCAACAAGTAGAATAGATGTAGAAGGGGACGACGTAGATCATAATATGTTAGAGGATTTAGTTGATGATGTGTACGGAGTTTATAAAGCAGAGGAGAATGAGGTTACTGATGATGTAGAAGATTCAAGTGCTCGTGAAGATAACACGATAAAACTTGATGATGACTACCAAAGTTTAAAATTTAAGGCGACCCAACCGTTATACTATGGCTGTGAGAAAGATCAAACAACTTTACATTCCATGGTTGGTTTGCACAGTTTGAAGACGCAGTACGGTTTGTCTGGCAATAGCGTGACGGGAATTATGAAATGGGTGAAGGGCTTATTACCCAAGGTGAATACACTTCCAAATAGCTATCTTGTTATGAAGAATAGTTTGAAAGGTTTGGAAATGAAGTATAAATCGATTCATGCTTGTGTGTATGACTGCATACTATACCGAAAGGAGTATGAAAATCTCGATCGTTGTCCTGTATGTGATGAACCTAAATATGTCCAATCTACTAGTAAGGAAGGCACAAGCTCAAAAGTGCCTCAAAAAGTATTGAAATATTTTCGCCTTGGGCCTAAATTAAAGCAATTTTTCACAGTACCATGGATTGCAGAGGCAATGACTTGGTATGCTAGGGCAGAAGTAGGGGATAATATCATGCGTCATCCTACTGATTCTACTGCCTGTCGGAGGATGAATTTTGAGTATCTCGATTTTGCTCAAGAACAACGCAACATTCATTTGGCTATATCAACCATTGGTTTCAATCCATTTGGAAATCTAAGCACCAATCATAGTGTATGGCCAGTGATCCTAGCCCCATTCAACCTCCCTCCTTCATAGTTTATGAGACTTGAATTTTCGATGATGGCTTTGTTGATACCTGGGCCAAAGGCACCAAGTGATGACATTGACGTCTACCTAGCTCCTTTGGTAGAAGAATTAAATGAGTTGTGGGAAGAGGGTGTGCAATCATTTGACTCTTTTAGAAAAGAAGAGTTTACGCTGAAAGCTATGTTGATGTGGGCAATTCATGATTTTCTAGCTTATGGGACATTATCCGGTTGTGTAGTACATGGTTATTTGGGGTGTCCTATTTGTGGAGAGGAGACTGAATCTCTTCGTCTATCCTCTAGCTTAAAAAATGTATACCATCACCACAGGAGGTTTTTAGCCCCAGCTCATAGTTTCAGATTTGAGAAAGGTTATAATTTTTTATTGGGCGGAGTTGAAAATAGGCTACCGCCGAGACAACTTTCGGGTTCAGAAATTGAAAGTAAATCATCTGAATATGGCCCTAATATGCCAGGTAAGAATCCCAAATTTAAGAACGTCAAGCATAAGAAGACCCCAAATGGGAATGAAACTGAGATAAGAAAGGCATGGTCTCGGAGGTCAATTTTATTTGACTTGCCTTATTGGAAGAATAACCCGGTGCGCTATGTATTGGATGTGATGCATGCAGAGAATAACTTCGTTGAACATATTGTGGATACTTGCCTTGGGGGGAGTCATTCGAAGGATGGAGAAAATGCACGAAAAGACCTTAAATCGTTAAAACTTAAGCCACAACTATGGTTGAAAGAAGATAGTAGGGGAAGGACAATAATTCCCCCTGGTGCGTTTACTTTGACGAGTGTGGAAAGGAAGGTGCTTCTAGACACAATATATAATTTGAAGTCCCCATCTACTTTTTCGTCCAACTTGCAAAGGATTGTGAATTATGCTAGTCATGATTTACATAAGTGTAAGTCCACGATTGGCATGTGATCATGCAATTGGTTCCTCTATTGTTTAAGCATAGTTTCTCCAAGCACAAGGATTTGCGTAGGGCTATTATGCAAATTAGTATTACCTTCTCCCTCATGTGTGAGAAGGTAGTAAATCGAGAACATATAGTGGCCGCAAAATTGGATGTGATCGAAGCGATTTGTGTATTGGAGAATTACTTTCCCCCAGCATTCTTTGACATAAGTGTTCACTTGTTGGTACACTTATGTGACGAGTCGCTTCTTTGTGGTCCAGTTAGATATCGGTGGATGTATCCGTTTGAAAGATTGATGAAAGTTTTTAAAGATTACCTCAAGAATACGCGATACATTGCAGGATCAATTACAGAGGAATACATCACCGTGGAGTCATCAATATATACTCGGGAATATATGCCTGACTCGACCAGCGTTGATGACACTGATGAGTTCGTCGATGATGGTGGTCATGTGATGGGAAAACGAGTGAAATTAATGAGTTTGCAACATGAACAAGTAGCTCGTTATCTATTTGACACACATGAAGATGTCGAAGAATGGAAAAAGTAAGTTTCGATTATTATAATGTTTAACATTATTTTAGATTATTTTATACATGATTAATTTTGTAATATGCAGAAAATATGAAGCCTGTGAGAACAATAAAAGATGAAAAATAATGGTACAATCAGATAGCGAATTTAGGCTGTGGTTGACACAAGAGGTAATTATAATGAAAATAGTCGTTATATAATGTTACATTACACTCAAATTTTACCACTAATATAATTAATTTATCTATATTCTCAGCTCCTAAAGACGGGTGATGTGACATCAAGGCTTGCTCGTCTAGCCACTGGACCCTTGTTCGTGGTACAAGAGTACAAAAAGTATCGATTGAACGGTTACATTTTCGGCGCCAAAGTGTACGAGGAAAGTACAAATGTACAGAACTCGGGAATTTCATACAAGGCTCTTAATTTCTTTCGAGCGAACGCAAAAGATAAAAACCTCGTTGAAGCTAAAATGACTTACTATGGTGTAATCCAAAATATATTTGAATTGGATTATATAAGCTTCAAAGAGGTTGTATTTTACTGTGATTGGGTAAGAGTTGAGGATAAAAATGCTTGTAAAGTTTATCCTGTCACCAATTTGATCATGGTTGACTTGTCCAAGTTGAAGAGCAACGACCACGTGAGCGATGAGCCGTTTGTTTGTGCATTTCAAAAGGTTAAGCAAGTATTTTATTCGGAGTATATCAACAACGAGCCGTGTTAAATTGTCCAACACGCTCCAAGGCGTCTAAATAGTAGTGTGAATGACTTGGCTGCTCTTACCGAATATCAATCCATTTTTTATGATAACCCGAATTTGAAGCAATTTTTCAATTTGTAATAAATATTTCAATTTGTACCGAAACATCCATTTTTAATGCTTTTAATTGATTTGCACTTTATCATTTTCACTCTTGTGTAGTGTGCGTGTGTGGAGAGGAGATTAATACATAAATATTCCAACTACATCTAAGTTTTGTTTATACTAATCCATGAATATAAGCTTCTTATCTTTAATAGGTGATTAATACATAGTTATTTGGGGTGTACTATTTGTGGAGAGGAGACTGAATCTCTTCGTCTATCCGAACACTAAGAAATGCCATAATCCTATGGAGTTATGCTCTGTAAATTCCTCACAACCGTTATGTAGCCAAACATCACCAGTTGAAGTTGTCAATTCCACTTTCCATACCCCACCACTTGGAACCTCTAGCAAAATATGGGAGACCGTTGGAAGGTGGAATTGACAGCTTCAACTGCTGATTTTTTGCTACACAACGGTTGGAAGGAATTTGCAGAGCATAACTCCATAGGATTATGGCATTTCTTAGTGTTCAGATGTGAAGGGAATTATATTTGACACGATTGCCCGGGGTACATTAGTTGGAAGGAGGTGCCATATGAGCTCAAGTTAGCTGTTTGGGTGACACTACAGGTAATGTATTTATATTTATATGTCAATTTCGATTTTGATTTCAATTTCGATTTATATTTATATTTATATTTATCTATATTTGCGGGGCGGATACTAATTTTACTTTATTTTATTTCAGGGGACAGGGAGTGGCCCTGAGGGTAGGCCACATATGCTCGATACTTATGTGGCTCCTTGGACGAGAAGGGAAGGATAAGGAGGTGTCCCCGAGCATAGCGGTACAAAATCTCTTTTCCAGCTAAATAGTTTGTAGATTTGAGATAATTGATGGTGATGTTGTTTCTTCTTAAATAGTTTCTATTTTGAATGTATATTTGTGTTATCTCTAGTTTATTTGGATATATGATATTTAAATAGGTACAACGTTGATATAAGAGGTACAAATATACTACTGGGCAGTGGCAGTGGCCATACTGCCCAGCAGATTTTTTTTCAATTCTGCCCAGAATTGTCACGGTCAATGATCGTGACAATTTTTTAAAAGGGAACAAGACTTTGTCACGGTTATTAACCGTGGATAAACGTGTCACTGTCCGGGACCGTGACAAATCTTATGAACTTGTCACGATCAATGACCGTGACACGTCCGTGATAAAAAAAATTGTCTCGCCCCAAATTGTCACGGTCATTGACCTTAACAAGTCCAACTTGTCAAGGTCAATGACTGTGACAATTCGGCAGATTTGGTGTAGTGAGTAATCATAAATAAGCGATTGAATTGTGCAAGTAATTCATCCAGCTTATGGATAGCTCGTAAGGTGTCCCTGAATATCTTTCCGAGATTATTGATAATCGATTTGAGCCTATCAATATGTATTTAAGCACATGTTAAATACAAGTCTAGCAATTTGATATTTGGATTGGGTCGGGCAGACCTTGTTTCGTGTTGGGCTAGTCAGCTACACAAGTGGGCCTAGTGAATAAATTAGTCCCCACAAAAGGTATTACTCATAAAGCTAAATGTGTAACCCTACTTAGTAACATGCGTTTTCAATACTAGTTAAGTCTCGATGAAGTCTTAATAATTCAACATACCTTCGAATTAACATGAATCCAAGATTAAATCTCAAACTCTAACATGCAAGTCTACTACTACGATCATACAAATGGGGATCTCAAAGCCCAAAGGTTTATTAACACATTTTAAACCTAAGATTAGGGTTTCGGTGAGTTTAGCAAGTGTATACATAAAAAGAGAGGGGTAGTTTAGTAACTTGCCTCAAAGATGAATTAGAAACTTGATTTAAATGTGTGAGATAAGGCCCTTGAAAGTTAGCCTTGAAATTCTCATGAAAAATACTTGAAAAACTTGAATTGATTTCTTTAAAATTATCCTTTGAATTCCCTCTTGAAAGTCTCTTTGATTTTATTAATGGAAAGAGATTGGTTGGGGAAGGGTTTAGCATGCATTTAGGGTTTCTTTGTGAAGAATAGAAGTAAAAAATAAGGGTTGATAATGCTTTTAAATTAAGCAAAAATGTATGAGCAACACAATATAAAAGAGGCTCGTCGAAGTAGTCACGACCTGGCCATGGTCGCAGCCCAAGGTGCGAGCTCCTAATTGTCTGGCGACGGCTTATAAAAACTCTAAAATTAAGTTTTAAACCTCAACTTAATATTCGACAATGCAGAAAGACCCACATACCCCTGGGCTTAATCTAAAATTTTCCACTTGTCCCAACGAGTTTATAATTTATAATAATTACAGTCTTAGCCTAAACTTTATAATAATTAAACTTTCTCCCATGAAACTTTACCAAATTACCAAATAAACTCTATAATTCCAATAAAATACATTTCTACTTCAAAATCTCTAAAAAAAATAACTTATATAATTAAATATGAATTCCCAAATTACCAATTTGATTTATTATAATTAATTTGTCTTAAATGCCTCTCAAGGAGGGTTCGTCTGGTTCGAGGTTTTGAAAGATAATTTAGAATTCTCCTCTTCTAGAATTATAATGTTTGTTTGAAATTTTCTTGGAATTTATAATTCCCACAAAATTAGAATTATTCTTTTCCCTTTAAAATGGGGGGAATCATATATTCCCGAGAATTCTGCTTATTTTTGTGACGAGACAAAAATATCCTCTCTCTCACACACATACATTATCTCTCTCTATATCTCACACACACACACTCTTCTCTCTCTATCTCTCTATCTATCTATCTCACACACACACACACACACACACACACACACACACACGCATACAATTGCACAATCACCATACATTCGCAAACACTCAAATCTAAGTAAAATGATATTTTAATTAAATGATATTTATTCCAAATATGAGGATCTACTATTAGATGTCGAGGAAAAAAATTCTTATTTGAACTAAAAAATAGAAAGGAATTCAAAATTTCATGAACATAGAAATCATGAAATCAAGGATTCTCATTCCCTCTCCAAACCTCGAACCAAACGACCCCTAATATAATTTGTTAAAACATAAAAATTGTGAGATTCATAACTTTCATCAATGGAAGAAATTTGAGGATTGCTTTTACTTAACAAACCCCCAAAAGAATCATATCGTTTGAAATTTTTACCAATTAGTCTCGTTTACTAAGTATATAGTTCAATAGATCCCAACATCTTTTTTTTGCTCCATCAGATCCCATGAAATAAGATTTTTGTTCCAATAAATCCTATTTGTAAACATACAGTGAATATTCACTGTATGTAGAAATAGAATCAACTGAGAAAAATATATTATGATAAAACTTATTAGAAAATATCCCTTTCAAACGGAACTTAATTAGAAGATCCCCGTTTTGTTTAGATGCAAGGTGTCACTGTGCGCTTCTGATTGTGTGGTGTTCAATAGAAACTATACGGGGGTTTAGGTGGTTATATTTCCCGATCCCCTTCCAAACTCCAATTTTCGTACTCGCTACAAAATACTAATTGCAACTCATTTGCATGTCTATGAACCACAATTTGACCGTCATCTTCACTATGAAGGTGATGGCTACCTTTTAGGATCTTAAATAGGACCATCCAAATCTGCAATTACAGTTGAAATGATGGTCATTTTGTTAATTAGAAGAATTTACCGAATGCTTTCGACTAAAATCCCCCGTATCTAAACAAAAAACTGAAGGTGCTCATTTGACAAAAATATCCCAAATAACAAGTACAAAACTCAATATCCAGCCAACTTAAATAAAGTTTTAATCAAAATAACTCCAAACTTTAGTCTCCAGAGAGACAATTCAGTACCCTACAACAGAACAACCAAAAACTAAAGATTAAGATGATGATAATAGTAATGCCAAAACACCAAATGAAAACATGTAAATCATCAACGGTATCGACGAAGGGAGAGGGTGTTGTTCCTCTTCCAGGTAGCCCTCCTCGAGGGGCGTGCTTTGTGGTTTAAGTGTCCCTTTCCGCGAAGACCCCTGTACTTCTTTCCCGCGGAGGTGAGCCCACGAAGCTCTCTGTGCTTGTGGACCGGGTTGCAGATCCAGTTGATCCTTGGGTCGTTGCGGATAGCGTTGTGGGCCGCATCAACCAAGATTACTTCGAAATACTTGTAAGTCGAATCCTGCGAAAGAAAATACACAGCATTTAAAATATGAACTTCGCTAACAAAAATATAACAAGTTTAATGGCCTGAATAAAGTTTGAACATGGTTGTTTATTTAACAGAAACGTTCCGTGATTTCGTCACCTAAGGATATACAAGGGATGAACTAAAATAAATTATGAAACGTTCAAAACTAAGTGGTTAATATACCAACTATTACCCCTAGTGTAATTAATTTCTGTGTGATCATGAGAGTCTAGAGTTGGGGAACATTTCATTATTTCTCTATAGTAAATCTCATCTTCAAGTGAGTGACACAAGATGATTCTTCTGTTAATAAATATTTTGGGGTTAATTGAAACAATTTTACAAGTTCAGGGCAGGGTGTAAATCTGTCAAGATTGAATTTTCGAGCAGTCGAAGTGAAGTGAGAAAGGAGCAAGTAAATTGGCGAGTTAGAAAAATAATGTTTCAATAATATATAAATATATGTATATATATTTGCAATTTAAAGGTCCATTACTAACTGCAGTAAAAGTATAGTAAAATAGAAATAAAAATAACTCGTATATTGACTCCAATGGTTGCATATGTATAGTTATGTAGTTATAAATAAATAAAGAGAGAAAGAAAAAGAGAAGATAAATGTCTAAGGCTGCTTGGGGGCGAACTGATGAGTAACAATTAATCCCCTCAATAGCCTCAGAGACCCAAAATATCCATGAGATAGATGGATCCTATTAATCTGTGCCCCCTAACTAAGCCAAATATGAAATATAAATTTAGTTTATTCATATGGCTACTCAAAGAGGCACTATTTGGCACCACGCCCAATACAAAAAAAAATTAGCTATAAAACATAGTAATAACATTAGCATGGCATTAACATTAAATTGAGCATTTTCCCAGAGACCGAAAATTATTTTAGGAAATAAATATTTGACCAAGAGTAATGCTAGGGAGACATTTTGGGGACACGGGTCACATGTCCTTGTTTCATTGGTAGACATTTGAGTAAAGTGCCTCTCACTTAATGTGTCCGGCAATGACATGGGGACACGTGTTCTATATCTCAAAGGTGTCCACCAATGACAAGGGGACATGCGTTCTATGTCCCCAAAGTATCTCTCTAGCATTAGCCTTTGACTAAACATTAAACGGAACATTTAATTTTTCGACTAAAATTAGGTTTGAAAATATATTTGGCTAAACAATAATTGTAACGTATTTTAGGGACTAAACATAAATTAACCCTGGATACAAGTAAACAGAAAACGAAAAGGAAAATGCTTTATTAACCCTTTCTTAAATGATAAATATCTGTTCTGAGTTGGATTAATATTCATATAGGGCCATTAAAAAGATATAAATATTTTTCGATTACGCGAAAATTTTTGGGGCTTTTTCACTTTACCCAAGATTATTTAGTATTTCAAATAAATATATGGCGGGTAACTCTAACCGGCTGAACATTAGAGGGTATTTCCAAAATACCAAATTATTTCAGGGAGTGAAGTCAATAAAACCCAAGATAATTTTACCACAAACCAAATAGACTTGATAAGCAAGTTGGAGTGCAATTTTAACAAGTTTAAACACAAACCTCATTGGTCCAGTAGGAGTTGAGAACCTTAAGACCACCAAGTTTGCGACCAGCACGTTCCTCTGCAACTGAGCGCTTGCTACGTTGAAATTTGAGTTGAGTGACACCCTGGTTTGTGGGCTTTCCGTACACAATACCCTTGGAAACTGGCCTCTTTCGTCCACCACGTCTCACACGTACACGATAGATCACATAACCCTGAAGAAATTATTACCTATGCAATTAAACAAAGATACAAGGGAAATTCTTACAGAAAAAAAAAAGAAGTATATAAAAGCATTTAGACCTACGGACGTGCGATTTATAGAGAGATAATGCGTCCTCGCGTCTGTCGATTTGAGAATTCATAACATTTTTTTATCAAAAGCAGACTATATCTATGTACAAAGTTAGTGCTATAATAATCAATGTTTAAAAAATTGATAATTCTATCAACTAATAATTTTTCAAGAACCAACTTCATTCAAAAGTGAATAAAAGATATTTCTATTTTTTACAGAGTACAACTCAAGTAATTTTACCAACAAGTTTTTTTTTAATGAAGTTGGGGTGCACCTTAGACGACAATTCTATGCACTAGAATATCTTTCGTTCAATTTTTGAACTTTTTGAAATGAACATATTCCGATTCCAAGACATGGAATTGGAATTTCCAAACATACTCTTAGAGACAATGAATTGTAACTGTGATAGCAACTAGTTAAGTTTGGTGAAAATGGACCGTAACTGTGATTGAAAATTTTAAAGAAATTGGACTAGACCAAGGCCTGTTCAATATTGCTAGACTTTTATGTCACCAATATTGCTAGACTATTATGTCACCAAGCAAGTGCATCTGTGTTACCAATATTACATTTAGTCTTTGACAATGTTTTATATATATCAGATGGAATTTTGGCTTATTTAATTGATCCCTGCTGTAATATTTTCTTTCAAAATTATTATCAATTTTTTTTGGCCCCCAATATAGCATAGCATTGCATAGTTTCGAAATTGACACAAAGATGAAAACTGGGCAGTCAAAACATCAGCCCAAAGCTCCAACACAGTGTATTTGAACCACGAACACCAACCAATCATCACAACTCACCACCACAAAAACAAGCTATACAACAACAAATGCAACAAAACACGTCAAACAAATGAAAACACATATTATCCTGAAAATTACCTGTTTGGCCTTGTAACCCAAACGACGGGCCTTGTCAGGACGAGTAGGGTGTGTAACACGCACAATGGAAGGAAGCTGCCTGTACTCCCAGCACCTCACCCTCAACAAAAACCTCATCACATCCGATTGCTTCTTCCTCCATAGCTCCGACACGTAAGTGTAAGCCCCTATACGCCACCGCAATAAAATTTCCAAATTTCAATATCAGATCCCAAAGTTCTCCTGATTGTATGCTATTAAAGCCCATGTAATAATATTTCAAATTCAAAAGTAAAAACCTCACAAAAAAAAAACTAATTTGTGAGGTGTTTTACCCAAAATACATATATTTTGCAGACAATTACATTAACTTAGCTTGTGTGCTTGGCTGGACATTTTCTATCACTGAAAACTCAAATTATTAATTTTATACTTTACTGTGTCACTTGATCCAAATATATTCATATGCACCACAAGTTAATTTTTTTCTTACTTTTTAATGTGAAACACTTCTCATCATACCCCAAAAAATTACATCCCATGGAAAATCATACCATTTTCACTCAATTTCTAATTTTTCATAACAGTATTTTAAAAAATCAAACTTTATAACAAGACTACAATATGCAACTCAAAAGATAAAAGGGTAACAAAACCCATATCCATTTGAAAAACTCAACAATCAAAACTAAAGAAGCTAATGAAATGGACACATATATATCATAAACATATACTGATTGGCGTTTTGAAGGCAAAACAAAAAGTGGGTAAGAGGAAAAAATGCATACCCATAGCGCCGTGAAGGTGATCTTCCTCAGCTGTGTTTTCGGCCAAGAGAAACTCTGATAAGCGTAGTGAGTATTTGAATGTTTTGATTAGGGTTTTGGGGACGCCTATAACTTTCCAAATGACCATAATAACCCCAATGGAACTATGGGTTTAATTTTTAGGTAACTTTCCTAAATGGCCTTTAGTTTTTTTTACATGTTTTTTAATGAGCTCCTGATGTATTTTTGTAACTATTGAGACTATTTCATAAATTTAATAAACCCTTTTATATTAATAAAAGTCATTAAAGTTCATGGAGTGCGTATAATTTATCGTTTTAGCTTTATTTAAATATTTGAGTTTACTTTGTGAATCGTAACCTAATTACTGATCTATTGTATATTGATTATATCAATTATTTACAAAAATAATATTTAATTAATCTCATAATGCACTACACCAAAATAGTAATTATGTGACTGTCTTTTTGTGACTGCTAATGGGGGTGACAAACTTATTACTCCCGGGAGCAATCGCAAAACTATTTGTAACTCCCATTATGGGTGATAAAATCAATGGGTAATAAAAAATTTGAGTCAATTATTTTGTCACCGCTAATAAGAGTCACAAATGTTACCATAAAATTAATTTATGACTCTTATAAGCAGTCACAAATTTATAACTGTCAGAAGCAGTCACAAATTTATCAATAGCGCTAAGTTATGACTCTTATGAGTAGTCACAAAATTATAACTGCTAAGAGGAGTCACAAATTTTGGTCTAATACTAAATTTGTGACTTCTATCGACGGTCATAAATTAGTAACCGCTCTGAGTAGTCACAAATTTTAGTCTAATACTAAATTTGTGACTGCTATTTGCGGTCATAAATTTGTAACTGCTTCGAGTAGTCCCAAATTTTGGCCTAATATTTGGTTTGTAATCGCTATTAGCAGTCACAAAATTTTCGACCTAGCTTTTATTTCCCTCTTCTCTCTCCCCTCTCTCTCTTTTCACACTCCCGCCCCTCTCTCTCTTTCATTTCTTTTCGACCTAACTTTGTTGCTGTGAGAACCGATTGTTGTCGATTGTTATTTCGTTTTAAGAACCGATTTAATGTGCATTTTTGTTTCGTTTTGAGAATCGATTGTTGACAAATCGATTGGTGTGAGTATTTGCTTTAAAATTTTATTCATTTCGTTTGTTGTGAGTATTTGTTGTTCGCTATTCATTTCGTTTGCTCTTTCATACCCATATCATGTATTTGTTGTGGAAGAAATGTAAAAAAAATACATGTAATATATTTACATCTAAAAAATGTAAACAAATACATTTTTTAGATGTAAACATATTACATGTTTTTATAAATGTAAACAAATACATTTTTTGTATGTTTTAAACATATTACATGATTTTGTTTGGATTTTGAACAATTTGAGGATGTAATTGTGGTTGGTTTTATCTACTCTATTTAAATTTTGGATGATATCATTGAATTATTTTTTATCATTATAGAATAAAATTGACACCCATGGGGGGCTTAAGTACCCACTTAATTTTAAACAAAATACGTATATAGTACAAAAAAAAATGGGAAGTGCTAAGTTTTCTTCAATGCTAGGGTTTTCTTTAATTTGGGGGAATATGGAACCAATTCATCTAGTAACTAAAATACTTGTGCTAAGCATGTATGCATATATGGAACCAATTCATTTTTCATAATAAAGGACATATTTATTTAGTTTTATAATTTACTGAGTTTCTATTTGTTTGTATTGTAGAATTAATGGGGTTTCCACAATATAAAGAGTGGATGGGTGAAAGTTGTAGAGTGGGGCAAGTATATGTTAATAGGGTTAAAGACTTTGTGAATTATGCAATGAAGAATATCAAAACTAATATTATCACATGCCCGTTCAATCGTTGTAAAAATGGTAAACGTTTGAAAGGGGTAGATGTAAAAGTACATTTGTTTCGTTGGGGTATGCAAGTTGACTACACGTTTTGGAATTTCCACAAGGAGAGGGATTTTAAGTATATTTCTGAAGAAATACTTGTCAATGAAATGGTTCACACAGATGGTGACCCGTTAGTACATGCTAGGTTAAACGATCTCATAAATGATACGTACGAAGTGCACACAGCACAAGAAAAGCAAGATAGTAGAGGGAAAGGTTTAGGCTAAGAGGATCATGTTGACAACACTAGTGACTAAGATAAGGATTATATACGGTTAATAGCAGTAATCGCAACACCATTATAACATAACTCCAACCCCTACCACACAATGTTATATGCCATGGTTGGGTTGCAAAACTTAAATAGCCAATTTGGCTTGTCGAAAAAAAAGTGTGACAACAATACTCCTTTGGGCAAAAGATTTGCTCCCGAAAGAAAATACATTGTCAATCAATTATCCAATCGTGAAGCGTAATTTGAAAGGTTTGGGTATGAAATACAAATCAATTCATTGTTGCAAGCATGACTGTGTTTTATACTATAAGGAGCACAAGGATAAACGAGCTTGTCCTGTATGTAAGGAACCTAGATATGCACAAAAGATGATAGTACACAATAAACGCTTATTGAAAGTAGATACGCAAATACCCAAGAAGGTATTAAAGTATTTCCCTCTAGGTCCTCGATTGAAGAGACTTTACCCTATACCTTGGATATCAAAGGCAATGACTTGGCATGGTCGAGCGGAGGTGGGTGAGAATCTCATGTGACATCCGATTGATTCATCTGTGTGGAAATCTATAAATTAGCGATACTCGAATTTTGCTAAAGAAATACGCAATGTTCGGCTCAGAATATCAACCGATGGGTTTAACCTATTTGGCAAATTGAGCACAGACAAGAGTATATGGCTAGTGTTCACTACGCCTTTAAATTTCCCCTCGTCGTTGTGCATGAGAAAAAAGTTCTCAATTTTGAAGTTGTTGATACCAGGTCCAAAAGCACCAGGTAGTGACATTGATGTTTTCTTAGCGCCACTTATAAATGAATTGAATGAGTTATGGGTTGAAGGTGTGAGAGCATTCGACTCATACAAATAAGAAGAATTCACTTTGAGATCTATATTGATATAGGCAATTCATGATTTTTCCTGCTTATGGTACCTTATCTGGGTGCAATGTACGTGGTTACTTGGGTTGTCCTATTTGTGGAGAGGAGACTGAAGTCAAATGGCTTAAGAAAATCTGTAAACTTTTTTATCACAGTCATCGGAGATTTCTGTCGAAAAGTCACAAATTCAGGTCAATACGAAGTAATTTTCTCCCAGAAGGCACCGAGATGAGGCCACCTCCACCAAGATTTTCTGGTTTGGAAATTGAAAAAAGGTCATTAAAGGCTGATCAAAAGTTGAGGGGGAACACCCCATAATTTTGGCCCAGAAGAGTAAAAGAAAGGATGTTAATGTGCAGACAGTGTGGTCGAAGAGATCAATAATGTTTGATTTTCCATACTAGAAGGAACGTCCCGTACGGCACGTAATAGACATTATGCATGCTGAGAAGAATATTATTGAGCATCACGTAGGCACATGCATTGGTGGTTCTCATTCCAATGATGGAGAAAAATGCTTGAAGATCTTCGTGATTTGAGGATTGGAAGATCATTATGGTTGAAAGAAGATCCGGACACTGGCAAAAAGCATATGCCAGTTGTATCTTATACTTTAAGCATTGAAGAAAGAAATATGGTCTTAAAAACATTAAAGGGCTTGAAGGTCCCTTCTAATTTCCCATCCAATTTATGCAGGATTGTCTGCGATGCAACAAAAGATTTGAAATAATGCAAGTCTCAGGATTGTCATGTGATAATGCAACTTGTCCCTCTATTATTCAGACACTGTTTTTCGAAACACAAGGATCTTCGGAGGGCCATTCTACAAATTAGCTTATGTTTCTTACTATTGTGTGAGAAAGGTGTCAACAGGAAGCATATAATGGCGGCGAAAGAAACTTTGGTCGAGGCTACATGTGTTTTGGAGAAGCACTTCCCTCCTTTATTATTTGACATAAGCATCGACCTTTTAGCGCATTTATATGATGAAGCGCTTTTATCTGGACCAGTAAGGTACCGGTGAATGTATTCGTTCGAACGATTAATGAAAACATTTAAAGATTACGTTAAGAATACATGGTATGTTAAGGGGTCCATTGTTGAGGAGTACATTATGGAAGAGGCTTACTTGTATGCAAAGGAATATATGCCCAACCCAAACATTGGAGGTCGTGAACGGTTTATTGATGAATTAAAAGAGTTTACAGATGAGGAGGCTCTGGGAATGGTAAGGTAGTGAAACTAACAAGCACACAAAATAATCAGGTGGCTCGATATGTATTTGAGAGGCATGACGACATAGATGAATGGAAAATGTGAGTTCATTATAATAGTTTTGTAAAATAATGTAATATGTTCGATGTTATATTTATAAGAATTTAATATTTATGATTTCAATCTAGACAATATAATGAGCAGGGGTGCGCCAATAGGAGGAAGGGAGGCGCAAGCGCAGACAATGACTTTAGGCATTAGGTTGCTTCCGAGGTGACTATAGTAACACCTCAATTTTATTTACTGTCTTTGCAACATATTCACAATGCAAATACTTTCATGGTTTCAGTTATTGAAAGTTGGTGAAGTATCAACGAGACTTGCACGTCTATCAAATGGGCCTAGTTTTATAGCTAAGGAGTTTGGACAATATCGTGTCAATAGTTTTGTGTTCTCTTCAAGCACACACGAGCTAAAACTCATTGGGAAACAAAACAGCGGCATTTCATATAAAGAGCTAACTTATTTTAGGGCAATCGCGAAAGATAAAAACTTGATAGAAGTTGAGATGACGTATTATGGGATTGTAAGACAAATTGTGTTATTAGATTATATATCTTTCAGCGTACCTGTATTCGATTGCGATTGGGTGAGAGTGGAGGACATGAATGCCTATATGGTCGACCCTGACACCCATATGGTGAAGGTTGATTTGTTTAAGTTGAAGAGTAAAGATAATGTGAATGGCGAGCCATTCATTTGTGCATTCCAAAATTTAAAGCAAGTGTTTTATGCAAAGAGCCCTAATGGGCCTAATAACGATCCATGGTCTGTTGTTTTACATTTCCCTAAGCGCTTGACTACATCGGTAGACGACATAGCGGCACCTATCGAGATTCAGTCTGTTCTAGACGATAACCCAGAATTAAAGAAATTATTAGACACGTTAGAGGAGTAGATGTTTAATTGTAGCATGTTCTGTTGTTTTAAATGTTGACTTAAAAGTTATTTATAATAGCATGTTTCAGTTATTTCGTAGCACATATTCATAGTGCCTTTTGTTCACGATTTATTATTATTTTTTTCAAGATGTCATATATTGTATATACATGCAATGACTTTCAAAATAGGCCTTTTATAGAGAACACATCAATTTATCGGCATGTCTATCGAAAAAACAAATAATGCAATTACTTATGAGATCACGGGTGGAACATACCTGAACCATATTTATTTCAATCAATATTAGGCACACTACCTCAAAGTTGGGATGAAGCAGTTGAAAGGGTTTTTATAAACACAATCCAAGTAATGCGATGCAGTTAGTAGAGTTTTTAAAACTCGAATAAAGAAAATCCCATCCTTTGTGGATAGAACTGAAAAGGATAATGATTCGTTCAGACTTCACCGTGAGAAAATATATGCATAACAAAGTTAACATATACTATCGGCTTAGGAGAGAAGGCATCCTAACATGTTTAGTGTCAGAAATGAAGTTGTCAACACACTTCTGCGGACATGGCCAATAAAAATATTGCGCGAAATGATGAAGTATGAAACTTATGGCGTGATTGAATTATCAAAACTTTTAGAATATGTTGAAAAGGTATAACTTATATTAATTTTTTTATATATTATTTTCTTACTCTTGCATTAACATATGGACTAATGCATAAATATATAAATGCAGTTTATGACGTCTGAGAATGAAATTCCATCATCATGGACAGAAAGTTCAAGCCACGATGAACATTCTGCCATTAATTCTCATGCAGAGGTTTTTCTTTACCTATTTTGTGACAACCCGTATATAATTATGATAAATTGTATTTAAATTATACTTATCTTATGTGATATGAATAATGTGTTATTTGTATATCTAATGTTAAGTGATTATGGTTAGTATAATTCTACTTTCATAAATCATGAAATGTTGAATTATTTACGAACACAAGATTTGGTTATTTTCGATAGAAATGTTCCTGTTTAAGACTAGTTTTGACCCTTGTAACATTACAATTGACTTGAGGGGAAAACTACATAGTTGTAGATATGTGAGTTAGGGTTTTAACACAACAAACGGTGCATCAAACGGATGTTCGAGTAAGAAGTTAGGTCAAAATTACGAGAAGGGGCGAATCTGTCAATTCCCTTAAGTGGTAAATTGTCTTTTATTAAACCAAATGTTTTAATTTGATTGGATGGATTGGGAGGCAGCCTTGGCCGACTTAAAACTCTCCCTTAACCTTATTTCTTCAGCAAATAAGTCTCTAGGTTCAGTTTGAGGTGTTATTAGCTTGAGGAAAGAGAGGTAGAAGTTAAGGAAGAAAGGGTT
Source organism: Sambucus nigra (assembly GCA_949130495.1). Taxonomy (NCBI): domain Eukaryota; kingdom Viridiplantae; phylum Streptophyta; class Magnoliopsida; order Dipsacales; family Adoxaceae; genus Sambucus; species Sambucus nigra. Next base: position 57,304,137 of record OX422214.1, read on the forward strand.
ACAAGGAAAATCTAGGAAAACAATTCCAAGAAAATCCTTAAGGTGTTTCCAAGGTAATATTATGTGTTAATATTGTTTTAATCTTCTATTATACTTATTTCAAAGTATATAAATCGTGAAGTAATGATCCAAATTCTATCCTCCTTTGTGATAATATGTATTGATTCACATGTGAGATAAGTGGTGTTATAGGTCATATTGCTTTGTATTAAAACCCTTGGTATTCAAACTTGCATATCTCTTTGTGTGACTACTGGAATTCAGAAACTCCATTTGGATATGAAAATAGACTCATATATTCATATCATATCCGAAAATTAGAATTTAACTCCTTATGGTTAGGCCTTAGTGATGGTTGCAAGTTGGTATATAGTTGTTGTTTGTATATTTCATTTCAGTATGCCCTAAGATTGGTCAAGCTTTTGAGATAGCAAATGAAATCCAAATATTATGAAACTTTAATTATGTACTATTAAGTATGTCTACTGAAAGTGTGTCGAAAATCATAGAAAGTTATTCTGTATAAAAATTATGAAAATTCTTGGAAGTCAAAGGAACAATAGAGGAGTTTGTAGGACAGATTTCTTATGTTGTAAAGAAATGGCCATAACTTGCCCTAGGAAGCTTGAAAAATTACACCGTCACTTGTAACGGAAATTATATTTAGATGGTTTTTCAGATTGATAAACTTGAATACCTGTATGTGTACTATTTATGAATATGGGATGGTTAAGTATGGAGGACAATGATTTGAGGCTTTGTATCTACTCCTTCCCAAGGGTATTTTGAGTACATGTTTCATGTGTATATATATTCAGAAGTATAATTTTATGTTTACTTGAGTTTAGTTATAAATTCCTTACGAGGTAGTTTCTAGGGTTGAATGTTCATGACCTTATCAACATATATACCATCGTTTCATCTTTACATATGTTTCATGGAATATAACTTGAGTAGAATCATATTATGGTTGTGTACTTATTTAAAGTTACATAATTATATAAAGATAATACTTATGATTGAGTTTCAATACTGATTTAGTTGGATTAACAGGTGTAAGGTCAAATTAACCAAGTTCAGCTCCACCCGAGGGAAACGTGAATACATAGTTGACAACACAAGGTGAGTGTACTTACTGAGTTGATTTTGGATAAGACGTATATATAGCATATGTTGAGATGATATGGCTTATTTAAAAGCCAAGAGATGTTGAGATGTTATGGCTTTATAAAAGTCAGGATATGTTGAGTTGCTATGCAAGTCAGGAGATGTTAGGTTTTTAAAACCTATGGATATGATCATTGCCTACGGGCAGGAGATGTGGGGTTTATTAACTCCGGATATGTATATGGCCTAATTTGGCACAGAGATGTATATATTGTTATGTTGATATGTTAATATAGTACTTTTACTATAGATAGCTATAGTACATTCACTGAGTTTTTAAACTCATGGTTTTATATGTTTACATTTTCAGGTTTTTCAGCTGCCACTGCCAGGTCTAGGAGGTTGAGTACATAGAAGTAGGGTCTTGTTAGTTTATTTTATAAACTGCACTAGTTGTAATTAAATTAAATGATATGTGAGTTATGTTGAAATTATGTCTCCTTAAAACGATTGGATTTTTTTAATATTCCGCATTTTAACCTTGAAGTTGTTTAAATATGTATTACCTAAATAATAAATAAATTATAATTGTGGTTTGTAAACTATCTAGTTAATTATATCCTAATGGGGTTTGGGGTGACAACTTGGTATCAGAGCTTTAGGTTTTTATATTCTGGGGTTAGAGAGTTTAGATATGGCAGTGGCTGAAATAGCGTTGTGTGGGTCTTTTATATTAATTTGTGAGAAATACTAACCATTATGTTAGGAATAAATGTTGTATTATTGTTTCTATAATTGTGGTTTATGACAGATAGTAAGCTATAGAAGGAGAAAATGTTCATGAGAGGGTGGATGAGGAGTCTTCAAATACAGTAAACCAGCAAAATCTAAATAACGTAGAGGGGGCTCCTGAACAACTTACAGATATGCAGAAGATGGCTCGTGCCATGACTTTAATGGCAGAACAATAAAACATGTTTATGATGCAAATAGCAGAATAACAAGCCAAGTACTTAGAGGAGCAGACTTTGGCAAGAAGAGAAAGGGAAATACAACGAGAGGAGAAGAATACTCTGTACGAGAAGTTTATCAAATTGAACCCTCCAGCATTCTCAGGTTCTGTAGATCCTTTAGAAGTTGAGACTTGGGTTAGAGACACAGAAACTATCTTCGGGGTGATGAATGTACCTGGCGCGCAGAAGGTGATTTTGGCTACTTTCATGTTAAAGGGAGAAGCTAAATATTGGTGGGAGTCTTCCAAACATTTATTGCTTACTCCGGAGGGAGGAGAGGTAATTACTTGGGATTCCTTTATTAAAGTCTTATATGAAAAGTATTTTCCTCGCATGTATCGGAAGCAAAAGGAGAGAGAATTTTTATTATTGACTCAGGGGAATATGTCGGTCAGGGAGTATGAAACTAAATTCACATCTTTGTCTCGATTTTCATTACATTTCTTACGTGATGAGGAGGATAAATGCACCAGATTTCAGGATGGGTTGAATTTGGTTATCAAGTCTAGACTCACTGCACTTGAGATGGTAGATTATTCTTCCTTAGTTAACAAAGCTATGATGGTTGAAGGAGATGTTAACGATGCAATAAAGAATAGGGAACAAAGGGGAAAGAGGAGTAGATTTGATCCATTTCAGCAAAAGGAAGGCAATGTAAAATACTCGAAACAAGGGAGTCAAAGATTTCAGCGCGGTAGAGGGTCTGGAAATTTTGTTCAAAATAGGACACCAAGCAGTTTTAGGGGTGCAGGATCGATAGGCCAACAGAATAGACAGCAGGAGAATGACAATGGGCAGTCTAAACCTGTTACATGCTATTTTTGCAAAGCTGAGGGCCATATCAGTCCAGATTGTCCCAAGTTAAAGGGGGTAGAGTGTTATCACTGTCATCAAATTGGTCATACCAAGAAGAACTGTCCTATGCTACTGGGAGGGATTCAATCGGCTACTACTAGTCGAGGCTCATCACCTGGAGGCATAGGGAGAGGAGGAGGTAGAGGACATGCTAGTGGATCCAGGACTCCGGGAAGGATATTTGCTATGACTTTACAGGATGCTCAGGTTACTCCAGAGGTGGTAACAGGTACGTTTTCTGTCATGAACAAACATGCTTACGTGCTTATTGATCCAGGTTCTACTCATTCATTTGTAGCACTGTCATTTACCATGCATTTGGGTAGACCATGTTCTTATCTAGATTGTGGTTTATATATTTCTACACCTATAGGGGATGTGATGTTAGTGGAGCTTGTGTATAAAAATTGTGTATTATATATGGGGGAGAGGGAGTGGACCATTGATTTAATTCCCATAGATATTCGAGATTTTGATATTATCTTGGGTATGGACTGGCTATCTTCCTACCATGCATCAATTGAATGTTTTCGTAAGGAGGTTACATTTAATATGCCGGGGGAGGATGAATTCAAATTTACTGGGGAAAGAAATGTGGTTCCGAACTGTCTTATTTCAGCCCTTCGGGCGAGGAAATTGTTAAATAAGGGTTGTCAAGGCTTTTTAGCATATATTGTGGATACAAACAGGGAATTGCAAAAATTAGAAGATATCCCAGTCGTTAAGGATTTTGCAGATGTCTTCCCAGATGAATTACCAGGATTGCCACCTAGCAGAGAGGTAGAGTTTACTATCGATTTAGTGCCTGGTACAGCTCCAGTTTCTATTTCTCCATATAGAATGGCACCTGTGGAACTAAAGGAGTTAAAGGTTCAACTACAAGATTTTCTAGATAGAGGTTTTATTCGACCCAGTGTATCACCATGGGGCGCTCCAGTATTATTTGTGAAGAAGAAAGATGGCACCATGCGACTCTGCATTGATTATCGACAGTTGAACCAGGTGACTATTCGAAATAAATATCCATTGCCTCGTATTGATGATTTGTTTGATCAATTACAGGGTGCTAAAGTGTTTTCAAAAATTGATTTGAGATCGGGTTATCATCAATTAAGGGTGAGAGATTGTGACATTTCTAAGACGGCTTTTCGTTCTCACTATGCTCATTATGAATTTTTGGTAATGCCATTTGGGTTAACAAATGCTCCTGCGGTGTTTATGGATTTAATGAATCGAGTATTTCATCCTTTCATAGATTCGTTCGTGATTGTCTTTATCGATGATGCTTTGATATACTCACCTAGCCAAGAGGAACATGAGAAGCATCTAAGAGTTGTATTGCAAGTTTTGCGAGATAGTCAATTGTTTGCGAAGTTTAGTAAATGTGAGTTTTGGTTAAATCAAGTAGTATTTCTGGGGCATGTTGTTTCGGGAGATGGAATTTATGTCGACCCTAAGAAGGTAGAGGCAATTGTGCAATGGACAAGACCGAGGAATGTAACGGAGATACGAAGTTTCCTAGGATTGGCTGGATATTATAGAAGATTCATAAAGGGGTTTTCATCTATTGCCTTGCCGTTGACTAAATTGACCCGAAAGGAAGTGAAATTTGTGCGGAGTGATGAATGCCAGCACAGCTTTGAAATGTTGAAAAATAGGCTAGTATCAGCTCCAGTTCTCACTGTTCCATCCAGTGGAGAAGGTTTTGTGATTTATACTGACGCTTCACATCAGGGCCTGGGTTGTGTTTTCATGCAACATGGAAAGGTAATTTCTTATGCATCTAGACAGTTGAAGATGCCTGAACGTAATTATCCTACACATGATTTAGAACTTGCGACTATTATTTTTGCCTTAAAATTATGGAGACATCATTTGTATGGAGAGACGTGTGAAATTTTCACTGACCATCAAAGTTTGAAGTATTTATTTACACAGAGAGACTTGAATTTGAGACAAAGACGTTGGATGGAGTTAATTAAAGATTATGATTGTACCATTCACCATCATCCCGGGAGGGCCAATGTTGTTGCAGATGCTCTGAGTCGAAAGTCATTGGGGAGGTTATCTTGTATTCAATGTGCACGGGTTGGCAATATTATGGAATTAAGACTGATGGGAGTCGAGTTGAACTTATCTAAAATGGGGGCGTTATTTGCACACGTTACAGTGAGACCTTTACTGGCAGAACGCATACGAAATTTGCAAGTCAGTGATCCATTCCTTGAAAAGAAGAAACGAGAAATCCTGGATGGTAAAGAGAGTGACTTTGAAATTAAGAAGGATGAATCATTGTGTTATAAAAACAGAATTTGTGTACCGAATGATCCGTCCTTAAAGAAGGATATATTAGAAGAGGCACATAGTTCTATTTACTCTATGCATCCGGGAGGTACCAAAATGTACAGAGATTTGAAAGAGTATTACTGGTGGAACAATATGAAATGTAAGATTGCCGAATTTCTAGCTAAATGTTTAGTATGTCAACAAGTGAAAGCGGAGCATCAGAAGCCGGCAGGATTATTGCAGTCATTGCCTATTCCGGAATGGAAGTGGGAGCATATAACGATTGATTTTGTTGTAGGATTGCCACGATCACCAAAGGGGCACGATTCTATTTGGGTGATTGTAGATCGATTGACAAAGTCAGCTCATTTTCTTCCACGTAGTATTCAAAGGCTTAAATCCCTGGATTCTATTTTGTTGTAGGATTTTCCTCTATAAATGATTACACATAACGATAATCCAATATGTCCATTAGATATAGGTTTAAACCTTATTTTTATTACATACTCTGTACTAAGTACATATTTTTCGCCGGTACATTTTCGTTGCTTTTCTGTGTGTCATACTTGCACGTTTTAATTAATTTTTCGCTTGTCTTGTTTTTATTTTCTGATGAAAAGTTCATAATATAACGTTGTGTTTATTCAGTGTGAAGGTTGTTGGATCTGGACTTATTTTTTGCGTTGAAACTGAAGAGGTTGAAGCTGCTGTTGAGAAAGCTATTAATGCGGGAGTTGTATCCGAAGGTGAAGTAGCTGAGAGTTGTTCATTGTTAACACGGGAGTTGTTCAGTGTGAAGGTTATTGGATCTGTACTTGTTTTGTCTATTTTCGTAGCTCTGTGCTCAACGTAGGTAGATTTCGATCGGAGAATGGAAAATTCGGAGATCTTCATCACCATTAATTTGGAAGTAATTTTTGGCAACTGGTGTCTTTAACAGACTTGATAATCTGCTGAAAAATAACATTCCCATTCATCTTCATGCCTTCATACAAAGATTTATATGCTCTCTTCAATATTTCCAAAACAATACACACAAGAAGTACTTTATCAGAAACTTATATACATCATCATTTAAAAAATTAAGCCACAAATCCATATTCATAGACTTAAAGAATATTCCAGACATAGTAATGCCTATTAACACCCCACTATATAATATAGCTATTATTTAATCTATAAACATCATTGATATATTATTTACCATTAACTACGGTTACTACTAGTTTAACTAACATAGTTACATTTTATTATTTGCAGGCATACACATGGCATACCCGACATACGTAGTATTCAAAGGCTTAAATCCAGGTGTTTACACTTTGTGGTAAGCAACACAAGCACACATCAATGGATACCCAGGCGTCGTATTAAAAAAATTTGAGTCCATTGAACTTGCTCAGCAGGCGTACTCCGAGTACACGAGGGAGGATGTCATCGCACTAATACCCCCCACGATTGATTAACCTAGAGTTCACGAAGCCTATCCACTGCGTGGTGACCCATGGTCTAGGTTTAGAATGGTTTGTTACATGTGTCATGACATTTCATGTCAACGAAGTGTTGTGTCGTTATTTTTTATTCTATGTTCATTTTGTACTTGGTGCCCAATAAGGGTTTGTTTGATGTTAAACTAAGTTTAAAAAAGTTTTATGTGTGCAGGATATTTGTAATCTCGGAATTATCAATGAAATTTTGTTGAATCTTTTAGACTTGTTACATGTTCATGATATTTATTATACTCTCATCATTTTATTATTTTGTGAAAATATCAAGATTTTCATAATAGCCCTAAACGCATTTAACAAATGCAACTTTTGTAACTGCTAATAGCACTCACAAATATTAGATTCGTAACTGCTAATAGCAGTCACAAATATTAAACTTTTCACTACTGTTATTTTTGTAACTGCTGATAGCGGTAATAAATATTAGATTCATAACTGCTGACAGCGGTTATAAATATTAGATTCGTAACTACTGACAGCGGTTATAAATATTAGATTCATAACTGCTGGAAGCACTTACAAATTGGGGTCATCAGTCATACCCCCCCATAGGGGTTATAAAAATTTGTGACTGTTATTAGGGGTGATAATTATTGTTTTGCGACCCCTCAAATTGTGACCACAAAGAACAGTTATAACTACAAATCTCCTTTTTGGTGTAGTGATAACTTTTTATATTTAGAATTTCACGATTGTTGATTTAAATTTATAATTATGGGGGAATTATCTGACCAAGCTCGAGAAGTTGACGTGTGTCCGACAGATTCGACAATAACCACGGCTCAAGGGGATAAGGACGGATTGAGGCCGATCAACGAAAATCTCAAAATTAGATTCATCTGATCAAGTCAAGATAGTTATCTAATTTCATGGAGTCATACACGATGCGACCTCTTATTGGTATATATAAATGTAACTCACATCCCCTAAGAAAAGGGCATGCAATCTTTATTATTTGCAATCGATTAGTAAAGAGAGAGAAATGCCCTATGGATGTAGGCACATTGTCAAACCACGTATATATTATGTCATTGTGTGATTGTGAATATTTACTTTGCTTGGTTTAATTGTGTTGACTCCATAATAGTAGGATTTTTCACCTAGAATTGGCGTCGTTTATGGGAAACAATTTCATTTTCTCAGTCAAGGAAAGTCGACGACCAACTATGTCCCATTCATACAATCATCACATATCGTTACATAGCAACCATTAAAACAACCCTCCAGCACCTAAAGTTGAGTTTGAGGTTCATACTAATAGGAGTCGTAACACTCCTAGCTCACTTTATCGTCCTTGGGAAGAATATACCATAGGAAGCAATAAACCACTGAGATTCAACTAGATCTTATGACTTGTGGATGCTTATGAACGATGACTTCGCCAACAGGAAGACACCACACACCTCCAACATAAAGAAAATGCTCGTTTACAACATCATTTAGAAAGAATAGAGCAGGAGATCCTTGGAGACAAATGCAAGTGCCACACCCGTACCCCTAGCCCTTAGGCGATTAAAACTCACAGCCGAAGAAGGAGTTTATAGTGTGACCAAGATCACTCCAAACGAGGGTGTTCGTCAGATAGAAAAAACCACGAAAGAGATCATAAGAAGGACCTCCAGATTTTTATTTGATGAGATATGTATGAATATCCCACTCATCGAGGGGAAATGTTCACTAAATAACTGTCCCGGGGGCCCTTATTAGTCATATGAAGTTACCTTTTTCAAGGTCAGATAAATATATTGAACCACCGAATTAGTTTTCTACCACACAATTTAAAATCTATGATGGGAATAATGACCCAATCGATCATGTTCACCAGTTCGATGGGTCATGACCCTTTGGAGAAATAATGACGCCCTTATGTGTCGCATTTTCCCTTCCAATCTTGGGGATATCGTGCAAAAGTGGTTCGAGAAATTATCACGTATGTCAGTCACGAGCTTCAAGCATCTCCTAAAGGCCTTTATCGCTAGGTTTATCACCAGAAGTTACCATTTGAAAATGATGGATTCATTCTTCACTGCGAAGAAGAAGCCAAGAAAACCTTGTGCGAGTACGCTCAAAGATATTGGTAAACCTATGACAAAGTGGAGGATTTCTCGGAGCAAGTGGTCGAGTCCTCATTTAAAATTGGTTTGTCGAGCATTTCTATACTACACCACCTCATGTAAAAAATTAAGACGTATGCCAAAGTAAAAGATCGGCGACAAAAAATGGAGACAATAAAATTGTTCAAATAAGGGGTAAAAGACATAATGAAAGGTCAAAGGGCGATGACAAAGGTGACCCCACTAAAACCTATCGCACAATCAAGACTTTGTTAAAAAAGCCGATCTATAAGATCTTAAAGAAAATCAAAGAACAACAGTATTTTAAGTGGCATAAGAAAATGGCTAGAAATCCATTGAAGAGAAATACTACCTTGAGATGTTCCTATCACGAGAAATATAGGCATAATACTAAGAGCTACGAAACTGCACCCAACATGTCATAACAAAGACGAGGGTGTAAGCTGAATGCTCAGTGAAAAATATATAACAATGATATATAAATACAAACGACAGAAAAAAGACTCTAACACGTTATACCTACATGCACATGCAATTACTTTATATATATATATATACACACACATAAAGCCATCTTACTTCCGAAAACGTTATTTATCCCTATTAATTTACCTTAATCTTATAAAATACTTCATCTTTATTAATTTGATAGTTATCCTTTTATTTAACACACACAATTAAATACTTAAAACAACTACATTTTATTTGATCTAAAGCTACTTCTTTCCTGAAATTACCCTTTCATTGTAACCAATCCACATTAGTATTTTCATTGAAAATCAACCTTTCAAACCACACAAAAATCGTATTAGAAAATACTTATTTAGCTTTTGAAAACCTTTCACAAACACACCTTTGTGTTAGCAATGGGTTAAACCTTCTAAGGTTGCTTAACGACCCATTTACTCTCTACACCTTACCTTTCCTTTACTTTATGGACATTAATCAATTTTCATATTTCTTGTCCACTTTAACCTTTACCTAAACATTTATTAATTCAATTAAGTTAGGTTATTCCTTTACATTTTCACCACACAACCCATTTCTTGACATGTTCCTTATTCCTTTATCTTTTTCTTAGAATCTTCCAATAAACCACATACTTTAACGGTCTCCATGACGCGACTTAGAATGTGTCTCTAATGCATGTGAATTATGATTTGAGTATAAGTCGATTGCATAACTAATAATCCGAGCAAGTTGGGTATCGAACACATGGAATAGGATATAAAACGTGACAACAAATAGGAACAACGAATAACATTACGTTTGACTCACAAAAAGAAAGGAAAAGACGATTGTTTTGAGGAAATTCCTATCAACTAATGCAAATTAATTATGATTGTGAACTAACTAAGTATGCAAGACTAAAGAAACAAGATTGTAAATTATATGAGAAAGATAAGATTGGGATGCACTCTTTCGACCCTTATTAGATTCACTGGTATTCAAGAATAATATAATTCAAGAATAAGATATAGAAAACAAACTTTCTCAATGAAATCTTGAAATTCAATCCATAAAATTGCAAAGGATGACGAATTTAGTTCCTAGGTTCTTGCCTCATATATTGCTCTTAAAACTAGGTTAAAACTTGTCTATCTAACTCTTAGAATAATGCATGAATAACAACTCACGTTTTTACAAGTGTTTGAACAAAAAAAAACTCTCAAAATTTAGTGGGATAAACTTATAATTTTCGTCCATCAGAAAAGTGAACCGGTTCTACTTTCTGAACCGAACATGTTCTGTTTTCCAGTGTTGCCAACATTTTGCACAAATCGTTTAACTCAGGAACCGAACCAGTTCTGGCTTCAGAATTTCTTAGCTTTTTCCCTCTTTGATTCTTCGAATCTTCTCATGCTCGTATATTTTCAACCATAGCTCAGCTTTGCTTGTCATTTCTTTCTACGTACTCATGAACTCGATGTCTTCAATTTCGCTTTAGGTTTTGCATCCGGATTCTAGCTGTATAGTTACGGATTTGCCCTGGACTTTTCTTGTTTGCTTTTCGATTCTCATTCTGGTTTTTATCTTTCTTTCACGTGCATAAAATACCTGTAAAATACAAGAGAAATACACAAAACACGATGTTCTTGCAGGAAGAGGCCAGTAGCAATAATATGAGATAAAATCATCAAATTAACATCGCACATGATAATAAAAGTAGCTAAATTATAGGGATAAATTTACGCCTAATCACTCCACACGCCACGCGACGCCACCATATGCTCTGTCCAATGATTTTGGGTCTTTCACCCCAAGGCTCCGATCCCTCCTTAATTATTCTAGTGTCATCCGAGTTCCTTTTTAATGTGTTTTAATATTTTACAAATGTCTGCATTATTCCACTTTTACCTTTTTATCCGGTCGAAGCCAAAATCTGGGGTTCCACCCTAACTTGTGTCACATTTTAAAAATCATCATTTCATGTCCTTTACAATCTAGCATTGAGTTTATTCCAAAATTGTGTTCATTTCGGACCATTTATGCAACACTTTTTTTCAACATTTTTATTCCATAAAAATGTTCCACTTTACATAAAATTATCATTTACCCCTTGTTTCCAAACTTGTATTTTCCTCCATTTTCACAAATGTTATTTTTCAAAACACCATTAAGTTACCCACACCACCTTCTAAGTGTTTTTAATACCTTAACACCCTTTTAACATTTGGAGTAACATTCTTTCAAGTTGAAAACATCTTTATTCCATTATTTCTTTTCCAATTTCATAAGTGTTAATCTTTCAAAATATTATTAAGTTACACACACCGACTTCCCAATATTTTAACCATTAATACTTATTCAACACTTTTACTAACCACCTTTCCAAGTAGACATTTATTTACTTTCTTTATCCAATAAATATAATTACACTTAAAAACTACTTTTATAAGAGAATCCTATTTCTTTTTTATTAACACATGTAGTCTTACAACCTTACACTTATCACAACTTTAATCCTTTTTCACGAACTTTGAAGACTAATTTTTTTTTTAGTTTATGTTTAAACCCAACAAAACCTTCTTTAAGCTTGTTTTCATGTTCATCGTCAAAATACTACAAGTTTACATGCATGAGAAAATGGATTTTAATTCCAAAAATTCTTTTAAATGGGTTAAACCCATGATTTATTCTCAACATTCTTAACACTTGTAAAACATACCCTTTAAAGACTAAACGACATTATCATTTCTTACAAACTCAAGCCAATGTTCAATTTTCATAAAATCTTCATTTTTGCAAGAAGTCAAACTTAATTTACCAAATATCTTTAGCAAGATAAAAATGTAAATTTAAAATATTTTTATTCCATAAAAATGTTTAGCACCCAACTTCTCGAAACATACCAATTTACATGAAAATCCCCGTTTATTTCATAAAAACTTTAAAATATTTACTCATCATTTATTCATATGCATCCTACTCTTATAATCTAACCAACAAGACTAAAAATATACAAAAGAGCCTTAATATAAATAGTAAAGTTTCCCACCTCAAATGAAGCTCTAACAATGAAAGGCATGGAGTGTCTAAGAAGATGGCAACCTCCCACCTCATAAGGTGACGTTAGAGAGGTTGCCTAGATCTACTAAACTTGTCTCCATGAAAGCTCCATCAAAAACATCTTCAAGCTCTATGAATCATCCATCTTCATCCTCTCCAAATGCCCCCAATAACACCTCCAAAATTTGTAACTCCACTCAACAATGGTGGAAATGAGTATGTAGGGCATGGATATGGTGGGACACTAGAAGAATATGGTGGGATAAGGTGGTAGAATGGTGGTGGCATGGTGGTTTATGGTAGAGAGAAGTGGAGAAATGCATAAAAATGATAGAAGACCCACCCTCTCTCTCTCTCTCTCTATATATATATCTATCTATCTATCTATCTATCTATCTATCTATCTATCTATCTATCTATCTATCTATCTATCTATCTATCTATCTATCTATCTATCTATCTATCTATCTATCTATCTATCTATCTATCTATCTATCTATCTCCCTCTCTCATTTCAATTCTAAATCCCCAAAATAAACCCTAAACAAGCCTTATAAACTCCCCCAAACACCAAAACACCCATCTTGACAAATATAAGGCACGCCATAATTCGACATCTCACTAAATCAAGGGCCCAAAATGTGACAATGCACAAGGGCAAGTCAAATAATTCAAATATCCGTAACCTCGTTCAAATGAGAATCGTCTCCCGTTCGAACGATAATGGCTTCTCATTCGAATGACCTTCGAAGGACTGATAGCGCGCGAGAGGTGTGCGCGTGTAGAGTGCATAGTCGTTGTTTTCTGTCTCGTCGCGATTATATAAACAAGCCTAAATTACTACTACAATTGCGAGGCAAGCACAACGGTAAGTCGGGTATCGAAAATTCACAGAGACGAGTTGCTAGATTTTATATGATTTAATACTCCGAAATAAAAGTGCAAAAGGTGTTTACAAACTAAAAAAGGAAAAGATGCATAAAAGGGAAATGCTAATCTAGGCAAGGTAATGAAACTAGATTAAGAAAGCGCGTAAAACTATAGGTTGCGTCGAATATCCCTCACCCGAGTTAATTTGTATAAAATGACTACATGGGTCGACGAGTTATTACAAATGCGTCTCTTTTGACAGTTAATTGAATCAAGGGTTGTCACGCCCCTAAACTCTCATAAAATCCTAATAAGATTTTGACGTCAACAAATATCCCGAAAATTACGCGCGAAAGGTCGTAAGCACGGGACATACATGATATGCCCCGTCAAATCCCCTAGGCGTAATAACTAGGACAACGCACCCGAAATAAACCGTAAACACCATCACCAAAGCAAAGCAACGCGTTAACCCGAGTGAGTTCCATTCAAACACAACCTAATTTAAATTAGCTAGAAAGCATATTAAAAACGCGGTAAATAAACGCAATAAATAAACACGATAAAACTACACTAGAAAGAGTGTAAAGAAATCAAGTAAACCTAATTTAGAAAGCGTATAAATTACACTACAAAGCAAGAAATTAATGAAATACAACTATATTAAAGGAAGAGGATGATGAATAGTGTAACTTACAACCCAATTGGGTGTCAAACCAAGAAGAATCCAAGCCAAACTCTCCAAAACCCTCAAAACCCTAAGCTAACCTAAGCTAAAATCGTGTATATCTGTTTATTACATCAAAAAGGTGTATTTATAGTAAGTGGGAAAAAGTAAAAGAAAAAAGAAAGAAAAAGGAAAAAGCCCAAAATATCTGGCACCACCGGTCGACCGGTCGCAGGGGTGCGGTTAACCGGTCCCTTAGGCCAAAGTGCACTGTCTCCTTCCCACGACAAAATTCCAAATCGCGGTCGACCAGTACTCTATTTTCAGGCTGCATTTGGTCATTACAAGGAAGAAGAGTTTTATTACGGAATCGGGCATATCTTCTTCGTTCGAACTCCAAATGACGTACTGTTTGCGGCCACGCGATACTAACTCCATGAACTAAGCATCCGTGGAACTTCCATGAGTCGGATAAGAAATGTGAATTGACTAAAATGCCCTTGAAGTAGCGTCTAACGACGAAACTTCTCCGAAATGCAACGAATCCTCACTTTTAGCGTTCCAATACCTAGAAAAGCACAATTAACCCGTGAAAAATATGTATCTATCCAAATCCAAGGTTGTCTGGTTAATGAGCATAAATATAGCATTTAGGACCGTAAAAGCGCTAGAATGCATAAAGATATAGGGGAGAAATATGCAATATTTGATACGAATCAAGGACCCAAACCTATTATGCAGACAACTCTCGTTCGAATTTCATTTGATCCCCAATTTTGAATGACTTGTGATTCTCGTTCGAACGACTCTAAACTCGTTCGAACGGCCCTTCTTTAATTTTTCCAAATTTCTCAATTTTACCTAAAACTTCCAACAATTATAATCAGAACCCCCAAAATAGTTAAGTAAGGATATAAACCCAATAATAATTATCCACATCTCAATGTCTTCATATTATTACAAATTATGCGAAAGAATAAATAAAATACTGCAGGTTGTTCTCCCAGTACGAACTGGAAATATCTCGAAATTGATCGAGTTTATAGTGGTGGAAGACTTATGACATGTTTGGGATTTACATACTCAAAGAGAATCAAGATGTATTGGACTAGTAACCTTATGACATGTCTGGGACTGATCCTGAAGTAATTTGTCAGTGATTCCATATGGACCCAGAGTTCCCACCGATCACACAAACCTGAAAAGGTGAAGGCGATAGAAGACTAAAAGGTGAAAGAGATAGAATACTAAGTAAGGAAATATTTAGAGCTTCATTAGAGAAGTTCAATTCCCTAAATGGCTCTTAAATTCAGTCGTGGTCAAGAAGAGTATGGGAATTAGAGAGTCTGCACATACTTTACCAACCTTAACAAAGACTTCCCTAAAATAACTTTCCTCTGCCAAAGATTGACTAGTTGGTCACTGTTATATCCAACCATGAACGAATAAGCTTTATGTATGCTTACTCAATATCATTAGATCCCTACTTCCCAATTAAGAGATAAATTCATTCATCATTACCTTTGGCTTATACGATTACATAATTATGCCATTTAGGCTTAAGAATGAGGGAGCAACCTACAAATAATTGGTTACTAAGATGTTGAAACTTCAACTAGGTGATACCTTGATAGTCTATATAGATAACATCCTTGTAAAAAGTAAGTGCAAGGGCGATTATTTGGTGGATCTGACGAAAATGTTTAAGATCTTTAAGTATTATAGAATAAAGCTTAACGCGGCTAAATGCTCATTTGGAGTATAGTGTGGGAAGTTTTGGGGCTACCTGGTTAGTGATAGGGGAATAAAAGAGAATCCCGATCAGATGCAGGCGATAAATAATGTGCAGTTGCCTAAAATAATTAAAGATAGTTTAAAATTTACTCGAAATGTTAGCAACACTCAACCATTTCATTTTTAAGTCATCTGAGAAGTGTCGACCATTCTTCCAGTTCTTTAAAAAGGAGAAAGGTAAGTACCAGAATGAATAATCATCAAAGGCACTTGAGAAAATTAAACTTTACTTAAGCGAACCACTTTTTCTCATGGTCCCAAATATGGGTGATCCAGTTTACCTGTATCACGCGGTGTCCAACTATGTAGTTAATTCGACCTTAATGTGGGAGAAAGAGGGGTGTCAAATCCCAATCTATTATGTTAGTAAGCCATTGCTGGATGCAGAGAGATGCTACCTTCATTTAGAGAAATTAGTTTACTCTCCAGTGATCGCTTTACGAAAATTAAAGCACTACTTTGAAGCCCACTTAGTCACAATTATCACTTTATTTCCACTAAAGGTAGTCCTTAGAAAGGTTAACCTCTTTGGACGGATGTCTAAGTGGTCAGTAGAGCTAAAGAGTTTCGATATCAACTATCAACCTAAAACTGTAATAAAAGGAGAGGTGCTAGCATATTTCATCGTTGAGTTCAGTGAAGGGTAGGAGCCCGATGAAAGAGAACTCACTGACTAAGCGACCACCAAAGAGTTTGATTAGCTTAATAGGTGGACAATCTACATTGATGGAGCCTCCGACTTAAAAGGGAAAGGAGTGGTAATTATCCTCGTAACTCTAGATCGAACTATGCTCGAGCAGGGAATCAAATTTGGATTAAAACATTTAACAACGAGGCCAAATATAAAGCCTTCGTCGTTCAATTGAAAAATGACCTAATCATTGGTGCATATCACCTTGAAGTCTTTTGTTATTTAAGGCTAGTATCTATCCAAATATCATGAGACTATAACACTAAAGATGCACGTCAGCATACTAGCAGGTCACCTCGAACCTGGTCGTCAAGTTTAAAAATGTTCAAATCTAATAGTTTTCCCAGGGAAATAATAGTCATGTAGACGTTTTTACGACTTTGGACTAAGTTGTTGACTCTAATCTAAAAAATAATTGAACTGGAGTACCTTACCCAACCGGGAATTATGAAACCAAAGGTCTTTGAACAATTCATCACCACCCAAATAGCTCCTAGTTGGATGGATCCAATCATGGTGTACTTTTGAGAAGACATATTGTGTGCGGATAAAAAGTAAGCTCACTAGATCAAAGTCAAGACTACATAATTTTACCTCTCCCTTAATGGAAAGCTATATAGAGGATCCTTCACTAAACCTTACCTCCAACGAGTACATCCCAACTACGTTGATAAAATCATCTATGAGTCGCATGAAGGGATATGCAGAAGCATGCTAGGGATATATATTGTAACAACACGTATTTTTGAGGAATTAAAAGTGAAATAATTCGATTAAATTTAAATTACAAGTGTGACATAGTTTAATAGAAATTAAATATTATGGGTTGATTAAATTATTAATCGGAGAGAAATGATTAATGTTTATCAAATACGTATTTGACGTCATAATGAGTAATAGCGACTTGGTAATATTTTATCTCAAATAGGCATCGGGTGTGTAGTATAGAGGTCGAGATAGGAAATTAATTATGAGTAACTAGGATGATGATTTCGGCCCTTCCGGTTATGTAATAACCCATATTTTTTATGAATAAAACGTAAATTAATTCGGTTAAATTTAAATTACACGTGTGACGTAATTTAATAAAAATTAAATAATATGGATTAAATTATTAATCGGAGAGAAATGACTAATGTTTATTAAATCAAATTACTGAGTGAATAGTAATTACGTATTTGACGTCATAATGAGTAATAGTGACATGGTAGTATTTTATCTCAATCGGCCCTGTCGAGATAGGAAATTAATTATGAGTAACTCGAATGATGATTTCGAGGTTACGGTTGAGTCTGAAAGGATTGAAACAGTCAAAATAGTATACCCGGGTGCATAGTTTGGGTCTCGGGACAATTTTAGACCAAACCGACATTAAGAGAGGGCATTTTGGTCATTTGGTAGCCTAGGGATAAGGGAGCTATGAATCTCCAAAGGTTATATAAACTTGTAGTTGTGAGAGGCTAGGGTAAATAGAATAGAAAACAGTTGGAGGCCATTAGAGAAGAAAGGGAGAGCATTTTTTGAGCTAAGGAGAGGGTTCTTGGAGCATTTAACCTTGTTATTGCATCACAATCACCTTTGGAGTGTGGATTAAAAGAGAATCATCATTAAGACAATCAAATCAGATCACTCCCATACAAGGTAAGTATTTATCTTGCAAATTTTTATGAGTTGTAACGCCCATGAAGAGTAGGGTCTTTGAATTGAGGACAATTGATGTTACCCTTGTGATTTGATGAATAAAACTCATAACTTAGGATATGATTGCATGCATAATGAATCCAATAATATAAATAAAATGAGATCAAGAGTTTAGGGATTAAGATCATGGGATATTTCTGGGTTTTTGGATGAATTCATATGAAGAACATAAAATAGTAGGGTTTAATGATTTATAGATATTTTAATCTGATATTGGGTGAAAGTGTATGGATTTTATACATGATTTACATTAAAAATCATCCCTACATGTATGTTTGATGTTCAGTTATGATAATTGGGAGTTTGGGATTATGGTATAAAAGTTTAAAGAATTTGAAAGTATGAAAATTCGTATTAGTGGAGTGAAGAAGAAGAACTCTGACACTTTTCGAATTGATTCAGTCCAAGGGCGAATCAATTCGGTAAGGCGAATCGATTCGGCCATTGGGCAAATCAATTTGATGTTTCCCATAATTAAAATTTTTCCTTTTAAGCCCTGAAATTATGGCTAATTAATGAGAGGACTTTGGGGATATTTTTAAACTATAGATGGAAATATAACAATAATAGTAGGCCTAAAGTGGAGATTAGGTTTACATAAATTGAGATGAGTTAAGTATTGGGATAATTGAGAAAATATCCATCATTGATGAATGAATGAATGGAATTAGAGGCGGGTCACGTAGTGATGAGTGAACCAATATTTATGACCAGTAGTATACGATGAGAATAACTACATATTTAGTAAGGGGTAAATAGGTCCCATAGAGTAGTGAGCGATACTCGAACTTATATGAATTGGAAATTTAGTTGAAATTTATAGTATATCGAATATGCGAGTGATATATACTATATACGAGTTAATAAAATTGGGTTTTGTGCATACCTACTGAATAATAAATTATTATAGGTTATGTGAATACCTATAAATATAATTTGATTGTACGTGTGAACATACCTACGCTGCCTGTTATCAAGAGGTTTCCGCACAGAGGGCAATCCCACCTTAAAAATTCCAGTGAAGTCTGGATTTGTGCCCCAAAACATGGAACTTAGGGTGGTCCACTATGTACCGTGTATTAGTGAGACTTGCGGGTCATTTAGGTACGTTAGGTATGTGGGTATCCCAAAGGCTTCGAACCATATTCGCCTCCATTATTGTGTTGATTGATTTTGGGTTCAAGGAGATATGCTGAACCAATAATCCTTGATTGAGTACGAGAGCTGCATGAACTTGATAACAGAGTATGTCAACATCGGAAGGGTCCATTTTGGGGATGCTATATATAGACACCACATTCTAGGACCCCTTAAGTCTCTCCTTAGACTTCTAGCACTTCCCCTTTTCCACCAAAAACTTAGGCCGCACTCTTAGTACCGATCTAGAGGCCATCGGGCTCCCCCGGATTCCATTTGACCCCAATCAACTCCACCTTCAGAGAGAAAGATCTTTGAATCTTCGAAGGGAATTGAAACCCCTTTCCAACGGTCTGCCCCTTGCTCGAAATAGCATAACCCTTCAGACGAATGATCAGTTTTCCCCTGAAAATCGATTCGGAGACCATCGGGCGCTCCCGAAATCTGTTCGAACAAAGTCAACTCTTTAAATCGAACGAGACTGAATGAATCTCTGAAGGTAACTGAATACCCTTTCTAATAACCCATCCCATGCGCAATTCTGACCTACAGTGCGGACGAACGATCCGTTTTACTCTGAGAGGTCATCGGGTGCTTCTGGGCCCCGGTCGACTAAGGTCAACTTTTCGAACCAAGAAAAACTCTTTGGAATGTCGAAGTAAATCTCTTAACCTTTCCAATAGTTCACCCAGTGCTCTATTCTGACTTACCATGCAGATGAACGATCCGTTTGCGTCCGACGATCTCCCATCCAAAGGATCGACGTGCGCTTTTGAACCGCATTTGACCCAAAGTCAACTCCTGGACTTGGGAGAGGTCCAAAGGACTCTCGAAGGCCTATGAAATTACTTTCTAATGGTATGCCCCATGCGCGATTCGGATCAACGGTTTGTGCGCTACGATTATTTTTCCAGAAAAAACCGCACAGGACTGCCAATTGGCAGGTCCTCAACCTTGCCTATTGGCATAGTGTCAAGGGTGACCTACTGATAGGCACCCCCTGGAGTAGGCCGATCGTCACCAGTCTTTTTCCCTATAAATAATGGTCATGAACTCATTCGCAAGACAGATAGCAAACCCATCAGCATCAGTGATCTCAACAACATTCTCTCGAAATCAGCAAAGTTCCATATGAGAAATCCCATTCAAGCCTAAATACCCATCCTTTTCACACCCAATTTGACAAATATTCTTCTCTCTCATCAATCAAAATTCATAGGATGTCATCCAAGATCCAAGCTCAAGCTCTAAAGAAGGTCCAATTCCTTTTCCCTCTCTTTTAAATCTCTTATTTTTCGCATAAATTACTTTAGATTCATAATCCAGGTTTACTATAGGGGATACATCTAAAAAGGTAAGGGATATGTTTCTCTGTCTCACTTTAGGTTTTAGGGAGAGGCAAGTAATGTGTTATAATGGTGCATCCTCTTTTCATGCCACAGCCGAATCGATTCCTAAGTTTGTGGTGGATCCATATAGGCCTTTACCTAACCCACTAAACAGAGTTCGACCTAAATAATCTAACCAAGGTAGGCCCAAATATGTCTATGTTTGTAACCATTACAAAAGGAAAGGCCATCTAAGCAAATTTTGCTATAAGTTAGGAAGAACTCCACATACACAAACTCTCTCACACCGCTATAGCAACTTTGCGAATCTTAGAGAGGAAGACGAGTTCCTAGTTGCGACTTAGCAAAGATTAATGGAACAATTTTGAAGGATGTTTATCCCTCTTGAGAACGCTTCCAATGATACGCTTAGAGCAACAATGATAAGGGAAAATAAAAAGGTTACCTACACTTGGGCACCTAAGCATGATGATAAATCCCTTGTTGTTCACATTGCTCTGATGTTTTAGGATACTTCCCAATGGTATTTTGATAGTGGGTTATCTAAGAACATGATCGATGAAAATTCATACTTCACTGACCTTGAGGATCACAAGTAAGGCAAAGTCACCTTTGGATATGGGAGCATGTCTAGCATTTTAGGATGAGGCTATATTGAGGTACCCAGATTTCCTAAGCAAAACAATGCATTGTACATCTAAGGGTTTAAAGTAAACTTAATTATCATAAGACAACTTTACGATACACACTTTGATGTAAAGTTTGATCGGTTCGAGTTTCACGTATATAAACAATCTGGTGAACTATTACTGCAAGAAGTGAGGACCAAAGATAATTGCTATAGGATCATTCACATGTCCTCCTTTTTGTGCAACAATTATAGGGTATCCACTGTGGACCTTTGGCATCAATGAATAGGTTATGTGAACTTTAGAGATCTTGAGAGATTAGTGAAGAAAGACATATTTCATGGGTTTCCCTCGCTTGGTAAACCAACTTTCACGGTTTTTTGTCCTTACCAATAAGGAAACCGAATTTAAAGCCCAAATTGGAAGTTAAATACCATTACCACCTCTCATGTGTTGGAGTTAATACACATGGATCTTATGGGTCCTATGTGTACGAAGAGCATTGGTGATAAGAGATATATTCTCATGACGGTCAATGACTTTTCGAGAAACTCTATCGTAGGGTTTTTTATAGAAAAGTCCAATGCGGTTGAATTACTAACAACCAAGTGTCGTGTCCTACAAAACCAACACAGTGTCACTATAAATCGAATGCGTAGTGACAACAACACTTAATTTAAAAAGTCAGAGGGGATAGATATTGGAGTGGGCATCCAACACGAGTTTTTGGCCGTTTGTACTCCTTAACAAAATGGGATTGTTGAGAGAAATAATAAGATGATACAAGAGATGGTTAGATCCATGATTCTTAGGAGAAATGTGCCGAGGAATTTTTCGATAGAGGTGGTTACTACGTGGTACGTTGGACGCGCACGAGGTGTTTGTGCCACTCGCGGTGCCATTTGGGGGCCATTGAGGGTGCTCGCCCCTCGCGACACATTTTTAAGCCTAAGTGTGCCTGTTTTGAATTTGTGTCATATCTTCTTATCGGGAATATCGCGACTGTGTGGTCGATTGTTATGTATTACATTGGATGTGCACGAAGTTTTTGTGCCATTCAAGGTTCCATTTGTGGCCCACTGGTGGTTTCGTCCCGCATGCATGACGTTTTCAAGCATAAGTGTGTCTGTTTTCAAATTTATGTCCTTTTCTCAAAATGGGAGTATCAAGACTGCGTGGTCAGTTGATACGTGTTACATTGGACATGCACTAGGTTTTTGTTCCACTCGCATTACCGTTTGGGGGTAGCTGGGGCGCCCACCTCCATGACATGTTTTTAAGCCTAACTGTGCTTATTTTCAAATTCGTGTGCTATTGTCAGCTCGGGAGTCTCGCGACTGCACGGTCTATTGCTATGCGTTACATTGGATGTGCACGAGGTGTTCGTGCCGCTTACAATACCGTTTGGGGGCGAATGGGGTGCCTGCTCCCCCGTGGCACATTTTAGGTCCAATTTTGTTTGTTTCTAAATTTATGTCCTATTCCTAACTCGGGAGTCCCGCGACTACGCGACTGGTTGCTACGTGTTATGTTTGGCATGACTCGCAGTGCTGTTTGGGTGCGATTAAGGGTCCCCTCCCTCTCGCGACATGTTTTCAAGCCTAAGAGTGTTTGCTTTCAAATTTGCATCTTATTCTCAAACAAGGAGTCATAGATTGCGTGACCAGTTGCTACGTGTTACGTTGGACGTGCACGAGGTGTTCATGACACTCGCGGTGCCATTTGGGGTTCGCTAGGGGTGTCCCTCCATGACACGTTTTCAAGTCAAAGTGTGTATATTTTGAAATCCATATCCTAATCTCAAATCGAGAGTCCCGCGACTAGTTGCTACGTGTTATGTTGGACACGAACGAGGTGTTCGTGTCACTTGGGATGCTGTTTGGGGGTCGCTAGTGGTCTCGGCCCGCCCGTGGCCCGTTTTTAAGCCTAAGTGTGTATGTTTTCAAATTCAAGTTCAATTCTCAAACCGGGAGTCCCGCAACTATGTGAACGGTTGCTACGTGTTACTTTGGATGTGCACGAGGTGTTTATGCCACTCACGTTACCGTTTGGGGGCCACTAGGGGTGCCCTCCCCCTCGCGACATGTTTTTAATCCTAGGTGTGTATGTTTTCAAATTTGTGTCCTATCCTCAAATCGAGAGTCCCACAACTGCGTAACTAGTTTTTACGTGCCATGTTGGATGCTAATGAGGTGTTCATGCCATTCACGATGCTGTTTGGGGCCGCTGACAGTGCGCCCCACCACGACACGTTTTCAAGACTAAGTGTGCCAATTTTGTGTCATATCCTCAAATCGAGAGTCCCATAACTGCATGTCTGATTGCTACGTGTTATGTTGGATGCACACGATGTGTTTGTGCAACTTGCATTGTCGTTTAGGGTCCGTTGGGTGTTCCCTCCCCCATGGCACGTTTTTAATCCTAAGTGTACATGTTTTTAAATTCGTATCCTCTCCTTTAACCGGAGGTTTCGCGACTGCATGGCCGATTGCTGCGTGTTACGTTGGATGCGCATGATCTATTCGGTCCAATCGCAGTGCTGTTTGGGGGACTTTGGTGGTCTCGACCTGTACATGGCTTATTTTCAAGCCTAAGTCTGCTTGTTTCAAATTTGTGTCCTATTCTCAAACTGGGACTCCCGCGATTGCACACTGGTTACTACGTGTTATGTTGGATGCATAAGAGGTGTTCATGCCACTCGCATTGCCATTTGGAGGTGAGTGGGGGTACCTTCCCCCTCGTGGCACATTTTCAAGCCTAAATATGCCTATTTTCAAATTTATTCCCTATTGTCAAATCGGGAGTCCCGTGACTATGCGCTCGATTGCTATGTGTTACGTCGAACGCGCACGAGGTGTTCGATCAACATGCGATGCCGTTTAGGGGCGGATGGGGTGCCTATCCCCTATGGCACATTTTCAAGACCAAGTGTGTCTATTTTCAAATTCGTGTCCTATTCCCAAACCAGGAGTCCCTCGACTATGAGCCCAGGCGTTCCATATTACGTTTGACGCGCACGAGTTGTCCGTGCCACTCACAGTGTTGTTTGGGGCGGGTAAGGGTGATCGCCCCGTCACGGAACATTTTTAAGCCTAAGTGTGCCTTTTTTAAAAGTCGAATCCTTTTTCTCAAACAAGGATCCCCATGACTGTGTATCCGATTTCTACATGTTACATCAGACGTGCACGAGGTGTTCGTGCCACTAGTAGGGCCGTTTAGGGGCCACTGGGGGTGCCCCCTCCCACAACACACTTTCAAGCCTAATTGTACACGTTTTCAAATTTGTATACTATACTTAAAACCGGAGTCCCGCGACTACATGGTTGGTTGATACGGGATACATTTGATGCTCATGAGGTGTTCGTACTGTCGCGGTGCCGTTTGATGGCACGTGGGGGTTCCCTCCCCTTCATGGCATGTTTTAAAGCCCAAATGTTCCTGTTTTAAAATCCATGTCCTATTATTAAACCAAGAATCTCATGACTACGTGGTTGGTTGATACATGTTACATTAGATGTGCAGAAGGTATTCTTGCCACTCGTAGTGTCGTCTACCCCCCCAGTCCCCCATCCCCCCCTCCGCGGTATGTTTTCGAGCCCAATTATGTCTGTTTTAAATTTATGCTCTATCTTCAAATCGGGACTCACGTCACTGCGCGACCGATTTCTACGTGTTACATTGGATGCACATGAGGTGTCCGTGCCACTAGCGATGCTTTTTGGGGACCGCTGGTGGTCTCGGCCTACCCGTGGCACTTTTTGAAGCCTAAGTGCATGTTTTCAAATGTGTGTCCTGATATACCCGAAGTGTGCCCTCGTACTCGGAGTCAACAACCTCGGCTGACATTATAACCGAGTCAACAGGAATCTCACAATGGCCATCAGAGAGGTCGTCCTTCCGAAGGTCGGCTCCTCAATGGCCAACCTCGGCAGGCCATCAGCCGAGGTCAGCAGCATCTTACGGGCTCAAGCTATTGCAACCATCGTACTCTACTCAAGCCGGCAATGCAACCAATACCCAATATAAAACTTCGGCCCATTTACATGGCTGAGGTCATATTTATGATTAGTAGACTAACTCAGCTCTCGGACTTACCAATATCTTACTCGACTGGGCCAAGGTTTCAGTGGATGACATCACAGGTCCGAGCATACGCAAGCACATGGGAGATTTGAAACACGTGGACTAAACCGTTGTAACTAACTCATTCCCCTCATATGGGGGAATATTTGGTCATCATTATCTGCATGTGGCACAACCAGGTGTCCACATGAGATTGGTTTGATCACCACACACATGCTCATGGCATGCTTGGGGGGTACATTACACCCCCCAAGCACTATATATACATGTCTTCTTCTCTATTGTAAAGGATCGAGAACAAAACCCTAGCAAAGTTCTGCAAAAACACACAGTAGAGAGAGAAAGTGAGAGATTGTATCACAGGCCATCAGTGCCCATGTTATAGTGAAATTCACTCACACACTCACAGTGGACGTAGGCCAAATTGGCTGAACCACTTAAATACAAGTGTTTCTCCTCCTTTACTTATCTCATTCAACTAGTTTATTACTCTTGTGCTGCCATTATAACTGCTAGCTCATGTTTATCAACACCTCATCTGGTGGTGCGGCTCAAGCCGACCATCGAAGAGGAATCGGTTGCTAGACCTTGCCTGAATCTGAATATGGGGGCCTCATGAATGTACCCTCGCATTAGATACATCAGAGAGGGAGAATTGCTAGAGTCAAAGTTAGAGAGGAGAAAGCTAAGGTTCAGAGCAGCTAAATTCTGTATTGTGGGAGATATCCTATACAAAAAGGGATTCCTACTCCCTCTTCTCAGATGTGTTCACCCTTTAGAGGTTCCATACATCTTGCAAGATGTACATGAGGTATTTTGTTCAAGACACATTGTAGGAAGGTCATTGGCTATGAGGATAATCACTCAGGGGTACTTGTAGCTGACCTTAGTCAAAGATGCAGCTGCGTATGTGAAGAGATGTGATAAGTGCTAGAGATTCTCCACCATTCCCCATTATCCTCATCAACCTCTGACTTCTATCAGCTCCCCTTGGCCATTTGCAGTATGGGGCATTGATTTGTTAGGACCCTTGCCAAAGGTTGTAAACAACTATCGGTACTTAATTATGTAGATTGATTATTTCTCTAAATAGGTAGAAGCCGAGCCAATGATCACAATTACTGAGCAGAAGACCTTCCAGTTCATTTGGAAAAACATCATATGCAGGTATGGCCTTCCAAACACCCTCATCTCAGATAATGGAACCCAATTCAATAATGTTTCCTTAGAAAAATACTATTAAAGAGTAGGAATCAAGTAATTCTTCTCCTCCCCTAGTCGACCCTAGGCAAATTGTCAGTCACAAATCGAACAATCCTTGATGGGATAAAAAATAAGTTAGAAGAGGCCAAAGGAAGATGGATAGAAGAGGTATATGCTATGCTTTGGGATTACATGACGACAGTGAGAACACCTACAGGTGGTGCTTTTGGCGCCGTCTGTGGGAACGAGAGGATTCATCTCTCCCTCCTTTATTACTTGACCTCACCGAAGAATCTGGTGGTGAACCAGCCCTCCCCCTTGCACTACACCAAAATGACAAAATTGTCACCTTTCAGACGGCCACCCTTGTCAAGGTCGTTGACCGTGATAAAAAACACGCGTTTTGTGTCACGGTCGTTGACCTTGACACGACCGTGACAACTTCTGCAGCAAATACCCTTACCCCTTCTTTTTTTCCCCCGCTGTTCCCTCCTTTTTCCAACTCTCTCTCTCTACATTGCTCTCTCTCTCTCTCTCTCTACTTTCAGGTTTATTTCTCTCTCTCTCTCTTCCATTTATATATATGTTTGTGTGTATATATATGTGTGTGTGTGTATATGTGTGCATGTGTGTGTGCGCGCGTGTGTGAGGGGTGGGGCAGGGTGGGGGTAGGGGGTGGGGCAGGGGGCTGTTGTGTGTGTATATGTGTGGTGGGTGGGGTGTGTGGAGGGAGGTGCCAGGTGGGGGCTATTGTGTGTGTGTGTGTGTGTGTATGTGGTGGGTGGGGGTGGGGGTGGGGGGCAGGGTGGGGCTAGGGGGTATATTCACGAGTTATTTGTATATATATGTGTGGTGTTTTTTTATTATCTTTATATGATGTTTATATGTTGGAAATAACTCATAAATTTGTCAATTTATTTTTGTATTTGAATTAACCTGGGGTTCTTGAATTTTTTGCACTTTTGTTGAAACTAACTCGTGAATATATGTTTGTGTATGTTTGTTAGGTGTATATGATCTTTATATGTTGGAAATAACCCATGAATTTGTCAATTTGTTTGTGTGTGTGTGTGGGGGGGGGGGGGGGGGGGGGGGTAAGGCAAGGTACCATTGTAATTCTCTTAATATCTCGTTTTGATGATTCTATGAGATAATATATATTATTTCAAGGTTAACTCATTGTAGATAAAAACATTCACATAGTAAGATTAAATTGAATCCATCCATAGATTCTATAATTACATCCACTAAAATATAATTAATAAATGAAACAGTTTTAGATGAAAGTAAATTAATAATTAGTGCCCATTTCATATGAAAGTAGGATTGCCCCTCAGTGTAAATTAGTAAATTAATAATTGTATATGTTAATTGTTAGTTTAATTGATGAAATGAATTAATTGAGTAGATGAATTAGAAGGAGTACGGGATACACATTTGTTGTTGACATTGCTGTTGGATTATTTTGTTTAGTAAATGTATGGTTGGTTAGTTTTAAAAGTGGCATGACCACTGGATTATTGTCCATATGGGGGTGGGATTTTTCAACTTTTTTTTGAAAATTACTTTGAAAATCATTAATGTTTCTTTAAAACATATAATTCATCAATACAATACAGATTTTATATCAGTTTAAACAAGTGATAAGCAAAAAAACATGATTTTAATTAAAATACAAATCTATAATGAATTAAATTTGGTTTCTTTACATAAAACCCACATAATGAACAATGTACCCCCCCCCCCCCACACAAGTGTTGGATTCAAACCTAGCATGTTTTTAAACCCGAATAGATTCTTTATGGCAACCAAACATAAACAAGTAACATGTTAAACCTTGATAAATCAAGATATTTCTTTCCTAAATAATTAAGAATGGGTGATTCCTTTTATTTGATCCCTTATAACACAAAATATGTGGTGGGGGTGGGGGCAGGGATGGGGGTTGGGTGGTGGGGTAGGGGTGGGGCAGGGTGGAGGGATGGTAATAAATATTCCAATTTTAATACTTTTAATTGATTTGTACTTTATCATTTTCACTCTTGTGCAGTGTGCGTGTGTGTGGGCAGTAGGGGTGGGGGTGAGGATGTTTAATAGTAACAATTCATTTTTATTTGTAGTAATTGTACATATTTGCATGTCTTCTTCTAATTCATTTTTATCTGTACTAATAACATTTTTTTACAGCAAATGTCTCCTTCAGGTATTAAGGCGAGGATGATGATGCTGGTTATGATGATATCTTCTAGGCTTGGTGGTAGCGGAGGCGACGAGGGCTCCTCGGCCCCTAGGCTCCCCAAATATGGCAAATTTGGGATTACTATCGAGAACAAGTCGGAGCTATTAGCGAGATCCCTCGAGCTGCTAAAGACGGTCATCGGCCCGGGGTTTATGAGTTGGAAGGAGGTGCCATATGAGCTCAAGTTAGCTGTTTGGGCGGTACAACAGGTAATATATTTATATTTATATGAATATTTCAATTTCAATTTCATTTTATATTTATATTTATATTTATTCGCAACTAACATTGTATTTGTTGGACAGGAATAATTCAACTTGGATCCAAAGCTAAGCGATTTCGTCTTGGAGCAGTTGAGGGAGCAACACAAGACGTGGAAGAAAAATATGCGGATACGGTACTTTGGGAAAACATGAGAGTCCATTATCCAATGGCGTGGATCCGTCCCGCCCAAGGAGCTGATCTCATTGGCACAATGGCAAAAGTTCATTGACAATGAGATCGAGGATCGATAATTGGCATCTCGTCAATCGGGGAGGGAAAATCGGGCAAAAAATACAGACGTGCACTACTCCGGCCGGACGTCTTACGCCGAGGTGGAGCATAGGATGAAGGTAAGATTTAATTTTTCTATAACTACAGAAATATATTATTCTTCATTATTTTACTTTGCGGGGCCGATACTGATTTTACTTTATTTTATTTCAGGGGGTAGGGAGTGGCCCAGGGGGTAAGCCACATAGGCTCGATACTTATGTGGCTCTTCGAACGAATAAGGGGAAGGACAAGGACGTGTCCCCGAGTGTCGCGACCACGATTGTAAGTAATCCGACAGTTTAATTTTTGTTAATTACGTTATAATTTTTTAGTTTACTTATTTTACTAATCATGTGCTTTTTGTCGTTTCAGGCAAAGCTTAAGGAAGTGCATGAGTCGCAGTCTGATGCCAACAAGGCGTCTTTCTCCATAGACGCACTCAGCCAAGTGCTTGGCTATGATCGCAAAGGGAGGACATGGGGGGTGAGCTCGCGGGTGGCCAAATTTAGGATCATCGGATTGGAGACGAGCGATACCGGATTGGCTCGGACGGTGGATTCACATGACGCGAAGCTGTCCCGTTTGGAGGCGACGGTCCAAGATATGTACTCATTCATGAAGCGTACGTTGGGCAGAGACCGTAAGGGGAAAGGGAAGGAGAAGGCGGTGGAGGAGGAGGAGGAGGTGTGGGAGAACGAGGCGCAGGATGACGAGGATGTGGACCTCGCTGCTTCATCACCGACACGTGCGTACTTCGATGATCCACTTCCTTATTTGGCTCCCTTACCCAGACCGATATCGATAATTGGTTGGCCGAGCGTGTTCATATTGGACGTATTTGATGGCCAGCGGATAGGGAGGGGGTTGAGGGACCCAAATATCGTCCAGGGTGGAATAGTTCATGGACGTGCGCTTCAGGAGATCGAGTCCAAAGTGCTCGTCGCGCATGTGATACCCGGGAAGGAGAACTCTCGATTGTGGTTGCGCGAACAATGCGGCACGATGTATATTAGTGGGTGTGTCAATTCGTATATCGTGTGGCCTACTCACCTCCTCACATTTACCCCAGACATGTAGTGACATTATTTTTAAGTTGGTACATTTGAATTATATTTGGATTATATCGTCATGTATATTGTTTCTATTTTGAATATATATTTGCATTATCTTTAGTTTGTTTGGATATATGATGTTTGAACAGGTACAACGTTGCTATAACAGGTACAAATATACTGCTGGGCGGTGACAGTGGCAGTGGCTATACTGCCCAGCATATTTTTTTTAAATTCTGTCTAGAATTGTCACGGTCATTGACCGTGACAAGTCCTTGACAAATAATATTTTCACGGTCAATGACCGTGACAATTTTTTCAAAAAGGGTTAAGGCTTTGTCATGGTTATGAACCGTGACTAAACTTATCACAGTCATGGCCCGTGACACGATCGTGACAATTCTAACGAAGACCGTGACACGTCCGTGACAAAACAAGTTGTCTCGCCCGGAATTATCACGGTCATTGACCTTGACAAGTCCAACTTGTCAAGGTCAATGATCGTGACAATAGTGCAGATTTGGTGTAGTGTTGTGTGGAGCTATTTCACCATTGAAAGAGATCATTTAAGGTCTCAAGCTCACTAATATTTTCACTACAAGCTCTCTAGTCTTTTTATATGGCACCAGAGTTACCACCTCCACCATCTGGTGGTAGAGGGCCCAGTTCTAGCCAAGCACCGCCCCAGTCCGAGATGGCTGAGGTGGCGACAACCTTGAAGTCCTTAATTGCTACTCAACAACTAACACAGGAGCAATTTGCCCAGATAAGCCAGAACATGATGATGAGACCACCTGGGGCCTCCCCGGAGATAATTACTCCGGCAGCTGATCGGGGACAACATGAGGCCAGGGGACCACCCCAGGCACCACGAAAAGACCTACCTCCTCCTCAATGGCGGTGGGATGTTACTGACCCTAGGCGTTTATGCCTGGGGAGGCAAGGAAACCCTTTCCTAGAGGATAGGTATGACGATATAGAAGCTGAGGATGCTCCAAAAGACTGTTAGGAGCATCATGAGATCTCAAATAACACTATACGACCTATTCAGAAGAATCGATGTCAGGGTGAAAGACGAGATTGCGATACTCGCCAAAGAGGTTCGGCTTTTAATCGGTTAAGTAAAGGGTCATACTTAGAAAGGCTCAGCCCAGTTAATGACCTGAGGGAAAGGCTATCCAGATCAAGAAGTCTTGTCGGCTCCAGAAGAGATGGTGGCGACCGTTGGCCCCATCATGGCCGACCCACACTTGGCCGAGATGGTGGTCAGAGGGA
The DNA here is from genome assembly GCA_949130495.1 of Sambucus nigra. Lineage (NCBI taxonomy): Eukaryota > Viridiplantae > Streptophyta > Magnoliopsida > Dipsacales > Adoxaceae > Sambucus > Sambucus nigra. The sequence goes on from OX422214.1 coordinate 57,335,718, forward strand.
GGTCAACAACCGACGTTGTGCGGAAGCTGGGGAACCCTCGGTTCACCCTTTGGAGGTAGCTAGGGACAACCTCAGCCATGCCGACGTTGTTAAGCCCTGGAACGACTCTATCCAAAGGCTGAAAAATAATATTGGAGATCTCATAAAAAGACGAGATCCCTTGTAAAGGGATTACTCAGAGGGTTCTCCATTTGTGGCAAGGATTGTCAGCTTTCCAACCCCGACCAACTTTAAGCCTCCGGTGGTATCACCCAAGTAAGATGAAAATAGTAACCCAACCCACCATATTGAGATGTATCAGTCTGCAACGAACATCTACTCCATCTATGATGAGATGAGGTGCCGAGCTTTCTCGAGCACTTTGACTGGGGCATCACATGTGTGGTTTACCTCTCTTCCTAAGAATTCCATAGAAAACTTTAGACAGTTGGCCGAGCGATTCATTCATAATTTTTTTTTGGGGTAAGACCTCAGAAGAAGATGACCCATTTTCTTTATGTAAAGCAAGGAAAGAATGAAAGCCTCAGAGACTATATCGCGAGGTTCAACGAGGAAAAGTTGGAGGTAGAGTAATATAAAGAGAGTATAGCCATGACATCCCTCATTAGAGGACTTTAAAAGGGAAAGCTACTATGGAAGCTTGCTAAAGACCCTCCTAAGTCTATGGCCAAAATGTTGGCAACAGCTGGAAAAGTGATGAACGCAGAGGGAGCAATGGCTACGAAATTTGAGGATGAGAATGGAAGTAGCAGTGGGAAGTTTTAGAAGAAAAATGATGGAAAGAAGAGGGTTACTGACGATAAGTTTGCAGACTATACTCCTTTAATTGTGAGTTGTGAACACATCCTCAATGAGATAAAAAATAATAGGTCTCTCAGATGGACAGAGAAGCTGAGGGATCCTCCGCATAAGAGAAACAAAAACTTATGGTGTGAGTTCCATAAAGATCATGGCCATCTAACTGACAAATATTTCACCCTGAAGGACGAGATTGAAAAAATACCGAAGTCTGGAAAGCTGAGAAAGTATGTGGATACAAGAACCTCACAGAGCGGCCGAGCCGACCCTAAAAAGAAAAAAAATTATAAATATCGGGAAGATGCCCCCGCCAGGAAAGATGATGCATCAAATAATGATGACGATGACCCGAACCTCCCACCAAAGGACAAAAATATCCCAATAAAGAGAGTCAACATGATCTCTTTTGGTGTGAGAACTATCTATGGGGGCTTAGCAGGAGGTGGTTCAGAGGTAGGTAATCGAAAGGCTTATCTGGTAGAGGTAAAAGCAGTGACTAAAGCCGAGGTTATGAACTTGGCTTCAACAGAGGTTAAACCTGAGAAAAGAAAGAAGGTAGACATAGACACACTCGTAGTTGGATTCTCGTGACTTAATTTCAAGGGTATATTATCTCCCCAAGATGACCCCCTAGTCATCACCACAAGGGTGCATGGATGTGAAGTTCAGAGGATTCTTGTTGATGGGGGGAGTTCAGCAGACGTTATGTTCTGGCCCTGTTTCAAGAGCTTGTGTCTCAGTCGAGCAAGGCTTATCCCTTATCATCACCTCTTGATCGGCTTCAGCGGAGAGAAAATCCATACATTGGGAATGTATGAAATGGACGTGAGAATGGGAGATGAATGGCCTAAGAGGTTGACCAGAAAAATTAACTTCTTTGTGATGGATAAAAATGTCTTCTCAGCCTACAACCTCATAATAGGACGAGTGGCCCTCAAACTATTTGAGGTCGTTCCTTCAATAGTCCACCAGATGATAAAATTCTCGATTCCTTATGGATTAGGGGAAGTTCGGGGTGACCAAACATCGACACGTGAATGTTACTTCAACTCTGCAGAAGAGAAAGGGGATCATAAGAGGGCAACCACCACTTACAACATTGACACCCTTGATCCTAGAGATAAAATAAAGCCTAAAAAAAGAGAGACCGCGGAGGAGGTAGAACCCATCATCCTCAATGAGGACGAGCTGGAAAAAACCATCCAATTTGGCAAGGCCCTAAAGCCTGAGATTAAGGAAGAGATAATCAAGCTGCTAAGGAAGAGACATAGTATCTTTGCCTGGAGTCATGCAGACATGCCAGGTATTGACCCAGAGATCATGTGTCATAAACTTAATATTACAGATGATACCAAGACCATTAAGTAGAGAAGAAGGATATACTTAATAGAAAAGGATGAAGTCATCATAGACGAGGTTCGAAAGTTTGAAGAGGCCGAGTTTATTACAGAGGTCATATACCCAAAGTGGCTGTCCAATGCTGTTATAGTGCCGAAAACAAATGGAAAGTGGACAATCTGCGTAGATTTTACTAACTTGAACAAGTTTTGTCCTAAAGATAGCTTCCCTTTTCCTAGTATAGATCAGATGGTGGACACCATAACAGGTCATGAGCTCATGAGTTTCATGGATGCATACTCCAGGTACAATCAAATCTTCATGGACCTGGCTTACTCAGAGAAGATAACCTTTATTACGGACAAGGGGACCTATTGCTACAAGGTCATGCCCTTTGGCCTGAAGAACACATGGACTACATACCAACGTCTTATAAATAAAATGTTTGAGGATCAGATAGGCAAGTCCATGAAGTTTATGTGGACGATATGTTGACGAAGAGTTTGAAGGCCGACACTCATATAGCCGATCTTGAAAGAACTTTTGATACCATGGATAAATACAAAATGAAGTGATTCGTATCGAATATTGCATATTTTCGCCCGTTATCTTTATGCATTCTAGCACTTTTACGGTCCTAAATGCCTATAATTATGCCCATTAACCAGACAACCTTGGATTTGGATATATACATGCTTTGTAGATGTTATTTATACTTTTGTAGGTATTGGAACGCTAAAAGTGAGGTTCGGTTGCATTTCGGAGAAGTTCCGTCATTGAATGCTACTACAAGGACAATTTGGTCTTTTCAAACTCACTATTTTTTATCTAATGAAGTTACCAACATGTAGATCATCAAATTATCTTTCCATGGCCACTGACCGTGCGTCATTCTGACTCCGTATGTGGAAGTTATGCCCATTTCCGGAAGGTTTTGGTATTTTCTTCTACTTCGAGGGCATTTTGGTAATTTCATACTGCATAATTTGGAGGGTTTCAAAACCGAATCATGTAGATAATTGAATTATCTTCGCGTCGGTTCCGACCACGCCTCATTTCGATTCCGTATGAGGGAGTTATGGCCATTGCCGTGCAACGCGTCAAAATTGGTTCGGAGTGGAACAAGGCAAATTCCAAAAGTGCGGTCGACCGGTCCCAAAATAGAGGTCGACCGGTCCTATCAGATAAGGGCGAAAATTGACTTATTTTGTGTTTTTTGGCTTGGTTTTATTGGGGGTTTGTTTTGGGGTATAAATAGAATGTTGTAGGCTTTTCTTTTGGGGAGATATTTCATTTTAGGTTGGAGATAGGGGATTTTTGGGTGGAGCTTCTCTTCCTAGGGTTTGTACCCATTTGGGTATTGTAAGCACTATTCATTATCTCCTCCATTGTTATTAATTATTGTTTCTTTGTTTAAGCTTTGTGTTGTTCATTTCTTGCTTTCTAATTTAGGTTATTGCTTTATTTACTTGCTTTCCATTTATTGCCTTCTAGTATAGATTTACTTTCTTTAATTTATTTCTTGCTATTTACCATGCTTTGTAGCTAGGTTAAATTAGGTTGTGTCGGATTGAACTCACCTAGGGTTGACGTGTTGCTTTGCTTTAGTGATGGAGTTTACGGGTCTATTTCGAGTGTGTTGTCCTAGTTATTACGCCTAGGGAATTTGATGGGGTATATCATGTATGCTCCGTGCTTACGACCTTGCGTGCGTAATTTCCGGGATATTTGTTGACACTAAAATCTTATTAGGCTTTTATTCGAATTTAGGGGTGTGACAACTCTTGATTTAATTAACTGTCGAAACGAGACGCAATCTTAATAACTCATCGACCCATGTAACCATTTTATACTAATTAACTCGGGGTGAGGGATATTCGACGTAACCTATAGTTTTTATTCACTTTGTTAACATAGTTTAATTACACTCGCCTAGTTTAATCTTTTCTCTTTATTATCTTTTCCTTTTTGTTAAAATTACCTTTTACACTTTTATTTCGGAATATTAAATCATATAAATTCTAGCAACTCGTCCCTCTGGATTTTCGATACCCGACTTACCGCTATACTCACCCGTTGAGTGTAGTCGTAATTTAGGTTTTTGTATAGTTCAGGTGAGCCGAATTCAAAACGACCGGCGCGTAGGTGACTCTCGCGCCGCGGCAAAACCCTGTCTATCAAATGGCGCCGTTGCCGGGGACTAGTTTGTTTTAGACTTTATTTGATTTAGTATTTCATATTATTTCTTTCTATTTGTATTATTTGCTAACCTTTTTACTGGACTTCCACATTTGAGCACTTAGAAACGCTCGAATTTTTCCCGCGCGCACCTATTTTGTGGAATTCGCCACTTGAGCCATTATTGGGGTAAGTATGTCTTATTCCAATTCTTTCGGTAATCCTTGTTATAATTCTCAAAATTCTAGGCCTATGACTTTCGGTGAATACTTAGCATCCCAAAGTAAAATAAATTCAAATATTACTTTGGGCGAGTATAACGAAAGTCAAAACTTAGGTTATTGGAATTTTGATGATGATGATAATGATTTTGGGCCTTTACCTCCTTATAATAGGAATTTTGAAACGAATTGCAATAGTTTTCAAAATTCCTATATTAATGAGTTTTTGTTTAGGTCCGATGGTAATTTTCAAAGTTCCCATTTTCATACATCCACCCCTCGACCCATGACATTCGGTGAGGGTTTGCGTATGTATGAAAATGAGAAAATGGAAAATCGCTATCGGGAAGAAAATCGTTCCTGGGAACATGAGTTGGATTTATTATTTGAGTCCGAAGACGATTTTTCTTTCGAGACTTTCGAAGTCGAGGAATGTTTTGAACCAAATGAGGTGCTTGTGCCTAGTTTGGAACAAACCATTTTAGACTTTGCCCATCGCGTAATAGATATTGAAAGTGAGGATGAAAATGACGTAATATCTATTTGCAATGAAATGATTTCTTCTTTGGCCCCCAAAGAAGAACATTTCATTGAAAATGATATTATTTTGCTTTGAAATTCCAACTTCATCCGATGATGATTCAGCTTATGAGTTTGAATTTCATTCATCCCCATTTTCATTCTCTGTTATCACACCGTCACAAGTACCCGATGATTCGGTTTCAAACTTTAATGTTTTAAATCCTATCGCTGATGAGGAGTACTTGCTCGAGTCGCCCTCCACGATGGCATCTTTGCCTTTGTGTGCGCCACCTCCTATTCCAACTTCAAAATCTTTGGGAGGATTTTTGGCTTTTCTCGGTCCCCACTTGTTTTTGTCATCCGTTCAATCCAAACCCCCCATCGTCCCACCAAAACTTTTAATTGGCAATGGTTCATTTCTTCCGCCTTACACATGCCTTCCGTTGTTAAAATGGAATCCATATTTTTTGGAGGGCATGCTTGTATGTGAGGGTACACCGGTTATCCTCCAAAGTCAAATCGTTTTTATCATGGACCCTCACCTATTTAGACTTCTAGTGTACAGTTAGTGTGGAGTCTAAATAGTAGGTTGTATATAGTTAGCTTTTTATTCTTTCTTTATTTTTAATTTAGTCTAGTGTACTTAGTTAACTTTTTATTATTTGTTTTTGCTATTCTCGGTACTAACTTGTTTTGTAGATTCTTTAGACTTGTTCTTATGGGGATCGCTCCATTTTTGGGTAATATCACTCTTTTCCTCTCTTTGACTTGGTTCTTAATTTACATTGAGGACAATGTCAAGTGTTAAGTTAGGGGGTGTGGGATATTCTATTTATTTCTTCATTTAGTCCATGTTTTTGCTCACATGTTAGTTACTTAGTATGCTTTCTTGGAAAAATTAAATATTTTAAAAAGATTTTCTCATTTTTTGGGCATTTTGCCTTTGTTTCCGATGATAAATTTCAATAATTGCCCGATCCAATAGACAGCCCAATGATGCATGTTCTCGATTTTAGAAGTTATTAGACTTTAGTCTCGATTATTGATATTATGAATAACTTCATGAATTAAATTTTAATCCCGTGAGCACATGCAATTTCCTTGCTTTATTGATTTGGTTTAAGATTTTTATAACTCGGTAATCTTTTGTTGCATTGTATATACTTACACCAAGTAAGCTTTGTACCTTTCGTCATTTGTGAGTGTTATACACTATTCTTTCCTCTTTAAAAACGTTGAATTCGTCTGTAATCTCACTATTCTTTCATTTGACCGTTCATTAATTGAGTTCATACTTGAAATGTGTTACTTGAGCATGATTTTCATATATTGTTTTGATTCGAGAATTGCGTAAACTTTAGGAAATGATCATATGCCATCTTTGTTATATCACCCATATTGACCTTGACCTCACCCTTATATGTTTACCCTCATTAACCCCTTTGAGCCTAAATATAGCCTTTCGTTTCATAACCCCAAATCCCATAACCAACTCCAAATTGGAGTTTGAACCCATACATACACTTTCCATACCTTTGTTTGGAATGTTACTTGGGATTGAATGTTGTTGTTATGATGTCGGTTGCAATTTGGGCATATGAGAGTTTGAAAAGTAAATAAAAGAAAAGTGAAGAAAAAGAGTGAAAAAGAGAAAGCAAAAATCAAAAGAAAACAAAAGAGAAGCATGAGAAAAAGAAGAAAACAAAAGAAAGAGAAAGTTGTAAATATTGTGTATATAGTTCAATAAGCTTTGATTGCTCTCCCCGATGATATATTCGATGCCTTTTGGAACTTGTTTTCCAATTTTGATATTGCCCGCGTCGTCCTATTATCCCTAGTTTTCATTCCAAACACTTTGAATTCGTACATACATTCCCTCGTTTCGTACTCTAAGCCTAGCCTACATTATAACCCTATACAAGTCCTATGTGATCTTAGGTTGATGTAATTTAAAAGTCATAATAGTTGTGATAATCTGTGAAAATGCATTTCGCCTCTTTTAGTGTGCGGTATCCTTTCATTGAGATTACATTTTTCAGTTTATATATAGCGTTCTTCTTATGTGACATGTGCGCGGCCTAGTTTCCATTTACAATTACTCTTTAGCCCGCATGTTCCGTGTGTTACCTCCCTGTTTCGAGTGAATTCGCTTGATGAGCGTAATACCCGTGAGGATTGAATATATGCTTGATTTAATGTTTATCCGGTTTATATAAGTTTTTGCCAAATCACGCTTTGCATGTGCTCGCTCCCCTCCCACATTTTAAGGTTTCAATTCTATGAGGTGCATTCTATAATGTTAATGATTCGAACTTTTGTGTGAATTCATTCACTTTGCTAATAATGCATATGAAATCTTTTTCGCTTTTGTTGGGCTTATCGCATGTTGGTTTGGGCATATTTTGAAGAAACCATATGATGTTTGTGGGTATCATCCCTGAAAACCCTCACGAGATGATACTCGTCCACTAGGGTAACCTAGGGGTTTAACGGCTTATTGCATATGCTAAATGCAATCGTGTTCCCTACGAAAGTGGCAATTATATTTCGATGCATATATACGTTTTGTATTTCCCTCTGTGGACTGGTTTTGCTTGTTTCATCACTAGGGACTAGCAATGTTTAAGTTAGGGGGTGTGATTCGTATAGAATATTGCATATTTTCGCCCGTTATCTTTATGCATTCTAGCACTTTTACGGTCATAAATGCCTATAATTATGCTCATTAACCAAAAAACCTTGGATTTGGATATATACATGCTTTGTAGAGGTTATTTGTACTTTTGTAGGTATTGGAACGCTAAAAGTGAGGTTCGGTTGCATTTCGGAGAAGTTTCGTCATTGAATGCTACTACAAGGGCAATTTGGTCATTTCAAACTCACTATTTTTTATGGAATGAAGTTACCAACATTTATATCATCAAATTATCTTTCCATGGCCACTGACCGTGCGTCATTCTGACTCCGTATGTGGAAGTTATGCCCATTTCCGGAAGGTTTCGGTATTTTCTTCTACTTCAAGGGCATTTTGGTAATTTAATACTGCATAATTTGGAGTGTTTCAAAACAGAATCATGTAGAGAATTGAATTAGCTTCGCGTTGGTTCCGACCACGCCTCATTTCGATTCCGTATGAGGGAGTTATGGCCATTGCCGTGCAACGCGTCAAAATTGGTTCGGAGTGGAACAAGGCAAATTCTAAAAGTGCGGTCGACCGGTCCCAAAATAGAGGTCAACCGGTCCTATCAGATATGGACGAAAATTGACTTATTTTGTGTTTTTTGGCTTGGTTTTATTGGGGGTTTGTTTTGGGGTATAAATAGAATGTTGTAGGCTTTGGGGAGATATTTCATTTTAGGTTGGAGATAGGGGATTTTTGGGTGGAGCTTCTCTTCCTAGGGTTTGTACCCATTTGGGTATTGTAAGCACTATTCATTATCTCCTCCATTGTTATTAATTTTTGTTTCTTTGTTTAAGCTTTGTGTTGTTCATTTCTTGCTTTCTAATTTAGGTTATTGCTTTATTTACTTGCTTTCCATTTATTGCCTTCTAGTATAGATTTACTTTCTTTAATTTATTTCTTGCTATTTACCATGCTTTGTAGCTAGGTTAAATTAGGTTGTGTCGGATTGAACTCACCTAGGGTTGACGTGTTGCTTTGCTTTGGTGATGGATTTTACGGGTCTATTTCGAGTGTGTTATCCTAGTTATTACGCCTAGGGGATTTGACGGGGTATATCATGTATGCTCCGTGCTTACGACCTTGCGTGCGTAATTTTCGGGATATTTGTTGACACCAAAATCTTATTAGGTTTTATGCGAATTTAGGGGTGTGACAACTCTTGATTTAATTAACTGTCGAAACGAGACGCAATCTTAATAACTCATCGACCCATGTAACCATTTTATACTAATTAACTCGGGGTGAGGGATATTCGACGCAACCTATAGTTTTTATTCACTTTGTTAACATAGTTTAATTACACTCGCCTAGTTTAATCTTTTCTCTTTATTATCTTTTCCTTTTTGTTAAAATTACCTTTTACACTTTTATTTCGGAATATTAAATCATATAAATTCTAGCAACTCGTCTCTGTGGATTTTTGATACCCGACTTACCGCTATACTCACCCGTTGAGTGTAATCGTAATTTAGGTTTTTGTATAGTTCAGGTGAGCCAAATTCAAAACGACCGGCGCGTAGGTGACTCTCGCGCCACGGTAAAACCCTGTTTATCATGAAGCTCAACCCGACCAAGTATGTCTTTGGGGTCGGAGCTGGAAAGTTTTTGGGTTTTATTATAAACCAGAGGGGGATAGAAGCTAACCCAGAGAAGATAAAGGCTTTGCTGGAAATGAAGACACCCAGAACCATCAAAGAGATTCAGAGGCTGATCGGACGAGTAACTGCACTTAACAGGTTCGTCTCTAGAGCTACAGACAAAATGTCTTCCATTTTTCAAACTTTTTAGAAAAGCCTTCGAATGGAATGAGGAATGTGATAAATCTTTTAAAGAGCTTAAGTCCTACCTCGGATCCCCTCTACTCCTATCATGGCCAATTCAGGGTGAGAAACTGTATGTATATTTAGCTATCTCAGAGTCAGCCATTAGCGCTACAATAGTACGAGAAGAGGATGGGGTGCAGAAACCAGTGTATTTGAATAGCAAGGCACTCCAAGGGTCAGAGCAAAAGTACCCTAGGATGGAAAAGTTAGCCTATGCCTTGATACATGCTTTAAGGAAAATGAAGCCATACTTCCAGGCTCATTCCATGGTCATCGTCATTTATTCCCCACTCAGACAGGTCCTCCATAAGCCTGAGAAGTCAGGAAGGCTAATGACCTGGGCAATTGAGTTGGGAGAGTATGATATTATTTATCAACCCAAGGTTGCCATCAAAGGACAAGCACTCACAAATTTTATGGCCAAGTTTACCTGGGACGAGGCTGTGGTTGAGAACAGTCTTGGAGCTACAGATGAGCAAATGGAGAGGAACATCGACCGAGCAGCAGACGAGGCTGAGATAAGTACAGCCAGGCAAAAGGCAGTTGATAATTAAGAAGAGAAATACCTTTTAAAATGAGGGACCTTTACAAAGGGAAACTTCTCTTCAAATGAAACTATCTGGAACCTCTTCGTTGATGAGCCGTCCTGTGAAAATGGGAGTGGAGAAGGGATGATAATATCAACACCAGATGGTACAGATATTGAGTATGCACTAAGATTCAACTTTAAAGCATCCAACAATGAGTCAAAGTATGAGGCACTGATAGCGAGTCTTTCTTTGGCAAGAGCCCTTAGTGTCAGCCAACTTCTAGTCCACAGTGACTCAAGATTAGTTGTGAACCAGATATGGGGGTGTACGAAGCCAAAGATGAAAGGATGACCTGATATTTGAATAGGGTAAGATCGATGCTAGAAGTCTTCAAAGAGGTAAAGATAAAGAGTATACCTCGGTTGGACAACAACCGAGCTGATGCACTCGCGAGGTTGGCCTCAGTAACAAGAACATACATGAGGAGAATAATACCAGTCGAGATTATGCTCAAGCCGACCATCGAAGAGGAAGAGGTTACTAGACCTTGCCTGAATCTGAATATGGGGGCCTCATGGATGGACCCTCTCATCAGATACATCAGAGAGGGATAATTACCAGAGTCAAAGTTAGAGAGGAGAAAGCTAAGGTTCAGAGCTGCAAAATTCTCTATTATGGGAGATGTCCTGTACAAAAAGGGATTCCTACTCCCTCTTCTCAGATGTGTTCACCCTTCAGAGGTTCCGTACATCTTGGAAGATGTGCATGAGGGTTGTTGTTCAAGCCACATTGGAGGAAGGTCGTTGTCTAAGAGGATAATCACTCAGGGGTACCGGTGGCCGACATTAGCCAAAGATGCAGCAGCGTATGTGAAGAGATGTGATAAGTGCCAAAGATTCTCCACCATTCCCCATCAGCCTCATCAACCTCTGACTTCTATCATCTCCCCTTGGCTATTTGCAGTATGGGGCATTTATTTGGTAGGACCCTTGCCAAAGGTTGTAAACAACTATCGATACTTAATTATGGCGATTAATTATTTCTCTAAATGGGTAGAAGTCGAGCCAATGATCACAATTACTAAGAAAAAGGCCTTCCAGTTCATTTGGAAAAAAATCATATGTAGGTATGGCCTTCCAAACACCCTCATCTCATATAATGGAACCCAATTTAAGAATGTTTCCTTAGAAAAATACTATGAAAGAGTAGGAATCAAGTAATTCTTCTCCTCCCTTGGCTGACCCCGGGTAAATAGTCAGACTGAGGTCACAAATCGAACAATCCTTGATGAGATAAAAAAGAAGTTGGAAGAGGACAAATGAAGATATATAAAAGTGGTATATGCTATGCTTTGGGCTTACAGGACGATAGTGAGAACACCTATAGGGGAAACTCCATTTATGTTAGCCCATGGCTTAGAGGTTGTCATCCCAACAGAGATAGGGATTCCTACTCCTAGAATTTAGATGTATAACCCTTAGAGGAATGGGAAAGGGAGAAGACTTGATATTAATTTAATTGAGGAGAGAAGACAAGATGCTGAGATAAGACAAGCAGCCTATCAGCAAAGAACTGTGAGGTTCTACAATCAGAGGGTAAAATCAAGGCCGATAGCTATGGGAGACCTGGTACTGAAGAAGACGTGGCAGAAACCTAATAATCTCCATCCGAATTGGCATAGTCCTTATAGGGTAATTGATGAGGTTGTACCTGGTACCTATCGACTAGAGAATCTAGAGGGGGAGCCTTTCTCAAACCCTTGGAATGCCGACCACTTGAAGAAATATTACTTATGATGTTGCAATTATTTTATCTTTTTGTAATACACGCATCAATTTATACAGAAGATATCAAAGAAAGTGTGAATAAGAAACATCAAAGTTCTGTTAACTTTTATTCTAATGTATATTGTTGATACCAAAATTAGTATGCTGATGTGGACGAATAATAAGAAGACATGTGTCAATCTACGTGGCGCAATAGCAACGAGGAAGATTGTTTCCCCGACCAACATACTCACTCCGAGCAACAAGTATACTCCGAGGAACTCCAACCCTCCGAGGTACTCTTACCTTCCGAGGAACTCCAATGCTCCGAGGAACTCTTGGACGACGAGCAACTAAGGCGGTTCGAGCTGCACCTCGACCACAGCATTAATTGCCAGATAATCAACAGTTCAACTATTCATTGAATGCTTATCATCTTGACGCGCACGTTTGAAGAACATTAAATGAATTACCCTTTCATATGTGTATCATTTAATGTGACACCCTTTCATATACAACCTAAGGGCTATAAATACCTTGTATCACCCTCATTCAAGGGGGACCGGAACTTCTTGATAGCACTTGTAATCGAGAATTCCCAAACACTCAGCAATAACATAACAGTGGATGTAGGCTATTCATATAAGGCTGAACCACTTTAAAATATTTTGTCTTATTTATTTATATGTGATTAAATAATTAGAGTAATCTAGTTTTTTACATCAACAGATTGGTGCCGTCTGTGGGAATCGATTGTTATTATCGTTTTTCACCAAAAATCATTCATCATCAATGGCGGATAATCCAGAATCTAGCAATCGAAACGCTGGAACTGCTGGAAATCCTCCAAATCCTTCTGCACCTCCAGATCTATCCGGACTTATGACAAATCTGGCTCAAGGACAAACCGCCATGCAAGACACAATGAGGCAACTCATACAAACCCTTCAGGGCGGTGCACCTGCACGTTCAGGACATCGAAGTGGTCAGAGGCAAACTTATTTACTTTCTTCACGATCCAGGCGTACTGAGTCATATCGTAATGAAGAGTCTGATGATTTCTTTTATCAACCTGGACAAACTTCGTTAATACGGGTTACAGATACTGAACAACGTGTCACCCTTTCCCCAGAAAGGGCCAGCGCATTGGAAAGGTTAAGTAGGGCCTCTCCTTTCAGCCGATTAGGCCCTAGGAGGAATAGGAGTCCACCTAAGACCATGTCGAGGAGTTTTCGACAACCATCAAATCTAAGAGAAGGATCAGCACAGTCACGACCAGCTGCTCGTCAAGATAGATCTCAAGAGGCTACTTCAGAACGATCAATTGCTCGAACCAATAGGCCCGAGGAAGGAAATGAAGCGTGGAAAGGATCTCTTCAGCGGTTGGAAGATAGATTGGGAGAAATGGCTAAGGCGAAGAATCCCCTACAACGAACTTTTGTTCAAGGGACACCTTTTGTCCAGGCCATTGTAAATTTTCCAACACCGTCAAAATTTAAAGCCCCTGTGGTGACCCCCAAATACGATGGAAAGACAGATCCTGTTCTTCACATAGAGCAATATCAAGCTGCTGCCGACATCTATGCTGTCCCCGACGAGATGAGATGTAGGGCATTCTCGGGAACTCTTACCGGATCTTCCCAGATATGGTACAATAATCTTCCTCGGGGTAAGATTTCAACTTTCTTTCAATTGGCCGAGTTGTTCATCGGTAATTTCTGTTTTGGAGCAAAGCCAGTAAAACGAGTAGCACACTTGTTAAGTGTTAGACAAAAATCTGGTGAAAGCACTAGAGATTACATAACTCGTTTCAATAACGAGAAGCTGGAAGTCATATATTATGAGGAAAAGACAACAATCATCGCCTTGATGAGTGGGTTGTTGCCTAATAAGTTGTATTACACTATGGCGAAAGATCCACCTAAAACTATATCAGAGTTGATGGCAAAAGCAGCCAAAATCATGAATGCCGAAGAAGCTATGGCTGCAAAGAAGAATATGGATAAAGACCCCAAGGTAGACGTCGACAAGTCTAAAAATAAAGAGCATAAGGGAAATGGTGGTGACAAGCGTTCCAGAAATTATAAGTCATCATGGGAAGTCCTGAAGAAATTCGATAATTATACTCCATTGAAAATGGGTATTAATCATGTCTTGGAAGAAATCAAGAATAGCGAGGAGGTAAAGTGGCCGAAGAAACTAAGGTCAGACCCTGATGCGAGGAATAGGGATAAATATTGCGAGTTCCACAAGGATCATGGCCATATGACTAAAAATGTATAGCTCTTCAGAACGAGATTGAAACACTCATCCGAAGAGGAAAACTAGCAAAATATGTTGATCGGGGAGGTGAAAGAAGAAATAATGATCGAACTAGAGAGAGATCTAGATCTCCTCGTCGAGCAGAGGAGAAAAAGAAGAGAGAACATGAAGATGATGCCAAGGATGATCCCGATCTTCCCAAGAAACCAAGGCAACCAGAACAAGAGGTATTTTCCATACGTTTTGGGGCATTTGATTGTAATGTTATTACAGGAGGAGATGCAGGAGGAGGAGACCTTACTGCAGAAAGAAAAGCTTACCTCGGAGAGGCACAAGCTTGTTCGTACATTCAGCGAATAAATTTGGCCGAGGAGGATCGTCCGAGGAAGGTAAACAAAGAGAAGCTGGTCATTGGCTTTTCAAAAAACGACCTGGCAGGTGTTCTTTACCCTCACGACGACCCTTTGGTGATCAAAATGAGGATGAAAGAAGTAGTGATTTCAAGGGTGCTGGTAGACAATGGTAGTTCAGCAGACATCATGTACTATTCATGCTTTGACAGCTTGAATTTAAAATTATCTCAATTGGAACCTTATCACAGACCTCTTTTGGGTTTTGCTGGCGAGAAAGTTTTTCCACTTGGGACGATCAAGTTGGACATATTCATTGGAACTTGGCCTGCTTGTCGAACAGAGAGAATACGCTTCTTTGTGATGGATAAGAATGTGCAGTCAGCCTACAACATCATCATGGGAAGAGTTGGTTTGAAGAAGTTCGAAGCAGTTCCATCTACAGTACATCAATGCTTAAAATTCCCAACAAATTTTGGAGTAGGAGTTGTGAAAGGTGATCAGAAAGTAGCTCGGGAATGCTATTATTCATCTGCCGAGCAAGAGGAGCTTGAAGATTCAAGAAAAAAGACTACTACCTACCAGGTGGATGAAGGTACAGAAATTGAAACACTAGATCCACGAGATGAATCCCAACTTGTAAAATGACAGGTGGTGGAATCTACAGAGAATATTATTCTGGACGATAAGCACCCTGAACGAGTAACCCAGATAAGTTCAACGTTGGATGCTTCTATAAAACAGGAGTTGATAACTTTCTTGAGAAACAGGATGAAAACTTTTGCGTGGAGTCATGAAGACATGCCAGGAATAGATCCAAACTTCTTATGTCATGAGCTCAATGTGAATAAGGAGATCAAGCCTGTAAAGCAGAGAAGAAGGGTATTTAGCCCCGAGAAGAATCAGGCTATACAAGAGGAGGTCGAGAAGCTCCAGAAAGCCCAATTCATTGAAGACGTGAAATATCCAGACTTGTTGGCAAACGTGGTGATGGTAAAAAAGAAAAACAATAAATGGAGAATGTGTGTTGATTTCACCGATCTTAACAAGGCATGCCCAAAGGATCATTTTCCATTGCCCAGAATTGATCAATTAGTGGATGCTACCTCGGGACACGAGCTGCTCAGCTTCATGGATGCTTACTCTGGCTACAACCAGATCAAAATGAAACCTGAAGACAGGGAAAGTACTTCTTTTATTACCGCTAGGGGAACTTATTGCTATAATGTTATGCCTTTTGGTTTGAAAAATGCAGGAGCGACATACCAGCGGCTGATGAACAAGGTTTTCACCGAACAAATCAGTTGCAACATGGAAGTCTATGTCGATGATATGCTGACAAAGAGCAAGAAAGCTGCTGATCATCTAGTTGACTTAGCTCAGACCTTTGATCAACTGGATAAATACCAAATGAAGCTCAACCCAACGAAGTGTACATTTGGAGTACGAGAAGGGATGTTCCTCGGATACATCGTCAACCAGCGAGGCATTGAGGCGAATCCAGAAAAGATCAAAGCTCTTTTAGGGTTGCGATCTCCAACGACGAAGAAAGAGGTACAGAGTCTTACAGGACGAGTTGCAGCGCTCAATAGATTTGTATCTCGAGCAATTGATAGGTGCCTTCCATTCTTCAAAACACTCCTAAAAACTTTCGAGTGGAATGATGAATGTGAAAAATCCTTTCAAGACTTAAATAAATATCTGGGAACACCTCCATTGCTGTCCAGACCAGTGATGGGTGAAAAGTTGTACTTATATCTGGCATTATCAGAGAATGCAGTCAGCTCGGCACTGATCAGATTGGAGAATGGAGTCCAGAAGCCAATTTATTACACAAGTAAGACTTTCCGAGGTGCAGAGATCAGGTACCCGAAGTTGGAAAAATTGGCGTTGGCACTAATTGAAGCAAGTAGAAGAATGAAGCCATATTTCCAGGCCCATACCATCGTCGTGTATACCGACATGCCGTTACGACAAGCTCTTCATAAACCAAAGAAATCAGGGAGACTAATGTATTGGGCAATAGAGCTCGGTGAATATGATATTGTGTATGAACCCAGATCATCACTAAAAGGGCAGGCTGTAGTAGATTTTATAGCAGAATTTACTTATCTTGATATCCCCGAGGAGCAAAAATTACTCGATGATCAACCTGTGGATGTTACAGGATCAACAAACACAAGCTCAGACCAACCCCGATTGGTAAAAGAACTTGTGGATGTAGAAGGATCATCAACTTCGAACTCAGACCAGCTCCGGTTGGTAAAAGAGCGAGAAGAGATGGTCGACGAGGAGCGAAAAGTGCCAGGGGAGGATGAAAGGAAGCAACAAATATTTCACCGAGGAACTCTATCAGATAAGGAATTTGAAGACGGGTTACCCATATGGAGATTATATGTAGATGGCCCATCTTGCACAGCAGGTTGTGGGGCAGGAATTGTTTTGAACACCCCAGACGAGATTGACATGGAATATGCCTTACGATTCCAATTCAAAGCCTCCAATAATGAGGCTGAGTATGAGGCCATGATAGCAGGTCTTAATTTAGTAAAGATTATGGAAGTGCAACAAGTGATGGTATTCAGTGATACTCAATTGATTGTGAATCAAATGATGGGAGCATAAGCAGTTAAAGGAGAATTAATGGTCAAGTATCATGCCAAGGTAATGGAGTTATTGGCAGAATTTGATGCGATTCAGTTAATCAGAATACCAAGAATAGAGAATGCACGAGCAGACGCACTGGCCCGACTAGCATCAGCTACTCGTACCGAGCTGCGAAGAACAATACCAATTGAAGTACTAGAAAGTCGGAGCATAGATGAAAACCTGACGATGAACATTATCACCCTTGATCTAGGACCATCTTGGATGGATCCCATCAGGGCATATATTGAAGAAGGAGAATTACCGGAAGATAAGCTCACTGCCAAGAAATTGAAGTATAAAGCTGCTCGGTATGTACTAACTAATGGTATTTTATATAGACGAGGAATTATGGCAGGTTTGCAAAGATGTGTACATCCTTCCGAGGTGAAAGAATTAATTGAAGAAATCCATGAAGGGTCCTGTGGAGCTCATGTAGCAGGTCGAACACTTTTGCAAAGGGTGATGACTCAAGGATACTACTGGCCGACGATGAGGGCTGATTGTATAGCCTATGCTAAGAAATGTGATAAGTGTCAACGTTTTTCCTCCATCCGACGAACTCCACATGCATTGCTGACACCCATAACTTCCCCTTGGCCATTTGCCATGTGGGGAATTGATTTGGTTGGACCACTGCCAACCACCCGAGGAAGATTCAAGTACCTCGTCGTCGCAGTAGATTATTTTACTAAGTGGGTAGAAGCTGAACCCCTTATCGATATGACGTACGAGAAGGTATACCAGTTTGTTTGGAAGAATATCATCTGCCTATATGGTCTCCCTCATGCCTTCATCACAGACCATGGAACACAATTCGACAACGAGGAGTTTGCTGCCTATTGTCAACAATCAAACATCCTGAAGACCCATTCAGCACCAGGTCATCCTCAAAGCAATGGGCAGACAGAGGTAACGAACAGAACACTACTAAATGGTTTGAAGAAGAGGCTAAGTGAAGCTAAAGCTAACTGGATTAATGAGCTACAATCAGTATTGTGGGCTTACCGAACAACTCCCCGAGCAGCGACTGGAGAATCACCATATATGCTGGCATTTGGAAGTGAGGCTGTAATACCTGCCGAGTTGGGTCTACCAACACACAGAGTGCTGAATTTCAATTCCCCAGTCAGTGACTTGATGAGAAGACTGGATTTGGATATGCTCGAGGAGGTTAGAGAAGAGGCAGCCATTAGGAATGCTGCTTATCAACAACGAACAGCTCTGTTCTACAACAATAGGGTGAAGAAATGCGATTTAAAAGAAGGAGATTATGTGCTAAAGAAGGTCATTCAGAAGCACAATAAATTGGAAGCAAACTGGCATGGACCTTACCGAGTTACAGAAGTTGTTCGACCAGGAACTTACCGAATAACAACTCTAGAAGGAGAGGAATTCAAGAATGCTTGGAATGCTGAACACCTTCGCAAGTATTATCAGTAATGTAAAATGTACAGCAGTTCCATCAACATGAATAAAACGATGATGTTTCATAATTTTTTCTCTCCTTTGTTTGAAAGTTTTTCGGGGAATACTAGTGTTGTACACTACGCTGTTCAAACAGCAAAAAGAAGACGATAGTTCAGACCCACGACCAACTCCGGTTGGTAAAAGGGCGAGAACAAACTATACTCCTTTGGTTAGGAGACATACGCTAGCGTGACCAACTCCGGTTGGTAAAATAACTAGTAGATAGTTCGAAAGAACCTGATAGTTCGAGCGTGATCAACTTCGGTTGGTAAAATAGCGAGAACAAATTATACTCCTTTGGTTAGGAGGCGTACACTTGCGTGATCAACTCCGGTTGGTAAAAGAGCTTGTGGACAAGATAGTTCGAAAGAACCTGATAGTTCGAGCGTGATCAACTTCGGTTGGTAAAATAGCGAGAACAAATTATACTCCTTTGGTTAGGAGGCGTACACTTGCTTGATCAACTCCGGTTGGTAAAAGGGCTTGTGGACAAGATAGTTCGAAAGAACCTGATAGTTCGAGCGTGATCAACTTCGGTTGGTAAAATAGTGAGAACAAATTATACTCCTTTGGTTAGGATGCTTACACTTGCGTGATCAACTTCGGTTGATAAAAAAGCTTGTGGACAAGATAGTTCGAAAGAACCCGATAGTTCAAACCCATGACCTACTCCGGTTGGTAAAAGGGCAAGAACAACATTCTTAAAAATGCCAATTTTGGCTGGTTAAGAAACAAAATATGCCAACTTATATTGGTCGGAAGGTAACATCATTCCAGAAAATATAAAAAATTCCACACTGAACCAAGTATAGTTGGTCGGTGATCAACACCCAACTAATTGTAGTTGGTCGACGAGGATAAATTATCGACCTTGGTTGGTCGAACACATTTTATGAAAAAATTTACCAAGTATGGTTGGTCGGGGATAAAAACCCATCAACTGTAGTCGGTCGACAAACACAATTTAACAACCTTGGTTGGTTGGAAACATTTTAAACATTTTATACTCATTACTTTATTATTAAGTGATTGAGCAACATTGATACTTGTAATTTTTATTACTAAGTTGGTTGATGAACAACACAATATTGTTATCTTTTTAACAGATACATATGCACAAATGTAAAAGTGTTAGACAAGTACAAAAGAATAGCAATACAGATTTGCAAACAGAAAATGAAAGTCTTTCATTAAAATAAATTACAAGTTACATATATGTGCTAACTATTACATTGAAAATCCTATTCTATTGGTTTTTTCCCTTCAGCCTTCGATACAGGTTCCTCGCCAGCAGGAGGATCATTTAATGTCTGAGGAGAATTGATAAAATTCAAGTCCTTCAACATTCTGACATTCATTACTGAAGGAGTATCCAAGAGATGCTCGGGACGAGATACATCAATTTGAGAATGAAGGTTATAGTCACCAAGATAATTCGCAATCAAGCTCCGAGGAATGGCGCGAGCTGGTATCCATTCCATGTCCAACTTGAAAGGTAGCACAGGCAAGTCAAGCACTCCAGGCTCGTAGTAGTACCACAAAAAATGTCCTTGCTCGAGCTTTAATACACATAAAGCATTCAGCCAGCCTTGTTTATAACCTTCATTATTGGCATTTTCAATACGAGCATCCAAATGATAAAGGGCCTCATTATAGCCTGCATTCCAAAATTCCCTGGGCTGTTTATGGAATTGGAAGGTTAATCTATCCAATTGTTCATGAAGGTTTTTGGTGAAAAGGTCCTTGGTATGTAAAGCTGACTTCGTTACAGTAAGTTGATCTTCTAAAGTCAGGATTTTCTTGGACATCTCAGACAAAGCCCGATCTTTTGCGTTCAACTGGTACGCTTGAGTTTCCAATGTTGACAAAGTACGAGCTTCTTCAATACTACGAGGAGTTCTTGATCCTCCCCGAGCAACTGAAGTGCTTAATTCCTCGTTAACATCCTGGGCAGCTCTTCCTCGCCCACGAGAACTTCTTCCTCGTCCCCGAGCAGTAGCAGAAACACCAGACTTTCTTAAAGTATCCAATTCTTGCCTTAATTTGGCGTTTTCAACCTCTAAGAATGAGAATCCTTCATCGGTGACCGGTACCAAGGCAGTAGAGGATGAAGCTGCAGACTCATATTGTGCCAAATTTTTTTGCAAATTGTTGTTCTCTTGTTCCAGCAGCTCGGCGATCTGTCTGCAGGCCTCAACTTCACCTTTTAGGGTTCTCTCCCTGACATCGTATCCAGCAATGATCTTTTTATGGCCTGTTTCAGAAGAAAGCTGTTGATATCTATTTTCATACTCCTTGTGCAACAAGGCAGTTGATTCATTGTGTTGATTCTGAAGATCTTCTAAAGTACAATGAAGTTCCTCGATCAATTCGTAGTATGCCACATTATTGGCCACAGATCGATCAAGTAAATCCTTCAGGTACCGGTAAGCCTCAACTGCTTGCTCTAAGGCATCATGGCCAAGGATGTCGGCAATCTCTGATACACTCAGGTCTGTATGACCAGCTTTATAATATTCATGGCATTGTTGCATCAGCTTTGTATCATGGGCAGATATCAGTTCCATTCTAGCCATAAACTAATAAAGAGGAGAAGGCAAGATTTAATAAATAAAAACAGACAGAGTATCAACAATGTAGAGGAACAAAAAGATGTGATTTTATTACATCATCAACAAGATTACATCATTTGGAATACAGAAGTACAAGTAAGAAGAAAAATAGAAAGATAGTACCGAACAACTTCACACCTTTTCCTTGTCTCCCAAGACTTTCTCGGGAGGCTGGGACGAGGAGCTTGGTTGCTCGGTGGGAACATTGATCTGATTGGTAGAAGCTGGGACTTGTTCTGGAGGAGTAGGTAATGAAGAAATCTCCTCGGTGGCTGTCTGGTTGGGTGGTGGAACTAGGACTTGATCACCCCCTGTCATTGAAGATTCTTCAGATGCAGCCTCGTCTTCATCTTCGTCTTCAATAACTGGAGGAGGACCAGGGAGATGCTGTTGAAATAGCTCAGAGTCCTCGCTCACCTTCAATTCCTGCAAGGCAGCAACCCAACCATCATGGAAGAATTTCAAACTTCCATAATTCACCTGGGTCATCATTGCAGCTACCCCCTATCCCATCCTTTATCCCAACCAGTCCGAAAGGATTTCTTCACAGCCGTTTTTCTCTTCATCTTCTCCGAGGAGAGCTTCTCGGATAGAAGGTCCTCGGAGGCTTTCAGCTTGGCCTCCAACTCCTCCTTCTGACGATTTGCTTCGCGCAGAAGTGTCAACTCTTCCTCAGCTGACTTCAGTTTATTCTCCAGCTCCCCAAAGCCTGAAAGTTTCTCGGCATAGTCTTTATTCTCTCTCTCCAAGTCCTTCACCTTATTACCCAGTTGTACTTTCTCTGCATCAGACGCAGCCAACTTCTTCTCCCATTCAATTATATCCTCGTCATACTTCTGACGAGATACACTCACAGATTTAATGGCTTTCTCCAGTGCTCCTTCCACAGTGGACGAGGAGCAAGAAGCTTTGATCGCTTCATCCTTTTTAAGGATTATATTGAAACAGCTCGTCAACTGTAATCAGAAAAGGGAAATGATATCAGAAATAAATATGGGAAATAACAAAGGAAAATATGAAAAACTCAGAGTAGAGATACTTACTGAAGCAAGATGACGAGCAGCCAGAGAAGTAACCATATCCCGAGTAAGGTCTTCTTCAGTACCTTGCACCTCGGGAATGGGTGAAAATTTTGCCAAGCTCATCGTAGAGCTCGGAGGAACACTGATTGGAACACCATCTCCACCAGTTGGGAGCTGGGGAATGGCTCTAGAAATACTGATCGAGGAGGATTTACTCAGTCTCCTCGGTGCCTTTTCAACAACCTTAACCAAAGAAGAACTTTTGGTTGGTGAGATAGTGGTTACTTCAACAGGTGCATCCTTCTGTACAGGAGCCACTGGGGGCTTTTCGACAGCCTTCTGAGAAGCAACAGGAGAGGTGACATCTTTATTCTTTGTCCCTTTTTGGACATCAACCTTATTTTTCTTCCCAGCAGAGGAAGTTTCCTCGAAGAGAGCGGGAACTCTTCTCTTGCCCATTTTTTGGCTCAAAGGAATATGAGATTCCGGATCAGAATCTTCAGGAATTTGCACTGGATCACTGAGGCTGACCACAGGACGAGCAGTAAAGGACGACGTATAGCTCTTATACTGCAACAAGTATGAAGCAGACCTGATGTGCTCGTCTGTAATTCTCTGATGCAAACTCCAGATATGTTTCAATTGCCTTATATTAACTTTTGATTCTTTGGGAGTTTTTCTCTTGCTGTTAACTGCAAACAAAAACTTATTGAAATATCAGTCATAAATTTTATCAAATACCATGAAATCATAATTTCAAAAACAAAATAAGATGAAAACGACCTATCCCATTGCCATATGGGGGGCATCTGGGACCCTCATATACTGCATCTCCAACCAAAGGGGCATGTTGCCAATTTTTTATAACTACCCCGTGTTCAAAATAATCCTTGTTGGCATCAGGGAGGTTGACTACTAAGGCCCTATTCAAAAACATAGTTTTTAAATAAAAAACATTGTCTAAAACAGCCCATCTGTAGCAGTACATAATCTCAGGAATTCCTATACGAGTTCCATGAGTTTGATTTAACCTATGTACCCCATTAACTATTCTCCATGTGTTGGGGGCTATTTTTGCAGGGACAACGTCGAAGTACTGACAGAACTCTAAACATAACGGATTTGGTGGAAAAGAAAATCCACATTCAGCAATAAATAGTCTAGGGAACCAGTGTCCCTCGGCCAAATCAAAATAACTTGAAGTCTCAGAAAGAACCTCCAAAGTTACCCAAGAAGGAATAGAGAAGTCAGATCGGAACTTCTCAAGAGATTCGATAATGTAAACTATGATGAATAAAAGAAGAAGGAAGAAGAGCTTATAGGGAAAAAGGAGATCTGTTGACAAACGAAGGAGGAAATAAACGCACAAGAGAGAGAAAAGCTTTAGAAAACTCGAAAGCAGGAATTGAAAAGGTAGAAGACGATGGGATTGCCTCTGAAGTTTAAATACTTTGCCTTGGGAACCAGCGAAAGAAATGATTACATAAAAGAAACTATTGCGCTACCGGCGGCTAAAAGGACAAAAAATGCACGAAGATCGAAGCGCTTATGAAAAGGCAAAAAGGCGGATTCTGCGAATTTGGAAGGAAATTCAAATATGAAGAAAAGACTCCTAAAACCCAGGAAGGCCATTTAATATTGCCATATACCGAGAAAGAATGTTCCATACTCCTCAAAGTTCGAAATATGAAACATTGGGGGCTTCTGTTGATACCAAAATTAGTATGCTGATGTGGACGAATAATAAGAAGACATGTGTCAATCTACGTGGCGCAATAGCAACGAGGAAGATTGTTTCCCCGACCAACATACTCACTCCGAGCAACAAGTATACTTCGAGGAACTCCAATCCTCCGAGGTACTCTTACCTTCCGAGGAACTCTTGGACGACGAGCAACTAAGGCGGTTCGAGCTGCACCTCGACCACAGCATTAATTGCCAGATAATCAACAGTTCAACTATTCATTGAATGCTTATCATCTTGACGCGCACGTTTGAAGAACATTAAATGAATTACCCTTTCATATGTGTATCATTTAATGTGACACCCTTTCATGTACAGCCTAAGGGCTATAAATACCTTGTATCACCCTCATTCAAGGGGGACCGGAATTTCTTGATAGCACTTGTAATCGAGAATTCCCAAACACTCAGCAATAACATAACAGTGGATGTAGGCCATTCATATAAGGCTGAACCACTTTAAAATATTTTGTCTTATTTATTTATCTGTGATTAAATAATTAGAGTAATCTAGTTTTTTACATCAACATATATGTTCTAACATCATTAATTTGGTGAATTGTGAGGTGAAACATAATTAACTTGGTGACCTCAGACCTTTAACATCATTAACTTGGTGAAATGATGAGGTTTAACACCATTAACTTGGTGACCTTAGACATTTAACATTATTAACTTAGTTAAACGATGAGGTTTAACATCATTAACTTGGTGACCTCAGACCTTTAACATCATTAACTTAGTGAAACGATGAGGTTTAACATCATTAACTTGGTGACCTCAGACCTTTAACATCATTAACTTGGTGAAACGATGAGGTTTAACATCATTAACTTGGCGACCTCAGACCTTTAACATCATTAACTTGGTGAAACTATGACGTTTAACATCATTAACTTGGTGACCTCAGACCATTAACATCATTAATTTGGTGAATTATGAGGTGAAACATCATTAACTTGGTGACCTCAGACCCTTAACATCATTAATTTGGTGAATTATGAGGTAAACATCATTAGTTTGGTGAAATTCTGAGGATAAACACCATAATTTGGCGACCTTAGACTCTTAACATCTTTATTATGTTTCTATTCTTATGGTGAAATTTGTAGTGAGAATGTGGAACATCACAATCATAGAACAACAAAACATCATTGAAGAGCAATAGAAACAGAATAAGTGAATCTGATTATGTTCATAACATGAAGAGGTTATAAAGTTGCATTCAAAATATCAAAAAGCTATAACCAAAGTTCATCAAAATAAGGATCACAAAAAGCTTCACATAAAGAGTTAATGATGAGCAGGAGAGGCCCTCAGAGATCGGTCTGTCCCTCGATAGGAGCTGACCCATCAGTAACTGTAATTATTTGGCCGATGTTTGTAACTTCAACCTATTCATCATGCTGAGCACCATCGCCACTCTCCGTGACCTCAAGAGGAGCCGTCTCGGCTGGGGCAACATCACTTTCTTCTACTTCCTTTAAATCTTGGGGGAATCGAGGGTCTCCAAAGTCGAGATCGATAAAATCCTCGACAGTCAATCTCCCAGACTCACCTTGCTTCAATTCTACCAATCGGCTTGTCGCTTTAATGCCCCTCTCTAAATACTCAAATCCAAAGCTGACAAACTCATCAGAGACTTTGTAGTCTTTAATGATTTTCTCTATAGCATCTTCCAACGCTGCTTTCACAGCAACATCAACCTTTGATTGAAGACTCTGATCTTTTGCCTTCAGAGCCTTGTTGTGATCCTCCTTAAGTTGAGAAATCTGGTTCTCCCTCTCCTTGATGACTCTTTTCAGCTTTTCAACCTCGGTCTTCAGACTGACCTCATTTTTTTTAGCATCCTGCCCTTTTGTATAAGGGGCAACTTTTTCAAAGACCGGTCAACAAGGCGATGAAGGGACACCACACTCTAATTCACCAAATTAACTTAACCAGATTTTATCTTATTTAACCCTAAGAATGCAACTAGTGATTAAAGCAAGTAAAATAAAGTAAATCAATACTCACAATGCCTATGTACGAGGAAAAACCTAATTGAGAAAAAACATCGGACGACTCAGGCCAGACAATCACTATGACAATGATTTTATAATGTCATACGGTAGTCTTATACAATGACTCGATCCCCATGAGACTTGACGCTCCTCTAATCTTCTACCAATCTTCACAGTGCCCACACAGAAGGTAACCTTCTTCTACGATGCTCATCCATAACATGCGCCTCCACAAGTGTTTCGGTGTCCATCGATATGGCATGTATCGTCTAGGATGTTGAACACGAAAGTAACCTTCTTCGCTTCTCCACCGCAAAACCCAGCAATGTTTAAGTGATGAACAAACTCAACCTGAAAAATAAACATAATAAGGCCAATTTGTGCAAAACATAGGATGATTCAAGTGATTCAGATGATGATGAGCTTGAATCATCCAACATATTTGACCCCTGTATGTCATTTTTTAGAAAGATAGTATATTTTAATGATAATACTGATGAGAGTCTGCCTAATAATGCCTTGATTGTTCCTGTTAATGGTTTATCTGCTTTGTGCCCTAAGAATGCTAATAATGGTTATACTGATAATAGTAGCTCTACTATCGTGTGTGTGAGTCAAAGGGATCAAATGAATGACAAACTAAATGTGTGCGAGTTTGAAAAATGAATTGACAGGGGACATATCACCCACCACACTTAGTGAGTCCAATAATAATGACCTTCTAGACATCCACACACTGTACACCAAAACACTTAGGAAGAGCAATAGATTAGAAAGAACGATTAAAGACTTGATTGAAAAGATAAAATCTCTTAGTCTTGTGGTTAAATAAAATGCTGATGACTACACTAATCAATGTCTAGCCCATGAAACATAAACTAAGGATTTTTTTGAAAAAATCAAGGATCTTTTTTAATCCAATGAAGTTCTAGAAAATATATACAAGGCCACATTATAAGAATTGGAACAAGTAAAAGAAAAAGCTTCAACAATCTTCAAAAAATTTGCAAAATTTGAAAACAATTATAATTGTTTTGAAGACTTTATCGCATCCAGTAAAACCAATTCTGAGGACAGAAATGGAATAGGATTTACCACTGAGACACAAACTAAAAATATACAAACCATAAAGTTTGTTCCAGGAGGAAAAGGCCTATGGAAACTTGTCCGGATTTCCAGTCTATAAAAGCTAATTTTGATTAAAAAAAATAGAAAGGAATATACATTGGAAGTAGTAGTAATTCTAAGGCAAATGTTGAATCTAAGACTAAATATGCCTGCCTCCCCATACAACAAGGAGAGTCCTCATTCCAACCTATCGATATGAGACATAGAACTAAAACCCCAAACTTAGACAAACCCATCTTTAAAGGTCTGTAAGACATTAAGAAACCTTCGAGCCACCTTCACAGCTCCTATTGTGATATCTATGGACATTCACTTGACACCTATTTTCAAAAGCGTCTATACCAACCTACCACTTATTCACTTGTGTATAAAAACTTTAATTATTAGAGGCAAAACATAAATTACTATGTCCTTCCTAGACAGCCTGATAAGAACTCTAACTATCGAAATAGGAAGAAAAGATCTAATACTAAAAGGAAGACTCAGTGGAAAGGTCATAGACTCTTGACTAAACCAAATGCTCCACAATCTTCCAAAAATCAATTTAAAGCGCAAAAATCTTTTAAAGAAAAAACTGATGCTCGTAATTTTTTTCATATTCGAGCTAATAAGTGCAAACTCTTAAAAAATCGAGAAATTTGGGTTAGGAAAGATGAGCTAATACCCCAAAGGAAGTGTGATATTGTCATTAGTGCCTTAACAGTTGAACACACTTCGTCTGAATGGTATTTAGACTCGGGTTGTTCTAAACATATAACCGGGGACGATACTAAACTAACCAACAAAACTAACTTCTTAGGAGGAAAAGTTTTGTTTGAAGATGGAGTATCGGCCCATATCATAGGTAAAGGGACACTCCAAGAAAAAGGACTACCTACTCTTGAGGACGTTCATTAAGTGAAAGGTCTTAAAGAAAATTACTGAGTATATTGCAATTTTATGACTCAAACCATATCATGACATTCTAAAAAACCAGTTGTAAAATTCTAAACGAGAATGGAGATTGTATTTAACAGGCCTCAGAACACCTGATAACCGTTATACGATAAACATAGGAAGTGAGATCTGCAATATAGCCAGGATGGTAGATAATGAAATCTGGCACAATAGGTTAGGTCACACAAATTACGATAGTCTTGGTAAGTTAAGCTCATAAGAAATAGTTTGAGGTCTACCCAAAATTAAACCCATTTCCAATATTGTATGTGGGCCCTGTCAAGAAGGAAATATAGTTAAATCTCCTCATAAGAAAGTTAAATGGGTTCTATCCACAAAACCTCTAGAACTCACCCATATGGACCTAATGGGCCCATCTCGCATTGTTAGCCTTTGTGGTTCAATTACATCTTGGTTATGGTTGATGATTTAACTCGATTTACCTAGTTTGCCTTTTTAAAAAAAAAATTAAAAACTTTTCGTAAGTTTTTGAAACTTTTATTACGAATTGAAAATGAAAATGACGCCCAAGTAATTAGAATTCGTAGTGATAGACGAGGTGATTTTATAGATTTAGGAGTTACCGAATATTGTGACTACAATGGTTACAAACATGAATTTAGTGCCCCTAAGACGCCTCAATAAAACGGGATAACTGAGCGTAAAAATCGTATTATTCAGGAGATGGCTCGTGTAATGATCCACACTAAAGATTTACCTAAATATTTTTAGGTTGAAGTTGTTCGCACAACTTGTCATATAATGAAAAGAGTATACCTTAAGAAGAATACCAAACAGACACCTTATAATCTTTGGTACGAGAAAAACCCTAACCTAAAATATTTTAGAGCCTTTAGTAGTGTATATTACGTTTGTAAGGGAAAAGGACATTTGTCTAAATTCGAAACCAGAGGTGATAAAGCAACTTTCTTAGGTTATTCTCCAAATAGCAGAGCCTGCCGTGTCTATAATCTTCGTACCAAAAGCTTAATGGAATCCATCAATGTAGTAGTGAGTGACACTGATATTGAGACTAAGAATATATAACCAATTATAGTGTATAAGTCTAAAGGCACTCTTCATTTAGACTCGTTGAAAGTAGCCCAGTCTTTGATAACTGAGAATCCAGAGCTGCACAACTGGGTTTCTAAGGATCATCCCCTAGATAATGTGGTCGGTAACCCAAAAGAGCCTGTTCAAACAAGATCCCAGTTACATAAAACTATACATTTTGCATGCTTTGTTTCTCTTATAGAATCGAAGAATGTGAATGAAGCATTAAATAATTCCTATTGGAAAGGTGCTATGCAAGAGGAACTCATTCAATTTAAAACTCATGACGTATGGGATCTTGTTCCCAGACCAAAAAATAAATAGGTTATTGGCACTAGATGGATCTTTAAAAATAAAACTGATGAAATGGGGATGGTAGTTAGAAATAAAGCCAGACTTGTGCCCTAGGGTTATCTCAAATTGAAGGAATAGACTTCGAAGAAACTTTTGTCCCTTAACACGCCTTGAATCTGTTTGTCTTCTTCTCATTATTGCATGTCTCTTAAAATTCACTTTATATCAAATGATTGTAATGTCTGCATTCCTTTATGGTATTTTACCCGAGGAGACATATGTAGAACAACCTAAAGGGTTCATTGACCCTCACCATCCAAATCATGTCTATCGTCTGAAAAAGGTGCTATATAGGTTAAAACAATCCCCTCATGCTTGATATGAATGATTGTGTACTTTTCTTTTACATAAAGGTTTTAGGAGAGGTGGGAATGACCAAAATCTTTTTTTCAAATATTTTGACAAAAATGTTATAATTGCCCAAGTGTACGTAGACGACATTATTTTTGGATCTACCTACCCGTCTGAGGTCAAATTTTTTTTCTGAAGATATGCATGGGGAGTTTCAAATGTCTCTTATGGGGGAGTTACAATTCTTTTTAGGACTTCAGGTAAAACAAAATTCAGAAGGTTTATTTATATCACAATCAAAATACGCTCTAGAGATAAAGTTTGGCTTAAAAAATGCAAAAGATGTTAGGATACCCATGAGTACTTCGGTAAAATTATCTAAATATGAACATGGGAAATCCATCGACCCTAAACTATATCGTAGCATGATAAGAAGTCTACTATACCTAACTGCCTCACGCCCTGACATTATGTATGTTGTTTGTGTAGGTGCTCGATATCAAAATGGCCCTAAAGAGAGTCATTTACTGTGCATCAAGAGAATAATAAAATATTTAAAAGGAACTCTCAACTTAGGACTTTGGTACACAAATGACACATCCAGTATGATAATAGGATACACAGACACTGATTGGGCTGGGTGTTTCGATGATAGTGAACATACGCTAGGAGAATGTTATTACATTGGTAATAACTTAGTCGGGTGGAATAGTAAGAAATAAAATTTCACTTCCTAGTCCACATCTAAATATGAATATATAGTCGCAGGTAGCTGCTGTGCTCAACTATTGTGGATAAATAAAATGTTAAGTGATTATGGCATTAATGAAAAGAAATTACATCTCTATTATGATAATCAGAGTGCGATTAACATTTCCAAAAATCCTGTCCAACACTCACGTACAAAACACATTAAAATCAGACGTCATTTTATACGCGAGTTAGTTGAATCTAAGGAATTGGAAATTAACTATTTACCTACTGACCTTCAATTAGCAGACATATTCACGAAACCTTTGGATCACACTCGTTTTGAATCCTTAAGGATATCCATAGGTATGGTTATGGCAGATTCAAATATCATCACCTGAATCTATATCTTCCAGTTATTTACTTGCTTATCATTAATCTCTAAGGATATAACACATGGATGTTCGATAAATGACAAAGAACACCTCTTACATCTATTTCATATAGGAGATTCATATAGCTTCCCGTTGAATAAATTTTAGGTTTATATACTTGTTTCAGATATATATTTTTGTGATTTTTCCCTTTGTCCATTTGAGACAATGGGGGAGAAATCTTTGAGTCCATCTTGGACATTTTTTACATTTCAACTAAAAAGCTTGATCTTAGCTGTTTTATTTCAGGAAACAGTACCATAATGTGCATCTGGATATTTTTAGGGTATTGGTCTGTAATTAGTTGAGTTAAGTATTTTTTTTTTATTTTCTAGGTTAAAGGGCAGATAGAATTTTTGTATAGGATTAAAGTTTTTTATTTTTTGTATCCCTACGAGTCCTAGATGACTCAAAGGAGATTTTATCTCATATTTTCAAAAGGGGGAGATTGAAGCACATAATATATATGACTCACTTGAGTCTAAATTATAGGAGCTTGTCTAGTTTGGAAACAGAGACAAAATAGTGTTATCCCATATCTAACTCTAAACCTCATGCCACTTCATGATCTACATCAACAATATCAAGGCTTGAAAAGGTAGTACAACCAACACAACTCTACACCTAGGACTGCATTCATTCTGCATTTTGTGTGTATGAGGTGTGTGTGTGTTCACATTGGCTTAAAAATATTTTCTAATATTTTTAAAGATATTTAGGAATCTTTTAAACATTTACAATCTACTCGTAAACAATTAAAATTAGTCTTTTAAAAATATTTGGGCCTTTTTATAATATCTCAAAGTTCCTAAAATTATCCTTGGGTAGAATCAAAAAGCGACAAAGACATTTGGGGTAGCAACTGAGATTTTAAAAACTTCGAAAACACGCGTTTTAATTCAATCTTCACCATACACGTGTTGCACACAGGACGGTCTATATTGTGTTTCTTTCCACTCACATTCCTGAGTTTAAATCTGGAACGTTGGTTTGAATTTATCAATGGCCTATATGCATTTTATCTCAAGACATGTCTTAATTATTTGAGTCAATTAGAGAGCGTTTAAGTGCGGTGCACTATGAGCCACACGATTTACAACCATTTTCTCAAAGCAATCCTGACACTTGATTTTGAACTCTTTTCCAGATCCTTCCATCGTATATTATAAATAGGGCCTTAGGGTCAATCATTCAAAATCTTTTGGAGAGTTTGAGAGTTGGTAGAAATAAGAGAGGGAGAGAAAGAGAGAGAGAGATAAGAGAGAGAAAAATAAAACTCGAAACCAAAATATTGCAAAATTTTCCCAAAAATTTCTTTGAGAGTTTGAGAGTTTTTGTTTGTTCGTGATCAAATCCTCTCTGGTTTACATCTCTTATCCAACACCTTCACTGAGTTGAGATCTCGTCTCACTTCATTTAAGACTTGTAGGTCTAACTAAAGTGGTAACTCGAAACCAAACTATTGCCAAATTTTCCCCAAATTTTTTTTGAGAGTTTGAGAGTTTTTGTTTTTTCGTGATCAAATCCTCTCTGGTTTACATCTCTTATCCAACGCCTTCACTGATTTGAGATCTCGGCTCACTTCATTTGAGACTTGTAGGTCTGACTAAAGTGGTAGAATCACGTTTAGTTGATTAGGTCTGATTTCTTTATATTGAAATGATCTCCCTATTGAGTTTTTAGTTCTTAAATGTTTTTATCAAAAAGTTACCCAACAATTCTCCTTTTCTGTTTTCAAGTTTTTTGAAAAATAGACTTCAAGATTTTTCAGATCTAAAGTCGTTTATGTCTCCTAGCTTATATTTCACACTTTGTGAAATAAATTTGTAAAGAAGTAAGGTTGAGACACATAGGATCTTGACTCTTTTTCATAGCAATATTATTTTCTGATCTGACCCTAAAAAAGAAGTCTATTTTTCAATAAAAGTTAATTCACACTCTTGCACTTCATTTATAGAACAAATTGTAATTTATAAGAATATCCTCTGTATAAGTGTGAGTGAGTTTCATGCATGTGTTGGGCACATCACTTCACTACACTGTCACACAACATCACTAAAGTTGTGTTGGTAAAGAGATTTTTATCATCAGAGTCGACGTAAAGAAGAAGCAAAGGAGTAAAGCTTTGGAGGACGTTAAAGACAGTAATCAGAGCCAGAAAAGTCAGAGAAAAACTAGGATTGCTGTCATAGTTTCTTGACTTAGTTTAGGTCTAATTTGTGTGGATAATACGTTACTTGCTTGTACTCTGAAACTCATTCTAGTGGATTTTTTTGTTTTACTCCGTAGAGGGAGTTGTGAATGTTTCCCCAGCTTGATTGGGGTTTTACCACATTAAAATATTGTCTTGTGTGAATGTTTTTTATACTTGCTTTACTTTTTCCATCACTGCTATAGGTGTTTAAATTCCTTTTAAACTTTTAAGATTCCAAGTAACTGAAATTTCTTATTCAAAAACATTTGTAACACAATTTGAGTTTTCATTATTTTTGTTAAAAGAGTTTCTTGAAGAAAATAATTCAAACCCTTCTTAACTGTTTTAAATTTTGATTAAACAAATTAGAAAGGTATTTTAATTTATATCCGAGATATCCCTCTAAGATACCATCATATCCTCAAATCCTCGAATACAAATCACCTACACTTGTATGGTGGGAAGAGAGAGAGACAACCTTCCCTAGGTTATCCCCCCCCCCCCCCCCGTCCCGATTTTGAGGCCAAACCTAACCAGAAGAATCCGAACCAGATGACCATAATGGTTATGCCTTTTGATCTAACTAACGGATCGATAGTGTTCATTGACCTTATGAATAGGGTGTTCAGGAACTTCTTAATACATTTTGTCATCATATTCATAGACAACATATTAATTTATTCTAGGAGCGCAAATGAGAATGCACAACACTTGAAGATAATCTTACAGACATTGCGGGACCATCAACTCTCTACCAAGTTTGAGAAATGTAGGTTTTGGTTGAGGGTGGTTTAGTTCTTAGGCCACGTTATATCTGAGATAGGGATATTAGTGGATCTGATAAAGGATTTAGTGGTACTGGAGTAAGGAGAGCCCACTACACATAGGAAGGTATGTAGTTCCTTGAGTTTGTCAGGGTACTATGACCGATTCATCTAGGGGTTTTGGAAGATAGTCGAGCCTCTAATGAATTTGACATGGAAGGGTGTAGCATTTGTTTAGGACGGTGCATGTTAAAAGGCTTTTGCTGAGTTGAAGGTCAAGTTGGATTCGGCTTTGGGGATCGCCTTACCTCATGGGGGAATAGACTATAAATTCTTTACCGATGCATCCTTACAGGGACATGGAGGGGTATTGATGCAAGAGGAGAGGTCGATAACTTATTCTTCCTGAAATCTTAATCCTCATTAGGAAAATTACCCCACCCATTATCTAGAGTTATCCACCGTAGTGTTTGCATTGCGCATTTGGAGAGATTATCTTTTGGGGGAGAAGTTTTAGTTGTTTACAGACCACAAAAGTTTACAGTAATTGTTCATACAAAGGGAGTTGAACATGAGGTAGCGTTGGTGGATTGAGTTTGTGAAAGGCTACTAGTTTGATATTCAGTATCATCCAAGCAAGGCGAATGTAGTGGCATATACCTTGAGCCATAAAACGATAATCGTGCTAGTAGTGGGGAAGGCCAAGTGGACACTCCGCTGGGGACTCTTTAGAGGACTAGACTCTATTTTCACATGGGTGTTATTTCTTTGCTCACCTATTTTTCTATATATGTACATATTCTCTCACTTGTATGTTCTTTTTATGCCTATGCTTACAACTTATATATATATATATATATATATATATATATATATATATATATATATATATATATATATATATATATATATATCATTCTTATCATGATGATTATCTTCATCATACTCTTTTCATACCACATGTATATATCACCTTTTTATCACATCCTTAATGTTTTACTCACTTATATATGTCCACCACGTGTCAACCTATGCTTACCTGTATATATCCACCATGCTCACTTCACACACTCACACTCTTATATATTCTCACCCTTACTTACATGATTCACACACCACTTGTAGATTATCCTTGCTCGGCTGCCCTAGCGCACCCTTCACTTTTTTCTCACTTATATATATTCCCATGCTCACTGACACCTATTTCACCCACCACTTGTAGATTTTCCATGTCCAGTCTCACTAGCACACACTTCTACATTTCTTTCAGTTGAATATATTCACATGCTTTTTCACTCACACTATTCTCGTGATACTCTCTTAACTTACACATACCCCTCACTCACTTGTATACTCACATGCTTCACACTTTATATATATCAACATGCTTTGTATACTCTCCAAACTCCATGTATATACTTGCTAGTCTTTCTTTCCATGATTATCCCCCTTATCTCATGCTACTTATACATAGTAGTAGTATTCCCTTTATTAGGCATACATAAAACACTCCATAAGAGGCCAATTAAGACTCATGCATTTTTACACACTTCATCACCTTAGCATGGAAATATTGACTAAATATTTCTCCCGTATTGGGGGGTCACTTTGTGACGAGTTTCGGTCATGCGGGCACAAGTAATTTAAGCGATATGGTTCCCACGTTCCATTGGCCTAATAGATTTGACGTATATCGAATGGTTCCCCTCGCATCGTACCACTTGAATGAACTCACGCCGGGAGGTATATGGCAACAAATGCGTTCACATAGGTCTAGTATATCGAATTCCCTCGCACATGTACCTTCCACACGAGGTATATCATGAGGTAAGTACCGATGAATTATTGTCCGTATAGGCAACAGGTAAATCGTAGAAGTCATGGCAAAGGGGGGAACCCTCCCATTAACCCATAAAATGCATCAACGTCTTATAGATGTTTACCTTAGGACACTCATACCTACATTTTCAATTGTAATGCGAAATTTTACAGAAATTTTGGGTCACTATACCACCTGAATTTTCATGCTATTTCACCCATTTTTAAAATCGGACCCTATACGTGAACCTGGAAACAAGTCAAACCACGTCTTGCATTAGTCTTCCTTCAAACCACCCCGAAGCTCTACCACTTCCTCTACTACTCCCACCAAGTTTGAGATCAACCTCCCAAGTTATTCACGGAGAATATGGACCAGACTCCAAAAGTTCATCCAGATTTGATGACCATCCTCACCCAGTTCCGTACAAAAATTGACAACCTCCAGATAGAAATCCAACAGATGCAATGACACCGGACCCAAACTCTCGAGGCTCATGAACCCAAAATCCTTTTTCCCCATGACATGGGTCCACCTGCTCTAGAACAAGTTTTGGTCCCACAAGAGTATCAACATACATCGCCTTCCCCACCTGGAAATGGGTTGCCACTAGTTCAACTACTGATCCTAAATCTTGCCCAATCAGGGGCTAATCTTCTAGTACCAGTGGATCATATGGATGAAGAACTAAACAAGGTGAAGGAGGTCATCAATCTTCTATTAAATAAATTCAAACACGTCAAGATCTCAAGGAATTGTATGGATTACACTCACATACCCCCATATCCTAAAGTTACTTTTCCAGAGATCTTCAAGATGTCGGATATTGAGAAGTTTGGAGGAAGCTGACCTCCGATTGTACATCTATGAAGCTATCACTATGCCATGACACTCCTTGGGGCTTCAAAGGAGATAATGTACCAAATATTTCATCAAACCCCTAAAAAAATGTTCCCTCGGGTGGTTCCTATTCATCGAGGAATCCATAATCCGTAGTTGGGTGGATGTGGCCGGAGAATTCATGTCATAGTACAAGTGAAATGAGGAATTAAAAGTTATATCTAGAAACTTAGAGTTACTAAAGTAGAATTTAAGGGAGGTAGT
This sequence comes from Sambucus nigra, assembly GCA_949130495.1. Taxonomy (NCBI): domain Eukaryota; kingdom Viridiplantae; phylum Streptophyta; class Magnoliopsida; order Dipsacales; family Adoxaceae; genus Sambucus; species Sambucus nigra. The sequence goes on from OX422214.1 coordinate 57,372,452, forward strand.
TAGTAGTTTCATCAGAAGATGGGGAGAGAAAGCTTTTACCATGGCCAACAGGCCATCAGAAGAAGAGAAAATGAGTATAGTGAAGAAAAACTTCCTACCCCATATCCAAGTTTCGATGGGGGGACAATACTACCCAAACTTTAGAGCCCTTTGGGAGGCAATTATGGAGATTAAAGAAGGAGTTTATAGTTACAAAGAAGAATCTAAACTGAAAAGGTTGATCAGATAATTTACGCCAAAGAAGTATAACAAGCCGTCCAACACCTCAGTCTCAACAATCAATAACATATCCTAACCTTCCACTTCTTAGGCCCCTAAAAATTATCTTAACCCTACCAAAAAGGAGTATACTGAACTCCATGTTCCCCTATCAAAAGTATACAAGGACCTTCTCACCCAAAACCTCATCATGACATTAAAACCTCATCTGTTTCCAAATCCCCTTCCCAAGAACGTCAAATATGATGCTCACTGTGATTTTCACCAGATCCCAAGAAACACCACTGATTAGTGTTTCCACCTTAAAATATGATCCAAGGGATTATAAAATGGGGAATTATCGCTCCAATAGCTTATCCTAAACCTAACACCACTCATAACCCTCTCACAAGATATGGAATTGGGGTGAAGGCCATTTTCTCAAAAGGAAGCCCAGAATTTGACCCTTTTACCCAAATCATGTCAAATAAACCACCCAGTATACTTAAATTCTCTCTAAGACCCCTCAAGGTTTATCCATCCTTTCCCATACATCCCACGATCTTCGTTGATCAAGCTCTGCCACCCCTCACTCAAGCCTGCATTATTATTTGTACCTGATCAAAAGGAGGAAACATGGAATTATCTGTTGTTCTAAATCATATTTTAAGTTTTGGGCTGAAATTTCCCACAGAGATGACTTTTGACAGCGAGATGTATAGTAGTTTATGCATGGAAGCCCAAAAGAGGGCACTAAATTCAGATGAATGGGTTGTTCCCATAGAAGAGTTCAGCTTATATGACATCATACAAGTTATATTAGATGTGTTCCTCCCAGAAAGGTGATATGCAGTATCCCCGAGTTACTTACAATCCTGAAACTCCAGCGGCATCGAGTCCCTTTATTCCTTAACTTCCCTACCGAGTGGGAAGACTTGTATAATGAATTTATGGAAGTTGTTGAATTTATTGACTACACTTTGCAAGATGATATCATTGCCATAGGCTGGGGTAATGATTTTGAGAGCTCAAATGACTAATCATAGGGTGAGGATTTCCCCTTCTATAGGTTCCCTAAACCATGATATAACCCTGTTGACAAGAGGATAAAGCTAGGGATGAAAATCTTCTTCAAATATGACAATGCCTAGGATAAGGAGAAGAAAAATGACGTGGAACCTCTGACTGATAATGACGTAGAAAACACTGAAATCCCTGGGGACAATGACACCGAGGAGTTATTCAACCTGCAAACAGATGGACTAAATATTTGCATGATCTTCCAAGAAGCCATGCTATTTGACCCGTCTACAAAGATTGCCACTGCTGAAACACCTCTCCTCAACTAGAATGCCATTCTAGTCCGGCCTTCTCAAGTACCCCACCGAAAATTTTTGTTTATATATGGTAGTTGTTAGGACATTATAATTAATTAAGGATTTATTAGTGTGAATTAAATTAAGGGTTTAAGAAGATTAAATAAAAAATTCCATATCCAACCACATACGTCCTACATAAGCCAACAACAACCACAAATCAACAAGCCAACAAAAGTTTATCCCGTAGTTCTTTTAATTAGTCTTCTCAATTGATTCGTTTTCAACAACATAAGGAAAGTAATAAAAGTACTTAAATCAATTTCATATGCAATTAGGTTCAATTCTCAATTTCAAGAGAATAAATCAATAAAATGGATTCCATTTACATTTCATGATTATAAATATGGGATAATTTATAATCATGTCTTCTCATAAGTAATTAGGATTGTATTATAAATTTTTTACTTTAATACATAATTAATTTTCGATTTTAGACTAAAATACAATTTTGTTTAAAAATTATACTTTTCCCAAAATTATTAATAGATTTTTTACCTTTAATTGTTACGTGTTTCTTAATTAAAAGTGATTAAATAAATTGAAAAATTCCAAAAACTATAAAAATTCAAAAGAAATTAAAATCTCAAAAATTGAAAACTCTATTTTTCTTTCCTCTCTTTAACGACCTATCTCTCTCCCCCACACAACCCCTGATCCCCCCTCTCCAACCTCCTTCACTACCACATCCACACTATCAACCACTTACTTATACCACCAACACCACTCCCTCACTACCGCCTAAACCAACAACCCATCTTCATCCACTGCCGACACCTCCCATTATCATTATTTGCTTACTAAGTAACAAACCATCTTGAATTCACAATATTAAAATCGAATCCAAATCCCAAGCAAAAATGTGATGTGAAACAAACAAATATAAATAAACCCCAAAAATATAAATCAAAGCCTCCATACAATGATGTGAAATCTAGTCGATGATTTTAAAACCCCAAATATATACATCAGAACTTGTAAACCATTGAAACCCGTAAAAACTAAATCCAAAATTGCAAATATTTGTCTTTGAAACCCACAAAACGCTAAAACCATTCAATCTGAATACCACATTTCATAGTTGTAAGAGAGGGAGAGCGACTGGGAGAAAAATCAGGAGGATAGTCAGGAGGGGGAAGTGGTGTGTGATTGGGGCGATGTGGAGTGGAGAGGCATTTGCGACGTGTGTTGGAGGGAGAAGGGGGTGGCTGATTAGGTGGAAGTGGCGATGAAAGAGGGTGGAACGAAAAGGTAGCGGTGGTGTAGTGTGTGTGTGTGTGTTGGGAGGGGGGGTCATGAGGACTAAGAAGAAAAAGAGAGTTATTTTTTATATTCTTTTTTTTAAGTTTCAAAGATTTTCAATATTTTTAATATAAAAAGTCACATCTCAATTAAAGTTAACGAATTTATTAACAATTTTGGGCAATGTTTAATTTTTAAACAAAATTGTACTTAAGTATAAAGTAGTCATGTTAAAGTAAAAAAACTATTATAAATTAATATAATTAAGATATCATCAATTAGGTATTTATTAACAAAGATACTACTCCTACAGATAAAGGTACAAAACTACTCACACATGCGTTTTCAATACTAATAAGGTATTAATTATTTAAAATATCACTATATTAAGAGCAATCCAAGATTAAATCTCAATTCTAATATGGAATTCTATTACCTGAGGGGCCTGCGGATTCGACTTAGTCTCCTCCTCCATGACCCTCCTAGCGGCATGTGCTGGTCGTACCCTCCTGTTGTTTGGCATCTGAAGCCAAACCAAAATTCTATGAGATTCACTTCAACTTTATACAATAGCAAAAGAATGTAAAAGCACAATATGAATCAACAGTCCTAAGCATAGGGCACTACATCAAAGAAACGCAACACTGAAAACGTAGCAAGTCCGCACAGATCCTAAGGACACTAGAACCTGATGCTCTGACACCATTTGTGATACCTCACCTATTCTAATAACGAGTGGCCAATCCTCTACTAAAATAAAACAAGAATCTTAGTCTGCTTCAGTCTTAGCATCATTGTCGAAAACTAAATTAATTACTAATAACCCATTAAGTCCGGTGTCAATTTTTAAAAAATTATCAACCTGCTTTATTAAAACATTCAAACATAAATGTAAACATTCACCATGATGAAATAATAACGAGTACTGATGGCATAAATAAATAAAGTAATCGAATAACTCTCGGTAAATCCCAAGTACAATCATCCAACTGATAAATGAAATAAAACAACAAAGTCTAAAAATAGAAGTTGTCTAACTGTGGGCGACATGATCAAAATAAAAACTAAAATAAACATGTAGACTAGATAGAATGAATAGAGGCGTATATGCAAATACTATATGCATCTACAGTTGCGGCAACATCGTCTGACTGGAAGGACAAGTTAACCCTCGCGTCCCTATGGCTGAGCACATAAAATATTTTGAAAAATATTTTTGATACTCGTTAGCGACCAAAATATTTTCAAGTATTTAAAATGCGATAATGAATATGCAGTAGAATTATTCATGCTCATCTAGTGTCACACTCACATGAGATTATCCTCACCCTTCATCTATATTGCCCACATAACGCATGTATTTTAATTTTCTTGTTATGCTACCCTGCCTAACTAGTATTGTTAATATTAACATATTCCAATACGCTAAACCTCTAGCCCAATGGTGCTACATGCCATTTACTTTATTTTGTTTATCACTTGTCTAATCACATAAGCTATATAATAGTAATTCGCCATTATACTCGTACCGTTATATAATCAACGTAACTATACACAAGTTATAATTTAATGTCCACACATTCATTTGAGTATACACATATATATAACACTCTTTTATATGCATATACATAGCATCCCCGAGCTGTCCTCCTGGATGCATTCCCTAGTATGCTATCAGGCACCAAGCACGTCCCATACCATTTGTGGGCCACCGGGTCGAAATCTCACCACCGAGCCAAAATCAAAAACACATACTGGAGACAGTCATAAACATATATTCGTGGATCATAACCATACCACATTACTCCACTAGACTCGAAACTCAGCTATCCTCACACACGGATAGTGGTCGTGCAATAGTACTATGACTTGGGGAAATTACTCAACACCTGCTGGTCATGTCAAGTTGGATCGCTCACTACACATAACCTCCAATAATAACATGACTAGAGTAGGTATGTTCACATAAAATCTAGTCATACGTACACACACACACACACACACACACACACACACATATATATATATATATATATACACACACACAAGATTTCACTCGGTATTTATATATATAAAATAGGGTAACGTGCATAATGTCTCTCGTAGCACTAGCCTACAAATCCCGAGTCTATCCTAACTCGCTGGGTTTTATCAAGTATTCACTTACTTATGATTAGTTCTCTAACTTCATGTTTCTAGGCAACATATTATTCTACCTAAGAACTTAGCCTAATCCTTTCCAAAATCCCAACTTGATTTCATAATAATTGCCCGAGTACTTTTCACCCTAGTACTCCCGTACTTTTTTCCCTGGAACTTATCCCCGTTTAACCTAAGGTACTTTCTAACCTTCCCTATATATTTTCAGAAGTTAAATTCCATCTCCTAGACTCTATAAACCAAGTCAAGCCAAAAAAAATCGATGAAAAACACAAAAGGCAAGGGAGTCCAGCATAGCAAACCGAAACAGTTCACTAGATGGATCAAACCGATTCGTTGAGCAAACTAATTCTCTCCGCTCATAGTGAACCGATTCAGTTCTCTAGGTCTGCCAACACGAATTTTTGAGGGGATTCACCTCTTCTCCTTCAAGATTAGGAGTTCTAACCTTCAAATAAACCCCTAATATGATTACTAAACCAATCCTAAACATAAATTTATAGGTTTCTACATATGAATCATCCCAAATAACACCTAACTCATGAGATCATTAATGTATATCAAGATTCATGCACAGTTTCAAATCCTAATTCAAGATTCTATCTTTTATTGCTTCAATAATTAAGGAATTCATATTTATCATTCTATTCATATCATATCTAATACATTAACATAATAAGGTTCCTCTTCGATAATTTCATTAATCAAATCCTCATTTTAGACATTTCTTCCACCCAAAATTTATGTTCTTCCTACACTAAATTTGGACATGAATTATTGAAACTACACTAGAATTAAAGAAAGTTAAATACTTGCCTAGACATTGAATAAGTTCTGAGATTCTCTCCTTAAGTTCCTCTCCTAGTAATGTTCTTGAGACCTAATCCACTTGATCTCCCACCCGAATCACTTTTGCTTCAATTTTCTCCCTTTTCTTCTTCTCTTTTCTCTACTCTCTCAAATCCCTAGCCTCTTTAATGGTAAGATGTCTACCCCTACATCCACCTTACCTAATTATAACCCTAAACACTCTAAATACCGAACTTATGTTAGCCCTGATGTGCTAAATGATCTAAATGCTCTTTTACAACACCCGTTTGGCCTAAAAAGCTCTCGGAACCCAATTACAACCCCCAGGTATCTATTTCTGACTATCTAAACCCATTACGGACTATTGGCACACTCGAAATAACCATCCTAGTTATCTAAAATTAATTTTCATTTCATTACCAACACGACCCTATTCGCATGTCCTCAATGAGATAGCGTTGAACCCGATGATTTTACTCACGGCCTAATACACTTTATCATGATTTATTTACTTATCACACAAGTAAATGTAATTATACATAAACATTAATTCTTTTATTTTCCAATTGATATTTATTTGAGTCACTTTCTTTCTCAATTCAATTAAGTTACGTGCTTACGTGTCATTTAAAATGCTAAAAAATACGAGGTAATACATACTCTCCCTAACAACAAAATTTCATCCCTAAAATTCAGGCATACCTCCCATAAAGGGTTTCAGATACTCTTTCCGCATGTCATCCTCATACTCACCAAATTGACTCATGATAATATTGTGGTGTCCCCATTGTACACGTACTAACGGTACCCTCTTGACTGAAGTCCTATTCTCTACGACCCAAAATGGCGGAAAGTCTCTCCTCGTATAAATGTATGGCTATAAGCCACTCTCCTCTGACGTCTTTTGATGGTATACCACGTCATCCTTGAGATACCACCTTGATGATGATACACGAAATTCATCGTAAACCTACTACAATGCCCAGTAAGATGAGCCTATTCACAACTAGACCTACCCTCTGATGATAGGGGAAAGCCTGGCATACCTAGGCCGTAACTTCCCTTTTTCACAAACCGTATCATTCCTTTCATTGGAGATATTTGTAGTAATACCTGATTACTCACGTCCAACTTTAAAAATCTTCGTTTACTACCCTTAAAGTCCAGAATATACATTCTCAGCATATCCTCCAACATCTTAGTCATGCTTCTCATCTTCCCATCAATCGCGGGTGATACGCATCGCTCAAACTCAATTCCATCCCCATAGTCTCCTAACAGCTCTACCACAAGTGGGACACAAAGATCTTATCTTGGTCCAAAATGATGTCGGGCGGCACCTTGTGCTGGATCACTCTCTTTCTAAAATGAAATGTTGGGTACACTACACATCTAGTAATTCACTCGAATTAGTCAGAACTGACCCACCTCGATTTATCGATCCCAATAACCCAGAGGGAATCTTGAAATCTCTGCGATGCTGGTAACCCAAAATAAAACCCATCGGTATAAACTCATATTCCTTCACTAGAATCCCCAATCGTTGCAAAACTCTTGCTGGTCGCCTAGAATCAACCTCGTTCATCTAATGAGTGGTGCCAAAAAACCTTCGTTATGTTTCACTCCACACCCACCCGCACGTTCAGTGACACCTCGCTTATCAAAATAAAGAGTAGTCAACCCCCTACCAAAATAAAATAAGTGTCTCATATGACTCATTCTTAGCATGACTGTCAAAATTAAATTAATTACTAACCACCTATTAATTTAACAAGCAGTGTCAAATTTTAATCTTTCATTAATATGCACTAATATGAACCAATCAATATTAAACCCATATAAGGTGACTGATATACATGAAACCATAATGTAAAGTTTGAAGCTGAGATAAAAATAAAGTTCATGAATAAACCATCGGGTAAAAATCCAATACATCCAATCCAACTTCTGAAGTAGCCTGGAATACATAATATTAAATAAAAAGCGCAACACACCTAACCAATACTGGAATAGAGAACCTAATCTAGAATATCAATAATAAAATCGACTACTCAAAAATCCTCAAAGCCTCCATATCAACTGCAGCTACGTGTCCCAAAAAAGAACAATCATCCTTGGCATCCCTGTGGTTGGACACAAAAAAGTTTTGAAAATAGATTTGATACGGGTTAGGGCCCAAAACATTTGAAGAATATTTGGAAGTATTTCAAATGCATTAAGAAGAATTATTATATACAAGTTAGTTTCACATACACTCCCTTGAGTTCCTCACCTCTCAGTTATATTTCACACCTAACGTGTCCTACTAAAGTCACCTAGTTATGCTACCCAGCCTAACTAGTCACAATAAGCATCTACCTAAACATCAATACTCTTAGCCCACTCATATCGTCCAAATGATACACTACTGTAAAACAATAATCTTTGGCCAAATATTATTGCGAGCAATTATTTAAGTTTCTCTTACTTAGGTTACTTTAGATATACATTATATATATCTTCTAATACCACACAAGAGTAGAACAAATCACACACACACACACACACACACACACACACATATATATATATACACACACACACATGACTACAACATCCTTGGGATGAGCACCGCGATGCATGCATACTCTGCTATCGAGTCCATGTACCTCACATGCCAAATCGAGGGCTACCAGTTCGGAACCACCCTTGAACCATAATTCAAATAAACACATAATGTAAGCGAACTTAGTCCTAAGCCTTTGGGATGTGCACATACCTAACACACCCTAATGATCGGTCAAACTATTGTACACTCAAATAGTGGTCAGCCTTAAGTTCTATATTCTGAGGCACACATATAGATCTTGCTAGCATCGCCAAGGTGGGATATCCCACTGCACATGATCTCCCGTGATAGCAGGCAGCCTAGGTAAGCTTATATACATAAAAATCATATGTAACAAACATTTACACAACCCATGTATATTCATATTGTACATCCCATATATATCTCAATTATTCAACGTACTATTATTTCTTACTTTATATTTATTCCCTTATTATGAATATCACTCGTTATTTAAAGAATTCTAATCATCTCTTTTAGATTTTCAGTAGTTAATTTCACAATAATCTACTAATCCAAATATTGGGCTCATCTCAAATCTTTATGTATTCCCATTTGATTCTCATACGCTAATACGTTCAATAATTTTCGATAGGTTCTAGTCTTTATATTTGACTCATCGACTACCCCTATGTCTCAATTATATATAACTGGTATTCAATTAATTATCTATAATCCCAAACTACTCAAGTTATGGTTCCAATAAATATTTTTAAAAAGTTTTACACCTAAACTAACAAAATTGTCATTTTTTGAGCAACCAAATCAGGTCGTAAATTTTCTAGCAGATTAAACACCCTGTAGTAAAATCGCGATTTCTCCATGTACAATAGTCCAAATGACCTCATTAAAATCTCATTGGATCTCTAAGACCTAGAAATTTACAGGAATCTATTTATTGCAATCTAATTCTATATACAATTAAAATGGCATACGTTTAAAGTAACATAAAAAATTCTGGTAGATTAATATGGTGACAGCTTAGCCACCTTATAGTAAAAAGTAGATTAATAAATCTATAGAACTATAAATTACCTCATTAAATGATCATTGGAGATATAATACCTATACCTTTCCATTCATCTATGGTTCTCAATCTAATTCTAAGTAAAATTAAAATGGCATACGTTTAAAGTAACGTTAAAAATTCTGGAAAATTGTCAACTTATGCTCATAGATCAAACCTTAAGTTATTCAAGATTCATGTTGTTCAACAAATATCCCTACAATATTCCATCTTTATATATCTTAAAAATAAAATTTCATAAAATAATCCCACAAGGTTAAATTCTAATATGATTCCCAATCAAAACGATAATTAAATCCCATGAAATAACCCAACATAACATGTTTTTATTACAAAGATAATTCTAGACTTGAATGGACATTATAACTACTTAATTTATTCTAGTTTAAACACCTTACTTAAATGATGAAAGTCATATTTCAGTAGTTTGGTGATGGAGGTTTCTCCTCCTTATGCCCCTATCGATTTCGGCGACAACGGTAGTGGTGAATGCCAACCCTTTCCTTTTCCTCTCCCATGGCCTCTTTTGTTCCTCACTTGTTCTAACCCTAGCCTATACAATATATGATGATATAGTCTTCCCAAATTCTTTGGTCTTCTAACCCTTGAATACCAAAAGATCAAAATAGCCCTACGAGGTGCCAGGTTGGTCTAAAAATGCATCGGGATCCAAAAATAACCCCCGAGTATATTATTTTGACTATATCGACCTGTCTGGACACACCAGAAGACTCGAAATAACCATTTGGATGATTCATATATCACTTACAATTTGTTTTGTATTTTAAGTCCTGACATGACATGGGCATCCTGACGAAATTATCATAAACTATCGTATTTCTCACTCACGACTAAACATAGAGCATTATCAATATTTTATTACTTGATCACTAAGTAGTATTCAATCTAATTCACATCCATAAATATTAACTCTGATCATGCGAATTAATAATTATTTTAACCCGAATTAGTTTTTCATTTTAATTTAATTAATCTCAATATAAATTACTCAAAATTACGGGGTATTACATACTATTTATTTAACCCGGATTAGTTTCTCATTTTAATTTAATTAATTCAAATATAAATTACTAAAAATTATGGGGTGCTACTTACAAAGGAATTTTTTGCTCAAAATTCGGATAAGTCTGGTACTAATAGCTTCAGATACTTCCTCGCACATCATCCACATCTTCTCAAAGTTAGAAACATTATGTTGTCCCCGCTAGACCTCCACTAATGGTACTCTTCACCTATACTCTACCAGCTATATCTTTCCCTTTATAAGAGAAAGATCCTAACATCTCTAAGTACCCACTCTCCCATTTCCAAATCACATCATTCCCTTCGTGGGGGACATCCGTAATCATACTTTACCATTTATGTCAGACTTCAAAATCTTCGATTAGTTACGATGTAACTCTTACGATATTTCTCTTATGCACAGAGTAACTTCTTATTAAACCTAAAAATCGACAATGTATATTCCTCACATTCTCCAGCACCTTAGTCACCCTTTTAGTCTACTCCTCGGGCTCTGGGCGATACGCCTTGCTCAAAAATCAAATTTATTCCCATTGTCTCATCCTAATCTACAAAAATATTGTGCTGCACTACGTGCTGGCTCATTCTATTTTTTCCATCAATCAGTGGGCACACTGCCCGATAAGTAACTCACCATAAATTTTCCATAGTTTCCATCTTTTTCAACTAATTCCACCACTCAAAGGAAACTTTGACCCTCCCATGATTTAGGTGTAATACCCCGTATATTTAATGACTTTTAAAAAGGGATTAATTAGAATTAATTGTGATATAATTGGAAATTAATCCGAATTTTAATATTACTCGAGAATAAAGTAATATGTGATTTATGTTGAATATTACTTAGTAATTAAAGTTACATATACGATTATGACTTTACAATTGATTATGACTTTATAAAATTACTGCAAATTATGTGTACGACAATTATGGTAATTAAGTCGGGATGCGAATTTGAGTCATGTCGGGATCATAATAAAAGTGAATTATTTTTTTGTCATCCGAATGGTCGTTTTGACTGCGCCAAAGTGTCCAGAAGGGTTCAAATAGTCTTAAAAGTCTATGTGGGTGTTTGATTTGGGTCTCGGGGCACTTTGGAACCGAAAGGACACCCCAGAGGGGTATTTTGGTCATGTTGCAAGGGAGGTTAATAGTAACTACGAAAATATGAGTTTATTTTATAAGTAAGGAGATTAGAGAGATTAGGTTCATTCACCAAAAATAAGAAGAAAAGGTTTAGGGGAGATTGAGAGACTTTCTATGGGAGAAGAAGAGACTTTTCTAGGAAACCAAAGGACAACCACCTTGCACCACCAACAGCCACCACCACCACTGCCAGAAGTTGGAAGAAAAAAGAGAGGAACACCAGTAGAGTATCATCCCTAATAGATCAGACCTACAATTTAAAGGCAAATGATTAATTATTGCAATCTAAGCTTACATATTGTCCATGTTATAATAGTTAGGAAAATTCTGAAAAGTTGCATGAACAAAGATAAATTTGTGATAGTTTTTAAATAGATCTTTGAAATGGATATTATCTAGGAGTAATCTCTTTTGATTATAGAATAAACTCCATGAATTTTATATTATCTTGTGAAGAAATCTGGGATTAACACTCTTATTGATGATAAAGTAAAAAATTAGAGTTCTTGAGAATATAATGGAATTTGAGTAAATTGATTTATGTTAATGATGTTTAAATGATTTTGGATACGTTAGAACTTATCCATATAAGATGGTATATGATCTGGATATCATGAGATTAAATTGGGTATCATTTGTTGAAGAAAAAATGGAGTTTATAGGATGTTCTTGGATAAATATAAGAATATGAGTTTTCTGGAAATAAGATGTTTTAAATCTAACCTTCTTGATGATTTTAGGTGGTTTGATTATTATAAATCATTTATATATCTTGGTTTGTCATATGGAATTAATATTGGGGAGTTTTGGATTATTTGATAAAGGTTTTTATGCTTAAAAAGTATGAAACCCGTAGGGAAAACAATGTAGAAAACTGGGCAATATCTGATCGATCGACTAAGGACTGTCGATCTATCGACCATGAACAATTGATCGATTGACTCCCCTGGAAAATGTGATTTTGTTCCTTTTTAAATTTTAATCCAATCTCAAAGTTGAGGAATCTTTGATGATGAATTATTGAACATATTGGGACTCAGAGAAGGACAATAGGTTATACCTAAGACTCGAAAATATTATTTTTGGGATTTTTGAATAAGGGGAAATTAACAAGTGTTAATTAAACGAGTTATTATCGAGACTTATGTTACATGGGATTTAAATTGGATAAATGATAATTTAATGTTGGGACCAGTAGTAAGAGAGTTATTAATTACCGGTATAACCTTAGGAATAGGTGAAATTAAGCTTAATAGATAGAATGAAGGGTTAAGAATGAATTAAGGGCTATCGAGAATTAAAACTAATTAAAGATGAGTTTAATTCATAGAATTTTGGAATTTGTGATGACATGGACAAGTAGGGTGTAGACATTTACCTGCTGAATTAGGTTAAGGCAGACTTATTTAATCTTTGAGTAATGAGTCAGGCTCGGGAATATAAAATAAAGAAGTAAAGTCATAATCCTTAATATGTAGCATTCGGTAGATAAAAATACTACATATGGGAATTATCATATGGTTGTGTGAATGCCTTATGGATATTATATTTATATCAGTGTGACAAATACCTATAATATTATTTGTATGTACGACATACCTAAGTTTCTTGCTATCAGGGTGGAGGTTTCGTGTTGTGGATGGTCTTATCCTTGCGCGCCCATTTGGAAGGATTTTATATTCGTACCCTGAGCATAGGACCTTAAACACTTGCTATCGGTGTATTTGATAGTTTCGACGGTTGAATTGGAGCGTAGGTATGTGCGTGACGCATTTGGGTGGGGAGTATGCTCACCTCCAATATATTTGTGTTATGATATGATTTGTGAGAGACGCCGAATCAAGAGTCCTCTATAGAGTGACATTATGTATCAGGAAATGATAGGAGAGTATGCATGCACTGCAGCTGTGACTGGGGAGGTGCCGTATTAGTATATATATATATATATATAATTAGTGTGATATTATATATATAAACTGTGATGTAATGTACTGTGTGACATTATAGATATAAAGATGTAATCTTCTGTGTGAAATTGTAGATTAAAAATATAAATTGTGATTTAATCTACTGTGTAATGTTTTAGATAGAAGTAAATAATGAAATCTGAATTGAATTAAGTAAGTGAACACTTTAATTCCAAGGTTGTAACAAGACTAGTTCATATTAAAGAGAAATGAATATGAATAATTATATTACGTATGGTATGAGACATATGAGGTTATGATATGGGTTAGAATTATGTTGTGAAAACTAGTTATGAGGGAACCTTAACTAGGAAGATAATAAGATATGATAGGTGTGGACTCTAGATGAGAGGTGAGAATTCTCAAGAGAGAGCCCGAGATACTAATATATACATAATAAATGCTTAATTGTAATTGTTATGCAATTGCTATTTTTAAAATCTTTTACAATCGGGCTCTGACCCGTTTCCTTGCATATTCTCTTCTCTACTATATCTTGTACATCAGGTATCCAGCAGCAGGGATGCCTAGCATAGATTATGGATGTTCCGATGGATTATAGCTACTAGCAGAGATGTGAATTTTGTTTAGATGTTTCTTTTCTGTTGATTCACTAATCTGTAGCGTCTATTTCATTTAGGGCATGTCGCCCGGGATTCTAGATGCTGTAATTATTTATGTAAGCATTGTGGTTATTAGTTTTATTTAGTTTAAAAGTTATAATTTAACTGGAGAGTTATTCGAGTCACATTTATTCTTGTTATAGTTAATTCAGTTGTGATGTGTCATTACATATTATTATTCCGTGTTGTGGAATAGTTTTAATTAAATTAAATATGGAAAAAGTTTTTGACACTTAGCTTAATTAACTATTAGGTGAGTAATAAAGAAATTATTTTCAACAGTGATGCTGAGAATGAACCAACTGGATATTCTGATTTAATTAAATATAGGACTGATCACCCGATATTTAAGTAGGAAGGTTATTACAGGTGGTATCAGAGCATCAGGTTCTAGTGTTTTTAGGATATATGTGGCTTACTACGTTTTAGCGCAACGTTTTTTGATGTAGATCCCTATTAGTAGGATGTTGAATTCTTCTACGTATTTAGACTTGAATTCTCCTACCATGAAGTATGTGGGATGTAATGCTTATACGAGTTCAGTCGAGCATCGTGCGCATAACACATTGGGACGACTAGCAAGAACCGTTAGAAGGACAACAGGAGGAGGACTCAGCCAAATATATAGAGTATTTTGGAAAATGGTTTTGGAGATAGAAACTATTATAATTGTTGTTTGGGCCGAGAACATTAAGAAAGTCTCTTGGGAGCTGTAGTTTCCCAAACAACATCATAGTTGATGGTTGTGCCATTCTTAATTCACCCAGCATTGTATGTGAAAGGTGAGGGAGTCGGAAGGACTCTTGTGAAGGAATAAATTCAAAGACAATTGTGAAGGGTGAAGTGTAGTAACATCGAGGATTTGAAAAAAAAATCTAGTAAATTTTTTTTTCTACGAGGAAGAAACTTAAGTGATGAGAGTCAGATATCACATATAAAGAACACGTGTGAAGCTGGAATAAGAATTTTAGGTATGGTTCGATAGTGAAATCGTTCATTTGATGTTTTAAACAGAATATGAATGGAATTTTGAAACTTATCTCTAATGGGAAAGAAAAAGAGAAGTAACTTGTTTAACGAACTCCTTACCCTAGGAAGAATGGGGTACATAGAAGATAAATAGAGTTCATTATGTGATAGGACTCGTGAGTGAAATACTCTAGTGTGAGTGGAAATCTAATGAAGAGGACTAGTATTAATGTCACCAAGGAATTTGATGACGCTCCCAAATGAAGGGGAGCTAGAAGGGTTAGGAAACCTAGCCAAAGGTCAAGATTGAATTCAATATTTTTAATGAAACATCATCAAAAGGTGTACCCAGTAGGGAACCCATGTGAAATGACATGATTAAACCCCTACTTAGTGGCGATGAAATCAACTAAAACTAATGTAGTTGACAATGTATCCCATAGGACCCGTAGAGCCAAAAGAATAATGGGAATAACAATTGGGAGTTAAGATTAATAGGTCCAAGAGAAGGAAGTTCAAATGATCAGTAACGAGAAAATAGTAAGGGAAATTACCCTGTGTGTAGAGAGAGAGACTATTAAGTGTTAAATGTGTCCACATTGAGTAGTGCGACCGATAAATGCTGGGAATAGCAAACCATACCAACTAGGCATAATAACTGGAGTATTGAGACTTCTAGGGGAGTAATTGGGTCAATAGAATTAGGCCTAGTAAATTTACGACCCAAGAGTGGTGGGTTTAAATAGGACCAGTGGAGTCCTCGGTACTTGTAGCATATAGTATTTTAAGGTCGGCAGGGTCCAAGAAAAAAAAGGAGGTCGGTAAGACCAGAATTGAGGCCTAGATATGTTAGGCCAATGTTTTAATAATGGCTGTGTAAACCACATGAGTGAAAAATTTGTCCACGATGGGTGGGTACAACTATAGGATGAAAACCTAGATGTGTAACGAGTGCAAGTGATCGTGAGAAGTGCATGTAAGGACCTTACGTGATCAGGAGAGACTGTTGAAGTTTTATTTCATCCTTGTGAATAAATGATTCATTCTAGTGACATGGTGTGTCACAACAGACATATATAAATTGGAAACCCTAAATTCGCGTGTGAGTCGAGGTTAGTGGAAATGATAATTTTATAAGTCTGGTTACAAAAGTATTTCTCGTCGATAGCGAGACTTTTGGTGTCGCTCGTGAGTGAAACGAGTGAGTCCTAAGAAAATATTTTGTTATCATAATTTTATGTTGCTGTAAGTTAGCATCATAGAACTTTTTATGGTAATATGTAGTGATATATTACCAAATGTTTAAATGATAGTAGATTGAGTGATAAGACTAACGTGCTGGATACTCCGGGGAGAGTAAAATTATTTTTGTGCGATGCCAACTGAAATAGGGTTGGGCCTATATTTCATGATATCATAGACCTTAGTCTAGTTATATGTGTGAGTAAAAATTATTTTATTGATGTGACTCGGGATATATTATGTTTTTGTCGAACAACGAGAAAAAGCTCATTATTAATAGCATGGAGAATTTGGGATAGTGAGAGCAACATGTTTTATGTTAGTTTTAGGGATATATAAGCATGGACTAGTAGAATTTTATATCAACATACATAAATTATGGGAAGGTACAGATTATGGACTGAGGGCAATAATGGATCTCAACGACCGACTATGTTAAGTAGTAGTGTATCTGGGGGGTTCCTTGTTTGGATTTCGCTTTGTGAGACATCCCACGCATGAAACTAGCGAACGTCGAGAGTGGGAGCGAGGTTTGGTCGATACTGCATAAGTTCGTACCTTAGTCATTTTATATATACAAACATAAATTTAGAGTAGCCTAGTCCTAGTAACATTATGAATAAAATAATGATGCCACTGATAGAGTGATCAAGTTATGACTAGTGGGGTGATTGAGGGCACCCCTATTATATCAGTATGCCAAGTAAGCGAAAATTGATTTAAGAAGAGTATATGTTATTTGTGAAACAATGCGAGAAATATAAGGTGTATAGGATCCCTAGGTAATTGAATCTGACATTGTTCCCCATTTTGGAGATAGGGGATAAGGAAAATAAATATAGAGGTTTGGATATTGGGTCTTGAATGTCTGGTCATTTATGACGATTAGAGATATAGTCAGTAGAATAACAAATGTATCAGGCTATAAATGACTATGGTAATAGGATGTAAATGAAGAAATGTTTGGCTAAATTACTCTTGTGGCAGGCCATCTGTCTGTTGGAATTAGGGTTGACCATTCAGAGTTTTATCCAATCGTTAAGGATTTCTAGGTAGTATTGAGAGAGTATTCATAAGGATTTTATTACGAAGATGGTTACGATCATATATGGGTGATAGTGGATCAGTTGACTGAAGTAGATCACATTATGCCAGTTAGGGTTGATCATACTATGAGACAATATGCTTTGATCTTAATATAACCAATATAGTGAGGTTACATAGGGTACTGTTTAATATTGTGTCCAATTAGGACGAGATTTTATCTCCTGATTTTGGAAGAATTTTCACAAGGCATGGGTACCAATTTGTGATTGGGTATGATCTATTATCCGCAGAATAATGGGCAGACTAAGCTGACAAATCTGATGTTGGAAGATAAATTATGTTTGTACCCTTGAATCTTAAGGGAGAACGAGAGACGTACGTTCCACTAGTGAAGTTGGTGTACTATAACTCTTAGAAGTTTACTGTTCGGCATGGTGCCAGTTGAAGTATGGTACGGTAAGTCTTATTATTTCTCCTACTTGTGGGATAAAGGTGAGGAACCAAGAACTATTGCGAATAGTATAGATGATTTGAAACTTATAGTATATATTGTGTGTAAAAATATATACTGCACAATTAACCTACTTGTATTGTATTTATCTAAAGAACGATTAATCTATTTAAGCGCATATAGTAGAAGGCTAGATAGTGAATATCTAGAATAAAATATAAGTAGTGAAACATAAACAGTAAGGCTTGGATAAGAACCTACGTGACAGGGTAACTCGTGGTTAAAATGATCATAAGTGAGGTGTTCATTATTGGGGGTATTCGATAGCGTACTGTATGGGCGGTATAGAGTAGTCTACTTGGGAGCGCAAGTATGTGATGCGCAATACTTATCCAGAATTGTCCTTGCCTACTATACTTTTATTTTTCGAATTTCGGGACGAAATTCCATTGTAAGGGGGGACATATGTAATACCCCATATTTTTAATGACTTTTAAAAAGGGATTAATTAGAATTAATTGTGATATAATTGTAAATTAATCCGAATTTTAATATTACTAGAGAATAAAGTAATATGTGATTTATGTTGAATATTACTTAGTAATTAAAGTAATATATGATTATGACATTATAATTGATTATGACTTTATAAAATTATCTCGAATTATGATAATTAAGTCGGGACGCAAATTTAAGTCGTGTCGGGATTATAATAAAAGTGAATTATTTTTATGTCATCCGAATGGTCGTTTTGACTGCTCCAAACTGTCCATAAGGGTTCAAATAGTCAAAAAATTCTACTTGGGTGTTTGATTTGGGTCTCGGGGCACTTTGGAACCGAAAGGACACCCCAGAGGGGTATTTTGGTCATTTTGCAAGGGAGGTGAATAGTAACTACGAAAATCTGAGTTTATTTTATAAGTAAAGAGATTAGAGAGCTTAGGTTCATTCACCAAAAATAATAGGAAAAGGTTTAGGGGAGATTGAGAGACTTTCTATGGGAGAAGAAGAGACTTTTCTAGGAAACCAAAGGACAACCACCTTGCACCACCAAGATTCACCACCACCACTGCCAGAAGTTGGCCGAAAAAAGAGAGGAACACCAGTAGAGTATCATCCCCAACAGATCATACCTATAATTTAAAGGCAAGTGATTAATTATTTCAATCTAAGCTTACATATTGTCCATGTTAGGATAGTTAGGAAAATTCTGAAAAGTTGCATGAACAAAGATAAATTTGTGATAATTTTTAAATAGATCTTTGAAATGGATATTATCTAGGAGTGATCTCTTTTGATTATAAAATAAACTCCATGAATTTTATATTATCTTGCAAAGAAATTTGGGATTTACACTCTTATTGATGATAAAGTCAAAAATTAGAGTTCTTGAGAATAGAATGGAATTTGAGTAAATTGATTCATGTTAATGATGTTTAAATGATTCTGGATACATTAGAACTTATCCATATAAGATGGTATATGATCTGGATATCATGAGATTAAATTGATAATCATTTGTTAAAGAAAATTTAGAGTTTATATGATGTTCTTGGATAAATATAAAAATATGAGTTTTTCAAGAAATAATATGTTTTAAATCCAACCTTCTTGATGATTTTAGATGGTTTGATTATTATAAATCATTTATATATCTATGTTTATCATATGGAATGAATATTGGGGAGTTTGGGATTATTTGATAAGGTTTTTGGTGATTAAAAACTATGAAACCCGTAGGAAAAACAATGCAGAAAGGTGGGTAATATTTGATCGATCGATTAAAGACTGTCGATCGATCGACCAGGAATAGTTGATCGATCGACTCCCCAGGAAAATGTGATTTTGTTCCTTTTTAGCTTCTGATCCAATCCTAACTTTGAGGAATCTTTGATGATGATTTATTAAACATATTGGGACTTACAGAAGGGCAGTAGGATATACCTAAGACCCGAAAAATATTATTTTTTGGATTTTTGAATAAGGGGAAATTAACGAGTGTTAATTAAACGAGTTATTATCGAGACTTATGTTACTTAGGATTTAAATTGGATAAATGATAATTTAAGGTTGTGACCGTTAGTACGAGAGTTATTAATTACTAGTATATCCTTAGGAATAGGTGGGATTAACCCTAAGAGATAGAATGAAGTATTAAGAATGAATTAAGGGTTATCGAGAATTAAAACTCTGTCAAATTACAAAGTAGAGAGAGAAAGCTGGAGAGATTGTATCCATGGCCATTAGTGCCGTATTTTAGTGATCTTATTTACTTACTTGCACAGTGGAGGTAGGCCTAATTGGTTGAACCACTTATATATTGGTGTTCATCCTCTTCTCCTCATCTCAATCTCTTATATTTAATTTATACTTGAGATGCCATTGTCATCACTGATTTGAGCTTACAAACACCTTGAAGGGTGGTGCTATTTAAAGCATCATTATTTTGGCGCTGTCTGAGGGAACGAGAAGATATCTCTTCCTCTTTTACTGCTTAACCTCACCAGAGACTCTGGTGGTGAACCAGGCCCCACCCCTTGCGTGGAGCTGTTTCACCATTGAAAGAGGTCCTTAAAGGTATTAAGCTCATTTTCTTCACCATCTCTTTAGTTTTAACATATGGCACCGGAGTTTTCCCCACCTCCTCCACCGTCTGGTGTTGGAGGACCTAGTTACAGTTAGGCTCCACCCCAGTACGAAATGGATGAGGTGGCGGCGGCCTTGAAGTCCTTGGTTGCAACGCATTAAGCGATGGAGGAGCAATTTGCCAGCTCAGTCAAAATATGATGAGGCCACCTGGGGTCTCACCGGAGATGATTACTCCGGAAGCTGCTCAATCCCATCCTGAAGCCAGGGGACCACCTCAGGCACCACGAAAGGACCAACCTACTCCTCATCGAAGGAGGGACGTTGCTGACCCTAGGAGTTTATGTCTGGGGAGGCAAGGACACCCTTGCCCTGAGCATATGTATGATGACATGGAGTCATAAGATGTCTAGAAGACTGCTGGTAGCCGTATGAGGTTTCAAACAACACTGTACGTCCTATCCAGCAAAGCCGAGGTTGTGGGGGCAGAAGAGATGGTGGTGCCCAAGAAAGAGGATCAACGTTTGATCGGTTAAGCAGAGGGTCGGCCTTTAAAAGACTCGACCCAGTAAATGACGTAAGGCAGAGGTTATCCAGATCAAGAAGTGTAGCACGATCACAGAGGGAAGATGGGGAACATCGGCCTCGTCATGGAGGACCCCAGTAAGGCCGAGATGGGGATTAAGAGGAGGTCAACAACCGACGTTGTGCAGCGGCTGGGGAACCCTCAGTCCACCCCTTGGAGGTGGATGGGGACAACCTCGGCCAGACCGACATTGCAAAGACATGGAATGACTCCATTCAATGTCTTAAAGAGAAGATATGAGACCTCATCAAAAGCCGAGACCCTTTGCAAAGAGGTTTCTCAGAGGGCTCCCCATTTGTGGCAAAGATAGTGAACTTCCCGATCCCTGCCAAGTTCAAGCCACCTACGGTTTCACCTAAATATGATGGTAGTACCAACCATGTGCATCATATTGATATGTACCAGTCTGCGGTAGATATTTATTCGATCCCGAATGAGATGAGGTGCCGGGCCTTCTCTGGGACTTTGACGGGAGCTGCACACACCTGGTTTACCTCTCTTCCGAAGAACTCTATAGATAACTTTAAGGGCTTAGACGAACGGTTTATTCATAATTTATGTTTTTGGGTAAGACCTCAAAAGAAGACCACGCATCTTCTATACATCAAATAAGGCAAGAACGAGAGCCTAAGAGACTATATTGCCAGGTTCAATAAAGAAAAATTGGAGGTTGAAGATTATGAAGAGAACATAGACATAACAACCCTCATCGGAGGAATCCAGAAGGAGAAGTTATTATGGAAGCTTGCGGAAGACCCTCCCAAGTCCATGGAAGAGCCATTGGCAACTACAGGGAAGGTCATGAATGCTGAAGAGGCTATGGCCGCGAAGTATGAGGATGAGAATGGAAGTGGCAGCGAGAAGTTCCAAAGAAAGAAAGATGGAAAAAAGAGGCCTGTAAATGACAAGTTTGCACATTATACCCCTCTAACTGTGAGCTGCGAACACATCCTCAACGAGATTAAGAATGATCGACCTCTGAGATGGCCTGAGAAGCTAAAGGCTCCTCCGCATAAGAGGAACAAGAACTTGTGGTGTGAGTTCCACCAAGACCACGACCATGTGACAGACAAGTGCTTCACCTTAAAGGATGAAATCGAGAAGACGTTGAAGTTCAGAAAATTGAGGAAGTATGTCGATGGGAAGGCTCCTAGGAGGGGAAAATATGACCCTAAAAAGAAGAGAAGCGACAGGTGTAGAGATGAAACCCCAGCGAGAAGGGACGAGGACTCAGATGGTGATGATGAGGACGATCTAGACCTCCCACCGAAGGATGACAATGCTCCTGTGAAGAGGGTTGGAATGATCTCCTTTGGTGTTAACACCATATGTGGAAGACTAGCAGGGGGTGGCTCTGAGGTAGTCGATCGTAAAACTCGTATAGCAGAAGCTAAGGTAGTGACCAAAGTGGAAGTTGTGTATCTGGCGTCTTCAGAGGCCAAGCAGAAGAGAAAGAAAGTAGACATGGACACTCTTATAGTTAGGTTCTCCTGACTTGATTTTAAAGGTATCTTAGCTCCACACGATGACCCTTTGGTAATCACTATAAGGGTGCATGGGTGTGAGGTCCAGAGAATCCTCGTAGATGGAGGAAGTTCAGCGGACGTGATGTTTTGGCCATATTTTAAGAGCCTAGGCCTCAATAGAGCAAGACTGGTACCCTATCATAATCCGTTGATGGGCTTCAACGGTGAAAAGGTTCATCCATTGGGCATATATGAGATGGATGTACGAATGGGAGATGAGTGGCCTAAGAGATTGACCTGGAGGATTAATTTTTTCATTATGGATGAAAATGTCTTCTTGGCATATAACCTCATCATAGGACGGGTAGCCCTTAAGGAATTTGAGGTCGTGCCGTCGATGGTCCACCAAATGCTAAAATTCTCGACCCCCTATGGGGTAGGGGAAGTTCAGGGTGACCAAACATCGGCATGAGAATGCTACTTCACCTCGCCCGAAGAGAGAGAGGCCCATAAGAGGGCAACATATAACATTGACACCCTTGATACTAGGGACGAAACAAAATTGAAGAAAGGAGAGGCCGCGAAAGAGGTATAATCCACCATCCTCAATGAGGACGAATCGAAAAAACCCGTCCAAATCGATAAGGCCTTAAAACTAGAGATCAAAGAAGAGCTGATAAAATTCTTGAAGAAGAGGCAGAGTGTCTTCACTTGGAGCCGCGCAGACATGCCTGGCATCGACCTGGAGGTTATGTTCCACAAACTCAATGTGGCAGAAGATATTAAGCCAATTAAATAAAGACGAAGAGTTTACTCTAGGGAAAAGTATGATGTCATCAGGGAGGAGGTCAGAAAGTTAGAAGAGGCAAAATTCATCAGGGAGGTTATATGCCCAGGGTGGTTATCAAACGTCATCATTGTGCCCAAGGCCAAAGGAAAATGGAGGATGCGCGTAGACTTCACTGACCTGGACAAGTCTTACCCGAATGACAGCTATCCCTTAGCACAGATTGATCAGATGGTAGATGCCACGGCAGGGCATGAACTTATGAGCTTAATGAATGTGTATTCAGGCTACAATCAGATCTTCATAGATGCTGAAGACTCAGAGAAGACAACATTCATCACAGATAAGGGGACCTACTGCTATAAGGTCATGCCCTTCGACTTAAAAAATTCAGGGGCCACGTATCATCATCTTGTAAATAAGATGTTTGAAGATCAAATTAGCAAGACCATGGAGGTATATGTAGATGATATGTTGACGAAGAGCTTGAAGGCCTGCACTCATATAACTGGCCTGAGAAGAACTTTTGACACCATGGACTTATACAGGATGAAGCCCAATCCTGCCAAGTGTGTCTTCGGAGTAGGAGATGGAAAGTTTCTAGGATTCATAGTCAATCATAGTGGAATAGAGGCTAACCCCAAGAAAATTAAGGCATTGCTTGATATGAAGACACCCAAAAGTATAAAAGATGTTCAGAGGCTCATGGGAAGAGTAATCGCGCTCAACAGATTTGTTTCCAGAGCTACAGATAAGTGTCTTCCATTTTTCAAGGTGCTTAGAAAGGCCTTCGAATGGGATGAAGAGTGTGATAAGGCCTTTAAATAACTCAAGTCCTACCTTGGATCCCCCCTACTTTTATCTCAGCCCATTATGGAGGAGAAGTTGTACGTTTATTTAGCAGTCTCAGCGTGGCCATAGTACGGGAAGACGATGGATACAAAGGCTTGTATTCTTCAATAGTAAGGCCCTTCAGGGGTCTGAACAGAACTATCCTAGGATGGAGAAATTAGCCTATGCCTGGATACATGCTTCCAGGAAGATGAAACCTTATTTTCAAGCCCACTCTATGGTCATCCTCACTGACTCCCTACTAAGGCAAGTCCTCCACGAGCCTAAGAAGTCGGACAGATTGATGACCTGGGCCAATGAGTTGGAGGAGTATGACCTTATTTATCAACCAAGGGTGGATATTAAAGGGCAGACACTCACAGACTTTGTTGCTGAGTTCACATGGGAAGAGGATGAGACTGAGAATAGCCCAGAGATTACAGAGGGATCAAATAATAACATCTTCTGAAACCCGAAAGAAGTTGTGTACAGCAGAGCTAGAAAATGAGTAATTAAAAATGAGGAAGACAGGTACCTCTTCAAGTAAGGGACCCTGTCAAAGGGGAACTTCTCTTCAAAAGAAGATGTTTGGAACCTCTTTGTTGATGGGTCTTCATACGAAAGTGGAAGCGGTGCAGGGCTGATACTGTGAGCCCCGGATGGCACCGACGTTGAATATGCACTAAGATTCAACTTTAAGACTTCAAACAACGAGTTCGAGTATGAGGCGATGATAACGGGACTCTCCTTGGACAAAGCCCTTAGAGTTGGTCGACTTTTACTACATAGTGACTCAACATTAGTTATCAACCAAGTACTTGGAGTATATGAGGCCAAGGAAGAAAGGATGGACAAATACCTAAAGAGGGTAAGAAGAATGATAGAAGGCTTAGAAGAGGTAAAGATGAAGAGGGTCCCTCGATAAGACAACAGTCATGCAGATGCATTAGCAAGGCTGGCTTCAGCAATAAGGACAAGCATCAGAAGGATAGTACTAGTCGAAATCATGTTCAAATCGACCATTGAGGATGAAGAGGTGGCCAACTCTTGCCTCAACTTGAACCTAGGAGACTCATGGATGTACCCCCTCATCAGATATATCAAAGACAGAGAACTGCCAGAATCAAAGTTAGAAAGGAGGAAATTGAGATACAAAGCTACCAAGTTCTCATTAATAAGAGATATCCTGTATAAAAAAGGCTTCCCACTACCTCTCCTCAGATGTGTTCATCCCACAGAGGTCCCCAATGTCCTACAGGATATACACGAGGGTTCCTGCTCCAGTCACATAGGAGGAAGACCTTTAGCTAAGAGGATAATAATGCAAGGATACTGGTGGTCGACCTTGGCCAAAGATGATGCCTCCTACGTGAAGAAGTGTGACAAATGTCAGAGATTCTCTACTATCCCCCACCAACCTCATCAACCTATGACATCAATCAGTTCTCCTTAGCCTTTCACTGTATGGGGGATTGACTTGGTAGGACCTTTTCCAAGAGCCACTAACAATTATCGCTTTCTAATAGTAGCGATTGATTACTTCTTCAAGTGGGTAGAGGCTGAGTCGATGATCACGATTACAGAGCAGAAGACCTTCTAGTTCATCTGGAAGAGTATCATATGCAGACATGGCCTTCCAAACACCCTCATTTCAGATAACGGAACCCAGTTCAAGAATTATTCCTTGGAGAAATACTGTGAGAGGGTAGGGATCAAGCATTTTTTCTCTTCTCCTGGCCGACCCCAAGCAAATGGGAATACTGAGGTCATGAACTGAACGATCCTCGATGGGATTAAGAAGAGGCCAAGGGGAGATGGACAGAAGAGGTTTATACTGTGTTATGGGCCAATAGAACAACGACTAGAACACCAATGAGGGAAACCCCATTTATGTTAGCCCATGGTTCAGAAGCCGTCATACCTATAAAAGTAGGACTCTCGACTCACAGAGTTCAGACCTACGACCCCGAGAAGAATGGGGAAGAAAGAAGACTTGACTTGGATTTGATTGAGGATAGAAGGGAAGAAGCTGAAATCAGACAAGCATCCTACTAGCAGAGAACATCAAAGTTCTACAATCAAAGGGTGAAATCAAGACCTATTGCTGTAGGAGACCTGGTGCTGAAGAAGATGTTGCAAAAGATAAAAAAGCTTCACCTGAATTGGCATGGTCCCTACAAAGTTATCGATGAGGATGTACCCGGTACCTACCGGCTAAAAAATCTCGAAGGGGAACCTTTCTTCAATCCATGGAGTGATGATCACCTGAAGAAGTACTACATATGATGTTATAATTGTTTATATGTAAATGTATCATATTATGAAGAGAATATTAATGAGAAGATCAGTTCCTGTGTCAATACTTTGTTTGGATTGCTTGAATGGTAAAATTATGAGGTAACATCCTAGTTTGATGACCTCAGACTTTAACACATCATAATTTGGTGACAAGGTCTCAGGTGAAACATCATAGTTGGATGACCTCAGACCTTAAATGTTATAATTTGGTGATAAGGTCTAAGGTTAAACATCTTAGTTTGATGACCTTAGACCTTAAACATCATAATTTGGTGATAAGGTCTGAGGTTTAACATCTTAGTTTGATGACCCCAGACCTTAAACATCATAATTTGGTGACAAGTTCTGAGGTTAAATATCTTAGTTTGATGACCTCATACCTTAAACATCATAATTTGGTGACAAGGTCTGAGGTTAAACATATTAGTTTGATGACCTCAGACCTTAAACATCATTAATTTGGTGAAATTTATGGGGGTATCATCTTAATTGGATGACCTTAGACCTTAAACATCATAATTTGGTGACAAGGTCTGAGGTTAAACATCTTAGTTTAATGACCTCAGACTTTAAACATCATTAATTTGGTGAAATTTATTGGGGTAACATCTTAATTGGATGACCCCAGACCTTAAACATCATAATTTGGTGACAAAGTCTGAGGTTAAACATCTTAGTTTGATGACCTCGGACCTTAAACATCATTAATTTGGTGAAATTTATGGGAGTAACATCTTAATTGGATGACCTCAGACCTTAAACATCATTAATTTGGTGAAATTTATGGGGGTAACATCTTAGTTTGATGACCTCAGACCTTAAACATCATAACTTGGTGATAAGGTCCGAGGTGAAACATCTTAGTTAGATATTCTTATATCTTATAAGTGGAGTGATAAATTAATGAAGATACCATTATGTTAAGAATTCAGACCTTAATCCAAACACCGTTGTATAACTTATAAAACTATTCAAAGGAGCATTCATCAAAAGAAGAAAAATTCTATGAAGTGGATGATATAACATGAAGTCAAAATTACAAGTCATCAAGCCTTAGAGTATGTTATCAGATGTTACAATCAATTACAGATGAAAAGCAAAAATTACAAGTGACGCTTCACAAATTATGGTCAGCCATAGGGTTGGTAACCTCAGCCCCATCATTTTGGTCGACGTTGGTAACCTCGACTCCATCATCTTGAGGGTTGACATCCTCAGTCTCTGTAGCTTCTGGTTGGGCAGTCTCTGCAGGAGAAACAACTTCCTCCTCAACCTCTTGTAAGGCCTGGGCAAACTGAGGGTTACCATAGCCGAGACCAATGAAGCCTGAGGCTGTCAAACTCCCTGACTCCTTTTATTTGATGGCTGCCCATTTACTAGTATCTTTAACACCTCTTTCAAGGTATTCAAAGCTGAAGGTTATAAATTAGTCAGAGACCTTGTAGTTTTCCAAAATCTTCTCAGAGGCGTCCTCAAGGGCAACTTTCACTACAACATCAACTTTTTGTTAAAGAACGCCGTCTTTGGCCTTCAGGGTAGAGGTATGGTCCTTCTGGAGCTTAGCAATGTCCCTGTCCCTCTGCTTCACTTTATTCTCAGATTCAGCCAAGGCTGTCTTCAGATGTTCCACCTTAGCATTTAGAGAGGCCTCCACCTTCTGGGCCTCTTTTCTTTTCTCAATTAAGGGCAGCTTCCTCAGGGTCCAGTCAACAAACTCGTGCATAGACGGGATACCCTACAATACAAAGTCAGACGTGTGAATGCAAACCTTAATCCAATAAAAGCCGAGGCTAGACTTGAAAAAAAAAAGAAAAAGCTTTTACCTAGATAGACTTGTGAAGGCAAAACTTGACCAACAAAGGGGTATCAATGGAGCGTAGAAAACGTGTATCTACATCGGTCATCGCAGGCCGATGGCATCCATTGCCTTCAGACCATGACCTATTAGGCTATTACTGATCTTCAACTGCTCCAAACGAGTAGCCAATGTATCATTAGAAGAGATTGGAATTGCTTTTTGGTGCTTACTCAGCCTCTAATCCTCTCAGGCAGCAGTGGTGGATTTTCTCTTCTTCGTAGCATCGACCTTAGAGGGGCCGACATTCTGCTTTGGTGGGGGAGGAATAGCATTGAGCCCAACTTTCTTCACCAACTTGATCAGGCTTGGTGCAGACATCTCCTACAGGTCGTCTGATATACCTTCTGGGAATTTTGTAAAAAACATATCAGAGTTAGTAAATCAGAGACATTAAATATTAGAGATACAACTTAACAAAATAAACACTTACGAATATCGACTAATGGACTTCCCCCCAGGCTCGTCTCAGAGAGGTAATAGGGGGTCATCAGATGCTCATACTTGACTAGCCGACCAAGCTCCCCCTGATCTTGAAGATCTTTGACCCTTTTTAGGTTATCCTGGCTTAATCTAGGGTCGAATTTCGCAGCTAATAACAATTTTCCCCACCTCATAGGGGTCCTCGGCTCTAGTGATGAACAGGGGGCACAAGTACCAAACTCCCATGCCCCTGAGATGAAAAAGTATCGTGGTTTCCAATTATGATTTGAGGTCTACGTAACCAGCAATATCTTCTTATCAAACTTCCTAGCTAGGGAGTGGTAGTAGCTGGGGTGGTTCCTGGAAGAGGATGGCATGTAGCACCTCGTAAATACCTTGACATGAAGGTTTTAATGATGGACTTCCCTCTATAAGACGATGGCTCTAATCATTACCCTCAAAGCATTTGGGGATAATTGGGAGGGGACCAGGTTTATATGGGATAATATAGCTCTAATTGTTGGATGGAGGGGGAGACAAAATCCTAACTTAAACATTTGCTCATATACGCAAATTTCCCCCATCTCGTCCACCAAAAGCCCTCTCATCCCTCAGAGGTCTCCTAAACTTAATAGAGGGACTTATGGCATAAAGGTGCCTAAGGGCTAATAAATCGAACTCAGTGACAGTACTCTCTATCTCGACTGCCTCCGAGGTATCAACATCACTTTCATGACCATCATCCTCGTTCCTATCAATATCGGCCTGGGAAGGTGTAGGAACACCACCAGGTAACCTCTGAGTAAACTCATCCCCTGTGGCAGCCGAGAGGGGAATAACGTCAATGATTGGGGGAACAACCACACTCAGCCCCACAACTTCAACATCATAAGAGGTTCTTGAAGTGCTAGAATCATTGTGGGACGAGGCGCGATTTTATACCTCGGCCTGATCAAGGACATGATCTTGCCTAATAGATAAATCCATTGCCTTCTGGAATGAATCTATAGACATAGGGTCTGAGGTGGATGACTCAGACTCAGACATGGGAGAGGGATCAATTGGATCCTTTGATGGCTCAACAATCTCGACTGGTTCAGGTTATACCACCTTCAGAGGTGGGGGAAATATAGGTCTAAAGGTGAAGGCCTCAGCCCTACGAGCCTCCTCTTGGGCTAGCTCAATTTACCTAATTGTCTCAAAAGCCGTCTCTCTAAGAGAAGGGAAATCTTCAATAAGCTTATACAGAGGTCTGAGCATAGGAGGATGAGACTACACCTAAACCATAAACCACAAACAGCTTGGCACAACCTAAGATAAGGATCAAACGTGCTTATTTAAATTCTTTTAAATAACCAACAATTAAGAATAGTCCACCGAAAAACTCATAAGCTCGTCGAAAAACCTAAGCTACCACTGAAAAATGCATAAAAAGGAAAAACAAGGCTGAAAATGATGAAATAGTATAAAGGTGATACATGTCTGAAGGAGAAATGAAGGAGAGGAAGATCAGGAACCAATAAAATTCCCAAAACCCAGCAGTAATGGAGCCCTTGAAGAGAGAGAGAATGCAGAAAACTCAGGCGGGAGAAAGTGAGGGAAATGAAGAAGAAAGAGAGGAAAAAGGATTTTAACCCTTAAATCTACTTGCACGCATCCCAAGGCCCATCATTGCCTTGGGATCCCAAAAGTCAATCATCATTGCACTTGCGAAGCACGCAACCCACTTCAGTAGTTGAAACTTGTCAAAGAAATGTTGGCATGCAAGGAAGAACAGCCTCGGAATTGCATACCCCTTAGTCACCTATTTACATAGGTAACTAAGGGATAGGGGTGATTGATATGCCCAAAGTGTACTTGATAGCTCGGAGGCACCAACCTCGGCCAACATGAAAAGTGCGTAAGTACGATGTGTGATATCGAATAAAAATTATTCGCAATTTTCCAGTTAAACCATATTTAATTAGAGTCTATTTTTAAACGAAATAAATACAGCCCCTAAACATGCGTTCAAAATAAGAAGACATTTAATTAAACACAGTTTTTCAATTAAATCCTAAAAACATGCATCTAGATGATTTATCAAATAACATAAAGCATGTGACACAACATATTAGGAAAAATCCCCGCAGGGCAAAACCATATTATTTTCAGTATAATTTGAAAAGAACTGTTACACATATTATAATGAAAATAAGTGTGACATACGAAATACCCGCAGGTGTCGGTTCCGATGTCGTCGGATGGATCTCCCAAAAGAATTCCAGATGGGAAGCAATGAAGAAGATACCGACTTCTCCACAAAATACTCCTAAATGAGTCAAATAAATCCGTTGAAGGTTTATGTTGTGCAAATGATAAATGGGAATTAAGTGTGTATTTACAAGGAAAGAAAATGGCCTAAAAACATTTTTATAAAAAGATGGCAGAATAAGGGCCGGCTTTTGCTCAGCATGTTGCAAAGGTGTTTTGACCACTAAGAAGTGGTGACAACATTTGGCACAAAAATCGAGGTCAGCGGCATCGGTCGAATGACATTGGATGTTGCTCGAACGAGAACATGTGTCGTTCGAATGAAATCACGCGAGATGTCTATGTCGTTTGAACGACAGTGACATATCGTTTAAACGAGCACACTTAAAAAAAAAAAACCCGATTCAGCTTAGAAAAAATTCTGCATTTGATAAAAAATAATTTCAGACTTCAAAAAATATTTTCTAAAAAATTCCCAAATATTTATGCAAATATAAACAACTCCAATTAATCATTTTACGGATAGTGCGTCATGGAGTTATGGGAAATGGTTGAGCAGTACGTAGCATGTAGCTTAATGCATGAGTGAAGATAATGGATGCATGGATTCGGATAAAGGCCGTCGTGGATGATCTTGATGGCGTGCCGAATTTAGCGGTATCAGACATACAAACTGTGATATAGGAAAAACTTAAAAAGCCTCGATTCTACCCTGGACATTTATAAAATTATGTCCTTACACAGCATGATGGCCGAGGTAACAAGGGCTCAAGACTGACGATCAATGATCTTGTCCAACATAAGGTCGCCTACAGTCGATGTTAGTAGTACCCCACAATCAGGAAACAACCGAGGTCTTCATAACTCATGAGGTCAAATATCCATCAGGTCGTCCATAGCTGACATCACATCTACCTCATGCATCAACCTCAGCTGGGCATCAGCTGAGGTCTGCAAGGACTCACGGGTCCATCCATCCTCCAACAACAGTATCGTCCTCAGCCAACATTACAGTCAATGGCCGAGATCAGTAGAGTTACATGAGGGAATCATCTGGAAGCCCTATCATCGGTCCAGGCCGACGTTACAACTCTTCCGACCTAACCTAGGCCATCTTACCTAGCCGAGGTCATCATGAATAACCTCGAATGAGGCAACAGTCAGACTTCATTAACCCCATACTCTTCCAGGCCGAGGTTTTACCAGTCAAGGGCAAGCCTGAGCATTTATAAGCATATGCAAGTATAAGAACACGTGGACAAAATCAGTTGTAACCGAATCAATCCCCTCATGTGGGGGAATATTTCATCATCATTCTCTACATGTGATGGTGATAGATGTCTTCATTAGATTGTCTAGATCAACACATGCATGCTCATTGCATGCACGGGGGGTACATTACACCCCCCAAACACTATATATACTTGTCTTCTCCTACTTTGAGAAGGATCCAAAATTACAAACCTAGCTAAAACTCTCTTAAATTACATAGTAGAGAGAGAAAGCTTGAGAGATTGTATCTATGGCCATTAGTGCCTCATTTTAGTGATCTTATTCACTCACTTGCACAGTGCATGTAGGCCTAATTGGCTGAACCACTTATATAATTGTGTTCATCCTCTTCTCCTCATCTCAATCTTATATTTAATATACACTTGAGATGCCATTGTCATCACTGATTTGAGCTTATAAACACCTTGAAGATTGGTGCTATTTAAAGTATCATCAGTTAAGAATGAATTAAGGGTTATCGAGAATTAAAACTAATTAAAGATGAGTTTAATTCATAGAATTTAGGAAGTTGTGATGACATGGACAAGTATGGTGTAGACATTTACATGCGAAATTAAGTTAAGGAAGACTTATTTAATCTTTGAGTAATGAGTGAGGCTCGATAATATAAAATAGAGAAGTAAAGTCATAATCTTTAATAAATAGCATTTGGTTGATAAAAATACTACATATGAGAATTATCATATGGTTGGGTGAATGCCTTATGGATATTATATTTATATAGGTGTGATGAATACCTATAATATTATTTGTATGTATGACATACCTACGCTGCTTGCTATCTGTGGCCATCCCCGATCCTCATTGCACGACGGAGGATCCTCAGGTCCCGCACGTCCCTCTCGGGAGCGCTTCGACCGGCGTCATTTGAGGTGATGTGAAAGATGTAGAGAGATTAGAGTCACCAGTCTATTTTATTAAAAACAGACAAAAGAAAAAGAGGAAGCCATCCCGAAGGACAACATCTAAAGACATACTGGTGCATACGAAACCAAAATGATTCGAGAAGGGTCTGGAGGCTAAGTTATGAAATGGGA
Source organism: Sambucus nigra (assembly GCA_949130495.1). NCBI lineage: Eukaryota > Viridiplantae > Streptophyta > Magnoliopsida > Dipsacales > Adoxaceae > Sambucus > Sambucus nigra. The sequence continues at coordinate 57,405,777 of OX422214.1, forward strand.
AGGTGTTAGGCACCCATTACGCCCTTTAGGCCTCTCATGGATTTTTTCTATTTTCCTTTTATTTTCCCCGTGATATGTGTGCATGTGTATATATAGTGGAGATAGAAATCATCGACTTGTACCATGGAAGAGGTAAAGCGAGTCATCTGTCGGAAGATATAAAAGTATTACAAAATAGGACTTAGGCGATCATCCTTACGTTAATCGTTATGAGGGAACGATAACGCATGTGGGATAATACGCCCCTAAGAACAAATATGTATATATATAGTGTAAGAGAATGGTGTTTAGAGAAAATGGGAAATGAGAGAAAAAGTAAAAAATAGGACTCGAGTCTCGGGTTTTACCCCGAAATGCCTACGTAGCCTATAGAGGCATCAAAGTCCACGTAGTTCGCATAAAAAAGGAGGGGTGGGGTTTATCCCATAAATCCAATCGGGGATTCTCTTATTTGTGTGTGTGTGGAAAAAAGTGTTTTAGTTGTGAGAAAAGTGTAAGAGAAGTGTGAGAATTTCCGTTTGGAATTTATGAGCAAACCCTCTTTTTCTTATTTTTTGGAATTTTATTTATTTGAAAATAAGGGATATGCAAGAGTACTAAATAAAAAGTATATTAGGATGTGTGAGATGAGATAATAAAAAGTGCTAAGTAATAAAACAAGATATTGCGAATTTATGAGAATTTAAGGAGAGAGTTGAGGAAATTGGACCCTCTTGAAGATCTTGAGCTTGGTCTTGAATATTGGAGAGCAGCCCTTAAACTTGGATGATGATGGAGGGTAGTGAATTCACTAAGTTTGATGAAAAAGATGATGAAAAGTGAAGGTTGGAAAGGGATTTAGGTGTAGAAATCACGCTGTCTTCGAGAGAGGCTTTCAGGATTTGTTGAGAGTGATTTCTATCAGATCTGGGCTCTCCTTGAAAGTGAGTCCATGACTCCTTTTTATAGGCCCAGGGCATTGTCGATCAACATAGCTTTATTCCTACCGTTTGGCAGGTGCGTTTAGGCACAATGCCGATAGGCAGGGTCTGGGACCTACCGTTTGGCAGTGTCTCTCAGGCCTTTTTAGGAAATTAGTCGCAGAACAAAAATCACGGATCGTGCACGGGATAGACCGCTGGAAAGGTAATTCATAGACCTTCGAAAGTCCTTTGGACTGCTCCCGGGTCTAGGAGTTGACTTTAGGTCAAATATGGCTCGAAAGCATTCGTCAGTCCATTGGACGGGGAACCGTCAAATGCAAACGGATCGTTCGTCCACCTGGTAAACTCGAATCATGCACGGGGTGGACCGTTGGAATGGTTTGGATATGTAATTTAACATTCCAAAGAGTTTGATCTGGTTTGGGGAGTTGACTTTGGTCAATCGGACCCTGGAGGCATTCGGTGACCTTTTGAAGTCAAACGGATCATTCGTCCGTGCCATAAGTCGGAAATGTGCACGGAGTGGACCGTTGGAAAGGGGTTTCAGTTTTGAATATTAATTCAGCCTTGATCGAGCTGAAGAATTTGACTTATGTCAAACGAAGCACGGGAGCGCCCGGTGGTCTCCTAATTAAGTTTTAGGGAAAACATGTCGTTAGTCCGCATGGTAAGTCAGAATCGCACACGGGATGAACCGTTGGAAAGGGGTTTTAGTACCCTTCGAAGATTCATTCAACCTCGGTTGAGCTGAAGATTTTACTTTTGGTTGAACGGTGCCTGGGAGTGTCCGATGGCTTCTGGGTCAGTACTCGGGGTATGACCTCGGTTTGTAGTGATGAAGGGAGGTGCTAGGGACCTAAGGAGAGTTTAGGGCGTAATAGAATGGGGTGTCTACAAAGCCCCTTGACGAGTGAGTTTGGAACAAATGATAGCCGTTGAATAGACACCGCATGATGCTTTGAAGGAGGATGACCAATTTCAGAGGGAAGAGGCCGATTCTAAGGAGCGAAGATGACCAATTCTGTGGGCTTAAGGTGACAATCTAAGACCGAGGAATGAGTACCGAGGTCAATTTTGACCTAAGAGAGATGATGACTGAGGATCGAGGTCAATTCTGACCTAACTAAGGTGACGATCTAAGACCGAGGTCAATTCTAACCTAAGAGAGGTGACGACCGAGGACCGAGGTCAATTCTAACCTAATTAAGGTGACAATCCAAGACCGAAGTCAATTCTGACCTAACTAAGGTGACGATCCAAGACCGAGGCCAATTCTGACCTAAGAGAGGTGACAACCAAGGATCGTGGTCAATCCTGACCTAGCTAAGGTGACAATCTAAGACCGAGGTCAATTCTGACCTAAGAGAGGTGATGATCGAGGACCGAGGTCAATTCTGACCTAACTAAGGTGACGATCCAAGACCGAGGTCAAATCTGACCTAAGAGAGGTGATGACCGAAGACCGAGGTCAATTCCGACCTAACAAAGGTGACGATCTAAGAGCGAGGTCAATTCTGACCTAAGAGAGGTGACGACCGAGGGTCGAGGTCAATTCTGACCTAACTAACGTGACGATCCAAGATCGAGGTCAATTCTGACCCAAGAGAGGTGACGACTGAGGACCGAGGTCAATTTTGACCTAACTAAGGTGACGATCCAAGACCGAGGTCAATTTTAACCTAAGAGAGGTGACGATCGAGGACCGAGGTTAATTCTGACCTAACTAAGGTGATGATCCAAGACCGAGGTAAATTTTGACCTAAGAGAGGTGACGACTGAGGATTGAGGTCAATTCCAACCTAACTAAGGTGACTATCCAAGACCGAGATCAATTCTGACCTAAGAGAGGTGACGATCAAGGACCGAGGTCAATTTTGACCTAACTAAGTTGACGCTCCAAGACCGAGGTCAATTATGACCTAAGAGAGGTGACGACCGAGGTCAATTTTGACCTAACTAAGGTGATGATCCAAGACCGAGATCAATTTTAACCTAAGAGAGGTGATGACCGACGATCGAGGTCAATTTTGACCTAACTAAAGTGACGATCTAAGATCGAGGTCAATCTGACCTAAGAGAGGTGACGGCCGAGGAACGAGGTCAATTCTGACCTAACTAAGGTGATGATCCAAGATCGAGGTCAATTCTGACCTAAGAGAGGATGAAGATTGGATTTTGGGTTCCGATGGGGAATGATCTGGGGAAAAAGTAGAGTGGCCTTTGGAGACTTTGAAGATGACTTTCTGGAGTTCCGCTAGGGAAATTATCTCATGATGTTGTGTTGAGCCGGGGAGCTAATTACAGGGGAAGTGTTTGTGATCTGTGGAGGAGAGGCGAGTTTGATGTCGTAAACTTCACTGGGGAAGTGTTTAGGTGGTCCAGGTATTGGACGTGTTGCTCGAGGAGATTTGAGACCTTTAGAGATCCTCCAGGGACGTCACCAGGAGGAGTTTTACTTGGTTTTTTGAGAGTTCCGCTGGGGAAATGGGGGTTTCGCTTAAGGGAGTGTGAAATTTTCTTGGTGAAAATGTTTGAAATCCTTCCTGGAATTTTTAGGAATTTTCCGAGGATTTTTCAGGGATTTCTGATATTTTTTAGGAATTTTTGTACGAAATTTCAAGAGGTCGCCGGTCGGCATGGTTTAGGAGGTGCCATTCGAAAGTGGCACGGACTTTTGGACTGCCTCAGGAAGGAAAGGAGACAATGCCTATCGGTGGGTGGGGGGTTGATTCCGATCGGTATGATGCTTAGCATCCTATATAAAGGGGGCGAAGTCCCTTCATTTTTCACAGCATTTTACTTTCTTTCTCTCTGTCATTTTCCTCTACAAACCATTCTAGCATTTCGATCTCTAAGAAATGGTCGCCTTTGTGAGTACCGCAGCGCATAGGGAATGGTTGACTGTTGATGACTGGACGAACATGGAGTGGAGGGCTTGGGCGCCTCTTGCTTTGGGGAGTGAGAACTCCTTTGACTCATTCGAACTGGCTGCGAATGAGCGGACTTTGCTATAGGAGCCTTCGCATCATCGCTCCTCGAGGGTGGTGAACCCTGGCGGTTATGTAAGTAACCTGACCTTTGGCATTCTTCTCTTTTTGGTGATTTTTCCTTTCTTGAATTTTGACAAGGTTTCTCCTTTTGACAGTCTGATATCTCTTTGAAGAACATGCATTCCTGTGGGACGACGGGGCTTAAGGATATCTAGGAGCATCTTCTACTCGTGGTGCGTTGGGTGGTATCATCATCAAGTTTTGGGAGGTTGGCATCTGCGTTGGATGAGACGCCTCGATCGATAGGGGTCTTGTGAGTTTTGGGGGAGAGATGGTGGGACACTACCCACACCTTCCATTTCGGTTTTGGGGAGATGTCGGTGACTCTTATAGACATGCATCAGGTGTTGGGGTTGGATTATAACGAAGAGCAGATAGAGGTGGGTCGTTCTCTAAGGGTGAGGCCAGAGGCAGTGCGTGCGGAACTTGGTGACGTAGGTAGGATAGTCTCTGGGAATTCCATCGGCTGTCTTTTCTAAAGGATATCTTGCTGAGTAGGGTGATGAATGTGGAGGACGGGTTGTAGGTGAGGCAGATGGATCGGTTGTTCATTTTGCTGGTGCTGGGAGGCTTCATGGTGGCGTCGAGTGGCGACGTCGTCCATTTGTGGTTCTTGTCGTACTTGAGGATGTTTTCGAACATCCCTATCTATGATTGAGGGAGCCTGACTTTGGCGACCCTCTATTTTTCTTTGGATGCATGCAGTCGGTGTTGCTGGTAAACTTTTATTGGAGCCACGTATCTCCTTGAGGTATTCTTTAATTTTGTGCATTTTCCTTTCATGCATTCGCATTTTCCTCATGCGTCTCTTTTTGATTGTGAATTCCTGTCTTTGGAAGACGTGGTTCTATGAGGTGATTGGGTTCAATACCCAGTTGATCTCTTTGAAGGATGATATTGTTGGGGACTTCTGCCGATTGTATCGATGGCGGAAGGCCAATCGGTAGTCAAAGGGATCTCTCTCTCTAGAGGCGGTGCGTCAGGTCTTGAATGGACTGACTAGTGGTAGGGTAAGACTCTGTCCTTTTCAGTCTTAGTTTTTGTATGTTCTGATTTTGTATTGACTTATGCTTGCTCGAGGAATTTTAAGTGACTTTTTATCCTTGGGGGACAGCTATTCAGGATACGGGGGCGACTGGGGTGAACGCGCAGATGAGGCATTTGTAGCGCATGAGTTTGACCATTCTTAGTATCTCGGGGAACGGGTGGTTTGACAGATTGCTGAGAAGGCGGTGGTGGTGCCACCTGCGCAGCCTTCTTTGTCTATGAGGCGAGAGCGGTTGATGCTGGAGGATGCAAGGATCGGAGAGCCCTACCTGTTGTATACTGATACGGCCGCCCTGTATGACTATATGAACTTTGTGATGAGCTGGTTGATGGCGACCAACATATATGATGCCTTGCCTTTCCCTCCTACGGGTTCGAGTCGAGTGGTGGGGTCCTCCCACAACGGCGGTGGTCCAGCGACGGCGGTGACGACGGCTTCAGAGGTTCCTTTCGTGCGATTGCACACTCCTTCGTATAACATTCGACGAGCTAATGGAGGGATGGTGCCTATGTTGCACCGTCCTCATGTGATGGATCCGGAGGAGTTGGGTTTGACAGAGGAGGTTCTTCGTCCTACGGTATACCTTTCTGTTCTTTTCCTTAGTTCCTTTTATGTTTCGATCCCTCTTTGATACTGATTTTTCCTTTTACTTTGCAACAAGTTCGGGTGTCAACCACTTAGTAAAGGACATTAGAGATTGAATATCTTCGGCAATTGCCCATATTCGGGATGCGGTCCCGATTCCTTCTTGCTTGGTGCCGTCTGCTTCATCCGGGGAGGACTCGGGCTTGGTTAACGATGGTGTGTCGTCTCGCCGTAGGGGAAAGAGAGCGCGTCGTAAGGGTGGAAGCTCTTAGAGAGAAGGGTGAAGGGTAGGTGAGAGAGAGAGTATGTGGTTTCGGGCTGAGTCCCGTTTTTTTTTTGCTTTTCTTTATTTCCTGCAAAATTGATGTAACACAGAGAACAAATATATATTATATGCAATGCGATTTTTTAGTATCTTTTGTTAATGATGAATGAATGCATGTGCTTTTTAATTTGCTGCTGAGATCGCAAAAAGAGATGTTTTTGGGATTTTTGAAAGAAATTTTTATTAAGATAAAAAGGGGATTTTTGAAATTCTATTGAGAATATCAATTTATTTTGAGTTTTCTGAATTTTGACAAAAGAGGAAAAAGGAAAATTTCCAAAAATGGGGGGTTGCCGATCGCAAGCCCCTTGTCCTGCCTATCGACAGTCAAGTCCAGTCCCATCAATTTAAAGCTTTGATTAGTTCCCTCTTCAGCCTTTGGTAGTTTTGTGGGGTAAGATTACCTCCAATTTTTGCAGGGATTATGTCTCTTGTGAGGTGTTGATGTAAAAAACTAGATTACTCTAATTATTCAATCACAGATAAATGAATGAGACAAAAGATTTTTAAAGTGGTTCAGCTTTATATGAATGGCCTACGTCCACTGTTATGTTATTGCTGAGTGTTTGGGAATTCTCGATTACAAGTGCTATCAAGAAATTCCGGTCCCTTTGAATGAGGGTGATACAAGATATTTATAGCCCTTAGGCTGTACATGAAAGGGCGATACATTAAATGATATACATATGAAAGGGTAACTCATTTAATGCTCTTCAAGCGTGTGCGTCAAGATGATAAGCATTCAATGAATAATTGAACTGTTGATTATCTGGCAATTAATGCTGTGGTCGAGATGCAGCTCGAACCGCCTTAAATGCTCGTCGTTCAAGAGTTCCTCGGAGCGCTGGAGTTCCTCGGAGGACTGGAGTTCCTCGGAGGGCTGGTGTTCCTCGGAAGACTGGTGTTCCTCGGGGTACACATGTTACTCGGAGTGAGTATGTTGGTCGGGGGAATGATCTTCCTCGTTGCTATTGTGCCACGTAGATTGACACGTGTCTTCTTATTATTCGTCTACATCAGCATGCTAATTTTGGTATCAACAGAAGCCCCCAATGTTTCATATTTTGAACTTTGAGGAGTATGGAACATTCTTTCTCGGTATATGGCAATATTAAATGACCTTCCTGGGTTTTAGGAGCCTTTTCTTCGTATTTGAATTTCCTTCCAAATTCGCAGAATCCGCCTTTTTTGCATTTTTATAAGCGCTTCGATCTTCGTGCCCTTTTTATCCTTTTAGCCGCTGGTAGCGTAATAGTTTCCTTTTTGTAGTCATTTCTTTCGCCGTTTCCCAAGGCAAAGTATTTAAGCTTCAGAGGCAATCCCATCGTCTTCTACCTTTTCAATTTCTGCTTTTGAGTTTTCTATAGCTTTTCTCTCTCCTGTGCGTTCATCCCTTTCTTCGTTTGTTTGTCAACATATCTCCTTTTTCCTGTAAGATTTTCTTCCTTCCTCTTCATTTCTTTTTATTCACCATGGTTTATATTATCGAATCTCTTGAGAAATTCCGTTCTGAATTTTCTATTCCTTCTTGGGTAACTTTGGAGAGTCTTTCTGAGCCTTCAAATTATTTTAATTTGGCTGAGGGACATTGCTTCCCTAACCTTTTTATTGCTGAATGTGGATTTTCTTTTCCACCAAACCCTTTGTGTTTAGAGTTCTGTCAGTATTTTGATGTTGTCCCTGCAAAAATAGCCCCCAACACATGGAGAATAGTTAATGGGGTGTATAGGTTAAATCAAACTCATGGAACTCGTATAGGAATTCCTGAGATTATGTACTGTTACAGATGGGCTGTTTTAGACAATGTTTTTTATTTAAAAACTAGGTTTTTGAATAGGGCCTTAGTAGTCAACCTCCCTGATGCAAACAGGGATTATTTTGAACACGGGGTAGTCATAAAAAATTGGCAACATACCCCTTTAGTTGGAGATGAAGTATATGAGGGTCCCAGATGCCCCCCATATGACAATGGGATAGGTTATTTTCATCTTATTTTGTTTTTTGAAATTATGATTTCATTGTGTTTGACAAAATGTATGACTGATATTTCACTATGTATTTGTTTGCAGTTGATAGTAAGAGAAAAACTCCAAAAGAATCAGAATTAAATATTAAACATTTGAAACATATCTGGAATTTGCATCGAAGAGTTGCAGACGAGCACATCAGGTCTGCTTCATATTTGTTGCAGTACAAGAGCTACACATTATCCTTTACTGCTCGTCCTGTGGTCAGCATTAGTGAACCATTGCTCGCTTCTGAGGAATCTTCACCAGAATCTCACATTCCTTTGAGTCAGAAGATGGGTAAGAGAAGAGTTCCTGCTATCTTCGAGGAGACCTCCTCTGCTGGTGATGGAAAGAGAAACAAGGTTGATGTCCCAAAGGGGATAAAAAAAGTGGATGCTGGTCCTTCTGTTGCTGCTCAGAAGGCTGCCGAGAAGCCTCCAGTGGCTCCGAGCAAGAGAAGTACTTCTATGGAAGTGGTCACCATTTCCCCCACCAAAGGTTCTTTGGCTGAAACTGCTGAAGTACCACTGAGGAGATTGAAGAAATCCTCCTCGGTCAGTTTTTTTGAAACCATTCCCCAGCTCCAAGCTAGTGGAGCTGGAGTTCCAACCATTATTCCTCCGAGTTCTGCGATGAAGAAACCATTATTCCTCCGAGCTCGGTAAAGACTTGGACTATTCCTGAAGTCCAAGGAATTGAAGAAAACATGTCTAGGGATATGCTGACATCCCTAGCTACTCGTCACATTGCTTCAGTAAGTTTCTCGTATCCTGAATTTTTCTTTCTTCCAGTCAATATATGTATCTCGGCACTGACTTATCATTACCTTCTTTTTCAGCTGGTGAGTTGCTTTAACACCATAGTGAAGAAAGATGAAGCGCTCAAGGCTTCAATCTCCTCGTCCGGAGTAGAGGATGCTTTCCAGGGTTTGGCCCAATCTCTGAAGGAATCCCGTCTAAAATACGACGAGGATAGGGGTGAATGGGAAAAGAAGTTGACTGCGTCTGAGGCAGAGAAGGTACAGTTGGGCAATAAAGTGAAGGATTTGGAGAGAGAGAATAAAAAATATGTCGAGAAGCTCACAAGATTTGGGGAGCTTGAGAATAAGTTGAAATCGGCCGAGGAAGAGCTGACCCTTCTGCGAGAAGTAAATCGCCAGAAGGAGGAGGTGGAGGCCAAGTTGAAAGCCACCGAGGATCTTTTATCCGAGAAGCTCTCCTCGGAGAAAATGAAGAGAAAAGTGGCTGTGAAGAAATCCTTTCGAACTGGTTGGGACAAAGGATGGGATAGGGGGGTAGCGGCAATGATGATCCAGGTCAAGTATGGGAGTTTGAAATACTTCCGAGATGGTTGGGTTGCTGCCTTGCAAGAATTGAAAGTGAGCGAGGACTCTGAATTATTTCAACAACATCTTCCTGGCCCTCCTCCTGTAATTAAAGATGAGGATGAAGACGAAGCTGCATCTGAAGAGTCTTCAATGACAGTGGGTGATCAAGTCCTTGCTCCATAACCCAACCAGACAATCACCGAGGAGATTTCGTCCTTGCCTGCTCCTCCTGAACAAGTCCCATCTTCTGCCAATCAAATCATTGTTCCCACCGAGCAACCAAGCTCCTCGTCCCAGCCTCCCGAGAAAGTCTTGGGAGACAAGGAAAAGGTGTGAAGTTATTCGGTATTCTCTTTCGATTTTTCTTTTACTTGTACTTTGTATTCTGAACGATGTACTCTTTTTGATGATGTAATAAAATCACCTCTTTTTGTTCCTCTACATTGTTGATGCTCTGTCTGCTTTTTATTAACTCTTGCCTTCTCTTCTTTACTAGTTTGTGGCTAGAATGGAATTATTATCTGCCAATGATAGAAAGTTGATGCATCAATGCCATGAATATTATAAGGCTGGTCACACAGAATTGAGTGTATCAGAAGTTGTTGACATCCTCGGTCATGATGCTTCAGAGCAGGCAGTAGAAGCTTATCAATACCTGAAGGGCTTACTTGATCGAGCCGTGGCCAATAACGTGGCTTACTATGACATGATCGAGGAGCTTCAATATACTCTAGAAGATCTTCAGACTCAGTACAAAGAATCAACTGCCCTTCTGCACGAGGGGTATGAAAAGAGGTATCAACAGCTTTCTGCCGAGAAGGGCTACGACAAACTCCTTACTGGGTATGATGTCAGGGAGAGGACCCTAAAGGGAGAAGTTGAAGCTTGTAGACAAATTGCTGAGCTGCTAGAGCAAGAGAATAATAATTTGCAGAAAGAGCTAGCACAATATAATTCTGCAGCCTCTTCTTCAACAGCGGTAATCCCAGTGACTGATGAGGGATTTTCCTTCTTAGAGGTTGAGAATGCCAAATTAAGGCAAGAGTTGGATATCCTGAGAAGGTCTGGTACTTCTACTTCTACTCGGGGACGAGGAAGAGGTTCTCGTGGGTGAGGAAGAGTTGCCCAGGATGTTGTCGAGGAACGAAGTACTCCACCTGCTCGGGGTCGATCAAGAACTCCTCGTCGTAGTATTGAAGAAGCTCGTACTCTGTCAACATTGGAAACTCAAGCGTACCAATTGAATGAAAAAGATCGGGCTTTGTCTGAATTGTCCAAGAAAGTTAGAGACTTGGAACTAGAAATCTCTACAAAAGAATCTGAGTTGGAGACTAATAAACTTTTCATCCAGAATCTTCATGAGAAACTTGAGAGGTTAACATTCCAATTCCATAAATAGCCCAGGGAGTTTTGGATGGCTGGATATAACGAGGCGCTATTCCATTTAGATGCTCGTATCCATAATGCCAATAATGAGGGCTACAAACAAGGCTGGCTGAATGCCTTATGTGTGTTGAAACACGAGCAGGGACACTATTTATGGGACTACTATGATCCTAGATTGCTTGATTTGCCTATGCCACCGTTCAATTTGGAAATGGAATGGATCCCAGCTCGTGCCATTCCTCAGAGCTTACTTGCTAAATACCTTGGTGACTATAGTTTTCATTCTCAGTTTGAAGTATCTCGTCCTGAGCATCTCCTAGATCGACCTTCTGTGATGAACGTCAGGATGCTGAAGGACTTGAACTTCATTAATTCTCCTCAGACTTTAAATGATTCGCCTGCTGGCGAGGAACCTGTATCGAAGATTCCCGACCAACATAAGTTGGCATTTGAGAGCATATCTTGTTTCCTAACCAATCGAGATTGGCCTTTCGTCGATCATCTTTTGTTCTCGCCCTTTTACCAACCGGAGTTGGTCGTGGGTCTGAACTATCATGTCCACTAGCTCTTTTACCAAACTGAGTTGGTCACACTAGTGTACGCCTCCTAACCAAAGGAGTATAGTTTGTTCTCACCCTTTTACCAACCGGAGTTGGTCGTGGGTCTGAACTATCATGTCCACTAGCTCTTTTACCAACCTGAGTTGGTCACACTAGTGTACGCCTCCTAACCAAAGGAGTATAGTTTGTTCTCGCCCTTTTACCAACTGGAGTTGGTCGTGGGTCTGAACTATCAGTGTTGCTTTTATTGCTGAACAACGTAGTGTTGTACACTAGTATTCCCGAAAAACTTTCGATAACAAGAAAGAAGATGGAGAAACATCATCGTTTTATTCATATTGATGAAATTGCTTTACATTTTACATCACTGATAATACTTGCGTAGGTGTTCAGCATTCCATGCATTCTTAAATTCCTCTCCGTCTAGAGTCGCTATTCGGTAAGTTCCTGATCGGACAACTACAGTAACTCGATAAGGTCCATGCCAGTTTGCTTCCAACTTATTGTGCTTCTGAATGACCTTCTTTAGCACGTAATCTCCTTCTTTTAAGTCGCATTTTTTGACCCTCTTGTTGTAGAACAGGGCTGTTCGCTGTTGATAAGCAGCATTCCTAATGGCTGCCTTTTCTCTAACTTCCTCGAGCATGTCCAAATCTAATCTCCTCATCAAGTCGCTGACTGGGGAATTGAAATTCAGCACTCTGTGTGTTGGAAGACCCAACTCGGCAGGTATTACAGCCTCACTTCCAAATGCCAGCATATATGGTGATTCTCCAGTTGCTGCTCGGGGAGTTGTCCGGTAAGCCCACAATACTGACTGTGGCTCATTAATCCAATTAGCTTTAGCCTCACTTAGCCTCTTCTTCAAACCATTTAGTAATGTTCTGTTCGTCACTTCAGTCTGCCCATTGCTTTGAGGATGGCCTGGTGCTGAATGAGTCTTCAAAATATTTGACTGATGATAATAGGCGGTAAACTCCTCGTTATCAAATTGTGTTCCATGGTCTGTGATGAAAGCATGAGGGAGACCATATCTGCAAATTACGTTCTTCCAAACAAATTGGTATACCTTCTCGTACGTCATATCAATAAGTGGCTCAGCTTCTACCCACTTAGTAAAATAATCTACTGCAACGACGAGGTACCTGAATCTTCCTTCTGGTCGTTGGCAGTGGTCCAACTAAATCAATTCCCCACATGGAAAAGGGCCAAGGAGAAGTTATGGGTGTCAACAATGCTTGTGGAGTTCGTCGGATGGAGGAAAAACGTTGGCACTTGTCACACTTCTTGGCATACGCTATACAATCAGCCCTCATCGTCGGCCAATAATACCCCTGCGTCATGACTCTTTGCAAAAGTTTCCGTCCTGCCACATGTGCTCCACAAGACCCTTCATGGATCTCTTCAATCAATTCTTTCACCTCGGAGGGATGTACACATCTCTGCAAACCTACCATAATTCCTCGTCTATATAAAACACCATTAGTTAGTACATACCGAGCAGCTTTAAATTTCAATTTCTTGGCAGCAAGCTTGTCCTTCGGAAATTCTCCCTCCTCAATATATGCCCTGATGGGATCCATCCAAGATGGTTCCAAATCAAGGGTAATAACATTCATCGTCAGGTCTTTATCTATGCTCCTAGTTTCTAATACTTCAATCGGTATTGTTCTTCGCAGCTCGGTACGAGTAGCTAATGCTAGTCAGGCCAGTGCGTCTGCTTGTGCATTTTCCGTTCTCGGTATTCTGATCAACTGAATGGCATCGAATTCTGCCAACAACTCCATCACCTTTGCATGATACTTAATCATTAATTCTCCTTTGACTGCATATGTTCCCATCATCTGATTCACAATTAATTGATAATCACTGAATACCATCACTTGTTGTGCTTCCATAATCTTTGCTAAATTAAGACCTGCTATCATAACCTCATACTCAGCCTCATTATTGGAGGCTTTGAATTGGAATCGCAGGGCATATTCCATGTCAATCTTGTCTGGGGTTTTCAAAACAATTCCTGCCCCATAACCTGTTGTGCAAGATGACCCATCTACATATAATCTCCATGTAGGTAACTTGTCTTCAAATTTCTTATCTGACAGAGTTCCTCGGTGAAATATCTGCTGTTTTCTTTCATCCTCCCCTGGCAATTTTCGCTCCTCGTTGACCATCTCTTCTCGCACTTTTACCAACCGGAGTTGGTCTGGGTTTGAATTTGATGATCTTTCTACATCCACAAGTCCTTTTACCAAGGTTCTAAAAAACGCGGGGCGTGATTGAGGCGTGGAGGCCAAGCCTTAAGCCTTAGAAGCCTAGGCGTGCCTAGGCGTAAAAAGACGTGAAAAGGCATTTAGGCCTTCTTAATATATTTTAATATTTTTTAACCATAACAAGGCTATTAAAATACAAAAATTGCACATATCATAAAAAATATGTCTGAATATATGCAAATTAAAATACTATTTGATTATTTTGGATGAGATAATGGTCCTGTTTGTAAAAAAATCTTTAAAAGGCGACATCGTTTCACTAAATCACTGTTGTTTTTAGAAAAAAGTGCGCCTTAAGGGTTTTACCAAGAATAAGGCGTGAAAAGCGTAAGGCGAGGCGTTTCTCCCAAGCCTTAAGCCTAGGCGTGCCTAGGCAGAGCCTAGGCGGGTTTTTTAGAACAGTGCCTTTTACCAATCGGGGTTGGTCTGGACTTATGTCTGTTGATCCTGTAACATCCACAGGTTGGTCAGCGAGCAACTTTTGCTCCTCGGGGGTATCAGGATATGTAAATTCTGCTATAAAGTCTGCTACAGCCTGTCCTTTTAATGATGATCTGGGTTCATACACAATATCATATTCACCGAGCTCTATTGCCCAATACATCAGTCTTCCTGATTTTTCTGGCTTATGAAGGGCTTGTCTCAATGGCATGTCGGTGTATACGACGATGGTATGGGCCTGGAAATAAGGCCTCATTCTTCTACTTGCTTCAATTAATGCCAATGCCAATTTTTCCAACTTTGGGTACCTGATCTCTGCACCTCGGAAAGCCTTACTTGTGTAATAAATTGGTTTCTGGACTCCATTCTCCAATCTGATCAATACCGAGCTGACTGCATTCTCTGATACTGCCAGGTATAAGTACAACTTTTCTCCCATCACTGTCCTGGACAGCAGTGGAGGTGTTCCCAGATATTTCTTCAAGTCTTGAAAGGCTTTTTCACATTCATCATTCCACTCGAAAGTTTTTCGGAGTGTTTTGAAGAATGGAAGGCACCTATCAGTGGCTCGAGATACAAATCTATTGAGCGCTGCAACTCGTCCTGTAAGACTCTGCACTTTTTTCTTCGTCGTTGGAGATCGCAACCCTAAAAGAGCTTTGATCTTTGCTAGATTTGCCTCAATGCCTCGCTGGTTGACAATGTACCCGAGGAACATTCCTTCTCGTACTCCAAAGGTGCACTTCGTCGGGTTGAGCTTCATCTGGTATTTATCCAGTTGATCAAAGGTCTGACCTAAGTCAACTAGATGATCAGCAGCTTTCTTGCTCTTTGTCAGCATATCGTCGACATAGACCTCCATATTGTAACTGATTTGTTCGGCAAAAACCTTATTCATCAGCCGCTGGTATGTCGCTCCTGCATTTTTCAAACCAAAAGGCATAACATTATAACAATAAGTTCCCCTAGGGGTAATAAAAGAAGTGCTTTCCCTGTCTTCAGGTTTCATTTTGATCTGGTTGTATCCAGAGTAAGCGTCCATGAAGCTGAGTAGCTCGTGTCCCGAGGTAGCATCCACTAGTTGATCAATTCTGGGTAATGGAAAATGATCCTTTGGGCATGCCTTTTTGAGATCAGTGAAATCAACACACATTCTCCATTTATTGTTTTTCTTCTTCACCATCACCACATTTGCCAACCAGTCTAGATACTTCACATCTTCAATGAATTGGGCTTTCTGGAGCTTCTTGACCTCCTCTTGTATAGCTTGATTCTTCTCGGGACTAAATACTCTTCTTCTTTGCTTTACAGGCTTGATCTCCTTATTCACATTAAGCTCGTGACATAAGAAGTTTGGATCTATTCCTGGCATGTCCTCATGACTCCATGCAAAAGTTTTCTTCCTGTTTCTCAAGAAAGTTATCAACTCCTGTTTTATTGAAGCATCTAACGACGAACCTATCTGGGTTACTCGTTCAGGATGCTCGTCGTCCAGAATAACATTTTCTATAGATTCCACCACATGTCCTTTTACAAGTTGGGATTCATCTCTAGGATCGAGTGTTTCGATTTCTGTACCTTCATCCACCTGGTAGGTAGTAGTCTTTTTCCTTGATTCTTCAAGCTCCTCTTGCTCGGGATCGCATTCTACCAAACGAGGATCGGGATCGGGATCGGGATCGCATTCTACCAAACGGGATCGCATTCTACCAAACGGATCGAAACAACTACTAATTAGAATTTCGATTCGAAAACATTTAATCGATCATTTTCAATTGAGCATAAACATCACGCAATAAGGAATTTAAGCCAAAGTTGCGAGATTAAACATTTAATCAAAAATGGTCACACGCGGATTAAATTCGGATAATCGCTATAAACACTAACGTTGCGTGACAAAGAAAGTTAAACGCATAATAATCCGACTTTAATACGCGAGGTTTCAATTAAATGCAATTTTACACGAAACCCTAACTTTCGAGGTCCAAACCCGAAAATGGCGGAAACGCAATCCCGACCCTATTTATCTAAGGGCAATACGTGAATTAAACTAAATTAAACTAAGAAAGCAAGAATTAAATCAAGAAAACTAATTAACAAAGCATGAAAACTATCTAGAAAGCAAGAATTAATAGAAAACAAGCTATATTAATGGAAATGGAAGAGAAAAGTTCAATCTTACAAAACCACAAGGGTTGTCAATCCAAGAGGAAGAGAAAATGAGCTCTCCAAACCGAAACCCTAACTATTCTAACCTAAAAACGTGTATGTACTGATATATCGTCTTATTACAACAAAATTGGCTTATATAGTAAGTTGGAATAAAAATAAAGAAGAAAGAAAAGAAAGCAAAATATCTGCAGAAAACAGAGCATCGATCGATCGACCCCTTTGGTCGATCGATCGACCTAGGCAAAACTTCGGCAAATCAGAATGGTCGATCGATCGACCATAAGTGTCGATCGATCGATCAAGCAGGGCAGAATGCAGCAGTCTACTGCATTCCTCTTTTCTTCTTCTCCCTTCTCCTCTTTTGTTTCCATGTTTTTCCTCCGCTGAAATCGCCGTAACTTCTTCGTTATGAATTGGAATCGCGCACCGTTCGCGGCCACGCGAAGCTAGCGAGGAGGGCTACAACTTACATGAGATGTCGGGCCAGGTACCCAAGCTGTGAAAAGATTAAAATGCCATTGCGCGTGCAATTGTGTACGAAACTTCACCGGAATGCGCCCGAACTTCATACTAAGCATCCAAATACCTACAAAAGCTCAATTAGCCCCTGCAAAACATGTTAACATAGAAATCCGAGGTTGTCTGGTTAACAAGCATAAATATAGGGATTAAGATACCCGAGGGGGCTAAAAACCCGTAGGTTAACGGGTGAAATACACAATATTTGTGTCGTATCAACGTCATCCGAGAAGAAGTTAAAAACTAGAAGAGGCTGAGTCTATTAGAGAAGTCATATATCTGGAGTGTCTTCCATTCTTCAAAGTGCTTAGAAAGGCCTTCCAGTGGGACGAAGAATGTAAAGAGGCTTTTAACCAACTCAAGTCCTACCTTGGGTCTCCCTTGTTGTTATCTCGGCCCATAGTAGGAGAGAAATTATATGGGTATCTAACAGTCTCTGAATCGTCTATCAGTGCAGCCGTAGTGCGGGATGACGTTGGGATCCAAAGGCCTGTGTATTTCAATAGTAAAGCACTTCAAGGGTCTGAACAAAATTACCCTCGTATGGAAAAGTTAGCCTTTACCCTGATACATGACTCAAGGAAGATGAAGCCCTACTTCCAAGTCCATTCCATGGTCGTCCTCACCGATTACCCACTAAGACAGGTTCTACATAAACCTGAGAAGTCTAGAAGATTGATGACCTGGGCCATTGAGTTGGGGGAGTATGACCTTACCTACCAACCTAGGGCAGCCATCAAAGGGCAGGCCCTCGCAGACTTTGCTGCTGAGTTCACATAGGAAGAGGCCGAGGTAGAAAATGACCAAGTGGGTGTTGAAGGGTCAAACAACAATGTCTTCCCATAACAGGAAGATGTCACACCAAACGTCTTCCGAAACCAGGAAGAGGTCGTATCCAAAAAGATCAGAAGCGGAGTAGCGGATAACGAGGATGATTGATACCTCTTCAGGCAAGGAATCATGTCAGAAGGGGCCTTCTCATCGGATACGGACATTTGGAATCTCTTCATTGATGGTTCTTCCTATGACAGTGGAAGCGGTGCAGGGCTGATACTTTCAGCTCCAGACGGTGCCAACATTGAATACGCTTTGAGATTTAACTTCAAGGCATCTAACAACGAGTCAGAATATGAGGCCATGATAGCAGGCCTCTCATTGGCAAAGACTCTAGGTGTAAGGCGACTCCTACTTTATAGCGATTCAAGGCTAGTTGTCAATTAAGTATTGGGAGTCTACGAGGCCAAAGATGAAAGAATGACTAAGTATCTGAAGAGGGTGAGAATGATGTTAGAATATTTCGAAGAGACAAAACTGAAGAGAGTACCTCAATAAAATAACAGCCACGCAGATGCATTGGCAAGGTTGGCCTCGACAATGAAGACAGACATCAGAAGGACAGTTGCGGTTGAGGTCTTAGCAAAGGCGACCATTGAGGAAGAAGAGGTCTCCAACCCTTGTCTCAATTTAAACCTAGGGGACTCATGGATGGAGCCCCTCATTAGATATATCAAAGATGGAGAGCTACCGGAGCCCAAGTTAGAGAGGAGGAAGTTAAGATATAGGGCTGCCAAGTTCTCCGTAATAGGTGACGTCCTATATAAGAAGGGATTTCTGTTGCCTCTCCTCAGGTGTGTACATCCCACCGAAGTTCCCCGCATCTTACAGGAAGTTCATGAGGGTTCTTGCTCCAGTCACATAGGGGGAAGACCCTTGGCCAAGAGGATTATTACACATGGATATTGGTGGCCAACCTTGTCCAAAGATGCTGCAGCTTATGTGAAGAGGTGCGATAAATGTCAGAGATTCTCCACTATTCCTCATCAACCTTATCAACCTATGACGTCAATCACCTCTCCATGGCCATTTGCAATATGGGGAATTGACTTAGTAGGACCCCTACCAAGAGCTGCCAATAATTATCGATTTCTGTTAGTTGCCATTTGACTACTTTTCAAAGTGGATGGAGGCAGAGCCGATGATAACGATCACTGAACAGAAGACCTTCCAATTTATTTGGAAGAACATCATATGCTGACATGGCCTCCCAAACACACTCATCTCAAATAATGGAACCTAGTTCAAGAACTCCTCTTTAAAAAAGTATTGCGAAAGAGTGGGGATAAAGCAGTTCCTCTCATATCCTGGCCGACCTCAGGCAAATGGTCAGACGGAAGTCATAAATAGGACAATCCTCGATGGAATCAATAAGAGGTTAGAAGAAGCGAAGGGGAGATGGACTGAAGAGGTCTACGTTGTGTTATGGGCCTACAAAACCACGATAAGGACACCAATAGGAGAAACCCCGTTCATGCTAGCACATGGCTCAGAGGCCGTCATACCAATAGAAGTGGGACTTCCATCTCATAGTGTTCAGACCTATGACCCTGATAAAAATGGGGAAGAGAGGAGACTAGACCTAGATTTGATTGAAGAGAGAAAGGAAGACCCAGAAATCAGACAAGCAGCTTACCAACAGAGAGCAGCAAAATTCTACAATCAGAGGTTGAAGTCAAGACCCATCGTCGTGGAAGACTTAGTACGGAAGAAGACCTTAAAGAAAACAAACAAGATCCACCCAAACTGGCATGGTCCCTACAAAATAACAGAAGAGGTTGTACCCGGAATGCTGATCACCTAAAGAAGTATTATATATGATGTTGCAAAAATTTATGTAAATGTACCATCTTATGAAGAGGTTATTAATAAAAGATCAGTTTCCATGTCGATTCTTGATTCATTTTGCTCTAATGATAAAAAATATGAAGGTAACATCTAAGTGATGACCTCAGGCCTTATAACATCATCATGTGGTGACAAGGTCCGAGGTCAGATACCATACTTGGATGACCTCGGACCCTTAACATCATTAATTTGGTGAAATTAATTATGAGGATAACATCTTAGTTGATGACCTCAGACCCCTATAACATTATTAAGTGGTGACATGGTCTGAGGTCAGACACCATACTTGGATGACCTCAGACCCTTAACATCATTAATTTGGTGAAATTAATTATAAGGATAACATCTTAGTGATGACCTCAGGCCTTATAACATCGTCATGTGGTGACAAGGTCTGAGGTCAGACACCATACTTGGATGACCTCAGATCCTTAACATCATTAATTTGGTGAAATTAATTATGAGGATAACATCTTAGTTTATGACCTCAGAACCTTATAACATCATTAAGTGGTGACAAGGTCTGAGGTCAGACACCATACTTGGATGACCTCAGACCCATAACATCATTAATTTGGTGAAATTAATTATAAGGATAACATCTTAGTTGTTGACCTCAGACCCCTATAACATCATTAAGTGGTGACAAGGTCTGAGGTCAGACACCATACTTGGATGACCTCAGACCCTTAACATCATTAATTTGGTGAAATTAATTATGAGGATAACATCTTAGTGATGACCTCAGGCCTTATAACATCATTAAGTGGTGACAAGGTCTGAGGTCACACACTATACTTGGATGACCTCAGACCCATAACATCATTAATTTGGTGAAATTAATTATGAGGATAACATCTTAGTTGATGACATCAGACCCCTATAACATCATTAAGAAGTGACAAGGTCTGAGGTCAGACACCATACTTTGATGACCTCAGACCCCTATAACATCATTAATTTGGTGAAATATATTATGAGGATAACATCTTAGTTGATGACCTTAGACCCCTATAACATCATTAAGTGGTGACAAGGTCTAAGGTCAGACACCATACTTTGATGACCTCAGACCCCTATAACATCATTAATTTGGTGAAATTAATTATGAGGATAACATCTTAGTTAATGACCTCAGACCCCTCTAACATCATTAAGTGGTGACAAGGTCTGAGGTCAGACACCATACTTTGATGACCTCAGACCCCTATAACACCATACTTGGATGACCTCAGACCCTTATAACATCATTAAGTGGTGACTAGGTCTGAGGTCAGACACCATACTTGGATGACCTCAGACCCTTATAACATCATTACGTGGTGACTAGGTCTGAGGTCAGACACCATACTTGGACGACCTCAGACTCTTAACATCATTAATTTGGTGAAATTAATTATTAGGATAACATATTAGTTGATGACCTCAGACCCATAACATCATTAGTATTGGTGAAATTAATTATGAGGATGACCTCTTAGCTGATGGCCTCAGACCTTATAACATCACTCTGGTGACAAGGTCTGAGGTAAGACTATTGACTTAGTTTAAACAGACATCATTGCAACAAGACTTCAGAGCTAAAAGATCGCATGACAGAGGAATTCAACAAAGCAAATCAACAAACGAATAAATAAAAACCCTCCTCAGAGGTTGTCATCCAATTGTGATTCAAAAATATATGCTGATAATATTTCTTCAGAGATTATAACTAACGAGTTACAAAAGTACAAAAAGATTCACAAAAGAGCCTAAGGATTCGAAGGGAGAGTGCTGGAATCCTCGACCCGATTCTCCTGGACCACGTTGGTCACCTCGGCCCCATCTTCTCTGTGGTCAGCTCCCTCTATCTCCATACCGTCCAGTGTGGCAGTCTCTGCAGGGGTAGCGACCTCCTCCTCAACTTCTTGAAGGGATTGGGCAAGTTGAGGGTTAGCAAAATCCAGACCTATAAAGTCATAGGCTTTCAAACTTCCTGCCTCCTTCTCTTTAGCAGTCGCCCATTTGATAGTAGCCTTAATACCTCTTTCGAGGTACTCGAAGCCGAAGCTCATGAATTCATTAGAGACTTTGTAATCAGCTAATATCCCTTCAGAGGCATCTTTAAGGGTTGCTTCACTACAGAGTCGACCTTTTGCTGGAGAACATCGTCATTGGCCTTCAGAGCCACAGCATGGTCCTTTTTAAGCTTGGAGATCTCTTTCTCCAGCTCCCTTAGACCCATTAAATGCAGACTTCAGGCGGTCGACCTCAGCATTCAGAGAGTTTTGCACCTTCTCGACCTCTTGACCCTTCTGGATGAGGGGTAACTTCCTCAGAGTCCAATTGGTGAGATGATGCATGGCAACCAGTCCCTACAAATCATGTGGTCGTGTATATGAGTTGAAATTCAAATCAGAGGTTACACTTTGAAGCTATACAGAAATCTGAAGTCATACTGGAATAGACCTGTGGAGGATGAACTCAATCAGCAGAGGTGTGTCCATAGACCTGTAAAAACGTTTGTCAACCTCGGTTATGGCAGAGCCGATGGCATCCATCACCTGCAGACTGTGGCCTATGATGCTGTCATTAATTTTTAGTTGCTCTATATGAGCAACCAATGCGTCAGCAGAGGATATTGGGATGGCAGTGTCCCCACCTTTTTTCTTCTGCCTCTGATCCTCAGGGGCATGGTCACTAGCACTTCTCTTCTTAGTGGCCTGAACCTTCGATGTTGAGGGAGGGGTAGGAGGAGCATTCAGACCTGCCTTCTTTGCAAGCTTTTTTAAACTCAGTGCTGCCATTGCCCAAAGCTCATCTGATATTCCCTTCGGACGCTTTGCAAAATAGAAAGGTCCGAGTTAGTGGGTCACACATGTATAAGTTCAGAGGTATAACTTGGAATAAAAAACACTTACCAAGTTTTATAAGACGACTTCCCCCTAAACCCGTCTCAGAGAGGTAGTGGGAGGTCATCAGGTGTTCAAATTTTACGAGCAGACCATGCATCGACCTTCTGAAGATTTTGCAGGCTTAGACCAGGGTCGGCCTTGGTAGACATTGTGACCTTACCCCATCTAATAGGAATTTGCGGCTCTAGTAGGGAAGAGGGGGCACATGGGACAAATTCCCATGGCCCTGAGGCAAAGAAATAACGGGGCTTCCAGTTATGATTAGAAGTCTTAGTTATTTGGATCATCTTCTTCTCAGGTTTCCGAGCTACAAAATGGTAATAGCTTGGATGGTTTTTGGCAAATGAAGGGACATAGCAACTTATAAAAACTTGGACTGGAAGGTCTGAATGATGAACAAACCTCCATAGGACTATGGCCCCAATTATTACCCTCCAAGCATTGGGTGATAACTGGTAAGGGGCCAAGTTGATGTAGGCTAGTATAAACCTAATGATGGTGTGTACGAATAAACAAAAGCCCAACTTGAACATCTGATCGTATAAACATATCTCACCTTCTTGACCGTGGCAGGCCCTCTCTTCCCTCAGAGGTCTCTTAAACTTTATGGAGGGGCTGATGGAGTATAGGTATATGAAGTAAAGAAGGTCGACCTCACTAACAGAGACGTCGACATCACTCTCCGCATCATCATCATCATCATTATCTAGCTCAACGTCGGCCAGAGCAGACGTTGGAGGGTTACTTGGGAACCTCTGAGCAAACTCAGCCCCTGTGACGGCCGACAGGGGAATGGCATCAAATATTAGTGGAATAGTCACGCTTGGTTCGACAATCTCAACCTCTGAGGAAGAGGACGATGTGCTTGAATTTTTATGAGACGAGACTCGACTGGAGACCTCTGCTTGATCAGGGACCTGATCTTGTTGATTTGAGAAGTCCATGGCCTCTTGGAAAGAGTCCACAGACATAGGGTCTGATGTGGAAAACTCAGACTCAGACATTGGTGAGGGTTCAGCAAGTACCTCGGCTTGGTTAGCGGGTTCTGATGGTTCAGGGTATACTACCTTCAGAGGTGGGGGAAAGATAGGTCTGAGGGGGAATTCCTCTGACCTACGAGCTTCCTCCTACACTCTTTTTATTTGCCTAATTTTCTCCGAAGTCTTCTCTCTGAGAGAAAGGAACTCCTCTAAGAGTTGGTAGAGGGGTCTGAGCATAAGAGGCAGACACAACACTTGCAACTCTAATAAACAGCAAACAAGACTGGCTAATGGAATAATGCAATTTAAAGATCAAACTACCAAACCGAGGGCAAGAACAATTCGGCAGAAAAAATGGAACCCTCGCCAGAAATCTCCAAAAACTCATTGAAAAATGCAAAAGTAAGAAAACTCGCAGGGAAAATGAAGGAAAAAGAATGGAAGAGGATACCTGAAGATGAAATGGTAAGGGATAAGGAAGAAAATGTGAGGAATCACCACCAAAAGCTTCAAGCCAATGCCTTTCTTGAGATAGAAAGATGCAGATGCGACTCGAACCAGGAAAAGAGAGAAATGAGAAGGAAGGAGGGAAAATAGGGTTTAAACCCTTAATATGATTGCACGATTCCCAAGGCCCATTATTGCCTTGGGAGCCCCAAAGGATAGCTGACATCAAATGCTTGTCAGGTACGCCACACACTTCAGTAATGGACAAGTGTCAAATTGCCATTGGTATAAGAGAGACCTAGGAGATGTAGAGACCCCACAATCACCTTCTCTCACATGTAACTAAGGGCTGGGGGTGATTGATATGTCCCAAGTGTTACCTCGACTCAGAAACTACAACCTCGGCCAAGACATTGCCGAGGTTGGAAATGCATTGGATCAGTGATAATAGGCCTCATCCCTAGCAAGGTCGGCCCTAGCCGACACCACTACAAACCTCATCAAGGGGAGATTGCATGAATCATAGGGGTCAGAATTTCGACAACCTCGACCAGGGGTAGGCCGAGGTTACAAGGAGACTTACCTCTACCAAGGTCAACCCCATCAGTGAATCGGCCAATGTTCCAAGAACATTCCAATTTAACCTCGGCCCAGGCCGACCTTAACACCTTACCTCGGCTTCACTTAAGCCGAGACCATCATGGCTCATCTCGGATTGGATGGGCAGCTAAACCTTACCCACCTCGGACTCTTCCAGGCTGAGGTCATGACCAAGCAAGGAGGCCGAGCACTTATTAACATATGTGTGGACAAGGACACGTGGACACAAATTAGTTATAACAAATCATTCCCCCCACGTGGGGGGAATATTTCATCATCATTCTCTACATGTGACAGGGACATATGTCTTCATCATATTGGCTAGACCAACACACACATGCTCATTGCATGCATGGGGGGTACACTACACCCCCTGGTAATATATATACTTGTCTTCTCCTTCTTAGAAGGGGGATCCCAATTATCAACCCTAGCTGAAACTCTGTCTAAACACACAGTAGAGAGAGAAAGCTTGAGAGATTGTAACTATGACCATTAGAGCCCTCATACAGTGATACATATCATACACTTGCACAGTGGATGTAGGCCTAATTGGCTGAACCACTTATATTCCGGTGTGAATCCTCTTCTCCTCACCTCCTTCTACTATATGTGTATATACCCTTATGCTGCCATTATTAACATTGAATTAAGATCACAAACACCTTGAAGGGTGGTGCTGTTTCTAGCATCATCAGAGATGTTGAGTGCATGATTATGGTTTGGCCTAATCTTGGGGATTTACTCTTCGAAAAAGGATAACATTTGGGTAGAGGTGAAGGATCTGACCAAATTTACCACTTCTTTTGGTGTGGTGAAAGGATGGACTGTGCGTCCAGTGAGCTACTTGATCAAAGCATTTCTGTGTAGCTGAGAGGACATGAAAAGCCCCCATAGAGTGATGTTAACTTGAGTTTTCTTTAGTTGATCGAGGATCTTATTCTCCTCGAGGGTCATCTCTCGCATAAGAAGGTTTTCCACGCCCTTCTCCTTGTCATTGGCTGGTAGTGATCTTGGAATCTGGTAATGCCTCCCTGATCCAGTCATGTGATTTACTGAAGAAGGGAAAACATGAATCCCATTTCCTCGTCGATCTTGGGTTATTCTTCCACCTTATTTATTTCTCCGAGGAGTTCTTCGAATGATATCATCCCACACATGTCGACTAATGGGTCAGTTTTCTCAAAAGCTTGCTCTTCATTCGAATCTCTGAATTCCCCCCCCCCCATCCGGTGGTAATAATTATATCTTTCCATGTAAAGTCGATGCATTCCACAACCTCAACGACCTCTTTATATAGGTTTTCCCAATCTTTGGGGATGCGTAAGGGTGAAGGAACCAGACACCCCTATAGCTTCAAAGCATCGAATAACTCAGTTATACTGCAAATGTTGTTGGTTTGCCTGAATAATTCTGCCATGATCCGGATGACATCATCCAAGCCGACTTCATCGGTTGGTACCACCCATTTATCTGGCTCTTGGGCCCATTTCCGTGCTTCTAAGAACAACGTACTGAACTTCTAGCAATCAATGATCATCTGTGAGGGCAATTTTAACTCGAACTCTAGGAGTTGGTTCAAGACTTCTGATAATTCCATACCTCCATTTTCAGAACGGGAACGGACAACGATGCATGCTCTGGTGATGAGTGACAGTGCCTAATCAGTGAGGCTAACAGAGTGTAGGAGGAAATATGGGCAAATTTGGAGAGGTTTAGGAGAGTGTATGGGTGTGATTTGAGTTAAGGGATCGAATTCTGGGTTATTTTCTAGAAAGATGGCATTGGTATGATTTGGAAGTGGGTTGTGAGTAGTGTTTGGCTTAGGATTGGCTGGTGGGGCGATGATACCCCGGTCAATTAGACCTTGGATCATGTTTCGGAGGTGAAAGCATTGGTCGGTGGTATGGCCAGCTGTTTGGTGATAGGCTCAGTTGGCATCTGCCTTGAAGTTTCGTGGGATTGGATTTGGTAATGGATGGGGATCCAAGTGTTTGATAAGGTTTCGACTTAGCAGGGCTTGATACACTTTCCTTTTGGATCGGGACAGGGCGGCTTTTTGGTGCCCATGATGCGGTTAGTTGAGAGATGTTATTGATGGTTAAGACTGTAGCACTGGAAGGCTGGTCATATTTTCTGGGGGTGAACTGTCCGGATACCTTCTTTGGGTTAAGTTATGTTTTGGCAAGACCTTCCTCAATCTGAACCCCTGCTTCTTTAAGAGCTCAAAAATGGGGATAGTATTATCCTCCCATCGTTGCTCGGACATGGGGTATGAAGTTTTTCTTTACTATGCTGAATTGTTCTTCCTCGGAAGGCCGATTGGTCATAGTTGCTGCTTTTTCCCTCCATCGGGCGATGAAGTTATAGATTGATTCCCCAGAGTTGTGTTTGAGCATCTCTAAATCACGGCGGGTGACCTCAAGCTCTTCATTGTATTTATACTGCGACATGAATTCTCGAGCCACATCCTCCCAGCTACGAATTTTGGATTCTTCGAGAGACAAAAACCACTGGAGGGCACTATTTTTTAGAGTTTACTGAAACAATTAGGCCATTACTTCTTCAGAAGCTCCTAGTAGAGTCATGGAACGGTGATAACTTTGGAGATGAAATATTATGGGTCCACTTCCTCCGAATTTCTCGATATTTGGCATCTTGAACTTTTCGGGTAACCTAGCTTTAGGATAAGGAGACATGTGGGTGTAGTCCATGTAATTTCCTGAGATTATTACTTGGTCAAACTTCTTGGTGAGCATCTTGAGGTCCTCTTTGACTTTATTCAGCTCTTCTTCCTTTGGGTTAATGACTATAGGCAAGTTAGCCCCATGCTGGGCAAGATTCGACATCGAAAGCTAGGCAGGCAGCGACCCATTAGCAGGAGGGGCACGTGGAGAGTGCTGATACTCTTCGGGAACCCAGATGGGCTCGGGTGGATCCATAGCGTGAGGAAATAGGGCCTCGAGATCTTGAGGAACGGGAACCTGTTTTTTTTGCATCTCTCAGACCTCAGTTTGGAGGTTGTCAATCCTGGACACAAGCTGAGCTTAAACTGTCGTCAGATCCATCTATGCAACGGGTACTTGATCTGTGTTCTCCATGGAAAGCGGATGGATTCCAGACTCGAATGGAGTAATAGAGGAACGGACAAAACTCCGGGGTGACTTGACTGAAGACCTAAGCCAATAGGGAGCCAGGCCAAGGGTTTGCGATCGACATGAGAAGGCGTAGAATGGGATTTATTTTTGAGAAAAAAAGGGGAAGATATTTTTGACATCTTTTCGAGATGGAAAGACAACATGTTTTTGGATTTTTGATAGAGAGATGAGATTTTTTTTTGGATTTTGGATAAAGAAAAAAGGAATTTCCCCTTTGGAGACGGTCTCAGCATGATTATTATTATTATTATTATTATTATTATTATTATTATTATTATTATTATTATTATTATTATTATTATTATTAAGTTTTCACTTGTATTAATTCTCCTAAATGCAAAATGAAATGCCGGACTGGACCCGAGCCTGGAAAAATTGGGTTTGTAATATATGCAAAGTTATGGCTGGACTTGTGACCAGGCTCACGGACAGGGTCCCGTTTTAAAAATACATAAAGAATTAGGGTGGCAGGCCGACTCGGAATTTGGGCAGAGTTTCGGGTTGAAACCGATAATCTAACATGTGTGTCCTAGGGTTGACACCTATATGAGGGCATGCAGTTGGTTGGGTGAATTGGAATGGGTTCCCCACTTTTGGCGTGACTTCCACGATATACGTCTTGCTCTTGCAATCGGTACGTGTGGATAAGCCATTTGATAAAGCCGGTGTTGGCCCAGTTTCTGCAATTCTAAACTATGGGTTTCATCCAATCTAAATCCTAAAACCTCCATTAACATGTCCCAAACTCCCAACCAAACCTCATGAATGTTATATAAACCAATATAGAAGATTTCTAACGTAAAACTTTCACAAAATTGTTAAGAATCATCATCAATGGGGATTAATTCAAGAAATTATTATCTAACCCTAGTTCATCAAATTTTCTCAAGAATTCATTTAAATTTTCAGATTTCTATCTCTATTGGGCATCAATTTCGTGGATACTATATTACATATGATAGATATCCATCCTAGCATGGTTTCTACTCCAATTTTGCAATAAAATCTCCCAAACAACATTTTATTTTCAAGAAAACATGAGAGAATTAATTCCTAACTAGCATGGATGTGTTATCAACTAAACAACAACAAGTTAGATACTTGTTTGGAAATCAAAGGTCTGATCCGACGAATTGTAATGGTATAATAATGATTCCCTTCTTTCGATCTACGCGTTGGTGGTGGAATTGATGACGCTGGTATAGGGACGGTGCGTTTCCTCCTTGGAAGCCTTCTCTATTCTCTTTTCCTTAGCCTCTCTGCAATTTTAAGGTTTCTAACCCTCGAGGACTCTAACTCTCATCAAATATAAAGACTCTTCTCCACCTTGGAGATTAATCTCCATTGTTAGAGATATTAAGTCAGTTTTGAATGGGATCAATTATTCTTTATCTCATTGCTATAGCGAATCAAATATGGTTGCTGATAGTCTAGCCAATATTGGAGTTAATGTGAAGGATCTTCCAATGATGGTTAAAGGTGCTTACAAGATGGACAAGATGAGTTGTTACTACATTAGATCAGTTTCTTTATAATGTTTTATTGTTTTCGTTCTCCACTGTAATGGGGTTCTAATAAAACCCCATATTTATTTTCGCTAGCTTTTGGAAATTGTCTCCCCATTAGCTTTCTTTTAAAAAAAAAATTCTCAATTTTCGTCCAAAATTAAGGCCTAAAATGGGTAATTACCAAAATGCCCTTTCGGGTTACCGGTTAGACCTAAAAACGTCCCTAGACCCAAACTAAACTCCCAGGTATACTTTTCTGACTATCTCGACCCTTACGGACACATTAGCGCACTCGAAATGACTATACGAGAGACTTGTAATTAACTCACTTGTATTCCATCAATTTAGTCCCGACACGACACATGCGCGTCCCGACTTAATTTCTATAATTGTCGTATTATTCATTCACGATAATTTCTCATATATTACTTTACTCTTCTAGTAATATTCAACATTATTCTTACCAATAATTACTAAGTCTCCTCACGCTAGTATATATTTATTATAAAATCCGATATTAATATTAAATTAATTTATCCTAATTTAATTTAATTAATCTCATAATTAAATGCCATAAAAAAGATGGGGTATTACATACTTCCCCCTAATAACGGAATTTCGTCTGGAAATTCAGAAAATAAGGCCTACCTAGTAAAATAAATTTGGATACTTTATCAGTTCGCAAAACTAACATCAGAGTAAGGCGCTCAATCACTATAGTCCCTGCATCACTGCAAGCTTGTTTAACACTTTCAATAATCGCACTTCACATTGTGCTCCTATTCGACAACATTCGAATAAGACAAGCCTATACATCATTGACTCCCATTATCTTAATATCATTTGTAGGTCGCACCTCACTACGTGTCAATTACTCGTATTTATCTAAACATAAAACTCTCATCCTGAGAGATACCATATGAACATCTGACCACCCTTGTCAGTTTCTTCGAATCTTGATTTTCGACAACGTACCTCTTATGACAGTCAAAGGCCACCTAAAATAGTATGTGGTAATTCCACCATAGTCATTGGACTCTAACTCGACCAATCAAAGATTCTGATTATTCTCCCACCTCTAAACAACCAGAGGCATAATAGTCAAGGTTCTTCTGCACTAAACCTCAATAAACACTTTGTCCACAATAAACAGGTATGAGTGCTTACACACACGAATCTACAATTTGGTAAAATCTTCTCCCAAGCACCATACTATAACTCACTTACCAGCTATAATTGTTGCGGAAATGAAATGACCACAATGAGTCCAAAATTACATTTATACCGCTCCACAAGTCGTTTATCACGTTTCACTTACTCCTCGGCTATAGGTGATGCAACCTGCTCAAAATGAAACGTCATCACTACTGCTTCCTAAAATTCTGTATTGAAGGTGGGGTTCAAGGATCTCATTCTAGTTCAGAACAATACCGAGTAGGACCACTTATCGGAGTGACCCTTCTTTTCAAAGAGAGACTGGGTCATACTGTATAATAGTGTAAAGCACCCAAAAGAATAGAAATTACTTCTTTTAGATCAACTTATTCCACTCATTCAAAGTAACTCAGGACCTTACCTTAAGGATGGCAAACCATCAAAGAAATTTACCAAGTTGACTTCCCTCTTCCCTTACAAGAATCGTTGGCTTGCTACAATTTTTTTTGGTTTATCCTTTTGCTCCAACCAATTTCTATTTATGAGTGGTGCACGCGCAAACTACTCACTATGTCCTTCTCAACATCGACTTCCACTTATAATGTCTCTCATGAAGTGATAGTTAATACTCCCCTTCTTTCCTCGGCGTATACTGAAAGTTCCGACCCGTGCACTTTTCGCTATGATGTGCACTTTTGGACTTTTTATACCTTACTAACATCATCATTCTATCTATGCGCAAGTCACTCTCAACATTTGACTTGGTAAAACTCTTCTCCGAGTGTTCTCCATAATAGTTAAATTTTACCCTTCTCAAGGAATACCCCTTTTTAAATGGCTTCCCACCGCCTTTCAACCAAATTCGGTTGAGCTATTCTGATTGAACACATATATATGGATTATCGTCCTTCTCACACGATGATTAATCCACTTTACCATTCCTACTTCGTTATATTAGTTCCTCAGGCATATATTTCACACATCTATTCCTACGTTCCTTTAACCCGGACGATTCTGACCTCAGTTAACTAGGATTTCCACAAACCCTATAAATCGTGCGTCCTGGCACAAACATCACATACGCTTCACACATAACACTCAATTATTTATTGCCCCTATATTCACAATGTTGATATAATACTTGGGTATTCCCAGTCACCCCAGAATTTGAAATTTTAAATCATCCTTAACATCATTCCCCCTTCAACTCGTGGTGATAAAACAAAATTTTTGATTCTTTGTTACCACACAATCGGCTCCACTAGCCTTAAATCCTAATTTAACTTCCATCTTACAGTTATAACTACTTGGTCTTATAAGGATCGAGGTACCGAACTCATGGACTAATGACTAAACATCTCCCTACTTCTAACCTTACGCTAAGTTTCATGCGTTGGATGTCTCACAAAGCGAAATCCAAACAAGGAACCCCTCGATACCCAACTACCTAGCATTTTCGATTATCAAAATTCGTTAGGGCCTTTGTCCAAAATATGTACCCCTATTTTCCCGTTTCTTGACACTCGTAATTACACTTAAACAAAGAACTTTTCGCCAATTGCACTATCGCTCGGCATTGGTGGTAATCACATACCATAAAGCTCATACACATACAATCGGGACTCTCGAAATCCTTCCCCTAAACATATGAATTATATAAGTCTAAATTTCCACATATCTAAAGGATATATATAATAATGCACTCTTCCTATCACTAAGTACTGAGCGCTAAACATAATAATGAATGAAATCTTTCCGTTCAACAGTAAGCCCAATACACACCGAATCATGATAATAAAGTCCCTACACACCTCGGGAT
The DNA here is from genome assembly GCA_949130495.1 of Sambucus nigra. NCBI lineage: Eukaryota > Viridiplantae > Streptophyta > Magnoliopsida > Dipsacales > Adoxaceae > Sambucus > Sambucus nigra. The sequence continues at coordinate 57,437,638 of OX422214.1, forward strand.
TAAACATTTCGATACCAGTATACACGTCAAAGTCTCTATAATATATGATATAAATGCGAGCCTAATCCTTTCATAGGTGAGGCTTTGCCAAAATAAAACATCATGCACTAGGGCAGTAACCCCGATAGACTTGTGATATCTGCCCACTATCGGTCTAATTATTCCTATAAAACCATAATCAAGGTAATATCATACTCGTATAACACATCATTAAAATGAGTAATCATAATAAAGTATATAACACTGTTAGTACACCCATTCATCCTCCGCGAATAACACTAAAGATAATCCCGCTACACTAGGGAAAATATTTACATAATAATGATGTTATCGATATATGCACTAAGCTCGTCTCACATGCCAATCTAGCAATAAACAAAATGTAGTGACTCGCTTGTGTCACCTAAAGCACGCCATATCCTCTGAGGATAAAACTCACACTTCTACCTTGCCAATCGCCCTGGCTGCTCTTATGGTTTCCCGAACATAACACGCCTATTAGAACTGCGCCAAAAACTATTAACCATTACCTTTGCAAGCACCATACCCTTATCCCTTTACTCACTTAGGGAAAAATTTACGCATGTGGTTTTACTCTCCACAACTACCTCTACACATAATCCACTTATCTCCTGTCATACTGACCATATTAGGGTTGTCCTTCTCTCGAACTTTGGTAGGACTCGATCCTGATGGCTACCCCCATTGTTCCTTTAGCTTTTTTAGCCCTAAGGAACATGTTAACGGATTCAATATACCTTATTGAATTCACAATCGCTTGGTAAGAATATAGCTATCTAAATCATTTAAATGGGTTCCCTGATGGATCTCCCCCTTGTAGTGCTTCACTACCACCATTTCGCCCAGTCTTACTCCCCAACTAAATCTCTCTATTCCTTTAGCTCCCTTGACAAGGAACTGTTAACATTTTTATGGACAATACGTGACATTGTCACCATATGGATCGACTGTCCAACAGAATTCCCTTTAAGTTTTGTCAACTTTCCTTATGAGTCGATTTCCCACTTGAAATCCTCTTCTCCATTTATATCTACTCCATCATGCACAAGATTCACCAAATAATTAAATTCATTTTTACACATGGACCTCTGTCCGGACCTCCAGTGCTGATTTCAGAATAACATTCACATCTTAACCTGTACATCTGATGAGGGAACTTGCGGTCAAACCGTAAATCGTACCTAAGATCCTCCTATTGACACAACATTCCACTTCTAAATGTGGGGGTTGACTCCCACCATTTTGACTTTTTTCCAATGAGTCAAGAACAAATTTATCCTAAAATTTTCACTTTCGGTTAACCACACTCCGCCATATGCCCAAGCCTTTGAATATTTTACCTCTGTTGGTTAACACACACAATTCTCGCATTTCTTGATCTTCCACTGATGGTTCTCCTTAATGCTTTGTCTGACTCTCTCCCAGTCCTACCACATTAGGTGAGTCTAATTTGGCAGCACTTTCGCTTATAGCAGCTGTTGGAAGTCATATGCTGAACCCTAGTCGTCTTTACAGTCCTGGATTCTCATGCCATGATAGGGGAGACCTCGACTAAGGTTCTCATCCTCGAATATACTTCACAACCTCACTAAGCCCTACCTCCAACTGTCCACCCAACGGCCCTCGCCTGTCATACTTCATTGTTCGAACATGCCCGAACGAAAATAAGATTAACTAATATGTATACGTTATAGTAGGGGAACTAAATCTCACCATAGAAATCAACAATCCTAAACATAGGGCTCTATACAAAATAAGCAATGCTGGAAGCAAAATAAGCCGCACAGATCCTAAGGACACTAGAACCTGATGCTCTAATACCACCTGTGAGACCCCGTATAATTAAATACCAGGTGATCAGTCCTTTATTAAATTAACACAAAGTGTCCGATTGGTTCATTCTTAACATCACTGTCAAATTTTTTTCTTTATTAATCGCCTAATAAATAATTAAGCTAAGTATCAAAACATTTGATTTTTTTCAAATTAAGTCCGATTATTATTATTAACTATGAAATCATTTTCATGAATACAAAGGATTATAATAAAACCAAACTATCCAAATGAAAGAACATGCTAGATAAATCAATCCACATAAAATGTCCCAAATCACATGACAAAGTAATAATTACAAGTAATCCCAACTAAAATAGAATACTGAAATAAATCAAGAGTACAAATCTCTCTGAACTAGATAAAACTGGAAATGGGCGACACATGCCCTGTCCAGTGATGATTGAAAAGAAGACTGAGATAGCAAGGATGAAGTCGTTTTCTACAAAGACCTGTAACTCCCCACTAGCTATAGCACGTCAACAGTCTAAAGATCTAAGCCTGATGCCCCTGTGATTGGGAACCTGTAATACACACACACACACACACACACACACACACACACACATATATATATATATATATATATATATATATATATATATATATATATATAAAAGAGGGAAAAGATAATAGGAAACGGGTCAGAGCCCGAGCGTAAAATATCTTTTGAAATAGTTTAGCAAGTATTTAAAATGTTCACTGCTTGATATTACATACATGTTAGTACTTTGACACTCACTTGAGAATTCTCACCTCTCAACAAATGTGCATGCCTAATGATTCGGCATAAATTCTTCCAAATTTATCCCTTTAATTTAGTTAATTTTAGCACCTCAAACAACGTAATCGATTTGATTTTATCTCATAATCTTGCTACTCACTTATTCTAATGGGTACCCCGAGTTTCTGGTATTTTGTACTAATTTTATAGCTATTCGATATCAATAAAGAAAGAAATCGGAAGAATCAAGAAAGAAAAGAAAAAAGTCAAAAGGGAAAAATTGTTATTTTTACCCAGAATTCGAATGAAGAATTTAAAGAAGAGTTGAAGATATCAAGCTCACAAGTACATAGGAAGAAACGAAACCTCAATCGGAGTCCCGGTGTGAAAGTTATGAGCAGTCAAAGCTTGAAGAAAAAGTCAAAGGAATCTCGGACCGATCCGAAATGACAATTTCCGGAGAACCCCGGACCGAAGACGGATCAATGCTGAAGGAAAATACCAGATCAATCCGGCCAAGAAATAAATGAACCGATCCGGATTCAAGCCAGACCCAACAGAAGGAGTCCCGGACCGGTTCGATTGTCGAATTTTAATTTTTTACTCTTCCTCTAATGGAGAGTCCTAGTTCAGCTAAAACTCTTGGAGTCTCGTAGGATATTTAAACCCGATTTATTATCATTCTAAAAAATGGAGAATTTATTTAATTTTCCATTCTTTTTAGTAAAACCCTAGTTTGAAGATTGATTATAGTTTTAATTCCAAGATTGAAGATTGTTCAAATTTCTGTGATTACAAGTAATTTTAGTTGATGATTTCAGTATTTTGGTGTGTTAGTTGATTAATTTCCCCTGTTTAATCTACCTTCAACATCATTCTTCAATTCTGTCTTAGTTTAATCATGATTTCCTGCAAGTCAAAAATCGTTTTCATTAATTTCAGCATGTTAGGCTAGGTTTTCAACGGCGGGGATGCATGAACCCAACCCGATGTGGTAGTTGCATGTGTATAAAAGTAATCCTCTAAATTTAATGATTTGATTACGACCGTATTGCATAGGAATGCGACAATTGTAGATCTTTGGATCTCATTTGCTTCCAGGTAACTGGGATGCTTTAGAATGCAATTCGAGTGTAACTATCGCAATACCGATTTACTCGTCCTCTGATTAAGTATGGTGCGGGCTTGAACCTCATATACGTAATGCTTGGGAGTAATAAATTCTGGGTCTAATTAAACATTTAAATTTACGATTAGTTTTATATCAGCAATACTCTAGGGTTGAGGGATTATATTTCCGACCTGTTTTTCTCATCATATAATTCAAGTTTTAGTTTAATCATCTTCAGTCTTTTAAGTAATTTAGAGTAATGGCGCCGTTGCCGGGAATTTAGGTAGACTTAGGATTAGATCGAGTCAATCTAAAACTTTAATAAAAAATTTCCAAAAATCCAAAAACATATAAGAATTTGAAAAAGCACAAAAAGATTCATTATCATCTCTCATAAGCTGTTAATGCAAAATTCTGAACTCACTCTAACTCCCCATAATACTCTAACCCACATTCACAAAAATCCAATAGTTGAGTACGACCCTGATAACCCTCACACTCCTAACGCTCCAAAATTCTGGGTTCCACCTCCCTCACCGTCACACTCAATCTCAAATAACACTCCGTTTCCTTCTTAGGACACACTTCAGAGCACGCCTCGAGCATACCAAGTGAGGATACCGAGTCGTTAAGAGAGAGAGACATGTCTCAACACAGTAGTGAAGCCACCGGTGAGGAAGAAGCCCCGTATCGCCCGTTGAGAGAAATCTTTTATCCCGAGCACATTGTCACTCCGGGATGTATCATACTCCCGTATAATGCTGGGCAATTTCGTTTTAAGAATGGGATGATCCTGATATTACCCCATTACCATGGTATGGATTCTGAAAAGCCATATCTCCACATTAGGGAATTTGAGGATGTGTGTGAAACCCTCAATGATCTAACATGCACACAAGAGGTGATCCACCTCAAACTCTTCCCATTATCGCTAAAAGATAAGGCTAAGACCTGGATATGGTCTTTACCTCCAAGCTCGATTGCATCCTGGAATGAGTTGCAATCTAAATTCCTTAAGAAATTCTTTCCCACACACCGAACGATCTCCATCAAGGCTCAAATTCAAGCCTTCTGGCAATTGGAAAATGAGCCGTTTCATCGATGTTATGAATGTTTCAATGAGTTAATTATTTCTTGCCCCCATCATGGATTTGATACACCGCAAATCATTTCCTTCCTCTATAATGGGCTGAAACTTAACTCCAAGCAACTCGTTGAAACCATGGGTAGTGGTCCATTTGTCGATTTAGACGCTCACGATGCTGAGCTGCACCTGAGGTATATTGCCGAGACTACCCAATACTGGGATATATCTGACCCTAATGCTCAAAATCAAAATCGCCAAGTGACCACCACTCCATCAACGTCCATCTATTTCACTTAGAAAAGAATTCTATGACGGACAGTCGACTCGATTTACTTGAGAAAGGATTGCGAGACCTACGTGAAGAATGTGGAAGAGGACCAATTGGATCCATCCCAAACCCCGTTAAGAAGGTGTGTGTGATTTGTGAGGTGGATCATTCAACTGAGGAATGCCCGACTATACCCGCCTACAAAGTAATGCTTCAAGAGCAAGTCAGTGGTATAAGAGGATTCAAGGGTAATTTCGGTGCACCGCACGGGAATTCTTACAACCCTTCATGGAAAAACCATCGTGGTTTTAGCTATGGGCAATAACATGTTGCGATGAATCCTAATTCACATGTTGCCCTTCCTCCACCACCGCACTTTCAACAAGCTCCACACCTGCAAGGCCATATGCAAGCACCACCACCTCAAGGAACATATATCACCCCACTGCAGAGAACTCTCGAGGATATGATGAACCAATTTATCAATAGCTAAAGTGCAGCCAATGCTAGATATGATTGCCTGATCAGTGACATAAATGTAAATATTTCAAAGATACAATCATCGTTGAGTGTCCAAGAGAAGGGTAAGTTTCCAGCCCAGGGCCAAAGACCTCCCTAAGGTCAAACTAGTGTTATCTCCACCTCTACCGAACATCAAGAGCAATGTCAGGCTGTGACCACTCTTCGTAGTGGGAGAGTCATTGATTTATTCCCTCCCCCACATGACACAACCAAAGACAAGGAGATTTCGCCCGGCATGAAAGAGGACGAAGATGTCCCCTTGAAAGATAGTGATAAAGAAGACACTAGCGAGCCGAGGTAGTAGTGAAACCACCAAACTCGGCACCATTTCCTCAAAGGTTGATTCCTTCCCACAAAGGAAACCCCCGTGATGAAGTGCTAGACGTACTAAAGCAAGTAAAACTGAATTTACCTTCCCTCGATGCTATTAAGCAAATTCCAGCTTATGCAAAAGTCATCAAAGACTTATTGACGGTAAAGAGGAGGATGAAGGTAAAGAAAAATGTCTTTCTAGCACAGAACGTGAGCTCCACACTACTTAATGATCTCCCGCCAAAATTAAAAGATCCCGGTGCACCCACCATTTCCTGCATCATTGGAGAAAATAAAATTGAAAAATCCTTACTTGACTTAGGAGCAAGTGCCAATATCCTCCCTTACGCCATCTATAGGCAACTTGATTTGGGCGACCTTAAGCCCACAAGGATCACTCTCTAATTAGTGGATCGAACTGTAAAGATCCCACGAGGTGTAATTGAGGACGTGATCGTCCAAGTTGACACTTTCTACTTCCCGATAGACTTTGTTATTTGGGACACGGAGCCCTCCTTCACCTCGAGCAATTATGTTCCCATCATTCTTGGGCGCCCACTCTTAGCTACGGCTAACGCTATTATCAGCACTCAAAATGGGAAGATGCAACTCACTTTTGGGAACATGACCTTAGAGTCTAACATCTTCTATATAACCCAACATATGGGGGAAGAAGATGATCTTCACGCGGTGAGCTTCATAGATGAGATTGTAGAGGAGTACTTTGAGGAAAACTATTGTGGAGATGCCTTAGGGTCCTATTTAGTGTCAAACCACGAGAGTGAGGGAGCGTACACCGAATTCGAGAGGGAGGTTGAGGAGTTGAGAGAGTTACTTGATGAGAGAGCGTTGGACGAGGACGCGAGAGATGTAAGTTGGGTTTCTAGATTCGAGGAGTTACCCTTGAGGGATACACACATGGTTCCCTCCAGCGACAAATTTCCAACCCTCGAATTGAAGAAACTCCCCTCCCATATTAAATATGCATACCTAGGAGAGGATGAGACATTTCCTGTTGTTGTCTCCTCTAGCCTAGACGAAGAGCAGGAGGGTAAATTGTTAAAAATTCTGAGGAAGTACCAAAGTTCTTTTGGTTGGTGTATTACTGATTTGAAGGGGATAAGTCCTTTGATTTTCACCCACAAGATCCATCTCAAAGAGGATGTCAAACCCTCGAGAGAAATGGAAAGAAGGCTAACCCTAATATGAAAGAAGTGGTGAGGATCGAAATAATTAAGCTATTGGATGCCGGGATTATCTTCCCAATATCGGATAGCAAGTGGGTGAGACCTATTCAAGTTTTCCCGAAGAAGTCGGGCATGATAGTGATTGAGAATGCTAAGGGAGAGCTAGTTCCCCAATGTACCACCACCGGGTGGCGCGTTTGCATTGATTATCGAAAACTTAATGCGGGAACTAGGAAAAACCATTTCCCCTTACCATTTATTGATTAGATGCTTGCGAGTGTAGCAGGCCACCCCTACTATTGCTTCCTTGATGGTTATTCTGGATATAACCAAATTGAGGTAGATGTACGTGACCAGGAGAAAATGACCTTCACTTGCCTCTTTGGTACGTTTGCCTACCAACGTTTGCCATTCGGCTTGTGCAATGCACCCGCGACCTTTCAAAGGTGCATGTTGAGCCTATTCAGCGACATAGTCGAGAGAGTACTTGAAGTGTTCATGGATGATTTCATCATTTTTAGCACCTCTTTCGATCTTTGTCTAGAAAAACCGGAAAAAGTACTTACCCTATGTGTGGAAAAGAACTTCGTGCTAAATTGGGAGACATGCCATTTTATGGTCATTGAGGGAATAGTTCTTGACCACATAGTTTCATCCAAGGGGATATAAGTTGATAGAGCTAAGATAGATGCCATATCCAATCTACCCCCACCAAAATCGCCAAAGACGTGCGCCCCTTCTTGGGCCATGCGAGGTTTTATCGAAGGTTCATTAAGGACTTTAGCTCCATCGCTAGGCCCTTAAGAAACCTACTCATGAAGGACACCCCATTTGAGTGGACGGAAGCATGCCATAACGCTTTTGAAAAACTGAAAACCATGCTCTTGTCCGCTCCCATCATGCAAGCTCCGGATTGATCTTTACCATTCAAACTTATGTGTGATGCTAGCGACTATGTGATAGGGTATGATTTGGGCCAAAGAAAAGACAATAAGGCTCATGTCATCTACTACGCTAGCCGGACTCTTACCAGACCATAACTCAATTACTCCACTATCGAGAAGGAGTTGCTAGCGGTAGTCTTTGATCTTGATAAATTTCGGTCCTACCTTATCGGTTCTCCTATTACTTGCTTCACCGACCATGCGGCATTGAAATACCTACTTGCAAAGAAAGATGCAAAGTCGCTCCTCATAAGGTGGATCCTACTCATACAAGAGTTCAATCTCTCCATTAAAGATAAAAAAGGAGTAGAAAACGTCATTGCCGACCACTTATCACGGCTTTCGTCTGACGTACCTAGTGATCCAATACCCATAGATGAATACTTTCCGGATGAGCAACTCTTTACTACCTCTTCTTTGCCCTAGTTGCGAATATAGTGAACTACCTTATCACGGGAGCCGTCCCTCCCGATTGAATACCGCAAGATAAGAAGAGATTTATTACTTGGTCGTGCATGTTTTTCTATGATGATCCCCTCCTGTTTAAATATTGCACCGACCAAATCATCCGACGATGTGTACCGGATGACGAGATCCAGAAGGTCATCCAATTTTGTCATTCGAAAGCTTGTGGAGATCACTTTTCGATGAAAAATACGGTCGTTAAAATTCTTCAATACGGCCTCTATTGGCCCATAATATTCCGGGATGTGATCGATGCTTGTAAATCTTGCAATAGGTGCCAAAGGATGGGATCTATTACCCGATGAGACATGATTCCATTAACCTCGATACTCATTATTGAGATCTTCGACTGTTGGGGTATTGACTTCATGGGCCCTTTCCCTCCGTCCTTTGGTTTCCTATACATCCTTGTTGCGGTAGACTACGTTTCTAAATGGGTGGAAGCTATAGCTACCAAGACCAATGACAACAAAGTGGTGAATAAGTTCCTACAGGAACACATACTTTCCCGCTTCGGTGCTCCGAAAGCGATAATCAGCGATAATGGCACCCACTTTTACAACTGGCCATTCGCGAAGCTCATGAGAAAGTATGGTGTCGTTCACAAGCTTAGAATAACTTATCACCCACAAATGAATGGGCAGGCCGAACTAGAAAATCGAGAAATCAAGAAATTCTTAAAAAGACCGTCAATCCTACCCGAAAAGATTGGTCACTTAGATTGAATGATTCACTATGGGCTTATCGTACCGCATACAATAATCCGATCGGTATGTCCCCATTTCACTTTGTGTATGGAAAACCCTGCCATCTTCCCATGGAATTAGAGCACAAGGTGTATTGGGAGATTAAGGAGTTGAACTATGCCATGGATAAGGCCGGTGAAGCTCGCAAGCTTCAATTAAATGAGTTAGAAGAGATACGCAATGATGCGTACGAGAACGGCAAAATTTCCAAAGAAAGGATGGAACTCACTCACAATAATATCATTCGCCGCAAAGAGTTTCTTCCCAGATAAAAAGTGCTTCTCTATAACTCTCGGCTTCATCTCTTTCCAAGCAATTTGCAGTCACGATGGTCTGGCCCATTCGTTGTGAAGAATGTTTTTCCTCACGGAGCTGTTGAGTTAGATGATTTGAAAGGGGGAAATACATTCAAATTAAATGGACAACGCCTAAAGCCATATCTAGAGGCGTGTGTGGAAGAAGTCGACACCATTTGGTTGTCGGACCCCGTTTACGGGGTAGAGTGAGCTGCTACAGTGAGATCATCTCACCCCCGACGCGTATGGGGTGAATTCTTGTGTATAGTAGACGCGAGTCGTGTGAGTAGTGAGAGTCCCTAGGATTAGGGTACAATAAGTTGAGAGAATTCACATGTTTCAAGAAATTGAGTCAAGTTATGTTGACCATAACTATCAAGAGGGTTTTGAGTCCAAATTGATAGAGAGCATGCTGAGAGTCAAAAAATTTCGGAGAAGAGTGATTGAAATTAAGTTAGGGGGAGAAACCCCGCTCAATGCAAGAATCGGATCAGTTCTTTTATTTTCGAGCCGGACCGATCCAGATTGGATCGGTTCATTTCTTTTAGATCCGGATCGATCCCGTAATTAAAGAACTCAAAAATTAAAAGGACCGTACCGGTCCGGTCCTTTACCATCCGGATCGATCTGGTTTCTGTAGTCTTTCCCCTTTCTCTAGGTGCACCCCCTTCTCCCCAATCTCTTCCCTTCCCTCCCAATTCGTCCAACCATACCCAACCCTTCAATTTCCCTCCAAAATACATCCCCTCTTTCCCTCCAAACCCATTCCCTCCATTTCCAAAACCCTACCCACACTTCCCACCTATAAATACCCACCCATAGCCTCCACTTTTCTCCACATCTTCACCCACATCCCTTCTCTCTTCTCTTTCCCTAATTTTTTTTCCAGCACCCTCCACTTATCCCAATGGCCCAAAGAGCTCCCCCCACCAAATACGACTCAACTGAAATCCTACCCTCTGGCTATGGTGAATTTCGTTCCCGCCAAGAGGAGAATTGGTGCACTCATTTCTTTGGTCTGGATCGCAAACTCCATATGGAGCGCTCAGTCCAATGGACGGGGCTGCCTAATTCCGTCACCGTCCTCTTCATGCCTAGGGGTTGTTACCATTTCCTTAATGAACCGTACGAAGCGGTTTGGGCCGTCGAAGTTCGATCTTTCTATGGATCCCTTGTTCGCACGGGCCAATTTGAGTCTCAAGACTATGTTAATGGTACTGTCATTCCTTTTTTTTTGCCCTTCTCACTGCCAAGTTGGGCGAATATGACGTTCCCGATGTTCAAGACTATACATACCCATGGAATGTTGCCCCTGTAGCCAAGGACCTGATTATGGAGTGCATTGCCCCCGGCGTTGTATGGAGGGGGAGACTGTCCCTGTGGGCCGACTCAATGAGAAAACACGCCTCACATTCCAAATTATGTGTGCTAACATTCTGCAAACTTCCAATGATTCTGCGATGCGTCCCCGTCAAGCAACATTGACATACCACCTCTTCGATCCCCACACTCCAATTAATCGGGCTCGCACCCTATACACTGACATTCTCGTTATAGCCATGGATGAGAAAGGTGCAACACCACTTCCATATACACGCTTGATTACCTCCATTTTCAAAGATGCTGGCATTGAGGCTCCGCTAGACTGTACTCGCCTCACCGATCCCTTTGGACAGGGTGAAAAACGTTGCTAATGCCGTTTAATACAATGATTAAACTGTATAAGCAACTCCGAGAAGTTTGTTGAAGAAACCCTTTTCTTTTGAAAATAAAAATGATAAACAACAAGATGTGTTTACAAAAACTTATGTACGAGAATAACCAAGACTTTGTAATCAGTTTTAAAACTAAGATATTTTCAAAATATCAGCACACTATAGAATGAGATGAGGAGATGAAGATAATCAGAACACACTATTTTTAACGTGGTAAAACCTCTCCCAATAGAGGAAACATCCACGGTGACTTCTAAGTCACGAAAGTAAAAATCCACTAAAAACAAATCGCAGTTACAAACAATACAACATACATGCACACAACTCAGCCTATTCTAAGTTTAGGAATATACCCCACTTGGTGTCCTTCTAACTTCTTGTAGATCTGATTGTTGATGATGTTCTTCCAGTTTGATAACTTCCTTTGCTTTAGATTTCCTTGCGTCGACTCAATAATCTTTGATCTTATTCACAACACTTTCAGTGTGGTAGTGTGTCAAGTGTTTGTGATGTGATTTCTAAACACATGCATGAACTCACACACACTTAGTTTTTACAGACAGTCCTAGAAAATTACATATAAAGACTATATGCTGTGATTTTCTTTTCTTTCTTTCTTACAGAACTTAAAACCTTTTTGACCTTTTAATCTATCCCAGATTCCACGGATATCTTGCTTCAAAATTGGTCAAGATCTTAATCAATCTCAGTTTTTAAAAATATTTTCGAGATCGAAAATCTCCAAGTGAGAATCCAACTAGGTCAAGGTTTAGTTTCATAAGAACAGTTTACATAAAAAATATTTACAGATCTAAATCAACAAAGATTTTCTTAAAACGAGAAACAAATATGCAGATCTAGTGATATGTGACATGCAAAGTGTAGATCTAATATTTCTATGATAAAGAAATACAGATCTCACCAAAAATGTCTAAGTTGGTAACAAGATCACAGATCAAGAGGTTACAGCTACAAACGATCAAACTAGTAATACCAATCTCTCTCTCTCAAACACTCAAGGTTGTGTTTGGGGTTTTGAATATACGAAGGTTTGAAGATGGTTTGAAGTTGTTTAGGGTTAGGGTTAGGGTTTCTCTAACACAATTTCCCTTTCTCTTTCTTCTCTCTTTTCTTTTCTCTCTTCTCTCTCACTTTTTTTTTTCTTCTCAAGTTGGACGACTGCCAAAAGTTCCTAAAGGTTGAGAATAAGAGGGTTTATATAGGAGCCAAGGAAGGTTCTGTATTGCTGATCGAAATCAACGGTTGAGATTCAGTCTTCCTTATATTGACTTGATCCAAGGGTGGTAAAATAGCGGTGGTTAAAATGAAGGTGATTGGTCCAAAGTGATAGCACATGGATGGACTTAAAACACATGCAGGCCATTGATAAGGTTTGATCTAACGATCCACAATACACCATGCAGTTCTCTCACAAAACAAACACAAAATGAGATACCAGGAACATGACAAGTGTTGGCATTCCATTGGCAGGCAAACGCGCGTCCTAAAATAATTACATGCCACACCCTAAAGTCTCTGGCGCATTAATATTCTACCCAATCAAACATTTTAATGAAAAACTGTTTTTTCATAATAGCATTTTAACCCTACAAAGTTTATAAACTCACTTTTATTTAAGAAAACATTATTTTAAAAATGTTTAAAAATTCCCAAAAAATTATTAAAACAACATTTTGAGGGGAATTTAACACACAATCAATTATGAGCAATATATACACATGTATGCACTTCTAATGTGTGTAGTGTGATTCAATTTATACCTTGTTTGGATCATTGAAGAGGATTAGAGAGTGAATAATTCTGAGGTTCTTTGGATTCTATGTTAGACAACAAATTTTGTCACTATTTCCAAATTAGTTGAACACTTATACAATATAGACTTAAGAAAGTCAAAGGTATAAGGTGCTTCACAGGGAAACCGCACTCGGAGTGCCAAACAGCTAGCCATCCTTTCGTCAAGGCGTGGAAGGGATGACAAGGCCGATCATGCCTCGAGTGAGGAAGAGGATGAGGAAGAGGCGGCTGTCGATGTAGAGATGGGTGAAGTGGGAGTAGATGAAGAGTCGGCCGAAGAAGAAGACGACCCTGATTTCGAATGGGCAGGTAGCGACCTCACTAATAAAATGTCGGCCCTCGTGACGAGATTCAACAACTTTATGACCGACTACCGGCGCGATACAAATATGATGTTTCATTTCCAAGCAGACTTGTACCGACGCCAGGGGGATCCAAACGAGCCATTGCCATCCTGCTTTTATGACCCTTATGGCCCTGACGCGCCCAGCTCTTCCCACCCACCGCCCCAGGGAAGCTTTGTTGGTTTGTGGAAGTTTTTAGTTATTTGACATAATCACATGGTTGTATGCTCTTTGCTGTATTGTACCACAGTCCTGTTATATAAAATTCTGCATTTTTCTCCATTTGTTTGTTTTATTTATCGCACTTCTTATTTTTCCTTGTTTAGCTTTTTGTCCTTTTTGCTTGAGGACAATGCAAAAGTCTAAGTTAGGGGGGGTGACAAGTGCGTATTTCTAAAACTTCACAAATTTTCAAAAATGCCCAGAAATTTAAAAAAATCATAAAATCTTGAAAAATCCAAAAATATTTTTGTTCAAAATAAATAAAAATTGGAATTCAAAATTTTCAAAAATATAATTAAAAGTCGGTTTAAAGTCTCAAGTTGTAAAAACACAATACACAAAGCCGAAATTGACCAAAGATGGAAATTGTGCGAAAATTGACGACTTAACGAATAAGTGTGGAGATTAACAACCCCGGTGAGATTCGAGCCTTTCATTTTTGTGAAAATTATAAATCAATACGAGTTAATTATTAACTCAAAGTTCTTTTCGGCGGTCTAAATAAGTCGTCGAGGATCTCAATCCTTTTATTTTGATCGATTTTGATAAACATGTGTGATATTTCCTTAAAAAGCGCGTTACAAATCTTCAAATTAAATTAATCTCAAGATGCATATGGTAGCGCAATTAGTATTTTGGACAATGAAGTAGGCCCTCGTTTGTCACCCCAAAATATTGGCCAGAAAAAGTAGTAAAAAATTATCCCTTTGATAACCCCATTGGGCCAAATAAAATTTAACCCTTTCATTTGACAACCCAAAAAACCCAAAAAATCCGAAATTGTGAAAATCGAATAGTTATCAATTAAAGTCCGAAAAGTGCATAAAAAGGGGCAAGAAAGAATAGAAATGCTCAACAAAAATAGCAATAAAAGAAAAGAAGTGAAAAACAGAAAAAATAAAGAAAAAGAAGAAAAAAATGAGCAATAGCCCTGAAAAAGCACAAATGGACATCATAATTGACTTTTTCAATTCCAACCTTCCCTACCATTTTCATTTTACCCAATGCACCTATAGCCCGAAAAAGTCCTAATCGAGTCCAAATTGAGAAATTGGTTACCGCTTGGAGAGTTAAAACACACAAAGATAATAAAAGAGATTAAATGCATGAATAAGAGGTAATGTTCCCATTTTCAAACCGCATTCCGTTGATGAGATCCAATCACTATAAAATTTTCGTCTTTCTACTTGTGTGCATGACTTTGCATCCATTATATTTACTCTTTATATCACGCACATCGAGAGAATAGACACAATCCTAGAGATTAGTTTGTGAGAGTATCCAATGAGAATTTGAAATCAAAACGAATTTTCGAATAAGTAACGTAACGGTCAATCGGTAGAAATTCGCAGTTAAATTTTTGGCTTCGCACACACGCACTATTATTTGAGACTCTTGAGCATGACTTGATGATGACTATTTTTTGGGAAAGTTTGAATTATACAATTTTTGCGTATTTTGAATTTTCTCTGAGTCAAATTTTGTGGGTATATTCTCTGTAAACCCTCACGAGACACAACTTGTCCTACTAGGGTAACCTAGGGGTTTAAAGGATTGTTGCATATGCTAAATGCAATCGATTGTCTGCAAAAAAGGTATTCTATCCCAATAAAATGATTTTCAAGAGTTGAGCCTTGCTAGGATTCTTTTACATTGCTCGGGACGCGCAAAGTTCTAAGTTAGGGGGATTTGATTCGGCATAAATTCTTCCAAATGTATCCCTTTAATTTAGTTACTTTTAGCACTTCGAACAACGTAATTGATTTGATTTTATCTCATACTCTTGCTACTGACTTATTCTAATGAGTACCCCGAGTTTCTGGTATTTCGTACTAATTTTACAGGTATTCGATATCAATAAAGAAAGAAATCGAAAGAATCGAGAAAGAAAAGAAAGAAAGTCAAAAGGGAAAAATTGTAATTTTTACCAAAAATTTAGATGAGGCATCTAAGAAGAGTTGAAGATATCAAGCTCACAAGTACATAGGAATAAACGTCACCTCAATCGGAGTCCCGGTGTGAAAGTTATGAGCAGTCAAAGCTTGGAAAAAAGTCAAAGGAATCTCGGACCGATCCGCATCGGACCGATCCGAAATGCCAATTTTCAGAGAATCCGGGACCAAAGATGGATTGATGCAGAAGGAAAATTAATGAATCGATCTGTACAGGATCGATCCGGCCAAGAAATAAATGAACCGATCTGGATTCAAGCCAAACCGAACCGAAGAAGTCCCGGACCGGTCCGATTATCGAATTTTAATTTTTTACTCTTCCTCTAATGGAGAGTCCTAGTTCAGCTAAAACTATTGGAGTCTTGTAGGGTATTTAAACCCGATTTATTATCATTCTAAAAAATGAAGAATTTATCTAATTTTCCCTTCTTTTCAGTAAAACCCTAGTTTGAAGATTGATTATAGTTTTAATTCCAAGATTTAAGATTGTTCAGATTTCTGTGATTACAAGTAATTTTAGTTGATGATTTTAGTATTTTGGTGAGTTAGTTGATTAATTTCCCCTATTTAATCTTCCTTCTACACCATTCTTCCATTCTCCCTTAGTTTAATCATGATTTCTTGCAAGTAAAAATCGTTTTCATTAATTTCAGCATGCTAGGCCAGGTTTTCTAAGGTCAGGATGCATGAACCCAACCCGATGTGGTAGTTTCATGTGTATAAAAGTAATCCTCTAAATTTAATGATTTGATTACGATCGTATTGCGTAGGAGTGAGACAATTGTAGATCTTTGGATCTCGTTTGCTTCCGAGTAACCGGGATGCTTTAGAATGCAATTCGAGTGTAACTATCGCAATACCGATTTACTCGTCCTCTGATTAAGTATGGTGCGTCCTTGAACCTCATATACGTAATGCTTGGGAGTACTAAATTCTGGGTCAAATTAATTATTTAAATTTATGATTAGTTTTATATCAGCAATACTCTAGGGTTGAGGGATTGTATTCCCGACCTATTTTTCTCATCATATAATTCAAGTTTTAGTTTAATCATCTTCAGTCTTTTAAGTAATTTAGAGTAATTGCATTTAGTTGTAGTTGTTTCACAATCGAAATCATCTTTTTGTTTCTTTTTAGAGTCAAGTTAGGGTTAACAGTCTTACCTTTTTCGTCACGTTCACTCGTCCTAGTTCCCTTAGGATTCGATACCCAGACTAGCCACTATACTCCACAAGAGTGTAGTTAAAGTTTAGGTTTTTGTATTGTGGTTGGAAGACGATAACAACGATTAGCGTATTTACACGGACGCTCGATTTCCACCACGATCACCTAACGTACGACTGAATTACACTAAATGAAGCTGACCCAATTCACTAGTTTAACCCAATCTGCCCTTATCAATCCTAATTCATGTGATCGCCTAACTAGGATTTATATGAGCTAACCTTACTTATGGATTTACCAAGTTGGCTAATACACATCACAATATAGCCTTAAGTTTTGTTTAATACCAATTATTCCATTTTATCTACTTACAAGCACAGTAGATGAATCACTAGTATATATATATATATATTCATCCCTCATATAAAAGAATACAAATCGGGCACCCTACATAAAATCTATGGTGCTGGGATACTATACTATCAACTTCCCGTATCTCTGGTACAAAAAGAGAAATACTAGTTCGGAATCACTCTTGAAATGTATTAACACAAAACACATATATTGGAGGCGAATCATAGTTCTAAGTCACTAAGAGGTCAGCACATACCCTCACGTCTCTTAGGACCGTTTGACTATAATTCTCAGATAGCATGTACCAAGGACACTATGTTCTAGGGTACGAGTCAATATCCCTCATAAAGGTTACATCAGAATAAGACAGTCCCGATGTGAAAACCTTCATGATAGCAAGTAGCGCGGGTATGATTAAACACAGATATTCAAATAATATATATACATGCACTCATATATATATTTACATTATTCGGCTAGGTACGCCCACGACTCAGAATATATTCTAGCCATGCGTAGCATGTAACGCTTGAGTTCTACGTATAAGGAAATCACTCTTTTTATTCTCTTAATTTTTACAAATCTTTAAGTACTTTTTGACTCTCGAAGTTTATCCTCTCAATAAACATAAAATCAGCAGGTGCACCCTCACTACTCTACTGGTCTAAGTCTTTCTTAATTCTCACAAGGCCTACTATAGCATATGCATGATTTTCAACTCAAATTATATTCTCAAAACCCCACGGTTAAATCTTGTAAAACACGTCTTACCCGAACCGTACTTGTACTCTACTGGTCCTTCTCATGTCCCAGTTAGATATTTAAATTATGTCCAACGGTCATTATGCACTGGGATTGGATTAACATAAAAGGGGAAGAAATTTCAATTTCAAAGAGGGGTCAATCGATCGATAAAAAGGGTCAATCGATCGACACAGTCGATCGATCCACATTCTTGAGTCGATCGATCGATCAAGCAGGTGTTGGCCTAGTTTCTGCAATTCTAGCCTACGAGTTTCATCCAATCTAAATCCTCAAACCTCCATTAACATGTCCCAAACTCCCCACCAAACGCCATGAATGCTATATAAACCAATATAGAAGATTTCTAACGTAAAACTTTCACAAATTCGTCAAGAATCATCATCAAGGAGGATTAATTCAAGAAATTATTATCTAATTTAAGTTCATTAAATTTTCTCAAGAATTCATTTAAATTTTCAGATTTCTATCTCAACTGGGCATCAATTTCGTGGATACTATATTACGTACGATAAATATCCATCCTAGCATGGTTTCTACTCCAATTTTACAATTAAAATCTCCCAAACAACATTTTATTTTCAAGAAAACATGAGAGAATTAATTTTTAACTAGCATGGATGTGTTATCAACTAAATAACAACAAGTTAGATACTTGCCTGGAAATCCAAGGTCTGATCCGACGAATCGTAATGGTATAGGAACGATTCCCTTCTTTCGATCTACGCGTTGGTGGTGGAATTGATGACAGTGGTGTAGGGATAGTGGCTCTCCTCCTTGGAAGCCTTCTCTCTTCCTTAGCCTCTCTGCAATTCTAAGGTTTCTAACACTCGGGGACTCTAACTCTCATCCGATATAACCTCTCAATTTTCGTCCAAAATTAAGGCATAAAAAGGGTAATTACCAAAATGCCCTCTCGGGTTATCGATTAGGCCTAAAAATGTCCCTCATTACGGTTATATCTTTTATATCTTTCTCGCCTTTTAAATTTTTATCTTTTACATTGAGGACAATGTAGAAATTAGGTTTGGAGGTATTGAGGTAATTTTTTCTCCACTTTGAAAAAAAAAACAGAAAATTTTCAAAATTCCAAAAATATTTCAAATACAATTGGGTTTTGAAATGATTTCTTAATATAGAATTAATTTGGATCTCTCAACTTATGAAATTTTTTACCCATTAGCCATATAATATGATCGAAAATGGATATTGAGGCGAAAGTTAATATGTTTAACGAATAAATGTGGAGATTTTAACCCGGTGAGATATTGTGCCATTCATCATTTTTAAGATATTTAAATCAATTCGAGTTAAAATAACTCAAACTTTTCTTTAGTGATAAATTCGTTGATGATCTCAAATTCTTTATTTTGTTTGATTACTGGAAATAAAAAGTCAAAATGTGAATCTTAGGCACTAGAAGTCTTAGTAAGTCATCTTGAGACATAAATGAACTCAACGAAACTTGAGAAATGAGATTAGGCTTTCGTTTGAAAGCCCAAAATTAATCCTAAACTCCAACCTTTTTACATTATTCCGTTACAAGCCATTTGAGCCAAAAGGAAAATATGCCCTTTTTTTGAAAACCCATTATCTACCCAACTCTAACTGGGAGTCAAAACCCACTAAAAACAAAAATCCATACTTGTTTTCTGAGAATACTAGGGTAAAAAAATACGATAAGGAAAAAGGCCACAAAATGAAAGAATAATAAGTTTTCAAAAGAATGATGTGTGAAAAGAAAAAAAAATGGAAAATGGAGGATGGAAGAAAAAGTGCCTAAAAGTCAAATTACCGAAAAAATCTCTATATTGTCAGAAATTTTGAACTTCAAAGCCATTCTTTCTATCCAAATTCGAGCCTCCAATACAAACAAAGAAAGTCCTAATCGATCTCAAGTAAAGTTAGTTAAAGTGTGAAGACAAGATGAATATGATCTATGGTGTGATTCAATATTTTCAATAAAGTAATCGATTTTCCATTCATGAGATCATATTCACCCAATATAAAAAATTCCGTTTTTGATCATGTATATGTGAAATTTGTGCATTTAAATTTACTCTTATGTTCACATATACTGAGAGAAAATAACACATTTTCGAGTGTTTGATTGTGAGTTAATTCTGTGAGATTTTGAAATCGAAACGAACTTTCAAATAAGAAATGTAATGGTCAAATCTTTTGAAATGGATGGTTATATTGGTTATGCATACACACACGATAAGTTGAGATTGAAAAGTGAAGTTCTACTATACTTATGAGCCATTTATATTGAGTCAAGTTTTTGAATTTTGTGGGTATATTCAATGCAAAGCCTCACGAGATTAAACTCGTCCACTAGGGTAACCTAGGGGTATAACGACTTATTGCACATGCCAAGTGCAATCGTGATTCCTATGAAAGTGAGTTAGATTTTAAATTTTTTAATTTTGCTCGAGGACTAGGAAAGTTAAGATTTGGGGGTATTTGATGAGTGCACTATTTTTTATAAATTATGGCTAAATCTAGGCCTTGTTAAGCCCTTTGTATCATAAACAATGAGCTTATAGAGTCATTTTCCTAAAATAAAAGAAAAATGCAAGTTTGAATAAAACTCGAGTTAAAAATACAAATTTAATAACCTGAAGGGATGAAATCATAATTTTCCAAACTTTATGAGCCTGAAAATAGTTTTTAAATGTTTAACTAGGAAAAATAAAGTTATCTCTGAAATTTGGTTGATTTTTTATTTAAATGAGCAATTTTTGAATTTCGGGCGCTAAAATGCAAAGAGGGGTAATTTTATAATTTTTTAAAATATTATGACCCTAAATTTGAATTAATTATTTTTATTTTGCATTTTTACAGGTACCCCATAAATTTGGACAACAAAGGAGTTGATCTGCAAAAATTGTCAGGATACGACGCGCATGACATGACACGACACGACACGACACGATATGACACTGTTGACACAGCTATACTAATTTTTTTTATAAAATCGCTTGAGTTGCCGTTGAGGCTTTGCCATAGCTTCTCGAAAAGATCTTGGCAAGACTCAAAACTTTGAAGTTCGGACGAAAATGAGATTTTGAAGTTTTGAGGGTCAAAAATGCGATTAAAGTTGGTGCTGTGAATAGTGATGTGAATAGTGCCAAAATTGCGGATAATTAATTTTAAAAAAAAGACTTCTCTCAATTATCTCCAACCCTTCACAAGACTCCATGAGATAATTATTAGTTCAAATACAACCAATCAAATAAGAGTTACACCAAAACCCTAATGCCTCACCCTAAGCCTATAAATAGGACTATTGGGCTCATTATTTGGGGGGAGAAAAAAATTAGAGAGCCATTTGAGAGATAATTTTTTGGTAGTATTATTTTGAGAGTATATTTCTTTGAGGGACAAGAATTATTTTGTGGGAGAAGTTCTGTCAAGATTTATTGTAAGACACGATTATTGTAAGTTTGTTTCATTAATGAGAATTAATATTCATCCTTGCATTTGTATTTTGTCTTGAATTATGCTAGCTTAATTTCTTTACTAGGACTAGGTGAAATTTATCATGTTTGATTGATATTGTGCATGATTTAAATTCATCTTTATTTCCCGATATGTTCCAAAGGTTTTAAAAATTCGATTTTCATTTAAAACGACACGAGAGTGTGTTTTAAACCTTCGGTTTTGTTTGAAAAAAATATATTTTATTTTTAACTGTGAGTACTTTTTTATGGATTATGGTTGCACTCGTTGTTTTGATCGTCCATGCTTAAAGACTACACTTTTAAATTTAAAAGTGAACTTTTTAAGGGAATATGGATTTAAGCCGTCTAAATTTAGAGAGGTAAAATTTTATTTTGAACTTAACTGTGTTATTTTTCGAATTAAATGCGACGAGATTCGATTTAATTTGAGTCATAAAATTGGGAATGACGAGTATAAATTATTGCATAGTATTAGTGGAAAGTGATAAATGGATCCAACGTCCTAGTTTTCTCACACACAAGTCTATATATTTCGTAGTCACATTTTTATTTTTGGTAGCTTAGTTTAATATTACACCTCTTTTCTACACCCATTTCGTCTATTTGGACAGTTGCAATTATTTTGAACGAAAAAATTGATAAATCCTCATGGGTTCGACCCGTACTTATACTCTATAATAGCTCGTGCACTTGCGATATTTTATAAAATGACAACACCGATCCAATAGTGAGGTCAACGTTCATAATGCTTCCAACACAACACTACCCAACTCCACTGGCCTTAAATCACAAAATAACTCTCAACTCACAATTTTATCTGCATACACGTGTAATAACTAAAGAACTAAGTCCATGCCCTAATAACCACACATCTACCAACTATCAACGCTAACTAAGATTCATGTGTGGGATGTCTTGAAAGTGAAATCCAAACAAAGAACACCCCCCGATACACTATTACTAAGCATTATCGGTCACCGAGATTCGTAGACCCAAAGCACATAACTGAGAAACCCAAAATCCTATTCCCATATCTATATGTCTAATCTGCAACTCCTACATCACTTAAGGAGTCACCTAACACTGTGCTCGCACTATTACTAAGTCTTCAACGCTAAATCAATAACGAGCTAAGTCTCACCGCTCGACAATAAGCCCGATATACCTTGAATCATATAAGTAAAAGTACCAATGCATCGGGATCAAATATAACAAGACAAATATACTCTTCATAGTCTTTTCTGTAATATAATATATGTGCGGGATCGGCCCTCTTTCAGGTGAAACCTCATAAAAATAAGACATCCAGCCCTAGAATAATGAACACGATAGCCTTATTGTAACCGCTCACTATCGCTCAACCGTCTCTAATGAGAAATTACACAGATAACAATTTTATTTATCATCATAACTCTCAAAAGGATGAAAACTACCACACTATATAAACATCCTATAAGTGTCCATACCCGCTCCCCTACAGGTGACACCAAAAAGCCCCGGTACCCAACGATAACTATATGCACAATAATAAGGGTGATACTGCCAACATACCCACTAAACCTGAATCACCCATGAATTTTAGTATTAATTAGCATATATTATGGCACACCCATATCAACCGAAGCTTACCCCATACTCATAAGGATAAAAACAAAAAAATTACCATTAATTGCTAACTAACTGCCTTGCCTGATCAACAGGTTCTTGAATGTGATTCTCACGTCAAAACTGATCCAAGAATTGTTGTAATGGTTGTACCTCTAGGACACCATCATGTAATTTCCCCTGCCCCACTTTGGACCATCCGTAACCCCCCGTGTTTTTATTAATTATTTATTTAATTAATTCAAAAATTAGAGAAAAAAATAAATTTTGGATTTAATTATTTTATAATTAAATATGTTGGTTTTTATATTCGGAATTCAAAAAGCTAGATTACAAGATTCCTAATATGAGTATATATAAGTCTTGGACCATTTAGAAGAGTCATAAGATATAAAACTCTCTAAGAGTCCTCAAAACATAAAACTCCTAGAAACAAATATATAAAAATATTTGCCGTCTGATCGAGATAAATTTTTTTGTGCAATTTCTTCTCATCTTCAGTTGCTATGCCCCCAAATTTTAGGCAATTCCAACGGTCCGATCATCCGAAATGTTTTTTTAGTGTTTGTATCTGATTAGGACTCTAATTCTTTTTGGTATATAAACATAAAGTGACGAGTTTAGGTATTTTAAAATATATTTTAGCCTTCTAAAAAATTGGGAACCTCGCATCTTCTTCAGCCTCCAAACACTATCCCCATTCTACATAACTTTCAACTCAAGTTTTATTAAGATTAATCGGGTTTTCGCAAGACGCGTCAAGAACGAATCTTTGTCAACTTTTTGAGAGGAATACACATTCAGGATCAAATTTCTAATATTCAGTCATGAATACTCTATTCCCTTCCTTCAGTATTATGCATTTTAAGTGTCGCCTAAACCCTTAATAATGTATTTTTGAATAAAATCAATTAGTAACTTAATTAGAGAAAGTGGACACAAATTTTTGGGACTGTTTTTATGAAAATTTTAAATATAAATTAATCTTTAAAACACTTGGATGCATAGGTTAGATTATTGGGTTTTTATGGTTTTGGGTGTAGGTTCTCATGTATAATTTTTATGGGATTATTTATATGGTTATTGGGACGCGTTCACACTTATAAAAATTACATGCCTTATAAAAGAGGACGATTATGTCGTAGGGAAATATTATTGCTTGTTAATTAATTTAATATTATTCAGTGGAATTAATTGTGTTGAAATCAATGCCGGTGTTATTAATTAATTTAATTAATTTGGGACCTTTATGATTAAATTGCTATGTTGTGTATATTGAGTTGTGTATTGTGTGATTTGTTTTAATAATTTTTGCCATCGCGGGGATGATGGGTTGTTGGGTAATATGTTACTTAACCCTATTTTTAGGATGCTTACTAGGTATGGGACTAATGGGTAGGCCTCAGTTAAAATTTATGCTTGTTAGGTATGAGACTAGTTAGTGTAAATTCGTGGGAATTTGATATTTTGGGTTGGGAAAGATTTTTACGTTTTATCGTCATGCATTAGACTACGACGTGTTTTATGTTTGTGATTCATCCTATATGTAGGATAGGGCGTATGTGTACTTGGGGACCCTTAGTTTTGGGACTATGGGTTAATTTGAGGATCTCAAATCGATTAAAAGGGTGGGATAATTTGAAAATTGTGAAATTGAGAAGGTGAGAATTAATGCCTAAGAGAATAAGACGGGTATTAAAATATATTGGCGACATAATCAGCGAGAGCCGGTAGTTTAAACGGGCCAGCCGACATTTTATGTGGTGTCGTGTGTGGAACCTCGTCAATTAGCAGGGGTCGACAGTTTAAACGAATCAGCGGGCGTTTTGTCGAGGGGATGTGTATTTTGGTGGAGAAATCACCCGAGGCGGGAGGACCGCTATACTTAATTAAATTAATAATTAAAAAAATAAGATAATTTAGGTTAATTTAATTAAATTAGCACTTTGGGACCGTGGGATATTTAGAATGATATTGGTGTGAAGTTTATAAAGAATCTTTGGGGGTTGTTAGTGACTTACATTTCTTGCGTATTATCTCGTATTAATTAAAATACTCTATTGTGATCTTTATTGCGTATAATGATATTGTTTGGGTTCACGAACCCTATTTGAGGGGAGTAGTGTGTATTCATGCTCAGGGTGGGCTCTGACCTCGTGTGTTGACTAATATTTCCAGGGTAAGTCTTAGAGAAGTTGCATATGACTATTTAAAGATATTCGTTTGGAGGTGCAATTGGAGTTGATTTACTTTACTGTTTTATTTAGTTTAATTTTCCTTTCCATTGTATTTCATTATAAGACTTCACTTGGATTTTATTGGGTCATTCTGTTCCAAATTTGTTTGAGGATTTCAGTTGGAGTATTTACAGTTGTTTTATTATTCAAATTTTAAATTAATTCATATTTTGGAGATTGGATTTAATTGGAGTTTAGAATGTGATGTTGTTTATAGTAATATTATTCTTTGGGATTGATTATTATTCATCTCATGGATTGATTTTATATGTCTCATATATGTCACATGCTGATAATGGTATTTATTTAGTAGCGCCCGACGTAGTTCGACGGCGGTGGTTGACCATGCCGTTGTTCGGATTGCATGGGGTGTTACACCAATCCTCCTCCCGTGGCCTGTCTCCCCACAAGTGAAACAAGGTCCAAAAAAAGCTCCCTAGCCCTACTAGCCTCCCATGTTATTCCATTGGTCCTAGCGCCCCTGAGGAATGGGATATTACTGCTGCTAGTGAGAATGAGAACCCTGTTGGTCCTGTCTGAACCCACTACTCTCGGGTTTGAAACGTTCTAATCTGAATCTCTTAGTTGGATCCCCCTGCCGGACATCCCGCTCGTGCTGCCTGCTCACAGGCTACTGTTGTGCCCCATTGGCGCCATTCTCACCTGCCTTCCCACTCTGACTAGTCTCTCCCACTCTCTTTCTTCCCTTAAAATGGATGCTATGATCTTGGTAGTGTAGTAGTTTAGTGTTGACGACCTCAGTATAAGTCTTCAATGCCGGATTACCAACAAGTGCAACCGTATTTTTCAGGTAAGTCCATATATGAACTTCAGCATATTTTTCTCTTTAGTGTTCATCTTGTCCTTCAAAAGCTATCTAAACGAGTGAACTCCTCCTCGTACTATGCCACGATTCGGTCTCCCTGAAAAACATCGAGGAAATTTTGCCACATCTCTGTCTGTATAGCAGACGAAACATACTTGCGATCAAACTACACCCAAAACTCGTCGATGGTCATAACATCCCTCTCCTTTGTTGTGGTTACAAACTCCCACCACTGTAAAGTCATGCTCACAATCTTAAAAGTATCTAGTATATGATTTTTCGTCTCACTCCACTTCACAAGGAAAAGATGGCGGGTAATATCCTTCTTCAAGTGGGTAGCTACCACTACATCTGAGCTTCCCTAAATCTCTGGTGGATGGACCTTTTGAAAGGCATCCCTCACTCGCTCCCAAGATGAAGGGGATAGATTAGTTTGAATGACTCCTGCCACCTGCGACTGAGGTTGGGCCTGGGGAAAGTGTTGCGCCATTGTGGTCATTGCAGCATTAATTGCTTGTGCCACAATATTGACCACCTATATCACCGTAATGTTACCTTGTGAGGTTTCCTCCCTAATATTCACTCTCGTCTGACGGGTTCTCTTTGGAAGCATCTGAAATGAGATTAAAATTTGTATAAGCTCACCTTGTAATACCCTGCGCAATTCAGACAAAGGGGTGGCCAACCACCGCCACCAAACTATGCTGGGCGCTACTAAATAAATACCATTCTTAGCATGAGACATATATGACACATAAATAAATTAACCCAAAAGATAAATAATTTATGTCTCATATCTGTCTCATGCTAAGAATGGTATTTATTTAGTAGCACCCGACATAGTTCGGAGGCGGTGGTTAGCCACCCCGTCGTCCGAATTGCGCTGGGTGTTACATATGGTATCAGAGCATGGTCTTAGGTCTCGTAGGTTAATCAGCAGAAGAGCA
Organism: Sambucus nigra; assembly: GCA_949130495.1. NCBI lineage: Eukaryota > Viridiplantae > Streptophyta > Magnoliopsida > Dipsacales > Adoxaceae > Sambucus > Sambucus nigra. The sequence continues at coordinate 57,464,564 of OX422214.1, forward strand.
TAAATAGTGTATGTAAGGATGAATGAAACAGTCATATAATAATTCTCTATATCTAAGAACGCGACGTTGAAAGGTAAAAATCTGCATAGATCCTAAGGAAACTAGATCCTGATGCTCTGATACCATCTGTGACACCCCGCCTATTAAAATAACAGGTGGCCATCCCCCTACCAAAATATAACAAGAGTCTTCTATGGATCATTATTAGCATCACTGTCAAAATTTAATTAATTACTAACCACTAATTAATTTAACAAGCAGTGTAAAATTTTAATCTTTCATTAACATGCAACAATAGGAACCAATTAATAATAAACCCACATACAATGACTGATATACATGAAACCACAATGTAAAGTCTGAAGCTGAGATAAAAATAAAGTCCCCGAATGAACCATTGGGTATAAATCCAATACATCAAATCCAACATCTAAAATAATAGTTTGAAATACATAAGTTTAAATAAAATGGGCAACACGCCCAATCAATACTGGAATAAAGAATCTAATCTAGAATATGAATAATAGAATTTGCTACTCGAAAATCTTGCAAGCCTCCACATCAACTACAACTATGTGTCCTTGGAAACAAAAATCATCGTTGGCATCCTTGTGGATGGACACCTAAAAGTTTTGAAAATATATTTTACACGGGTCAAGGCCCAAAACATTTGAAAAATATTTACAGGTATTTAAAATGTCGTACGAACATTTTATATATACACATTAGCATCACATACACTCCCTTGAGTTTCTCACCTCTCAACTATAGTGCACACCTAACGTGTCCTACTAAACCCACCTAGTTATGCTACCCATCCTAACTAGTCACTATAATCATCTACCTAACCACTAATACTCTTAGCCCATCTGTATTGCCCAAACGATACGCTATCGTAAAACCATAATCATTAGCCAAATATTATTGCTGAACAATTATTTAAGTTTCTCTTACTTTGGTTACTTTAGATATATATTATCTATATCTTCTACTACCACAAAAGAGTAAAACAAATCACACGTGTGTGTGTGTGTGTGTGTGTGTGTGTGCACACGATTACAACATCCCTAGTATGAGCATCACAATGCATGTAAAGTCTGTTAGTGAGCCCATGTACCTCACGTACCAAATCAAGGACTACTGATTCAGAATCACCCTCAAACTGTAATTCAAATAAACACATAATGGATGAGAACATAGTCCTATGATTTTGGGCTACACACATACCTAACGTACCCAAGTGATCGGTCACACTATCGTACACTCAAATAGTGGTCAGCCCTAAGTTCTATGTTATGTGGCACACATCCTGACCTTGTAGGCATCGCCATGGTGGGATTGCCCACTGCGCGTGACCTCCCATGATAGCAAGCAACGTAGATATAGTTATATACATAAAAATCATACATATCAGGCATTCACACAACCCATGTATATTCATATAGTACGTCCGATATATATCGCAATTCTTCAACGTACTACTATTTCACACTTTATTATTATTTCCTTTATTATGAATATCACCCTCTATTCAAAGAGTTCTAATCATGTCTTTTATAATTTTAGTAGTTAGTATCACATTATTCTACTAATCCGTATCTCGGGTTCTTCTCAATTCTCCACGTATCCCCATTTGATTCATTTATGCTAAGATGTTCAATAATTTTCGATAGGTTCTAGTATACTAATTCGACTTCTTGACTACCTCTATGTGTCAATTATATATGACTGGTATTCCATTAAATTTTCCATAATCCTAAACTACTTAATTTATGGTTCCAATAATTTTTTTTAAAAAAGTTTTACATCTAAACTAACAAAATTGTCATTTTCTGAGCAACTGAATCAGGTCGTAAATTTTCTGACAAATTAGACACCCTTTAGTAAAATTGTGATTTCTCCCTCTACAGAAGTCCAAATGACCTCATTAAAACATCATTGGAAAGCTAATATCTAGAACTTTTCGTAAATCTATTGGTCGCAATCTAACTCTAAGTACAATTAAAATGGCATATGTTTAAAATAGCATTTAAAATTCTGACAGATTAATATGCTGACAAATTAGACACCCTATAGTAAGAAGTCAATTACTCCCTCTACAAAACTCAAAATTACCTCATTTAAAGCTCATTGGAAAGCTAAGACCTAGATCTTTCCAGAAATCTATGGATTGTAATTTAATTCTAAGTATAATTAAAATGGCACACGTTTAAAATAACGTCAAAAATTCTGGCAGATTGTCATCTTATGTCCATCAATTAAACCCTAAGTTATTCGAGATTCATATTATTCAACCAAGAACCGAATAAGATTCCATCTTTATGTGTCTTAAAAATCAAATTTTAAAATATAATCCTAGGAGGCTAAATTCTAATATGATTCCCAATTAAAACCATAATTAAATCCAATGAAGTGATCTAACGTAACATGTTTTCATTACAGAGATAATTCTAGACTAGCACGAACATTATAAATACTCAATTTATGCAAGTGTATATACTTGACTTAGATTATGAAGGTATAATTTTAGTATTTTGGTGATGGAGGTTTCTCCTCCTTGTTCCCCTCTCAATTCCGGCGACAATGGTATTAGTGAATGGTCTAAAAACCCTTTGCTCTTCCTTTCCTATGGCCTCTCTTGTTTCTCACTTGTTCTAACCCTAGCCTCTAAAATATATATCAGATAATATAATCTTCCAAAATTCGTTGGTCTTCTAAACCTCGAATACCAAAAGACCAAAATAACCTAACGGGGGGTCCAGGTTGGTCTAAAAATGCCCCAAGACCCAAACACAACCCCCAAGTGTACTTTTTTGACTATCCTGACCTATCTGATCACATCAATGCACTCTAAATGACCATTTGGATGACTCATATATTACTTATAAGTTATTTCATATTTTAAGTTCCGACATGACTCACATTCGCATCCCGACTAAATTATCATAAACTGTCGTATTTCTCACTAAGGACTAAACATAGTGCATTCTCAATATTCTATTCCTTGATCACTAAGTAGCATTGAATTTAATTCACATCCATAAATATTAGCTCTAATCACGCTAATTAATATTTATTTTAACCTAGATTAGTTTCCCATTTTAATTTAATTAATCCCAATATAAATTACTCAAAATTACGGGGTATTACATACTATTTATTTTAACTCGGATTAGTTTCCCATTTTAATTTAATTAATCGCATTATAAATTACTCAAAATTACGGGGTATTAAATGGACTTTATTCAACATTATATGGTACAACTTAATACCCCACCTAGGGCACACAAAAAAACTTAGCCCATTAGTCTTCTCCATAACTTCTCACCTCATAGGTCCTCCTGGTCTTGAAAATCTACCTCGTATTGAACCCTCAAAACTGACTCGATCTTTATTAAATTATCCCACTTATAAACGAGTGGTAGAAACGTTACCTAGTGCTCACTTTGCAACATTACTTGGCCTCACTTGACCGATTATATAATGGCTCTCGGCTCAAAACATTATATATATACACTGGTAGTGACTAATGTACCAAACCAATGCCCTAGATCCGAAATGTCTCCTAACTCTCGAAACTTACTAAGTTTCATGCATGGTACATATTGATGATACGAGAAATCATCCACTTGTTATTCTCATACCAGCAAATCAAGAGTAAAGTTTATAGTAAATAAACAAAGCAAGTAAATAGAGAGGAAACAGGATATATAGTGGTTCAGCCTCTAAAATAGGCCTACGTCCACTATGTTGCTCCATTATCATTATATGCGTTTCATTGTACAATATATTCATGCCTAAAGAGGCGTACAAGTATGAGAATAAATAAGAGTACATGATAGTATTGAGGATTTCGGTGTTCCGGGGAGATAACTGCAATGTTGGCAGGTGATCCCCAAGTTGTGAGTTGAGGTTGTATAGAGAGTATGTATCGTGGAGTCTGCCCCAAGTGTATGGAAAATAGATCCCTCTCATTTCGAGGTCTAACCCTCTATTTATAATAGATATGCCCACGTGCTCTGAGCACATGACATATATAAAGTCTAGAGTTGCTATAATAGAGAGGGATGCGGCCTGTAAGGCAAGAAATGTGAGTGCTGCATCTTGTAATAGGCTAGGGACAAAGGTTCCGCGCCCTGTATTGGGTGGTTTCGCGACATGTTGAGGGGGGCGCCCTGTGATGAGGAGGGTCGCGCTCCTGTATTCGGTAGGGCCGCACCCCGAGTTCAGTAGGGCCACACCCTATGTTGAGGTGATCCGCGACATATAAGCGTTCGCGGCATGATGCAATATCTATACTATCAACAAGCCCCCAAGTCGTAGTGCCAAGAGAATTCGATTGGGACTGTGGCTTATTTTAGTCTTCTTAGGTGCCGCGGTACCTACAAGGCGACAATTCATCTTTCGCGCTCTCTTATATAAATTATTCAGGCCGTGGACTTCATTACGTTTTCCAAAACTTTGAGAGAAAATTAAAAGCTGAACTTTGTTCGTCCGTTCTCTTGCATTTTTCGATGATCTTTCAAGTCCGCGAGTGCTAGTTCAAGGCGGTTTAAGGCTGATCATTTCCATCTTCTTCATTTCCAGGTAATTTTTCAATCAATCATCCTATTTAAATAGCTTTTGTGGTTCGTACTTCTTCTATGTTAATCGAACACATGAACTTTTGCATTTATAAACTTCATGAATAAAACCCAGTTGCTTGATAGGAATCTAGGGCTTTGTTTGGATAATCTGCCAACTTCCAAGAATAAAACATATATCCATGATAATTGTAATTATTGCTAGAATTCCTTGAATCTACCTTCATAACACGAAATCAAATAACTGTTCTTCCACTGCCTAGATCATATAAATTGCATTTGTGTCTAATCATATTGAAATCAAACAGTTCTTCGACGTTCTTGATGTTCTTGATGTCCTTTAAGCACACACTTCACATTCTGGGTCTTCGATCCTTAAATGAATCAATATTTAGACACTAAACTGTTTGAGTGAGAGTTCGCGGCATAGTAGAATACATCTTTAGTAATTTTGGTGATGGCTGCGGCCTGTAGACTCTGAATAATCCCATGGATTTAAATTCGTATTCCGCGACAGTTAACCTATTTGAGTGAGTAGCCGCGGCACTGATTTAGGGGATGGTTGCGTACGGTAGATTCTGAATAATCCCTTGGATCTAATGAATAGGGTCAGCAGTGTTTTAGCCCATTAGTAACTACGATATTTAAATAACCCCCATTAAACCAATATACCGCGACGATAATTGTCTTTTAGTCCTCTAAAGCCCCACCCTTCACATTTAGCCCACATTGTCGATCATTTCTATTCACTATTCATATAAATAATCTTGTTGTGGCTTCTAAAAGTCTTTTTCGAACCATACTGGCTGCGACGCCTAATTGCGGACTCTGCTTTTCAGGTACTGCTGCAGCCATATGAACTTTGACCCAGATGAATTTCTAAGAGGTTTCTGGGCGAAACACTTTGGAGATTCTCCCCTTAAACTTTCTTTCGTGCCTCCCTTGAAGTCCATAGGGCCTTCCCAACTGAAGGATTATCCCAACTATGTTGTATTAGATCAAACTCCATGGACTCTGCTTCTAGGAAGGATTCTGAGATTATGCGGATGGAAGAGGAAGCCAACTCTACTAATGGCCAATGGATGTGGAAGATGGTACCGCGAAAAGGGGTACTGCTGATGTTAGGGACGAACCAACTGGTCCGATTGGGAGGGCTGGGAGACCCCTAGCTATGCTTGATATCTGTAGCATCATGCCCCAAGACTGGGTTGACCAGGTAGCCGAGGCCTTCGAGTATCCAGAAAACTTAATGTGCTCAGCACCTGTAGCAAACCAACGACTGTGCACGGAACTTTCTGATGATGGGGTCTGCTTTCTATTGCATGCTTTTATTTATGGGCTGCGGCTACCACTTTCTATTCCCATCAGATGAATTTTTCAAACCATAAAACTAGCACCAACCTTGTTAGATCCCAATGGAGGGAGGGTATTCCTTACCGCGGTCGTGCTTTGGGAGAATCAATTCAAAAAGGACATTACTCCCGCAGAGTTCTTTCACTTCTATCGTCCTAAGGAAAATTCCTTGAAGTTCGCTGGATACTATTACTTCTCAGTTCGCGGCAAGGATGAGGCCCTTTACTCTGGGAGGCCGACCAGTGTAAAGAACTAGAAGGGGAAGTACTTCTACATCTCCGAAGAAGGGTGGGAGATTCACCCTGAGGAGAACGATAGAGATAGAGGTCATTTCGAATGCCGCGGTAATGGGGGTCCCCTTCTAAGATAGGTATTTAATTTATAGTCGCGCCCCTTCTTTGTAGTTAAATTTTACTAACCTTTGAAGTACTTTTCTATAGTTCTTGACAAATTGCAACTGAGCGGGAGGCAAGAGAAAAAATTTGCCAAGGCCGCGGCCATCCCTGTTGAAGAGAAGAAATTCAGTATCCTTATAACATCTGCAATTTAGCATCCTTGTAACATCTGCAACTATTTTTCAATAAGGGTTCTTTCCCAGCAAGTCCATTCCAAAAGACATGTTCGCGAGAGGTAATAACCTGATCATCATTCATTGTCCGCGGCAATTTATGTTGAATAATTTGTAATTATTTAGTGTTGTTTTTCCTCTTTCAGGTGAGGAAGTTGATAGGGAACTGTTGGTTGCCCAGCTCGCAGAGATGGATGAGGACTCAATCATTCTTAATAACACTATGAGGAGCAGAATAAGGAAAAGGTCCAAGACCAAGGCACCAGCCGTGGCCCCTTCCAGCCATCAGAATCCTCCTACCGTGACCCCAAATCTGGCTGTGGAAAAAACTAACCTTGCTACCCCTGAACCCTAAGCTGAGTTCGACGATGACATCGGAGCCAATATGGCCACAGTAGGTTTGATGTCCGCGTATGATGCTCCCATCTATTCAGCTTCTACACCATCGCCACATGTAGTTGCTGTTAATGCAAACTTGGCACCTCCTCAGTGCTGCAACAGATCTGGTCCTGACGGTCGACTGCAGCCACAGTTAAGACAACCTGACCCTGAGTTCTTATGGGACACAACTGCGAAGGCCGCGTGAAGAATGAAGAGGGACCTTGATGCCGTGAATATTGACAAGTTGTTCGAAGAAGACCATGACGATCAGGAGGACTGCGGCCTCCATAGTCTTTTCAGGGTAAGTGAAAGTGCTCTCTTAGTTTTAATTTTTCATTTGTTAGCCTGCTTATAACTTTTTCTTTTCAGTCCGCGAACGTCATAGTAGATCAAAAGAGGAAGTATGAGGCCCTCTATAAACTAAAAGAGGTTACAAATAGGGTACATGCCACTGAACTAGAAAAAACACAAAATTCCTCTTTTAAAGCTAGGAAGCAGTCCGCAGCCTCGACTCTTCAGGCAGCCCAGATGAACTTGGGAGCTGCAATAAAAGCAAAAGAGGAAGTAGAGGAAAACTTTAAACAGGTCGCGAAATCCCTTAAGATCTCCCAGTCTCAGACTGCGGAAGCTGCACAGGCTGCGAAAACGTCCAGTAATAAGCTCAGGCTTCTTCAAAAGAAATATGAAAAGCTGGAGGCCAAGTCTGCCTAAGATGCCGTAACCCATGCTGCGATAATGAATAAACTGGAAGCAGATCATGGCGAAGCCCTTCAGTTGTCCATCGATAGTAAAGTGGAGTCGTTTAAGGGCTCTAAAGATTTCTTCCTCATAAATAATAGGTCCTACCTCCACAACTACCAAGAGCTAAGGCATAGAATCATAAAGAACTTCCCTGAGACTAAAGAGAAGGTTCTTGCTTGGGGACTTAGTGATGTTGAGCATCAAGAATGCATAGCTGAGCTCAAGGCCGCGGTTGAAGAGAAAGCCAGATTGAGAGCTGAGGCTAAGGCAGCAATAGATGGTGAGGAAACTGAAATCATCGCGGATGGCGATGAGGGAGATGAGCGTGATGATGCAACTTCCTGAACTAGTAATTTTTGAACTCATTAATACAGGGTTACATCCCTTCTGTTATTATTCCTTTTGTAGTGGCTGTGACCTATTTGTCTTTAATAATTGATATTATTAAGGCTGCGACCACCTTTTCTGTATTGAATATTTTTGCCTCATTTTTTGGTAACTTTTTATTCTTCTACTTTGCTTGCTTCAATGCTTTAATGAATGTTTTGCTTGCTTGAATTATGCATTTTCTTGCAAACGAATGGGTCATGGACTACGACCCTATTTAGAAACCAAAATGGAATATAACTTTAGGCCGCGACACTCTCATATGGATTGTTCGCGACACTTTTCCCCGCTACGTTGAATGTTTGAAAGTGGTTGTAGCCTCTTCCTAATTAGAGGCTACACCTATTTTTCTCTAATAGGCCTCTAAACCTTTGAGTGTTTGGAACCCATCTTATGTAGCTATATAATTGGGTCCTACTCCGAATGTCGCTTTTCTTGAATAGGCCGCGGCCTGCAATCTTGATTAAGTATGCGGTGACCCAACGGTTTCTGTACAACATTTGCATGATTTTTCTCCCACTGCCTTAATACTTCAACTGACGTTTTTATATTTTGCTTGCTTAATTAAACCCTGAATTAGTTTAAGGCTGCGACACTGCATCGTATATTACTGCATGTACACTTTACATAGGCCGCAACACATTGTAATGTCACTTCTGGATCATGGCCGCGGCAGGTAAACTGCACTGCTGGCCTTTGTCGCACAATGGATTCATTTAATAGCCGCGGCTCTTTAGCTTTGCCTTTGTAGCCGTGATTTTATAGCTTTGGCATGCTTTTGTGATTATAGCAAAACAACAATTGCCTCTCATGGATTTCCACTGGTCGCTTCAATTGGATATAAATTCGAGTCATTACCACATCAACTTAGTCACTTTGATGGCTACTGCACTTTTCTAGCCCTTCCGTCTGAACATGGGCCTTTGTAGATATACATGATCCTGTGACAACCCGAATATAATTACGATTAATTATGCTTAAATCATGCTTAGATTATGTGATATGATTAGTGTGTTATTAATATATATGATGTTAATTTATTATGTTTAGTCTAATCCTACCTTCAAAAACCATGAAATGTCGGATTAGTTACAAATACAAAATTTTGAAGGTTTCGGTAGGAATGTTCATGTTTAAGGCTAGTTTTGACCTTTATGTCATACCAATTGACTTGAGGTGAAAACTACATAGTTGTAGACAAGTGAGTTATGGTTGTAACACAACAAACGGTGTGTGAAACGGAGGTTCGAGTGAGAAGTTATACCAAAATTACGAAACAAGGGCAAAGTAGTCCATCCGTTAAGTAGTATTTTGTCTTAATATGGAAACAAATGTTTTATTCTCATTGGTTGGGAAGGGTGGTGGATTTGGCCGACCTCAAACCCTTAGAATTACCTCTTTATTCAGCCAAAATGCAGCCATGAGAGATTTTAAGCCTAAGGAAAGAGAAGTTGGAAGTTAGGAAGAAAAAGTGAGGAGAAAATTGAAGAAAATTCATAGGAAATTACGAAAAAGCCCCTAAGGTAATTCCAACCATGAATCTTGCTATTTTTTTTCTTTCATTTACGATTTATATGATATAAATCCTTGATTTTTATTGAACTTTCATGTTTGGGTGCATATGTATGGATATATGCAAGTTTAAGTTAAGTTGAATGTACAAAACCCTAAGATTGCTTTGTTTAGAAACTTTGTTTATTCAAACTTCCATATATTTTTGTATAGTTACTGGAATCGATTGCTTCCAATTGGATATTAACCTGGACTCATATATGTATGACATATCCGAAAATCATGTGAAAATACCAACAAATGAGTCCTTGGTGAGGGTTTGAAGTTCGGGTAAGAAATCTGCCCTAAGGGTGAAAATATGCCCGCCATGTGTTCGGTGTTTTGCTTGACATAGCAAACAAACCTTAAAAATTATGAAACTTTAATCTTATATTTTTCAATGTGTTTACTGATGTTGGGTGAAATATCATAGAAATATATGATGTAGAAAAATCATGAAAATTCCTGGAAGTTGAATGAACAATAAAAGAGCCTATAGGGCAGATTTACTATGTAGTGAAGAAATAGGCTTATTTTGCTCTAGGAAACTCGGAATGATGTGCCGTCTTTTGTTTTGGAAACATGATATAATAAGGATTGGATTACCAAGAATAATTAAAAAGGGTTTGGGCTGTAATTTGAATATGTTAGATATCAGAACCTGAGTCTAGATGGGACTTCATTTTAATGAATGATTTGAATTGAATAATATGATGCTTATGAATTGAGTTATGATTGAAGTTATTCTTTGGACTATTAATATTCTTATGATGATACTAATATTGTGAGAATGATAGGAAGGGAAGAAGAGCTGATTGAACAAGTACAGGATAAAGGCAAGGGAAAATCCAGTTAAACTGTCAAGGTGAGTGTACTTATGATTTGTTTCATATATAAATATGAATATAGCTCTAAGAGCGGATTTGTTTGAATACTTCGGTATTCAGGATTTGTTTGGATATTAAAATATCCAGGATTGGTTGGGTCTTATGATCCAGGATTGGAATTGGACAAAGATCCAATGATTTGTTGGAACTTATGTTCCAGGATTTGTTATTGCCAATGGGCAGAATTATTTGGAACTTATGTTCCAGGATTTGTTATTGCCAATGGGCAGGATTGTTCAGATTTTATATTCACATATTCGATATAGAATTGTTATTCTATTGCAGGGAAGGAGTACCTCACTAAGCTTAATGCTTATAGTTTATATTTTAACAAATTTCAGGTTTGTACGCTGCCAGCTAGGATAATATATGACCGGTAACTTGAGAGTTGCACCGTTAGAAGAGCTGGGGTTTAAGTATGGAGATTTTATTGTTGTCACACTGAAGATTTTGATATACTCATACATTGTATATATTGATTTAGTATGGATTGAGTTTATCATAGTTAATCGTAGTATTGTATAATCTCTAAATATGACTATGATGTTGATTTCGTTATGGCACAAGAATAATATTATGTTGATTATGCACATTATGCAGTAAAATATGGATAGATGAATTATATTTCCAATGGGCTCAAGATTATGATTTAATTATTCTAATAATGAATGATTAGTATGGATATTGGGTTTGGGGTGTGACAATTAGTGGTATCAGAGCGTCTAGGTTATTAATTCTGGACGTGTGTGACGATTAGATGGCAGTTATTGATTGATTTGATATTATTGAATTGTTTATATACTAACAAATAGTTTAGTACTGTAAACTGTTTATATTGGTTGTTAGAATTTTATTGTGTTACAGATAATTCCAGATGGAACCTGGGAATGGACAACCTAGAGAAGAGGGAGTCGCTTCTCGTACAGAGAATACTGAAGTGGAGCAAAGTGTTGCTGGAAGGGCTAGAGAGCAAGAACAGCCTACAGAGATGCAAATAATGGCACAAGCAATGATGAGGATGGCAGAGCAACAAGAAAGAAATATGGCGCAAATGGCAGAACAGCAGGCTAGATATCTAGAATCAAAGATTGTGGCCAGGATTGAGAAAGAGGCAAGGAAGGAAATGAAGGATTCCATGCATGAGAAGTTTTTGAAGTTGAATCCTCCAGAATATTCAGGGTCAGTTGAACCTACAGAAGCTGAGATGTGGGTCAGGGATCTTGAAACTATATTTGCAGTTATGAAGATTCCAGATAACCAGAAAGTGAATTTAGCCGTGTTTAAGCTGAAAGGAGAGGCGAAGTATTGGTGGGAAGCTAGCAACCATTTGGTGCCAAGGATGGAAGGTACTGATGTCATTACTTGGGCTGAATTTATTAAAGCTTTGTATGTTAAGTATTTCCCTAAGGTCTATAGGAGGGAGAAGCTGAGGGAGTTTATAAATTTAACCCAAGGGAACATGTCTGTGAGGGAGTATGATGCTAAATTTACTGCTTTGTCTAGATTTGCTACTAAGTATGTGCAGGAGGAAGAAGATAAATGCAGTAAATTTCAAGATGGACTGATTTGGCCTATTCAAAATAGAGTGGCCACTTATGAGTTAGAAGATTATGCTTCTCTGGTAAACAAAGCCACGATAGCAGAAAGGCAAATGAACCAAGGGGTGGCAAGTAGAGAGAGTTTTAAAAAGAGTAGATTCGACGCATCTCACTTTAAGGGAGAGGTGAGGCCCCAATAGGAGGTGTTACATGTTTCTTTTGTAAAGAGGAAGGACATTATAAATCTGAGTGTCCTAAGCTTAAGGGATTGGAATGCTACCATTGTCATCAAGTGGGGCATATTAAGAAGAATTGTCCGCAATTGGCACAGACTCCAGCAGCACATAGTGAAGTAGCAAGCAGAATGTTACCTCCAGGCAGTACAGTGAAGAGTGTGGGTAGAGGACAAGCTAGTGGTTCCAGGCCAGGTGGACGAGTCTTTACGATGAAAGAAGCTCAGATTACGCCAGATGTGGTGACAGGTACACTTTCTGTTAGTGATAGAAGTGCTTATGTTTTGGTTGATCCTGGTTCCACACATTCTTTTGTGTCCTATGCTTTTGCCATATACCTGAATATACCGTGTGCTCGTTTAGATGTGGGGTTGGGTATTTATATGCCTATGGGGGATATGGTTGTAACTGAATATGTTTTTCATGATTGTGTTTTGACTGTGGGGTCTAGAGATACAATTATAGATCTACTTCCATTGGATATTTCTGATTTTGATATAATTCTGGAAATGGATTGGCTATCTAAATATCATGCATCCATGGATTGTTTCCGTAAGGAAGTTGTTTTTAATATGCCTGGTGAGCCTGAATTTAAATTTGTGGGGGAAAGGAAAATTGTTCCCAGTTGCATCATTTCTGCTATTCAGACGAGGAAATTATTGAGTAAGGGTTGTGAGGGTTTTATTGCATATGTTCTTGACACTAGGAAGGGGGCTTTACAATTAGTCGATGTTCCTATTGTACGGGATTTTCCTGAAGTGTTTCCTAGTGAGTTGCCAGGGTTACCTCCAGAAAGAGAAGTTAAATTTAGTATTGAATTAGCACCAGGGACAACCCCTATTTCTATGGCACCGTATAGAATGGCACCTGCTGAGTTGAAAGAACTTAAGATCCAGTTGCAAGATTTACTTGATAGGGGGTTCATACAGCCTAGTGTATCTCCATGGGGTGCGCCAGTTTTATTTGTGAAAAAGAAAGATGGTACCATGCGTTTGTGTATTGATTATAGGCAACTGAATAAAGCTACAATTAAGAACAAGTATCCTTTACCTCGTATAGATGATTTGTTTGATCAGTTACAAGGTGCTAAAGTGTTTTCAAAGATAGACTTGCGATCGGGTTATCATCAGGTGAGGGTGAAGAAAAGTGATATTTCTAAAACCGCTTTCCGTACTCGGTATGGTCATTTTGAATTTCTTGTGATGCCTTTTGGGGTGACTAATGCTCCAGCTGTATTTATGGATCTTATGAACCGGGTACTGCATCCTTTTGTTGATTCATTTGTGATAGTTTTTATTGATGATATTCTGATTTATTCACATGATATGGTTGAACATGAAAAGCATCTCACAACTATTTTGAATCTGTTGAAAGATAAGAAGTTGTATGCCAAGTTTAGCAAGTGTGAATTTTGGCTATCACAAGTTGCATTTTTAGGCCATGTTATTTCTGGAGATGGTATATGTGTTGATCCTAAAAAGGTAGAGGCTATTGTGAAATGGGAGAGACCCGATAATGTGACTGAGGTGAGGAGTTTTCTGGGTTTAGCTGGGTATTATAGAAGGTTTATTAAGGGATTTTCTTCGATTGCCTTACCAATGACTAAACTGACTCGGAAAGATGTTAAGTTTGAATGGAATTCTGATTGTGAAAATAGTTTTGATGAATTGAAAAAGAGGTTGGTAACTGCACCTGTTCTTACTATTCCGCATGGTAGAGATGGTTTTGTTGTTTATACCGATGCTTCACATCAGGGGTTGGGTTGTGTTTTTATGCAGCATGGTAAAGTTATTGCCTATGCTTCTAGGCAGTTGCGTACACATGAACGTAATTATCCTACACATGATTTGGAACTTGCTGCTATTGTGTTTGCTTTGAAATTATGGCGTCATTATCTATATGGTGAGGTATGTGAAATTTTTACTGACCATCAAAGCCTTAAGTATTTGTTTACTCAGAAGGAGTTGAATTTGAGGCAGAGGCGGTGGATGGAGTTAATTAAAGATTATGATTGTACAATTCACTACCACCCAGGAAAGGTAAATGTAGTTGCAGATGCTTTGAGTAGAAAGGCTTCAGGCAGGTTATCTTGTATTCGATATGCTAGAGTTGCTCATATTATGGAGTTGAGATTGATGGGAGTGGAATTGCAGCTAGCAGATGGGGACAGATTCTTTGCTCATGTAAGTGTGAGGCCTTTGTTAGCTACCCGTATTCATGATTTGCAAAGTCAAGATCCTTTCCTTGAGAAGAAACGACAAGATGTCCAAGACGGTAAGTCTGAAGATTTTTGTATTGTGAATGATGGCACTTTATTGTTTAAACAGCGGTTGTGTGTGCCTAATGTGTGTGGATTGAAAGAGGAAATTTTAGATGAGGCTCATAATTCCATTTATACTATGCATCCTGGTAGCACTAAAATGTATAGGGATTTAAAGGAGCATTATTGGTGGAATAATATGAAGAAGGAAATAGCTGATTTTGTTACGAGGTGCCTTATATGTCAGCAAGTGAAAGTGGAGCATCAGAAACCTACTGGTCTGCTTCAGCCATTGCCAATACCCGAATGGAAATGGGATCATGTAACGATGGATTTTGTAGTTGGGCTTCCTCGATCTCAGAAGGGGTCAGATTCGATTTGGGTAGTGGTGGACAGATTGACCAAATCCGCTCATTTTCTAGCAGTCAAGACTACGTATACAGTTGATAGGTATGCTAGATTGTATGTTAATGAAATTATTCGATTGCATGGGGCGCCTGTTTCTATTGTTTCAGATAGGGACCCTACTTTTACATCCAGATTTTGGGATAGTTTGCAGTATGCTATGGGTACCAACTTAAAGTTTAGTACGGCTTTTCATCCCCAGACAGATGGGCAGTCTGAAAGGACAATACAGATTTTGGAAGATATGCTTAGAGCTTGTGTGCTTGATTTCAAAGGTAATTGGGATGAATATTTGCCTTTGATAGAATTTGCATATAACAATAGTTTTCAGTCTACTATTGGTATGGCTCCATATGAAGCATTGTACGGTAGACGATGTCGTACACCGATATGTTGGGGTGAAGTTGGTGAAAGGAAGATAGAGGGTCCAGAATTGATTGAAATCACCACTGAAAAAGTGAAGATTATTCAAGATAGAATGAGAACAGCTCAGAGTAGACAAAAAAGTTATGCGGATAAACGACGAAAAGATTTGGAATTCCAGAAAGGGGATTATGTGTTTCTTCGAATATCGCCATGGAAAGGAGTTATGAGGTTTGGAAAGAAAGGGAAATTAAGTCCACGCTACATTGGACCTTATGAAATCCTTGAGAAAGTCGGGATGGTTGCCTACAGGTTAGCGTTACCACCAGAATTATCTCGGTTACATGATGTTTTCCATGTTTCTATGTTAAGAAAGTATGTAGCAGACCCTTCACATGTATTGGTAGAACAACCTATTGAGTTGAAGGAAGATTTGAGCTACGTGGAAGAACCGCTTGCTATCGTCGATAGGAAAGAACAAATATTGAGATCAAAGGTGATCCCACTTGTGAAAGTTGTGTGGAGAAGGCATTCAATGGAAGAAGCTACGTGGGAGAGTGAGGATAGCATGAAAATGCGTTATCCGTATTTGTTTGATTCGGACAACCAAGGTATGTCAATTTCGAGGACGAAATTTCCTAACAGGGGGAGAATTGTGACAACCCGAATATAATTACGATTAATTATGCTTAAATCATGCTTAGATTATGTGATATGATTAGTGTGTTATTAATATATATGATGTTAATTTATTATGTTTAGTCTAATCCTACCTTCAAAAACCATGAAATGTCGGATTAGTTACAAATACAAAATTTTGAAGGTTTCGGTAGGAATGTTCATGTTTAAGGCTAGTTTTGACCTTTATGTCATACCAATTGACTTGAGGTGAAAACTACATAGTTGTAGACAAGTGAGTTATGGTTGTAACACAACAAACGGTGTGTGAAACGGAGGTTCGAGTGAGAAGTTATACCAAAATTACGAAACAAGGGCAAAGTAGTCCATCCGTTAAGTAGTATTTTGTCTTAATATGGAAACAAATGTTTTATTCTCATTGGTTGGGAAGGGTGGTGGATTTGGCCGACCTCAAACCCTTAGAATTACCTCTTTATTCAGCCAAAATGCAGCCATGAGAGATTTTAAGCCTAAGGAAAGAGAAGTTGGAAGTTAGGAAGAAAAAGTGAGGAGAAAATTGAAGAAAATTCATAGGAAATTACGAAAAAGCCCCTAAGGTAATTCCAACCATGAATCTTGCTATTTTTTTTCTTTCATTTACGATTTATATGATATAAATCCTTGATTTTTATTGAACTTTCATGTTTGGGTGCATATGTATGGATATATGCAAGTTTAAGTTAAGTTGAATGTACAAAACCCTAAGATTGCTTTGTTTAGAAACTTTGTTTATTCAAACTTCCATATATTTTTGTATAGTTACTGGAATCGATTGCTTCCAATTGGATATTAACCTGGACTCATATATGTATGACATATCCGAAAATCATGTGAAAATACCAACAAATGAGTCCTTGGTGAGGGTTTGAAGTTCGGGTAAGAAATCTGCCCTAAGGGTGAAAATATGCCCGCCATGTGTTCGGTGTTTTGCTTGACATAGCAAACAAACCTTAAAAATTATGAAACTTTAATCTTATATTTTTCAATGTGTTTACTGATGTTGGGTGAAATATCATAGAAATATATGATGTAGAAAAATCATGAAAATTCCTGGAAGTTGAATGAACAATAAAAGAGCCTATAGGGCAGATTTACTATGTAGTGAAGAAATAGGCTTATTTTGCTCTAGGAAACTCGGAATGATGTGCCGTCTTTTGTTTTGGAAACATGATATAATAAGGATTGGATTACCAAGAATAATTAAAAAGGGTTTGGGCTGTAATTTGAATATGTTAGATATCAGAACCTGAGTCTAGATGGGACTTCATTTTAATGAATGATTTGAATTGAATAATATGATGCTTATGAATTGAGTTATGATTGAAGTTATTCTTTGGACTATTAATATTCTTATGATGATACTAATATTGTGAGAATGATAGGAAGGGAAGAAGAGCTGATTGAACAAGTACAGGATAAAGGCAAGGGAAAATCCAGTTAAACTGTCAAGGTGAGTGTACTTATGATTTGTTTCATATATAAATATGAATATAGCTCTAAGAGCGGATTTGTTTGAATACTTCGGTATTCAGGATTTGTTTGGATATTAAAATATCCAGGATTGGTTGGGTCTTATGATCCAGGATTGGAATTGGACAAAGATCCAATGATTTGTTGGAACTTATGTTCCAGGATTTGTTATTGCCAATGGGCAGAATTATTTGGAACTTATGTTCCAGGATTTGTTATTGCCAATGGGCAGGATTGTTCAGATTTTATATTCACATATTCGATATAGAATTGTTATTCTATTGCAGGGAAGGAGTACCTCACTAAGCTTAATGCTTATAGTTTATATTTTAACAAATTTCAGGTTTGTACGCTGCCAGCTAGGATAATATATGACCGGTAACTTGAGAGTTGCACCGTTAGAAGAGCTGGGGTTTAAGTATGGAGATTTTATTGTTGTCACACTGAAGATTTTGATATACTCATACATTGTATATATTGATTTAGTATGGATTGAGTTTATCATAGTTAATCGTAGTATTGTATAATCTCTAAATATGACTATGATGTTGATTTCGTTATGGCACAAGAATAATATTATGTTGATTATGCACATTATGCAGTAAAATATGGATAGATGAATTATATTTCCAATGGGCTCAAGATTATGATTTAATTATTCTAATAATGAATGATTAGTATGGATATTGGGTTTGGGGTGTGACAATTAGTGGTATCAGAGCGTCTAGGTTATTAATTCTGGACGTGTGTGACGATTAGATGGCAGTTATTGATTGATTTGATATTATTGAATTGTTTATATACTAACAAATAGTTTAGTACTGTAAACTGTTTATATTGGTTGTTAGAATTTTATTGTGTTACAGATAATTCCAGATGGAACCTGGGAATGGACAACCTAGAGAAGAGGGAGTCGCTTCTCGTACAGAGAATACTGAAGTGGAGCAAAGTGTTGCTGGAAGGGCTAGAGAGCAAGAACAGCCTACAGAGATGCAAATAATGGCACAAGCAATGATGAGGATGGCAGAGCAACAAGAAAGAAATATGGCGCAAATGGCAGAACAGCAGGCTAGATATCTAGAATCAAAGATTGTGGCCAGGATTGAGAAAGAGGCAAGGAAGGAAATGAAGGATTCCATGCATGAGAAGTTTTTGAAGTTGAATCCTCCAGAATATTCAGGGTCAGTTGAACCTACAGAAGCTGAGATGTGGGTCAGGGATCTTGAAACTATATTTGCAGTTATGAAGATTCCAGATAACCAGAAAGTGAATTTAGCCGTGTTTAAGCTGAAAGGAGAGGCGAAGTATTGGTGGGAAGCTAGCAACCATTTGGTGCCAAGGATGGAAGGTACTGATGTCATTACTTGGGCTGAATTTATTAAAGCTTTGTATGTTAAGTATTTCCCTAAGGTCTATAGGAGGGAGAAGCTGAGGGAGTTTATAAATTTAACCCAAGGGAACATGTCTGTGAGGGAGTATGATGCTAAATTTACTGCTTTGTCTAGATTTGCTACTAAGTATGTGCAGGAGGAAGAAGATAAATGCAGTAAATTTCAAGATGGACTGATTTGGCCTATTCAAAATAGAGTGGCCACTTATGAGTTAGAAGATTATGCTTCTCTGGTAAACAAAGCCACGATAGCAGAAAGGCAAATGAACCAAGGGGTGGCAAGTAGAGAGAGTTTTAAAAAGAGTAGATTCGACGCATCTCACTTTAAGGGAGAGGTGAGGCCCCAATAGGAGGTGTTACATGTTTCTTTTGTAAAGAGGAAGGACATTATAAATCTGAGTGTCCTAAGCTTAAGGGATTGGAATGCTACCATTGTCATCAAGTGGGGCATATTAAGAAGAATTGTCCGCAATTGGCACAGACTCCAGCAGCACATAGTGAAGTAGCAAGCAGAATGTTACCTCCAGGCAGTACAGTGAAGAGTGTGGGTAGAGGACAAGCTAGTGGTTCCAGGCCAGGTGGACGAGTCTTTACGATGAAAGAAGCTCAGATTACGCCAGATGTGGTGACAGGTACACTTTCTGTTAGTGATAGAAGTGCTTATGTTTTGGTTGATCCTGGTTCCACACATTCTTTTGTGTCCTATGCTTTTGCCATATACCTGAATATACCGTGTGCTCGTTTAGATGTGGGGTTGGGTATTTATATGCCTATGGGGGATATGGTTGTAACTGAATATGTTTTTCATGATTGTGTTTTGACTGTGGGGTCTAGAGATACAATTATAGATCTACTTCCATTGGATATTTCTGATTTTGATATAATTCTGGAAATGGATTGGCTATCTAAATATCATGCATCCATGGATTGTTTCCGTAAGGAAGTTGTTTTTAATATGCCTGGTGAGCCTGAATTTAAATTTGTGGGGGAAAGGAAAATTGTTCCCAGTTGCATCATTTCTGCTATTCAGACGAGGAAATTATTGAGTAAGGGTTGTGAGGGTTTTATTGCATATGTTCTTGACACTAGGAAGGGGGCTTTACAATTAGTCGATGTTCCTATTGTACGGGATTTTCCTGAAGTGTTTCCTAGTGAGTTGCCAGGGTTACCTCCAGAAAGAGAAGTTAAATTTAGTATTGAATTAGCACCAGGGACAACCCCTATTTCTATGGCACCGTATAGAATGGCACCTGCTGAGTTGAAAGAACTTAAGATCCAGTTGCAAGATTTACTTGATAGGGGGTTCATACAGCCTAGTGTATCTCCATGGGGTGCGCCAGTTTTATTTGTGAAAAAGAAAGATGGTACCATGCGTTTGTGTATTGATTATAGGCAACTGAATAAAGCTACAATTAAGAACAAGTATCCTTTACCTCGTATAGATGATTTGTTTGATCAGTTACAAGGTGCTAAAGTGTTTTCAAAGATAGACTTGCGATCGGGTTATCATCAGGTGAGGGTGAAGAAAAGTGATATTTCTAAAACCGCTTTCCGTACTCGGTATGGTCATTTTGAATTTCTTGTGATGCCTTTTGGGGTGACTAATGCTCCAGCTGTATTTATGGATCTTATGAACCGGGTACTGCATCCTTTTGTTGATTCATTTGTGATAGTTTTTATTGATGATATTCTGATTTATTCACATGATATGGTTGAACATGAAAAGCATCTCACAACTATTTTGAATCTGTTGAAAGATAAGAAGTTGTATGCCAAGTTTAGCAAGTGTGAATTTTGGCTATCACAAGTTGCATTTTTAGGCCATGTTATTTCTGGAGATGGTATATGTGTTGATCCTAAAAAGGTAGAGGCTATTGTGAAATGGGAGAGACCCGATAATGTGACTGAGGTGAGGAGTTTTCTGGGTTTAGCTGGGTATTATAGAAGGTTTATTAAGGGATTTTCTTCGATTGCCTTACCAATGACTAAACTGACTCGGAAAGATGTTAAGTTTGAATGGAATTCTGATTGTGAAAATAGTTTTGATGAATTGAAAAAGAGGTTGGTAACTGCACCTGTTCTTACTATTCCGCATGGTAGAGATGGTTTTGTTGTTTATACCGATGCTTCACATCAGGGGTTGGGTTGTGTTTTTATGCAGCATGGTAAAGTTATTGCCTATGCTTCTAGGCAGTTGCGTACACATGAACGTAATTATCCTACACATGATTTGGAACTTGCTGCTATTGTGTTTGCTTTGAAATTATGGCGTCATTATCTATATGGTGAGGTATGTGAAATTTTTACTGACCATCAAAGCCTTAAGTATTTGTTTACTCAGAAGGAGTTGAATTTGAGGCAGAGGCGGTGGATGGAGTTAATTAAAGATTATGATTGTACAATTCACTACCACCCAGGAAAGGTAAATGTAGTTGCAGATGCTTTGAGTAGAAAGGCTTCAGGCAGGTTATCTTGTATTCGATATGCTAGAGTTGCTCATATTATGGAGTTGAGATTGATGGGAGTGGAATTGCAGCTAGCAGATGGGGACAGATTCTTTGCTCATGTAAGTGTGAGGCCTTTGTTAGCTACCCGTATTCATGATTTGCAAAGTCAAGATCCTTTCCTTGAGAAGAAACGACAAGATGTCCAAGACGGTAAGTCTGAAGATTTTTGTATTGTGAATGATGGCACTTTATTGTTTAAACAGCGGTTGTGTGTGCCTAATGTGTGTGGATTGAAAGAGGAAATTTTAGATGAGGCTCATAATTCCATTTATACTATGCATCCTGGTAGCACTAAAATGTATAGGGATTTAAAGGAGCATTATTGGTGGAATAATATGAAGAAGGAAATAGCTGATTTTGTTACGAGGTGCCTTATATGTCAGCAAGTGAAAGTGGAGCATCAGAAACCTACTGGTCTGCTTCAGCCATTGCCAATACCCGAATGGAAATGGGATCATGTAACGATGGATTTTGTAGTTGGGCTTCCTCGATCTCAGAAGGGGTCAGATTCGATTTGGGTAGTGGTGGACAGATTGACCAAATCCGCTCATTTTCTAGCAGTCAAGACTACGTATACAGTTGATAGGTATGCTAGATTGTATGTTAATGAAATTATTCGATTGCATGGGGCGCCTGTTTCTATTGTTTCAGATAGGGACCCTACTTTTACATCCAGATTTTGGGATAGTTTGCAGTATGCTATGGGTACCAACTTAAAGTTTAGTACGGCTTTTCATCCCCAGACAGATGGGCAGTCTGAAAGGACAATACAGATTTTGGAAGATATGCTTAGAGCTTGTGTGCTTGATTTCAAAGGTAATTGGGATGAATATTTGCCTTTGATAGAATTTGCATATAACAATAGTTTTCAGTCTACTATTGGTATGGCTCCATATGAAGCATTGTACGGTAGACGATGTCGTACAGGATACTTTCAAGCCTCCCCAGGCTGGGTTATGTTATTAATCCACCCACAGCTAACATACATATACTTTCAAGCCTTCCTAGGCTGGGTTATCTTATTAAGCCACCCACAGCTAACATATAGGAAACTTTCAAGCCTCCCTAGGTTGGGTAATGTTATTAAGCCACCCACAGCTATGGATATATTTAAATCCATCCCTGGATAGACATTACAAGTCTCCCGACCTAATGATGCATCCCGAAAGCTAAGAATGGTCATTGTAAGCCCTTGCAGCTAATGACGCATCCCAAAAGCTAAGAACGGGCATCGGGGGACCTTATGAATGATGTTGCAGTCTGATTTGGATAACTACTTTTAGTATTTGCTTTTTCCATTTTTAATTATCATCTACTTTCAGACAACTAGGCGTCTTGTCAGGCGTTTGTGGGCCCATTTAGATATTATCATTCCTAATATAACATATTATCTCGAATTGAGATCTGTTTAAAACAAAAATGGTCTTTATAAGATAACATTTCCTCGAGTTGAGAATTAGAATACGACACTATAAACGTGAACTTGATTTCATATAACTATTCATATATATATATGACTTTGTAAGAATAATACAAAGTTCAATTTAAAGCAGCATAAGAGGAGTTGTCACTAGTAAGTAGAGATAAATGGAATATAAGACATAAGCATGAAAAATGGGCATGTGGTCTGTGAGACTAGACTTCATCCCCTAAACATCTTTAAGGAACCTCCGCAACATCCCTTTCCCAATCAGCCTTTCAATTTCATCCTTTAGTGCATAGCACAGCTCAGTGTCGTGGACATGGTCCAGATGGAACTTGCACTAAGTAGCTTTGTTCCTCTTGTGGGGTGGAGCTCTCAGCTTTTCTGGCCACCTCAACAACTTGTCTTCTTTGATGAACTCAAATATCTCTTCAATCGGGAAGGCCAACGGAGTGTAGGCCTCAAATTTCTTCTCTGATTTCTCCATTCTCCTTTTTAGGACCCTAGCCGCGGCCTTGTGTTCTGCGGCCAGTGCTTTTAGCTCGTTCACTTCCTTGGGTGGAACTTCTGGGGCCGCGGCATAACCGATTCTGGGTGCCGTACCCACATTGGGTGAGGCCGCGACCTCTAGCATTAGGACCCTCTGAGTCAAATACACTACAAAAAAGTATTTTTTAGGATTGAAGTTTTTGAGACGGTTAAATTTAAGTATCTAAAACATACTTTTTGAGATGGAAATAATCAATTGTCTTAAAATAATTAAGTATTTAAAACCCCTTATATTATCCGTCTTATAAAGTCATGTTAAGAGGCAGATTATTACTTACCGTCCCAAATAGTATCAAGTATTTAAAACCCCTTATATTACCCATCTTATAAAGTCCTCTTAAAAAGACCATCTATTACTTTCCATCTAAAATAGTATCTTACTATTTGGGATGGCTAATAAATTGGCTCCCTCCTCAAAATTTTCCTTCCCGCTTTAACCTTATATCATCAATCCCCGAACTCCCTCTCGCTGCTCCAAACATTACCCATCCTCGCCCTTCTCTGCTCCAAAAATCACCCCCTGCCTTCCGCCCATCCCTCTCTGCCCCCAAACCCATCCGCGCCTCCATCCCCAAACCCCTCCGCAACATCCTCCACGCAATTTCTTCTCAAGGTACTTAATTGCTATGGTATTTAGGGATCAATATTAAATATTGGTTTGTTTATATGATTTTGTTGAAGTTGTATTACCAAAAACATTCCATAAACTGTATTGCCAAAAATACATTTTTTGATTGGGGATTATAAGTGTTTAGCATTAGAATATATGTATGCTTCTTCTTCTAATTTGGTTATTTGGTCAATTTTGTTAATATGGTATCTAATTGGTTTATGACTGTTTATTGAGGTTACTCTCATTCATACCCATCAAAAGCTACCTCACTGACTGCTAGCATGATTTTCTTAAAGTGTGTAGGTTTTATTTTAAATGTTGTAAGCATAATAACGAACTATTTTTTTGGAACTTTAGTTTGTAGCTGTCATTAATATTTTGGTTGTGTAGATTTGTCATTTGTGAAAAATATTTGTGGTTCTTTCCAATTAAGGTATTTGAATAATTGCTTCTACGGGACAAAAAAGGTTTTTTAAGGAGATAAGGTGCTTTATATGACCTTGGATTCAAAACAATGTTATGTGCTTCTGATGGGTATATGGGATTCTTGGTTATATTTTCATTGTATCGGTCCTCGGGCTGCAAATGTGTATTCATCCTGGGTATGTAAACTTATGATGTAGGAGCATCTAAATGATTTCATTTGAATGCTACTGGGTAAGATGTGTTCACTATAATCATCATTGTTCAGCGACATATATACTGAATTGATTAAAACATGTATTGAGTCAAATATTTTGGTTATTGTAATTACCTAAATACGTTTGATTACATTAGAATGCTCGTGCTTGATCTAAAATATGTAAAAGTTGGTTTTCTTCATATATCTTCTATTTCATTATATGTTTGACATTTGTTTGTATTTCTTACTTTGGTGAAAGGGAATTATGCATAATTATACTCATGGTGGAAAGTTGTTACAAAGAGGAACATTAAGAGTTTGTAAATTTTTAATTTTAGTACTCAATACTTTATTTTTGTAATAACTCTTTCATCATCTTCCAGAAGGTTATGTTTTGGCAAAGATAGAGAGTAATTGAACAATTTGTGCACTTGAATTCGAGTAAGGGCCAATTTGTGCATATTAGTTGAAAGATCCACTTAAACACTTACCTTAAATGGTAATTTATTCATTCATTTGAATGTAAATCATGTTTTTTATGTAAGTACCTATTTGGTCCCATTTTATGTTTATTTTGTTGTGTAGGCACAACTGGGTTCACTTAGTTTTCGGTTATATAGGTAATGTGTTGTACACAATTATAATTGGGGCCACGTAACTTGACATGGGTTGAAGTGACATGGGTAAGCTTTGGATAATGTTAATTAAACGTATTCAGTTGTTATATTTGGTTCAAGAATTGAAGTTGATATTTGGATATGTCGGGATTGCATACTTGTATGATGGAAATATGATTCCATGTGTACCATCTTCACATTTTGAGGTTTGAGTTCACCAACTAAGTTACTTATTGTTATGCTTAAATGTTTGATGCTTTTTTCCACTATCCCTTTTCATGTATTGGTTCTTACTATTGGCTTTGGTTCAATTACTTACAAGATTAGATTAGGGTCATTGGAGTATTTTAGATGTTTAATAATTAGGAATGTCTTCTTTAGGTATTTAATAATTAGGGATAATGTAGTATTGCAATATTTTTTTGACTTCTTCCTATTATTTTTTTCTCCCTCTTCTCACCTCCTACAGTTTTTCTTATCTCCCACTCTTCTTTCTTTAATAATTCAATCTCCATCTTTTCACATTGGAATGATTTAGGTCTTCTTTAGTATATTTTAATCAATGGAATCGGGCTGCAAAAGACAAAGTCTTTACTTTAAAATCAACCATTTGCAATTAAAATAGCCTAAAAAGATTAAAGGCACATAAAAACAGAAGTGCCGGGCCATTTTCTTGAACATTGATGCTTTTCTGCAAATGAGCATTAATTTCTTAGAAATTATTGAGAGTGTAATTATTATATGTGAGATTTGGTGGCAGTTAGGTCGAAGATTAATGGGTTTGCACATCTATTAAAAATATAGAATAACATTACATAATTTTGGGCGTCATTGGTCATAAAATCACTTACGATCTTGATTTGTTGATTAGGTTAAGTTAATTTCAAATGAGTTCACCTTTTTTATACCTAAGGTAGGCTTTAAGATCATTTATTAGTGGTGTCTCAATCCTTCCTGCATATGTATTATGTTTATCTAAGTTTATTAACCGCTGGAATATTCTAATACCCTACATTTCATTTCCATGATTTAGGTATTTTTATGTTTCTCCATAGTGTGTTATATTTGTAAAATTTTATATTGAAAAATTTAGAAAAATTCCAAAATTGGTTTGTGGATCCTTGGAGATTATTATTTCATATTTATAATTCATATATTTTTTGTTATGATATATTATTCTTATCGGTGATGTTCTTTATATTTCATGCTTTAGGTTCTACTCCTTGTCAATTTCAGACAAAATAAACGGGGAGAACAAATTACATGAGTTTGTTTTATGGGGGAGAAATTCTTATGAGTTTCATTTTATATTTCAAACTCTATGCATCACGACTATTGTTTTTATTTCACGTGTGTAGGTTCCCTTGGGCATTGATTGATTATAAGATTAGAAGATCAAGTGAACAACAAGGAGAATATGGATATTGAAGAAAATATGTCCGCATACCAATCCATTTTGTAGGGTTTGGGAGGGTATTATGATATTTTTATGTCTTAGGGGATTTTTAATGTAGTTTGAATTTCAGTTTTATTTTTTGTACCGGAATAGTCAAATGGGGAGATTTATAAGAGCATATTTTATGTCATTTCTCAATAACTTAGGCTTTTATGTATGTTTGGCATATATCGTTGCAATTCTACTCGACCCGTCACAAGGAACTGAATCTCCAATATCTCCAAATTCTATAGTTCTCCACTTTATGAAGGTATAAAGATTTTAGAAATTTAAATTTATTCATTAAATTTATTTTGTGATGTTTTATTTTTATTAAAATTGAAATAGGATTTTTTAAGTTTAAAATCGAGGAATTTTTTATGTTTAAATTTTTTTCAAAGTTTGCTTACCTCGTTCAAATGAGAAGGCATTCTCGTTCGAATGAGATGTCACTTTTGTTTTAAGCTCGTTTAATCTCTACATCTAACTTGCATATAATAAGGGTGTACTATTTTGCATCATTTGAAGGTAGTTTGAAGCTTGTTCAAATGAGATAGCTATGTCGTTCGAATGAACTTGCTTTCATTCAAATGAGATGTTATTCTAATTCGAACGAGCCTTGGTTTCGTTCGAACGAGCCTTGGTTTTCTTCGAATGAGTGATGCCTCATCGAAATATTTTTTCTCCTAATAAATATCTATTTTTTGTTTATTTTTCAAGGACTTTTGCCGGACCGACTTCTACGTACCCCCTACAAAAGTTTTCACACTTTTATGCTTAGAAAACACTTTTGATTCACAAAATTCATCCGCAAATAGAATTGTGTAATTCCTTTTAAAACCTAGATAGTTTGTATCCTTTCATACACTACTCTGGTGGAGAGATCATCTCTACCGTTGATTGTATGATACTCGAGGGGATTACTGGTGAAGACAAAGCTTGTTTAGTGGATATCGAGGGTAGAATTTCATCGGTGGACTGCTCCTGATAGGTGTAACAACCTGCCTAATTAAATATCGGGTGATCAGTCCTTTATTTAATTAAATCAGAAGATCCAGTTGGTTCATTCTCAGCGTCACTGTCGAAAACAATTTCTTTATTAATCACCTAGTAGTTAATTAATCTAAGTGTCAAAAACTTTTTCCATTTTTAATTTAATTAAAATCGTTCCACGACATGGAATAATAATATGCAATAACTCATCACAACTGAATTAACTACAACAAGAATAAATATGACTAGAATAACTATCCAGTTAAATTATAACTTTTACACTAAATAAAAATGATGTCCGCAATGCTTACATAAATAGTTACAACCTCTAGAATCCTGGGCGACATGCCCTAAATGAAGTAGATGCTACAGATGAGTGAATCAATAGAAAGGAAGCGTCTACACAAAATCCGTATCTCTTTTAGTATCTATAATCCATCGGAACATCCATAATCTATGCTGGACATACCTGTTGCTGGATACTTGATGTACAAGATATAGTAGAGAAGAGAATATGTAAGGAAACGGGTCAAAGCCCGATTGGAAAATATTATAAAAAAATATCAAGTGCTTAAAAATTCCAAATAAGCATATATTATGTACATATTAGTTTCTCCGTCTCTCTCTTGAGAATTCTCACCTATCATCTAGAGTGCACACCTATCGTCTTTGATTATCTTCCTAGTTAAGGTTCCCTCATAACTAGCCCATATCATATTCTCGTATTCCCATATAATACGTATATTAATTATTCATATTCATTTCTCTTTAATATGAACTATTCTTGTTACAACATTGGAATTAAGTGTTCACTTACTTAATTCAATTCAGATTTCATTATTTTCTTCAATCTACAATATTACATTATAGATTAAATCACAATTTATATTTTTAATCTACAATTTCACATAGAAGATTACATCTCTATATCTACAATGTCACACAGTAGATTACATTACAGTTATATATATATATATATATATATATATATATATATATATATATATATATATATATATATATATATATATATATAATATCACACTAATTATATATACTACTAATACGGCACCTCCCCAGCCACAGCTGCGGTGCATGCATACTCTGCTACCATGTCCTCATACATAATGTCACTGTATATAGGACTATTGATTCGATGTTTCTCACGAATCATATCATAACACAAATACATTGGAGGCAAGAATACTCCCCAGCCAAATGGGTCACGCACGTACCTACGCTCCCATTCAACCGTCGAAACTATCATTACACTGATGGCACGTGTCCAAGGTCCTATGCTCAGGGTATGAATCTAAAATCCCTCCCAATCGGGCGCATAAGGATAAGACCATCCATAACGCGAAAAATCTAACCCCATAGCAAGCATCGTAGGTATGTCATACATACAAATAATCATATAGGTATTCATCACACCTATATAAATATAACATCCATAAGGCATTCACACAACCATATGATAATTCCCGTACGTAGTATTTTTATCTATCAAATCCTACGTATTAAAGATTATGACTTTACTTATTTACTTTATATTCTCGGGCCTCACTCATTACTCGAAGATTAAATAAGTATCCCTTAACCTAATTCAGTAGGTAAATGTCTGCACCCTACTTGTCCATGTCATCCCAACTTCCGAAATTCTATGAATTAAACTCATCATTAATTAGGTTTAATTCTCGATAACCCTTAATTCATTATTAACCTTTCATTCTATCTCTTAGGGTTAATCCCACATATTCCTAAGGTTATACCGGTAATTAATAACTCTCTTACTACTGGTCCCAACCTTAAATTATCATTTATCCAATTTAAATCCCAATTAACATAAGTCTCGATAATAACTCGTTTAATTAACACTCGTTAATTTTCCCTCATTCAAAAATCCCCAAAATAATATTTTTCGGGTCTTAGGTATATCCTACTGCCCTTCTCTGAGTCCCAATATGTTCAATAAATCATCATCAAAGATTCCTCAAAGTTTGGGATTTAATAAAAAATTAAAAAGAAAAATATTTCACATTTCCAGGAGGAGTCGATCGATCGATGATTCTGGTCGATCGATCGATCGATCAGTCGATCGAGTGATAGTCTTGAGTCCATCGATCGATCGACCAGATATTGCCCAATTTTTTGCATTATTTTTCCTACGGATTTCATACTTTTTAATCATCAAAACCTTTAACAAACAAATCCGAACTCCATAATATTCATTCCATATGATAAAACAAGATATATAAATGATTTCTAATAATCAAACCACCTAAAATCATCAATTAGGTTGGATTTAAAACATACTATTTCTAGAAAACTCATATTTTTATTTTTGTCCCTGAACATCATATAAACTCTAATTTTTCTTCACCAAATGATTCCTAATTTAATCTCATGATATCCAGATCATATACCATTATATATGGATAAGTTCTAACGTATCCAAAATCATTTAAACATCATTAACATGAATCAATTTTCTCAAATTTCATTTTTATTCTTAAGAACTCTAATGTTTGACTTTATCATCAATAAGAGTGTAAATCCCAGATTTCTTCATAAGATAATATAAAATTCATGGAGTTTATTCTATAATAAAAAGAGATCACTGCTAGATAAAATCCATCTCAAAGATCCATTTAAAATTATCACAAATTTATCTTTGTTCATGCAACTTTTCAGAATTTTCCTAACTATCCTAACATGGATAATATATAAGCTAAGATTGCAATAATTAATCACTTGCCTTTAGATTGTAGGTCTGATCCGTTGGGGATGATACTCTACTGGTGTTCCTCTCTTTTTCTGGCCCACTTCCGTCAGTGGTGGTGGTGGATCTTGGTGGTGCAAGGTGGTTGTCCTTTGGTTTCCTAAAAAAGTCTCTTCTTCTCCAATAGAAAGTCTCTTAATCTCCCCTAAACCTTTTCCTCTTATTTTTGGTGAATGAACCTAAGCTCTCTAATCTATTTACTTATAAAAAAACTCATATTTCCATAGTTACTATTCACCTCCCTTGTAAAATGACCAAAATACCCCTTCGGGGTGTCCTTTCAGTTTCAAAGCGCCTCGTGACCCAAATCAAACACCCAAGTAGACTTTTTCGACTATTTGAACCCTTCTGAAAACTTTGGCATAGTCAAAACGACCATTCGGATGATATTAATATAATTCACTTTTATTTCATTAAATTATAAACCTGACACGACTCAAATGCGCGTCCCGTCTTAATTACCATAATTGTCGTACACATAATTCGCTACAATTTTATAAAGTCATAATCAATTGTAAAGTCATAGTCATATATATTAGTTTAATCACTAAGTAATATTCAACATAAATCACATATTACTTTATTCTCGAGTAATATTAAAATCTCGATTAATTCTAATTATATCACAATTAATTCTAATTTATCCCATTTCAAAAATCATTAAAAATATGGGATATTACAACTCGATAGTATATTTAGATATTTGCTAAGACTAGCGTGTTATTTTTATGGATGTTATCAAGTAGTATTTTAAGACTATTGCCTTGTTTTATTTCTAAAGTTTTGAAGTAAAAGGTTTCCCATAAGGGATTTTCCCTAAAACTTTGCCTTTATTGATTGCATGATTTACTTAATCTATTTTATCACCTAGATGTATGTGGTGGAAATTTAATTATATAAATTATTCCATTAAGATCGTGAAAGCGCACTCTCACCTCTGCTAAGAGATTTTGGTCGGGTAAGGGAAACTTCAGGTAGTGCCATCAGGGCCAACAACATACCCTGTAGGGACAGGGGAATCAAATTGGAGGCCAAAAGGATTGAGGTTATCAGGTCCAGCAAGGCCAGAGATAGGGGAAACCTCTTCTGGGCCATCAGGACCAAAGGCAGGAAGACTTTACTAGGAGGTGTTTCGTCTGTGTGAAGTAGGGCCACATGTGACGTTCATGACCGAACAGGGCTAGGGGTCAAGAGCAGGGTGCCCATCCAGGGTCACAGTTACAAAATATTTTAGCCCCAGTGGCAGTTCGAATGTTACCACCTTTGTAATGGTATGGGCATGTGCTGGGGAAGTTAGGGCATGTATATCACGTCCAACGACCAGTTTTTCTGCCAACACCGCCAATGATTGATGATATGTTTTCTATTCGTGGGCACATAGTGCCAGTATTATTCAACACACGAGCGTCACACTCATTTTTAGCACTATATTCTCATGTGTGATGAGTTTAGTGGATTTAGCCTCAGATATTATTATGGTCGTAGATTCACAGTTGGGAGGTGGACTCTCATTCGTTCCATTTGCAAGGGGGCGGGTGTAAAAATGGGGAGGCTATTCTTAGTAGCGGATATTATCATGTTAGATTTAGACGTGTATGATGTTATTTTAGGCATGGACTTTTTAGTGATGTATAAAGCGATGGTGGATTATTACAGTAGGACTATCGTGTCCACTATTTTAGGGCAGGACATGTTCCTTGTGGCAATGCCTTATCGAGAGGGAGGGTTGAGCATGCATCTATATTATATTGAGGAGGAGACTTCTGAGGGTATATTCATCGCACTACATTTGATCATTGTTATTAGGGACAATGGTGATGTGTTTCAGGAGATACCAAGGTTAACTCCGAGTTGAGAGATTGAGTGTATGATAAATTTAGTGCTAGGGATTGCACCGATAGCGTGTGTGTCTTATCGTATGTATCCTTTAAATATACGAGAGTTGAAGGATCCGATCGATCAGTTGCTAGGAAAAGTTTTTAGCCTCATGATTACTTAACCTTGGGGTGCCCCAATTTGTTTGTGAATAATAAGGATGGGTCATTACGATTGTGTATCGATTACCGAGAGTAAACAAAGTCATGATCCGGAACAAGTATCCATTGTCGCGTATTGATGACTAGTTCGATTAGCTGAAAGGAGCATCCTACTTGTCTAAGATTTATTTGAGGTCGAGGTACGTTTAATTATGTATTATGGAGTAAGACATTTCTAAGACCGTATTTTTGATGAGATATAGGTCTTATAAGTTCAGGGTTATGTCGTTCAGGCTAACCAATGCACCAACAATTTTCATGGACCTCGTGAACAAGGTGTTTAGGTGTTTTTTTATATCAGTTTATCATTTTGTTCATAGATGACATATTTATTTATTCTCAGATAGAGGGTGAGCACGTAGAGCATTTGCGTAGGGTTTTTCAGAACTCATGGGACCACCAGTTGTATACCAAGTTATAGAAGTATAGATTCTGGTTGTGGAAGGTGCAGTTCTTAGGTCACATTATCTCCGAGAGAGGGATGTATGTGGATACGAGTAAGGTGTCAGTGGTAAGGGAGTGGGGCTATCCCACGACACCGATGGACGGGCGTAGTTTTCTGAGGTTAGCAGGGTACTACCGTCGGTTTATCAGAAGATTTTTTAAAGATTGCAAGTCCCTTGACAAATTTGAATCGTAAGGGATTTACTTTTTCATGGGATAACCACTGTCAGTTAGCTTTCGATGAGATAAAAGACAAATTGACTTTAGCATTAGTGCTTGCATTGCCTAGGTGAGGAGTGATATACTTTATTTTTACCGATGTGTCCTTAGATGGACTTGGGAGAGTGATACAACAGGAGGATCGGGGCATTTATTATGAATTTTACAAACTTAAGACCTATTGGAAGAACTATCCCACTCATGAATTGGAGTTACTAGTAGTCATTTTTACCTTGAGGATTTGGAGGCACTATCTACTTGGGGAGAAGTTTCGGTCATTCACAGGACACAAGTCACTTTAGTATCTTTTCACGCAGAAAGAGCTGAGTATGAGGCAGCTTAGGTGGCTTGATTTCATTATGGATTACTTGTTTGACATACACTATCATCTGTGAAAGGATAATGTAGTGGCATATGCATTTATCCATATGCTAGTAGGGCAATAGTCATAGTGTAGAAGGTGAAGTGGGCTGAGATGTGCTAGGAGGAAGAGGTAGTCCAGGCATATATAGTAGTGATGACCATCACACCTGAGATAATTTTATTGTGAAGGTACAAGAAGGGGATTCATCTTGTCAGGAGAGGATTCATTAGTTTTTGACAGGTGGAGCGAAGTCTTACTCAGTCAATTTTGAGGGGGGCTTATACTTTAAAGGGAGGTTGATTGTCCCAGATGACGAGGAACTACAGTGAGAAATTATGGAGGAGGTGCATGTGTCATGATTTTTGGTGTATCCCTGAAGGGATAAGATATACCATGACATGAAGAGGTAATATTAGTGGGCCATAATGAAGAGGTACATAGCAAAGTTTATCTCCAAGTGAACCACTTGCCTGATGGTGAACATTGATCATTAGACACCATCAAGGTTCTACAACCATTGGAGATTTTGGTATGGAAATAAGAGATTATTTTGATGGACTTCATCACAGGGTTCCCGATGTCACAGAGGGGTCATGATTCTATTTGGGTCATTATGGACTATTTGACAAGGATAGACCATTTCTTACTAGTTTGGATGAATTAAATGATGGGGTAGTATGCACAACTGTTCATAGCCAAGATTATGAGATTTCACGGGGTGCCTCTCAATATCATTTCATATTGGGATAAGATTCTTGGGTCCCACTTCTGGTAGAGTTTTCAAGGGGTGATGGGGATGAAGTTACATTTGATCATGACTTATCAGATGTTGGAGGAAATGCGACGAATGTGTATTCGGGAATTTAAGGGTAGTTAGGAATGGTCTTTGACTTTGGTAGAGTTTGTGTACAATAACTCATATCAATTAACGACTAGCATGGTACCGTTTCAGGCTTTATACAAGAGACCTTATCATTTTCCCTCTTGTTGGTTAGAGGTGGGAAACAACTAGCTTTTCGGGTTGGATTGGATTCAAGAGATATCAGTGGAGCTCAAGTTGATCAAGAGTCGCATTCGAGTATCTTAGGACCTATAAAAGAGTTAAATCAATGTGATATGGATATTTTTGGAGTTTAATGTGGGTGATCAGGTGTTGTGCGGGTATCTCCCATGAAGGTAGTGATTCGGTTCGGGAAGAAGGTATGTTGACGCCTAGGTATATGGGTCCTTTTACCACCATCGAGAGGGTAAGTATGGTTACGTATATGCTAATTTTACCAAAGAATTTTTAGTGGATTCATGACGTGTTTCATGTGTAGTCATTGATGAGGTATCTGAGTGATAACATGGCTTAACGACATATACCGCTAGAGGAGATTCACATGCAGTCGGATATTTCATATGAGGAGAGACTAATTTCCATTTTGGGTCGTAGAGAGTAGAAGCTTCAGTCAAATATGGTATCATTAGTGCATGTACAGCGGGGATAGCACAATGTTGCAGAGTCGATGTCGGAGTGTGAGGATGACATACAGGAAAAGTATTCGGAAGTCTTCGTGGTAGGTGCGTTTGAATTTTGAGATTATTAATTAATGTCCGTGTGCTTACTCTTATTAATTTAATTAGGTAAATTAAATTTGATTTTGGTAAATATTAATTATCGAGATAAAGGATTAATATTTATTGTAATTGTAATTTACTTGCGTGTGATAAGTAAATAGATGTAAGATTTATTATACATCGCTTATGAGTGAAAACGACGATTTATTATTATATATCGATAGAGTGTAACACTGATGAATCTGTACAATTATGGGCGATGTGTAGGGCATGCACATGTTAGGCTTGGTTAATGAGACGTTAGTATATTTGGTTTTGGGTAATTCGAATGATCTTTTTGAGTTCACCGTTGATCCAAAAAGGGTCGAAATAGTCCAGAATAGGTATCCAGGTATTATGATTAGGTTTCGGGGAATTTTTAGATATAATAGGACTCGTTCAAGGGTAGGAGGGTCTTTTTACACTTAGGGTTAAGTGGAAAAATGATATTAGGGTAATTAAGGGAGTATTTAAAAAGTTGGGAAGGGGGATGGCAGCCTACCTTTGATATATTTCACAAGAGAGACTAATAGAGAAATCAAGAAAAGAGAAAAGAAGAAGAAGAAGAGAAGAGAAAAAGAAGCTATCTACGAATTCAACCCGTCATCAAACGTAGAGAACGTCGGATTTAATCCACAAAGGCAAGTAGTTACTTTATTTAAGTTGCAATTGTGCATAAGTAATTACTTTCATGTTTAGGATGAAAATATGGGATTTAAAGTTATAAAGATTGATACTTTGATTGATTGATATAGAGATATAAATGATAAGGGTTCTGTGATTTAAATTGATTTATTAGGTAGGATTAATCATATTAGAATTTTGAAATTAATTATGGAATTGAAATGAAAAGAATGTAGAACTTTGACACGAAGGTTAAACTTTTAAAAATTTAACTAGGGAAAATCTTGAGTTGAATTGAATTGATGTTTGATTTGTAATCCTAGGTGTTTGATATAGTATTCATCTTTAATTATGTGTTATAATGTTTTTGAAACGTTAATATATCATATAAGAAATCAATTATAGGGTTTGGAGTGGTTTAGGACCTCCATTGGAGGGTTTGGATGAGAAACATCAGAGGAAGAAGATGCCAGGTAACCCAACAAACTGAGCTAGCTCACTAGGGGAGCGAACCTATTCATTGAATCGAATCGATTCTGTCTACAAGCGAAATGTGTTCGGTTAGTTGACCTGCCTAATTTTTGTTCGTGTGTTGTTTTCACCCGTTAGGGTTGAGGAATGACCGTAGGGGCTTTCAGGTTATTGTGGAATGATTGGGAAATGGTTTCTAGGGCCAGACATGTTCTATACGCCAACGAATAGATAGGTTTGAGTGAGGAGAACCGATAATTCAAGTGAGTGAACATTTTAATATTTAATTGACAAGTCAATTTTAACTTCGAATTTGGGTGAACCTTTAGCTATGGGATATGCGTACGAACTTGATACTTTATATATAAATATTATAGTGATGATTATATATATGTATGTGTGTATGCTACTTGTTTTTATTAAACATACCTACTTTCTAGTGCTATCATATGAGGCTGTGCGTAGTGGGTAGTCCACCCTAGCATTGACCAACAAGTGTCGGATTGATTCCCCCAATCATAAGACTATTGAATAGTCATTATCTATGTGTGAGGATAAATATTGATTTGAAGACCAGGGGGTGTGATGAGGTATAGTTGTGACCCCCAGATGTATGTATATGACCGCCTCCATTTTAGGTGTTTTCATTTGGGATTGGTGGTGAGATTCCAACCTAGTGGCTCGGTGTGATACGTGATGCCTGGATCCGGATAGCATGCGAGGGATGTATCCTCGAGGTCCATGCTCTCGGGATACGATTATATATATACTAGCGGAATGCCCATGCCTGAAGGGACGGAGAAAATTTTCCAAATATTAAATCGTTTAAAATTTAAGTAAGTTTTGTTTACAACACAATAACTGTCAACAATTTAGAAAATTTGGGCAAAAATTCATTTGTTTATAGGAATATTCACCCTGTTTAAAATAAAAAATAACTCCAACAACAATACTTCATTGAACCATTACAAAACCCCCAAAGTCACAATTTAATAGTTATAATTACATATAAAAAGTCCAAAAATATTACATGCTTCCACCTACTTGACATACAAACGTTAGCAATAGACATGTCTTAACACAAAAGCATACAATAATAGTAAAAAAATAGAATTTTCCCGATGGAACTCATCTAATTTATTTTTGCTACACCATCTATGAGGCACACATTTATTCTCATGTTTCCACGCCACATTCCCACGACATTTACTGCATTGACCCCAATCCAAAAACATAATAGTGAATACAACCCGGGGTAGCATAATTACTATTTGAAGACCCAAAGAAAACCTGTACAGGAAAAATGCAAATGTTAGTGAGATATATGATGATGCCGTTAACAGCACCACGAGTATGAGGTGTTGATAAGATCAAGATAACAATAACAAGGGTCGCACAAGAGTAAATATCTAGAAGAGGGAGGTAAGGAGAAGAGAAGAAACACTAGTATATAAGTGGTTCAGCCAATCTGGCAGACGTCCACTGTGAGCGTGTGAGTAATTTCACTATAATGAGGGCACTAATGGCCTGTGATATATTATCTCAGTCTCTCTCTCGACTGTGTATACCAACATAGTTTTAGTTAGGGTTAGAATTATGGATCCCCCTCCAAGGTAGGAGAAGGCACATATTTATAGTGCTTGGGGGGGGGGGGGTGTAATATACCCCCCAAGCATGCATTGAGCATGTATGAATACACTAATCATAAGTGGACACATGGCTGTGCCACATGCAAGGAATGATGACCAAATATTCTCGCACATGAGGGGAATGATTCGGTCATAACTGAATTTCCACGTGATCCAAGTCTTCCATGTGCTTGCGTATGCTCAGACCTTTAATATCACTTATTACAACCTTGGCCTGACCAAGTACGAGGTTAGAAAAGTCCGATAATTGCTTTGTCCTGTCAATCATCAATATGGCCTTGGCCTGGGAGACTGGCCGAGGTTATGTATGAGGTAGGATGTAACATCGGCTGAGGCAGAGTATGATGTTATCAATAGCTCGATTCCATGAGACGCTATTGACCTCGACTACTGGCCAGCCGAGGTTGGTCAATGATTATCTAACCTTCCAGAAGACGAACTTTCTTATGGCTATTATATGCTTCCTGTCAACTCGGCTGTGGGACGGGCCGAGGTATGTGACCCTGAGTACGAGGTTGCACTTAGGGAATATCAATCACCCCTAGCCCTTAGTCTCCTATGTGAGTAGGTGGTTGAGGGGTATGTAGGTTAAGCCGAAGCTGAGTTACTTTGGGTATCTTGGGGCGTGAAGTGATTCCTTGACACATGTCACTCGTTGAAGTGGCTAACGTACTCCCTGAGTTATGACAATTCTAACATCTTTTGGGTTATGTAGGGTAATGATGGGTGCTTTGAAAATTATGCCCCATCATTGAGAAGGTTTAAAAGCCCATTCTCTTTCCTCATTTTATCTTTCTTCTTCCAGCTTTCTCGCCTACAGCTTTTCTGTAACTATAATTTTCTTCAAACCCTCCATTGTTTGCTGCAATCCAAGGTTCCTTGCTTCTTAACCTCTTCCTCCCTTAATCACAATCAGTCAGGTATTTCTCTTTGACCTATCCTTTCCCATTTCTTGTCATTACTTTTCATTTTCGGTTTTCCAGCAAGTTTTTCTTTTTCAGCGCGGCTTAAACCGCTGTTGGGTGGCTATAGGGTTGTATTTGTAGCGCTTGTATGACTTTAAGGCCATACTAGGTCATCTTAGGGTTGTTTTAGCCAAAAACACAAGTTTTTGACTTCCCGACGACCCTCCGGTCGTCTTTTCCGGTGACCCAATCCTTGAATGTTCTTGAAGTTCTTTGTGAAAACCCTTTGGATTCCAAGTTTTAATCTTTAACTTAAGTAGCACAAATTATTTTCCTATTTGTCCTATTTTAGTTTGAACTCTCAAGTGTAGTGTCGTCTTCTGAATGCTCAGACCTTTGTATAAACTAATTGGCGAATTCCCGTCTTTGCATGAGAAGACCTTCAAAAAAATTAGGCAGACAGAGTTAGCCCAAGAGGAGTCTCGTAGGGCTGAGGCCTTTCCCCTCAGACCAATCTTCCCTCCACCCTTGAAGGTTATATACCCTGAGCTTGCAGAGCCTACTAAACGTACAGAGGTTCCTAAACCAATGTCTGAGGATTACGCTTCTTCAGACCCTATGTCAATGTCTGAGGCAGACAAATCGGTAGACTCTTTTTAAGAGGCTATAGACTATTCTCTTAAGCAAAGTGAGGTTTGATGCTGTGCCTCATCACGTAAAGACGCTAGTACTTTGCGTAGATCTCCCTCTATAGAAGTCTTAGAGCCCAGTGTAGTAATTCCCCCTCCTATTGATGCCATTCCTCTATCGGTTGCCACTGGGGTTGAGTTTGTAAAGAGGTTTCTTGGTAGTGCCCCTACCACTGTCCATGCCGAAGTTGCTAGGGATGGTGATGATGAAGGGAGTGAACTTGATACCTCTGTAGCCACAGAGTATGAGAGTACCGTGAATGAGTACGATCTCCTTTCTTTTAAGCATATTTATTCCATAGATTCCTCAATTATCCTTAGGAAACCTCTGAAGGATGAGAGGGCCTTCTATGGCCGAGATGGGGAAATATATGTTTATGAGAAAATGTTTATGTTGGGTTTTCATCTTCTTATCCACCCAACTATCAGAGCTATACTCTCACAAATAAATCTTTCCCCTTCCCAATTATCCCCAAATGCTTGGAGGGTTATGATTGGGGCCATCGTCCTTTGGAAGGCTGTTCACCATTAAGACCTTCCAGTTAGAGTTTTTACTGGTTGTTACGTCCCATCGTCTGCCAAAAATCATCCCAGCTACTATCACTTCTGCAGGGTGTCTTATCTTTTCACCGCCTTGTTGAGTGGACTTTAAAGAAGATGCCTCTTATTGAAAAGGGTAAAGATGCTGATAAGGTTGAGACCTTTCTGAATGCCGAGGTTAAAAGGAGTCGTCAAGGAGAGGGACAACCAGATGTCTCAGCTAAAAAAGGATCATAACAAAGCTTTTAAGGCAAAGGACCACGTTCTACAATCGAAGGTTGATGCTGCAGTCAAAGATGCATTGGAAGATGCCGTAGAGAAATCCATTGAGGACTACAAGGTCTCTGATGAGTTTGTCAGCTTCGGCTTTGATTACCTAGAAAAGGGTATCAAATTGACCAGCATATGGGTGTCCATGAAGCAGAGTGAGTCTGGAAGCTTGAATACTGAGGACTTTATTGGTCTCAGCTTTGGAGGTCCTCGATTTGCTCAAGCTTTAAAGGAGGTTAAAGAGAGTGACGCTTCTCCAGCTGAGATGGCACCTCTTGAGGTCACAGAGACAGAAGACGGTGCCCAGCACGATGATGAAGTTGAAGTTACAAATGTCGAACTTGACCAAACGACTGCAACTGTTGGTGGGTCGGATCCTACCGAGGCGTAGGCTCTCTTGCCGATTAATAACTTTTTAATGTTCAAACTTTTGACAGTTGTAATTTTGATGAACTTTGTCTGTAATTCTAGTTTTTACGAACTCTGATGGTAGCTACTTGATATTCTGGATAGTAATTCTGAATCCTCTTTATGATATGATCATAAATATCTTGCCTTTTTCTGATTCAATTACTTCGTATGCTGTTGTGTTATTCTATAACTGTGATACTCCATACGTTCACAAATTTCAGCACACCAAATTATGATGTTTACTAATGATGTTTTACCTCGTATTTTTACCAAGCTAATGATGCTTAACGCCTAAGGTTACCAAATTAATGATGTTTCACCTCATATTTCACCAAACTAATGATGTTTAAGGTCCGAGTTCACCAAATTATGGTGTTTTACCTCTTATTTTCACCAAACTAATGATGTTTAAGGTCCGAGGTCACCAAATTATGGTGTTTTACCTCTTATTTCACCAAATACATGATATAAAAGGTCTGAGGTCACCAAATTATGGTGTTTCACCCTCATATTTCAATAAATAAGTGATGTTTAAGGCCGAGGTCACCAAATTATGGTGTTTTACCTCTTATTTCACCAAATACATGATGTAAAAGGTCTGTGGTCACCAAATT
The DNA here is from genome assembly GCA_949130495.1 of Sambucus nigra. Classification (NCBI taxonomy): domain Eukaryota; kingdom Viridiplantae; phylum Streptophyta; class Magnoliopsida; order Dipsacales; family Adoxaceae; genus Sambucus; species Sambucus nigra. The sequence continues at coordinate 57,505,728 of OX422214.1, forward strand.
ATGTTGTTTTACCCTCATATTTCATAAAAAAAAATGATGTTTAAGGTCCGAGGTCACCAAATTACTGATGTTTCACTTCACATTTCACCAAACTAATGATGTTTAAGGTCTAAGGACACCAAATTATGGTGTTTTACCTCTTATTTTCACCAAACTAATGATGTTTAAAATTTGAGGTCACCAAATTAGTGACGTTTCACCTCGTATTTCCACCAAACTAATGATGTTAAAGGTCCGAGGTAAGCAAATTATGGTGTTTTACCCTTATATTTCACCAAATAAATGTTGTTTAAGGTCTGAGGTCACCAAATTACTAATGTTCCACCTCTCATTTCACCCAACTAATGATGTTTAAAATTTAAGGTCACCAAATTAATGATGTTTCACCTCGTATTTTCACCAAAATAATGATGTTAAAGGTCTGAGGTCACCAAATTATGGTGTTTTACCTCTTATTTCGCCAAACTAATGATGTTTAAGGTCCAAGGTCACCAAATTAATGCTATTTCACCTCAAATTTCACCGAACAAATGGTGTTTAATACATACATTGGAACAAAAGTATCAACACAACATTGCTATTTTCTCATTGACATTCCTTGTACTAGTTGATACATGTATTACAAAAAGAGAGAACAATTGCGACATCATAACTAATATTTTTTCAAGTGGTTGGCATTCCAAGGGTTGGAGAAGGGCTCCCCATCTAGATTTTCTAATCGGTAGGTACCAGGTATAGCCTCATCAATTACCCTATAAGGACCATTCCAATTGGGATGGGGATTGTTTATTTTCTTCCATTTCTTCTTCAGGACTAGGTCTTCCACAGCTATCGGCCTTGATTTTACCCTCTGATTGTAAAATCTCGCAGTTCTTTGCTGATAGGCTGCACACGGTATCTCTGTATCCTCTATTCTCTCCTTAATCAAATCAAGATAAAGTCTTCTCTCTTCACCATTCCTTTGAGGGTCATATGTCTGAACTCTATGAGTGGGCAACCCTACCTCTATTGGGATAACATCCTTTGAGCCATAGGCTAGCATGAATGGAGTTTCCCCTGTGGGTGTCCTCATTATCGTCCTGAAGACCAAAGCATAACATATACCCATTCTATCCATCTTCCTTTGGCATCTTCCAACTTCTTTTTATCCTATCAAGGACTGTTAGATTTGTTACTTCAGCCTGACCATTTTCCTGTGGTCGTCCAGGGGAAGAGAAGAATTGCTTAATCCCTACCCTCTCACGGTACTTTTCTAAGGAAATATTCTGGAATTGGGTTCCCATGTCTGGGATGAGGTTGTTTGGGACACCATACTTGCATATGATGTTTTTCCAGATGAACTGGAAGGTCTTCTTCTCAGTGATTGTGATTATGGGATCAACTTCTACCCATTTAGAGAAATAATCGATTGCAATAATTAAGTATCGATAGTTATTTAAAGCCCTTGGTAAGGGTCCTACCAGATCAATACCCCATACTGCAAATGGCCAAGGGGAACTGGTAGAAGTCAGTGGCTAGTGAGGCTGATGGGGAGTGGTGGAGAACTTCTGGCACTTATCACATCTTTTCACATACGCAGCTGGATCTTTGGCCAGGGTTGGCCACCAGAATCCCTGAGTGATTATCCTTTTGGCCAATGACCTTCCTCTAATGTGACTTGAATAAGACCCTTCATGCATATCTTGTAAGATGTATGGAAACTCTGAAGGGTTAACGCATTTGAGAAGAGGTGGTAAAAACCCCTTATTCTATAGGACATCTCCCATAAAGGAGAATTTAGCAGCTTTAAACCTCAGCTTTTGCCTTTTTAACTTTGACTCTGGCAACTCTCCCTCTCTGATAAATCTAATAAGAGGATCCATCCACGAGGCTCCCATACTCAGATTTAGGCAAGGTCTAGCAATCTCTTCCTCTTCGATTGTCAGTTTAAGCAGGATCTCAACTTGTATTGTTCTCCTTATGTATGTTCTTGTTGCTGAGGCCAACCTCGCGAGTGCATCAACCCTACTATTGTCTAATCGCGGTATCCTCTTAATCTTTACTTCCTTGAAGCTTTCTAGAATCGTTCTTACCCCCTTCAAGTATTTGGATATCCTTCCATCTTTGGCCTCATAAACCCCCAGGATTTGGTTCACGACCAATCTTGAATCACTGTGGACTAAGATCTTGACGACACTGAGGGATTTTGCCAAAGATAGACGTGCTATTAATGCCTCATACTCTGACTCATTGTTGGAAGCTTTAAAGTTAAACCTTAGCACATATTCAATATCTGTACCATCTAGAGCCGACACTATCAGCCCTTCTCCGCTTCCACTTTCACAAGACGACCCATTAACGAAGAGGTTCCAAATGGTTTCATTTGAAGAGAAGTTTCCCTCTGAGAGGCTCCCCTTCTCGAAGAGGTATATATCTTCCTCATTCTTAACTATTTTTTATCTGGTCGTGCTTGACTCAACTTCCTCTGAAGCTCGGCCTACATTTCTATCGTCTAGCTCATCTACGGCCTCGTAACTTTTATCAACATCAGCCTCATCCTAAGTAAACTCAGCCACAAAATTTGTGAGTTCTTATCCCTTGATGGAAACCCTGGGTTGATAAATATTATCATACTCCCCCAACTCGATTGCTCAGGTCATTAGCCTTCTTGACTTCTTAGGCTTATGGAGGACCTGTCTGAGTGGGGAGTCAGTGAGGATGACCATGGAGTGGGCCTGTAAGTATAACTTCATTTTCCTAGAAGCATGTATCAAAGCATAAGATAAATTTTCAATACGAGGGTATTTCTGCTTAGCCCCCTAAAGTGATTTGCTAATGAATTACACTCGTATCTACACTCTATCCTCTTTTCTTACTATTTCAGCATTGATGGCTAACTCTGAGATAACTAAATACACATACAACTTTTCTCCCTAAATTGGCCGTGATAGAAGAAGGGGGATCCGAGGTAGGATTTGATCTCTTTAAAATCTTTGTCACATTCCTCATTCCATTCGAAGTCCTTTCTAAGAACTTTTAAAAAAGGAAGACATTTATCTGTAGCTCTTGAGACAAACCTATTAATTGCAACAACTCATTTGGTTATCCTCTGAATGTCTTTGATGGTTCTGGGTGTCTTTATTTCCAGCAAAGCTTTAATCTTCTTAGGGTTAGCCTCTATTCCTCTTTGGTTGACCATAAAGCCCAAAAAATTTCCTGCTCTCACCCTGAAGACATATTTGGTAGTGTTGAGCTTCATTCTGTATTTGTCCATAGTGTCAAAAGTTCTTTCAAGGTAGGGCACATGAGTGTCAGCCTTCAGACTCTTCGTCAGCATGTCATACACATAAACTTCCATGGACTTGCCTATATGATCCTTGAACATCTTATTTACGAGACGTTGGTAAGTAGCCCCTGCATTCTTTAGGCTGAAGGGCATGACCTTGTAGCAATAGGTCCCCTTGTCTGTAATGAATGTTGTCTTCTCTAAATCATTTGAATTCATGAAGATTTGATTATACCCGAAATATACATCCATAAAGCTTATGATCTCATTCCCTGCTATGGCACCCACCATCTGATCTATATGAGGTAGGAGAAAACCTTCTTTTAGGCAAGACTTATTTAAATCAGTGAAATCTACACATCCTCCATTTCCCATTAACTTTGGGCACTATGACAGTGTTAGATAGCCACTCAGGGTATATAACTTCTCTGATGAACTTGTCCTCTTCAATCTTTTTAACCTCGTCTCTAATGACATCATACTTCTCTCTTGAGTATATTCTGCTTTCTGCTTAATAGGCTTGGCATCCTATACAATATTGAGTTTATGACATATAATCTCAGGAACAATACCTGACATGTCTATATGGCTCCAAGCGAAGATACTTTCTCTCTTCCTTAATATCTTCACTAGTTCCTCTTTGATCTTAGGCTTTAAGGATTTGTCGACTTGGATGGTTTTTTATGGCTCGTCCTCATTGAGGATGATGGATTCTACCTCCTTTACGACCTCTCCCTTTTTGAGTTTTGTTTCATCTCCAGGACCAAGTGTGTCGATGTTATACGTGGTTGTTGACCTCTTATGAGCCTCTCTCTATTCTGTAGAGTTAAAGTAGCATTCTCGTGCCGACGTTTGGTCACCTTGCACTTCCCCTACTCCATAAGGAGTCGGGAATTTTAGCATCTGGTGGACCGTTGAAGGAACATCCTCAAATTCCTTGAAGGATACTCATCCCATGATGAGGTTATAGACTGAGAAGACATTTTTAACCATCACAAAGAAATTAATTTTCCCGGTCAACCTATTAGGCCATTCATCTCCCATTCTCACATCCATTTCATACATACCCAATAGATGGACTTTTTCACCGCTGAAGCCAATCAAGGGGTGATGATAAGGGATGAGCCTAGCTCTACTGAGGCCCAAGCTCTTGAAATAAGGCTAAAACATAACGTTTGTCGAACTGCCCCCATTAATAAGGATCCTTTAAACTTCACACCCATGCACCCTTGTGGTGATGACTAAAGAGTCATCGTGGGGAGATGAGATACCCTTAAAATCAAGTCGTGAGAAGCCGACTACGAGGGTGTACATATCTACCTTCTTTCTCTTCTCATGTTTAACCTTTGTAGAAGACAAGTTCACAACCTCGACCTTAGACACTGCTTTGACCTCTTCCATGTGGGCCTTACGATCAGCTACCTCTGAGATACCCCTTGAAAGTCCTCCACATATAGTGCTTACAATAAAATAGATCATATCGATCCTCTTTACTAGGAGATTATTGTCCTTTAGTGGGAGGTCAGGGTCATTGTCATCATCATCTGAGTCACCATCTCTTCTGGCAAGGGCATCTTCCCGATATTTATCATTTCTTTTCTTTTTAGGGTATTCTATTCCCCTCTTAGGAGCTCTACTATCCACATACTTTTTGAGCTTTCCATACTTTAATATTTTTTCAATATCGTCCTTCAGGGCGAAACACTTGTCAGTTAGATGGTCTTGATCCTTATGGAACTCGCACCATAAATTCCTGTTTCTCTTATGTGGAGGAACCTTCACCTTCTCAGAGCATCTTGAGGACCTATCATTCTTGATTTCGCTGAGGATGTGTTCGCAACTCACATTTAAATGAGTATAGTTTGCAAACTTGTCGTTTGCTGTCCTCTTCTTTCCATCCTTTTTCTTTTGAAATTTCCCACTGCTACTTCCATTCTCATCCCCATACTTCATAGCCATTGCCTCTTCTGTGTTCATGACCTTTCCAGCTGTTGCTAACAGCTTGTCCATAAACTTAGGAGGGTCTTCAACAAGCTTCCAGAGTAGCTTTCCCTTATAAAATTCTCTAATAAGGGGGGTCATGGCTATACTTTATTCATAATCTTTTACCTCCAACTTTTCCTTTTTAAACCTCGCGATGTAGTCTCTGAGGCTTTCATTCTTCCCTTGATTTACATAAAGTAAGCGAGTCATCTTCTTCTGAGGTTTTACCCCGAAACAAAAGTTGTGAATAAACTGCTAGGACAAACCTTTAAAATTTCAACTGAATTTCTAGTAAGAGTAGTGAACCAAATATGTGCATCCCCATTTAGAGTGCTTGATAAATCTCGGCACCTCATCTCATCAGAGATTGAATAAATGTCTACTATAGATTGATATATTTCAATATGATGGACTGGGTTGGTACTTCCATCGTACTTGGGAGACACCACTAGAGGTTTAAATATGGCAGGGGTTGGGAAATTGATAATCCTTGCCACAAACAGTGAACCCTCTGAGTACCCCCTCGGTAATGGGTCTCGACTTTTTATGACATCCCCTATCTTTTCTTCCAGTCTTTTAATAGAGTTGTTCCAGGGCTTAGAAACATCGGCTTGGCCGAGGTTGTCCCCAACCACCTCCAAAGGGTGGAATGAGGGCTCCCAGCTGCTGCACAATGTCGACTATTGACCTCCCCCTGACCACTGTCTCGGCCATATGGGGGTCCGACATTACGGGGATGACAATCACCTCCTTCCCTTCTATATCCATCAAGACTTCTTGATCTGGACAGCCTTTCGCTCAGATTATTAACCGGGCTGAGCCTTTCAAAGGCCGACCCTTTACTTAAGCGATCAAAAGCTAATCCTCTTTGGCGTGCATCATATTCTCATCTTTCACACTGACCTCGGCTCTACTGGATAGGATGTACAGTGTTGTTTGAGACCTCATACTGCTCCCAACAGTTTGTCGGAGCATCCTCTGCCTCAATGTCATCCCACATATCCTCGGGGCATGGGTTTTCTTACCTCCCTAGGTATAAACGCCTAGGGTTAGCAATATCCCTCCTCCGCTGAGGAGTAGGTTGGTCCTTTCACGATGGCTGGGGTGGTCCCCTAACCTCATGATGTAGCTGAGCAGCTGTTGGAGTAATCATTTCCGGTGAGACCCCCGGTGGTCTCATTATTATGTTCTGGCTTAATTGGGAAAATTGCTCCTGCATCGCTTATTAAGTTTCAACTAAGGACTTCAAAGCTGCTGCGACCTCATCCATCTCGGACTGGGATAACGCTTGGCTGGAACTGGCCCTCCAACACCAAATGGTGGAGGTGGTAACTCTGGTGCCATGGAAAAAATACTAGTAATCTTATAAATGAAAACACTAGAGAGCTTGATACCTTTAAGGATCTCTTTCAATGGTGAAATAGCTCCACGCGAAGGAGGAGGTCTGGTTCACCACCAGAGTCTCCGGTAGGGTCAATCAACAAAAGAGGAAGAGATATAGATTCTCGTTCCCACAGACGGTGACAAAATGATGATGTCGTTAACATCACCACCAGCATGAGGTGTTAATAAGCTCAAGCTAGCAATAACAATGGAAACACAAGAGTAAATATCTAGTAGAGGGAGGTGAGGATAAGAGGAGAAACACTAGTATATAAGTGGTTCAGCCAATCTGGCCTACGTCCACTGTGAGTGTGTGAGTAATTTCACTATAATGAGGGCACTAATGGCCTATGACAGAGTCTCTTACTTTCTCTATCTACTGTGTATACCAGCATAACTTCCTCTAGGGTTACAATTATGGATCCCTCTCCAAGGTAGGAGAAGGCATATATTTATAGTGCTTGGGGTGTAATATACCGCCCAAGCATGCATTGAGCATGTAAAAGTTGAATACACTAATCATAAGTGGACACCTGGATGTGCCACATGCAAGGAATGATGACCAAATATTCCCCCACGTGAGGGGAATGATTCGGTCATAACTGAATTTCCATGTGCTCCAAGTCTTCAATGTGCTTGCGTATGCTCAGACCTGTAATATCACTTGTTGCAACCTCGTCCTGGCTGAGTACAAGGTTGGAGGATTCCGATAGTTGCTTTGTCCTGTCAATCATCAATATGGCCTCGGCCTGGGAGACTGGCTGAGGTTATGTATGAGGTAGGATGTAATGTCAGCTGAGGCAGAGTACGATGTTGGCAATAGCTTAAGACCATGAAATGCTATTGACCTTGGCTGCTGTCCAGCCGAGGATGGTCAATGAGGATCCGACCTTCCCAAAGACGACCTTTCTAATGGCTATTATAAGCTTCCTGTCAACTCGGCTATGGGACGGGCCGAGGTATGTGACCCTCAGTACGATTGTGCACTTTGGGCATATCAATATAAGCAAACATCATACACCTAAATATGTTACTACTCAAAAGTCTATAAGCTATGAATAAAGGGGGTCAACAAACAATGTTTAAGAATAGAAAATCAAATAAAGAAAACTTTTTTAACTATTGATACATAACTCAAAACCAACCAAAAAAATTCTAGTAATGAACTTGAAAATCAAGATACTAAATCAAAACTGTACAAATATACTATATATGGTGGATGTAAAAAGAAAATGATGATGAGATGATGTAAAATAAACTATACATGGTGGATGTAAAAGTAAACAATTTTGTTCTAGGTGTTATTGAGCTTATGGTATGCTTCGCACCTAACGACACACCGCGTAGTAATTTGAAAAGTATACCATCACAAATTGTTAAAACATCTCTAGTAATTTTAAAACATTTGTATTGACAGTTTTAGAACATCCGTAGAGCGTTAAATGTCAGACAAAAATCTAGTAACCGTTGTTGCATTCAAACTGTTACATTAATACCGTTGTTGCATTAAAACGACAGAAATAATAAAAAGAAAAAAAATAACAAAGGAATAAAGAAAAAGTTAATTAAAACTCAGTCACTGTTGCAGCTAACCTTCTACTATATAATCAACACCAACTCCACCTCCAATGATTTTTCCATCGGTGCTAAGCCCCACCAGTTCTCCCTCCAAGTTCAGTATGTACATACAAACCACATAATGAAATGATGTCCAAGCATCCCTCATATATGATATTGCCTCCAGATGTGGCTGGCTAGCGTGGAGATGCATTAGAGATCGAACCCAATGCTGAGAGAATGCATATTTCACACTTTCTTTGTTGCATGAACAACATTATTTTTTTGTCCCACATCTTCTCCAACTGCCACGGTTATAATATGAGATGCAAAACCTTACCCCACATTTACTAAATAAGAAGCAAAATGAGGTTTTGTGTAAGAGGATGTAGAAGAATAAGAAGACCAACACCTATTAAGTGGTCCTTTTTTTTGGAAGTGGATATAGAGGATGGGCCTGCTAGTTTCATGGTAGTTGCTTCTTGCTCAGGAGTGGCATTGAGCATAGAGGATGGGTCTTCCAGTTTCTTGGTAGCTGCTACTTACTCAGGAGTGGCATACTTTTTGGATATGCCTCTTTTCCTCCTTACACTCTCCAAGTGTGAGGTGACAATCTGGGGTACAACGTGAGGGTATACCATGTAAGGAGCTGTGTTGGGTAAAATTCCATTTGTGGAAGATGGGTTTTGGTGCCCTCATTTTATTCAACTGCTAAGAAACATAGTAAATAACACAAACACATGTTAGAACATATGTTAAAATACAATGTGGTATTTTAAATAAAATTCTTACCATAATAATAATGTGTTATTTAGTGCAACGAATCACAAACCAAACTTCTGAGCCTCCTGAAATTTAACACCATTGTGTTTTTTTAGAATTATAGGGGTAAGATGGTCTTCAAGTATATTTGATAATTACTTTTAAGGAACATAGAGAAACAAAGAAAAAATGTCAATATAAAGTTAGAAAAATAAAGTACTAAAGAATGTGAATATAAATTTAGAATATCAAATCTAAAAAACAGAGACCATAACCTGAATAGCCAAAGCTAATCCCTCGTCCTCTCTAATTCGTTTTTGATTACCTTGCGTTCATGCTCAATTGATTTTAAACGAAACCACGTCAGGAATTTTAATCAAAACTCATGCTTAATGTAACCCTCACATTTCAGCCAATGAATCAAAGTTGAGGTCGGGGGCAGGGAGCTCGAACAGAGCCATAAATTGGTAACTGGCCGGTTGCGAATGGGTGGATGGAAACAATGGTACCTCATTCTTGAACAAAGGAAAAAAATAACATAGGATAAATAGTTAAATCTCTAAATAAGGAAAAAACAACTGGATTAATTGAATCCCATGTGGTCTCCCTATACAAACACATTCACCTGGAAAACTTTGAGGTGTGAGTGAAATCTATATCTCCAATAGACTTTATATATTGAATAATATAATAAAATTGAAATTGAAATTGAAATAAAACATAAGGACAAACCACGACTTGCATAGTGATGCATAACCCTAATGCAACATCCTAGCATAGTCATATTCTTGATAAAGATTATACCAAGACTAAGGAACTAACACATGAACCACTCATTAGGCTACTACTGTTTAAGATATAGGAAGAATCAAAGATACAAACATACACACATTTATAACCATTGTATGAAAGATTCTAACCATTTGAAAAATAATTAATAGCCGTGTCTACATGTTCCAAAGATCTTACGATAAAGAGAACATTGACAGCGGATACATACCACATTATCTTATCATATCTGAATATAAACAAACAAAACAACACAACATTACATGTGGTTCCCCCTCTTATAGTATTGAATTACAGTTAGAGATGTGGGAAACTAATGAACACCGTTCGATTTTAGGTAGCACATATATAAACAGTTAGATACTTCAAGGCTCTTTAATCACATATATAGACAAAATAAGTGGTCAATTGATGATCTTAAACAGAGGAATATCGTTTAAGTTTCAACACCAGAAAATATAATCCTAATGGATTTTTCCCTTATGTCTCTATCGTGTTTGACGTCAGGGAGTCCCGAAAATAGGAGGATTTTCATGTTCCTCTATTGCATTCATCATTTTCTTACTCTAAATACCGTGGAAGCTAGATGTTGGTAAGCAGGGTGGAGACAGAATTCATGGCTTAGGGGGATAAACTATAATACCAACATATATTTTTCAAAGTCAAGGGGAAGAAAGCGTAGTAATAACATGTATTTTTCAAAAACAAAAAAATTATTTTCTACATAACAGAACAGGTCCAAACATAACATAAAAAAACAAACAAAATAACTAATGTGTGAACAAAACATGAACATAAATAGGACCGAACATAACATATCTGATACATCACGAATAACGCATATTTACGCCCTTTATCTTTATACATTCTAGCACTTTTATGTTCTTAATGTCTATATTTATGCTCATTAACCAGATAACCTCGGATTTGGACATATATATGTTTTACAGGGGTTAATTGTGCTTTTGTAGGAATTGGAACGCTAAAAGTGAGGTTCGGTTGCATTTCGGAGAAGTTTCATCGTCGAATGCTACTTAAAGGGTAATTTGGTCTTTTCAAACTCACTATTTTTTATGGAATGAAGTTACCAACATGTATATCATCCAATTATCTTTCCGTGGCCACTGATCGTGCGTCATTCTGACTCTGTATGTGGAAGTTATGGCCATTTCCCGAAGGTTTTGGTATTTTCTTCTACTTCAAGGGAATTTTGGTAATTTCATATTGCATAATTTGGAGGGTTTAAAAACATAATCATGAAGAGAGTTGAATTAGCTTCATGTCGGTTCCGACCACGCCTCATTTCAATTCCGTATAAGGGAGTTATTATCGTTTCCGTACAACGTGTCAAAATTGGTTGAAAGAGGGAAAGGGGGCTGTCTCCAGCCCAAGGCAAACTCCAAAACTGTAGTCGGCTGGTCCCAAAAAAGAGGTCAACCGTGCCCGTCAGATATGGACGAAAATTGACTTATTTTGGGTGTTTTGACTTGGTTTTGTTGGGGGTTTATTTTGGGGTATAAATAGAATGCTGGGGGCTTTTTTTTGGAAGATATATTTCATTTTAGATAGGATATTTTGGGTTTTCTTTTGGGAGCTTTAGCCCTTCTCTTCTTCTTTGGGTTTATACCCATTTGTATGTAAGTTACTATTCATTCATACTCTTCCTTTACTTAATGTTTTATTTCTTTGTTTAAGCTTTGTTCTCTTGATTTATTGCTTTGATTTATTAGTTATTGGTAGTTTAATTCTTGTTTTCTTTGGTAATTAGTTGTTTTAACTTAGTTTCATTTATTTGTGCTTTTAATTATGTGTAGGGGCTAATTTAGTCTAGGTTGTGTCAGATTGAACTCACCCAGGGTTGACGTGTTGCTTTGCTTTGGTGATGGAGTTTGCGGGTTTATTTCGAGTGGGTTATCCTAGTTATTATGCCTAGGAGATTTGACGGGGTATATCATGTATGCTCCGTACTTATGACCTTGCGTGCGTAATTTTTGGGATATTTGTTGACGCCAAAATCTTATTAGACTTTTATGCGAATTTAGGGGTGTGGCAACTCTTGATTTAATTAACTGTCGAAACGAGACTCAATCTTAATAACTCGTCGACCCATGTAACCATTTTATACTAATTAACTCGGGTGAGGGATATTTGAGCAACCTATAGTTTTTATTCGCTTTGTTAACGTAGTTTAAATACACTCTCCTAGATTAATATTCCCCTTTTATGCATCTTTTCCTTTTTAGTTTGTAATCACCTTTTCCCCTTTTATTTCAGAGTATTAAATCATATAAATTCTAGCATCTCGTCTCTGTGGATTTTCGATACCTGACTTACCGTTGTGCTTGCCTCGCAAGTGTAGTCATAATTTAGGTTTGTTTGTATTATTGCGGTGAAACGAAAACAACGACTGTGTCCTTACACGTGCACACCTTTCACGCGATGATCAAAATCCTCCATGGAAGTTTTAACCTATCCACTCCCAATATGTTAGAATGCTAGAAATGTCCTCTCTCATTATAAAACACAATGTTGTCACTGTCCCTGTGTTGTGCTTTCTATTTTTAATCCTGTTTTCTAACATGGTATCCATCTAAGATTCCAAAAATTGATCTCCATTCCAGTTTATTTTCCAACAGACCATATATTTTATGCATAACTAATTATAATTTTTTTAAGACTTCATCAATTTAGCACAATTATCCGTAATATTAAAACGTCAACGTATTCATATCTTTTTTGTACACATTAATGATATAATCAATCAATAACCAAGATCAACATTTGTTCAGTATCGTGAAATTTGGTCAACTTAATAGAACCTCCGTGTTTCTTAGACTTTAGTGTGCAGTACCAATATCAACATTAGCAATCGCACACTAAAGTGCAAACATTGTGAGCTTTTACTCCTAAACACCCCTAAAATATATACATAATTAGTTATAGATCCTTGAAACATAGTAGATTTAATAAAAAAAACCATGATCCAAAACCTTTAGTGCGCGGTCTCTGCAACGACAGCACACTAAACTCTTATAATGTGAGTTTTCTAACCACAATATAAATGCCCCTAAATAATACACTGCACATAAGATTATAACATGTACAGAGAATATATAATTTTAAAGAAAAGATATTTATGAAATAAAAAACATATATTAAAAATTTAAAAGCAAATAAATAATTAGTGAATCAACATTTTAGACGGATAAACTATAAAATGGAGAGTAAGAATACAGTGGACACTAAGAATACAATTCAAGCTTGGATATTAGAAGAGAAAGCAGAGAGACAAATAGTTCTATAGAGAAATTATTGGCTTAATGTAGTTGCACTTAAATATTGTTGCCAGATTAATGTTTTTTCTTCCTTTTATCTTACCAAATTTGATGTTTTGTCGGATCTCTATGAGATTCAGATGAACATTTCTTACAAAAATATTGATGGTACACCAATAAAATCTTTTCCTTCAGATCTACGTGTTCTCGAGCAAATAAAGGTGGAATATGAAAGTATGTCGAGATGGAACACTCATATTTCTTTTGTGAGAAACTACTCTGATCTACCAAAGGTTGCAGGTGAATATGTGGAAAGAATAGAGCAACTTGTTGGTACACCAGTCCATTACATCGGTGCTGGGCCTGGACGTGATGCCCTTATATACAAATAAGGTATCGCATTTTCCATTCGGATCTACAACCATCAATCAGCACATCAAATAACTCAACATGTACATCACTTGGATAGAGAGAATTTTCCGATATCACAGTGTGTTTTGTGTGTTATGTTTTAAATAACTATCTAGGCAGCCATCTAAAAGATACATTCTGAAAAGAGTTCAAATAAACACATTTCAATCAATAACAAGTTTAGATATAAGGCATACTAATAATGCATTAAGCTATCAAATATGCAACATAAAACACATTATGATATAAAGGCATACTAATAAACTGATCTTGGAAAATAAATGTTATGAGTACATAGAGACAATATTCTTACAGTGTTGAAGAAACATATTATAATTTCATCATAAGGCCTATTAATGATTCAACTCTTTAGTGACTGCATAATATAGCTGACATCTATATGAAAATGAGTTTCATCCTTCTCTTCCTCCTGTTTATATTAACATTCCAAACCAATCATTATTAGTGCATAATAAGTCCTTTAGCAATACATGAAATACTCAAGCTTGTGATGCTCAAAACATAGGTTATTAAGAGATGGATTTTCATATAAATCAAATCAATAAAAAACTATAAATTGAGCACAACCCCAATATACATAGAATATTTAATCAATGAGATAAAAGCAATCAAATTCTTCATCTACCTGAATGCATCTATAAATACACAAATATACACAGAATAATGATTCAATTGAATCTACTACAACTAAAAGCATTATTCTTCATATTAAATGTATATGATGCATGGTTAAGCATCGAAGTACTCTTTACCCTTAACGGTATTCTCTAGTAGGTGTAAAAAGCATAACAACACATAAGAGAAGAAGATATCCAAAGGTTTTGGATTTAGGGGTTGAATTTGACATGAATAATAGAGTTCCAAAGCTATTCCACAATATGAACCTAAGGCATGAGTAATTTAAAATTACCATGATGTCATTTACACAGATCATTAATAGGTTGACAATCAACAAAAATGTGGTCAACAGTTTCTATGGTAGCATTACAAATAGGACAAAAAGGACAATTGCTAATGTGAATTTTATGAAGCCAGTACATAGTGGGAAGATTACCAAGAAAACACCTCCAAGCTAAGATAGAGATCCTAGGAGGGTTAAATTTTTTCCAAATGTTCAACAATGCGTGTAATGAATGAGGCGTGTCGATTCAATTTGGTTCAACAATGAGTGTAATGAACGAGACACGCCAATTCAATGTGGTTGAACTATTCATGTAATAAATGATAGTTTCCAATAAGAATTTAGATAAAAGAACATTTTCAATGTTAATAATACCCTTGAAAATAAAGAAACCTGTTCCAAGTAATGTGATATGTTCCATGGGTATTCATCTCAACACAAACATGTCCCGAGTAATGGATCTAAATAATTCCATGTTCCCTTACCAACATATCATACAAAATCTTAGATTCTTCAATTTAGCCAGTCAGCAATCATATCACTCCATGCCTGCTAATCATGGACCTTGTTTCCATTTGATGCAAAAGATAGAATACACACTTGATAAAAAGCAAGTTAAAATCTGCACTACAGACCTGCTAATAAAAAAATGAAGTTAAATCTAAGAAATTTTTGGTTGACACATTCGTGTTGGAGAAATAATTGTGTAAAACAGAGCGTTAAAGAAATAATTGTGTAAAACAAAGCATTAGAGAAATAATTATGTAACACGTGAGATAATGAGTACATAGATGTCTTACCTATTGTTACAAAAATACCCCTAGAGGAATGTTACCTATGAGGAGATACTTGCATCAAATGATGTACATATAACGGCGGGGGTTCCTAATATTCAGCTTCAATTTTACTTCAACGCCACAACTGTTGGAAAATTAACGAAGCCAAAAGTAGTCAGATTATCATATTACGGCATGTTGGAAAAACAAAGGTACTAAAAGATCTTATCAAAGAAAAAAGTTAGTAAGAATTCATAAGGTGTCAATAAAATTAATAATAATCATATATAATTAACGAACTTAGTAATACCTAAAATGTAGAATATTTATGTTAAATCAAAAAATCATATATAATTAACGAACCTAGTAATACCTATCCTGATTAAAGATGCTTGGGTATATTTTTATTGTTCAGTCAGCTCACCCTGAAGATCAAAGGACAATGAAGTTAAGATTAGGAAAAAATAAAAATGTAACTTTTGGTACTAACAAATAACACAACAAAAAATAGGGAAAAAAAATCTAAATACTGTAAATATGTGTAGATTTTAAAATGAAAATAACACTCTAAACTAATCATAAGCTTTTTTTTTAATAAAATTCAACGTCTAACTAATAAAGACCCAAAATGTGTAAATTTTAAACACGTAATGCAATAAAGTGATATCAACAAAAATTGGAAATCCTCTTAGATTTTTATCAATAATCAGTAATAAGGTGTACAATTTACTACTTGAGAACCTTAATATGTGGCAGACATTGAAAAACGATTTGAAAAAATAAAAAAAGATTCATTTTCCCACATAGTTCATACTAAAAAATTCCTTATAAATGCTACATAGTGGATAGATTAGATTATAAAAAACAAACTCATTTATAAATTAGTGTGAAACCTAACCTGTACTGTTGTATCCTCCCCAAAACAAAATAGAACAAAACAAAAATTGTAGGCTAGCTAAAATCTCAAATTTAAGAAATCTAATCTTTAATATGTGGTAGATAGAATAGTTGATAATATTAATAATAGAAATCCCTAAATGATAACTACGAGTAAACAAAAGCTTACTTGAGCAATTTTTCAATCACTTAGCATAGAAACTCAATGAAATGCTTACTTGACAATTTCATCACCCATGTAGCATACAACATGTATAAAAATAGTGTTTTAGAATATAACTTAAATGCAAACTATAAAATAATACAGTGTCTCTTAAGTAATATAAGAAAAAATAGAAAAAGCACAAATAGAAGATTAAAAAAATGACCAAGGATTACCTTCAAAAGAAATCAGTACCTGCTTAGTAAAAATTAGTACCTACAAAATAAGCCAAATTAGATATTATAAATTAAATCCCATCTAGACCCAAACAACATTTGAACCCCTCAACCCCTAATTTTTTAAAGATAAAAACAAAAACCCATTATTTAAAATAAGAGATGAAGATGAAGATGAAGATACAAAAAAAAAACCTAAAACCCAAAATCATGATTCCAACCTCAAACAAAACCGATTAAGACCATAAAAATCTTTGAACAAAAGTGGATGAAGAGATACCTTTTTGCTAGATGGTGCCATCGCCAATTTTTTAGATAGAGAAAAGGGGAATGACGCGAAGATCATTGCCTTATTTGATGCATTTTGTAAACTAACCCCCCCCCCCCCCCCCAAATCAGATAAGCAAAGCCTATAAAAACAACATCATATCTCAAAATAAACAAAAACCAAATATGATTTGAACAAAAAAAATGAATGAAAAAACGAAGACAAATTTTTTGGATGGGTTTAGTTGAGATTGTACCTTGGGTTTTTGCATTTGAAGAAATTTTGTGGTAGATCCATTATTATTAGTTGAGAATGAATGGCTATAGATTTTGATGCAATTTTAGTTATATGGGTAGTGTTGTGGTTTGTACGACAGAGATTGGAGTGTGGTACTAGGTTTGCCACTCGACAGAGCACATGGCTCGAGGAGGACTGACATCGCATGTGAGTGAAAGTATCCATTATTTTGTTGTCTTACACAAATACCCCTTTGTATTTAAATTAAAGTAAAATTTTAGGAATAAAATAAGAGGGAAAATAAATTTTATTGGGATAAAATTGTAATTACAATTAGAGTATAAAATGAGATGTGGTGAGGTACATAACATTATTGTATATATCTTGACCTCTCACACCATTTCTTGCTTTGTTGGCTCAATCCTCACTTCTGATTAAGTTATCATCTTATTAAACAGTAAAAACATCATAGTCCTTATTTTATATATATATATAGCGAGCGATATATATGTATGTTCATATGATATACTGTACATATTAATTTATAACACGAGTTTATTTATGTTATGTTTATATGTGAATATTTATCTATAACAAGTGTGTCACTACAATATTGTTTACGAATGTATAACTAGTGAAGGTAGTTATATTTAGCTAATAGAGAGTATTATTGGGATTGAGCAAAAATAGTAGCCATATGTCCTAGTTAGATTGGGTAGTTTAATTAGGATAATAAAATGAACACGTCAGGTGTGCAGCGTAATTGAGAAGTGAGGTTTTATCTCATGTGAGTGCCACTAGTTAAATATTAAGGGAATACATTACAACTCTAATCGATTTAAAACAATTATTTACATGTAAAATATTTTTTGCTTTCGAGAAATTGATCCGCGGGGAATTGTTTGTCCTTAATTTTATTTTTTAAAATCTCCAGGTGTGAAGCAGCAGTAGCCGGGACTGCAAGGATATATCCACTCTTACTGATGAAATAGTTGCGAAATCTATAGGACTTGATTTATATGCCTTAAGTCATTCTATTTAGATCGAATATTCTCATTCTAGTTTTCTTCTTGTGCGTGTTTCCCGTGGATGGATAGGATTTTATATTACTATCAGAATTGTATTTCAGTACTACATTTTATTCAGTATTTATTTTAGGTATATGTTACGCTTTGGTGATCGATAGTTTTTCAATTCACTTTTCTTATTTTTTATGCATGGTGATCATGTTTTTCATTTTAGTGATGGTTTTATTCGTAATATATTATATTATTATTGCAACAGTGATACTGAGAATGAAACTATATTGAGATTCAAGTTTTATTTTATTAGAAGATTATCCACCCGGTATTAGAATAAGCAGGTTGTCATAGGGCCCATAAATTGAAGTTGGTGAAGTAAACTATTTTTCCAAGTCTTTTCCTCTTAGACTAGTACAGGAGGTATGGTAGTAGAGGGTCCCGTATTAATATCTGTAAATTGAGCAGAGCATTGCCAAATAATTGTAGTGTTTATGGTAAAGAAGTGAGGGGACTAAAGTTGTGGGACCACGGGGATCCTACATATCTCATTATTTTATCCCATATATCATATGAAAATACTTCATCCCTTAGCTACCTATGGATAAAAATTTACTACAGGGCTCCACAGATTTATATTGGACAAAACCATTTCTTCTTCGTTTTAGCACTAAATATATAATGGGGATCCTATATTAGAGATACTTTATTTATAAGGGGCCTCACATTAATAAACGCTTGCACTTCATCTATGGAACCAGTGACAACATTATAAGAATTAATCTCATTATTTTTCTTGTAGCTTTCTGGAGCTAGTTTCTTGAGCAACACAGAGCATTCCCCAAATATTATGTGCCTTACTCGTACTAGGAGGCCCTTAGACTAGAGTAAAAGACCATTAATATTGCTTCTTTACCATACCATTGATTGTACCTGAAGTTGCATGTGTTGCAACCCACTTAATTGCTTCTAGTTAGGGCCCATTGAAGGACCTACTTAAATAACCAAAAAGTTGGGTGTGATGCATGATAGGCTATTTCTCTTCGTCCTTTGGGAAGTGCTCTGAACTAGGATGAAGTATTGTAGTTTGCGCCTGCAAATTAAGGCGATGAAATGCATGCAATCCCCAAAACTCATAACTCCTAAATTTGTTTTCATGATAGTCTCAACCCTTTTGAATTTTACATAAGGTGTATACCCCATTCCTAGGATTGGTTATATTTACTTTTCGAAGTTATATTGTCTTGTTTGTACCAAATCATGTGTGATATTTAGTACATTATTTGTCCTATAAATTGAAATTGATGAACTTAACTCCTCCCCTCCTCACTGATGTCGGATTATATGTTGAGGGTCCCACGACTATGTAAACTAGCCCAAAATTTTGAGTAGGGTGTAAGTGTAGAGTTATCATGCTGATATCTCTAACTTTAGCAACTCGTCTTTAAATAATGGTACACTACAAAAAAAAGTACTTTTAAGACGGAAGCTTATGAGACGGTAAATATTAAGGTCTTTAAAACCCACTTTTTGAGACGGCTAAAATTTATGTCTTAAAAGCTTTCAATTTTTAAGACGGCTAATTTTTCCCATCCCAAAAAATATACCTTATGATACTGCATGTTAACCACCGTCTCAAAAGGTATACCTTATGAGATGGCTAAACAAAATTTGGATTCCCCCTCTCTTTTTACCGCTCCGCTTCTTTCCCCCATTTCTATTAGTGTAAGAAAATAACAAAAAAGGAAAAAGAAATAGGAACCAAATCCCACCCCCTGACATTTCTCTTTACTGGCAAAAAAAAGCCACGTACATACCCTTAGCCGCACTCCATCACCACCCTCACCCTCACCCTCGCCGCCATAGACCTCGTTGCCCTTGCCCTAGCTTCAAGTTACACTGAAAATATCGGGTCAGTCATATTATATATTTTTTGTTGACTTCTTTTTATTATCTTTTATGCCATTGTTGCATGTTAAAGGGTTTATGTTCTTAATGGAATTCGTTGGAAGATTTTATAGGAGGATCCAACATAAAAGATTATATACGGAGCGGAGTTTCAATATGTGGATTGATGCTATAAAAGGTAATTTTAATTCTTGGTTATTACTTAATATCATTAGTTTTTTTACTAGATTGTTTTCTAGTGGTGATAGGAGGTTGAGGGTGAGCCAATTGAAAATCCGGATTGTCAATTGGTTGTAGTATAATTTTAAGATTAATTTATGATAAAATTTATATACTTGTTTATGTGAATGTTAGTTAGAATTATTGATATATTTGTTTGTGTTAATTAATTCATGTCCTTTTGCAAGTAGTTTATGCCATTAATCTCATTTACTATTCAATTATGATTTTATTTTGTCCTTTGCAAGTAGTTTATGCTAATTTTTAACATTCAAATCACTAAGTGCTGGGACACAAACTCTAACATATGAACATTTGAGGTGGTACCCGAAAGCAATAAATAAAAAACAAGTATTAGATGAAATTCTAATTTAAATAAAAATTAGTAAACATAAACAAGTAATGTCACGATCTTTAAACAATCTAAAAAGGTAAACTTGATATTATATGATCTGAGTGGCACGAAATGAGGCACGAGCACCCAAAGACACACAAAAGTAACCTAAGTGAAGTAATCCAAAGGCACAAAATGGTTGCGTTAGATGGGTAAGTTGTTTTTTAAAATCAGATCATGATTAGTTTAGCTCTAATGATGGTTATGAGTTTTAGGGATTTTATACAGTTTAATGTTGTTTTGATCCATTGATCACGTGGATCACGTGTTGGTGTTTAATGTTCTTTGATTGATTTTTAATGGTTAATCCTAGACCACTTGGAAGGTCAAACATGCGTAAATGCTGTCTTCATGACCAAGAAGCATAAACATTCACAAATGAGAGGAAAATAAACAAATAAGTATGTAATGAAGTTCTTTATTTTATGAAGGAAGTCTAATGTTTGTAATAGACAGTTTTTTGGGAGATTAAAAATACTAGAATTTCTAAAGGTAAAGTTATTAGTGATAATTATGTGGAGACTCATGTTATGATTTTATGGGGAGTGCTATTTGAATGATCATATTCGATTAAAAAATAGTAACTTTTCAACCACACTTTCTCACGCATCGCATCGGTTACCACTAGTATCGAATATAAGTTCGTATTCAATGTTATTTAGTGCGAGTGGGCGAATTTGATTTGCTGGAATTTGGTTAACTAACCAAAATTGCAAGTTTGTTGTCCTTCTAATGTGTATTCTCGGGGAAAATGTGTTAATACTCTAAAAATAAGATATTTAGGGGTAATGTAGAAGATCCCACAATTTTATCTTTACAAAGAATTCAACATCCTCCTTAGAATCATTGAGTGTGTCCATGAGCATATCATAAGATGTGATAAAATGTGATACATTAGGGGAACACTGCTCGTAAGCAATAAGGTTCCTCAAGAATGTTTCGATGAAGTCATCAATGCAACACAATGGTCATTCTAAACAATGTGTACCACACATTTAACACAACCATCAATGCACCACAATAGCGTTGCATCCGTTAACAGAATATGAAGATTATCAGTGTCATCCTTTATTTCCATTTTTAAGAAGTTCAGACTCACAGTAGCGAGGAAGAAATCAAACATATTTCTTAAGTGATCAATTTATACCATCTATGGTAATTTTTCGGAGAGTTAGATGAAAGAATTGTTCAAGAACAAAAAAACAGGAACCTGATTCTCTACTAGTACCAAGTCATGTTTCATTATAAGGTGATGTAAATCATTAATGAATATTGGATGCGTAACATTATGCTCATGCGTCACTAACCGTCATAGAAGTTCAAGTATGAAACAACCATGAACTAAAATTATTTTTTCAAACTCCACACTGTCGTATTTGAATCCTTCTTCATAGCATACCCGAGCATCGGGTGCCAAATATGACATGACATCCCCACATACATGTAGTATATCATATACATTATATTGGTTCGCTTTAGCGGTACTATCCAAGAGGCTATGCATGTAATTCATTTTGTAATCATGCATACCTTGGAAGGGCTCATCATCTCTGCACAAAGGCCCAATGGACACTACACCAAAAATTAACAACACAACCAAGTTGACTAGGTTTCGGTACCCATAGATACAAAACCATCAAACATACCTAGAGATCAATTAAATAAACTTGACACGTCGTGACATGCCGAGTTTTTCTACCTAAATGGTGGCGACTCGCCGAGCTGATTCGTTGAGTCTATCCACGAGATGAATTATTTGTTAAAAAATAAATAGCAATAACATTATTGTTTCATTTCGCTCGATACCAAAATCGATACCAATAACATGAAAATATTATTACATGAATCACAGAATTTACTGCGTCTCTATATAAGTATTTAGTTTAGCACAAAAGAATACATAAGTCAAAAAACACGTGACTATGATACAAGTAGGACACCTGCTATTGCAATCGCGTAAACACAGATAGAACTAAAGCATGTTTTTAGCATAGGAAGGGTTTCTCCTTTAACCATGTACCAATTAGTGTGGGACGTGCCTCGATTTAAGTGTCGCAGTCAGCATTAGGGACGAAGACGACGACGGAGATGGTTATGTACAACCCTCACCCATTGCAATTTCTTATTAGATGTATTTGAAAGATCTAATGAAAATAAAAATGAACAAATTAAAAAATACATTTTCCAAAGAGATTAGCATGATATAGACTTCTCTAGGACAGTAGTTCATGCAACAGTGATTACTGTGGAAGAAACCATAGTAAATTTGGATCAGTAGAAACCATAGCCAACTAATCTCATCCTCTTATTCAAGTATAAAATTCAAACATCCTCAAATTCTTAATGTAAGGACATCTATAATCACATTCTTAAGAAAATGCACATGTTTATGAATTTGATAGCACTGTAAAGTACCTATTCGAATCCTTGTGCTATTGGTTTCTACATTTGTACTGTTGGTGGTGTGTGGGGTTGAAAAAATGTCAGGAAAAGGCGCAAAAGGTTTGTTAACTGGGCCATAGACGACAAGAAGAGACCCATCACTTGCTCCTCTCCTGCTGGTCTTCAGTTTCCAGTGGGTCGGATTCACGACAAGCTGAAGTCTAGAGTGAATACCAGTGGGAGAGTTGGTGCAACTTCTGTTGTATAGGCTGCATCTATCTTGGAGTACCTCACTGCCGAAGTGTTGGAGTTAGCAGGAAATGCGAGCAAAGATTTGAAGGTGAAACGAATATCACCTCGGCATTTGCAGCTTGCGATAAGGTGTGATGAAGAGCTCGATACGCTGATTAGGGGAACTATAGCTGGTTGTGGTGTGATCCCTCAAATACACAAATCACTCATCAATAAGACCTCCAAGGATTAAAAACTTTTAAATGGTTACTCTTCTCTGTAAAGTAGTCACATTTTGTGTGGTGGTTGAACAATGGACCCTTTGTGATGAATTGGCTTTGTAGGATAACCAATGTAGGTTGTAGCATACCATTGTCAGCCCACAAAAAAAATATCATCTACATTATTTGAAAATGGTACTTATATTATAGATGATCTTTTTTTTGTGGGGCTGACAATGGTATGCTTGATTTCCAATCTTTTGGGAGTAAATGTTGCTATGGATATTTGCAATATGAATGGAAATGGATATCTTGAAAATAAATAAATAAAGTACCTATTCACGGGTAAAATTGTAATAGTAGCTTCGTAAAGAATAAAGTTCAAATAGTATGCTCAAATGACACATTTTCAGTTTTATAATTACGTTTCATTTTGATATGACCACGACCTGTTAGCCTCAAAGTTATCAAAAGATGTTAATGTTAAGTTTAGAGTATTATTCCTTAGTATGTTTATCTATTCTTCATGAATTGAATTAGTTTTTGTTACGTTTCAGACATATTAGAGGTAGCTTCTTCTAATCGTTTAGGCAATGGAGAAAAAAAATCTAAGCTTGGTCTTGCACATGCTTATTACCTTCTATTTGTATATAGTTATCATAGGTACTATTCACATTAAATTTTTATTTGGAGTGAATATGTAAGTGGGTTAAGTATTTTGTTGTTTAAAGATGAAACTCCCATATTTTGTTGTTATAGGTACTATTCACATTCAATAGGTGATTCCTCAATTTAGTTAGTTTAGAATTTTTTCTTTGAGCAATAGTCTTTCCATCGTATTAGCTGAAAATCAGTATTTTTCTTACATGTAAACAACTAACTTAAACCAAGTAATATCCCGGTGAACTGTAGCTTTGTTTCCCATAGGAGCCTAGGCCCTTCATGAGGATGCAACTAAGGTTGCACCAGACACCTTCCGTTCGTTAGGGAAATCCATATCCCCAAACAAGCCCACGACGTCGTTGATCGCATAAGGCACGCAGTAGTGCACCTACATCATGTGCCGCTCTTCAAACTCATCAAACAACTCTAACCGCTCAATCACGTGTCTTACCTGAGTCTCAATAAAATTGGTATAAACTTTTTCAGCATGTCCCAAGCAACAGCCTTTTGCCATCCCTGCTCGAGGAAAAGTTTTTCCTTTGCGAGTAAAGTTGGTGTAGCATTGTTACTTAATAGAGCACAACCTCGACTCTCCAAATTTCTGATCATTTGCTGACCAAAAACATCATTTGGATAGATCTTTTCATATAAGAAAAAAATGCTGTAGAGAATGCTTTCTGATCAATTGTCTTGCATGAGTTGATTTTTTATATGCTCATTTAATATTTTTCATGGTTCAAGTGCCAAGTACTCTGTTATCTTTTTTTTTAATATTTTATTTATGTTTTTCATGTTACACAGTTCATGAACAATTATATTCAGTTAAGTCAAATTGGGTGTATTTGAATGGATGCTTGGTTCAAATTTGTATTTGTTAATTACGTTTTGTATTAATTACTTTTTGTATCATTATTCAGTGATTTAACACCATGCTGTTGATGCCTCCCCTCCCCTCCTCTCCCTCCCTTGCCCCGGCTACTGCTGTTGATGCCTCCCCTGCCTCCGGACAACCCTAAGAGCCCAAGAAAAATTAAGGCAATAAAAAGAAAAATATGCCAAAATGGGGTCAATAGTAAATCTCTTTAAAAGATAATTTATAACCTCAATAAAAAAAATACATTACTATTTATGGGAGAGTTTAGTTCTAAATCAACGGGTTTGCACGTCCTGACAAAGTCCCGAAAAGACATTACCTAATTTTAGACGCTATCTGTGTGAAAGTCATTTTAGACTTTGATTTGTTGATTAGATTGAGACAATTTCATATAAATTCAACATTTTTACACCTAAGGACGATTTTGAGTTCTTTCGTTAGGAGTATCCAAAATTCATCATGAACATATCATTATGAATGTTTGAGTTGATATTTCTATCGAATTTGTTCACACCCCTACACTTACGCTTTCATGGACTTGGTTATCTTAGTGTAAATTTATGGTGTGATTTTTTTGTTGTATATTTTTTTGTGAGAAAAAATTCAAAAAATTCAAAAAGAGAAGGTTATTGATTCGTGACACACTGTGTATTTATTTTTTTATGTTTTCTTTCCTTGCCTATTTGGGATATCATAAAAATTGGGAGAACGAATTATGAGGGAGTGAGAAAGTTTGATTATTTAATGATTTTCTTGTGCTTAATTAATTTATCATTTATGCTTATCATTTTATCTCATACTTTGCGCTTCACGGGTATTTGTTCCTTGTTTCATGTGTGTAGGTACAAATTGAAGATCATATATTTGGCACACATTGATAATGACAAAATTTTTGGATATTTGAAGTTTTGAAGATTTTGAAGAATCCAAGACATGTATTTTGATATTTCCATTTGAGGGTTTTGGGGAATATTAGATTGTATGTCTTAGGGATTTTTTTATTGCATAATTCGGATATTTTTATGTATGTACCGACATAGACATAGGGGGAGATTTGTAAGGTCATAATCTTATGTGTTTTTGCTATAATTTAGGAATTATTGGAGTTGTCCTAGATAACATATGATATGTCGTATACCGCTACATTGGCACGTCTACACATGGTCATCCATGACGTCCACTATCCGAATCATTGGCAACGTGATCATCATGCACCCATATCCTTCAACGCCCATCGTTCAACTTCAACCGATCTCCACTACTCCACTACGATAATGGTATTATTTTTATTTTGAGTTCTTAATATTCACATTTATATTTAGGGGACATTTTATTCGATTTTACAACTGATTTTATTTTATCAAAAATAAGGCTGGCATTTAAAAATAAAATATTTTAGTTTAAAGTCATTCAAATGATTTGGACATGTCATTCTAACGACATGGACATGTCGTTCGATAGGGTTGCTCGATTCCCTGATCTTTTTTGGCATCAAATGACCACATGCTATTTTGGTTTTTGGCCTGTCCTTTCTTAAGTCGTTTGATCCTTGATCGAACGACATCTCTTTATCATTCTAATGACATGCACATCTCGTTCGAATGACATGCCTCCGCCTTGATTTTTATTTCACCTATAAATACCTTCTCTCATTAGGTATATCCTAATACTTTTCAACTCTGCATTTTGCAGACCTGCTGCACTTTAATCTTCAATTTTTAAGGCCAAAAACACTTTTGATTCACTCAATGCTCCCATATTGTATTTGTGAATCATTGAGAAACCCTCATAGAGATATCATCTCATCTTGGAGTAATTCTTGTGGAGAAAAGAAGCTATTTTCGTTGTTGTTCTTGGAGTTCTCATCGGAACTCTTGCTAAAGAAAACGAACCGAGGCCTGCGGGTATTCATCTGTTAACACATTTTTATTTCTCTATGTATATATAAGTTGAGGTTTACATACGATAGTGAAATAAAAACGTTTTGACCCTTTCGGGGATTTTTCTTTAAATTGCTTTTGTGATTGATGAATTGCATGCTAGATAGATTTATCGGTTTCAATCACTTAGTTTCATGTTCTCGGCTTAATTAACACTAGTTAAAAAATTAAAATTTAATTAAATAAGATGAGACATTGAACCGTAACACACTCTCAAATTAGTATCTTATTTCACTTGTTATTGATATTTTCATGCATATGTGCATTCTTCATACATTTTCTTCTTATGCTTTATTTTCTTGTCTAAACATGATTATGTAAATATTCATGCATCATTCTTGTTCGAAAATCCAAAAATATTTTATGTTTATTCTTTTTGTGATATATGTGGTTAAGTCTTTGATTCATTATGATTTGATGATTAATTTAACTTGAATAATGATTAGAAAGCAAATTCTAAACCATTTGATATATATGGTTTTATTGATTCAATTGTTTGGTTGAAATTCATTTGATAAATCATGATTGTCAAAATTTTTATGATCTATGGTATTTGATTTCACACTACTTGCACATCCATATTACTTGTTGCATATGATGTTTATCATGTTGATCTTGATTATAGTGCGTAACTCAACCATAATCAAATCATTGAGATCTTATTGGTATTTCATTGGTCCATATGTGAGACTTCGTATGACTCTTGCTGTGAAGGAGTATAAAAAAGACCATTTTCAAAATCATTGATTGGGGATACCACTAGGAGTGATTACACCCATTTTGAAAATAAAAATATTTTTGGGTAGGTATCATCTAGGAGTGTAAAGTTCAATCTATGGCGAAAGAAAAAATATATAGAAAAAAATCCACAAGCCAATAGCTTGAACCATCATGAAAAACAAGTTAGAGATAAACATTTCTAAAAAGAAATTTTCTTTTATATTTAATTTCAAATGAATTTTAACAACATGTGCATGAAGGTGCTAAATGGCTTGAAGATATCATTTTGAGTTCAAAAGGATATTGATACAATGATTATCTTCTAAGTATTATTAATAATGTTTTCATTATTTGATTATTTGTATTCATGTTGATTTTGTATTATTTGTCACATGAATCATACCTACAACTACATTAAAATTTTGCAAAATTTTAATTTGATGAGAATTTTATGCCTTTAATGTTAAACTGAGTGAATAAAAATTAAATGTATTTGAAATTCATTTTTAATCAAGATTTAAATGAAATCCTTGTGTTAAATCATTGAATCAGGAGTTGCCTAATATCAATCACACCTTTACCTATTTTTTACTCGTATTTGTATATATGTGCGTGAGTTTATGATTTTTCCTCTTTTTTTCATTTTATCTGAAATTATTTTTCTTAAAGTCCAATTGAATGGTTTTCTATGCATTTTCATTCATTCATATCACTGAAACTTAAAGCGTTAGGATTCAAAAGGTTGAGATAGAAATTCTTGGATATTTTAAGATGAATTAGTATATTCCCTTGTTTTATTCGAACATGTGTAAATCTTGCTCGTTTGCATGGTGTAAATGCGTCCATGCGCATCATGGTTTATTTTTGGTACACTTGTTTTGGTTTCTAGGAAGCCTCTCTTATGTAGGTACATGTATTCCTGCACGTATGTCAGTTTTATTGTACCCTTCTGCCTTAAAACTTGTACCTTGACTACATACTCGTCATGGAGCTTTTGTGACCTCTATAGTTGTTTTTTGATTAATTCTTAGAGCATAAAAACTTCTATAGGATTGTTATCGGCTACCATTTTGTGTTTGTTTGCCCTATATAGTTTGAGTGAGTACTGAGGCCTTGATTATTGTTTGGATTGTATTTATGTGAGTTTCGATTGAGTTTGTAAGTTGAAATTTTTGTTATCACATTTGTATATTTCTAGTTCTATCCTTGATACACCTTGTTCCTTGTATCTATTCTTGTCTCTGGCGACCTTGTGGTGTGTTTGTCTTAAAAAGTATTCGGTACTATATCCTGTTGATTATCTCCCGTAAGATTATTTGATTGGTCTATTTATGATATAACATGTTCCTTTCTATTGTTTATGTACATGTTTGATTGTTGTTATTGTTTTACATGTGCATTCACATCTTTGATCCTACATGTCTCTCTAACATGATTTCTTGTTCTATATCCATGATCACATGTTCTCATATGATTGTTCGATATCTTGTTGTGATACTTACTCTCTTATCATGTTTCACATGCTTTATATGTCATGTCATCATGTTTCATATGCTTTCAAATGATTTATATGACATTCCTTGTCATGTACTTCATGATTTGCTTCCTACATACATATGTTTAGGGGGTATCATTTGCTTTTGAGGGTACAAATGTTTTATACTTATCATTTGGTTTAGATGTGATTCTCTTGTGTGAGTTCATGCCCATGCTACACTTTTGAATTTTCATGACTACTCATTTCACATTTATAGCTTGTTTATCTTGTGTGTTGTTATCTTTAGATATCACATAATTGTGGATTTATTATCATCATGCCTATTCATTATTTCTAGCATATTGTATCTCACATGAGTTGGTATTGATGATTAATTGATAATATCACACGTGTATTTTTTTTCCATTAGTATCATTATTTTTTTCTCTTATCATTGATATCTTATGTTGTGTTTCTATGGATATCACACATGCGATTAAGGGGGATTATAGATATTTTTGCTGATATTTATATCCATAAATGCGTACCTTATTCTTTGGTATCTTAATTTTTGATTGGTATAATATTCTTATTCCTATATTGACATATCCATGATCCATATCCATGCTTCGTACATGATTTCATTTTAGTTTGACTATTTGTATATCACATATCCTGCTTCTATGCTTATTGACTGATATCTTTAATATATTAGTTTTTATTTTGAAAATCATATATTGATTCACTTGTATATGATTCCCTTGTTATAGCTATGGTATTTCACATGATTTCCTAGTTCATGCTTCACTAGTTCTCTACGTCATTGTGATCTTGCCTACCATGTTATATTCACTATTGATGCTATTTCTTCTCTTTGTATTTATTCCGTGATAATATGGAGGGGAAAAGAAAACTGTAAATACTTTACATCTAAGAAAGGGGGGGGGGGATATTGAGAGGGAGAAAATAATATTTCACATGTCCCGTGTTCCCAAAAGGGGGATTTTTCAAAAGAGGGATAAATATCTATGCTAAGGGGATATGTTGTTTAAGGGGTATATACCACATGTGTTACTTATTGATATTAGATAATTTCATATTTCACATGCTTATATGATTTATATCATTTATATCACACTGATTCTTTTTTAGAGGATTCCCAAGCAAGGGGAGTTACTCTTTTTTATATGCTTAACAGTGTGATGATATTTATTGTTTCATGTAATTTTATGCATAACATTGATGATTTTGACTCCAACCCATGTTGATACATGACTTTTGCATTGTCATTTAGTCTTATGGATTTTTTAATTTACCTTCTACTACATTCAGTATATGGCTATTTTGGAGTGTACGTCTTGCAACGGTAATAAGATCATTTTGGAATTTGGGGAGTTTTGCCACTAAATAGCAAAAAGGGGATATTGAAAATGTAAATATTGTTATATAAATTGTCTCTATTGCCATGTCAAAACATTGACTCTATCAAGTCACATAGAGTTGATTCATTATGAGTGAGGCACAATTTAGTTTAGGTAAAATGAACCTTGTAAAATTTAAGGTCACCGCTCATTTGAAGACTTTTGTTGACATGCATTCACATGAATTGAAGACTATCCTTTTGTTATATTGTGAATTGATTATGGCTAAATACACAAACGTGCACAAAGCATTTTTCAAAGTGGGTGAGGATGATTAAATTTATGGAACAAGTATTTGAAATGTCATAAACTCTCTTAGAACTTTTGAGAAAATGATTTTGGAAGTTAGTCTTTGCTTTTTGTAGTATTGGGATCAAGGAACATCTTTTTAAAATGATTTTGGAGAAAAATATATTATAGACTTTCAAACGAACATAAATGGGGGAGTTAGAATGTCTAAGGTTCAAAGTTAGTACTAGGAAAATCGTACAAACGCCCAAATCTAACCGTGTGCACAACGGCGTCAGATTTTGGAAAAATTCTATAAATAGACCAAATTCCCTCTCATTTTTTAGGCATGTGAATACCTCATAATTAAAAGTTTTTCTGAGAGTACTTTCGAGGCTAAGATCATTTTATCTTTTCTTCTCTTTCAAATTTCACTTGTTCCCTTCAAAAATGTCAAAATTTATGTATATATATATATATATATATATATATATATATATATGATATATACCTTTGAGAGAGAATTGAGAAGGTTTTGGTTCAGATATGTACATTAGCCTTAGTTAATTTAGTTTACCTTTTTTTAATTACTATAATCTATCCCTTCTAGATCTAAAAGAGGAGTCAATTTTATATATTGGGGAGATTGGATTGTGGAGCAACTCTAAAGAATATAATGGACTTCTTAATTTATAGTGTGGAGCTCGTTGAGGATTATCATTGACTGTGGGTAAGACTTGAAAATTCCATAGGTGAATACATGATACAGATTGTGTGAGAGGTACTTTCTTTCCTTTTGTATAAAGAAATTCAAGAAAAAATAAAAATTGGAGTGCATCGAGGTTTTTAACACCTAGGTGGGGGTTTTTCCTCAGAATTCTATCTTGTATGAGTTTGTGAATTATTTATGCTCATATGAGCACATTTGATCACACACGTCACTTAGATCTTAATTAAATCTAGTGAATTGAACTAAAATTAACTTAGGTGTCTTAGATCTAGGTTGCTCATATGGGTTCACCCAATTACTTTGTTGCGTGAGTTAGTCATATCAAATTGGTATAACTTGTGTTGAGTAACTTATGTGTGTAAGAAAAATCGATTGACATTAAAAATTGGTCATAAGTCATCTTAAAAACTATTCACCCCCCCCCCCCCCCCCGACGCTCTAGGTTTATTATTAATGTTCACTTAGCGCACATAACATGTTTCCTCATTGTAATACCCCCACTCTTCCACCACCAATATTGTCCCCTTTTTAACAACCGCACATGGAGATATGGGGTTTTATTATCACTAAATCCACATAACTTGTGTTAGTCGTTTTAGATAAAGGTATCCGAGCTACTACCAAGCCAAAATAAGTGTACCAACGTGTTGGGTTATGGATGATTTCATCCTAATGAGGAAGTTGGTCTCCTTACAAGGGGTGGATCATCATAGACTAATGCCGTGGTTTATTTGGTACCCAGAGAGTTACATCCTACATCACCTAGGTTAGGAAAAGTAATAATTTATATATGTAGATTTGCACTCTTCTAACATCGAGCCTTTGTTAACTGCAATATTAAGGCATGTGGTTAATGACACCACATGTCAGGGGTTCGAATCCCAATGGTGTTAGTTTGTGTATGTGAGCTAGAATAAAATCCCACATGATTGTGAATGGTGGTTAAATTGGGAACAATATCGATGGTGGTAGAGTTCTAGGAAAGTTAGTTAGGATTCACTCATGTGTGGTTTTCCCCCATCAAGGGTTGTAAAAAACCAACCTGTTCGAGTTAGTTCAGTTACTTTATGTTAGTTCAATAAACATACAAAAAATAATTGATAATCAATTTTATGATAAGATTCTATTGAAATAACTATGCTCAGGGATGAGAAACATATTACCACTTGGAATAATTTCCCAACTAAAAATAATTACGATTGAACTTAACTTGTCTCCAACTATGATGACTAGGCTACACTAAGCTAGATTAACACTAAATATTTTGGAGAAATTATTAACCTAGAAATGAAAGTTCTTCAAGTTGGTTGCATTTTGAGCTTGGGGGATCTCGGTTCCATCCATTATTTCCAAGTGGTAGGACTTATTGAGGTAGTCCCTTATAAATCTAAGTACTCCCTCCGAATTGGATACTGACATTCTATTTGAGGGGTTCTTCATGCAACCCATAATATTCCTTATCATGTTGTCCTCAACATGGAATTATTTTTGCTTAATATGTCGATTATTTAGGGAAAAAATTTCAAATCGAGTCAATTTGTATGTTTTGAATTAATTCCATTTGGACAAAATTTTTAAGTCACCAGTTAGGACTTAAGTTGCTTTATCCTTTAAAATACATGACGTGTTCGATTGAAGATTACAGTGTCCAAAAAAAGCATCTATAACATCGGGACATGTTTCGTGCAATATTTCATCTTCAACATTAAAGGATATCATGTGATATGGATTCATATTATTTTTATCCTTGGACTCCATGTTCGGCGTTTCTTAATCTTATCTGAGGCCTATTTTCAAAAAAGGAATTTTAAGGGAAAATAATTTATTGTTTTAAAGTCGTTCGAACAAGAATGTTAAATTCATTCAAAATTTTAGTGAATGTCATTAGAACGACCTTCAAACAAAGTCCAAGCGCATCTCAACTATTTGTTCATAGAATCACATTTGAAGATCATTCGAATTCTATTTGAAAGAGATAATTTAATTCATTCGAACAAGATGATTTTATGTTTGAATAAGATTAGTGACTTCATTCATTCAAACGAACCTATTGTTGTATTTTGTACATATAGGCATGCTGGGAAATCTTTTACATGATAATTTTAGCAAAAATCAATTTCATAGATATAACCAAACACCTCTCCAAGCCCTATTTTTCACCCAACTATTTAGAGATCCAAGATTCAATCTTTATATGTTTGAGATAGCATGTTTGTGTAGGAAGTTTATGTTTTGTCATAATCTTGATTTATAAGAGTTTTGTCCAGTGGATTATATGCTCGTTTGTGGTTTCGATATAGTGGACTCCATATTATGTGATGGTTGTTGATCTTGGATTGGTTGATACCGATGCGTTTGTGGACTCACATGTTGTGGAAGTATATAAGTGATATCATACATGTCCTTGTACAGAAGGTCTAAAAAACGAAAAGCATTAAGTCTTGCAAAGGAGACGAGTCTATTTTATAAGTCTTTGTTATGTCCTTATGTAATTCCTAATATAGTGAATTTGTGTGGCTGGGACATCCAAGGTTTTTTCCATTTGGGTTTTCCTCGTTCTTCGAGCATTGTGTGATTGATTTATTTTATCTTTATATACTCACCTAGATGCATGTTGTTGGGATGAAATAAAGAGTGCTCTCACTCCACTTGTAAGAGTGGATGGATTTAACACCACTTAAATAATGCAAAAATAAATAATCTCAATAAATATTTCAATTTGAGAGTGCACAATTTTTATCTTAAACCAATTTTATAATTTTTATACTAAACATACATCTAGGTGATAAAGTTGATAATATAAACCAAAAATTCAACAAAGGCAAAATTTCTGGTTAAAACCCCTTTCGGGTAAAACCTTTTATTCACTTTAGAAATCTACTAGACAGTTGACTTACAGACTACTTGATAACTGCCACAAGTATAATGCGCTAATCTTCAGAAATCTCTAGTGAACAACTATCATCCTCATAGGAATCATAAGACCGCAGTCCTTCGTCAGCTTCAGCCTTCGTCTTCAGCAGTGAGTCCCCTCAGGTATCACAAGTCAGACATAGAGATATTTTCTCCACAAAGGTGTATGAAAGCATACAAAACCTTCTAGGGTTTAAATTAATTCACAAAACTAAATATTCAGGATGATTGTTTGTCAATTAAATAGTGCTTTTACAACATAAAAAGTGAAGAACATTCGTAAAAGTTATGCAGAGATAGATCTGGCAAAAGTCTTAAAAAATCTAAACATGAAACAGGTATTAATAGGATGTTCACAAATTTTGAGCTAGCGGCATCGTTTGAATTAAAATATATTGTTATTCTACCGAGATTCACATCTCATTCGAATGAGATGAGTATCGCGTCTAACGATAGCAGAAAAATCAAAA
The DNA here is from genome assembly GCA_949130495.1 of Sambucus nigra. Lineage (NCBI taxonomy): Eukaryota > Viridiplantae > Streptophyta > Magnoliopsida > Dipsacales > Adoxaceae > Sambucus > Sambucus nigra. The sequence continues at coordinate 57,540,441 of OX422214.1, forward strand.
TAGTAAGCCTTCATTTGAACCTCGTTTGAAAAACACATTGAAGGACCTTCAAACGACATGTAATCTCATGTGAAAGAGAGTTAAAAAAATTATTTTTCTTTTCAAAATACAAAACTCCTGTTCATTTTTGATAAAAAAATAAACATCCCAAAAATTAATTATGTCAAATAATTTAAACTCTAAATTTTTTTATACGTTTATGAGATGTCAGGTGTCTTCAAACTTGAAGATGCTTGAGTTTGGTTCATCTTGACGGTATGGGACGATTTGTAACGGGATACGTCAAACTAGCCTAAAGCTATGCTATGAATAATCCTAGAAAATTTGTTATTATAAATCTCCCCCTTTGGCTATTCCGGTACAAAACAAACAAACATGACCGAACACTAAATTCAAATAAAAAATCTCCTATAAAAAAAATACTAACACCCTTCCTAACCCTCGAACGGAATGGCATAAGTATCTTTGTCTTCAAACTTCTTCTTCCCTTTCACATAATTTGTCTTCATCCGCGTGTCATGAATTCATCTTTAAGTACCTACACACATGATACAAAAATATATACCTCGTGACACATCGAGCCTGATATAAATAAAACTCATAAATAAATTATCCCCAATAAATCAAACTCATTATAATTTGCTCTCCCCTTTGTTTTTATCCAATATAGACAAAAAAGTAGAAACATAAGCATGAAATGAGAGGCGTCACATGAAGATAAGATATCATCACAAAAAGATATAAATCAAGCTTGTGTAATGATCATCTCAAAGGCAAGCACAACCAACTATTTTTGAAAATTTTCAATTTATCTCAAAAAAAATAAATTTCACAAATCCTACATACAATACTATATATAATATATTCAAAATATATCAACAAAAATTTGGCACATATTGTATAGGGGTGCTCACCCAATTTCCTAACTAAATGGGTGAGAAGGCCCATATGGTGAGGGGGGATTATCACGAGCAACCCCCTCCAAAGAGCGCTCTGGCAAAGATAAAACTCAATCGGACGAGGAGGCCCACCATGAGGATCCCCTCATCCCAAAATACTCAAAATCACATAAATTAAGTGAGGACGAGAAGGCCCACCATGAGGATCCCCTCTTCCCCAAAGCTCATAGATCACATAAATGAAGTAAGGACGAGGAGAGCCCACAACAAGGAACCCCTCATCCTCAAATCTCAAGACACGCGAGAAAAGCATAAAGATGAGGAAGGCCCCACCAAGCAAGACGTCATCCTAAGTTTAAAGGCCACAAATAATTGTCTTAGATGAGGAGGGCTCACCACGAGGAACCCCTCATCCCAAAAGGACAAACCACAAAAAAAAGGCCAAAGTAAAAGGGCTCATCATGAGCAACCCCTGTTGCCCCAGCTCACATGTTGTAAAAATATACTGGGCGAGGAGGTCCACCTATAATGGCCTTTCTATCCCAGGTGACCCATCATAACAAACACTATGCAAGAAGGTCCATCTAGAAAGGCCTCCTCCCCAATATTTTTTACCTATAAAATATTAACGTACTAATATTTTACTTTCTTGTATAGGTAGCCTAGTTGAGCAAGCAGGGCTCATAAAGGCCAGTTGGGATCTCTTTAGACTTTTGTCTTAGTGCATGGGGAACAAGGTTTATTGAGAAATCTCAACCACTTAGCACTTTAAGATTGAGAGAATAATAGTAGAAAGACCCTAGGTGTTACCCAAAGTCCTTACACAGTTTACGCCCAATCATAACTGAAGGGAGCAACCAAATGGTTGCTCACAAGAAATGAAATTTTTATAAAATGATTTTAGAGAAGGGGTTTCTCAAGGCACCACTCAATTTTTAAGGATTTTAGAGAAGGGGGTCCTCAAATCTCCTCTCACATTTTAATGATTTTAGAGAAGGGGGACCTCAAGGACCCTCTCAAGTTTAATGATTTTAGAAGAGCTGGTCCTTGAGGCCCCCTCTCGAGTTTACAAAGTTTGTACCATAAGTTACCATTTTAAAAGATATTTACCAAATTAAATATTTTGTCTCTATTAGGAGACACATTTTCATTTTTACCTTGGTTCACACCAGGTGTCGTCTATTGGATGGGACAAATGACTGCAGACCTAGTAGGGACAAAAGGTACATTGCATACCTTGTCCCTCTAAGTTTTCCAAGCCATACCTTTACTATATCAGAATCACACCAAACCACCTAGTATTCTCTCCTTTCTCTATCTCTAAGTGTTGAGTGATTGTTTCTCCATTCCTACCTTGACAGCCATCATTCTAAGGAGATCCTTTTGAGAAAAGTTACTACTATTGTGGTTATAAAGTGGGGTTCAATAAATTAACCACCAACACTCTAATAAATTAATCCCACGGATTTGATTAAATATTGATTTATGATTTAGCTAGTTTTACTATAATTCAGACCCTTACACGGGCTGAGATATTATTACGCGTGATTTAATATATTGTGTATGCTCCGTGTTCGATAAATTACACTAGGAAATACTCTAGTAATGATCTAATTTATTCATTTAAATATGCCACAACATATATTGTGAAAAGTGGTATTATAAATATTGAAAACTTGGTTCCACAGATTACATGACATGTGTTGAGTCCACTTGAGGCACTTTTGCTATAAAAGAGGATTTGCCCCCTCATTTAATGGATGATGGTCTTGGGGGAAAAGTAAGGAGAGGAAACCTAACTCTTCTCCCTCACGCTCCTCTTGAACTCCTTCATGGGTTCGATAGTGACGAGTGAATTTTCATAGTTTTATTATGGTGTATGGGCGTTTGGAGGAGATTAATCGGATTTGGCACCCCTCGCGCACCAAAACCACCGAAACCGAGTTTTTTGGCTTATCGTACAGACCCACGAACTACGCAGACTTTGATTCTGCAACGAGATGGATACGTAGGGGCAATAACGTTGCTCAAGTCTAAAATACGCTCAACGCGGTGCTTCCTCAAATCTTCACTCATATCTTATATTTGGCAACTCCGCTAGGGAGGTATTTGTGATTCCGATTGCGTAATGCCTCGTGCACACACGAAGAACTCAGTGGCGGTGGGACACTTTTCTTCAACAAAGATAAGCATTACTTCTCATATTCTATCATTTTCTTTGTTGAATATTCCATATATATTTCTTTTATGAACATCATGAATCATACTAATTGAGATATAAGATGAGCTGATATTTATCTCAAATAAAAAATAGTTTGAATATTTAAATCGGCATAATTAAAAATATAAGGAAGAAACATATAGTGTTGCTATTTTTAAATTTGACCTAATAATGACCGATTAAAAAAATAATAAAGATGTATACTACTCTTCGAACTTATGAGCCACACAAATTTGTGAGGGCATTAATTACTTGCTTGTACAGAATGTTTGTCGGATACCCTAAAATCGTACGTCAAATTTCAATAAAATATAATGATTATCTACGTGTGTCAGCAATATTAAGCTGACACAAACTAATTTTGAGCCGAAAGAAAAAGATATATGATACAAATTGATTTTGAGCCGCACAATATATTGCCACTAACATGCATGTACAACTGTACAAATATACATAATAATAAAAAGGCACTATGTCCTCGAAATAGCTACCTCCAAAGAGTTGTAACCTGCTGAGGCACTATGACCTCTGAATCATCTCGACTTCCGAAACACTTAAGTCTGACCGGCTTGAAAATAGCAAATATCTAAGCAATTTGATATCTGAACAACTACCTTTGAACAATACATCCGAACAACTTTCTCCAATGAACCTTGGATCTCCAAATAACCTCGACCTTCTAGGAGTCTTGGCCTCCGAGGGTCCTTGACTGCCGATGAACCGGGGAAAACTGACCCACCTCGGGTCTTAAATAGGGAGAGTTCGCCCAACTTCCATATCTTAAAATTTCAGTAGGGCTCAAACGACTCTTGGCTCCTATAATTCTTTTTGGGGTATTATGCTTTTATTCTTTCATCTCTGTTTGGGCAAGGATCTTATAAACAAAACTCCATACTTTATTTTCATATTTACATCTAAGAATGACTTTTTAAACTGGTTCATATTCCAATGATGTTTTGGATGACTGATAAAGAGTAGTATTTATGATAAAAGTCAAAATCCACTTATATCTACTACTTAAAAAGAGGGAAGTTTTATTCCAAATCTCAAAAGACCAAAAACCCCTCAAACAATATGCAATTCCAATCCTACCCTTCAAAGCTTATATGTCCGGATCCAACCTTCCATTTTCAACATTATTACATTCAACCTCAGAAAAACCCTCTGAATCTGAAACATACCCTTCATTCAACATTTCAATTTGAACATTAATACATTCATCTCACAAAACCCTAAAAATCATCCTCCCTCCTTTCACGCAGCCAACCCTAAAATCTTTCTCGCTCATCTCTCCTCTCCAATGCATACAACACCTCAACATTGTGTTGCATCTAAGGTATGATTCAAAAACCCACCACCTACCATTTTATCTACCTTTAAACTGAACTGATAGAATGGGATGAGGTATATAACTTCCAAATCTCAAAAGACCAAAAACCCCTCAAACAATATGCAATTCCAATCCTACCCTTCAAAGCTTATATGTCCGGATCCAACCTTCCATTTTCAACATTATTACATTCATCCTCAGAAAAACCCTCTGAACATAAAACATACCCTTCATTCAACATTTCAATTTGAACATTAATACATTCATCTCACAAAACCCTAAAAATCATCCTCCCTCCTTTCACGCAGCCAACCCTAAAATCTTTCTCGCTCATCTCTCCTCTCCAATGCATACAACACCTCAACATTGTGTTGCATCTAAGGTATGATTCAAAAACCCACCACCTACCATTTTATCTACCTTTAAACTGAACTGATAGAATGGGATGAGGTATATAACTGTTCAAAAAAATGGAATGCATTGAGGTTAAATGGAATCGTTTGTGTGAATTTTAACGAACAAAAATGGTTGTGGGTTTAGTTGGGAAAAATAAACAAGAATCTCATCCTACTTTTTTTAAATTGAATATCATTTTTCTGCACAAAATGCATGTGTATAGTTTTAAAAAAGTAGTATTGAAAAAATTTATGTTGGTTACTTTTTTATTTTTATTTGAGTTAATGTGGCACAATACCATTTTTTGTACACAAAAAGTGGAGAGGTGTTTAGCTGTTCGGAAATGATGGGTTTAGTTGGAAAAAATGAACAAGAATTTCATCCTACTTTTTTTAAATTGAATACCATTTTTGCTACACAAACTACATGTATATATCTGTTTGAAAATTAGTATTGAAAAAATTTATATTTGTCAAAATTTGTGTTGTTACTTCAGTTAAAATTATATTGGTTAAGTTTCTATTTGTAAAAAAAATATGTTTTGTAATAGTGCCACTTCCTATTTTGCATAAACCATATTTTGTTTATATGGTGTATAGTGACACTTCATGTTTTGTTTAAACCATATTTTGTTTATATGGAGAGAGACGGTGTAGGTGAGAGAGTAGAGAGGAAGATTTTTGGGACAAATCTTGTGAGAGACAAGAGAGGTAGTTGTTTGTGTGTGTTAGTTTTTTGAGTGAGGGGGTGTCAACTTGTGTTTTGGGGTATGTATATCTTCTAATAGAGTTTTCATCTTTCTTTTATGGAATTTTTGGATTTTTCTTTGTTCAACAATTAACAACCTACCCAAAAAAGTATAAGTTACAACTTATATGGAAATGAAACTACTCATGTGCATCATAAAAAACATCTAATAGATAATGAAACTTGTAAAATGAACGCAAGTAGAAGAAAAAACTAGGACTCAATAATAGGTGAGGGTGGGGTGTCCATTGTGGATTTCGATAATTTCTTATAGATTCCATTTTCTTCTATTGTTTAAAAATGCTCATGCTGAATTTGCAATGATGATTTCCTTTTTTATGACTGTTTTAGACCAGATGTGGTGGTGGTTTATTAAGTGTTTGAAGGTTTTGGCAATGTTTCTAATTTCTACAACTAATGGGACATTACAGACTTTGAGTTTCAGGTTCAAGTTCTTCCTGGTTTAAGTTTTGGCAGGCTTAAATTCTATTAGGTTATTTTAATTTATAAATTCATCATAACTTGGGGGATGATTCCTAGAATGAATCATTTGAAGAAGGAATATCACAAAAATGGGTTGGCGCTATTACTGTTGGTAATTAATTCTTGAATGCTACCTTTCATATTTATTTTTTTATTTAAATTGGGTTGCCATGATATGTTTTTCACCCTTTTGTGTTGATTTTAGTTCAATCTCCAAGAAAAGATAATACAATCTGAAGCATGATGATAAGCACAATGTATTGTAATTATGTGTAAATGATTTCACATAGACAAACTATAGTTTAAATAGAGATGGAGCTAAACTTTAATTTAATAATTTATTTTTATTTATTGTGTGTGTTGTGGACGGGTAATGAATATTGTAATTTGAGTTAGTGACAATGTTGAAAGTACAGTTTTTTCTTTTGTAATTATCTTTATATGTTTTACTCTTACAATATCCCGCTCCAATAGTGATGTATTAATTGGATTGGCCATTTTCACTCAACTACACACATGATATCAATGAAAATGTCATACCTTGACCCATTAGAATTGCTAAACTTTATTATTGTAAAATATAGCTACTTAAAAAATAATTGATTGAAAAAATATTGATTCGAGATTTGACTAACTTTATTCTTAAAAAATTACACTTTTTCCTCATTATCACAGGTCTCATATTATTGTTTTATTTAATCATAATTAATTTTTCCCTTCTTATAAGTGCATTATGAATCCATCTGGGTACATGAATATCAATGAAAAGATATAATTAAAGAATAGGAATATGTACTTACTATATAAGAATAAGAATATGTACTTACTATATAAGGACATAATAGATGAATATCAAAGAAAAGATATAATTAATGAATATGAATAAAAGAAAAGACATAATTAAAGAATATGAATATGTATTTGGTATATCAAGGAATGAAATAACTTAAGGTATGATAAAAATATATTTTTTTATCTAGATGTGCGAATATTATATTGTGGTATACGACACAATTTATTTATAAGACCCAACTTTCCCTAAATTGGTTTAACAATATATATGTACATGTCAATAACCACTAACATGAATACCTGTGATATTATCTATTTTCATAATAAATTGTTTGAGCGGATTTTAATATGATTGTAATTTTTAAAATATTATAATATTTCTATGTAAATTTTGATACATATGGTGCTCACAAATTCACAATAATTATTTCTTTGTTATGGGTTTAAGTGGTTACATTATCCATTTTTCTATTTATAGAACTTTTTCCATTACTTTATCTCATCACGTTGAATATCTGGATTCATTCACACGTGCAATGCACGTGGGCACAACTAGTTTAAATAAACATACCAATTGATTTGATGCCTAGTTTGCCCGTCTATTTTGAAAAAAATTACTTACTAGAGCTTATTTATATATATATATATATATATATATATATATATATAGAGAGAGAGAGAGAGAGAGAGAGAGAGAGAGAGGCCCCTCATGTAAGGATTCCTGATTGTGCAGACCCCGATACATACTATTTTTTTTAAATAGTAAAAAAATGAATTTTTTTATGAAACTTCGTGGATATGATCTCTGCGGTAAGAGCATCCTCTCCAATTTTTTTCATCAAAAAATTTAATAAAAAAAAAGTTGAGATGAGGTGATATGTAAAAAATGCTATAAATATGCATTTTCGACCGTTGAAATGTTGGCGATCATCTCACCCACTTTTTGATTGATTTTTTTTTATAAAACTTCATGGATATGATATCGACAGTGAGAGGATCATATCCATAAAGTTTCATCAAAAAATTCAATCAATAAAATGGATGGTGCCGACCCAACATTTTAATGGTTGAAAATGAATATTTATGCTATTTTTTTACATATCACCTCACCTCAGCGGTTTTTTTATTCAATTTCTTTATGAAAAAAAATGGAGCTTATCTTCTAACCGTGGACATCATATTCATGTAGTTTCATTAAAGAAATTATTTTTTTACTATTTTAAAAGAATGGTATGTGCCGGGGTCTGCACCATAAGGAGTCCTTACAGGAGACTTTCTGTATATATATACTAGCGTATGCCTATGACTGAAGGCACGATGAAAATTTTCCAAAGTACGTAATCGCGAAACGACGATAATTTTTCAAAGTACGTAATAGCAAAATGCAAAAAAATTTGAAGTGTAATTTTAAAACAATTGGCTATAATATCCTTTATTTATAGGACTATTCACCATGCTTAACAAATAAAAAATAGTCCAATAACATTCAAATAATATAAATTCATCAAATAAATTCACATATAATATGCAATATACAATATTCATCCATCGAATTCACATTGTGTCTCAAAAAAATAAAGTGTCAAATTTAAAAAAAAAAATGGGCATAGTTTCCTTTGTTTATGGAACTATTCACCCTGCTTAACAAATAACAAATAGTCCAACAACATCCAAATTCTCTAAATTCATTAAACAAATTCTCATATAAAATGAAATATACAATATTCATCAATCAAATTCACTGTGTCTCAAAAAAATAAAGTGTTAATTTTTTTAAAAAATTGGGCATAGTCTCCTTTGTTTATTAGACAATCCATCATGTTTAAGGGGCAACAACAAATCTAATAATATAAAAAAATCCCAAATTCGTCTAACAAAAGCTTCAATGAAACAAACTTCTTATTGGCCCGTGTTCGATGTGAACTAACCAACTGTCACGTGTTCGCAGTGAGCTTCACCTACTGGCCCTCTTGTAAGAGCAGTGACTTTGCCTCCTTCCCCAGAGGTGAACTTTCCTGACGTCCTCATTAATAGTCTTCAAAAATTTGTGGTGACTTTGCCTCCTCCACCAGATGCAGCAAAAGGAACGACACATGGGAAGTAAGAATGATGTTCGCATTCGAACTTCAATACTACACAAACTCACAACCCCAATTTAAGTCCTCAACCTGTCAAACAATAGTGAAATTAGTGTAAGAAACGAAGTCAACACAAAAAGAGATTACACAATTTTGAATTGAAAAAAAATGTAACAAAGTACACAGAATTCAAAATGCCTCAATTACCTATTAAAAACCAAACCAATTAAACATAATAAAACATATACGTACAAAAATATTAAACTGACCTATTAAACATAAGAAATAAACCAATTGAGAGAAGGACAAAGAGAATATACCTTCCGCGGGTAAATTCGAAAACACTAAGAGCTCACTATTGAAACCACCAACCTACAAATTTAAAAATAAAAAATTAATTAGATGAAACCCCTAAATATTAAAGCCTATAAGTTAATCCTGATCATTTATTTATAGGAAAACATTGCAAGTTAAAACTGAGATTGAACCCAAATCTTAAAAAACAATCGTACCGTCTTGGAGCAAAATTGGGTGGTGGTGGGTCTTGGATTTGGGTCTCGACTGAAATATAAATAGCCCGCACACGGAGATAACTTTGTCCCAATATTCATACTTGTACTTATGACACAACACCACCACCAACTACCACAAACACGCAAGCTTCACGGTATGTATATCTCCACCCTGTATCATAAAAAAATGATAAACACGAACTCCACAACCTCAAAGAAGCTATGACGCTAATTTTCCACAGGTGAAGGCAAGTTTCACATAAAAAAAACACATCTTAAACATAATTTTTGGTCTTGATACTGAACCAAATCCATTCAACGCAAAGAACAGATAACTGAGAACAGCTCTTGCAAAAAAGAAGCTACTAAAAAACCCATGAATAAACGGAGAATTAAATGAAATAACACTACAGAAAATAAAATCAAAACAGCGTTAAGTACCAATTAAAAAAAACATTGAAAGTTTGTGGTTACCTATGGTCATCAAGTTAGCGTTTACATGTTTAAAACAACAACAGAGACATTCAGATATAAACTCAGATGTTATTGTGTTAACAAAAGAAGTTTGTATAAAAATATAAAACTCAGATGTAAACTCAGATGTAAACCTAATTAAATGTATAAAAATCAGATATATATAAAAAGTAAATGCTAGCTAAAGATAAAAGAGACATACCAAGCTCGGCAAAATCACTCGATGCGTCAGTTGCACTTGGAGTTCCTATTCATAGGCTTGTACACGCTGCTAATCCAGCTAGTAGGATTGAACGAAGTAATTAATAGAAATTTTGGTCTTCAATATGAAAAAAACATAATTAATAGAAATTGTAGTCTGTTTTTTATAATCAGCTAGTTGAAGTGAACGAAGTAATTAATTTTTAGCAGATGAGAACTATACTAATGTCATATGTAAGCTTGAACAAATAAAAAAAATGAAACCCAGATCAATGTAGTTTTGAACCCAAATGAAATTGTAAACCCACATGTAGTTTTGAACCTCAAAACTCGTGATTTGAAAACCAAAAAAGCATGCAAACCCCTTGATTTTGAAACCTAAAAAGCCTCCATACACTTGAGACAAAGAAAATCATGAAATTTAATATTTAATATTAGAACTATAAGAACTCGTAAATTTTTTTAGCTAAATGGTAGCTATCAAAGCTATATTAGTGAAGAACCATCAAATAATAAAAATAGGAACTAAATGTGGACTATCAATACAATAAAAAAATTACCCAAAATTAGTTTCTGTAAAAAAAATCAAGTTCGTTTTTTGAGTGAGTCGATTTGGGTTTTTCAGTCAGTGAACAAAATGAAGATCGTTTTTTAAATCAGCAAAACCGAAATTAGCAACCAAAATCGAAAGCAGTCAAAATCAAAATCAGCAAAATCCATACATCCAAAATCAAAATCAACAACCAAAATCAAAGATCATATTTTGATCGATTTACATCCAAAATCCAAATCCATACAATAAACCCAGAAAATGATTCCATTTATACCCAAATCGGCACCCCCAAAAAGACATAGATACCATACATTCATCCAAAACCCATAATTGGCCCCCAAACAATGAACCCAGAAAATGATTCCATTTCTATCCAAATCGGAGCCCTAAAAAAACATAGCAGAGGAAAAATCGTAGAGTGAGAGAGTTTGTGTATGTGTGTGCGCGTGTGTGTGTGTGTGCGTGTGTGTCTATGTGCATGTGTGTTCATATGTGTGCATGTGTGTGAGTGGGTAAGGGAGGAGGGGGAGGGGGAGGGATTTTACCTTGCGACGGGAGGGGGCGGCAGGAGGCATGAGGGGGGAGGGTTTGTCTTTGGGGAATCTGTGTTAGGGGAAAGGGAGAAACGACAGCGAGAGTGAGGTGAGAGAATGTGAGAGAATGGTTGGATAGAAAAGGATGGGGAATCCCAACACATGGTGTGATTTTACCAAAAAGCCCCAATTTTTGAATTGAAGGGTAAGGTTTTTAAGTAGAAAAAGGGTGGGAAACCAAATAATTGAGGGGTAGGGTTTTAAAAAGAAAGTAGATATGATCTCAAGCATTTAAATATGTAAGGAGGTGGAACACATCTGAGCCGTTAAAAATGTACATATTTTCAAAAACCAAGCTATCTTTTATATATATATATATATATATATATATATATACTCAAGTGGTTCGCGTAGAGAAAAATTCAGCCACACCTTCGAAAATCACATCATTGTTTTATGTTGTCTCAAATAAGACCATTCGAAGATTGAACTCAAATAATATGAGTACATATTTGGGCGACCTTGTTAAAAATATATTTTTTGTAACAACCTTGTCAAAAATGACATCTTTCGAGCAACCTTGTCAAAAATGACATCTTTCGAGCGACCTTGATAAGAAATATTTTAGGGGCAACCTTGTCAAAATTGACATATTTGGAATGAACTTATCAAAATAATATTTTCTGCCCAAGTCTTAGCAATCTGGTTAATCATAGTCACTCGAGCAACCTTAGCCATAGTCTCTCAAGCAACCTCCTCCGTGGTCACTCGAGCAACCTTAGCCATAGCCTCTTTAACAACATCCTCCATGGTCACTCTAGCAGCCTTTTGAGCAACCTCCTCCATGGGCATTCAGAACAACTTCCTCCATTATCGCTCGAGAAGCCTTCTGAGCAACCTCCTCCATGGTCATTCGAAGCAACCTCCTCCACAGTTCCTCGAGAAACCTCTTCCGTGGTCATTTGGAGCAACCTCCTCCATGGTCATTAGAAGATATGATCTATTTATATTATGATATTAATTACACAAATATTCAAATTTTGATATTTATTATTCACCTCAAGGTGACTCAACATGCTTACTGATTAAATTATTCTATATATGAACTAATAGGCCAGTTCTGAGTCTACTTAGCTTTGATAAAATAATGGGGGCATGAGATCAATAGCCCACCACATGATATATCTACACTCTATCAATTTCATAGTATATCATATCAAACTAGCACCACGAAAATGTACAGAATAATATGTTTTATGATTCCTCGAGGCATGATTCCGAGTTTATTTTATTTTATTGACATAAAATAAAATAAAAGAGGGAAAGATATACCCCACAGGATTATATACGGAATTATGACATACCTTACGAGTTATTAATGATTTTTTGTGCCAGAATCCAAGATGTTTTCTTATCCTTGTAGATATTGAACGCACGTGATCAAATCGATCTTGAGCAATTACATCAGAGGACTTACCGATGTCAAAGCCAAACGCTTTCAACTCTTAGATGGTGTTGAGGGAAAATACCTCCAGAAATGTATTTAAACGCTTTTAACTCTTAGATGGTGTTGTAATCAATAGTTTATTTTTCTTTACTTCACTTTATCATGAGATAAAAGACAAAGCAAAGTAAATAGGGGTAAAGTTACTGTATGATGTACCACTTATAGTTAGACATAAACACATGCGAAAAGCATGCTCAGATTCGGTCCCAGAATGGCCATCGTTGATAAAGTATCCCCCCCAAAAAATATCAGAGTTATTGAGCATAGCCATCGGATGGATCATATATACCACTGGCCACATGACATTATTTCCAAAAAAATGACTGGAGACAATCAAAATTGCCAGCAAAACCTGGAGCATGGATACAGAGTTTGCATACAAACCTTACCAGTATTGTGGTAAGTTGCTCACAGATGTGCATTATAGTTCACACAATCCTTACTAGTATTGTGATAAGTCACCCACAGAGGTGCATTATAGTTCACACAAAACTTACCAGTATTGTGTAAGTTGCCCACAGAGGTGAATTATAGTTTTCACAAACCTTACCAGTATTGTGGTAAGTCGCACACAAAGGAGCATTATAGTTTATAAAAACCTTAACAGTATTGTGGTAAGTAGCCCACAGAGGTGCAGTACAGTTCACAAAAATCCTACCAGTATTGTGGTAAGTCATTCACAGAGGTGCATTATATTTTTCACAAACATTACCAGTATTGTGGTAAGTTACCCACAGAGGTGCATGATAGTTCTCACAAACCTTGCCAGTATTGTGGTAAGTCGCCCAAATCGGTGCATTGCAGTTCTCATATAGTCCTATACTACCAGGCACCAACGTCTTACATTATTAGGCCCGCCTGACCATACGATATCGAAGATTTAAGTCCTACATTACTAGGCCCGCCTTACCCTCGAATATGGGAGATTTAAGTCCTACATTACTTGGTATGTATGACCCTCAGATATGGGAGATTTAAGTCCTAAATTACTAGGCCCGTCTGACCCTCGAAAATGGGATTTAAGTCCTATATTACTAGGCCCACATGACCTTCGGATATGGGAGATTTAAGTTCTACATTATTAGGCTCGCCTGACCATCGATTATGGGAGATCTTAAGTCCTACATTACTAGGTCTGATCGACCCTCGATTATTGGAGATTTTAAAGTCCTATATTACTAGGCACGAACGTCCTATATTACTAGGCACCAAAGTATTATATTTACTAGGCACCAAAGTCCTATACTACTAGTCATGCATGACCCTCTTAAATGAGACTTAAAGCCCTATATTACTATACATAAGCCTGATTTACGGGAGGCTAAAATCCTAAATTACTAAGCACGCATAAAGATCCTTATTTTACAGGCACACTTAAAGTCCTAAAAGGACCTTTATGGTAGCTCGACTAAATAAAATTGGGCACACTTACAAAATATGCTAGTTTAAAAACCTCTAAGGTCTTATAATTGTGAAGTTTATCTTCTTGTATGATGTGGTTCTAACTTTGGTTCCATTTTTACAAAAAAAAGGAAGGTTTTACCAAGTGCTGCTCCAAAATTTTTTGAAGACCTTTGAGGCAGAGTTCATTAAAGTGGATCATGCCTCACCCATTTCAGTATCTTACCAAACCCAGTCACACTATCCTCCCACATTTAGCGACTTTGTTAGGGAGGTATCCTCACTTTCATGGATAAATAAGTTTTTAACGTTTCTAAGCAGCTGATTTTTGAAGATACTCAACCTGGGAATGGATCTCAAAGTGATCAGACCACCCAAGATAAGGTGGTGGTGACCGAAGCTAGAGGGCCTTATCCTCAAAGAGGGCAGTCCAGTATAGAAGTAGCAGCTCCTTTGGTAGGTATAAATTTGATGAGCATGTTTTTTGAGTTTTTAAAGAAAAATAACGTGGATTTAGAAAGCTTGAGCCAAAGTTGTGTAACATCATCAGTAGCCCCCTTTGGAGGGCCAGTCACTATAATAGCTGCAATAGTAGAGGTGGCTACACCACAAAAGGTGGTGCCAGAGCAAGTTGTAACACCATTGAGTTCATCAGAAGTAAAGAAAGTGGGTTTGGAGGAATCTCCCTCCAAGGCTATTACCATACAAGAAGTGAAGAAGTTATTATCCTCCTCTTAGAGGGAAACTTCTCATCTATATGAGGAGTTGCATTATCCCTACCTCAAAATTGTGAATGAAAATCCATACCAAGAAGGATATATTCCATCAAAATTTATCAAATTCAATGGAAAAAGAGAAAATCCAAGGGATCACGTGAAATTATTTATTGAGTACATAAAGTCTGAAGTTGAGGGAGTTCTCCACGACCCTCACGTGGAAGTCCTACACATGGCACTCCCACTTGGAGCCCAATAGAATCCTCATATGGGAGGAAATGCACAGGCAATTCCTTCAAAAGTTTTTCTTAGCTGACGATGAGTTCACATTGAGACACCTGGCGCAGGAGGTGTAGAAGCCCAGTAAAGAGATGATGCAATATATTAAGCATTTTCGTGAGAGGGTACTAGATGTCCATGAGGATGTAGTGGAAGAAAGGCTGATGCAAATATGTGTTAAGGGGTCACTTCGAAGAATATAATATCCACCTGGTCAATGATACCAGAGAGGGGACTTTTAGAGAGTTCACCAAGTCCATAATAATCAAGCTTAGGTCCTCAAGATGGAGGACACAAGTGCCATTGACTTCTAGAAGGTTTCAAGTCTTGATGAGGAAAGCAATTAATTATGTAGATAGAGGTTCAAAGGGAAAGAAGGGAGGCCCTAGGTTCAAAAGTAGCAGCCCAACTAACAAGAGGAAGTTTGCAAAGGATGCTCCATTATCATTGCATTGTAGTGTGGTGGAAGTAATGAACTATTATCGTACATTAGTACGAGAGGGGGTAGCAGGACCCCCTCATTCTAATGGGGAAATCCCAATAGTAGAATACAAAGCTAATCCCAAGTATTATGAGTTGCATTAGAGGGTGCAACACGCCACCAAAGACTATTACTACTTAAGGAGGATCATTGGCGAGCAGATGGCCAGTGGTACTTTACATATACCTCATGTAGATGTCAATAAGAACCCACTTCTAATGCTTCATTACGATATTGACAATATGGTGGTAGCATATGATGAAGCAGCAGCTCAAGAACTAATAGAATGGGAAGGTAGTGAAAAGATATATGATGAGATAGAAGTGATGGAACTTGACAGTGAACAGAGAACTGAGAAAAAGAGGAGGCATGAGGAGTGGTTCTTTAATCTTGATCAAGAAGAGGCTGGATGTGAAGGGGTTGAGCAATTGAACCCCCTAGAAGAAAAAGTAGATGTCATCCTTACTCCAGATAACGGAGGGGCATATGAGGTAGAATATATCTGTAATTCTCAAACTTATGGGGTAAACTTAGACTCCGAATGCGAAGCCATAACAACAAGTCCCAAGTTCAAATGGTTCTTTGACCAGATAGGTATAAAGTATAATGCAAGAAAGTTTTTGGAAATAGTGCATCAACGCGGGAACCCCTCGCTAAACTGGAAGGGACTAATTGAGAGGCTGATTAAAAGATAAACTTTTGAAGTAGTCTTCTCTGAGGCAGATAGGCAAGTGCCATATTTTCACAATCACCCACTCTACGTGAAAGCCATGATCAATGGAATTTCTTTCCCTAGGGAATTAAGTGATGGGGGAGCATTCATTAACATTATTCCAATTGTCATATTGTATGAGATGTGGATCTCTTAAGAAAAATAGTGCAGGCATGCAATCTCTTGGATCTGTGAACGTGAGTATCAAGATGGGGAACTTCACTTCCCACATTAAGTTTCATGACATTAATGCCATCACAAGCTACCATTTTTTCATAGGGCGAGTGTAGATTCACACTCAAGGCATAGTGCCTTCCACATACCATTAATGTGCCGAAGCCAATATTAGAGGAAATGAGATTATAATCAAAGCAAGACAAATGCCATTTTCTATTGATGAGGCCTACCTAGTGGATGCAGCATTTTATATGGAGCTTGATGAAGAGATAAATAACTCGGCAAGAAAGTTAGAGGGAATGAAAGTGGTGGCAGGAGGTTCCCAACCAAGGACATTTATGCATGGACGTTCGGGGGAGAGAGTGATTCCTCATATGGTAAATGTAAAAAGAAAGGCGGAGGAGGCATTCGAGCCCCCTCAAAAATTCAAGAAGGTGGTACTACCAAATGGGAAATTTATATACCTCTTATAATGACTTTCAAGGGTGGTTTTCTGGGATGAGAGAATCGACTCGACACCAGAGTGTTTTATGGTGGACGAATCCCAAATTATCGAATATAATGAGGGGCATGAAGAAGCCCTCGAGTGTATGCAAGATGGACCAAAGGAACAGTTGCAAGAGTTTGAGGAAATTAATTTGGGTGTAGACACCACATTCTAGGACCCCCCCCCCCCCCCAAGTCTCTCCTTAGACTCCTAGCACTTCCCCTTTCCACCGCAAACCTAGGTCGCACTCTGAGTACCAATCTAGAGACCATCGGGCTCCCTCGGGCCCATTTGATTCTGTCAACTCTTTCGTTAAAGAAAAATATCTTTGAATCTTTAAATGAAACCGAATATCCTTTACAATGGTATACCCCTGGCATGAATCGGCATAATGGTTCGGATGAACAAACCATTTCACTACCGAAAACTGATTCAGAGGCCATCGAGTGATCCTGGGCCCCCCGAATTAACCCCAATCAACTCCACCATCTGAGCAAAATCTATTTGAATCTTTGAAGGTCATTGAAACCCCTTTTCAATGGTCTGCCCCGAGCATGACATAGCATAACCGTTCGGACTAACAATCAATTTTCCTCCAAAAATTGATCTGAAGGCCACCAGGCGCTTCCGAACATCATTTGACCAAAGTTAACTCTTCATATCAAATGAGACTGAATGAATCTCTGAAAGGCACTGAATAACCTTTTTAACGATCCACCCCGTGCGTCATTCTGACCTACGGTGAGGACGAATGATCCGTTTTACACTAAAAGGTCACCGGGGCCTTTCGGGCCCCGATTGACCAAGGTCAAATTTTCGAACCGAGCGAAACACTTTGGAATGTCTAAGTACATCTCCTAACTTTTAAAACGGTCCACCCCATGTGCAATTCTGATTTAACATGTTAACGAATGATCCATTTGCGTCCGACGATCTCCCGTCCAAAAGACTGACGTGCGCTTCCAAGCCACATTTGACCCAAAGTCAACTCCTGAACCCGAGAGCGGTCCAAAGGACACTCGAAGACCTCTAAAATACATTTCTAACGGTATTCCTCATGCATGATTCAGATCAACGATTTTTGCGCTACAATCACCTTTCCAGAAAAGTCCGCACAAGAATGCCAATTGGCAGGTCGTGAACCCTGCCTTTCGGCATAGTGTCAAGGGTGACTTGTTGATAGGCACCCCCTGGGGTAGGCTGATATAAACCCATTTTTTCCCTATAAATAAGGTCCATGACCTCATTCCCAAGAGAGACAGCAAAACCCATCAGCATCAGTGATCTCAACAACATTCTCTCGAAGTCAGTGAAGTTCCATATGAGAAATCCCATTCAAGCCTACATATCCATCCTTTTCACACCCAATTTGGAAAATATCCTTCTCTCTCATCAACATCCATCAAAATTCAAAGGAGTTCATCCAAGATCCAAGCTCAAGCTCCAAAGAAGGTCCAATTCCTTCTCCCTTTCTTTTAAATCTCTTGTTTTTGCATAAGTTACTTTAGATTCATAATCTAGTTTCACTTTAGTTTATACATATTAACATCTACGCTTTTATTAGTATATTTCTCATACTTTATTTTTCATAAAAAAAAACAAAAACATAAAATAGGGTTACACCCGTAAATTCCGAACGGAATTATCCACCACACTTTTTTAAAGCCAAAAATACATTTTCTATATGCACACACCTAATAAAATTCCGTTCGAATCTATGGGATAAACCCCACCCCTATTATACATTAGAACTACATGGACTTTGATGCTTTTATAGGCTACGTAGGCATCTCAGATTAAAATTCGAGACTCGAGTCTAACTTTTTTAATTTTCCAATTTCTCCTGTTTTCCAAATTTCTCAAAATCCCTCATTATTATCATACATCTACATATAGTGATAAGCACCCAAAGCTGTACATTTTATACCCCGAATAGACATACTTTAGTTGCTAATTCTCGATAATATGGGTCTTATGTGCTTAAGTGTTTATCTTGTAGGTCAAATGTATGTTTGCGGCGTCAAAAGCTATATATCAAGGCAAATGCGCATTGAATGGAGCTAAATACCCTTGTCCCATATCCTAGCCTACCCTAAACCGAGCCTAAACCTACCCCGAACCCTGTGTATGTTTAGGTTGTGCCCTTTTATATTTTTTTTAGATTTTTAATTTAAGTCGTTTTATTTTGTACGATTTATTTTAGATTTATTTAGAATTTCTAAGTTTTATTTTCTATTTTTATTAGTATAATTTTATTCTATTTTTATTTTGATTAATTTTTATTTTATAAGGATTAGAATTTTTAAGATTTCATTTTACTTTTAGATTTATTAGATTTTACATTTTTTTTAGGATTTTAGTCTTTAGTTTAATAGATTTTTTATTTTTTTTATTTTTTCTATTTTTATACTCTTAACACTGAAGACATTTTACATTTGGAATAAACACTATTTTTCTCAAAATGAAGACATTTGATAGAAAAAATTGCTTCTCTATCGTATTTGTCGTTGTTGCACAATTTCTTTCCATCAAATGGCGCCGTTGCCATTCTTGGGATCGTGAAGCTCGGAGCAGATTTCAACTTGTAGTTCATTTATTTTTTTCACTATAATATTTTTTGAACCATTTTTATATTTTTAGAAGGCTTGTATTAGGATTTTATCATTGCTTGTATTGCGGTGCATAGAGACACCTTTATTTTATTTTTCATTTTAAAAATTGTAATAATCGAAGCAAGCATGATAGGAAAACCGGACAAGGTAGAGAGAGGGCGTCTAAAGGCGAGGATTTAGAAGCCTCTCTACCTTGGGTCGGTAGGACTCCTGAGGCCGACTGAGATAGGCGTGATCTCCCCCCGGTCGACTCAAATTTTTTAGCACCCCACGGCCTAAAAATCGTGGGAGGTAAATTTCTCAAACCCTCGCGCCTCTCTTGTCAGCACATCAATTCTTTTGTGTTCTTTGTGTGCTCTTACTTGATTTTATTCTCGCATTTATTTTTGAATAGTGTGATGAATTAAACTACTAAGACCTACACCCGGTCACTCACGAGAAGGGATTTCATCACCCGACTCACTCGCTTACCAATTGTATGCTACCCTAGCCATCACTAAATTTAAAATCAATTAACTAGGTAGCCAAATAGGAGAAAATTTTGCAAAGGCGATCACTAAGAAAATTCCGTGAATTTTTATCGCCCGCGGACTTAATTAAAATTTGACTACCCCTTTCACTAAATTTAAAGATAAAAATTGGATATATGCTAGTTAGGAAATTTTCTTGACTTGTGTGTGTGTCCAATTCATTTTTTGATAGTCGGATTTTAGTGAGTTCGTCCATTCAAAGACTCCATATTTTTTCCCCACCTTTCCTTCCAAAAAAAATCGAAAAATATTTTCTTTCTTTCATTTTAGAAAACTTCAAAAATATTTTCTTTCTTTCCTTTTTAGAAAAATCCAAAAATATTTTTTTCCTTTTGAAAAAAAAATTACAAACTCCAATATATATATATATCTCCACATGGCCGAAAACGTCCTTTACGGGACTACTTTGGTCATTTTCCATTGACACGTGACACGTGTGAGAGTGATCCTGAGCCGTCTCTTTATGATATTCTTAGTGTTCACCGCTCTCTCACGAGTACCATTGGTACTCTTGACCCATCTATGCACGCACCTCATATTCCATCACCCTCGGTGTCAAGTGTCAACGTGTCGCAAAATTGTCGTGCACCCATTGTTCTTATGCCTATCACATGTCCCATGAGTTCCCTTACTCTTCATATCCCTATGAACCCACCTTGGAACATGTGTATCCGTATGACACTGTTCCGGAACCTATCTCGGCCTATTATCCCGATGTATATAATACCGAGTTGTGTGAGTACCCCAGTTATTCGTGAATGCCTAATCACCCTTCCACGCAATACGAATCCTAACCCGATGTTGTGGATCCTCACACGTTTCAACAGTTTTCATGGAAACCTTATGCACCCATTCACCATCAGTTTTCTCACTATGCACCCCATGAGTATCAACCAATTGTCCATCACGAAAGCGATCCTTTCGTGTATGATGAACTTGGACACAATCCACCCACTTCATTTGAGTATTCTTCGTACATACATGATAGTAGCGATTTGTGTCCACCTCACCCACCGCCGCCACCTGCCACAACTTCAACACCATCATCAACCTCCGCTCTCGAGGCACTCTTGCAATAATTTTTAATTGAGCAAGAGAAAGCTACTCAAATTCAAACTCAAGTTCTCTAAATTCTTGAACAACAGTTAAATGAATTTGAGTGTGCGAGAGAGTCGAACATTCCCATGGATCCACCCATTGTTGCACCCGACTGTGATGATGATGTGTCCTCTTCTGACACAGATTTTGAGTGTGACCAACCCTACCACTTCGAGAATCTCGAAGTTGAGACCATCCCATGGTCCGGGCCCCAAGTCGATAATTGTGTTGACTTACCTTTCGATAATGAGCCTGATCAAATCCCACCATGTCCATATGAACCCCACCTTGCGGTTCACACTCCCATCATATCCAAAAATATACCCGAGCTTTTACCTTATGCCCCAATTGCATATGTCTCTGACATGCCCATATCTTTTAGGTTAGCTCCGACTACGAGTGCTCACCATTTTCTCGAGATAGAATCTGTGATAGTTCCTACCTATCCGGATATGGATGATATCCCACCATGCATGGCTCCCATTGAGCCTGATATATCTAGTGATTCCTCTATATCTGATCTTGGTGCCTCGTCTTACCCAACCACCACATTCACCGATGCTACTCTTATGGCGAAGTTGATCACTCCATCTTTAGAAACCACACTCCCTTGTGAGTATTTCTTTACTCCTCCCAATGAGTGTGTGTCTCCCATGCTTGAGTTGGATCATATCCCTCCACCATTTATCCCACCCGACCCACCCATTGTCCCTTTCACCCCACCACCTAGTTTGGATCTTGATTTTACACATTTCAAGTTTCCATATACATTTTTAGATCCTCACCTGAAATCATCCCCCACCCATGAGAGTATTTGTGGTGCTACTCTCTACTTTCGTGACATCGAGCTTGTTACCCTATGCACACCACTATCTTGTGGTGTTGATTTTTCTTCTCGACAGCTCCCTAGTGTGTCACGGCGCGACCATTATCATCGCCCATTCATAGAATGGTCGTGTGATTTCTCTAAGGCCCAACCCATTCCACTTACCAAACACTTTTGCCTTCCCATACAACTTGAGCACCGTTCTTACAGGGCCCTAGTCTCCCTCACCTTTCAGCTCAATAAGGCATGTGATCAATGCTTCATTACCCATGCCTTCCTCACCTTTACTCTAATATCCACCCGCCCTTGGTCCACCGATGCTTTGCATCACGTGATGCACTTTTTCATACAAGTGCATTGACCATTCTTAGACCTGATCCAAGAAGACTGACACTTCAGTCTTGTTTGGGGGTGATTATCATCACCTAATTTTTCTGTCGCCTCGTACTTTCATATTATTTATCCTTAGGGTTAGATCCCTTCGTTCTGGCTGAAGACATTAAACTTAGCGCTCCCGGGATGCAGCCCGCATTTCTTGTATGAGTCCCATCCTATTTGGGGGTGGTGTTTCATATCACCCTATGTTTAGCCATGTTATGGACTTGTACCCTTTTTTCTCACTTCTTATTCAGGTTTATTATTGGCGATATTTGTCCACCTCATTAGTGGTTGATTCTAGTAATCTCTTTCTTACCTTATGCTATCAATTTTAAAAATTATTTTACTTGACATTGAGGAATATGTTCCTTTTTGTTTGTGGGTGGGGAATTTTATCAAAATTGTACCTCTTTTGAACAATTTTGATTTTTAAACCTGATTTTTAAAATTTCGTGGAGTTTCTTTCATCTCACTCGTTGATGTGAATTTTCAATCATCCATCTTTCAAAGTCTAGGAATCAAGCTAGATGATTTATCTTTTTTCTAAATAGCTTATGTAATACGTAACAAGGAATGTTGCACCATGAATTTCTATACTCAACAAAATTAACACACTTATCACATCACTATGGTTTAGAGTTGAAGAGTACTACAATTCTAAAGAGAACCTTAAGGATCACTAGTAGAGATTTTAGCTTGTGAGATTTGTGTCTTTCACCTTTTAGAGAGTTTTAAGCAATCTCCGCGTCACAAGTTGATTCAACTTCTTTTGGGTCCGCACTTAAATTGTTGCATGATCTCATTATCTTTCATTAAAATTTGTCTTGATCACTGAGAACGACATCACTTTTGAGTTATAAGAAACATATGTCTTTAAATTTGTCGTGATCACAAATTTTTCATCCATGCACCTACCATTTACCATTCACTTCACCAATTATATTCCCATGCTCTTCCATATTCCCACATATTTCCCCACATCATACATTCCCCACTCCATCTATATATCTTCCATTATTTTGAGAAAAAGAGTGTTGATTCCAAATCTAAAATGTCTTCAGTGTTGGGAGTATAAAAATAGAAAAAATAAAAAATAAATAAAAAAAAAGAAAAACAAAAATAGAAAAAAGAGAAAAACGAAAAAATAGCAAAAATAGAAGTAAAAATAGAGAACAAAAAAAGAAAAATCGAAAAAAAAAGAGAGAAAAGAAAAGAAAGAGAGTTTGTAGTTGGTAGTTAGTTGTGAAATAAAGGCATTTCTGCCTAAAGTGCTATACACTCTCTCACAACACATCCATCACTCATCATTTCACACATCCATCTTATCGTACCTCACCTCATATACTATCCTTCTCATTTCATTTCCTCCTCACCCATTATCACACATATTTTTCCCAAGGTGTTCGGGCAAATAAGAGTCAACGTGGTGAATAACTCAACGTTCTCACTATAGTGATTAGCATTCTTTCATGAGATCATTTTTCTTTCTAATTGTTCGTTCTTTCTTATGTGTGTGTGAGACGTTTGAACTTGCTTACATTTAATCACCTCCTCACACACAAGAGCGATACACTAACCCTAATCTCGAGAGTTCGTTTGAGAGAGTTATATCTAGTGAGATTTGAAATTGAAGCGTTGATTTCGAAAAGGTAATCTAGGAATTACTCTTATGATTCTCGATCCGTTTGCACGGATTCACACTACACACGTTGAGTTCTAGGAAGGATGTGCCTTGCGTATTTACTTAGCTAAAATTTTTACACATTCTAGCTTGTATGTCTGAAATTATTTCTCTCATGATGGATTGTGCGATTATTCTATGTCTAATAAGAGATTGAGTTCCTTCCAATAAAGTTTTGCAAAAAAGAATTTTGTGGGTATATTTCCTACAAACCCTGACGAGACACAACTCGTCCTGTAGGGCAACCTATACGTTTAAAGGCTTATTGCACGTGATAAGTGCAATCGCAGGTGCCCGCAAAAGCGGTACACTTTTGGTTTCTTATATTTCCCTTTCTCTCTATCTTATTGCTCGATGACTAGCAACGCTCTGTTTGGGGGTGGTGTGATAAGCACCCAAAACTGTGCATTTTATACCCCGAATAGACGTACTTTAGTTGTTAATTCTCGACAATATGGGTCTTATGTGCTTAAATATTTATCTTGTAGGTCAAATGTTCGTTTGCGGTGTCAAAAGCTATATATCAAGGCAAATGCGCATTGAATGGAGCTAAATACCCTTGTCCCGTATCCTAGCCTACCCTAAACCGAGCCTAAACCTACCCCGAACCTCGTGTATGTTTAGGTTGTGCCCTTTTATATTTTTTTTAGATTTTTAATTTGAATCGTTTTATTTTTTACGATTTATTTTAGATTTATTTAGAATTTCTAGGTTTTATTTTCTATTTTTATATTTTATTTTTATTAGTATAATTTTATTTTATTTTTATTTTGATTAATTTTTATTTTATAAGG
Source organism: Sambucus nigra (assembly GCA_949130495.1). NCBI lineage: Eukaryota > Viridiplantae > Streptophyta > Magnoliopsida > Dipsacales > Adoxaceae > Sambucus > Sambucus nigra. The sequence continues at coordinate 57,565,339 of OX422214.1, forward strand.
ATTAGAATTTTTAGGAATCATTTTATTTTTAGATTTATTATATTTTACATTTTTTTAGGATTTTAGTCTTTAGTTTAATAGATTTTTATTTTTTTTAGTCTTATTTTTTTGAGTCTTTATTTTATTTTTAGATTAGAATTTTATTTTAAGATTTTTAATTTTATTAATTTTATTTTTTGTTTTTTTTATTTGTTTTATTTTTCTAAGGGTCACAATTTAAACACACACACTCACATCTTAATACCCAACATCCTATTTACACCCAAATACACCCCCACCCACGCATTTTCTCCATACACTCTCAAACACCCAAACCCCTCACCTTCTTCTTCAACCTCCCATCACCCACCTCTTTCTCTCTCCTCTCTCCTCAAACCTCCATAACCACACCACCATTAAACTCATATCACTCTCTCTCCTAACTCATCCCCAAACCCATACCCAAACCGTGACCCCCGAAACCGGCCACAACTCGAGAATCATTCCGGCGAACCCAAGAACCCCAACCAGCGCCGGCGACCTAGGAGTCAACCATCTTAAACGTCCAAACCCGAACCTCCATCACTTTCAACCCGTTGCCATATCCGGACACCTAACCCCGCCGACCCAGACCTCCCTCAACCTCCAACCACCGGCGCGATATCAAACCGCTGGCGAACCAACCAGACCCCCTCAGCCCGAAACCGGAAACCGGCCTCGACTGCTCCTATAGTGAACCCGGATCCGTCGCCAGAAACTTCAACCTCCATACCACCAACCCGAGCCCTAACTCGGGTTCTCAAGAACAATCCAAGACTCAAGACCCTTTAACCACATTCAACAACCAAACCCATTTCTCATTTCAACCCAACAAAAAAATCATTGCTGCAAAAACCAAAGACCAAAGAGGACAAAATCCCACATGTTCCAACTAAACCCATTTAAACCAACCTTTACCCATTTTCCCAAACTACCCCTAACTAATTTATTTAACCCATATACCCAAAATACCCCATAACCATATCAGATTTTGTAGGGCTGTGTTTTTTTTTTCGAACTTTCCGATTTTCGATCCGATTTTTTTCGAATTTGAAATGAAATTTTAGTTTGCCGATTTCCGATTTTTTCGAAAAAAATCGGATCGGAAATCAGAAATAATTCTGAATTTCCGATTTTTCCGAAACTATGCCGATCCGATTTTTCCGAATTTTTTTCAAATTATTTCCGATTTTTTCGGAATTATTTCCCGATTTCCGATTTTTCCGATTTCTTTTTCGATTTTTTGAAAATTTCCCATATCCCACATCGTTTGGGAGAGGGAGATGGCTCCAAAATATGCTCTATAAAAGGAGAGTATCCTCCTAACTTCTACACAAATAAAAAATGAGCCAAATCCTCATGTGTTTACATGTTGGGTTAAGCTATTTTCATTGTTTCTTTAAAATGAGAATTTCGAGTAATCGAAAATCCATAATTTAGTTTTTTGAAATTTTGGAATTTTGGAATTTTCTGGATTTTTAATATATTTTGTGAATTTCCGATTTTTTCCGATTTTTGTCGATTTTCCGATTTTTCCGAATTCGGAAATTTTTTTAATTTTTCGAAAAAATCGGATCGAAAATCGGAATAGTTATTTTATTTCCAAAAAAATCGGAATTTTTTCCGAATAGGCATTTTCCGATCCGATCCGGCCGAAACACAGCCCTAAGATTTTGTAACCCAAATTCCCTCACCCATGTATCTTCCTTACCTCACACCTTTGCAATGCACATGTGCACTTCCATTACCCAATTTACCCCCATGTGCACACACACCATGCTCTTGCACTCCCAAATTACTCCTCATGCTCCAGACCTACTATTTAAAGAATGGAAGACTCAATTTGAAAAGAAGTTTTAGAATCGGAATTAGCAGAGAGAATTGCAGAGAGAGAAACACCTTTTTTTAGGTTAAAATTTATTTTTATTTTACTTTTTTTAGATAGTGAGAGAAAATAAATTGTTTTGAGAATTAATTTGAGTGAAGTTTGTGATGTAATTTTGTTTGGATCATTCCAATTGAGGGATGTTGATTTCAACTCATGGATTGAAGTTCAATTAAGCATCAAGAGATTGGGTTTGATTTTTTAGATAGTGAGGGAAAATAAATTGTTTTGAGAATTAATTTGAGTGAAGTTTGTGATGTAATTTTGTTTGGATCATTCCAATTGAGGGATGTTGATTTCAACTCATGGATTGAAGTTCAATTAAGCATCAAGAGATTGGGTTTGATTTTTCTTTTCGCTTCTCATTTATTTTATGACATTGATTAGTAATTTGTCAAAATTCATACCATGTTAGGCTAAATCCTCTTTCAAGAGTTGGGGGTGAACCCTTATTTGATGTTATTTTAGTTTAATTACTTTGATTACTTGAAAATTCCCTATGAATATTAATTTTGATCCCTCACACTTAAATTTACTCTTCGAGAGAGGGTAAATGATTTTCGAGAGAAAATTAAAATTCTATGTTATAATACCCATTTTAGATTCGAACTTGAGATAGGGGTTTCTTAAGTGGGGTATTATTACTTAAATTTCAACTCTAAATTTATTTTCTAAGATTTACATAATATTAATTGATCGATCCTAGCGGGTGATTAATTAAAAGGAGTGTAGATCTATTTTCTAGAGTTGTGGGGGGTTAAACTTAATTTTCTAAAAGGTTACTATTAAAATTACATTTGCAACGAGAGTTGATTTGTAATTTTGATATTAATTTGGGAGAATTCAATTAATTAATTAGAATAGCTAAAATTTGTTGTGTAATCCCATTCCTTGATTGTTCTCACAATTATTTGCCTCACTTTATCTCATATTTTTGTGTTAGACTTTATTTTTCATTTTAGTCACTTTTTAGTTTGTAATTTGATCTTCCATATAGTTTAGTGTTATTCCACCTCACCTCACAAAATTGTTTTAATATTTGAAAAGCTAAAAATAATCAGAAAAGTGAAAAAAGCACAAAAAAGAAAATAAAATTGAATTATAGTTGAGTTTGTCTCTAGCTTACCCCTTTGATGTGGATTGACACCCTTACTTACCTCTACACTTTAGATTGTTATATTTTGTAGGTGATTTGAGGATTTTGATGGAAAGAAATTGTGCAACAACGACAAATACAATAGAGAACAATTTTTTCTATCATATAGCATGCTTGTTCGCGTCTCATCCCACATATATTATCGTTTTCCAATAACGATCAATATCTCGATGAACGCTCATATTCTATCTTCTACATTTGTTATTATTTGGGGAATATTCCAGTGTATGACCTCACCCTATCTCTTCCATGGTATGGGTCGAACGATTCCAATATACATTATATAAACACATGCACACACTTCACGGGGATAAGGAAAATATTAACATTTGCCCATGAGAGATCGAAAGGGCGGGATGGGTGACTAACACCTTTCCATTTCGTAACTTGGCCACCGGACCTCCGATCTATTGCTTTCGTATGCATCAGTTTGCCCTTTATGCCGCTCTTTCGAAGTGGAAATATATTCTTTTACCTCTTTTGAGCAAAATAGGTTGGCGACTCTATCTCTTTACATTAACCCCACACGGACAACGGTCGAATCCCCCTTTTCGAGGAGAAGGGTGTGAGAACGCGACGTGGTTCTTCCTCGGGGGATACTCCTCCTTCCCCCTCCGGAATGAACTCCACACAGATCGGGATGGCCACAGTGTCGACTCTATTGGGGACTGTTTTTTAAAAAGGCTAGACTCTGTTTATATAGGTGTTTTATTTTTTTATATCTCCCTATATACATGTTCCCCTTTATTAGTCATATGTACCTCATGCTTATACTACTATTCACACACTTGTAGAAGATTATCCATGTACACTTCACACCACATGCACCTAGGAACACACCTATCCATATGTTGCGCACATCACTTATCCTTGCTTGGTATAGCTTTACTATAAGTACTTGTACTTTTCTCCCTGTTTAGCATGATAAAGAAAAAGATACTCTCTCCATAAGATACTAATAAGAGAATAATCCATGATTCACATGACATCACCAAAGAGCAATGTTATTGACCAAATTTTGTCCCGTAACTGGAGTGTCACTCTGTGATGGGCATTGGTCTGACAAGGCGCAGTTAGCCTAAGCGATATGACTCTCACCTTCCATTGGCCAAGTGCATTCTATGTATATCAAATGGTTCCCCCACATCATATCTCTTGACCAAAGTCATGATGGGAGGTATATCCCAGAGAACTCGTTCACCTACGTCGAGTATATCAAATTCGCTCTAACGCGTATTATCCCCATAAGGTATATAGTGAGGCAATTCACGTACACTCAGGTATATCAAATGGCTTGTCCACATGTACCGATTGCCCTCAACAGCAAGACGTATATCGTGGAAGTCATGCCAAAAGGGGGAACCCTTTCTAATACACCCAACCAAACTGCATACCCGCATATAGGTGTCAAGCTTAGGACACACATGTTTAATTATCAGTTTCAACCCGAAACTCTGCCAAAATTCCAGGTTGACCTGCTGCCCAAAATTTGTGCACATTTTTAAAAGGGACCCTACCCGTGAGACTGGTTATAAGTCCAACCATACCTTTACATATGTTGCAAACATAATTTTTCTAGGCTCGGGTCCTGTCCGGCATTTCATGTTGCATTTAGGAGAACTTAATATGAGTGAGAACCCAATAAACATAATAATCATGTTGAGACCCGTCTCTAGTCTTTTCCTCTCTCCTTTTCCCAAAAAGCATCCAAAATTTTTTTTCCTCTTTTATCAAAAATGCCAAAAATATTCTCGTTCTTATCTTTTCCAAAAATGACAAAAATGAATTCCTCCTTTTCCAAAAATAACAAATTTCCCTTTTTCTTTTTCGAAAATAAATTCCATTTTTTCTCCTTCTCAGGTCGATCACATACCCTTGGCCTATCTCCCTATTGACTTCGATCTTCCGTCGAATCGCCCTGAAGTTTTATCAGTCACCTTACTTCCTTCGAGTTCGAGACTCACACTCTCTCCATGGAGAACACAAATCAGGTGTCGAATGTACAGTCGTATTTGTTGACAGTTCTAGCTCATCTCAGTGAAAAAATTGGCAACCTTCAAATCGAGGTTCATGAGAAGCAAAGAAACTGGGTTCCTGTCCTCAAAGATCCTGAGGTCATTTTCCCCCGCACCATGGGTCCGCCTGCACTCCAACCTATCTGGGTTCCCTAAGAACACCATCATGATCCACGTGCTCCTCCTACTAATGGGCCGCCACCAACCCAACTTCTTACGCCAAACCTTACTCAGACCGTGGCTAATTTATCTATAACTGTTTATCCGAAAGAGGAAGAACTAAACAAGGTCAAGGAAGACCTCAAGATGCTAACCAAGAAATTCGACCAGGTCAGAATCTCTGGGAACTACATGGACTACACCCACATGTCTCCCTATCCTAAAGCCAGGTTACCAAAAAAATTAAGATGCCTAATATCGAGAAGTCTGGACGCAGTGGACCCCCGATCGATCATCTCCATAGCTATCACCAAGCTATGACTCGCCTAGGGGCTTCCAAAAAAATAATGGTCAGGTGTTTAAGAAGACTTTGAAAGATAGCGCCCTCCGTTGGTTCCTATCCCTTGAAGAATCTAGAATTCGTAGTTTGGAAGACGTTGCCCGTGAATTCATGTCACGGTACGAGTACAACGAGGAGCTAGAGGTCACCCTCCGTGACTTGGAGCTACTTAAATAGAATCCTAGGGAATCAATCAGTAAATTCATAGTAAGATGGAGAGAAAAAGCAACTACCATAACCAATCGGCCCTCCGAAGAAGAACAAGTCAGCATTGTGAAGAAGAACTTCCTACTCCATATCCGAGGAACCATGGGAGAAAAGTATTACCCTCACTTTTGAGCCCTCCAAGAAGTAGGAGTAGAAATCAAAGAAGGTCTTGCTAAGATGAAAGTTAAACCAAATAAAATATTTAGACAGTTTGCTCCTAGAAAGTTTGAAAAGCCTTCTAGTACAACAGTATCTACTATCAATAACATCTCTCAACTTGCTGCTTCGTGGGCATTAAAAAGTCGCCCAAACCCAATTTGGAAGGAATATACAACTTCACGCTCCTTTTTCCAAAGTCTATTTGGCTCTTTTAAATCAAAACCTGATCAAACCCTTGGACCCTCATCCGTTACCAAATTCACTTTCAAATAATTTCAAACTTGATGCCCATTGTGACTATAACTAAATTGCTGGCCATACCACCGACTAATGCTTCCATCTCCGAAACACAATCCAAAGCCTGATTGATCGGGGTATCATCGCCCCAGCAGTTAATCCTAAACCAAACACTACCCATAATCCACTCCCAAATTATGCAAATACCATCTTCCTAGAAGAAGACTCAGAACTCGACCAATATACCCAAATCATGCCAAGTAAATCACCAGTCATATGCATATACTCTCCTAAACCTCTCCAAATATTCCCATATTTCCTCTTACACCCTACCAACCTTGCTGATCAAACCTTATCACTCCTCATCAGAGCCTGCATAGCTGTTCGTACCCGTTCTGGAGGTAAAGATATGGAATTGTCAAAAGTGATGAACCAACTCCTAGAGTTCGGGCTGAAATTGCCCTCCTAGATGACCATCAACTGTCAAAGATTTATAGGGATGTAATTAGAAGCTCGAAAATGGGCTCAAGAGTCAGATAACTGGGTAGTGCCAGCCGACAAAATCATTCCAGATGACCTAGTCCAGATCATGGGAGATTTATTTCGAAAGACTGGTGATATTTGTAGCATATCGGAGCTGCTCGACGCTTTGAACCTGGTCCCCTAAATCTTCCATTTCCCTGCCGAATGGGAGATATTATTCCGCGAAGACATAGAAGTTATAGAGTGTATTAACTTTGCATGGAAAGATAATATCGTTTCCACCAGATGGGGACACAATTTTAAAGAATCATATGAAGAGATAGATTTAGGAAAGACTAGTCTGATAGCCAATCTATGCGGAGTGATATCATTCGAGGAGATGCTAGGAGAGATCAACCAGGTAGTAGAGAAACCTGATATCGATGAAGAAATAAGTTTTTTGTTTTTTCCCTCTTCCATGAACCACATGACCAGGTCGGGGAGACATTACCAGAACTCAAACTTATAACCATCAACAAGTGATAAAGGGAAAAGTGTTGAGAATCTCCCTATGCCTGATATGGCCCTTGAATAAAGTAAGGTCCTTGATCAACTGAAGAAGACCCAAGCTAACATCACCATATGGGAACTTTTTTATGTCTTCCCAACTGTACCGAAATGCCCTAATCAAGCTACTCATAGGACCCATAGTTCCTCCCTCAACCACGCCAGAAGAAGCAGTGAACCTAGTTAGATCCTTGACCTCTACACAAATGCTCTCCTTTTTCGAAGAGAGATCCTTAAGACTAGTATTAACCATAATCATTCTCTTAATATCTCTGTTGAAGTTATGGGAAAAATTATTTCCCTCTCACTCGTCAATAACGGATCATCTCTGAATGTTTCCCGTTAGGAACCCTCAATTTCATGGGATTAAAAGTGAGGGACCTTCCTCCAACCTCTGCTGCCGTGCGTGCCTATGACATCACTCGCTGATAAGTAATGGGATCGATAAAGCTTGTAATAGGGGTTGGCCCTATAAATCCTGTTGTTGAATTTTAAGTCATCGACATCCCAGCCTGTTTCAATCTACTGCTCAGATGACTGTGGCTCCACAGCATCAAAGGTGTGTCTTCTTCCCTTCATCAGAAATTAAAGTTCTCTGTCAATGGACAAGTTATCACTATCTTGGGAGATAATGACAACACCGAGAATGTAAGCACCAATAATTCGATACTCGAGATATTTCACGGGGTGAATGATATACTGCTATCAGGCTTCCAGGTTGAACCACTCCTACTCCCAAAAGGGGACAACTTCAAAGACAGGGTTTGTCCAAAATATGATCCTCATGGAAATGTCAATTTAATTCAAATGTTTAAGAACATGCACTTCATGCCCAAACTGGGGCTAAGTCAAAGACAACAAGGGATAACTGAACCTATTATGTTGAAGGAGGCCTTTCCTACCTATGGCTTGGGCTATTAACCATCAAAAGAAGAACTCAGATTGATTCGCCAACCTCGACTGAAGAGAAAGTTAAAATGTGCCAGAATTATCCCATGAGATTCCCTAAACGAAAGATTCGTCAAAGAAGGTGAAGATTTCCCCTTCTACGGCTTCCTTGAACCTTGGTATGACCCTGTAGACAAAAGTATGAAACCAGGAATGGAGATCATTTTTTAAGATAACTACTCAGGAGCCGAAAATTGCTAGCACTGTGTACAACCATTCACTAGAGAGGCCATAACTGAGATCGGGGATTCTGAGGACAACGACTCCGAGGATCCTTTCAACTTACACATACTGGGGCTGGCACTCTTCATGATCCACTCAGGGACTACATCATCCAATCCATCCTACCTCATCAAAGATGCTGATACACCTCTTCTCAATTGGCATAGTGCACCTGTGCCACCTGTTGATATTCAAACTAACCCTGATGTTTATCCCATTTCCCCTGTGTTGTTTCCTCTCACTCTGATGTAATCGAGACCTACTATGATGAGGTTCTCAATGCGGTATTTCCTATCAATGAAATAAATGAAGATTTTGAGTATCTTACTGTGCCTTACATTAATTATCTTGATTCTAATTAAACTTTTAATGATGATGACTTTGAAAATGAACAATTTTTAACTGATTTAAATAAGGCTAATAACATGAAGTTGTTGTTATTAATCCCGATTCTAGTAGCCAAATGCGTGAGATTAAGATAGGGGCTACCCTTGATGAGAATAAGTGCACACAACTCGAAGAGATACTGAAGGAAATTGTGAATGTCTTTACATGGTCCTACGATGATATGCCCAACATTGACCCTGAGATAGCACAATGTGAGATTCCAACTCTCTCGAAATGTAAACCAGTCAAATAGAAGCCGCAAAAGCTCCGCACCGAATGGTCACTTAAAGTAAAAGAAGAAGCAGTCAATCAATTAAACGTAGGATTGATTTGAATAATTGAATATCCTACATGGCTAGAAAATATCATACTCGTTCTGAAATTAGGAAGGAAGGTCCACATGTGTGTCGACTACCGAGACTTGAATAAGGCCTCTTCGAAGGATGATTACCCGCTATCCAACATCCATATGATTATGGATAACACAGCCATTCACGCTCTCAGGTCATTCATTGATGGGTTTGCCAAATATAAATAGATCAAGATGCACCTTGATCATCAAGAGAAAATCACATTCATCACCCCTTGGGTAACCTTTTGCTACACTATTATGCCATTTGGTCTAAAAAACACAGGGGCTACCTAGCAAAGGGCTGCCACAACCACTCTACATGATCTGATACATAAGCAAGTCGAGGTCCATGTAGATGATATGATTATCAAGTCCAAGACTAGATAAGGTCATGTTCCGCTCTTCGGAAATTCTTTGAATAACTGCAACAGCACCAAATGTGGCTTAACCCATAGAAATATATCTTCAGGTTACCAAAGGGAAACTCTTAGGATTCATAGTCAATGAGAAAGGGCTAGAAGTAGATCTTTCCAAGATGAAAGCCATACTTGAGATGCCACCTCCCCGAATGGAGAAAGAAGTCCGAGGATTACTTGGGAAATTATAGTACATCAATTGATTCATCGGCCAATTGACTTCCATATGTGAACCCATTTTCAAACTCCTGCGAAAGGATTAAACCAAGGTCTGGAATGAAGCTTGCCAAGTAGCCTTCGACCAAATTAAGTAGTACCTAACTCGACCTTCGGTACTCATGCCACCACAGCCTGGTCGTCCCTTACTCATATACCTAATCGTGACCGATACTACAGTCGGGGCATTGCAAGCTCAATACCTTGAAGAAACCTGTAAGGAGAAAGACATCTACTATGGCAGTGGAAAATTGGTCGGTTATGAGGTTAACTACACCGGCCTGGAAAAAGCATGTTTCGCTCTTATCTGGATTGCCCAAAAGTTATGGCACTACATGCTCGCCATCCCTATCAGACTCGTATCCCAAATGGATCCCATCAAGTACCTACTCGAAAAGCTCGCCCTATCCAGTTGAATGGCCCATTGGTTGATGTTCTATCACATATGTCACACATAAAGCCACGAAAGGAAGATCCGTCTCTCACTACCTTGCTGACTACCCAATGGAAGAGGCCGATGTTTGAATTTTTTAATTCCCAGACGAGAATATCCTTTGTGCCTCCCAAGAATATCTTTGATAGAAAATGTTCTTTAACGACGTTGCCAATAAAAAAGGATATGGAATTAGAATCCTCTTAATTTCTCCTGATGACTCCCACACTCCGATTGCCATTAAATTGGATCTCCCCTGCACCAACAACATGACTGAATACGAGGCATGCACGATAGGCCTCAAAGTTTCCCTCAAGAAAGGAATTTGGTACCTTGATGTCTACGGGGATCCAACCCTCATCATCGATCAAGTACTCAGGAAATGGAAAGTCAAGTATGAGAAACTCTTACCCTTCCATGCCCACCTTGAAGAACTATCTTCCCAATTCCAAGAAATCACCATCCACTATCTGCCCTGAGCAAAAAAAAAACTAGCTGAAACCCTTGCCACCTTAGCTTCCATGATTGACATGCCCGGAGGAATAACCATGGCTCCCTTCCTTGTCCAGAAATAAGATAAAGCAACCCACTACTACCACATCGAGCTCTTTACGGAGGAAGAACCCGAAATAGCCAACTGTTGGTACTATGATATTTGGCTCCTCCTTAAACACGGTAGGTATCCCCAAGGAGCTGACAAGAAAGACCGAGAAACTCTTTACAAATTGGAAACCGAATAAATTTTCGATGATAAAGCACCGTTTAAGAGAAACTTCGATGGAACCCATTTACACTGCATCGCAGGGGTTGACATTGAAGAAATAATGTAGAAAATCCACACCGGGGAATGCGAACCCCACATAAATGGCCATATGCTCACCAAAAAGATCATTCGACAGGGATACTACTGGACTACCATGGTTTAGGACTACACAACTCACATTTGAAGATGTCTCAAATACCAATAGCTCTTCAACTTACAGCATTTGCCTCTGAGAAACTATAGAATATAACTTCTCCTTGGCTATTTTCTAAATAGGGCATCGACATCATAGGGAAAGTCAAACCGAAGGCATCCAATGGGCATGAGCTCATCCTAGTCTCTATTGACTACTTCACTAAATGGGATGAAGCCGAGTCATACGCAGTTCTAAATGCCAAGAAAGTGGACAAATTCATCAAGAAAAACATTATTTATCGATATGGGGTCCCACACGAGCTAGTATCAAATAATGGGATACATTTTGAGGCGGAGGTTACAGAAGTGGTCGATGAGTATGGGATTCAAAGACATAAATCCACTCCATATCGGCCTCAAACCAATGGAGAAGTCGAAGCCACTAATATGAATCTCAAAGCCATCATTAGCAAGATGACCGAGAGTTATCATGATTGGGCCGACAGGATCCCTTACGGCCTCTGTGACTATCGCACTTTAGTTTGAACCTCTATTGGGGCTACCCCTTACTCTCTAGTCTATGGCATGGAATCATTCCTACCCGTGGAGCTAGAAATATCGTCGCTGCGCATCATGCTTGAAAGCAAGGTCAGCAAAGAAGATTTGTACCAAAGCTGTCTTGATGAGCTGTCCCTCAAAGACGAAAGGATATTAAAATCTCCCCATCACATATAAGGGTACCACCGTCGTATAGCGTGATCATTCAATAAGAGAGTCAAGGAGCACAATGTCCGAGAGGGGGACTTATACCTAAAAGAAATAGGAGAGCCCATCTCGGACCCCAGAGAGAAATTTAAGCCTAATTGGAGCGGCCCCTACATTGTGAAGAAGATCCTGGCAGGCGGCATTGCAGTGCTCATTGACCTCGACAGAGAAGAAATGGCACATCGAGTCAACCTGGACAGTCTCAAGAAATTATATCCCTAGTCCAAAATCTCGGTGAACTAAGACTCTTCTCATCTCCCTTCTATTCTAAAAAAAACTCTCTTCATTTCCCGCTACCCAAAACTATGTGGGCCTGATCCTCTAAAAACATTTCCAAAAAAATGAATTTCAAAATTTTTCAAAACCCTCAGAGGTATGTAGGCAGCTCATTCATTTCACATAAGCACGAACCCCACTTCTTTTCAGAAAATGTTATTCTTTTCTTATCCCTGAGAACGACAGTTCATTTTAACATATACATGAACAAAAGGATTATGTATGCCTTAGTGATTGGTATAGATAATTCAAAATGCACAAAGTCATCAAGAGGCACAACTAGATGATCAAAAACTTATTTATTTCATTATCTGAAATTTTCGTACGATTACATCGGCGTAAGGAGTCAACGACTTCCCTTGCCAACACTACACCTACTAAAAAAACCTAGACAATAACAAGCCCCACTACTCCTGAAAATCACCCCAATTATTCCCACAAAACACAAAACAACACATATTATAAGAAGCTCTACAAAACCCTACCCACAACTGCCAGAGGAACCAACACCATTATCACCTGCATCTTGGGCTCCCTAAACCTCCCCTGCCTGAATGGAGTATCGCAAATGCTCCATAGAGCAATAAGCCCGGACTAAATTAAGGTAGACCACAACGCCTCCCTCTATGGTGTCAGATATGGAAAACCACCTCTCACAAGTCTCCACAGCTAGCATCATGGACACTACCTTCTTCCACAACGACTTCATGAAGTCCCCAAAAATACGTCAGACTCGACCAGTAGACTGAGAAGGACGAGTCGACGGAATATAATTCTCCCACAGAGAACCAAGCCGTATGTGCATACACTATGTCAGGTCCTTCACAGGAAAGAAGTTTGATGTCTATGGTGGCACAATTTTCTCCCAACCATATTGGCACAACAGCCGCCATGGAAAGTAGAAAGAGGTCTACCTGAGGCCTACTAACCGGACATATTGGTACTCTCCAAGCTCCAGAATGGGCATCAGCTCCCCCCACCAAGGCACAAACCATCATAGGCCTCGAGCCCCGTGCTCTACAAACTAATTCCCCCAACTCTCAATTTCCAGGCCTAAGTTAATCAAATAGCACGAGAAGAAGTTTGGAACTATCGGTAAGGGATACTCAGGTGGAACCGCCATATGAAACCTCTCTAACAGCCACATAAATAACATTACAAGGATACTCCTCAGAAAGTCAGAACGATCCTCCCGCCAGGAATCCAGGCCATTCAAGGTCTCCGCTAATATTACCACCGCGGGATTACGATGGTATGACATCCAAGAAATGATAGCAGTTAGTTGGGGTCCACCAGTGTCTCCTTGGTCATCAACATGATAGCGGTCAATTTTATCTTTTATCTTGGGGTTTCTCATTTGAGCACCCCCTCACCAAGTGAAACTTATAATATGTAGTGTGTATTTATTCCTTTTTGGTGAGATGGGAGTGATCTTCCTCATCAATTGGTTATCTTGACCTCTTTTTTGGGATGGGGCCACTCATTGTGGACCTACTCGCCTATTCCTTCTATCTTGGCCTCATTCTAGACTTAGGGACACTCGTCGTGGATCCTCTCGCCAACCCTTTTGTCTTTTGGCTTGAGCTTGGGGCCACTTGTTGTGGGTCCCCTAACATTACATTTTGTTCTAGCTTAATTTTGTACTTAGGGCCACACATTATGGACCCGCTCGCTAATTCCTCCATTTTGGCATCTTTTGGAATTGGGATACTGGTCATGGACCCACTCACCGTTCTCACACCCGCTTATCTGTGAGACCCCTTTCCATATTAGGAAGTGATGTAGGGCAGTCGAGCAGGTACCCCTCTACAGATATACATCAAAGGTACTATGCTAATATAAGGTGAGAATCATATCATTTAGGTTAATCGCACCCCATAAGATGGGCACCCATCACGAAGTGATCCCCTAGTACGGGATAAAATTTTGATCAAAGGGTAATGATCGTGTGACGTAATGTGAAAGAAAGAATGAGTCTTAATTAGCCTTTAATAGAAAGTTTTATATATGATAAGCTATAGAAATACTATTTCTATGAGGGAAAGGATAAAACATACGAGAAACATGGGGAGTAAAACTGGAGAATGTGTACATAAAACATGGAGCCTGTACAAATCATTATGATATATATAAAATGTGAGACATATTAATATACACAAATGAATGGGAAATATGTGCAAAGTGAGGGTGATATGTGAATATGTGTGAACAAAGAAAATATGTCTATATATACAAGTGGGACAAATGTGAAAGTTTGTGTTAGTGAGAATAAGCATAGATATCTACAAGTGGTGTATAAAACATATAAGCAACATGTGGATATGTACAAGTGAGAAAAATGTGAGAGTGTGTGCTAGTGAAACTAAGCATGGTTATCTACAAGGAATGTGAATTATATGTAAGTGTGACTAAGTGGAGTGAAACATGATAACTGTACACAATTGAGTAAAGCGTGAAGAATGCGATAGGAAGATGGTATATACATGTGATGAGAAACGAGCATAGTAGAAAGATGGATATAAACATCATGATATGCACAAGGTGTACATACAACATATAAGTATGATAGTGAGAAGAATATATAAGTGGAGGCACATATACACATGCAGAATAATAAAGAAAGGTAGAGAAAGGGAAACAAAACCCATGTGAAAATAGAGTCTAGTCCTCTAAATAAAAATTCCCCAGTGGTGTCACCATTATGTCCATCTGGGATTCCTCCAGCGCGGGATCTCCCCGAAAGGAGAGAAAAGAAAGAAAAATCCCTTTCGATGCGTGCGGGGATTAGTGGATGGAGCTCCTCTTTCCACCACTCACAATCTTCGTTGTGTACCACAGATATAAATCGATCATTGTCAAAAGGGGAGGAAAATATAGAAAATGGAGTTGCCAACCTATTTTACTCAAAAAAGGCAATAGAATATAGCCATCCTAAACAAAATGACATCAAAAGACAAACCAATGCATACCAAACCAAATGAATTGATGGTCCGGGGACTACCTTATGAAATGAGAATGTGTTAGGCACTCCTTCTACCCTTTCGGCCTCTCATAAGATATTATAATGTTTTGTTGTTTCTCCTATATATGACTCATGTGTTCAATGTGTGCAATGTGGAATGGGTGAGAAAAATAATCATCTTATTCACATCATAGGAAGGATGGAGAGGAGTTCAAAAGAAAGAAAATAATAAGGAAATATGATGTTAGTGATCACCGAATCACGATTCACTATGAGCAAGTGCATGTGAATATCGAGGAAGACACTAATTTGCAGTCATATGTGTACACGCGATACTACTAATATGGGATTTTAACAAAATATCACAATGAATAATATAGGACTCGAATCCTGATGGTGGTTTGGGAGCCAAAATAGGAATAAAAGTCCATGTAGTTCAGCATATCACAATGGTCGGGTTTAATCCATAAACCCAAATTTATGACTCCTACTTAGTTAGTTTTGAAGAAAATGTGCTCAAGTGAGGAAATCCTACTTTGGGGTTTATTAGGTGAACCCTCTTTTTGGATTTTCTTGATTTTATGAAAATATATTATGCGAGTACTAGTAATAAAAAAAAGGATATTAGTTGATGTGAGAGAATTAAAAAAGACTAAAATATACAAATGGTATGGAAAATGTAAATAAATAACACAAGTTAAATGAAGTAGAAAATAGTAGGAGTAGACCTCCTAGAAGATTTTGGTAGTGATTTTTAAAGAGGAAATGGTTGATTTTATGGTGGTGCAATAAAGGTGGAATAGGGATAAGGTAGGTGGTAAAAGGTGGGATAAAATATATGTAAGGAAATTGGAGGAAAGGTTGGAAACTAGGATATTTTAGAGTGGAAGTGCGCTGATTTCGAGACAAAAAATGTTCTGATTGTTAAAAAGGGGAGTCCTTAGGAATGAGGTCACAATCTCCTTAAATATAAAGAATTAGGGTTAAAGGGTATGATGATAAATATAATCCATAGCCATCCTTTAGCCATACCCCTAGCTTGATAACGAATTAAACTACACCTATACTTATAGGTAGAGGATCTGGGGTACCTATAGGCAATCCAAAAAGGACCTATTCGAAAAAAAATAAATATCATAAGTTAGAATCATTTAAGTCTAGGACCGTTAGAAAGGGAATTTAGAGTCCTATGAAAAATCCAGAGGTTTGAGAATTGACCAATGTCAAATGAGTAAAAAGGCAAGTATGCATGAATCGTAAGGCCGATTCGCGCATGGTAGGTACCGTTGAAAAGGTTATTCAAATACCTATGAAGATGAATACGATTTTCTCGGGTTAAAGATATTACCAAAGTTAAATGGAGCTCGAAAGCATCTGGCAGCCTCTATGTCAAAGTTTCGAGTAAAAAGGCAAGCATGCGCTAACCATAGGAACAATTCACGCACGGTATGGATCGTTTGAAAGTGGATTTAGATCCTTATAAAGGGGAAATGAGATTCACTCAGTTTAGAGGTTTGAAAAAAAGTCAAATATAGCTTAAGAGAAGATGGTGGCCTCAAGGTTAAGGTTTAGAGTAAAAAAGTGAGTAAGCGCGGACCATAAGGCTAATTTGCACACGGTATGGGCGGTTGGGAAGGGGATTCATAGCCCTATTAAGTTTCAATTAGATCCACTTGGGTTGGTGAGTTGAACAAAGTTAAACGAAGCTTTGAAGTGCCCGGTGGCCTCTAGGTTAAGGTTTGGAGTAGGACCTAGATTCTTACGGTGAACGAAATGGTGTTAGGGGCCTAAGGAGGCATTTTGATGGTATTAAGATGGAGTTTATACACTAATATTGATAAAGCATTCTTTCACATAGAATTTTAACATACTTTATAACCTTTATTGTTTTAAAAAGGAAAAATTCTTTAAAATTTAAAACTAATTTTTAATGGGGTAGATATCTTCGAGAGATCATACTCTCAATTGGTATTAGAGATGGTCTAATTATTTTTAGTCTTCATCCCCTAAAGTTTATCTTTTTTGCGAGATCTATGGTAGTTCGTTTCTCAAACCTCCACCTTTTTATGGTAGCAATTACTCCTACTGGAAGGTTTATACTACGACACATATAATGTTGTTAGTTGATCAAATATAGAATAATGTTTTAATGGGTTGGACCTTATAGGGTACCATAATTGATAATGTTGCAGTCCTTAAAACAAGATCTAGTTATAATGAGAACAACATGATACAATGTCTAAACCTAATTTTTAGTCATGTCACTATCAGTGAGTTATGGCACATTTTCATATGCACTACAACAAATAAGGCATGGGATGTTTGGTAAATAACCTATGACGACACCTCCACCATAAAACATGAAAAGTTTCAATGACAAAAGATACATTTTTAACTCCCTTCATGAATGAGAACAAAACTTTTTAATGATTTATATGCTCAAACAAATGACATTATTTGTTTTGGGTAAGGTGATCAAAGAGGATATTGTCATCGATAAGATCCTAAGGTCTATTCCCTTTAAGTTTTATGGAAAGTTGATGCCATCAGAGAATTTTGAGATTTACATAAAAAAAAATCATGAAAGTTAATGAGTGAATAGACTCAATTCAAACCTATAAGGAGAATTTGAATTATTTCCCCGAAGAACCTATTAAAGAAAAGAGCATAGACCATAAAGTGAAAGATCACAAAATTCCTCTGTCTTTTGACTCCCTTGCTGTTAGTGAGGATGATACGACCTTCCTCACTAGAAAATTTTCCAAGGCATGTCAAAAGAAATTTCTAACCAAGACAACCTAAAATCTTATCCTCTTAGGACTAAATGTGGTCAAGGAAATGGGGAGAATAAGTACGGTTCCCCAAGTGTTATCACATGTTACACATATGGAGGTTAATGACATTATTCCAAGAAACGTCCTATGGAACCAGTTCAAGGTATTGGAAAACATTATTATCAATCCACTTTTAGTGATGATGACTCTAACTCGGATCAAGAGTCTCCCAGTGATAAATATGAAAAATTTATGGGCCGAAGAAAATTTGACAAGTCAGATGATTTGGAGGAATTTGACGCTACTCCCATAAGTGTCAAAATTACCACTAACAACTCTTTAGATTATGGTTAAGGTATAAACAATGTTATTATCACTTAATATGCTAAAATTTCCTAAGTGTCTGTAGAACTCAAGAATTTGAACATAAAATTCTCCACCATGCTAGCCAATATTGAAAACGAAAGGGCTTTGGTGAGTAAGAGTACTTTGAGAGATTTTGACTTCAAAAAATGGTGTTTGGTGAACCACTTTTCATAGAGGACAATGATGAAGAATTTCATAGTGTTGATATTTTGTACTTAAGGAGATCATTGCAAGATATTAAAAACTTCAAGATTTCCTTATTAAACAGAATATTTGTGCTCAAGATTGAGCTTTTATTCTTATACCCTTTGAAGTTGTATGTGTAAGATAGGTCTGAAATATTATGTAAGATGTTTTTAGGTGGTAGATATTTAAAATACAAGAGAGTATAGGTTTTGGTAGTGAACATGTTTTATCCTCGCGAGCCCAATATAACAAGCTATTTTACCATCTTTCGTAAAAATTTGTTCTTCAACTCAATTTATATGAATTAAAGGAGGAATATGAAGTTAATTTTTTCCTGTTGATGCACTCATGTCATCTTATATGCGTTAATAGTTCCTATTATGACAAAGAGGGACATTTGAAAAAGTTTTGTTTTAAAGGTAAGAAACATGCACTCAAATACTGGATCACTATGTTATAACCTAAACCCTATAAGCATACCCATTATCATAAAATATGCCATCTTAGATAGTTTTATATTTTACTTCAACTATGCCCTTTTTAGTCAAATTTAAGGTTTATAAGTGTAAGATCATATCTTCTGTCATTGCTCATAGCTTAGGCTTACATTTAGTTTGGCATATCCCATTATACTTCAACTCAAGCCGTCACGAAGAATCGAATCTCCAACATCTCCAAGTTCTATGGTTCTCCACTTTATAAAGCTACAAAGCGTTTAGGAATTTAAAAATATTCATTAAATTTATTTTGGGATCTTTTTTAAAGATGTAGCAGGATTTTTGAAGTTTAAAAATCGAGGCACTTTTTATTATTTAAAAAATTTCAAAGTTAGTTGACCTCGTTCAAACGAGAAGGAATTCTCGCTCGAATGAGATGTAAAACTCGTTACAAGGGTCGTTCAATCATTTCACCTGACATGCATCTAATGAGGGCGTACTGGTTTGCATCGTCTAAAGCTCATTTGAAGCTTGTTCAAACAAAATAGCATTGTCGTTCGAACGAATTTGCTTTCATCCAAACGAGATGTTATTCTCGTTTGAACAAGCCTTGTTTTTGTTCGAACAAGTGATGCTTCCTCAAATTTTTTGTTCGCCGTATAAATACCTATTTCATTTTTATTTTTTAAGACTTTTGCCAAAACAACTTCTCCATACCAATTGCAAAAAATTTAACTCTTTTATGCACACGAGTTTTTGTACGCACTCCCATACATGTTACTCCTCATGCTCCTGCACATCACATGAGAGATTTTGAGAGTTTTCTAGAGGAAGTATAGTATTTACTCAAGACTTCACAAAATTTTATGGATGTTTTTCCTAGGATGTCATCTCCTTTATAGAGCTCTTTCTGGCCTAATGATTGAGTCTGAGACTTGTTACTAGAATCGGGTTCTTTTCATGCTCATATCGTATATCCCTATTTCTAGTGTGTACTATCATGGTACTTATATTTTTTATTTTCATATATTTTTCAAAAAATCCAAAAAGATTTTTATTTTTTTGAAAAATACAAAAAGACTTTTAGTTTTAAGAAAAAAAATGAAAAAGTAAAAAGATTATTTTGATAAAAATTTTGAAAAACACAAAAAGAGTTTTGTATTTTTTACACCGTAAGTGGATGAATATTAAAGATGTTCGAGTCACCCATTCACTCTATATCCACGTGACTATTTTGTTGTCTTTTTAGACTTGACAACATTTCATAGATATGCTTTATAATGTGTGGAGTCATTAAGATGAGATTTGATGACAACTTGCTACATGTTTGATTCCTTATCTCCTCTAATGCACACGAGCACACGCTTATTTGAGTATTGCACTTACCTATCACACGTCCATCAAGTGTTTTCATCTCAATTTTGCTTTAAAATCAAACAAATGTGAAAAACAAGATAATAAAAAATTGTGCATTTAAGAATCATTGCTCAGATTTAAAAAGTCATTTTTTGGAAAAAATATTATATATTTTGAGCAATGGAATTGGGCTGTGAAAGTCAAAGTTTTTTCATGAAAATCCACCATTTGTAATGAAAAGAGCCTAAAAATATTAAAAGCACATAAAAATAGAGGTGCAAAACCATTTTCTTAAATATTGATGCTTTGCTACAAATGAACATTAATTTCTTCAAAATAATTGAAAGCATAATTTCTATATGTGAGATTTTGAGGAAGTTGAGTCAAAGATCAATGGGTTTGCACATAGTATAAAAATCTCTAAAACATTACATAGTTTTGGGCGTCATTGGTGTGAAAATCACTTACGGTTTTGATTTTTTGGTTAGGTTAAGTCAATTTTACATGAGTTCACTATTTTTACACCTAAGGTATACTTTGAGATCTTTTGTTAGTGGTGTCTCAGTCCTTCGTGTACATGTATTATGTTTGTCTACGTTGATTAACCTATGGAATATGCTAACAACCCTACATTCCATTTCCATGATTCGGGTATTTTTGTGTTACTCCATGGCGTGTTGTATTTGTAAAAAAAATTACTTGAAAACATTTGAAAAATTCTAAAATAGTTGATTATGCCTTTGAGTTTATCATTGCATGCTCCTATTTGATATAAATTTGGTTTATACTCCTTGTCTATTTCGAAAAAAATAAAGGGGGGGAAATTATGGAGAGATTACATGAGTTTTTTTTTATGGGAGAGAAATTCTTGTAAGTTTCAATGTACATTTCAAACTCTATGCATCAGAGATATTGTTCTTGTTTCATGTGTGTAGGTTTCCTTGGGCATTGATTAAAAGATTAAAAGATTAAAAGATCAAGGGAGGATCAAGAACAAAAGAACAAGAAGAAGTGGAGATTTGAAGACATTATTTCCTTATCGCAATCCACTTTCTAGGGTTTGGGATGGTATTACGTTTTTTTTTTTCCATATGGGATTTTTTATGTAATTTGGATTTTGGTTTTATTTTTGTACCGGAATAGCCAAGGGGGAAGATTTGTAAGTGCATGTTTTATGTCATTTCTCATATCTTAGGCTTACACTTAGTTTGGCATATCCCTACACTTCGACTCGAGCCGTAATGAATAACCAAATCTCCAACATCTCCAAGTTCTATGGTTCTCCAATTTATTTTGGGATTTTTTTTAAAAGCTGAACGGGATATTCTAAGTTTAAAAATTGAGGCATTTTTTATTATTTAAAGAATTTCAAAGTTAGGTGACCTAATTCAAATGAGAAGGAATTCTCGTTCAAATGAGATGCCAAAATTGTTAGAAGGATCATTTGATCATTTTATCTAACGTGCATCTAATGAGGGCGTATTGTTTTGCATCGTTTGAAGCTTGTTCAGCATTGTCGTTCTAACGAACTTTCTTTCATTCAAACCAGATGATATTCTCGTTCGAACGATCCTTATTTTCGTTCAAACGAGTGACATTGCCCCAAAATTTGTGTTCTCCTTATAAATACCTATTTCGTGTTTATTTTT
This sequence comes from Sambucus nigra, assembly GCA_949130495.1. NCBI lineage: Eukaryota > Viridiplantae > Streptophyta > Magnoliopsida > Dipsacales > Adoxaceae > Sambucus > Sambucus nigra. Next base: position 57,587,187 of record OX422214.1, read on the forward strand.
TCTAAGACTTTTGCTAGAAGGGCTTCTACATACCGGTTACAAAAAAAAATCACTCTTTTATGTTTAGAAAACAATTTTGATTCACAAAAATCATCCCCAAATAGATTTATTTAAACATTTTTAAACCTAGATAGGTTTGTATCCTTGCTTACGCTACTCTTGTGGAGATATCATCTTTAGTGCTAACCTTGTGATACTCGAGGGCATCACTGCCGAAGACAAAAGTTGAACGGTTGATTTGGGGTGGTCGAAATTCGCATGTGGACTGCTCCTAAACGGGTAGTATTCTTAAGAGATTTGCGAAGACTAACGCATGATACTTATGTCTAGTATTAAGTAGTATTGTAAGTCGACTTTCTTATATTATTTCTAAAGTGCTGAAATAAAAGTTTTTTCCCGTAAGAAATTCTTTCTCGGACTTTGCCTTTGTTGATTGCATGATTTACTATATTTGTTTTATCACCTAGATGAATGTCTTAGGGTGAAAAGATAAAATTTTGGATTTGTGTTTGGTGGACATTTAATTATATAAATTATTCCATTAAGATCGCAAGACCATTCTCAATAATAGTATTAACCAAAAAGGTAAGAAGAAGGTAGGTGACCCAAGTAAGGACCCTAATGGAAAATTAACTACGATTATTTCTCTTAAATTCTTGTTTTATTTATCTATGCTAAAGTCTCCGTAGTTAATCTAGGAATCTCGACATTCATCATGCCGAAGTCAAGGACCTTATAAAGCATGGGAGGTTGTTTCCCTCCTCTAAGTGATTAGAGTTAGAAACTTTATATTTTCCTAGGATGTGCTTTATATATCTCATATTTTCCTAAGTAGTATATATGTTCAATTTCATCTTTTTCTATTTTGTTTGGTATAGATCTCTGGATGTTCATATCGAGACATTTTATTTTAAAATTTTAATCTTATATGTTTATAGATATTCATATATCCCATATACTTAACTTTAACCTACATGCTTAAATATTGTGGATTTGGTTTCATTTAGGGCTTACATAACCTATGTTTAGAACTCTATATCTTGAAATAACTTGGTAAATTAAGCTTGAAAATTTTACAGTATTTTTTCATAACCATTGCACTTTACACCATATTATAACTTGAGGAATTTCCATGTAAATTTTAATAAAGGTATTTATTTTCTACTTCTAACAGAGATTAAATGTTTCGCATGGTATTCAATAAAAGGGTGTCATTTATAATCCTTGTGTACACGAGAGATTTAGATCATGGTTGTAGTTAAAAAAGAAAAGTGCTAGAATGTTTAAAACATCTTGAGACAAAAAGTGGTGAGGACTACTATAAGAGCATAAGTTTTGTCATTTGTTCATAGCTTAGTCTTACATAGATTTATCCCATTACCATTTAACTCAATCCATCACGAAGAACTGAATCTCACATCTCTAAATTTAAGATGATCTCCACATTACAAAGGTATAAATAAATTAGGAGTTCAAATATATTTACATTTATATTGGGAGATATTTTTATTAAAAATGAAGAAATTTTTATGTTTAAAAAATTTTCAAATTTCATTGACTTCGTTCAAAAGATAAGTCATTCTTGTTTGAACGAGAAGTCTAACTCTTTATAAGGCTCCTTTTTACATTTTATCTAACGTGCATCTAACAATAGCGTACTATTTGGCCTCGTTTGAAGCTCATTTGAAACTCGTTCAGAGGAGATAGTTTTTTCATTCTAACGACCTTTTTGTCGTTCTAATGAGATGTTATTCTAATTCGAACAAAGCTTGCTTTCGTTCGAACGAATGGTGCCTCCTTGAATTTTATTTTGTCTTATAAATACTTGCTTCATACAGTATTTCATAGAGACTTTTTACAAATAAAAAATTGCAAACCTGCTACAAAGGTCCTCATTTTATTTAGGTTTAAATCACCTTTTGATTCAAAATTGTCATCCCCAATATTTTTGTAAATCCGTTTGAAACCTTAAAGTATTTCATACATGAGTTATTCTTGTGGAGAGATATTCTTCACTTTTGACCTTGTGGTTCTTGACGGGATCACTAGTGAAGGAAGATAAAGACTGATTAGTGGATAGTGAGGATGGACTGCCACCTGCGGATGATTTGGGATTGATCCATATTCTTTAGAGGTTTTGTAAGTCGCATTCTTGTAAAATCTAAAGTATTGACATAGGTTTTGCCCTTTTTAGGTATTTTTCCTCATATCAGTTTACTCTTGCATGCATAGTTAATTTACTGTGTTTGGAATGATCATCACATGCAAACCTAAGTTAATCAAATTAAAATTTGGTAATAATTTCGATTTGTGTTAGGTGGACATTTAAGGATTTTTGTTTGGTGGACATTTAACGATCGCAACAGCACTCTCAAACTTGTATCACATCCTGTCAGATAAAATTACTGTGTGATCTTTTTCTGCAAAATTATTTTTTCTTTGATATCAGTTTTTATAAAATTATTGATCTTTGAAAGAATGAATTTTAATGGAGAACTTGTATAATCGAGTTCCCATGTTTTATGGTACCATCTATGCATATTAGAAAGCTAGGATAAGGTCTACTTTAAGTGCCATAGATAAACATGTTTGGGTAGTTTGTGAAAGAGGGTGGACTCCATCCACTGTCATTGTCAATAATGTCGTCGGCCCTAAAAATGTCTCTAACTGGACAGAGGACAAATTTAAATGGAGCAACAATAATTACAGTGATTTGAGTGCCATCTTGGGAGTCGTCACCCCTGACGAGTTTCATCGCATTACAACGTGCACCACGTCTAAAGAAGCTATGGTTACCCTCCAGCTCACTCATGAGGGTACCAATGCTGTTAAAGCTTCTAAGATGCAGAATCTCACCACACAATTTGAAATAATCACAATTATTGAATCGGAATCTTTCAATGAGTTTTACGCACGATTGTCTGATATATTTAACTTGAGTTTCAATTTAGATGAGAAGATACCTGAGACGCGTATAGTTAAGAAAATCTTGAGACTGCTTCCCACCCACTTTGTTCCTAAGGTTGTCGTTCTTAATTCGTTAGGGATCCTGACACTCTTAGGTTAGAAGAACTTGTAAGAGATCCTCAAACATACGAGATAGATATGTTCCCTAAAATATTTAAGCCAAAGGATAAAGGAATTGCACTTAAATCCCAATTTAAAAAGAGAGAGGAAGTGTCTAAACAGAGAAAGGAAACGACATTCGATTCTGAGTTTGATTATAATTTAGATGATTTGTCCCTTTTTGCTAAAAATTTCAAGAAATTTCTCAAACTCAAATAGAAAATACTTCCAAAGATAAAAAAAAAGTTTTGAGAAAGGTTAAAAATATAAATCGGGCAAGAAAATTTTTGAAAAAGAAAGATTTCCCAAAGAAAGACAAGGAGAGGTGTTGTGAGTGTTAGGGAAAGGGTCACAAAGATCTCGAGTGTAAGAATAGGTTAATATGTCAATGGAAAGGCAAAGTTGACTTAAACACCACGCTTAGCAATATCGAGGTTGAGTCGGTGAGTTCAGGAGAAGAATCACCATATGGATGTAACTTCACCGCATTCATGGCTAGTCATGTTAATGCATCTAGTGCACCTCACAACAATGATAAAGCTACTAAACATGAAAACCTCGACAGTGAATCTAGTCGTTCCAATGAGAGTGAGGGAGAGAATTCTTTAAATGAGAACGAGAGTGATTTTAACGCACCTACATCGATCTTTATGTTGAGTCCTTTAAAATGAATGAACGAAATAAAGGGTTAGCTATGAGAGTTTTAGCACTAGAAAAAGAGTTAAGAGAGGTGAGATCTCGATGAGAGAAGCTTTGGGAGAGAAAGTTTGCTTAGTTAAGAGAGGTGAGACCTCGATGAGAGAAGCTTTGGGAGAGGAGTTTGCTTAGTTAAGAGAGTTAATGGGGACTTGACCAACAAAGTGGTTAGACTTATGAAATGTCTGCAAGCATCCATGGAGACTCGTGAGAAACTTGAAGACCTTATATCCCAACTTAAGAAATATCTCGAATGTGCCTAGGAAGTCAAGGTAACTATCGAGGATACATCGAAGAGGGCATGTAAAATGCTCATCGGCCCCGCATTAGGTAACGTAAAAAGGCAAGGAATATGTTATGATTGTGCATCCACTTACCATACCAAACCAGAGTTAGTTTTCGAGTTTATGAGGGACCTTTATAGCGCTCGACCTAACCCGCCCAAAAGAGTTTAACCTAAAAAGCAAACTGAAGTAGACCCGCACCTATCTATATTTGTACTTTTTCCAAAAGAATAAGTCACCTTAGAGAGTTTTTGATAAAATTAGTTAGAAGTAGTAGTACACATACTCCCGTACACCACTTTAGCGACGTTTCTAGTCTTATGGAGCAAGTTGAATTTCTCTTCACGATTTTGCATACTTTAATTGAATAATTTCAATGGATGTCTTTGTTGTTTGAGAACGCTTCCAACATTCTGACTAGAGTCAACAACAATAAGGGCAAATAAAAGGTTATCGCCACTTGGGTACCTAAGCAAGACGATAAAGCCCTTGTTGTTCATCTTGCTCCTAAGGCTCAAAATACTTCCCAATGGTATTTTGATAGTGGGTATTCTAAGAACATGACTGGTGACGTCTCATTTTTTACCTACCTAGAGGATGGCAAGGAAGGTAAAGTCACCTTTGGAGATGGGAGTAGATCAAGAATTTTAGGACTTGGTAATGTTGAGATACCCAAATTTCCTAGGATAGATGATGTTTTATACGTGAAAGGGTTGAAGGAGAACTTGATTATCATAAGCCAACTGTGCAACTCAAACTTTGCGGTAAAGTTTAACTAGTTCGAATATAATATTTTTGATCAATCTGGTAAGATGTTACTACACTATGTAAGGACGGTATATAATTATTATGGGATTGTGTCCAAGTCCTCTTTTGTGTGCAGCAGTGCCACAGTCTCCACTGTGAACCTTTGGCATCAACAGTCAGGTTATGTGAAATTTAGAGATATTTAGAGATTACAAAAAAAAGGACCTAGTACAGGCTTACCATTGCTTGGGAAACTAAATTCCTTTGTGTGTGGACCTTGCCAACAAGGTAAAAATACTCAAAGTCCCCATCGAAAATTAAATACCACTTCCACCTCCCCTGTTTTGGATTCGATTCACATGGATCTTATGGATCCAACTCGCTCGGAGAGCTTAGGTGGTAAGAGATACATTCTCGTGGTGGTCAATGACTTTTCTAGATACTCGATTGTTGGACTCCTTCGAGAAAAGTCTAATGCAATTGATTTCCTTACAATAAAGTGTCGTGTCTTACAAAACCGACACAGTGTGACTATTAATTGGATGCATAGTGACAATGATACTGAATTTAAATAAGCGAGAGTGGATAGCTATTATGATGAAATGGGCATCAAACATGAGTTTTCGGTCACTCGTACTCCTCCATAAAATAGGATTATTGAGAGGAAGAATCAGATTATACAAGAAATGGATAGATCCATGCTTCTTGGGAGAAACTTGCCTAGACCGTTTTGGGCAGAGGTGGTGAGCACCGCATGCCATACAGTGAATAGGGATATCTTTGTTCGCACAAACTTCACACGCCTTATGAGTTATTGACAGGGAAGAAGCCTAACTTGTTATATTTTAGTGTCTTTGGGAGTACATGCTACATCTTGCAAGATAGAGAGCCTTTAGGAAAGTTTGACTCCTGGAGTGATGAAGGGATATTTTTAGGATATTCATCGACGAGTAGGGCTCATCGGGTTTGTAATTTGGCTAGCTCTAAGTTTTGTAGTCAATAAACATCACATTTAGATATGACAAGCAACCGACATTTATTGTTCCTCGACCACAGTGTGAGGATGATGCACCCCATGGTCACGATCCCATCCTTCCTCTTACGACCACGGTGGATCCCAATCTAATTTTAGGGGAGAAACCACTTGACACCATCTTGGGTTTGAAATTCATAACCCTTCCACTATACTTGGTGATCCTACACTAGGTGTAAAGACTCATGCTCAACTTGAAAATATTGTTAGAAATATGTGCTACACATCCCTAGTCGAGCCCAATAACATGAAAGAAGCACTCAAGGATGAGCATTATATATCTATAATGTAAGAAGAGTTTCTTCAATTTAGAAAGAATAATGTCTAGGAGTTGGTCCCCCGACCTAAAGATACTAACATGATAGGTACCAAGTCAATTTTCAAGAATAAGGTGGATGAAAATGGTAATATAGTTCACAATAGATCAAGGTGTAAACTTTGAGGAGATATTTTCTCCTGTTGCTAGGCTTGAGTCCTCCCGCTTAGCACTCGCCATATCATGTCATCTGCATTTCAAGTTATATTATATGGATGTCAAGAGTGACTTTCTGAATGGCATTCTACAAGAGGAGGTTTACATGGAACAACAAAAAGGGTTTGAAGACCCTAAGCACCTGAGACACGTATATTATCTTATGAAAGCCTTTTATGGTTTGAAGAAAGCACCTCGTGCTTGGTACAAGAGTCTTACTTCCTGTCTCTTAGCTTGCAACTTCAAGATACGGAGTAGATAATACGTTATTTGTGAGGAGAGGGAGTGTTCTTATTTTGGTTACCCAAGTCTATGTGGATGACATAGTCTTTGGATCCACGTGCTCCTGACATGTTCACACTTTCGAGGAGGAGCATGGAGCTTACATTCTTTCTAGGTCTCTAGGTTCATCAGCTTGAGAATGGGATATTCATATCTCAATCCAACTATGCAAGAGACCTTGTGAAGAAATTCGGTCTAAACTCCGTTAAGCATGCTCGCGCCCCTATGAGTACATCGACAAATCTTAGCAAACACGCTGTGGGCAACAACATAGAGTAGACCTTATATCTAAGTATGATAAGTAGTCTTCTTTACCTTATAGTTAATTGTCTCGATATTACATTTAGTGTTGGAGTCTGTGTGTGATACCAGGCATCCCCGAAAGAGTCACACTTACACCTTAAATGTATTATCAAATACATGGGTGGGACTCTATCATATGGCATTTTCTATTCCTTTGATAACATGACCGTTTGTCCACCTATTCGAATACCGATTGGGCCGAGATGTAGATGGAATGCAAATTTCCTAATTTTTTTGTAGAAACCAAATATTTTAATCGTGACTCTAAGTGACATGGCTCAATTAAGTGGAGACACGTGGCAATCTGCGTGGCAATAACAAACACTTCTGAACAACACCTTGACTTCGAGGAACTCAATTTCCCCGACCAACTCAGATATTCCGAGTAGTAGGTGCTCTCCGAGGAACTTTACTGCACCGAGCAACTCATGGATACCGAGATACTTAGGGGGTCGGAGCAGCTTAGACGGTCTGAGCTGCACCTTGATCAGAGCATTTATTACCTGACAATTAAGAGGATTAAATGCGCATTAAATGCTGATTATTATCATACAGATGTATACGCTTATTGAATAGCTATGTCTTGTCCTTTCACATGTACAGCCTCAGGGCTATAAATACATTGTATCATCCTCATTGTAAGGGGACTAGGAATTTCTTGGTAAAAACCTTGTTATCGAGAATTCCCAAACATTCAACAATAACAAAAACAGTGGACGTAGGCCATTCTTTTAAGGCTGAACCACTTTAAAAATTCTTTTGTCTTATTTATTTTATCTGTGATTAAATAATTAGAGATAATCTAATTTTTTACATCAACACTCATGTTTTTATTTTTTTAGTTGTTGGTCGTATATGGGATAAGTATCATTGTTTACAAAAAGAAGAATAGGTAGTTACAGGAAAGTTATAGGCGGTTTTGGGTGGTGATGAGACTTTTTACAATTTTAAAAACACATGGGAGTGGAGCCTAAATACATCTTTGTAGATGGGACTAAAGCCAAAAAACCTATTAGTAGTTATAAAAGGGTAAAATTGTGAAAAAATTTCCTAAAAAGTTTGAATAGGACCTATATAATTGTTGAAAAGTCAATGAAATTTATATGTATGTTGATCTGACAAATGGGACTTAAATATAATAATGCCAAAATTATAACTATGTTGATAATTTGTAATTTTAATATAGTGGCATGTTTGTATGTCCCAAACATTTTACTCATTTTCTTCATTTCACATTAATATGAATTAAAATACAAGAATAATAATATAAATGTCGCATATATATTATAAATAAAATTGTAATACGCAAGCACATCGCGTGGGGTTTAAAACTATATCTTATAATATCATGTGGAAACAGCACCCATAATTACGTTTGACAATGCTTTATCCTTTTGCCATGCATTCCTAAAAGAGCAAAATAACAACCCAAACCTTACATTACACTAATGTTCATTCTAAAGGTTTACCATGATTTCTTTTCTTCTCTATAAATTACGTTATTCTATATATTCATAAACAACTCCTAGGCTTGACTAAACCCGAGGCTGATCCTCCAGCATTAAGACACGAAGCTTGTGCTGGCTTATTCTTATATGTAAGGTCTACATCTTCCAATCGTATTCCTTTGCATGGATGCTTTTTACTGCAATCAAATCTCACCGCAACTTCTGTTGCTGAGGTTCCATGTATGTCTTGATATGTCACATCCTTAATCCTTACACCCGAAGCCTGTAAAATGAAATTAAAGAATAAAAGATAAAGTCAATATCTTTAAGCAATGCTTAGTAATTGTATGTTTTTTTTAATAATGTTTAAAAAAATCTATTTTCAATTAAATAAGTTTGTTCCGGTACCCTTTTTTCAGCGAATTCGAAGTACATTAAAAAATACATATAATTTATAATCCTCCCCTAAAAGATACGGTTTAGAACCCATAGCTTTGTGATTATAAAATGCATGATTTGTGACTAGATCATATCATACGATATATTTTAGAAAAAACTCATTTTTCTTCTTAAATAAGAATACTTTGATAAAATAAAATTTTCAGTTCCATCAATAAAAAAAATCTGCAGCTCCAAAACGTTCCAATTAGTTTGGAAATACTTTGATTAACATATATTTAAGAAAAATAATAATTAATTAATTTCAACAAATTTTTTGAAATAACCAGTTCGAGTAATTCTGTCGTTAAAGAACCATAAGTACACATTTTTTGGAAAATTTTAAATGATTTGCATATACTCTCCAAAGTTTCGAAAAGGAAAATCTACACACTTTAAAAACCTTACCTTGCGTGGGCAATTTTTGTCACTGGGGCAATAATTTTGGTCAATTATCACAGGGTTTTGGACATTAATCATTTTGAGGTGCTGAAAAAGAACACTCTTTACAAATCCATTGCTAGGCCTTGCCCATGTCTTGATCCTGACTCCATTCTGCGTATCCTTGAATGTAACACTCTTAACTGTCACATTTTGAACCCCAGCTTCCTGCATGCTCCAACCTAGACTCCCAATGCTGTACAAAGCACATATAGAACTTAACACTATATAGTTATTTTGAATTTTACCACCATTTCTACGTTTATTTTTCCAAAGTTATGTTATCCCCAGAAAAAGATGAGCTACAACCCCCAATTGTCACAAACTGTCATTCGAAACCCTAAACTGGTGTTGAAAATCCCCGGCTAGGGGCGTAACTCAAATTTTTATCATATTTTCGTCTGGAGCAACGTAAAAATAGTAGTAAAAGAAGGCTGGAACTTATAATAGCCCACCCCCTTTTATGAAGGTTTTTGAACAGCGGAAATTAGATTTAAATACTAATTTAATTATTTTTGACACTCTTTCGTTAAAAATGTACCATAATAAAAAATTCTAATTTTGACCATTAGGGTGAGGTCGATATAAAAAAACCCTTAAAAAATATAGCCAGTGGCTAAAAAATCATAATACTTTTAATGCATTAAAAAATTCTGTTACATGATATATCTTATCAATAGAAAATTAGAATGTGTAACCTTATGCCATGGCCAGGGCCGCATATGACATCCTCTATCCACATATTAGTGTTTTCTGGGCCTATGGAGACACAATCGTCACCCGTAGCAATATGAGAGTTCAAAATGGTGATGTCGGTTGATGATTGAAGGTGAATGCCATCAGTGTTGGGGCTCTTGCCGGAGGCTAAAATATTTATTTTTTGCAACAGCGAGTTGTGGCAGCCATGGAGGACAATGTGAAACATCTGACTGTTTAATGATGTTAAGCCTTGGATTGCAATGTTTTTCGAATTATAGAAGGCCAATGTCTGCAATAAATAAATAAATGTCCAAAAGATTATGTACAATATAAAGAACTGAGAACAGTTAAAAATTTAGAATCATAAATATTTATAGGATGATTCCCCTGAAAGTAATACGAAATCATTTATTAACAACACATTATATGTTTCATTTGGATTACGCTTACTCTTAAAGCATTATTTTGTTTTAAGATTCAAAGTGATTTTGAAATGCATTCAGTCCATAAAGGAAAACAAGTTTCGTCGGGAAACAGTTAACCTATATTAGCTGATTAGTTATTATAAAACTATTGTCAGCTGAAAATGTATTATTTTGGAAGGAAAAAAATAAGGATACCCAATAAAAAAACATAAAAATAATTAGGATTAAACTAAGCAATTCCCTGGACTGTTATCAGCCATTGAATTACGTCGATTCCAGAATATTAGTAAAAGAAAAGTTTTATGGTACAAATAACTTACATAAATAATTTGCACAAAATGATATGTCAATGGAATAGAATGTTGTATAGTGTCTTGTGATAAGAGATGTTCAATGCTTCGTTGCAATGTCACATTAATCTGTATAACTTTTCATTGAAGTTTTTGAATGCATAACATTACTCTTAGGAAGATACCCGGGTCAAAGTCTGGTTTGGTTAGTGGTAAAAATGGGTGGAAGAAAATTCTAATGCAATCTTTATATAAAGTGCCAAAATATTATTTACATGGTGGATTATAAATCCATCAAAAATTGGTGAGATTCTTACTTCCTTAAAGAAATATCTATATATTCAAAAATATCTATATACTTCCTTAAAGAAATATCTATATATTAAAAAATACCAATTAAAAGAATACAAAGTTGCCAAAATCTGATAAATTCTCAGTTTCTCGTCTTTCCAAACACTAAATTTTAAACATTTAACCAAACTGGACAAGTAAATTCCAGTTACTGAGTAAAGTTTTCAAAAATTAATATTCCATCAATCACAATAAATTAAGTTAATTAAATTCTAAAAATTACATTGGACAAAAAGCTACAATGGATTATAAATACAAAATATTTACCGTTTTCTTTACCATTCTTTTGTAAAAGGAAGGGAACATATATTAACGTGACAATATATTAAGCGGTTGTGTTTTGTATAACATTTATTTATCAGAAAAAAAAACGTGACAATAAGTTCATATTGCATATTGACATTACATCATTACGTCCAAATATAAAATGGAAATAAAAATATAACTAAAAATCAATTTTCTTTCCTCTTAATCTCTCAATTAATTTTGTAGATGTAATTCGATAACTTTTAGAGTATCCCAATTAAAAGGAATATATATATATATATATATATATATATATATATATATATATATATATATATATATAGAGAGAGAGAGAGAGAGAGAGAGAGAGAGAGTAATGGGCAGTTTTCTTACACTTGCTCCAATAGGGCAACTCTTGTCAGAGGATTTGCAAGCCCATAAACCATTTCCCCTACCCTCTAGGGTTCCACCGTTTATTTTAACACCATCAACTCCCTCAAACATCAACCAGCTGCCAGATTTTCCAATGACTCGATAATCTGACGGTGCTACAAGGGTGCCGTCAATACGGATACTGATATATCTGTTCTTACAGTTTTCCCCACTAAACCGCACATTGCGCAACAAAAACCTGTTTGAATATGTTAATAAAATAAGCAAATTCTTAGCTATATAAATTATTTAAATGTTGACCCTTATTAAATCATTATAATTGAGTTTGACCTATGTAATTTTCATCTTTTGAACCAAATATATTTTAAAAGTCATTTTTATAAATCAAACTCCAAGAAGTCAAAACGTTGGAGGTCAAAATTAATATCAAATAATTAATGAGACCAAAACCCAAAAAACTCTAATTGTCTATTTGGGTTAAGATACATTTTGACTAGATCAAAATTAGACATTTGGAGCTTCGTTTTTTTTCGTCGCTAGATTTCACTTTCAGTGACAGAAAATTTTATATTCAAGCACAACAAATGAATCAAAGTGGTAGTAAGGTCTAAAAATATAATTTGATAGCACTAAAGTGTAGTTTTGACCATTTTACGCACCTAAATAAATTAAAATAACTTGGTGTTATTGATATAAAAGTAGAAATAAAAGATAACTTTTTACCTTCCTGGTGGGACGTAGATTGTGGCTGGCTTTGATGAAGCGCAAGCTGCAGCCCATGCTTTAAGAAAAGGTTTAGTTGAGTCCGTTTTGTTGTTGCCTAGGGCTCCAAATTTCACCACATTTTGTGTAGTGGCTGATGATGATGTTGTGAAGATGAAAAGAAAAAGTAATACACAAAGAGAACCCATATTATGTGCCTGTGAGAGAGAGAGGGAGAGAAGGTGGTGAGGACTTGAAGTTGTTTGGCGATTATTTATAGGCTTTTAAAGGGTATGTTTGGATATATAGAAAATACGTAAAGTGGAAAGCTAGCGGAAATTCGGCTGGTTATCTCTTATCGTATTGGTAAATCTTTCCTTGAACAAACAAACACCATTGGATCTATATACTTAAATTACAATAAATTGTGTGGGGAAAAAACCTCTTAAGAGGTCATGGGTTCAAAATCTCTTGAGATCCTTTATTATTTTCATCATTTAAGAGGCTTAAATATGAAACACTAAGAGTCGAACCTTTAACCTTCCACTACCATCAAATCAATCGTTAGTCCAAATTTCATGAATTTTATATCATTGGAAGCGTAATGAAACGAGAATATTTCTGAATTCAAATTTTTTTTCTAAAATATTAAACCTTTTTGAAATAATATTTGCAGCCGAAAATTAATATCAATACCTTCCTAATATATGCTCAACAATTCAACATGAAATAGCTCTGATACCATATGATGGATTAATTTTTTTGTTTTGTGAAAACTATCACACAAACAGGAACATTCATATTGAATTATCAAGAAATATAAATATTGATTTTGCGAAAGCGTACCTGAATTCATGATAGAAAGTTAAAATATCTGAGTTTGAGGTCTTATGCTCTTCCAGATCAACACTTTTTATTTCCTCTAAATTTCTCTCTGACAATGGGAATCAGAAGATTGATGTTGTGTGATCTGGGGACCATGACCCCTATTTATAACACAATCGTGTCTTTTCATATTTCGTATATTTTTATTTTAACCCATCATAAAAATAGAAATTACGCTTGTCTCTACACAATAAAATTCACACTTTAATAATACATTAGTAAAGCCCCAAAACTTAAATTAATCACTTTAATAGGTCTACTTTTATTTGATAGCGTATAATTCATATTTATTTTATATATAAGCCCATATATTAAATTTTACTCTAACAAAAAAAACTAGAGAGGGCTGTACCTATGTACATTTTTTTTTGATAAATAAAGCTGTATCTATATACTTAAAGTATTCTGGTTAAATCAGAATAATTTCTATTTTTTTGGATGTTTTGAATTTGCTCCCACATAAATATTTTTTTGAGAAAACCCTTTGTACCCATAATTTGGATTCCTAATTTGGACCTAATGCTTATGTGGTAACCCAGGTTGTTTTGAGTCCAACTATTGTTCACTTACCATAAATTACGTCCATCGATATTCATGGACTTTCAATGGCGGATCCAGAAATATAACTTAGAGAGAGCCAAATAATATATATCAATTTTTGTGGGGTCAAAATTATAAACATATATAAAAAATTACAAAATTTTGAAAATATTGAGTTAAAATTTAAATTTCTTAGAAGTCAGGCAGACCAAGGCCCGCCCTTGAATCCGCCTCTGCCTCCTTTTTATTACCCTCCTGTGTCGTGCTGTACACATGATTTGTGTTAAGTCTATGTATTCACTAGCATCTAACATATACATCAAAGATAATGAACTTTAATGCTGAAAACATATGGCCGTGAACTAGCATAAAAAAATCTTACTGACTTGAAACTGAATTAAAAAAATGCCAGTCTTAAGTTGCCACGTCATCCTTTATTGAATTATTTAAAAAATCCATGATATTAACAATTTCAATCTCTGCCATAATTATTTGGTAATAATCACAAGCACCATATATGCACAAAAATACTAACTTTCTCACAAATAAATATAGAAGATGACATAAAACCACGAATGGAAAAGATCTTTTTCACTAACTTTTGATTATAGCACCAAATATAATTTCTCAATCGCGTCACTACGTTTCTTGATTGAATTTATTTTAATTGTTTTTTAGATGATATTCTTAATGAAATCATCGGAAAAAATCCATTTGTTTTCTAATTTAAAAAAAATATGTGCATTTGATGACCTCACTTGATTTTTGTGTATATATATATATATATATATAAACAATGAATTGTTGTAACAGCAATTTAAATAAATGCAGAATTAAGGAACGAAATTACCTAATTTTGGAGCAAATAAATCTGGGACGGAAAGTATAAGAAATTCCGAAAGCAGGTACAATTTAAAACACGGCTGAGTCGCGAACAATGTCACTCTCTTTTGGTTTAAACACATGCAATAAACTTAGACTTGAGACATAGTTAGAACATTTAAAAGGTCAAACGTCAAGAATCCTACTTTTTAATTTTCAGTAATTTTCACTCGTACCAAACAAACAATAAAAATAATCGTCATCTTTTTCCAAGAGCAACATTGCGTATAAAGTAGTAAAGGACATATGAAAACATTTAAAATGCTTATAATTGATATAGTAGTTTTTAATGACGCAAACAAGCTATTGGACTAATCAACAGTTGAAACCGAAGTAGTGTGCTGCATGTAAAATTGCTAATAGATAAATTATTACCATAATTCGAGGGTAGTCATATTTATTGGATCAAAGATGCATTAAATTTAATTGATTTATGTAACGCACCAAGTTCTTTTCCATTACTGATAAATGTACCAGCACATATACTCATTTTCAGGGGCAGTCCTGAGCATGTGCTAACTGGGCGATCGCACACGAGCCTCCAGATGATTTATTTGTTATTACTTATATATTGAGGGCACATAATCATCATCATCATCCTTATCTTAATTCCATCAATGTTGAGGGCCCATTTTATGTGTTTTGATATAAAAAAAATGTTGAGCGCCCATTTCTTTATACCAATACCCATAAAATGAGTCTATTTTATAATTTTTGCACAGGGCATTATCAATTTTTATCAATCTCAGGACGGGCCCTACTCATTTTTAGCTCACTTAATCTCTCTCTAAAAACAAACACATAACTCCACACTCTTTCTCTCTCTAGCCATCCCACCTCCATCTCCAACCTGCTCCCACCCCACCCATCGGAGAATCGCTATAAATATTCCACTAGAAAATCTTCCCGAAGGCTGTCGGAATTCTCGTTGGAATATTTTTCTCTCCTTGTTCCTCTCTCTCTCTCTCTATCTTTTTTTAGTCCGCACCAGTGGCACCATTGCCCGAGCTGGGGAAGAAGAGTTTTCGCCGAAAAAAAATGAGTTTTCGTAGGAAAAAATGGAGGTTTTACCGAAACAGTAAATTTATCTGTTTTGATTTTTCGTTTAAACGTATCGAATATGGGTGTTGTTTGATAGATCTTGAGGAGTAGATTTCAAATATATAAATTTTGTGAATTTTGGATTTGTACATTAGAAGTTATGTACTTTTAAAGATTTGATGGGCTTTTTTTGCAAAAAAATGAGTCAAAGATATTTTTAGGGTTATTATGTGATGAGATGGCAAAATATGACTTTTGACACTATTGACTCCGTACTATTACCCTAAATTATTTAAATAAGCAAATCTCGTTGACCTTCACAAATCATTTTATATTTGGATTTTTAGGACAATGCTTTTAAAGTTTATAAATCTAGTAATTGTGGTACAATAGCATTTATAAATCTAGTCCATGTGGTACAATACCTTTATTTTTTTGGTCCGTGCCAGCGGCACCATTTTTCATGATGTTTTTAGTACAAGAACTAAATTTTTAAAATTATATGGAGTGTCCTATTTTTATACACTTAAAACCTTGTGAGGACTCTTTTCCAAAACCCCCCTCATTTTAATGCATCAGAAGCTTGCTTGAGATGGAAGATTTCCACAGTTAGTTAGCAAACACTTCTACCCTACCCCTTATTTTGAGTCACTTTGTTAAGGTGTATTGCTGTTTGTATGGTTCCTGTGTTGCTATACCCGCAAAACAAGATGAATGCAGCCACAAACACATAAAACTTAGTCGTCTTTTCAACTTTAATATCTGCAACAAAAGTTAAAGAGTGAAACTTATTACTTTTTCTTTTGGAAGTTTTTAATTGAATGGCTCGTTTAGGTCAAAGGTCTCGAGTCTGAAACTCCCTCACGGATATGAAATTTTAAGCGGAGCGTGTGTTAGAGTGACTCGACACAACGCCACCCCTCTTTAGCTCACATGGGGGAGTCCAAATAGCTCAATCGTGAAAATGTTGAGGATTATCAAGAAAAAAATAATAATTATGATTTCAATTTCTAGATATTTTATAATTTAATATTGATTATATTTCTAAGAATTTTTTGTATTTATACATATATTAGTAAATTTATTAAAAATAAGTGTATTTGCGATTACCTAGGGAATACTTTATAATTTACCTAAAAATTAAATTTAGAAAACTTAAACTCAAATGGGGGCCGGTACTATATTTTGAAGAAAACATGAGACACATTAATAGGGACATTTTGAAGTTTGATTTAATATTTTGATGTCACTTAATCGTAAAAGTTTGACAGGCATTTCCATCGAATATGGGGCCAAACTTATATAAAGAAAAAGAGTGGGTACTAACACAAATGAGTCGTTGTAAATGCCAAATGACCCATTTAGGATATTTTCATTGCCTTAGGGGATTTTAATGTAATTTGATATTTGGTTTTATTTTTATACCGGAATAACGAAATGGGAGATTTGTAAAAGCATAATTTCTGTCATTTGCTCATAGCTTAGGCTTACATAGATTTTGGCGTATCCCGTTACCATTTGACTTGAGCTGTCACGAAGAACCGAATCTACAACATCTACAAATGCAAGATGATATCCACATTACAAAGGTATAAATAAATAAGGAGTTCAAATTTATTTACATTAATATTGGGAGATGTTTTTATTAAACACGGAGCAATTTTTATGTTTAAAAATTTTCAAAATTTGTTGACTTCATTCCAATGAGAAGTCATTCTCATTTGAATGAGAAATCTAACACGTCACAAGGCTTGTTCTTATATTTTATCTAATGTGCATCTAACAAGGGTGTACTGTTTGGCCTCGTCTGAAGCTCATTCAAACAATATAGTGTCTTCGTTCTAATGAGATGTTATTCTTATTTGAACAAAGCATGTTTTCATTTGAACGAATGATGTCGCCTCGAATTTTGTTCCATCTTATAAATACCGTCTTCGTACAATTTTTCATAAAGATCTTTTGCAAATCAAATGCAACATACCTGCTGCAAAATTTCTCACTTTATTTAGGTTTAAATCACCTTTTGATTTATAAATTTTATTCCCAATATATGCGTGAATCCGTTTGTAACCCTAAATTATTTCACATCTGAGTTACTCTTGTGGAGAGACATTTTTCACTGCTGACCTTATAGTTCTTGAGGGGATCACTGCTAAAAGATGATAAAGGTTGATAGGTGGATACCGAGGGCAAACCGCCACATGTGGACAACTTAGGATTAAGTCGTATTCTTTAGAAGTTTTGTAAGTCCCGTTTTTGTAAAACTCTAGAGTGCTAAAATAGGTTTTGTCCTTTTCAGGAACTTTTTTCATATTTTCGTTTGCTCTTTCATGCGTATTTAATTTAGTGTGTTTGGAACAATCATCACATGCAAACCTAAATTAATTAGATTAAAATTTGGTAATAATTTGGATTTGTGTTTGGTGGACATTTAATTATATAAATATTCCATTAAGATCGCAAGCTCACCCTCAACTACAACTTGAGGATGTGGGTGCCTACCTTTGTCTAAATTGGAAATAGATCCTCACCTTTTTGTAGAGAGTAAAAGTCGCTAATTTGCAAAATCATTTTAAAAGATAAGTCTCAAAGATTTATATTTATCTTAAATTGAGTAACACCAAAGATATGATACTGTAAAGATTGTAATCATACATATCCTAATGAGGAATAAAAAAGTGGTAGTTGAAAATGTTGGACATATGTGATTTTTTTTTCTAAGTTGGATAAATAAAAAAAATCAAAGTGAGTTAAAATATTAATCTTCATTCATGATTGTACCGATTCATTCTCACTTTATTCACTTCTATCGCGAATTATGTCTTTAAATCAATCTTTTATTTAAAAGGATATAATTTTAGTTTCAAGCCTTTTAATGCTAGATTATTATTTGTATATAGTATTTTACATACTCATAAATCTTGAGTATGACCCCATATGCGAATGTTTTTATGCTTCGTCATGCCTATAGTCACGTTCCAAGTCCGTGACCCATCCGCGACCAAGCTTGGAGGGAATCTTGGTGCGAATTTGGTGCCAAAATGGTCACGCTCTGGTCACGGGCCAAGTCCATGACCCATCGTGGTCAGGGATTTGGTCCATGACCACTTCCAGAGCATCCATACTCATTTTGGTAATGAATAAAGTCACACCAAAAATTAAGATGGTCACGACCCAAGTCCACGACCAGTTGGTCACGAACTTGGGCCGTGATAAACTGGGCGTGGTCATTCGCAGGATTTGGTGTAGTGATAGTCATATCAAAGTTTATTTTAAAAAAAAGGATGTAGTGCGTTTGTTTGAACTAAAAAGATTTAAATATACACTTTCTTGTTCCTTTTTTCACTTTTTGGATTCCCTCGCTAAGTTCACAACCCGTAAACACTTAGTCTTACTGCATAAATGGTCTTGCATCAGAGAAAGACACCCTTTGAAGTTTTTTTTTTGTTCACCTTTTTTCATCCCTCTTCCCACTAGATTAATATTTTGGAAGATTAGGTTCTTTTTTATCCTAGATCTATTGGATATTCATAATCTTGGTGATTATTCTCCCTAGATTTTTTGTATTTCTCCTTTTTAAATCTTAGTGTTTTGTGTCGTAGTTTTTTTATTTTTGGATGAATTTTTGTCTATGATATGATGAATTTATTTGTATTGATATGAAATTAATTCAATTAGAGTAGTTGATCTTATGTTTGGATTTGTAATTTCTTACATTTCTATACTTATTTATGACTTTGTTACTCTAATGTCAAGTATGGGTGAGAGTTCAAGTTTTTTTCACACATCGTATTACATGAAACTCTTTCACATAATTTTAGTATGGATACCTTTGGTTTATATATTTATAAAATCTCTAATAGGATTTCTCTGCTTTATCTTGGTTCGTGACTTGGAGGCGAATCACATGGATCCTAAATTGTATTCACATGTCTCGACATCTACCAATGCTCTCTCTAGATTTATTGAACTATTTTATAAATACTCCATGCATTGGGAATGTTCCATTAATTTGTTTTCTCTCCTTGAGTCTCGCGTTCCTTAGTTTTTGAAGATTCTTGGTTGGCTTGGTCTTTGTTCTCAAATTGAGAAATATTATCCCAATTTGGTGAGATAATTTGACCTCACTATTGAGTAAATGAAGGATTAAATGGGACTCCCAATCCTTACTGCCCATATCCTTGGTATTAAGGTAGTTATTCCTACAGAAATCATTACTCATCACTACAATCTAACAGAATAATCACCAACATGCCCCTTTACAAGGTTTAGTCTTAGTACCTTTCAACCCGAGGTGATAACTTTTTTGAGTGATGGACACTATCATATTTTTCCTTGAAAGAATTTTTCTCAAGTTGTTTAGGCCAAGGACTTTTATATTCTTAATATGGTAGTATCCTTATGAATTTCACCTACTATGCACCCTCACGAGATTTCCTTTGAGTGTCACTACTTATTGTATGTGATTGGAAAATGTTATAGTATGGATCTGAGATCCTGATATTTAATCACGTCAATGATTGTTGTAAGGACGATGTAAAGTCTCATTCTTTGACCTTCGTTTGTCCGATCATCCATTTTTTTTAAAAGTTAAGGATTCCAATTCTTTTAGATGAAGTTATATAAAAACATGAGGGTAAGATTGCAATGGTGTCATATTATCGATCAATATCTTAGTTAGGTACTACAATGGTCTTCTTGTGCCCCGACATGTTGTACCTCCTGATGATTATCATTTTTCTCATGCATCCACTAAACTTGATGTGCATTCAACCACTTACAAAGAATTGGATAATACGGTTTATCAGATATCATCGGCTCTACACTCCAAACTTTCACCCACCTTTGATGAGTATTAACATAGGCTTTTGTCATTGAGTTTTTCCTTTTCGTTATATTTTGATAAGTATCAACAAAACAACAATATTAAACTTGATCACATTTGGGACACCGTACATTATGTTCAGTTGAGTGTTTGAGATATTAAGGCTTTGATGGAAATTCCTAAAGAATATATAATAGGTAACATATTCTACTATCCATTGAAAATTTACTAAGAATGTCTACCACGGCTAACATCTATTAATAAAATCATCCTTACGATACATGATAACTATTGTGATCGATCATCAATTGGGGAACTATCATCAACATCAATAATTATGATAAATAACATGGCATATAATCCGATGGGGCACCACCATGAACATCACAATAAAAAATGAGAGACAATGTGTCTAACCAAATGCGAAGGCTTCTCCATGAAGGTTTAGTCATTTAATAATGAAAGTTTGTGTACCGAAATAGAAAACCACAAATTATAATTATATTCAAATTTAATCACTTCAAAAATCACATCTTAAAGGTTCAGATGTCAAAAATTACTAACGATTAAAAAAATCAAATTTAAATCTGATTAAACATTTGAACTATAGATAATGCGGGAAAAAGTAAATAAACACATAACATCAAATGTACGAAGAAAAATCCACTAATTGGAAAAAACCTCGGTCCGATTCAAAAATCTTATTAAAACATTGGTAGACTTACAAAGGATATAATAATACTCTCCTCCTTTTTCACTAAATCAAACCTCACCATTTTTTAACTAATTCCTTTCAAGCCAGAGACCTCTATAAGGTTGATGTGAATCATAAAACATTCTATGTCTTGGTAAATTGATCAATAATTTTTCTCTTTAAAAACTTGAAAGTTTTTGTCGCACCCCAAACCCAATATCCATACTAATCATTTGTTATTAGAATAATTGGATCATAATCTTGAGCCCATTAAAAATATAATTCATTTATCAATATTTTTCTGCATAAGGTGCATAATGAACATAATATTATTCTTATACCACAATGAAATCAATATTAGAGTCATAATTAAGCATATATACAATACTATGATTAACTATGATAAAATTTTACAATCACCAACTCAATCTATGCTGACACAATATATTCAATGTGTGTGTATATTAAAATCTTCAATGTGACAGTGATAAAAACCACATATTTAAACCCCAACTCTTTTAACAATGCAACTCTCAAAGTTATCGATCATATGGTATCCTAGCTGGTAGATTACAAACCTGAAATTGTTAAAATATAAATAGTAATCATTAAGCTTAGTGAGTTACTCCTTCCCTACAATGAAATAACAATTCTATATCGAATATGTGGATATAAAATCCAAACAATCCTGACCATTGGCAATAACAAAACCTAGATCATAAGATCCAAATAATTCTCCCCATTGGCAATAACAAATCATGGATCGTAAGATCCCAATAATTCTGCCCATTAGCAATAAAAAATTCTTGAACATGAGTTCCAAAAAATCGTTATCATAAGACAAATCAAATCATTGGATATTTGTCCAATCCCAATCCTGGATCATAAGACCCAAACACATCCTGGATATTTGAATATCCAACCAAATCTTGAATACCGGATTATTCAAACAAATCCTGCTCTTAAAGTTATATTCATATATCTGTATACATGAAACAATCATAAGTACACTCACCTTGGAAACTTATCAGGCTTTTCCTTTTCCTTTGTCCGACACTTGTTCAACCGGTTCTTCTTCCCTTCCATCCAAATTCATGTTAATATATTTGACAAATCCAATTCATAGACGAAACATACATTCATTTCTTCTTGGTAATTCAATACTTATCATATTAGGATTCCAATACAAAGGACGTCACATCATTTCAAGTTTTCTAGAGCAAGATAGGCCCGTTTCTTTACTACATAGCAAATTTTCCCTATAGGTTCTTTTATTGTTCATTCAAATTCCTAGAATTGTCATAATTTTTCTAAATAATAACTTTCTATGATATTTCACCCAACATCATTAAATATATTTAACAATACAAAATTAAAGTTTCATAATTTTTAAGCTTCATTTGTTATGTCAAGAAAAACATCAAACACATGGCATGCATACTTTCACCCTTGGGGAAGAATTCATACCCGAACTTCAAACCATCACCCAAGATTCATTTCTTGGTATTTTTACATGATTTTTGTATATGTCACAAATATATGAGTCTACTTTAATCTCCAATTGGAATCAATCAATTCAGTTAAGTATACAAAAAGATATGGAAGGTTGAATAAATAAAGTTACTAAATGAAGTAATTTTAAGGGTTTATACATTCAACTTAACTTAAACTTGCATCTAACCATACATATACATCAAGGGCTGAAAGTTTAGTACAAAAATGATGATTTCTATCATCTAAATCAGTAATATAAGAAAAACAACAAGATTTGGGGTTAGGATTACCTTCGGTACTTTTATGTAATTTCCATAGATTTTTCTTCAAAATTTCTTTTCACTTTCTTCCTAAACTTTCTAATTCTCTCTTCCTCTCAATACAAACTCTTTAATGGCTGAGTTGTAATGAAGGAGGGCCTTATTTCAATCCTTTAAATTCTGCCCAAACCAACCTCCTTCTTTAACCAATCAAAATCCACCATTTGTTAGCCTAATAAGACGAAATATCATTTAACGAATGGATAAATTTGTCCCTGCTTCGTAATTCTAGTATAACTTCTCGCTCGGACCTCCGCTTAACACACTATTTATTGTGTTACAAACCTAACTCATATATATACAACTATATAGTTTTCTCCTCAAGTCAATTGTTATGTTATAAAGGTCAAAACTAGTCTTAAATATGCTTCAACTATATCATACGAGTAAATCAGAATATCATCTATAAAAACTATCACAAATAAATCAACAAAAGGATGCAGTACCCGTTCATAAGATCCATAAATACAGTTGGAGCATTAGTCACTCCAAAGGCACCACTAGAAATTCAAAATTACCATACCTAGTACGAAAAGCAGCTTTAGAAATATCAGTCTCCTTAACCCTCAACTGATGATAACTCGATCGCAAGTCTATTTTTGAAAATACTTTAGCACCCTGTAACTTATCAAACAAATCATCAATAAGAGGTAAAGGGTACTTGTTCTTAATTGTAGCTTTATTTAGTTGCCTTAATCAATACACAAACGTATGGTACCATATTTCTTCTTCAGAAATAAAACTGGTGCACCCTATGGAGAAACACTAGGTTGTATGAACCCCCTATCAAGTAAATCCTGCAACTGAATCTTGAGTTCTTTCAACTCAACAGGTGACATTCTATACGGTGCCATATAAATAGTGTATGTCCCCAGTGCTAATTCAATACTAAATTCAACTTCTCTTTCTGGAGGTAACCCAGGAAACTCACTAGGAAACACTTCTGGAAAATCCCGTATAATAGGAACATCGGTTAACTCTAAAGCCCCCTTTCTAGTGTCAAGAACATATGCAATAAAACCCTCACAACCTTTACTTAATAATTTCCTCCTCTGAATAGCAGAAATGATGCAACTGGAAACAATTTTCCTTTCCCCCATAAATTTAAATTCAGGCTTACCAGGCATATTAAAAACAACTTCTTTACAGAAACCATCCATAGATGCATGATATTTAGATAACCAATTCATTCCCAGAATTATATCAAAATCAAAAATATCTAATGGAAGTACATTTATAACTGTATTTCTAACCCCCGCAATCAAAACACAATCACAAAAATTATATTCGGCTACAAACATATCCCCCATAGGCATATAAATACCCAACCCCACATATAAACGAGTACATGATCTATTCAGGTATACAACAAAAGCATAGGATACAAAAGAATGTGAGGAACCAGGATCAATCAAAACATAAGCACTTCTATCAGTAACAGAAAGCGTACCTGTCACCACATCCGGGGTAATATGTGCCTCTTTCATTGTAAAGACTCGTCCACCTAGCCTGGAACCACTAGCTTGTCCTCTACCCATACTTTTCACTCCACCGCCTGGAGGTAACACTTTGCTTGCTGCTTCACTATGTGTTGTTGGAGTCTCTGCCAACTGCAGACAATTCTTCTTAACATGCCCCACTTGATGACAATGGTAGCATTCCATTCCTTTAAGCTTAGGACACTCGAATATATAATGCTCCTCCTCTTTACAAAAGAAACATGTAACAACTCTCGTCGGTGCCTCACCTTTTTGAAAATTTTATAATTAGTAGACCTAATAAAATATTTCCTCACAACCCTCTATGTTGTCCATTCCTAGGTTCCATCTGGAATTATCTGTAATACAACAAAGTTCTAACAACCAATATAAACAGTTAATAATACTAAACTATTGGTTAGTACAAAAAAATATTTATAAATTTCAAATCAACTCAATGACTGCCATCTAATCGTCACACACATTCAGAATTAATAACCTACACGCTCTGATACCACTAATTGTCACACCCCAAACCCAATATCCATACTAATCATTTGTTATTAGAATAATTGGATCATAATCTTGAGCCCATTAGAAATATAATTCATTTATCAATATTTTCTGCATAATGAACATAATATTATTCATATCACTACACCAAATCTGCCTAATTGTCACGGTCATTGACCTTAACAAGTTCAACTTGTCAGGGTCAATGACCGTAACAATTCGGGGCGAGACAACTTTTTTTGTCATGGTCGGTGACAGTGACAAGTTCAATAGAATTGTCACGGTCGTGTCACGGGCCATGACCGTGACAAGTTTAGTCACAGTTCATGACCGTGATAAAGCCTTGAACCTTTTTAAAAAAATTATCACGGTCAATGACCGTGATAATTCTGGGCAGAATTGAAAAAAATCTGATGGGCAGTATGGCCAGTGCCACTGCCCAGCAGTATAATTGTACCTTTTATAGCAACGTTGTACCTGTTCAAACATCATATATCCAAATAAACTAGAGATAATGCAAATATACATTCAAAATAGAAACTATTTAAGAAGAAACAACATCACCATCAATTATCTCAAATCTACAAACGATTTAGCTGGAAAAGAGATTTTGTACCGCGACGCTCGGGGACACCTCCTTATCCTTCCCTTCTCATCCGAAGAGCCACATAAGTATCGAGCCTATGTGGCCTACCCCCAGGGCCACTCCCTGTCCCCTGAAATAACATAAAGTAAAATTAGTATCCGCCCCGCAAATATAGATAAATATAAATATAAATCGAAATTGAAATTGAAATTGACATATAAATATAAATATAATTATAAATACATTACCTGTAGTGTCACCCAAACAGCTAACTTGAGCTCATATGGCACCTCCTTCCAACTAATGTACCCCAGGAAATCGTGTCAAATATAATTCCCTTCATATTTGAACACTAAGAAATGCCATAATCCTATAGAGTTATGCTCTGCAAATTCCTTCCAACCGTTGTGTAGCCAAAAATCACCAGTTGAAGTTGTCAATTCCACCTTCCAATGGTCTCCCATGTTCGCTAGAGGTTCCAAGTGGTGGGGTATGGAAAGTGGAATTGACAACTTCAATTGGTGATGTTTGGCTACATAACGGTTGCGAGGAATTTGCAGAACATCACTCCCTAGGATTATGGCATTTCTTAGTGTTCGGATAGACGAAGAGATTCAGTCTCCTCTCCACAAATAAGACACCCCAAATAACTATGTACTAATCACCTATTAAAGGTAAGAAGCGTATATTCATGGATTAGTATAAACAAAATTTAGATGTAGTTGGAATATTTATGTATTAATCTCCTCTCCACACATGCACACTACACAAGAGTGAAAATGATAAAGTGCAAATCAATTAAAAGCATTAAAAATGGATGTTTCGGTACAAATTGGAATATTTATTACAAATTGAAAAATTGTTTCAAATTCGGATTATCATAAAAAATGGATTAATATTCATTAGGAGCAACCAAGTCATCCACACTACTATTTAGACGCCTTGGTGTGTGTTTTTGTTGATATACTCTGAATAAAACACTTGCTTAACCTCTTGAAATGCACAAACAAACGGCTCATCGCTCATGTGGTCGTTGCTCTTCAACTTGGACAAGTCAACCATGATCAAATTGGTGACAGGATCAACTTTACAAGAATTTTTATCCTCAACTCTTACCTAGTCACAGTAAAATACAATCTCTTTGAAGCTTATATAATCCAATTCGAATATATTTTGGATTACACCATAGTAAGTCATTTCAACTTCAACGAGGTTTTTATCTTTTGCGCTCGCTCGAAAGAAAGTAAGAGCCTTTTATGAAATTTCCGAGTTCTGTACATTTGTACTTTCCTCTTACACTTTAGCGTCGAAAATGTAACCGTTCAATTGATAATATTTATACTCTTGTGCCACGAATAAGGGTCCAGTGGCTAGACGAGCAAGCCTTGATGTCGCATCACCTGTCTTTAGGAACTGAGAATATAGACAAATTAATTATATTAGTGGTAAAATTTGAGTGTAATGTAACGTTATATAACGACTATTTTCATTATAATTAACTCTTGTGTCAACCACAACCTAAATTCGCTGTCTAATTGTACCATTGTTTTTCGTCTTTTATTGTTCCCACAGGCTTCATATTTTCTGCATATTACAAAATTAATCATGTATAAAATAATCGAAAATAATGTTAAACATTATAATAATCGAAACTTACTTTTTCCATTCTTCGACATCTTCATGTCTGTCAAATAGATAACGAGCTACTTGTTCATGTTGCAAACTCGTTAATTTCACTCGTTTTCCCATCACATGACCACCATCATCGACGAACTCATCAGTGTCATCAACTCTGGTCGAGTCAGGCATATATTCCCGAGTATATATTGATGACTCCACGATGATGTATTCCTCTGTAATTGATCCTGCAATGTATCACGTATTCTTGACATAATCTTTAAAAACTTTCATTAATCTTTCAAACGGATACATCCACCGATATCTAACTGGACCACAAAGAAGTGCCTCGTCACATAGGTGTACCAACAAGTGAACACTTATGTCAAAGAATGCTGGGGGAAAGTACTTCTCCAATACACAAATCGCTTCAATTACCGCCAATTTTGCGGCCACTATGTGTTCTCGATTGACTACCTTCTCACACAAGAGGGAGAAGGTAATACTAATTTGCATAATAGCCCTACGCAAATCCTTGTGCTTGGAGAAACAATGCTAAAACAATAGAGGAACCAATTGCATGATCACATGCCAATCGTGGGACTTACACTTATGTAAATCATGAGTAGCATAATTCACAATCCTTTGCAAGTTGGACGAAAAAGTAGACGGACCCTTCAAATTATTGTGTCTAGAAGCACCTTCCTTTCCCCACTCGTCAAAGTAAACGCACCAGGGGGAATTATTATCCTTCCCCTACTATCTTCTTTCAAACATAGTTGTGGCTTAAGTTTTAACGATTTAAGGTCTTTTCGTGCATTTTCTTCATCCTTCGAATGACTCCCCCCAAGGCAAGTAACAACAATATGTTCAGCGAAGTTCTTCTCTGTATGCATCACATCCAATACATGGCGCACCGGGTTATTCTTCCAATAAGGCAAGTCAAATAAAATTGACCTCCGAGACCATGCCTTTCTTGTCTCAGTTTCATTCCCAGTTGGGGTCTTCTTATGCTTGACATTCTTAAATTTGGGATTCTTACCTGGCATATTAGGGCCACATTCAGAAGATTTACTTTCAAATTCTGAACCCGAAAGTTGTCTCGGCGGTAGCCTATGTTCAACCCCGCCCAATAAAAAATTAGAATCTTTCTCAGATCTAAAACTATGAGTTGGGGGTAAAAACCTCCTGTGGCAATGGTATACATTTTTTAAGCTAGAGGATAGACAAAGAGATTTAGTCTCCTCTCCACAAATAGGACACCCCAAATAACCATGTACTACACAACCGGATAATGTTCCATAAGCTGAAAAATCATGAATTGCCCACATCAACATAGCTTTCAGCGTAAACTCTTCTTTTCTAAAAGAGTCAAATGATTGTACACCCTCTTCCCATAACTCATTTAATTCTTCTACCAAAGGATCCAGGTAGACGTCAATGTCATCACTTGGTGCCTTTGGCCCAGGTATCAACAAAGCCATCATAAAAAATTCAGGTCTTATACACTGTGAAGGAGGGAGGCTAAGTGGGGCTATGATCACTATGCATACACTCTGATTGGTGCTTAGATTTCCAAATGGATTGAAACCATCTGTTGATATATCCAAATGAATGTTGCGTTGTTCTCGAGCAAAATTCGGGTACTCAAAATTCATCCTCCTGCTGGCAGTAGAATCAATAGGATGACGCATGACTTCTGCCCTAGCATGCCAAGTCATTGCCTCTACAATCCATGGTACTGTGAAAAATCGCTTTAAGCTAGGCCCAACGGGAAAATATTTCAATACTTTTTGAGGCACTTTTGAGCTTGTGCCTTCCTTACTAGTAGATTAGACATATCTAGGTTCATCGCATACCGGACAACGATCGAGATTTTCATACTCCTTTTGGTATAGTATGCAGTCATACACACAAGCATGAATCGATTTATACTTCATTCCCAAACCTTTCAAACTATTCTTCATAACAGGATAGCTATTTAGAAGTGTATTCACCTTGGGTAATAAGTCCTTCACCCATTTCAGAATTCCCATCATGCTATTGCCAGACAAACCGTACTGCGTCTTCAAACTGTGCAAACCAACAATGGCATGTAAAGTTGTTTGATCTTTCTCACAGCCAGAGTATAACGGTTGGGTCACCTTAAATTTTAAACTTTGGTAGTCATCGTCAAGTTTTATCGTGTTATCTTCACGAGCACTTGAATCTTCTACATCATCAGTAACCTCATTCTCCTCTGCTTCATAAACTCCGTACGCATCATCAACTAAATCCTCTAACATATTATGATGTACGTCGTCCCCTTCTACATTTATTCTACTTGTTGAAGGTTGTTGTGAAGGTTGGTAGGGGACAAAAGGAACTTTCAATTCACCGTGAAAACTCCAAAATTGATAACTATCTTGCATACCCGATCTTAACAAATGTAGTTCAACTATTTTCCACTCAAACACCTTACGATTCTTACACCTAGCACACGGATACAGAAACTCTTCATCATTATGACATCTCTTTACATATTTCACAAATTCGTTAGCACCTCTGCGAAACACATCCCCCATTCTATTAGTCTCACCCATCCACTCTTTATATTTCGGATATCCCATCACAGCTACCACTACTAAACACCTATTAAAGGTAAACAAAACATAGATTTATAATATGTTTCATTTAATTATCCCATCATTTAATTTCTATTTCCTCCATCTCCTCTAAAGGGTGAGTGGTCCTATCCCATTCAAGATCGCATTTTTCTGTAATATACTTAACAACTCATGCACATTGTTAAGATTTCAAAAAAAATTCGACAGCATATCCCCGTAGTTCTCCAAGTACACGACGTAGATTGGCAGGTGTGAGTGTTATTTCAATTGATCAATTGAAATAACAGTCACACTTGTCAATCTAGTATGTACCCAGAGAACATTAAGAAACGACTGCAGAACTTCCTCCAAAAGTAACAACTTTAAGCCACTAAGAATATTATATAGAAATTATACAGTCTCAAACTGTCCAAACGGGACAATTCGAGAGATCTCATTACAGGGATAATGACTCTCAAACGGGTCTAAGGACTATTGAATGCGTACGCATAAGAACTAGAAGGCTAGTATCTATGCGCACTATATTTAATTTCAAGTATGTTTCATTTAATTATCATATTATATATATATATATTGTTTGATATACAAAGTAATTTCAAAAAAAGTTGAAAAATCCCACCCCCATATGGACAATAATCCAGTGGTCATGTCACTTTTAAAACTAACCAACCAAAAATTTACTAAACAAAATAATCCAACAACAATGTCAATAACAAATGTGTATCCGGTACTCCTTCTAATTCATCTACTCAATTAATTCATTTCATCAATTAAACTAACAATTAACGTATATAATTATTAATTTACTAATTTACAACGAGGGGCAATCCTACTTTCATATGAAATGGGCACTAATTATTAATTTACTTTCATCTAAACTATACAATTAAAATTATAGTGAAAATCAAGTATGTTTCATTTATGGAAAACATTTATGCAAATCAAGTATGTTTCATTTATTAATTATATTTTAGTGGGACTAATTATAGAATCTATGGATGGATTCAATTTAATCTTACTATGTGTTGATGTAAAAAATTAGATCACTCTAATAATTCAATCACAGATAAATAAATGAGACAAAGAATTTTAAAGTGGTTCAGCCTTATAAGAATGGTCTACGTCCACTGTTGCTTTATTGCTGATTGTTTGGGAATTCTCGATTATAAGTTCTATCAAGAAATTCCCTTCTGGATTCAGGATCCCAGTCCCTTTACAATGAGGATTATACAATGTATTTATAGCCCTGAGGCTGTAATGTGAAAGGGTAATACATTAAATGATATACATATGAAAGGGTAATACATTAAATGATATACATATGAAAGGGTAATACATTTAATGCCCTCTTTGCGTGCGCGTCCAAATGATAAGCATTTAATGAGCAGTTAAACTGTTGGTATCCTGCTTCGAGGTGCAGCTCAGACCGCCATGAGTTGCTCGGACCGCCTAAGCTTCTCGGTATTTAAGAGTTCCTCAGAGAGGCATTGTTCCTCGGAGCTTGTGAGTTCCTCGGGGAACTAGTCTTCCTCGTTGTAGTCTTGTTCCTCGGAGCGAGTGGGTTCCTCGAAAGTGTTTGTTGTTGCCATGTAGATAGCCATGTGTCTTCATATGATTGGTCCATATCAGCCGATTAATTTTGGTATCAACAGAAGCCCCCAATGTTTCATAGTTCAAAATTTGAGGAGTATGGAACATTCTTTCTCGGATTATGGTAGCTTTAAATAGTCTTCCTGATTTTTAGGAGCGTTTCCCTTGTATTTATTTCTCCTTTCCAATTCGTAGAATCATGCTTTTTTGGACTTTTTTGCGTGCTTCGATTCCCGCGTTACTTTTCATCTTCTTAGCCATTGTTGTTCGCTTCGATTCCCGTGCCACTTTTCCTCTTTTTAGCCGCTGTTGTCCGCTTTGATTCCCGCGCTACTTTTCTCTTTTAAGCCACCGGTAACGCAATCATCCTTTTTTGTAATCATTACTTCACCATTTCCCAAGGCAAGGTATTTAAACTTCACAGACGCTCCCATCGTCTTCTACCTTTCAAATTTTTATCTTCGAGTTTTACGTCGTCTCTTCCTACTCTCTTGTGCGTTCATCTTTTCCGTCGTTCGTTGTCAACAACTCTACTCTTTTTCGGTAAGATCTTCTTCTTTCTTCTTCATTTCTTTTATTCATCATCATGGTTTACTCTATTGAGTCTCTTGAAAAGTTTCTCTCTGATTTTTCCATTCCCTCTTGGGTTGTCTTGGAAGAGCTTTCTGAGCCTTCTGATTATTTCAATTTGGCTGAGGGACATTGGTTCCCCGGACTTTTTATTTCTGAGTGTGGATTTTCTTTTCCACCAAATCCCTTGTGTCTAGAATTCTGTCATTATTTTGACGTCGTTCCTGCGAGAATAGCCCCCAACACATGGAGAATAGTTAATGGGGTGCATAAATTAAATCAAGTCCATGGAACTCGCATAGGAATTTCAGAAATCATGTACTGCTATAGATGGGCAGTTAATGATAATATTTTTTATTTAAAAACTAGATTTTTATATAGAGCCTTAGTAGTCAATCTCCCTGATGCCAATAGGGATTATTTTGAACATGGGGTTGTCATAAAAAATTGGCAACACCCTCCATTAGCTGGAGATGAGGTTTACCAAGGTCCCAGATGCCCTCCTTATGGCAACGGGATAGGTTATTTTTATTTTATTTTATTTTGAAATCATGTTTCTTTTGTGTTTGATAAAATGTGCCACCGATAACAATGTTTATCTATTTGCAGTTGATAACAAAAGAAAGTGCCCAAAGGAAGAAGATGTTAATGTAAGACATCTGAAACTTATCTCGAGTCTGCATCAGAGTGTTGCCGACGAGCACATTAGGTCGGCCTCGTATCTGCTCGAGTACAAGAGCTACACCACTTCCTTCACTGCTCGTCCAGTGATAAGTGAATCAGAGCCAGTTCCTGCTTCCACAAGCTCATCACCTGAATCCCATATTCCTTTAAGTGAAAGGATGAAGAAGAGTAGACCTCCTGCCCTGTTTGAGAAGACTGCCTCCGGTTCTGGGGAGGTAAAAAGGAGTAGGATTGATGTCCTAAGGGAGGGGACGAAGAAGACTGATGCAGCTCCTCCAGCTGCTCCTGTTAAAGTTGCTGAGAAGCCCGCAGTGGCTCTGAGCAGGTCTGCTGCTCCTGGAGAGGTGATTGTGATATCACCGACCAAGGTTTCTTCCTTGGTTGAATTGGTACCTGTTCCCCCGAGGAGGCTGAAGAAGAGCTCCTCGATCAATTTGGCTGATACCATTACTCAGCCTTGAGTTACTGGAACTGGGGTTCCAACTTTTGTTCCCCCGAGCTCTGCCATGAGCTCCGTAAAGTCCTCGATCATTCCCGAGGTACAAAGTACTGAAGAGAACCTTACTCAGGACATGGTCACCTCACTAGATGCTCGTCACCTTGCTTCTGTAACTCTTCTTACTTTTAATTTTTCAGATTTCCTTTGTCATTTCTGTTTCTAACTTGCTTTCTTTTTCTGTTCACAGTTGACGAGCTGCTTCAATATAATCCTGAAGAAGGATGAAGCGATTAAGGCTTCTTGCTCCTCGTCCAGTGTGGAGGGAGCTCTGGAAGAAGCTACCAAGTCTCTGGCAGATTCTCACCAGAATTATGCTGATGACAAAGCTGTCTGGGAGAAGAAGCTTGCCTCCACCGAGCAGGATAAAGCTCGAGTTGTTGAAGCCTCCAAAGAGTTGGAGAATAAAAATAATGCCTTGGAGAAGGCAAATAAAGAGCTCGCTGAGAAGCTCAAAACTGCTGGAGAGCTTGAAGATAAGCTCAGGGTTGCTGAGGAAAGGTTGGGCCAGCTTTAAGAAGTAGGTCGGCAAAAGGAGGAAGCAGAAAATAAATTGAAGGCTGCTGAGAACCTGCTATCTGAGAAACTTTCCTCGGAGAAGCTGAAGAGGAAAGTTTTTGTGAAGAAGTCCTTCAGCTCTGGCTGGGACAAGGGGTTGGCTTCCATGGCGTCGCAAGTAGACTATGGCAGCCTCAAATACTTTAGGGATGGATGGGTTGCTTCCCTTCATGAAATGAAGGTCAACGAGTCTTCCGAGCTCTTCCAAAGACATATCCCTGGTCCCCCCCCAACTCCAGAAGAATTAGAAGAGGACGAAGCTACCTCCGAAGAGTCTTCGATGGTGATGGGAGATCGTGCCCTAACCATTCAGTCTGCTTTCGAGGAAAATCGGCACATTATTTCTTCGTCCGAGCAACTGCCTACTCTACCCGAGCAGCTATCTCTTCCCTCCGAGCAACCTACCTCTTCATCCCAGCCTCCCGAGAAGGTTTTGGGAGATAAGGAAAAGGTTTAGTGTTGTTAGGGTTTCTCTTTATTTTGTTTCTCTTTATCAAATGTAACTCAGAAGATGTAACTCTGAATTATGATCTAATAAAATTTGAACTTTTTTACATATTGTTGTCTATCTTTCATTCATACTCTGCTTATTCTTCTTATTGATGATTGCTCTTCTTTCTCTGTTAGTTTCTGGCTAGGATGGAACTGCTCTCTGCCCATGATACAAAGTTGCTGCGACAATGTAACGAGTACTTTAAGGCTGGTCACACAGATCTGAGTGCTGCACAAGTTGTCAACATACTTGGTCATGACGCTTCAGAACAGGCAGTGGAATCATATCAATATCTGAAGTGTCTTCTTGAGGCTGCCATAGTCTACTTGCGACACCATGGCAGCCAACCCCTTGTTCCACCCCTTGTCCCATCCAGAGCTGAAGGACTTCTTCATAACAACTTTCCTCTTCAGCTTCTCCGAGGAAAGTTTCTCAGACAACAGGTTCTCAGCAGCCTTCAATTTATTTTTTGCTTCCTCCTTTTGCCGACCTACTTCTTGAAGCTGGCCCAACCTTTCCTCAGCAACCCTGAGCTTATCTTCAAGCTCTCCAGCAGTTTTGAGCTTCTCTGCGAGATCTTTATTTGCCTTCTCCAAGGCATTCTTTTTATTCTCCAACTCTTTGGAGGCTTCAACAGCTCGAGCTTTATCCTGCTCGGTGGAGGCAAGCTTCTTCTCCCAGACAGCTTTGTCATCAGCATATTTCTGGTGAGAATCTGCCAGAGACTTGGTAGCTTCTTCCAGAGCTCCCTCCACACTGGACAAGGAGCAATAAGCCTTAATCGCTTCATCCTTCTTCAGGATTATATTGAAGCAGCTCGTCAACTGTGAACTGAAAAAGAAAGCAAGTTAGAAATAGAAATGACAAAGGAAATATGAAAAATTGAAAGTAAGAAGACTTACAGAAGCAAGGTGACGAGCAACTAGTGAGGTGACCATGTCCCGAGTAAGGTTATCTTCAGTACCTTGTACCTCGGGAATGATCGAGGACTTTACCGAGCTCATGGCAGAGCTCGGGGGAACAAAAGTTGGAACCCCAGTTCCAGTAACTGGGGGCTGAGTAATGGTATCAGCCAAATTGACCGAGGATCTCTTCTTCAGCCTCCTCGGGGGAACAGGTACCGATTCAACCAAGGAAGAACCCTTGGTCGGTGATATCACAATAACCTCTCCAGGAGCAGCAGACCTGCTCGGAGCCATTGCGGGCTTCTCGGCAACTTTAACAGGAGCAGCTGGAGGAGCTGCATTAGTCTTCTTCGTCCCCTCCCTTGGGACATCAATCTTACTCCTTTTTGCCTCCCCAGAACCGGAGACAGTCTTCTCAAACAGGGAAGGAGGTCTTCTCTTCTTCATCCTTTCACTTAAAGGAATATGGGATTCAGGTAATGAGCTTGTGGAAGCAGGAACTGGCTCTGATTCACTTATCACTGGACGAGCAGTGAAGGAAGTGGTGTAGCTCTTGTACTGGAGCAGATACGAGGCCGACCTAATGTGCTCGTCGGCAACACTCTGATGCAGAGTCCAGATAAGTTTTAGATGTCTTACATTAACATCTGCTTCCTTTGGGCACTTTATTTTGTTATCAACTGCAAATAGATAAACATTGTTATCAGTGGCACATTTTATCAAACACAAAAGAAACATGATTTCAAAATAAAATAAAATAAAAATAACCTATCCCGTTTCCATAAGGAGGGCATCTGGGACCTTGGTAAACCTCATCTCCAGCTAATGGTGGGTGTTGCCAATTTTTTATGACAACCCCATGTTCAAAATAATCCCTATTGGCATCAGGGAGATTGACTACTAAGGCTCTATTTAAAAATCTAGTTTTTAAATAAAAAATATTATCATTAACTGCCCATCTATAAGAAATTCCCTTCTGGATTCAGGATCCCAGTCCCTTTACAATGAGGATTGTACAATGTATTTATAGCCCTGAGGCTGTAATGTGAAAGGGTAATACATTAATAAATACTCCATCCTTTCAAGTAAACCATCAAGCATGGAGCATTGGGGGCTTCTGTTAACGCAAAAATTCTCCATCTACGAGGACCAATCAGAAAAGGACACATGTCATCCTATGTGGCAATATTCAACATCCGAGGAGAGTTGGTCGGCACCCGAGGAGTATTAGTCGGCACCCGAGGAGAGTTGGTCAGTACCCGAGGAAAATTAGTTGGCACCCGAGGAATATTAGTCGGCACCCGAGGAGAGTTGGTCGGCACCCGAGGAGAGTTAGTCGGCACCCGAGGAGAGTTGGTCGGCATACCAACCAGGAAGATCAAAGGATAACTATGCATTTAATGTGCATTAATGAAGATGGCAGCGCATTTAATGAGCCTTAATGTACATTTATACTGTATTAATGGATGACAACACATAGCATACCAAGCAATTCAACAATTAGATTCGTTGAATGTAGACATAAATGTCTACATACAATGAATCTCTTTATCTCCCATCACTATAAATACATGTATCCCCTTAGCAAAAAGGGGAGAGAGATCCAAGAGAACCTAGAAACCCCATACACAAGATACACATACTTTCTCTCTATACACCCTATGGTGCTATTGTTAACCCCTGGGAATAAAATAACAGTGGACGTAGGCTTTATTCATAGCCGAACCACTTTAAAAATCTTTGTCTCTTATGTGCTTGATTGGATTGCTTTCATCTATTTATCTGTGATCATAAAAATGGGATTCGGTCCAGTTTTTTTGCATCAACACTATGTGAATGTTTTTATCTACAATGAGTTAACCTTGAAACAATATATATTATCTCATAGAATCATCAAAACACGATATTAAGGGAATTACAATGGGACCTTGCCTCACCCCCCTCCCCACCCCCATCCCCACCCACCACACACACCACACACACACACACAACAGCCCCCCACCCTGCCCCACCCCCCACCCACCACACATATACACACACACACAATAGCCCCCTGCCCCCCTCCCCACCCCCACCCACCACATACACGCACACACACAACAGCCCCCCACCCTGCCCCACCCACCACACACACACACACACACACACACACACAAACAACAGCCCCCTACCCCATCCCCCACACACGCACACACACACATGCACATATACACACACACATATATATACACATAAACATATATATAAATGGAAGAGAGAGAGAGAGAGAGAGAGAGAGTGAGTGGAAAAAGGAGGGAATTGGCGAGGGGGGGGGGGGGGGAAGAAGAGCATAGGGTTTTTGCTGAGCAATTTGTCACGGTCGTGTCAAGGTCCTTGACCGTGACAATTATTTTAAGAATTGTCACGGTCAATGATCGTGACAAGTCCTTGATAAATATATTTGTCACGGACATTGATCGTGAAAATTCTATGTCACGGCCTGGTCACGATCATTGACCGTGACACAAAACACGTGTTTATTGTCACGGTCAATGACCGTGACAAGGGTGACCGGATGAAAGGTGGCAATTTGGCCATTTTGGTGTAGTGTATACAATAATGAAATCAATATCGGAGTCATAATTAAGCGTATATACAATACTATGATTAACTATGATAAAATTTTGCAATCATCAACTTAATTCATGCTAACGCAATATATACAATGTGTGAGTATAATAAAATCTTCAGTGTGACAATGATAAAATCCCCATATTTAAACCCCAACTCTTTCCAATGGTGCAACTCTCAAAGTTACCGGTCATATGGTATCCTAGCTGGCAGCATACAAACCTGAAATTATTAAAATATGAACCGTAAGCATTAATCTTAGTGAGGTACTCCTTCCCTACAATGAAATAACAATTCTATATTGAATATGTGGATATAAAATCCTAACAATCCTGCCCATTGGAAATAACAAATCCTGGATCATAAGATCCAAATAATTCTGCCCATTGGCAATAACAAATCCTGGATCATAAGATCCAAATAATTCTGCCCATTAGCAATAAAAAATCCTGGAACATGAGTTCTAACAAATCGTTGTCATAAGGCAAATTAAATCATTGGATCTTTGTCCAATTCCAATCCTGGATTATAAAACCCAAATAAATTCTGGATATTTGAATATCCAACCAAATCTTGAATACAAAAGTATTCAAATAAATCCTGTTCTTAGAGATATATTCATATATTTGTATATATAAAACAATCTTAAATACACTCACCTTACCAACTTATAAGGCTTTTCCTTTTTTTTTGTCGGGCACTTGTTCAATCGGTTCTTCTTCCCTTCCTATCATTCTTACACTATTATTATCATCATAAGAATATCATCAATCCAAGGAATATCTCAAACATAACTCATTCATAATCATCATATGATTCTATTCAAATCACTTATTACAAGTGAAATTCCATCCAAATTCATATTAATATATTTGACATATCCAATTCAAAGACCAATCATACATTCATTTCTTCTTGATAATTCAATCCTTATCATATTAGGATTTCAATAAAAAATATGGCACATCATTTCAAGTTTTCTAGAGGAAGATAGGCTCGTTTCTTTACTACATAGCAAATTTTCCCTATAGGTTCTTTTATTGTTCATTCAACTTCCCAGAATTTTCATATTTTTTTTATATCATAACTTTCTATGATATTTCACCCAACATCATTAAACATATTTAACAATACAAAATTAAAGTTTCATAATTTTTAAGGTTCATTTCCTATGTCAAGCAAAACATCAAACACATGGCATGCATACTTTCACCCTTGGGGAAGAATTCATACCCGAACTTCAAACCCTCACCCAAGATTCATTTCTTGGTATTTTCATATGATTTTCGGATATGTCACACATATATGAGTCTATTTTAATCTTTAATTATAATCAATCAATTCTAGTAAATAAACAAATATATATGGAAGGTTGAATAAACAAGGTTACTAAACGAATCAATTTTAAGGGTTTGTACATTCAACTTAACTTAAACTTGCATCTAACCATACATATACATCAAGGGATAAAATTTTAGTAAAAAAATGATGATTTCTATCATCTAAATCAGTAATATAAGAAAAACAACAAGATTTAGGGTTAGGATTACCTTCGGTACTTTTACGTAATTTTCACGGATTTTTCTCCAAAGTTTTTCCTCACTTTCTTCCTAAACTTTCCAATTATCTCTTCCTCTCTAGCCAAACTATTTAATGGTTGTGTTATGATGAAGGAGGGGCTTATTTAAATCCTTTAAAGTTGTCCAAAACCAACCTCCTTCCTTAACCAATCAAAATTCACCATTTCTTAGCCTAATAAGACGAAATATCATGTAACGAATGGACAAATTTGTCTCTGCTTCGTAATTCCAATATAACTTCTTGCTCGAACCTTCGTTTAACACACTGTTTATTGTGTTACAAACCTAACTAATATATCTACAACTATCTAGTTTTCTCCTCAAGTCAATTATTATGTTATAAAGGTCAAAACTAGTCTTAAACATGAACATTCCTAGTGAAAACTTCAAAATTTTATATTTGTAACTAATATGAGATTTCATGCTTTATGAAGGTAGGATTAGACTAAACATAATGAATTAACATTATATATACTAATAACATATTATTCATATCACATAAGCTAATCATGATTTAAGCATAATTAATCGTAATTATATTCAGATTGTCACAGTTTTATTATTTACAGTTGAAGTATCTTTTGATTCACTCTTGATGAAACCCGAAAAAGGTACCACATAATCACAAATTTCCATATGAATAAAATTCCTAAGTTGTAAAAGTATTTTGGGAGATAAAAGTGTATATTGGCTCACAGATTTTCTTTCTCATACTTGTTATTAATTAACCAAAAAACTTTATCAAGTGCAAAGAAGAAAAGATAGAAAAAAGTTAAACAAGAATGAACTTAACTTTTTTTTCTAAAAAAAAATCAGTTTATAAAAAGGAAGAAACAAAAACTCTTGCTTTCCTCTTCATAAATTTTTCTCTTGAAATATTTGAGAAGTTATTTTGAAGAAGAAGAAAAAGAAGAAAAGAAAAGGGGGATTAAGTAGGTTTTGAAAATATTTGAAATGATTCAAAATCCTCCTTATAAAAAAAATGCATTAAAACACATCCTTTCACCATGCTTAGAGTGATGGACTAATTAAGAAATCTGTTAAGAGTATAGTATACTCATGTGCCCCAATACATTGGAATTGTCTAATTTCATTTGGAAAAACACTTATCGAGTCTATTTTAATAGGTATTTGAAACTATTCATCAAACTCATACTAGATCATTCATACCATTTCCCTGATTTAATAACTTTAGAATAAACGTATACTATCTAGCGTACTTATATTCACCTATGGTTAAATTAATTTTCATAATTTGAAATTATATTTTTTAAACTTGTGGTACTTTTGAAATTTTCAAATACAAGATGTTATATTCTTCACATATAAACATTTTTATTTTAAAATACGTCTTTTGTATTTAGAAATTTTCTTGTCCTTGGTTGAACAATGAAAATTTCTATGTTTTGTGAAAGTTTACGAAAGAGGGAAATTTTTGTTTCCATCCAAAACTTGTTTGCTTGAAGCTCACTATAATGACACCAGACTTCGCATAGATAAAGGTATTGTTTAGTGGTTGCAGTTTATGGAAACAATGTTAGTTTAAATATCTAGTCTCTTGTGTGACCTCATTCAATGGCTTGTCACCTCGGTGAAACATGATTCATGTATTCTAAGTATCTAGTTTATTGTTTGTGACAT
This sequence comes from Sambucus nigra, assembly GCA_949130495.1. Taxonomy (NCBI): domain Eukaryota; kingdom Viridiplantae; phylum Streptophyta; class Magnoliopsida; order Dipsacales; family Adoxaceae; genus Sambucus; species Sambucus nigra. The sequence goes on from OX422214.1 coordinate 57,628,111, forward strand.
ATTCTAACCTACGTTGAAAAACTCTAGTTATATGTGCGACATTAGTTGCTGACATTTTGCATCCGTGAGCAAAGATCATCATTGTAGCAAATAAAAGAAACATGAGTCAATCAGACAAAATATGTCCAAGGAGTTCTATTTGGTCGAAAGCACTTATCAACTTCGGTTTAGACTCAAGTGAAAATAGAGAACTCATAATGGACAAGCAATCACAATGCACACTAGCCTAAGATCTTTATGACTCTCAAATCTATAGCATCAAACATGAAATAACTATGAATCACTGTGCAGACCCATTGATCTTCAACTTATAAGACCCTCAAAATTATAGGTATATCATTTTTGTTCCTTATTTTAAAGATACTAATTTTTAAGCATCAATTTTAAAAATATTGACCTTGGCAAATTTTTTTCTTTTCTTTTACCTCTCTTTTCCTTTTAGCTCTTGTCAATAGTGGCCTTTCATGCAAAGGATATTTACTCCTTTCATATTTCTTTTTTCATAGACACTCATATTTTTCAATAAAGCATCAAACTCACGGGTAATGGTTCTTACATGTGCAAATCCCTCAATCAAAAGATATGACTATATTTACTATCTTATAGCCTCCTTTCACACCATAACTTATTTGTAAACTTTTAGATTAATTCCTTTCATTTGTAATACACACCTTAACATACAATTGTATATATCTTTCTCCATTATCAATATATATCTCTTATTTACCTTTTCAATCCAAAATTGTGATTCGTCAAGGATGACGGGGTTACCAAGGTTGTGTATTGTATCCTTGTCGAGTATAATCACTCTCACTCTATTCATCCATAAGAGTTTATTTGATTAAAGTGGTTTCGTGTCATTTCAAGTTTGTGTTATGTTTCAATCATGTATTTATCCCATTTAGAGGGTTGGTGTCGTTACCAATGAGCTCATGTCATTTGTATAATCGTGTTTAACAAGTCAGTCAAAAAAGAACCAAAGTTATTGAATTTGTATCGTGTTATTTTTTTTTGGTAAGGTATTTTTCATACCACGAGGTATTCGGGCGAGCATACGCGCACCTCGATTAATCCCCGCTCGCGGTTCGTGGCTTCCCCTGGCCAAACATTATTTTGACACTGTCAGGAATCGAACTGGGGACCAAACCCAATCCACCCCCAAACAGTATTCCAATGACATTCTTATACCACTGGGCCAAGAAGCTTGATTTTTTGTATCGTGTTATTGAGTTGTGTGAAAGATAGTCACCCCTAGGGTTGTGTTTTTTTCCCGAACATTTCGATTTTTTCGATATCCGATCCGATATTTTCCGATTTTGGAACGTATATAAGGTTTTCGATTTTTGATTTTCCGATTTTCAATTTTTCCGAAAAAAATCGGATCAGAAATTGGAAATAATTCTGAATTTCCGATTTTTCGATTTTTCCGAAACTATACCGATCCGATTTTTTCGAATTATTTCCGATTTTTTATGAAATATTTTCTGATTTCTAATTTTTTAAACATTCTCATGTGTCCCACATCGGCTATGAGAGGAAGAGAGACTAAAAAAAGTCTTCTATAAAAGGAGAATATCCCTTTATCCTCTACACAAATGAAAAAATGGTTAAATCCTTATATATTTACATGTTGAGTTAAATCTTTTTTTCGATTTCTTTAAAATGAGAGTTTCGAGTAATAAAAAATCTTATATTAATTTTTTTGAAATTTCGGAATTTCCAAAATTTCTAAATTTTTATTATATTTTTTGAATTTTCGATTTTTTTCAGATTTTTTTCCGATTTACCGATTTCTCCGAATTTGGAAACTTTTTTGATTTTCCAAAAAAATTGGAACGAAAATCGGAACAAATATTTTATTTCCGAAAAAATCAATTTTTTTTCCGAATGGATCATTTTCCGATCTGTTCAGGCCGAAACACAGCCCTAGTCACCCCAAATGATATGTCAAAAGTATTGAGATAGTTTATATCACTAGTTGGTATAGAAGTTTGATGGTTGTCAGGGGGGGTATGAGAGGTAGTCCGGTTTTCGTGGTAGATGACTAGACCACACACGTCACCAGGTCCCAAATACTTTCCATGTGCTAATGGATGAGTCTTGTGCCACAACTCTGTTGGAAATTATGTAGAAAATGCAAAAATAGAACTCTTTATTGTATCACAACATTGTCAACTTTAATACAACAATGTAACTTTATGAATCTTCAAGGCGTGATGTCACTTTCCTAAATACAGTATTTGCCTCACACGAATAACTTCAGTATACAAACGGGAATCCGTAAATCCGTACTCAAGATACAATGAAGCAACTTGCACTGCCTGCAACTTGTATATTTGAAGACAGCCCTTGTATGCAATAGCGAAGAACAGTCAATCAAGTTCTTATCCTGTTTATGTGCACAAAACAGCATAAGAGAATTTGTATCTCCTGAAAATTGTAAGAGAGTAATAGCAGGGTTTGAAAATCTGAAACTAGTTTTTGTTATCAGTCTAATTTCATTTTAGGCAGCCTTTATTAATAGATAATGAAAAGCTTTGTCTTCAAGAGTCATGACTGTTGAATTAACAGTCTTAAGTCAGTTCCGAATATCTATGACTGTTAATTACCAATAGTCTTAAGTCATTTCCGAATAGGTATAATAATACCGAACCGGTTTTGCACAGGTCAACCAAAAAGTGACCGCGCCCGAGCTACCGCTATCCGATCCGGACGAATCCCGCGAAGTGCGAAGTGCAAAGTGCGCCACTAGCACCTCTACAGCCCACTGCCCCGCACACGCACGCGCGCGCGCACGCGCGCCTGTGCATACGGTGCGAAGCACCGTATTGATGTCTCTTGAATAGCCTCTTAAATGCTAGATGAATTAACTCTTCATCTTCCATTTGTACTTATTAAGTGCATAAATTCTTAATATTTTTCAAATGTGGGACTCAAAGGTTGCCCACTCCTTTTATAGCTTAGTGGTGACACTTAGCTTTGTACATTTTCCAATGTGGGACACTATCCTCTTTTATATTTGAGTTAGCTTCCCACCTCTTCCACACACTTCCAATGTGGGACAAGCTTTTTAAGCTTTTACACCCAAAACTCTTACTCACTTATTTTATAAAATCTCCAACAAACTCATGTAAGATTTAGAAAATATCTAAGTGGTGTTATTTTCAAATATACTATGTGTAACTAATATAATTTAAATGCACAAGAAGAATAATCTATTCTCTAGGTTGCTATGCTACGATGCCCCATCAAGAATTGTTGTAAAACACGTGGGTATCTCAACAAGCGGCATTACATTAGGATAACGATTTCTTGGGTATGTCATGGAATGATCGCATCAGGGTCGAGTATAGGAGGATCATCCCTTAGATATATACACATCTAATCTAATATTATAATATATATATTGTGTCTCTCAAAATATGGTTTGCCATGTGTACAAAGGATATTTACTATTTAAGAGTTATATATGACTCTTCACCTTCTCTCTTTTCGGCTTCTCAAACTCTCAACGGTCATAATATATTCCATCTGTTTATGTCTTTACCACTTCCTCACCCTTCAACTTCCTCATTGATTTAAAAGGTTATGTATACACAACATATAAATTAGCATCCGGACAATTTGTTCCTACAGATTCAGAAGGGAAAGTCCACATTGTTCAAAGAGATGCTTCCATCCTCAGTCGAAAAAGATCTAAACGTGAATAAGATTCTACCATTAAATCTCAAACCATCACTATTAGATTGCCTTGGCAAATCACGCAATTTACAACGCTTTGTAACCGATCCAGTAGAGCCAATATTTACAACGCTTTGCCACTGGAACAATCTTGGGGGTGGATTGGGTTTGGTCCCCAGTTCGATCCCTGGCACTATTTTGACAGTGCTAGGGATCGAACTGGAGACCAAACCCAATCCACTCCCAAGACTGTTCCAGTGGCAAAGCGTTGAAAATGTTGCGAATTTGAGAACTATTGCCATTTGTCGATTTTATATTTCTTTGTCAGACATGAATTTAACATTCAATGGATATTATTTATTATTTGCATTCCTTTGATTTTATAGGTCCATTATATTGATATTTTTGTTCAATGTAAATTGAGACAGTCATGCACATAAACAAACAAATTGCATACCAATTGTTTCTGAGATTCTACTGCTATTCAATTTGTATTCATGTTTGAAACTTCATATGAAATGTAACTCATCTTTTATTTCCTCGAATATTTGCTTCATCTGTTTGTAAAGAATGCCGGAATCATAGTGCATTGCTATCATTTACCTTTAATGTAGGTATGCCATATATATAATCATTTTTTTGTGAAACAACTCCTTTATAAATTACCATCATGACTTTAAATGAAAACATGTAGAAGATTCCTATAGCATATTAGCTTCTGCAACTCCATCATTGGGGAATAGACCAACTTCTACTGTTTACAGTTTCATTTCATAATAATTAAATATCTTTGCCTTGATAATATAAACTTTTCATTTCTTCATACTTCAATTTCTAACATAATTTCACAAAATAATTTCTATTTCTCTTTGCTGAACGATTCTATATGACAAGTTTCCACCCACATTTATACACTAAAGTGTTTACTAGCTCGCGCATCGCGCGGGGTTCAAACCTAGTATATATTAAAAAAACAAAGGCTCCTAAAGGGAGAAATCCACGTGGCTATATATTTAATGTTGGTGAATAAGTAAAATTGTCTATAGCTTTAATTTGAGCCATGTTTGACACTCTCCCTTTCTTAATGGGATATGTTTCGTTTTCTCTTCTCTCTCATCACTTTATTTAAGTACAATATACAGTTCCTCTTCTGATAGGGTGCGGTTCATCTCTATCTCTTTTTAAATATATTTTTGAATCCCAACTGAACCCCTCTATTTGCTTCTTTTCACTGTTGTGTTTTTATGCATGATGTTGGTTCTGAAGAGAATGGAGCCTAGGATGAGTATTTAGCGTGAGAGCCCTCTAAAATTTAAGATAAGTTTGGAGGAAGTTATTAAATTGGACTCAAATCTTTTTGAAATGACCAACTTTGGATTAAAAAAAAATGGAGGTTTGTGAGAGATAAATATTGGCTTTTCAATTGCACCCAATTTGTATTGTTTATCTGAAGGGTAAATAATGAGGTGGCTAGGTTTAGAGGGTTTGGAATTTGCAAGATTTTAGGCAGTTCTGATTTTAAATTGGAAGAAGCGAATTGTTCAATGTGTTATTTAACTAAGGCTTTAATGTGAGAGAGTTTGGTGGAAAAATATTTGAGCTTATATTTATTTATATGTCTGGTGACCTTGAACTATTAGTGGCGTGAGGTATAGAGAATGGGGAAGTGAATTTTATGTGTTTTTTTTTTAGTTTAGTTTAATATAGTAATGTTTCTAAAAAATAGTAGTTTTTTGTTTTTTGTTTTAGTTTAGTTTTAACATTATGTATACTTGTACCGTTACAAAAATTAACAAGATCCATTAGCTTAACAAAATAAGATATATTGTTAATGGATGCGAAATATATAATATTTTTATGTAAATAAATAGATAAATAAATAAATAAATATGAGATATGAAATTTAGTAATATTCGTGAATAAACATGTCAACTTGGCTGTATCAACGGGTTAATACGTCAACTAGTGTAAAATTAAAAATAATTTTGTCGTAATGGATAAAATGAATGGAATATGATGCCACCCATTGAGATAACAAAATGCGTTTGGGGTATAATTTTCCATTCGATAAAAGTCGTATGTTTAGACATAAACTGTCTAAACACTAATATAAATATGATTCGACATAACTCTTTAACACCTCCATATACACACACACATTGATAATATTACAACTATTATTATTATTATAATTATAATTATTATTATTATTATAGGGAGAGGATCACAAGTGAACCTAAAAATCGAACTTTTAATGAACCTTAAAAAAATACCTAACAACCCATTAATTTTAATTCCTATGTTGTAATTGGTTCGCGTCAGTGGCAACGAATACACATATCGATCGAATATTTTTTTTACCTCACCCCCACTTCCCCCATGGCAGCGCTTACCCTGAGTAAACATTTCAGCAACTTTATTTTTTTTAACTAATGATCTGCCATGGTGGGGATAGGGGAGTAAGGGGATTTCAGGTCACCCACGTGTCCATTGTCGCTCGTGCGGACCAATTACACCATTGAAATTAAAATTAATGGGTTGTTAGGTGATTTTTTGTTAAGGTTCATTAAAAGTTCCGTTATTAGGTTCACTTGTGATCATCTCCCTATATGTGTGCGTGCGTGTGCGTGCGCGTGTGTGCTCCATCCCTACTTTTGAGGTTTTGTTGTTAAAGTCTTACTGAAAAACATATAGTGAAATGAATTTATTGAAAAAACACTATTGTTGAAGGATTTAATTGGGTTACCATGCGAGTAGCCCTCTCACGACATTTGCATAGCCACGGATTAACTTTCATATTGCCTTGAAATTGGAAATGGAGTGTAAACAGTAAATAGTTGGTGCAATGGCAAGTGCATGCCCGTCCAAAATTTCACGAATTTATAATTTATCAACTGTTTAAAGTTATCTTGCTATAATTGTCAACAGCAAAGTAAAATTTCTTAAATTTTCGCAAGAAATTTCAATAATAGATTAAAACTCATTTTGAAGGTTAGGGTTGAAAATGATCTAAAATTTAATAGGACGAAAAATATAGTAAAATACAACCTTTTTGGTCAAGTCTTACCTGCATACATTATCAGGACAAGGCAAATACTATAATTAGATTAATTATCTATGGTGGCTTTAGCAACATATCAAAAAAAAAAAAAAAATAGTAGTCATAATTTACATAAAAGTATATCATACAAATCTTGGAATAATTTTATAATGCAGTTTTAGCCCCATTTCATTCTAGGGACCGTTTGGTTCGGAGTGAAATATCTTTAACCGTGATGAAAAATAAAATGGTGAAATAAATTTTCACTTATTTGGGTTTAATTTTTTCAGCATTTTTGCTCAAAGTTGCATAATTATTGCATGTACATCAATTCACACGTTCAAACAAGCAAAAAATTGAGTTCAAATATGTGAAAAAATATTTCACCACGATTAAAGATATTTCACCATGAACCAAACGCACCCTAAGTGAAAATTTTCTAACTTGCACAAGTTCGAAAATATTGTACCGACTCATGTGAAAAATATATCACAGAAATCAAACATAGGCAAACAATTTAGTATATGTCCCATTTTGTGTGGAATCTATTCAATAGTATAAAATCCATAACAACAATTAATTATACTTTGCTATTAGAGTGTCCATGTGGCACTTCTTTTGAACCCGCTATCTTTTTCATTGTTCCTAAAAGAATATCCTTTCCAACTCGCGCATGGTGCGTGTTTCCACCTAGTTAAATATATGGTTCCTATAAATTGTGAATATATAGACTATACAGCTATTAATTATAAAACAATAAATAATACCTGAACTCCTAATAAATGAATACACTGTTTTTTTGCACTTTACACTTGGGTGAAAAGTAATTTTTCCCTAACCAAACAAATTTAAATTATATATTCTAAGTAATAATTCTGTGTTTCTCGTTTGAATACCTCACTAATGTCCCAAAAGATTGAAAAGAAAAACTCTACATTGTAGTTTTTGAGGGAAAGTCTTACGACATCCATAGCCATCACATACTCTTCCATCTAGTGTTCTACCTTACTACATATATGATGAAAGTAGTTGTATATTATGAATGTGCCCATTGGTCAATTTATTTCTACCAAGCAAAATTACAAGTAAAGGTCACGAATGGCTCAGACCACTTTATTCGATGAAGCATTCAATTTGTGCTCCCTTGCATATTATATGTTGCACCAACCATTGAGCTTAATAACAATGGTGTGGTGATGACACTGATGATCACGATCATGATCACTGTTTATTCAGCTGATGGTGGGGAGGATTTGGCATCATGCAATGAGGGCGTCCATGCGTGAATAAGCAAGCCTACAACAAGAACAAAAGCACCAGCTACAAAGCCCTGTGGGAGGGAGGATGCAACGCCAAGGTATGGTAGTGGTAGTGTAAACATATACACAGATATTGGCACTGCAAAACGAGAGGAAACGACAAATGACGCTAACTTTAAGTAGGATTAACTAATTATGTAAGATAACAAAGTTCTCCACACACACACACATATATGTACGTATGTATGTATATATAGGCTATCAACACTTGCCCATTTATTTCCTCTCCTTATTCAGAATTTTCAAACATGAACTGAAAGTATCCCCATTTCTTCTTCTTCTTAAAAGTTTTACCATTAGTGCGAATAGTTAATTTTTGTGTCAGTTTCATTTCACTACTTGTTTCTTTATTTTTCTTCTTATTGGTATAGTAAATATTTACATTTTACACGTAAAGTAAATATTCAATTGACACTCTATTCACTTCTTATTCCTCTTACATTTTCTTAAGCTTCTTAGTGAATATTAATTGTGGTGGCCACACTAACAGTGGTAGTGGTGGTGGTAGGTTATAGTCATTGCGACAGTGGTTGTAGTGCAGACGCTGGTGGTGGCAGCAGCGTGATGGAGTGCAGGGATTGTATTGGCAGGGGCAGTTTGCCGTGGAGGCGATAGGAGGTGGTGGGGCGGAAGTAGCAGGTTGTAGTGGAGGCAGCAGGTGGTGGTGGAAACCTTGGTAGATATTTTAGGGTTTAGTTGTTTTAAAAATGTTGGGGGTACATTGGTCATATATATATATTTTTTTAATTTAGGCTAATAACACTTATTTGATAATAGAGTAGTCAGTAGGAATATACATGAGCCACTTTTTTTGCTATCAACGCGTAAAAAGTTATTTGGACATCATAAATATTTTATACCATTGTACCAAGAATATTGCTGTGACCCAATTACATGCATATTCTTGAGAGTTAGGTTTGCTCTCCTTTCTCACACTGTATGGGGCATCTTGTAATGTCCGTTGAGTCATGTTATATTTTCATATTATTCCATCATACGCATGCTAGTTTGATAGCACATAATACCATACCTGAAAATGTGGATGCAAGACAAGAAACCACAGCAGAAGAAATCTTGAGCAGATGCAGCAATGAAATGTTGAAACCCATGTTGACAATAACAAACAGCAGCGGCAGCAGTGGCGCACCGTTGCCTCCTCTGCCCAGCCATGTAACAAAGGATCAATTCATCTGTTGCTTTTTGGTTACAGGGAAGTTAAATTCTTTTTTTTTTATAAGTAAATGATATATAACCAAACCATCGCTAAGGGAGCGAACCCGTATACAGGAAGTATACAAAAACAAAATCAACAAGAATAATGGAAAGAAGGCCTAAAAACACCCCGCATGGAAAGCCAACTTATGCCACTGCGTGAAACCCTTCCACGAACTCTAGAATCTCCTGAGTTGAGACGACATATCTCTCCTTCCTCCAACTAATAAGAGTGCTCAAGAAAATATACCGAATCCTCGAGGGAGCCGTCTCGATACCGTCAAAGCATCTCGCATTTCGCTCCTTCCAAATCGACCAGAAGATACAATGTGGAACAATACGCCACACACTCCTGTCCCCCGACCATCCCCACGGCGGTCTCCAACCATCTAGGAGATCCCTAACAGTCCCTGGCATAACCCAAGTGGTACAAGACATGGCAAAAAACAAATCCCACAAACCTCTCGTCACCTTACAATGGAGAAGAAGGTGATTGGTCTTTTCCTCCTCCTCCTTACATAACCAACAACGACTCGCGAGACGGTATCTTCTCTTTTGAAGGCCTTCAAGAGTCAAGATAGCCTGCCTAGCCGCAGTCCACACAAAGAACCTGACCTTCTGGGGCGCTTTCACCTTCCAAATACTCTTCCAAGGGAAGAGGTCACTAGGATTCCCTCTACCGCTCAGAATCTCATAGTACCCTTTGACCGAGAACACCCCAGACCCTCCCCCCTTCCATTTAAGGGAGTCCTCTGAAACCGTCGGGCGGGGGGCCGAACCCAACCACTGAAAGAATAAATCCGCCTCCTGCAGCTCCCAGTCCCAAAGTCTTCTTCTGAACAGAGGGTTCCACATCACTCCCTCCCCGCTAAACGATATGTGCTCCACCACCAAACCATCTTGATTCCCACTCAGGTTAAACATCCCAGGAAAGAGCTCCTGAATGGACCCCTGAACACCCCACTTGTCCTTCCAGAATCTGACCCTGTCGCCTCTCCCCAGAGAAAACTCGATATGACTGGAAAAAGACCTCCACTCCTTCGCTATATGTTTCCACAAACCCATTCCATGCGGAAAAGTCGCCACCATTGGCCCCCACCCAAAACGAGTACCACCCCCTCTAGCATAAACCACTCTTCTCCACAACCTATGTTCCTCCCGAGGAAATCTCCACAGCCACTTCCCCAGCAAAGCTTTATTGAAGTTAACCAAGTTTCTCACACCCGCCCCCCCTTCCTTAATCGGCTTGCAAACCTCTTCCCACTTAACCAGACTATGTTTAAAGCTACCCTCCGTGCCTCTCCACATAAAATTACGCATCAGCTTTTCCATTTTAAGACGAACAGCCACGGGAATAGGCAAGATGGACATATAATAAGTAGGCAAGCAGGACAACGAACTCTTAATCAACGTGAGTCTCCCCCCTTTCGACAAGAACCCATTCTTCCAACCTGCCAATTTTCTACGCATTCTCTCCAACACCGGGTCCCAGATAGATTTAGACTTATACTTAGCTCCAAGCGGAAGACCAAGATAAGTACAAGGGAGATACCCAATTCTACACCCCATGATGCCCCCGAATTCTTCCACCGATTCCTCTCCCCCAATTTGGATGACCTCGCTCTTTCCCGCATTAATTCCCAAACCTGAAACCGCCTCAAAACATATAAGAAATGACTTCAGAGCACGCACTTGCCTTTGATCAGCATCACAGAAAACAATCGCATCATCCGCAAATAACAGATGAGAGACAGTCACTCGATTAGGCCCCGGAGTCCCTAAAGAAAACCCCTTGATCCACCCAGCATGGGCCACCTTTGCCAACATCCGACTAAACGCCTCCATGACCAAAATGAAAAGGAAGGGGGACAACGGGTCTCCTTGACAAAGCCCACGAGAGCTCGGAAAAAAGCCCTCAGGAACCCCATTAATAAGAACGGAGAATCTGGCCGTCTTAACACACCTCCCAATCCACCGACGCCAACGCTCACCGAACCCCATCCTCCTCAACAAATACATAAGGAAATCCCAATTAACATGATCATACGCCTTTTCGATGTCAAGCTTAAAAGCTAAACCCGGAGGGCCACTTCTAACTCTGGATTCCACGCACTCATTAGCTACCAAAACAGCATCAAGAATCTGTCTGCCTCCCACAAACGCGTTTTGAGACTCAGAAATCAGCGGATCAATCACCATTCTCAACCTAACTGACAATACCTTAGCAAGAAGCTTGTAGATGCTACCAATCAAGCTGATAGGTCTGAAATCCCTAATATCGATTGACCCCCCCTTTTTGGAAATCAAGGTAATAAAAGTCGCATTCAACCTCGGCACAAAGTAACCCCTGTCGTGAAATTCATGGAAAAACTCCATCACCTCCCCCTTGATCACGGTCCAACATTGCTGAAAAAATGCCATCGAGAACCCGTCGGGACCTGGCGCCTTATCCCCACTCATCGAGTTCAGAACCCTCCCCACCTCCTCCTCGGTGAAATGATCCTCTAAACCATTCGCCTCAGAAGCGGAAATACTAGCAAACTCAGCCCCATCCAGAGAGGGCCGCCACCCCTGCTCTTCCTTGAACAACCCCTCAAAAAATTGAGAGATAGCCCCCCTAACCTCTCTATCCTCTTCATATACCACCCCTCCCACTTTGATGTTCCGGATATGGTTACCACGCCTATTAGAACTGGCCATCTTATGGAAGAACTTGATGTTTAAATCTCCTTCTTTCAACCACAATGCTCTAGATTTTTGTCTCCATCTAATTTCTTCCTGAATGAGCCTCTTCCCAATCTCCTCTTTTTTCCTCTCCCTAGCTCTCTTATCCTCCTCCGAGAGACCCAAACTCCCCTCTTTCTCATCGAGCCTCCTGACCTCCTCCAATAAATTAGTAGTACCCAAACGGACGTTCCCAAACACCTCTTTATTCCACCTTTTCAAATCTTCCTTAAGAAAGCTCAATTTAGAGACCAATCTAAAGCTGGCATTCCCCTCCACCACATAACTAGACCACCATGCTCCTACTCTATCCACGAAATCAGTCTCCTTAAGCCACATGTTCTCAAATCTAAACGGCGAGCTACCATCCCTCCGTCCTCCACACTCTAATAAGATGGGACAATGATCCGAGGTCACCCTAGGCAAGCACGACTGTACCACCCCAGGAAAATGCTCCTCCCACTCCTTGGATACAAGGAAACGGTCCAGGCGAGACATAGCAGGCCTATCCCTGAAGCTAGACCAAGTAAAAATCCCGCCCACCAACGGAAGATCCATCAATTCCAAGTCATCAATAAAGTCTGAAAAATCCCGCATATACCTATCGATTCTTCCCCCACTACTTTTCTCCCCTGAGAACCTCACCACATTGAAATCCCCACCCATACAAGCGGGTACATCCCACACCCTACTAACCCCTGTCAATTCTTCCCACAATTCCCATCTACTAGCATCCTCCACTGGACCGTAAATACCCGAGAAGCTCCAAGTAAAACCGTCCTCCAAATTTTTAAAGAGGCAAGAAAGGGTCCATCCACCCTTCATTGTCTCAATCAGGTCAACCACTTCCGAATTCCACAAAATCAACACCCCTCCCGAAGTACCATCCGCATCTAAGCTCACCCATTTAACCCCCCTCCCGCCCCAGATAGAACTGACACTACAAGCATCCATAAGGCACATCTTAGTCTCCTGTAGACACAAAATGTCAGGCCTCCACCTAGCTATGGCCCCCCCAATCACTCCTCTTTTGCCTCTGTCGTTCATCCCCCTAACATTCCACGTAATAATTCGAAGCTTCATAATACTATACTACTTTAAACTAAGTCCACCTCTTTACCTTTCTTCCTCTCCCCGTCCCCACATCCCCTCTCAATTTTATCGAACAATGCCCATGCTTCCCTCTCAAAGCCTTCAAACGCAACCCCCGAGTCTTTGCAAATAGCTTCCATCATATCCTCTTTCCATCCCTCCGGATCCTCGTCCCATATTTCTTGCTCACTTCCCCTAACATCACCCTCCTGCTCCGGGATCACTATGTCCACCCACAGACGAGAATTATTCAAATCCTCAATACTCGAACCACCCCCCCTAACTCCCTTTTTAACCGGCGACTGATAATCTAGCAACACCCTGTTTCCTTTTCCAGACGAGGAAGTAGTTTCACTAGCCATCACAACCACCTTATTACTATTGAATGATCCTAATCCCACACCTTTACAAGTTAGTCTCTCCCCTTTACGAGCCGTCTTGGGTAATTTTTTATTGCCACCTTCCTTTCTCGACGCCAAAACTTTTTTACCATATCTCCCCGAGTTCCTGAGAGCTTTGATATTTTTAAGTCCTAACATAGCATTTCCAACATACATATTTTTATTTCTATTAAAACTTAATTTTGACGCCACCGATTCCATACAAACTATAGGTTCCTTATTTTTCAACTCCTCCAAGCTTAAGTCAATTGTAACCGTCCCTTTGTCCTCACGTCCCACACATGCTTCGTCTATATTAAATTTACTATAACTGACCCCACTCAAGAGCGTACCTCCCACCAATTTATCCACTTCCTGAACAGACCCAATCTTTGGCCGATTCTCCTCAAACCCCTGTGCTAAAATATCTTTAGTCAAACCTGACCCTTTTAAATCTGCAACCAGCGGGCTACATGGTACCACACCTAAACCCATTTGAATATCCCTAGTAGCTGCAGAAAATTCTGTACTGCCAATCCCACTATTCCTGCATAATAACACTTTATCAGCCGCAACCTTAAATGAGGTGTCCTCTCCAACTGTCCTTTGTAAACCCAGCACCTTGACCTACTTCCTTAATCCATTGATGTGACCCTTTTTTGACGTGAAAGAGACTTCACTTGGACCCATATCACCAACCTCCAAGCTCAGAAAACGTGTTGCCGCTCCCTGTGCTCCCACGGTCCCCTCACGTCTGTCATCTGCCTTTCCTGCCACCTGACTGCTGCAGCCGCCATCACCCGCTGCCGACCGACCCACTAACTTCACCATACCTCCCGGTAAACCAGTGTCCTTCACCTGTCGCTCCTCTCTAACCTCCTCTTCACGCAGCCCCTTCCCGTCTCCGACTTCCGACATACTCAACTCATACCCAGTAATGGAGGAAGATGGTAGATGACCCATCAAGCCTTGTATCTTACTGGGACGAGAATCCAACTTACACCCTCCATGGCTACAAGAAATATCTTCTCCCCAATAACACTCCTGCATTTCCTTGCATACAGACAAAACAAATACCCATCCTCCTACCTCAATCTTGATTTTAGGCGGGATAACAATACCTTCACTCACAAGGATTCTCGCCCACTGAGTTTCTTCTCCAGTCAACGTAGCATGGTCTACCTTGATGAAACCTCCACACTTCTCACCAATGGCTCTAAAAACTTCATCTCCCCAAAGATGGAGGGGGAGACCCATCACACGGATCCACCGGTGGCCCAAGTCACTTGGGACATGCGAGAAGCCAGCTAAATGATGCCACCTTTGTAACAACACTGGTTCTCCCTCAAACTTCCATCCATTACCTCCCAGAATTCTATCACCTTCTTCTTCCGAAGCAAACATAAAGAGAAATAATGAAGGGTTTAGGTATCTCACTTGAAGTCCTCCCACCGGTTTCCATCGAGACTCTGCCCAACGTATGACCTTGTCCATCCCCGGAGGAGAGCTCTGAGAACTTCCGAACCGACCAATCAAAGCTCTTTGAAAAAATTTAATTCTAGAACTACACGAATCATCTACAACTGACAGGTCCGTCTCTAGCTTGGTGTTAGATGAGATGTTTATAGCCGAAAACGGCCATGGCTCCACCGAGGCAGCCTGCAGATAAGTTCTACCATCTACCACCTTACCTTTAACCTTGGCCTCATTACAATGCTTCTTACAATCCACAAAAGGTTCTACCCTCCTGAATACATGACACACTGCCGTCCACCTTCTCCCCGGGACACATTCCGGTATCTGAACTTGAATCCTCGAATCGATCTTCCTGATGACAATGTTGAAGTAACCTACATTTCCTTTCCAAGAAGAGAAAGCCATAATCTTACGGCCCGCGTATTGCCTCATCTGAAAAAAATTCCCGGTGTACTTGGAAGCCTTCCAAAGGCAGGAGCTCAGCCACAGCACCTCCCCCTTGACCAACAGCAACTCCTTGACTCCCGTCTTGCTACTAGCACAAAGTCTAAACTGGTATGCACCCCCAATGGCCTCCTTGGACAGCCTGAAGCTGGAATCTCTAGCATGGAAGTTGTGATTTAGTGCCGTCATTACTCGTTGTTTATCTATTTAAGGTCTTGGTTCTCATAAATAAGGCATCAGAAAGTCAGTGGGTTTTGGCATCATGTTGCTCGTTTCACAAGTGTCTCAAAAATCTTATTTATCTTTTGATAGAGCTATTATAGCTGATAAAAAAAAATTGTTGGCTAGAATCCACAAGAGTGGTGTTTTTGTTGCCTCTTTCATCTGAGTCAGAAGCCTAAGGTTTCTGCCATTCGTGGGTGTGAGAAATAAGTTGTTCTCCTTCCAAAAGGTTATAATGTCAAGATTGAACAATAGGTGAGATATCTGAAGAAATTTCTCCTTCTTCACGTAAAGCATCAAAATGGTTAGGTGATGAAAAGGATATTAGAGGAGTTGAGGTAAGAGTGGTTTGAGTTTCAAAAGGGCCTGAGGTGGTATAGGTTCAATTTTTTTTTTTTCGGAAAGTGGTTTGGTGGTATTAGGTTATATGAAGTGGTTTTAGAGGGGACATGATTGAACGGTATAATGCTTGTATTGGGATGAGGTTGAGTGGTTTTTAGGGAAGTTAAATTCGGGAACAATCATGAAGAGCTAATTTATATACTTTTCAGAAATTACTTCCGTTGTATATATAATACGTCTTCCGTCCCAAATTAATAGTTTGCTTTCCTTTTTGGGCGGTCCATATTAATAGTCGTGCTTTCCTTTCTTGGACATAATCAACGAACAAAAATTCACGATAGTGAACAAGTCTTGATCTTGGCCATTGATTGAGTGAATCCTTAAAAAACGATTTTTCAAATAACGAATATTAATTTGAGGCGGAGGTAGTATCATAATTGTCATCGTAGTGCTACATTCATCATCCAATGGCATTGAAGAACTATGGTATTGATCAATGTTGTGTCCATTTCGTATAGTGTTACGCAGCTTACACTATATGGGCTTATATAGTTAATCTATATTTGGGAAAATAAGAACAAGAATATAGAACAGAAAATAAATATCGGAACAACAGACTAAAATTGGTGCTAATGAAATTAATGTTAGGGGGTCCTTCAATTCTAGCTTCCTTTAGGGATAATAACAATAACCTACCCTGTTTGGGATTTATTACAAAGACCTTCCTCAGATTTTAGAAAAATTTAGTGATCTCCCGATGTTTGAAAATAATAATCTTGATATCATTTTGATCAATTTCAACACAAGGGAGGTTTGTGTAATAAACCCAAAACACATTAGGGTTCACTGTAATTATAGTTTAGTACTAGAAGCTAGCCAATTATCTATTATTGGCATTATACTACAGAAGTTAGGTGCACATGAAATGCCGCCCTATCTCTGTTACCAAAAACAAATGGAAAAATCTGACCTTACTACAAGTTGACAGCTATGCAGATGTGCCGTCAAATAGAAAGATAAGGAAAACTCATGGTGCACAACTATATATATGTTTATGTGCACCTAAAATACATATGTTGAAAATATTCCAAGACGCACAACTAAATTAGTTAAATATATATTGTATTATCATAAAATTAGTGAAGTAACCTGACTTGCACATATCATAAGAACATAGGTATCTTTTATATATTCATTTCGATATGCAACCCCAAGTGAAGGTATTCAGGCTACTGGATACATGAACTCATTACGTCCACTGCTGTTTATTAAAGCATTCTAGTTGACACTTGACAGCATCACACTAATCCAATGGATTATTTCAGGACTAAATCAGCATCGCCAAGGCATTATGGGACACAAAACAATATCGTACTTTACACATTTTTTTACTTTAGTCAATGAACGTTCTTTTTTCAGAAACACCATTAAAAAATTTATGCACCTTCATTTTAGTCCAAAGCGTTGCTTAAACTGCAATGTTGGATGTTGCAAAAAGTCATATTTGGACTAAAGTAAAAACATGTACAATTTAATGGTGTTTCCAAAGAAATAAAAAAATTTATGACTAATGTGAAAAAAGCATAAGTAAATTAAACCGTCAATGGCAATAAAGAAAGACACTCAAGTGAGAGATTAACACTCAACTTTAAGAAGCGTAGAATGATTTACTATAGTGGGATAAAAGGATATTTATAGGGAAATGGAAAGGATCCAAGAAAGTGACACCAATTATCCTAAATAAGAAAGTTGGCCTAGGCCCATATGATGTCACATTGCCAAGGAGCACCCCCTTTGCCTCACATGCCTATAATGCCCCTTCCAAAAGGCTTCCCCCTTGGCAAGCAACAAAACGTGACAAAAATAAAAGACACTAATATAATAAAAAGACTAAAAAATACTAAAATATCCTCGAAACTTCACCAATTTCCATCACTCTCTCCTCCATGAAAAGAGTTCGACCTCGAACTCAAACGGGAACATCATCAAAATCAGGCTCAACGGGGATGATCGTGGCAATCAGCACCTAGTGCTGGACCTCCTCCTCCTCCTCCTCTATCTCCTCATGTGGAGGCTTCGAATCGTCGGCCACAAGCAGGGTCATCTTTCTTGCCTTAGACCCACAAAACCCAAATGAAACACTTCATTGCAACTGGTGGCACATCCAAGGCTCGAGGTGGGTCATCGGTTGTAGAAGTGGGTCGAGATATTGATGTGGCAGGTGTGCGGTGATAGCCTTGGTCGGGTACTTAACCGCCTTGATGAAGGACGGTATCTAAAGCAATCCTAACTCGTGCTATATATACAGTTGAAGTCCCTGAATGTAGCAGGTGATCCGTTAAGTCTTGGTCTCACCCAGATGGACCTGAGTGCAAAGAAGTTGGAAGTTATTTGTAGGTGGGGGTTAAGAAGGTGTCCAACCTAAGGCCCTGGACTCACATGTAGAGTTCGCACTGGTACGTCGACGAGATAAAGACGTCTCTTAACTTTGTCTTCAAATGATCCCAGGTTTGGATTAGAGGAGGATCAGAGACCACTCGGCGCTGCACAGTATCATTCCACCAAACCCAAGCAAATCTCTAAAATTGGTGGCGGCTAACTGAACAAATTGGCACCATATGACGTGCTTGTAGTCGAACATTGTCTCCATCACATCAATCCAGTCTACGAGTCTAAATGCTCATCAAACATCGGCACATCCACTCACCCTGAAGGCACTTGGAGAGAAGGGGGAGTACTACAGTTAGGTGGTCATCTCCCGATGGCGGATCCATCGAGTCTTCATCCTTATTATTAATAAACTCCTCCCTAACAGGTCGCGCATGGGGCTAAGGCTTGTGGACCGAAGGTGGCTCCACCAGAGCAGAAGCATCATCATAAATCGGGTCCTCGAGGCTCTAGGGGTAATAGAAACAATCACCCATCTAATGGCCATGCTCATAGCAGAGAAAGCAGTGATGATTCTCAACCGGCACAAATGGTGTGACCTTCGAACTGAGGGAATCAAAAGGAGAAGTGTCGATGCTTCACTATTCGTGCATCAGGGCCCTTCCATCCCCGTATAGAGAAGTAGGCTTGGGTGGATGAGTCTCCCCTTCATAATGCCCAAATTGTATGCGCTGGCGACTGAGAAACAAGGGTTGGTGTAGTCATTCTTAAACCCTTTGGTGATAGTGACAGGAAGAATCTTAGGGGTTGTTGGGGGGTGGAGATGGCATAACGCGCGTCCCACGTGAAATAAAGTCGTGACACTTGGGTTAGGTGACAGAGGGGACGGTTTTTGTTGATGGTAGGTTTGGCAGGGTTGGGAGGGTAGGAGTGTTTGGACGAGTGGTGTAAAGTGGTGGCTGGGTGGGGGTATCCAGGGGTTAGGGTATACAGGGTGATGGGCGGGTTCGGGCTTGTTTAGAACTGGGTGGGTTAGGTTAGGGTTTAAAGTGGATGGGGTCGAAGGAATATGATTCAGATGGTTCAGATCTAGGGTGGACCGTGGAAGATGAACTAAGGGTTTTGGATTGGGGGAGAGATGGGAAGAGCTGTAGCCTCCTGGGAGAGGCTAGGGTGTTTGGCTGAGAGAAACTGTAGGAGGGTAGTGAGACTGGGGTCTATGAATAACGGGAAAGGGTGAGGCGTGACCCACTCCAATGGACGCGGTCTGCAAGGTTCTCAAGAACTTATGGAGCAACTTCTGATGAGACCTTCTCCTTTTGGTAAAAATGGAGCTCAAGCTGGAACTCCCTCCCTGTAAGAAGATGAACTTCCACGAAAATAATAGTAATTTTCTCAAGAGGAGCTCCTGAAAGTGATGGCTGTCACTGGGGAGTGAAAGAACAAGGCACTTAACACTTAGAGAGAGAGCAGAGAGAGAATACTAGAGAGGTTCTGGTGTGATTTTGACAGAGTGACTTTGCTATTGAGTTTTTTTTCTCCTTCATAACCTTACCCAGAGGTCCTATTTATACTTGGGCACTAAGGCTGTGTTGGCACTTTTGGCGCCAAAACATACAGGGTTGGTGGGGGACAAAGTCTGCAGTGTACTATTTATCCCTACCTGCGGGCAGCTCTGCCTGTCCCCTCTGGCAGATGCCCCCTGGTGCCAACCAAAGTTCAAAAGAAAATATGTCTTCTAATGGAGACAAAATATCCGATTTGCTAAACATCTTTTGAAACGGTAACTTTTGGTACAAACTTTGTAAACTTGAGGGGGGGTCTCGAGGACCACCTCCTCTAAAATCATTGTAAGCTTGAGGAGAGTCTGGAGGACCCCCTTCTAAAATCATTTTTCTTCAGAGGGGTTTAGAGGACCCCCTCATTTAAAATCATTTTATAAACAGTTCTTTTCTTGTGAGCATCCAACCCTTTGGTTGCTCACTTCACTTGTGACTAAGTGTGAAGTGTGTGAGGATTGGGGGACCATAGGGTCTCCTACTAGTATTCTCCCAATCCTATAGTGCTAAGTGGTTGAGCTTGCTTAACATACCTTGTCCCTCATCCGCCAAGCCAAAACTCCCAAGAGATCCCAACTAGCCTGCTTGAGCCCTGCTTCCTCAACTAGGCAACTTGTACAAGAAAGCAAAGTGTTAATACTATTGTTCTTTTAAAGAATGACGTTTCATGATGAGGAGTTGCTCGTGGTAGCCACTCCCTCATCCTGGCCACCCTAGGTGGGTTCCTTCTCAATATGCAATTCTGTCGGAACCCTTGTGGTGGCACTTCTCGGATAATATTTTTGTAGTAACCCTTTGGGGGGAACTTCTCAAATGTTATTTCTGTAGTGACCCCTGCGGCGGCACCCCTCGAATGACATTACTGCAGTGACCCTTGCAGTGGCAATGACCCTTGCAGTGGTACTTCTCAGTCTTGGACTTCTGCGGTGGCCCTTACGGGGCACCTCTCGAATGTCATTGCTGCAATGACCCTTGCAGTGGCAGTGACCCTTGCAGTGGCACTTCTCAATCTTGAACTTTTGCGATGGGCCTTTTGGGGCACCTCTCGAATGTCATTGCTGCAGTGACTTTTGCAGTGGCAGTGACCCTTGCAGTGGCACTTCTCAATATTGGACTTCTGAGGTGGCCCTTGCGGGGCACCTCTCGAATGTCATTGTTGTAGTGACCTTTGCAGTGGCAGTGACCCTTGCAGTGGCACTTCTCAATATTGGACTTCTGCGATGGCCCTTGTGGGGCGCCTTTCGAATGTCATTGTCGCGGTGACCCTTTCAATGACAGTGACCCTTGCAGTGGCACTTCTCAATCTTGGACTACGGCGGTGGCCCTTGCAGGGCACCTCTCGAATATCATTGCTTCAGTGACCCTTGCAGTGGCAGTGACCCTTGCAGTGACACTTCTCAATCTTAGACTTCTGCGGTGGCCCTAGCGGGGCACCTCTCGAATGTCATTGCTGCAGTGACCCTTGCAGTGGTACTTCTCAATCTTGGACTTCTGCGGTGGCCCTTGCGGGGCACCTCTCGAATGTCATTGCTACAGTGACCCTTGCAGTAGCACTTCTCAATCTTTGACTTCTGCGGTGGCCCTTGCGGGGCACCTCTCGAATGTCATTGCTGCAATGACCCTTGTAGTGGCACTTCTCAATCTTAGACTTCTGCAGTGGCCCTTACGCGGAACTTCTCAAATGTCATTTCCGTAGTGACCGTTGCGGTGGCGCTGCCCGAATGTCATTTCTGCGGTGGAGGGACCCTGGGGGTTTCTTCTCAATATTTCCAATAAAAAATATTTTTATTTATATTTTTTTGTAGGTAGACACCCTTCTACACACTCTCTTAGAGGTTGTAGGATGTGAAAAAGTTAAGTTAGAAAACATGGTTCCCGCACTTAGATATTCAGGAAAAGAGTTAGTGAAAAAAGTAGTGGGCAAGTGGGAAAAATTGCTAATAAACTGTTCCCGCCAAAACTCGTTCGAACAAGATTTTCGTTCGAATGAAGTCTCGTTCGAATGAGCCTTCTAACGAAGTTCCAGTGTGAACTCGTTAGAAATCTTGTTGGATATCACGTTTGAACCATCATTCTCATTCGAACGATACTTCGAACGACATTCCAGTGGCTTTTTGGGAAACTCGTTGGCAGCTTCGTTCGAACGATATTCTCATTCGAACGACATTTTCGTTCGAACGACAATATCGAACGAGAAACCAAAAATTTGTAAATTTCGAATTTAGCCCAGAAACTTTATATACTTTATATAAAAGTTTTAATAAAATCTTTCTAAAAAATAAACAAAAGTTGTAAAAAAGATTTCACCCAATATAAATTTTTCCAAGCTCCTATATATATATATATATAACGTATTCGTACCTTTGGAGCAATCGTAACTATGTTGTTGACGTAAAAAATGAGGTACTTGAAACACGACATTTGATGAAGCTGTATACTCTTAGCCGCTACGTTTTCAACTAAACACATCTTAGGCTTGAATAGGTACATTGAACACTATCCTATGACATAAACGTTTTTGTTCAGAATTGAGCCAAAACTACAATGACACTCAATTGGAGAATTGTGTCCTTACACTAACACTAAAGTGGGAAGCGACTTCGGTGCTAATTGGGAAGTAGAATCACCGTCATGACTTATTCCTAAATTCTCACCTTTACCCTTAAGAACCACCTTTTCAACCTTCTTAGGTGCGTTCTCAAAATTGACTTTGACCTCCTTGGCACGTTCGAGATCACTCTCGAGTTGGAATACACGTGTCGTCAGACTAGACAACGTGTTGGTCAAATCACACTTCTCCTTTCTTAAAATCTCCTTCTCTCTCTCCAAATCTAAAACAAACTTATCCCTAAGAGTCTTTTCACGTGCCGTAAAATCATCGATTAATTTTTTATCCTCGACGGCACAAATGGGAACCCTAGAATTTTAAGTCCTCTAATTCTATCTCTAAAACTAGGACTCTCTCATCACTCTTCTTTTTGGCATTTTTTAAAGAATAAAAATCAATACACAAATTACCAAATTGCTCACGACAAATATCACTTTGAGTTTGAAATGCTTGCAAATATTCAATCTTACTTTTAAAGAGAGAATTTTCTTTTTCCAAAACTTTAATTCTTTTGCAAAGTTTCAAATTCAAACTTTTTAAATTTTCAGCATGGTCGCAAACTTTTTCAAAAATAGGCTCTTCATTAAATGGGCATTCCATTGGAAAAACTGCGATTTTTCACAAAACTCATTTAAAAAAAATAAATATCATAAAATTTTGCGGAAAAAGGAATACACGATAAATTCGCGCAACCTGCTTTGATACCAATTTGAAAAACGCGACGTGTGTGATAATTGACTAAATTCGCAAATTTCTAATTTGACACACTTTTTTAATTTCAGCCCCAAAACATGCATCTAAATTTGATAAATCATTCAAACTATGCATGAAAAATAAAGACGACCGATATAGAAAAAAATCTCTTTCGGGTAAAACCTTTTATAACACTTTGAAGAATTTACAAGACATTTGACTTATATACAACCTTATAATCACCCACAAGTGTGTAATGCACGGCGGTGCCTTCAGCAAACCTTCAAAGATATGAGAGACAGTGAAATACCATCCAGGCATCGGTTCGTCATCTTCGTCTCGTCCACACACAGGATGACTACGCTCAGTATCCACCGATAAAATATGGAGATGCCTTCTCCACAGAGGTTGAATAAAAGCAAAGTTGTGTTATTGGGTTCCAAAGATTGACAAAAGTATATAGGATTTTTGGCATGAATCAAACATGAGTTTTGGGACTAAAAATACGAAGACTTGAGCTAATAGAACTCTCAAAATCGTCTCTCCAAGTCTTGCAAAAAATCTCCCCCCGAAGTTGGCTTTTATAAGGAAACCAAAAAGAATTTTGAGTTTTAGGACTCTTGCCAGCGTCAGGTACCCCGAATCAGTTCGGCTTCTACCTCTAATCGGTTCGCCCCCCGAACCGGTTCACAGTGCGATTCGTGATACTTTGTTGGCTTGGGGCTTAAAAAAATAGCATTCGCCATAAGGATTTTTTCTCCATTTTCAAAGGGACATAACTCCTTCACCGTAGCTCGGATTGAGGTTCTATTTCTTCCAGTATTTTTGGCGTCGATATCTTCAACTTTCCAGGTGGCTGGACCTTCGGATGGTGGCTGTAAAATTACTAAAATGCCCTTGAACTTTCCTATCTTTCCATCTTTCATTATTTTGACTTCTCTTGCGTACCACTTGCATAAAATCTCTAAAAATGTGGAACGTGAAGTCATTGAGGCAGATGTGGGAAACTTGATGGAGATGTTGAATGCTTGATTCCCAAAATTCGGATAGAGGTCGTCATGTGATATCTTGAAGAGATAAGCCAAACGTAGCGGCGTACGACATACACAGATATAACATGTTGGAGATGAGAAAAATGTCCTTACAAGTACTGAATTTTGTAGTAAAAAAAGACTCATATGGGATATGGCCTAGGTTTGGAAAGTTTACCTTCACTTATACATTTATTCATAAAACTCTTTCTTTAAATCATCTTTTACATGTTCCTTCTATAACAAAGAATCTTTCAAGTGTTTTTAAGTTTGTTTGTGATAATGTTGTTTTCTTAGATTTCCATGCTGAATCTCTTTGTCAATGATCAAATCTCCAAAAAAATCATACTGATTGGGAGACATAAGAATGGACTATATATTATATATCTCTCTCAAATGGGAAGTTTATCGCTAATTAAATCCATTCTTACTCAGTAACATTCAAAGTTTTCCTCCTGCCCCTTGTCTATCAACAACCCTGAACTCAATCAGCTTTTGTATTCTTCCTTTGACTAAAGATTATTTACTTCTCATCTCTGGCATAGTAGATTAGGATACCCATTTGTAAGATTATACAAACTTGTAACACCCCGTTTTCTCTAAATATTTAAATTACATGTGTCACGATAATTTAATTAATTTGTGAAATAAAGATAATTTAAATATTTATTAATTAACGAGAAATGAATTAATATTTAAGTGATATTATAATTAATTGTCTTATGAGTAAATGAAGTTATATTATTTTATATTATATCATAAGTGGGTAAAAGAGACGGATGAACAAGATCTTAATCAGGACATGCGTGTGGGGGCGTGTTGGGAATAAGGTAGTAAATTGATGATAAGTGACTCATTTGGTGATTTTGAGTGCACGGGTGATCGGAAATGGGTCGAGATAGTCAAAATTCAAGTACCCGGGGGGTAGAGATTCGTTATCGAGAGCTTTCTAGACTAGTTGGGATCCATTTTGGCATTTAAGTAATTTTATATTATGGGTTAATCTAAATTCGGGATTAAGAGTTTTAAATAAGAGATTAGAGCTAGTAGGCATCCAATTTACACATAAAAACCTATGATAGTTCTTTTGGGGAGAAAAGAGAGAGAAAAACACAAAGGAGATTGAAAGAGTCTTAATTGGAGACCAATCATTGGAGTTCTTGACTTGATCCACCCTATAAATAAGAATATCCACGTCTATTCTGGATACAAAGGTAAGTGTGTAAACTTGATTTATGTTTTATTGAGTATTATGTTCCATATAAAAAACGGTAGACACATAAATAAATTTTTGGGGTGGGATTTATATGAAAAACAAAGGGGATTTAGAACGATAAATATGACTATGTTCTTGTGATCTCGTTCAATGAAAATTGTCAATGATTATAGAAAATCATGAATAAATATTAAATATATTGTTCTTTTTTGGAAAGATACTATCTTAAAATAAAAAGATGAAACCTTGATCATGAAATTGGGATTTTTATTAGAAATTATGATATAATTGATGTTGGATAAAGAATGGTGAAATCCTATGATTTAATTTAGTTTTTGATGATTGGAGACAAGGAAATATATGTATTCATGCTAATATTTGATGGGGTAACATTATATAACTTTGGGATGAAGTTTAAATGTATTTTGGGGGGAAAATTTGGAGAAACTCGTGATAAAATTATAGCAGGTACGTGATTAAATCTTTATTTGAAAGACACCACCTTAATACTCGTGATAAAAACCTTTGATTATGTTGTCTTGCTATCAGAATTATTTATTTTCATTTTTTTTAAAATTTTTTTTAAGATGATTGTATTCGATTTTAGTAACCAATGATTTATTCGGCACTTGGTTTTTATTTACTTCTGCGTTTAGATCCTTCACTGGTGTGTTTGACTATATATTTTACTGTATGGGTTTACGTTGAATGGTTTTATTTGGTATGATGAATTCAAGATTAGAATTTGTCACAACTTGTTAAACTAATAGATGGTTAGTAATTAATTAAATTTCGAAAGTGAGGCTAAGAATGAGATATACGAGACTCTTATTTATTTTAATAAGGGGATGGCCACCCATTATTTTAATAGGCGGGGTATCATAAAAATGTTCTTAATAAGTGTAATCTTTCTCTCCGATGCAATAAAATTGAATTTTCTTTGTTGTGGTAAAATTCATTGGCTACCGTTTCCTAATTCTAACATATCATACACTGCTCCATTATAACTTGTTTACTCAGATATTTTGGGACCTTCACACCATGTTTCATCTAATAGATATGATATTATATTACTTTTATAGATGCATATTTTAGATATACCTGAATATATCTTTTTTGAACTAAATCATAAACCTTCAAAACATCAAAAGTCATGTTGAGCTTTCAATCAAGGATATTCAAACAGATTAGGGTGGCGACTTTCGCATGTTCACTGACTTTCTCACCCATATTCGTGTTATTCATCGTATTTCTTATCCTCACAAACATGCACAAAGTGGTGTTGTTGAGTACGAACATCATCATATAGTCGAACATCCTAGCTCATGCACATATGCCTCTTAAATATTGGGGTGCAGCTTATAGAACTCTAGTTTTTCCATTAAATAGGCACCTCGCACCTTTTCTAGGTTCTAAGTCTTGAATAAAACATCTCTTCCATACTTCACCAGATTACCCCATGCTCAATGTCTTTAGATGCGCTTGCTATCCAAATTTACGCCCGTACAATCAACATAACCTTTAGTTCAAGTCTCAACCTTGTACATTTTAATTGATATAGTCTAAACCAAAAAGGTTACACATGTTTAGCATCTAATGGACTGTGTACATTTCATGATATGTCATTTTTTATGAGTTCACATTTCCCTTTCTACCGTTTCATTTTCTAATTCCACTCCTATCTCACCTCCTCCTCCTCTTATTCTCCCTTTTGATTCTTTATCTATATCTTCTTCACCTTCATTTACTTATACCCCTCCTTCAAATTCTTCTTTTTCGATTACTTCTTTTCACTCTCCTTCTTATCCTATTATTTCATCTCATAATTCTTCATCATCTAAGTCCCATAGCTCACCTTCCCCTGCCAAAGATGTTAAATGATCCTCACCTATGCAACCCCATAATGCTTTTGTTGTTGATAGTTTATTAAGGAAACCACATGTTTCAAGTCCCAAAACTCATTATACGCAGACTCAGTCTAAATATAGGACTTTCAAACCTCAGATTTATATGGCATAACTTGAATTTACCTTTGCTGAAGAAGATCCGTAACAAAATCACTATAAATCAGTAATGAAAGATGAGATTCCTATTTTAGATCGAAACCATACATGGACTTTAGTCTCTTTTCTTGATGGATAAAAATCCATTGCCAGCGAATGGGTGTTCAAGACTAAGGATAATCCTGATAGGAGTATTAATAGTACAAAGATCATCTTGTAGTGAACGACTTTCACCACCAACCTAATTTTGACTTTACTGAGACTTTTAGTCCCATTGTCAAACTTGCCACCATTATTGCTATTTCAACTCTTGCATTGTCACATAAATGGTTTGTTCATTAATTAGGTGTGAATAATGCTTATCTCAGTGGCTTATTGAATGAAGAAGTATATATGGAATAACTTCTAGACTTTGTACATCCTTATTTCCCCAATTCAGTGTGCAAATTACACAAGGCACTCTATGGCCAGAAATGGGCTCCTCTTGCCTGATTTAAGAAGCCAAATACCATCGTTGTTTCATTAAGATTTATGTCTACTAAATTTGATCAATCTCTGTTTGTTAGAACTACTCCTACTCACTTCACTTTTGTTCTGGTATGTGGTGACAATATTTTAATTACAGACAACCATCTTTCTCTTACTAAAACTCTTATTACAGATTTACATAAGACCTTTGCTCTCAAGGATCTTGGTGAAATCAATTACTTTATTAGTGTTGATGTTCGTCACACTCAATATGGACTTCATTTATCCCAAACCAAGCATCTCAAAGATCTATTGTGCAAATCCAAAATGCAATATGCCAAAGCGAGTTATACTCCTATGATAAGTGGTCTTAGACTCTCTACCTTTGGCAATGATCCCGTCAAAGATGTTCATTTCTATCATTTGATAATTGGTTATCTTTATTTATTAATATCACTAAGCCTGATATTTTCTTTAGAGTCAACAAAGGCCTATTAATCTATGCAAAATCCACTTCAGTCTCATTAGAAATCAGTCAAATGTATTATGAGATATCTTGCAGACACCTTGGACCATGGCCTATATCTTATAAATCCATAAATATTGAACTTGGAATCTTATTGTGATGCATATTGAGCTTCTAACCTTGACAACCATCACTCCACTTATAGATTTTGTGTGTACTTTGGATCCAATTTAGTAGCCTAGCAGTCCAAGAAGCAACATATTATATCTAGGCCAAGTATTGAAGCTGAGTATAGGAGCCTAGCTAATATTGTTTCATAACTTACATGGCTTCAATATCTCTTCACCAAACTGTATAATACTCTACCTTCAATGCATGTGATTTTGTTGCATTTAGCTACCAATCATGTTCTTCATGCCATAACAAAGCATATTGAGGTTCATCTTTAGTTTGTTAGAGAAAAAGTGTTGCAAGAAGACTATTGCGGTTCGATATATACTTGTCTGGTTCAAACTATTGATTGTCTTACCAAAGACATCTCATTTTCTAGATTTCCCTTACTTTAGGACAAACTCAGAGTAGAAAGTTTATCCACTCTAAGTTTGAGGGGCTTGTTAAGGATAAAAAGTTGTTATAACATCTATTTCTCTATTGTGGTTTTTTTTGTTGTTTATTAGACACTGTTAGTTTTAGTCAGACTTTATTAGATTATTAGTTAAGCTTTTATAATAGTTGCCTCTATTCCATTCGTAGTAGCTAGAATTAGTTTTCACAATCTCTAGTATATATATCTCCATACGATCATTTTTTTTCATTATATAAAAATTAGAAACTATTTCACATTTCTTTCATAATATTCTTTTCCTTTACATCCATGAACCAAAGTTAAATTCCAGACCTTTCGATAAGATTTAATAATCAAATTAATGGAACATTTCAGTTCCTTTTACCAATTCCAAACTAAGGAACTACTATTATACACACACACACACACACACACACACACACACACACACACACACACACATATATATATATATATATATATATATATATATATATATATATATATATATATATATATATATATATTGCCATCAGGGAACTATTTGCTATCAGGGAGCTATTATATCTCTGTTTGCTAATTATGTTGTATATAATGACATTCTCTCTTCTCGTGACATATGTAATGTTTATATTCTTGTTGTCTAGGGGTGGTAAACATAAGGATACATAGTGGATACCATGCTATCCATATCCATATTCGTTTTCTGTATGCACTATTCGTATCCATCCGGATAGTAAAAAAAACTATTCATATCCGTATCCTCTTGAATTCTTTAGATTCGGATAATATCCGTATTCATTTACATTGCTTATCCATTTCAATTGACTTGCCTCTTTTGATATGTAATATCAATACTAATGTAAACAAATAGTCCTAACTGTTTAAAATCAACAATTTACAATCAACAAATTGATTTACCATTTCATATTCAACGACTTAGAAATTAGAATCAACAATGTTTCCTTAATAGTTGTTGTGTGCATCTGTGTTCCTGTGAATTATTGTGTGCATGTGTGTGTGTGTGTATATGTTTGTTGATGTGTATGTCTATACGTGTTGATATGTGTGTGGCTGTATTGTTGTATTGTTATGTGCACATGTGTGTGTGTGTGTGTGTGTGTGTGTGTGTGTGTGTGTGTGTGTGTCTGTGTTATTATAAGTTCATTTGTGGTGGTTGGGGGTGGGGGACTTACCAAGTTACCAGTAGAGAGAAGGTTTCGGAGAAGAGGGTGCGTAATGAAAATAAGGGAGAAGGAGAAAACAAATAAAATGAAAGATAAAGGTTTTAGGTCAAATGTTTTGTTCGAGTTTGTTTTATCCCCTTTTTGTTATTTTCTATTGTTTTCTTTATTTCTTTTCAAGCCATTAATTATCTTTTGATTTCTTTAAAAGTATTATTTCTCTATTTTTTTAAATTAGTGAAAAGTGATAATTAACATTGTAGTATTACATATATTTATATTTTACATTTCATATAATAAACATTATAAATAATAATTATATATAACTAATATTAATAATAAATTATTTTCAAATACAATACGGATATGGATATCCAGAAAAATGGATACTCACAAATATGAATACTCCGCCTCGGATACAGATTATTCATGTTTGATAGACATACTATATGTATTCGTATCCATTTTTTTTATATTTTAACACACTATTCATATTCGTATTCATATTCGTTTTTTAAAATAAAATATCCACAAAATTCAAACACGAATGTCGGATGGATTCAAATTTTCAAATATCTATTTATACCCCTAGTGCTGTCTCAGAGGGTAAGTTGCCTGTGATAGATGGGTGGTTTAAAAACACTCCTAACTGTGACCTCAGTTATGGAAAAGTTCTAAATAGAGTGTCATTGCTTCTTCAACTATGGAGACTGAGTTTGTGGCTTGTTTTGAAGCTACAAATCATGGGTGATGACTGCGAAATTTTATTTCATAACTTAGTATTATGGGTTCAATATCTAAGCCGTTGAAGATTTATTGTGATAATGTCGCAGCAGTCTTTTTTTCAAAGATTGATAGATATTCGAAAGCCGCTAAAGCATATTGAGATGAAGTATCTATTTGTCAAAGAAGAAGTTCAGAAACAAACTGTGTCAATTGAACATATCAGTACTGATGATAATATAGCGGATCCTTTAACGAAAGGGTTATCTCCAAAGATATTTTGGCAACATACTAAAGAGATGGGTCTCGAGTAGTTAATTATGTAATTGCTTAGTTATTTAACACAACTTTTGATATCAATAAAGTGTTTCTGAATTCTAAATTTATATCTTAATTATATACATGCATGCGAATGACTGAATGTGACAGAAATAGTATTTTTATAAAGACATTATGAGACCATTATGACAACTTACATATTTATCCTTATTAAGTATGACATTGGTGGCGTGGTACATGGAAGGAACCATGCTCTTGAATTAGTGTGGAACCGCTATGACTCATACTAATGAAGTATTTAGTTAAGGTGCTTAATGATAATCTAAGATACTTGCACAACTTTTGTTAATCAATTCGTTATGTATAACCTTATTATGACCAATTGGGAGGCTGTTAGAATTAATATTTAATTGTTTAATAATTACAAAATTCGGCCAAATTTTGTAATTATAAATTAAATAAATTAATTATTTCTCCTAATTAGTATGGTCCAAATAAGGGGATGAATTTGATTAAATTAATGTATTAATCTTAGAAAATTATTATTCCAAAGGTCACATGACTTTTGATATATTTGTGAGTCCATTTTGCTACTTTGGAGGATGGTAGATGATTAGTTTTAAAAGGAATTTAGGATCCCTTTCCAACCTATATATAGTGAACCAATCTCCACTATTTGTTACATAAGAACAAATAAAAATATATTTACGCTAGAAAGGAAAAATCCTGATTTTTTAAATTTTCCATATTTTGGATTTCTGGCTGTTTTCCAAGGGGATTCATCAATGACTATAAAGTTAAAGAAGGAACAACAAGGAACATTAGAAAGTTGTTCTCAAGACACATCAATGACTATAAACAAATTAAAGCTTCATGGAAAAATATAATTTTCCATATAATTTGTAGTTACAAAATGAAATTGTGATTGCATGATAATACTAAAGGTCATATAAGAATTAGTTACATGTTATACATAATTCTTCTTATTATTAAATTGGTGTGACAATGTTAGTTTTTGGGAAGTTATGAACATTGTGGGCTGTTATTTAGTTTTTTATGGGTATTTAAGTGTTTAGTCTTATTTTTTTTGTTGGCGGTCCTATTGTAATTAATATGGGACAAGTGTCATTCTCTGCACAAAGAAAGATGAGCGGTTATAGTGGAGTTAAATGCAGTTTTGGGAAATTATGGGACTTAATACAATTTTAAAAATACATGGAATGAAAGCCAAAAAAATCTTAAGAGATGAGACTAAAGTAAAAAAAAAAACTATCTTTTTATGGAAATGTGTAGGAACTTTGGATGCTAAGCACATGTATTTGTTAAATTAAAAAAATTAAGAAGTCTGGAAATTTAGGAATGGTGTATTGGAGGCTAGAGAGCATAACACACACACACACACACACAGGGGCGGATACATCCCCGGCCGAAGCGGGGCGGCCGCCCCAGTTCAACTTTTTTTAAGAAAATAAAAAATTAGGGGTTTTTTGGTAAAAAATTAAAATTAGAGGTTACTTCTAATTATATTCAAAGATGAGGGGGAAATGTGTAATAAATAAATAAAAAACTCAAACGTTCATCTCTCAACTCTGATAACCTATTATCTTCTACTCTCTCCTTTTGTTTATAAACAGTTTATTATTTATACAAATTTGTTTATATTTTGTGTTTGTTTATATGTTTATTTATATGAATTTGTTCATAGAGATAGATTAATGTTTATATGTGTTTGTTTAGCAAAATAAAATATGTGTTTTTGTTTATATGTGTTTAAATTTATAATGAATATTAAAATTAAAATCCCTAGAATCTATTAGTGTGAAATTTAATTTATAATGTAAAATTAGTCTGAAATGAAATTAAATTTAGTGTGAATCTATTAGTCTGAAATTAAATTATTTTTTTTCTAAATATAGAAAATCAATGGAGAAATTTTTTAAACGGAAAGGATGAGACAACACACCAAACGTATTCAAAACTGAGGTTCAACTGCATCCGAAATGAAAAAATTTAGGAATCCAAATTTAGTTGATTAACACCTCAACATTTTTAGGGTTAAAAATTGGAAAAATATAAGTAAAAACAACTCAACAAAAATCGCCACCGGGGGCTCCCACCCCTGAACCCCCCGGCTTCGTAAAAAAAATTCGCCCCACTTCACTTCAAATCCTGGATCCACCATTGCACACACACACACACACACATATATATCTTTGCCAAAAAATCTAAATGTTTTTTTTTGGCATGTCTAGTACGCTACATTGCTACATGATTCTTATGACCCTTCATTAAGTCCCTACCCACTTTCTAGGTTGAATGTACCTCACAAAGAGAGATTGTTTTCATCTTAATATCACTTAACCCTAGTCGTGGAGTTCACCTAGGTCTAATTAACAATACTCGTATGTTAGTGTCCCATTCTCTACACACATACATGAAATGGATTAATGTGTATTTTTTATGCATATCTACTAGATAATCTGATTTATTCGTGTTTTCACTCAATCTAACCCAATACTTTTTCTTTGCTAAATTTTTTAGCATTGAATGTAAGAACCATTTCTTGTAATGAATAGTAGAAAAATTATGAACCATTTCTTGTAATGAATAGTAGAAAAATTGACGAGGGGTGCAATGGGAGGTGATACCCTATGTGCAGAGAAAGCTCCATTAACAAAATTTCTTTCTTTTGTATTGACAAAAAAATATAGAATGTTCACAAAGATAAATAATATCAAAAAAATCTTGAACAATAGCACTTGAGGAGGTTATAAATTGAAGACCAATGGTTGTACCATCTTTTATCTAGTATGTGACTTTTGCATTTCATCTTCAAATATTTGTTAGCACATTGGTAACATGCTATATGTAGCATCATTTTGAACCCAAAACATTTTTGTTTACACTATTGTTACGAAATAACATGTGGGTTCAAATTAGGTTTCGAGTTCATTTATTGATTGAATGGACAATCATCATGAAAATACGTTCACTATCCTATTCCCCGTGACATTATTTGTGGTGTTGCAAGACATCAAAATGGTGAGTAGTGAGGTTGAATTCCATTTTTTAAGCTTCTTTGCTTAGTTATTTATTAGCAGTTATTTTCACTTTTCTTCCAATTTTTCGTTTAGTTTTATAGGATTTTGCGTCCTTTTTCTTGCATAATTCTCTTTTGACCAACCATTGCAATCCGTGATTTGACCATGTGAAGATCACGATTTTCACCCTTCTGCGACGCAATTCTTTTACACGAGAGAGCACCTCTCGTACACGCGACGACAATAAGAACACATGCAACCATGGATGTAGGGTTATGTTTTTTTCCAAACTTCCGATTTTTTCAATTTTTGATCCGTTTTTTTCGGAATTTGGAATTAAATTTTAATTTGTCGAATTCTGATTTTTTTTAAAAAAAACGGATCTAAAATTGAAAATAATTTTGAATTTTTGATTTTTCAGATCCGATTTTTTCGAAACTATGCCGATCCGATATTTCTGAATTTTTTCCAAATTATTTTCTATTTTTTTGAAATTATTTTTTGATTTTCGATTATTCTGATTTTTTGAAGGTTTCCCATATCCCACATCGGTTGGGAGAGGGAGAGTGCTCCAAAGTGTAATCTATAAAAGGAGAGTATCCTCGTAACTTCTACAAAAATAAAAAAATTCGTCAAATCCTCATGTATTTACATATTGGGTTAAACGCTTTTCTTTGTTTATTTAAAATGAGAATTTCGAATAATCGAAAATTTATTTTTTTAAAATTTTGGAATTTCCAAAATTTCTGGATTTGTAATATATTTGGTGATTTTTTTTATTTTTCCAATTTTGCCTAATTCAGATTTTTTTTTTAATTTTTCGAAAAATCGGATCGAAAATCGGAATAATTATTTTAATTCTGAAAAAATCCAATTTTTTTTCTGAAGAGGCATTTTCGAATCCGATCCGGCCGAAACACGGGCCTGCATGGATGCCTACGCGGTATACAATACAACTAGTTTATAGTGTTTTTTCCCTTTTGTCCTTTCATCCTCTCAAAACCCTAACTTTGTTAGTGCAATTTGTGTCCTCAAAATACTCCATTAGAGCTCTCTCAAGGTCCTATTTCACTCCAATTCTGTCTTGTCAAGGTAATATTTATCGTATCCTTCTATTTTATTATATTCCCTTACTTTGCAAGCACTAGTTTTAGTTATTTTCAGGACAAAAAATAAAAAAAATTCTCTTATCCCATATTTTTGGTCGAAAATTACATTCGTTTTATCATTAACCTTTTTAATTATTTATTTGGATCACAACACCTTTATGTTTCCATGCTTATTGTCCAAAAAGGACAATAAACATGGATACTCTACAGGGGGGAAAAGTGCCAAACCGAAAGAAATCTTGGACGAGATTATAGACAGATGGACCCACAACATTCCAACGTATTTGGAAAAATTTAGTCATGAGTCCGTCCATGTCTGGGGTTTTGTTTTTCTCCATATGTTGCAGCATGCGCCAGATCTTTGCATCCGTACCGGTTCAAGTAATCGAGATTGATCCACAGAGTATAGAGGAACAATGGATACTCTGCAGGGGGCAAAGGAGGATGGGTGGAATTATAAATAGTAGCATAAAATTAAGTCTGAATATCATATTGTGCCATGCGCCAGCCCCTTTTTGGGTTGAACACAATGTGTATGGTGTTAATCCGATGATGGTGTGTAACATATGCATGAAAATATTTTTTATTACTATCTCCCGCGAGAGACCACTTTAGTTTTTGTTTATTCTTCCAGTACTGACATTCAAATAAAAGACATTGGGTAAGTTGAGTTTGTAACTGGGTTTCGCGATCGAGAAATGGTTGATCAGAAAAACGGTCAATATGGTGACTAAGAGCTTGAAGTGCTCATTCAAACCTCAAAATAGAGGACACCATAACACTGAACATAATATGTTTCCATGAAATCACAACTCCCCAAAAGAAATGTGCATTCTAAAAGAAGAAGTCTACAGGCGTTCTAAACACACTACACCAAAACGTTCCTTTAGTAACAGAATTTTATCGTTACTAAAAATATTAGTAACATAATTTTTCCGTTAGAAAAAAAGCGTACAACACAAAATTAGTAACATAATTTTACTGTTACTATTAATAATGGTAAAATTCTGTTACTGATAGTAACGATAAAATTATGTTACTAATAGTAACGGTAAAATTCAAAATTAGTAACGGTAAAATTCTGTTACTAATATTAATACATATTTAAAAAAAAATCAAGATTCTATATCCTAAATTTAAACAAATTCAATTATTCTTACCACACTATTTAAATCCTAAGAACATATACCAAAATAGTCCACAAAAACAAGGGTATTATACTCAACATTTACATTTATATAAACCTCCACTCTTTATTTACAAAAGAAACTTAAACCAATCAAATGAAAGATTGTAATACAATCGCCCCGAAAGTTATATTATTTTAATAAAAGCATCCAATATAACATCCTAATATAATCATCCCAAAATGAGATATTTTTATATAATAACCAATCAAATGAAATATAAAAAAGAAGTCCATTGTTGTTGACTATCAAGTTTCGTTCTATTATCATCGCCGTCAACACCGCAACCCGCAACGCTGAAAACTTGATGAGGATACCAAAATGACGTTCTATTAAACAAAATAAAATTATCATATTAGTTATAATACCAACATTTAGTCATACAAAATTAATTTAGTACAAAAAATTATCCACCAGCAAAGTTAATCTCACAAGTATGTGAACTTATAATATCACATTTTCACATTAGCACTTCAAAGTATGAAATTTCGCATGTAAACAAGTATGTGAACTTATAATATCACACTTTCACATATGGTTTCAAACACAAATTCAAATATGTTTGGTACAACCAACACTGTTTGCACAAACAAAAAAAACAAACACTCACGCTGCACACAAACACTAAACACACACTTCACACTATTCACACAAAAACACTACGCATATTGCTCACAGAGACCCACAGTTTCGCATACACAATTTTAAAGACACACAAAATCTCCAACCGAATTCCAATTCTGGGCAATGAAACATAGCCTAATTGTAATGAAATGCCATCGCAAAAAAATAAATATTTAATGGTGGATACAAATGTCTCTAAAACTTCACACTATTATCAAGAAAATGAATTAAAATTTCTCTATATTTCATATCCAAGCATTTAGTGTGCATTCATGAATTCCAGCTATTTTTCATAAATTCACACGATGTGAGATGTAAGAAATGCAAAAGAAAGAACTCAATTATGAAAAATTAGGAACTCGGTAAAATTCATTCTGGACTTACCTCATCCAATATAATACGATCCCATTGACAAAGTGCAAATTAGATCCCATAATGCTATTGTCTTATGAACATCCTGCACACATACCAATTTTCGTTATTTAATGATAAATTCCACTTCCACAAATGGACAAAGATGACACTACATTTGGTAATGAAGACAATATAAATTTACGGCGGCGGAACACTACAAACCCTACTAAGCTTTACTACAACTAAACTTTAGTATTCCAATCAATACATGCAGTTGGGAAGCTTACCGGAATCCGCTATAGAGGCAGCGTCTGAAGAAGTAATCAGAGAACGTCACCATTCTCTAGATCATTTGCAAAATGAGATACAACCCTAACCGCATATATATGGACTAGAGGAACCTTATCACCCACATGAATCTTCATACATTCTATCACCTCATCCCAGAGTTCATTGCTCACTTCAGTGTCGTCTCGCAATCGCATTATAATCTAAAAGAGAAATATCAAAAAATGATTGTTTAGTGTAAATTAAGAAAACTTAAATTAATTTACTTTCTAGGATGCTTTACCTCTGAGATTATCAGGCAGGCCCCAAACCTGGTGGTTTTATTAGTAGAAACAAAATCAATAATTATAAAGTTGATAAAGTCTTGGTGGAAAAGATGAGAGTGAGGAGCATTATGGGGCTTATTGTAACTGATTCTAACACAGTTACAATAAGCAAGTATAGTAGCCCCTGTCGAAATATTAGTTGTATTTTCCTAAGTCACATTTTTAGTATGTTAAAAAATCTGCTTTGACAGCAGATATGCTTGTCGCGATAGAGAAAAACATAGATCAAAATGCTACTAAAGCGAACACTACCAATTCCCCGAAATTCAATGCACAATGCCACAATCGATCGTGTGGAAGGATTAAATAAAGAACCTGATATGCCTTTAGTGGGAAACGAGCAGAATATGGATGGAAAATAATTCACACGTATCTCACAACTAATACAATTCATCACAATAAGGCCTCTCAATATAAACTTGAAAAATGATAGTGTCTCAGTTCTAGAAAATTCAAAGTGGATAAGTGTCAAATGAAGAATTTATGATTGTATAACAATGCATGGTCACTCGAAGAGAAACTAAAATCCCAGAGTTTAGGAAAAATAATATGGGAGATCACCTATGGTAAGTAAATAAAATTCGATTTCTGTTATAGTTCGATTGAAAATGGGTAAGTTGACACAAGGATCTTAAAAATTCATATGGTAAGAAAATAAAATTCAATCAAAACAAAAAGATGTTAAACCAAGGGGTAAGTTTCACCACTTAATCCTACCCATCATCTCGGTTGGTACCATCCAAATATCTTAAATATGCAGCCAACGCATTCAATACAACACTTGTACCACATTCAACTAAACTCCCTTGTTGTGTTAAGAAAATTGAGTCTTTTAGTATTTTGTGCTTATGATTTGAATTATTTGAAACTGTAACCTAATCATTCTGTAATTTATCTTCAGCGAACACGTTCTTGATTGAAGTCCATTTATCTTTTGAATTGCCTAGATGGTCATTCATATTTTTTTTTTCAAATCATCCAATGTGGGTAGGGAACCTGATTCATAAAGCAACTATAAAAATAATATGTGGAAAGACAGAGAAGGGGAATCATGTCGAGAATTACCCAAAACTGCAAGCACTCTCTAATTAACAAAAAGTACCGATAAATAAGCCACCATTATTCCAATTATGACAGAGAGCTGAACAATAAAAAACATGCAAACTTTTAATTGTATTCGAAAATGATGTGCAATAACATTGGTTCAGAATATGCATAAGTTGCTAAACTTAGCGTACCTGATAGCATAATACTAGTTTCATCAGCTTGAGAACATAGTTATGTCATGAAGACGACAAAATAGAGGAAACACTGCTATAAACATTCTCAAGCTTTAGATGTTCCACCCACCAAAGCCTTTGGATTGATACTTACACATGTAATGGGAATCGATAATATCTAGTGAGGATAATAGTAGCAAATAGCTGGAGACTAGCTAAAGATGAGATAAGAGTTCTTTCGCAAAGGAAAAACTAGCAGTATAACAAAACCAGTGCGGAATAACATGTAAATGATTTATTTTCATCCCTCCACATTAAAATTTTTGAAACTGCAAAAAAATAATACATTGTCATTCTATATGAGAAAAAAAAGATATAAAAAAACATCTCAATTACCAAGGGGGGAGAGAGAGAGAGAGAGAGTTGAACAAATTATTGTCCGTTGTTTTAAAAGTGAATATATCTGAAATATGGAAATCGAAAGTAATATATGAATGTATATAAATTAGTAAAATATTTATTCAATCTTAGGATGATTAATTTCAAAAGTAAAATAACTCAAATAACTACATCAATAAATTAAACAACAAATATAATGGCTTCACTACATCAGCAAGGCCACTTTAATAGCATGCTCAAATAACTCTCGAGCCCATTCTAGTTTTGATTTCCCGTATCTGTTAAAAAATTTAGAAAGATTAATGACCCATATGTCCTTTACGTGCGGATATTTGAAGATCTTCACGCCTCTTTCATAAACCTTAAGCGCATCCTCAAATTATTTATGATCTTCCAAAAGCATAATGTAGTTTATTATAATTTAGGACATTGCTATTCTTTTAGATCCAATATCTCCTCATAAACAACACCAGTTGACTCCAAGGTACCTAGGCTTTCCTCCAAATCTACATAGAATGTCCAAAGCTTAAGGGATTTGTGCATCTTGATTTGAACTGGTGCACTTCCATCAACAACCCCTCTCCTTTTGACCTCGGCTAACGGCTCTATAGTGGCATGCCTCACCAGCTCTAGTGCTCCCTTAAAAAATTTATGTCTTAATTACATTTCAGCCAATTCACACACAATACTGGCCAGATTATCTAGATAATTGTAGTTAACTTGTACCACCTTATCAAAAATTACTCTAGCATTGGAAATATCCTTGTGGTTCTTATACAACGAAAATTGCATCGAATCCCTCACCGTGACAACCTTAGGCATCCCCTCCTCAAAAATATCCCTCGTCTTCTCAACTAACTTCCTTCTCATATAATAATCGGCCAACAAAGGCCACAACCACCTAACTTCATTAGTGAACTTCCTGATCCCATCGGGAATTATAGCATCCACACTCAACTCTGAAATTTCAGTAGCATGTTGGGTGAGCAAATCACACAATTCTATTAAACTCCTGCCAATTTCTATGTGAAGCTTATTGGTAATCATGTTAACACTTATAACACAGTATAAGAAAAGTGAAAAGGCCTTATATTATAAATAAATATAACACATTGTATAAGAAACGTTAAAAGCCCTTATTTTGTAATTCTCATTATCGAGTTGAGGCATAATTTATAAATAAATATAACACATATGTAAATAGAAATCCTATATAAATTATAAAGAAAATGTCATTAAAAGGTGATGAATCTTGTATAAAACATAAGGAATATTCTTATACTTCTATTATGTGTCATTCGATAAACTTTGAGGATGAATCTCGTATACGTTAGGTGCAAGTCACTATAGAGAAAGTTATAATTATGCAAGTATGATAGACCAACATTAATGTTCCTCGACCACTAGATAGGCCTAGTTGTATTTTGCTATGCCTATGGTTTAATGTAATATCAAATGCTTTTTAGAATGAATGTTGTCAAAGAGCATATGCATATGCATTGAAACATATTTGGAAGAGGATTCGAACAACAATAAACATATGCAAGTTAGCAAGAGAAAATCCTCGTCTACAGTCCCTATTGTTGATGGTGAACTTCATTAATTTGTTATACTAATAAATACATTTGGGAGACACACTTTTGTGGGACGAATATCAAAATAACGACACAATGATAAAAATCAATTTTAAATGAAAGTGTAAAGATTGAGCCATTCACCGATGAGTAACAAGATGTAATTGAACTCATTTCTTAATAAAGTAATTAATAAAACAAAATATCAATATTAATAGATCCAAAGTCCAAACATGGCCATACCAAAGAACGTAGAAATGCACATTCCAACTAAGCCTTATGATTCTTTAAGAAGTAATGTTATATCTAACTTTAATATTTTTTTCCCAATTACTCAATAAGATCCAAATTATTGCAAGAAACAATCAAACAACCTTTAGCGATAACAAACATGTTATTATTTGTGTAAGAAAAATTCAAAGCTAAAAAATGCATACATCCGAAACACTGCTATAATAAATCTAATACCAATCAAACTATACACACACATGATATATATATATATATATATATATATATATATATATATATATATATATATATATATATATATATATATATATATATATATATATATATAGAGAGAGAGAGAGAGAGAGTACCGCAAACTTGAAACTTGGGGGGTGAGATGAGATGAAGAAGATTTTGTCAGTGAGGATTGTTGAACCAATGAAGCCCTATTGTCAAAAGTAATGGGGGATTATTTAACCCCCTCTCCGCTTCGCTCTCTTCTTCACTCCGTTATTGTTACATTCCATCATTTTATTTTACCACGACATGTCGGAACTCCCCCAAAAAACTTATTTTCATTAAAAAAAACTTGAAATAACATATATGTACGATCAATTAATAAGTTATGGAACAATAATCATGGCGTTAGCAACAATCCATAGAAAACACCAAGACTTTCTAATAATTAGGGTTGAGGGGGAAGTAATTATAAAAACATGCATTCTAATATACACATACAGTGTAAAATATAGATATTATGAAAATACAACTCTTTTAGAATTTTTATCAAACACTACCAACATGGTTTATAAGAAAATGCAGATAGTTGATAAGATTAG
Source organism: Sambucus nigra (assembly GCA_949130495.1). Classification (NCBI taxonomy): domain Eukaryota; kingdom Viridiplantae; phylum Streptophyta; class Magnoliopsida; order Dipsacales; family Adoxaceae; genus Sambucus; species Sambucus nigra. The sequence goes on from OX422214.1 coordinate 57,670,418, forward strand.
TAGAGGCATATAAAAAATAGGGGAAATTGAAATTTCAAAATTCTTACCACTGAGAAAAAAAATATATATTTAGTGTTCACTATAAATGACCCTCAACAACAATACACAACAACCACAATCTTTCCTCTCAAAACCCTAAACAACCACCAAGATGTAGGAACATAAAATATGTTTATACCATATGGAGACAATAATAATTGAACAACATAAATAAATCAATATTATGCAGTGCAACATATAAACACTAAATCTTAAAATAAATGTCACCTAATTTTTGTTCCTCGCAAAACCCTAATCTCAAATCTCAAATATCCAAATCTGAATAGGACACACTTATACATATACATAATATTAGAGATGACAATGATTATACAAATGCATAATATTAGGTTTACCTCAACATCCCCAAATCGTTAAACCCGCGATTCTGAGATGACAACAATGGTGTTTGAAAAGAGGTCACGAGTCTGAGAAAAACTAGGTGTTTGATACCCTAGGTGACAACGATGCAGTTTGAGAAACCCTAGGTGACAACGATGGAGTTTGAGGCCAAAAAGATATTGAGGCTGAGAGTGTTCTTAGAAGAAGGTTGTGGGCCTTTTTGTTTTGGTATGTGGGATTCGGGGATACTTTCTTTAGATTAGGAGGGAAATTTTATTTTTATTTATTTATTTATTTTCACTTTTTAAGTATTGAACTAATATTGCTAACACTTATCTCATATTACTAATAGTAATTTATTGTTATAAATAGCAGTGATAAGATATTGTTAGTAATCAAAAAAATAGTTTGGTACTAAAAGCTTGTTTTGGTGTAGTGACACCAAGTGATTCCATTGTGTTTATAGCATGTCATGAAACGAGGGTATTAGGATTACTCCTTACAGTAAATAAAACATTGAGCAAACTTAAAATGAGCAGGCAAGTTTTCTAATAATAATGGGAATGATCCGACCCGGCATTTGGTAAATGAGTGATAGGGGTATGCAGGTACAGCGCCAGCCACTTATAATTGCCAAGGCCTCTATCCATGCATTCATGATCATGATGTTCGAATGATGTATTAGATTTCCAAGTAAAAGAAGGGCCACAAAACCCCAAATCATGTAAATTGGAAGAGTGCATAAAGGGGAGAAGTGAACGCGCACGTGCCTCCTAAAAAGGTCGACCACCTAGTTGTCACACTCCACCCGCCCGAGGAGAGCGAACGGAGAGCCACTATCGATAAAACTAACTAAATCCATAAATAACCAGGTATAGAGTATCTAAACAAAACCCACAACAACAAAAAAAGATAAATCACTAATCTCAGTCTCCTCAAATTAATACAATAATATTCTCTCGAATAAATACAACTAAAGTAAATCTCTAATGCTCTATACATCAAAATAATTAAATACAATATTCGAACTTGTATTAAAAATTCTTCTCAAATAATCCATGCTAAAAATCATCCCAATTGGTCCATAGCATCCCAACCCACGCTAACCTGATAACTAAAATAAAATATGGGGAAGTATACAATACGACAAGAAAGATGCTCAACAAATATAGGTTAGCGATGAATAACGCGTAACAACACGAGTACGAATATTCAAATAAAATGCGAATCTCAATAGAATTTATCAATAAATTCCTTAACAACACATCAATGGGTTACCAGGCCTCACCCCATCTGCATATGCTTTATCAAGCCATAGCCCGGGAAGCAGGAATTTTGGCGGGTGACGAACATTCGTGCCATATTAAAATCTCATGACAACGTGCTCAACAATAATATAATGATACCACATGAATCAAAAGAAGTCAACAATTATTTTTCCACATTTCAATGAATTTATCAATTCAAATATGAGTTCAATTAATAAAAAATCAATGGAATAAACTCTCGAGAGATTTAAAGGAGCATATTGTGTAAAACCCCATACCTCAAACCACGATGAGAAACCAACGATAAGTCTACCCAGAAATCACCATCACAACATCAAGATCAACTCTCTAAGATCATCAAAACACCTCTAAGAACAAACACCAAAATAGCCCCAAGAACACCTTAAAACCTAAGGCTGAAAGAAAAATTAAAGGGTACTTTTTGTGTATAAAAGAAAGAAAAAGAAAATATGTTTTCTGGGTATTTTTGGGCCACGAGACTGTTCCAAAATAATTGCCCACGATCCCTTTTTATAAGGTAAAAAGAATAGAAGTTGAAACAAACTAAAACTCCTCGAAAAGACTTGCTGTTCACGAAACCTGAGGGGATCGATCGATCGATCGCCTGGCGTCGATTGATCGATCGCCCAGGTCTGCTGACAGTTCGGCCAAAAATAATTTATAAGGAACAATATTTAAAAATCATTATAAAATCCGTTTTAACTCCGATTTCGAAACCGTTTGAAATTCTCGTCTTTAAAAATAATTCTCAACATAGTTGAGAAAGAAAAATTAATTTATCAAAAACTTTATTTTTCCTCTATTTTTGAAAATACCCTAAAAATTACGCGGGTTGTTACACTTCCCCACTAACAATGGAATTTCGCCCTCGAAATTCGCCGAAAGCCTACGCTAAAAAATCAGGCTAACAATCTTCAAAACTAATCTCGTCACCAATTTTTTTTTCCTCACATCTAATCTAGATGCCTAATATAAAACGATCATCTAAAATTTCTATCACCAAATATGCGCTATAAAAATGCAACAGACCCAAAACCCAAGACCCGAGGGTTGTCGTATACCTAAGCTCTGATACCATCAGCACACCCCGCCCCCCGGGGAGAGCGAACGGAGAGCCACTATCGATAAAACTAACTAAATCCACAAATAACCTGTTATAGAGCATCTAAACAAAACCCACAACAACACAAAAAGAGAAACCACTAATCTCAATCTCTTCAAATTAATACAATAATATTCTCTCAAATAAATACAACTAAAGTAAATCTCCAATGCTCTATACATCAAAATAATTAAATACAATCTTCCAACTCGTATTAAAAATTCTTCTCAAATAATTCACGCTAAAAATCATCCCAATTGGTCCATAGCGTCCCAATCCGCGCTAACCTGATAACTAAAAGAAAATATGGGAAAGTATACAATATGACACGAAGGATGCTCAATAAATATAGGTTAGCGATGAATAATGCGTAACAAAATGAGTACGAATATTCAAATCAAATGCGAATCTCAATAGCATTTATCAACAAATTCCTCAACAACACATCAATGGGTCACCAGGCCTCACCCCATCCGCATATGCTTTATCAAGCTATAGTCCGGGAAATAGGAATTTTGGCGGGTACCCAACACCCGTGCCATATTAAAATATCATGACGACATGCTCAACAATAATATAATGATACCACATGAATCAAAATAATTCAACAATTATTTTTCCAGATTTCAATGAATTTATGAATTCAAATATGAGTTCAATTAATAAGAAATCAACGGAATAAACTCTCGAGAGATTTAAAGGAGCATATTGTGTAGAATCCCATACCCCACGATGAGAAACCAACGATAAGTTTGCCTAGAAATCACCATCACAACATCAAGATTAACTCTCTAAGATCATCAAAACACCTCCAAGAACAAACACTAAAACAGCTCCAAGAACACCTCAAAACCTAAGGTTGAAAGAAAAATTAAAGGGTACTTTTTGTGTATAAAAGAAAGAAAAAGAAAATATGTTTTCTGGGTATTTTTGTGCCACGAGACTGTTCCAAAATAATTGCCCACGATCCCTTTTTATAAGATAAAAAGAATAGAAGTTGAATCAAACTAAAACTCCTAAAAAACACTTGTTGTTCACAAAACCTGAGGCGATCGATCGATCGACCCCCTGGCGTCGATCGATCGATCGCCCGGGTCTATTGACAGTTCGGCCAAAAATAATTTATAAGGTACAATATTTAAAAATCATTATAAAATCCGTTTTAACTCCGATTTTGAAACTGTTTCAAATTCTCGGCTTTAAAAATAATTCTCAACATACTTGAGAAAGAAAAATAATTTTATCAAATACTTTATTTTTCCTCTATTTTTGAAAATACCCCAAAAATTACGCGGGTTGTTACACTAGATTCTTATGTGGGCCTAAAATAGTATTGAAGTCACTTAATAGGAGCCAAGGGTGATGAATAGTAGTAGAAAGTTGATGAAGAGATTGACACACCTGAGTTTGATACGTTGGCTGAGGCGGCATATAGACTGCTGTAAATTCCATGAGGCCCGTTTTAGGGTTATTATCTACTAGCAGATGAATAAACCTAGGGAACACCACCAGCTCATGTGCCGCAATAGGCCTGCCCATCCACAACACCTAAATGCCACTCGATTGACCCAATGCATGTGATACAATATTATTCTGAAAAGGAATACTTCCAATCTCACTAATAGACCTTCGAGCTTCCATGCTCATATCCAGTATTACCAGAAGATGAGGCCAATGTATTCGAACAAAATGCATGAGCTCTGGGTAGAATTTAGGTTGACCTGCCCTCTAGCATTCCAAATTAGGATTTTCATGAGATGGATTGGTGGGTGTGACCTCCTCAAACTCCGCTCTGGAAGGATGTACACATACTCATTTGGTTGAAGAGGACTCATCAAAAACTTCCCTTCATTTTGAATTTGGTGTGTGTGTAAGTGTAGATCGACTCCATGTCCTATTAAAACCTGTCCTAATGTTTCATGACTTATAAATAAACACGATGTCTTTGAAGCTGGTAATGTAATATGTGAGGCATTGTGCATAATGGATGGATTTACAGGTCGTTGGGACCGTATTGAATAACTATATCTCTATCTCAATCTCGCTCTTCATGCGGTCCGAGAGGTGGATAACTTCATATATTGTCCATCTTTAGGTGTGGGGGCGTGAGGAGGTGTGAATAATTTATGGGTTGAGAAATCGTACTCTGGAGGAAGGATTGGCTCTGATAACGAGTTTGCATTATCACTAGGCATGGGGGTGTTGGAATAGTTAGAAGGTTGAGGAATTTAGTGGGCTGTGGGTTAGGGTCAGAAAATCGGGACTTGGGCTCGAATGCGACATGAGTCATAGTCGGAGTGATTTCTTTAGAATTACTATATAAAACTGTAGGCTCAATGATATAAAGAGGTGGTATAGTAGGTTTCATACTCAATATGCATAGGGATGTAACTCTCTCATCTGTCGATTTATTTTCAAAGTTGTTGCCAAGTGTGATAGGTGTGGGACGCCTGTGCGAATCACACTGACTAACGAAGTCGGATGAAGCACATAGTTTAGAGGACGTTTGTGGTAAGTTTCGGTCGGCCACTTGACAAAACTAAAAACCCATGAAGTTGGTTTGGTTTGCAGTCAACGTTAGCGGCATATCTTGAATCATACGGTCTGTTTGAGACACAATCACTATATATATGTCCCTGTTGCACTGTGCCGTTAGGCCCTACCGCCACTGTCCAATTTTTTCTCCTCAATAGCTTTTACAAAGCACTCGTTTGTACACAATGCTTAGGTTTCCAAAATGGATTATTATCCACTAGTGGTTCCGAATCCCCCGTACATAGTCGATGCTTGCCTGAATCCACTACCTTTATTTTTAGATTATTATGTCTTGTTGACGCCAAATTTGGCACCATAGTTTTCCTCAGTTTGGGATGACGAACCACCACACTCCATTTATTCTTGCTACACCCACTGCCATGGAAACCCACCATCTCATGTACTTTATTTTGAGGACACCCCATCCGTGTATTCCCCACAATGCCACATTCAAAACAAATATCTATTTTTAGTTCATGCACGAGTTTTTGAAGAATGCGACATGTTTTAATTTTCTAGGGTAGAGATTTGTTGATATTAAATTCTACATACAGTCGAGCACAATTCGCACGGCCCACAGACTCAATGTGCACATAAACTTTTTGTGGTTTGCCAAGAGAAGCCACAATCCAATAAAGAATGATCTTATCGTAATATTTGACCAGTAGTTCATGAATCTGGAACCATAAACTCATGTTCTTAATAGTATCTGTAGAAGGCCAAAGTTTTTCCTTCACCCTTGAACTAAAATATAATGGTCCTCTAAAAACCATGGGCCTCTAGATATAACGGACAAGTAATCCTCCAACGAAGATAATTTAACGAGGTAGAAAATGTCGCCCAATTCCGTAATATAAATGCCCGTCTTTAGTTTCCAGAGCCTATAAAATCTCAAAGACAACCGTTGAAATGAAAGATACTTACCTAATAATATAATAATCCGTGAATTTTTCCATTTCTAAGTATTTGTACTTCATGTCTCATTATTGTAATCACTGGAGTATTTGTCAGTAGTTCATCACTGTCCAACGCTTTGTCCACCGATTCATAGTCCTCTTGATTTAGTTCTAATTCCCACATAGAGAATAACGTATGCACTAGTGTTGCATACATAACCTCCTGTCTAGTAGGAATCCCATCCACATGTATAATAACCATTGCACTAGGGTTGCTATATAGTTTCTCTCTATATGAAACCATCCCACCTACATTAGGATAAGTCGAACTAGGCGAGCGTACTGTAGAGTTATCACCTTGTATAAGTCATACAGAGGGTGGAAGACAACTAGGGTTAGGAGGTTGAGAGGGACAGAGCCGCGAGAGGATAGATATATCTTGTATATTAGCACCATCAGCTGATAAACATTCAAAGGAATTACCGCCATCTCCCCAATACCCAAATGAAATTTATGGGTCGTATACCACCACCTCTCACCCATTGCACACAATATCGCCGAAGAATGTGGTGTCTAATCTATATTCCCCACCAATGGGCCAAACCCATTAGACTCCACTATCCATCGAACCTCCGCAGGAAGATGGTCCCAGACCTCCTTTATCCCGATCGACCCCTGGGATTGAATGCTAGAAGAAGCTATGTCAATCTGCGCAGAAATTATGAAAAATCCTTCAGCATTCAAAGAAAATAAAGAAAACAAAAATGGAAAGCAAAGGTCAAACACTTAAATAGCCGTTAGATCTCTTCACTCTCACAGAATGTTGATGTGTCAACTCCCGCAGCATAACCCTCTCATTCAGCACAAGATCAAAGTTGCCATACATATTTTCATTACCCACATCAAGGGCGCAGTAGCCCGCCATTCCAACCCCTCCCAGTCATCAACGGTCGTCCAGTTGTTTTTGTGGTAAAAAATACCCTCTATGAGTTCTTGTGAAGAAAATAGGCTCAAAATCGACTTTTAGAGAGAGAAGTCAAGAGATTTAATCACCTAAAGGTGTTCAAAAATAAAGAGGATCACCTCCTTTTTATAGGAGGATAAGGGGTATGATGATTGGCAATCCCAAGACCTACCTATTGGTTGTAACCTTTACCCTCCCCCCAAAAGCCCATGAGTTCCTTCCCTATGCTGATATGTATCTCCCCAACCCTGACAATCGGCAAATCCTTTTAAATTTTGTTGCAAAAATACAAAAAAAAAATCCAAAAATTGGTCAAAAAATTCATAAAAAACCTCAAAAAATCCCCGCGAAGTCAAAAACATCAATACTTTAAGAAAAAACCATTTAGAATCACCAAGCCATTTACAAAGTTATCACTCATCCCCAACAGGATCAAAAGTAGAAGCATGAGCACGCATAAAATTTTCATCACCAGCATACTCCCCAGCAAAACCAAAGCCCAAAGTGCAGCCACAATAACCACCACCCTCCCTAGTGGAGCCAGAATTACAAAACACTCCCCGTACACAACTTTCTAGGTCTGTAGAATCACCTCGAACCTCTAAATCGGTCATCTTCACACCTTAAGTCTGTAGAATCGACCTTAATTCGCCGAATCGATCATTTAAAGTCCTTAGCTGCGATGAATTGACCTTGGCCTACTGAATCGGTCACTTTAAATCCTTATGTCCACATAATTGACCCCGACGACCTAAATTTGTCATCGATTACAAGATTACTTCTTAGAAAAAATAAAATATAATATGTTGTTAATTTCTATACAAAATAATTATCCCTTGAGTCAGTTACAAGTAAAACAATTCAAGTTAGTTAGAAAAGTAAACTCACTTGTCCTTCCATGATGAATCTAAGGCGAGTTGTATAAGTTTGGCAAATTTTTTGACTCTAAGTAAAGACGAGAAAATTGTTCTAAAACATAATCTTAGGCCTCCTTACTCTAGATCAAGGCCTCATAAATTTCTATACTATTATCATCGTTTTCTTTAACTTTTGAGCCATCGGGGAAAGATTTTTTTCCTCATTTTCTCAATAAAAATTATTTACGTTGTTAATTTCTTTTTATTAGATTTGATGATGATTTCACATTAATTGTGCCCAAAAACTAAATTAATCAGAAATGAAGAGATGCGTTATCGGGACAATACGTCTTTATATAAAATTATGTAGTTATAAAATTAAGAAGAATGTACGTATATTGATCAACACATAATCACAATTTTTTGTGTGTATAAAAGTTTATTTATATTTCATATAAAGAATAGGGAAATATTTATTGTAAACCCTAGAGTTTAGGGTAATTTACAATCCTTACCTCAATGTTTTAATTTCACATCGTAACCCTGAAGTAAATTAAGTTACGCAATTGATAACTTAGGTCTACAACCATTAGTCCTATTTGACAAAAAATTGATGTGGCAACTTACTTAATGTTGGCATGGCACAAGATTTCAACAAACCCAATTAAATGAGGCCGTGTGAAAAATGGCATTAAAAATAAATATTAAAATAACAAAAAAGGCAAAAGTAATTTCAAATTTAAAACTATTTAATTGATAACTAAAAATATAATTTAGAATACCAAAATCAGTCATTATTACACTACCCCACCACCTTGCCACCACCACCCTCATAAAATTAAACTTCCACCACCCTTCCACGCAACATTACATACATTCACCAAATGGAACCACCAACACACCATCAAATCAAACCACATCCACTACGGTACTAAATCAATACAAACAAAAAACCCATTGTTGGATAACCTTCAGATTTGTAAATCCTCCATCAATAAAACATAAATTTCATATCAGTGAGTGTTTGGGGGGATGGTGGGGTGGAGGATGATGACAGTTGGGTAGGGAAAAAGTTGTGGCAATTGTCATGTATATTCAAGATGTGGTTTGCGGGTGGGCCTGATATTTTGGAGTCCTTAAGATAACCATCAAATGGGGACCCATGTATATATATAAAAAATAATTAAACAAAATTTATTTTTCTTGCATTTTTTGACGTAAAAGTATCAATTAATTGGCCCGCCTAATTTTGGTGTTTCTACTTTAATTGAGTTTTGTCTTTTCCTTTTTTCATGATTGGAGGAATCTTTTCTAGTTTTTTTTTTTTAATCGTCAGCAAAAGTTGATATTATAAATGAACAAAACAAAGCTTACAAACACAAAGCCCCAAAAACAGCGTGAGACAAAAACAAAACACCAAACTAAACCCACAAAACCACAAACACCACAAACAGAAAGCCATCGTCCTCCCCAAAGAGAGAGAGAAAAGAGCTCCCATACAACTCCATACCATAAAACAAAGCTGACTAACTATGTTAAAACACAAGATCCACTCAAAACAGACATAGCTCACCCCACACCTTGAGGGGGGAAATCCATCACGAGAATGGCTGAGAGAGGAGGTGTGGGCACTAAATCCAGTCACAAGGCAGATCCAGGCCAGAGCTTTTTTTCACCACCCAATCCGCTGCTCTATTGACTACTCTTGGAATATGCACAAATCTGATCTCCCTACACTGGTTGGTAAGAAATTTAATCTTCTGAACAATTTTTTTTATCTCCCATCTTGGCGTAGACCTACTTTGCATACTATTAATAAAGATTGAAGAGTCAGATTCCAATATAACTTTGTCAAGACCATTTTCATTAATAAAAGAGGCAGCCCAGCAAACAACCAATGCCTCCAAATGAAGAGTTAAAATTGCCCTAAGATTAAGATCAGCTCTACCAGAAGTTAGCACCCCAAACTGATTACGCACAATATATCCATATGAACCCATCTTAGTTTCTTCTTTGTAGGACCCGTCACAGTTGATTTTAACCCAATTCTGAGGGGGGGGACTCCATTTACTCTCTCTCCTAGGAGATAAGGGAGGGTTAAGCCTTTGAGATGGCAAAAACACCTTTAGTATGTTACTGTAGTCATCAGCTAAGGACAGAGCCTTAGACAATACATAAGATATATGTATATCAACCATTCTGAAAATAGCCTCATTTCTCGCTTTCCATATCATCCAACATGTACATACCAAAAGTAAACTTAACTCCTGATAATGAACATAATCAGTCTTCAACCTATATAAAGACAGAAAAAACCAGTCTTCAAACCTTACACACGAACCCAAAATAACCTTGCCATCCAGGGGGGGATCTCGACCATAAGGACTGAACACATGGACAACCAATAATTAAGTGTTCAATCGTCTCCTTACCCTTTCCACAAATATGACAAATAGGATCATCTCTAAGCCTTTTCTTCCATAGAGAATAATTAACTGTCAACCCTTCATTACAACACCTCCAAATGAAATTCAGGACCTTAGGAGGAGCCTTCAAGGCCCATAACATATTCCATAAATCAGGAGGGGGGGAAAAAGAGGACTGCGGGGCCAACCTCAGACACCTCTTGGGGGAAGAAACATGATAGGCCGAAGAAACAGAGGGAATACCATCGACTGTATGGGGCCAAATGAGAACATCAGAATCAAAAGGGGAAATAAGAGGGATAGACATGATAGAAGAAGCAATATCACATGGGAAAATATGATGAACCAAAATAGCATCCCAAACAAAAGAAGATTTAATAATCAGCTCACTAACCTTGGAAATTTGAGTAGAAACCAGAGACGGAGGTAACAACAAACCACCCACCCACTTATCACCCGAGACAAGAATATCTTCCCCATTACCCACTTGCCAAAACACTTCATTATTCAAAAGATCTCTCCCATACATAATGCTATTCCACAACCAAGATCCCTTTTTAGAACAAGGGACCTCCCAAAAAGAACAATTCTTGAAATAAATATTTTTGAGGGTCAAACCCCAAACAGAATCAGGATTAGAAATGAGCCTCCACGCTTGTTTAGCAAGAAGAGCATGATTTTGCCTACTAAAATCTCTAAAACCCAAACCCCCAACACCTTTAGCTCTAGATATACTCTCCCATGCCTTCCAATGGATGCCTTTCCTATCCATACTCCCATTACACCAAAAATTTGCAATTTTAGAAGAAAGGTCAGAACAAAAACCTTTAGGGAAATGAAATATTGACATGGAATAGGCCGGGGCAGCCTAGAGAACAGCCTTAATAAGAATCTCTTTTCCCGCCTTACTAAGAAAATTTTCTTTCCAACCCTCCACCTTCTTAAGAATACGCTCTTTCAACCACTCCAAAGTCACCTTCTTAGACCTACCCCATTTAGATGGGAGCCCCAGATACGTCCCATGGGAGTTTAAGAGGGGGACTTGTGACCTATTAGAAATATCCCACTTTAAGTGGGGAGGCATATTAGAACTACAAACAACACCTGACTTAGAAATATTAATTTTTTGACCAGAGACCTCACAATAGATGTTAAGACAATTTAAAAGAACCTCACACTCCAAAGCATTACCCTTAAAGAAAAACAGAGAATCATCAGCAAACAACAAATGGGAAATGGGCGTACATGAAGGGGTAAATCTGATACCTTTAAGGGAAAAATTGCCAATGGCCTTTTTGATGAGGAGGGAAAGACCATTGGCCACAATTATGAAAAGGAAAGGAGAGAGAGGATGTCCTTGGCTTAAACCTCTAGTCGGTCTAAAAGATAGATGGTTATCCCCATTAATAAGAACCCTAAAAGAGACAGAGGAAACACAATCCATAAGAATACCCACCCATTTAGGATTGAAACCAAAAGCCAAAAGAGAATCTCTAAGGAAACCCCATTCCACCCTATCATAAGCCTTATACATATCCAACTTTAGAGCACAGTCAAAATCTTTTCCATTTCTCTTTTTTTTAAGAAAGGCAAACACCTCTTGGGCCACAATAATATTATCTTGAATCAATCTCCCTGGGATGAAGGCACTTTGTTGAGGCTCAATAATAGAACCAATAATAGGTTTAAGCCTAGTAGCCAAAATTTTTGAAATTATTTTAACAAAAAAATTTATGAGACTAATTGGCCTAAAAAAAGACAGATTAACAGGATTAGGGTTTTTTGGGATTAAGACCACATTAGTCTCATTCAATTTTCTAAGAAAGTACCCTGCATTAAAAAAGTGATGAACCGCCTTGAGCAAATCCCATTTAATATCCTCCCAAAAAGTTTGATAGAAAAAACCCGGCATCCCATCAGGACCAAGGGATTTTGAGGGCCCCAAAGCAAAGACCGCACTTTTTAATTCCTCTAGAGAAACCATTTGATTTAAATCATCATTCATACCTGAAGTAACCAGCTTAGGAATAAGAGAAGAAATTCTAGAGGAGTCACGAGGACCATCAGAAGTACACAGAGACTTGAAAAAATTATTAGCAAGATCCTCCAAACAAGCATTACCCTCCACCCAAACTCCATCCTGTTCTTGAAGCTTGACAATTTGGTTTTTCTGTCTTCTCTGAATAGTAGTAGAGTGGAAGAACTTGGAATTTTTTTCACCCCATTTTAGCCAATTCACCCTGGCTCTCACCGCCCAATACTTCTCTTCTCTGACCCACAAAGCTTTAATATTATTTGAGATAGCCTTGAAAGTCCCATTATCGTAAGCCAGACCAGAACTGGACTGCAACTCAGATAATCTACCTTTTAACCTTAAAATTTCAACTTTAGCATTCCCAAACTTCTTAGCACTCCAACTGAAAAGGGCATCTTTAGTTTTGAAGGTTTTTGTCATAAGGGAGAACATATCTGAACCAGGAACACCCCTCCCCCATTCCCTCTTAATGATGGACTGACAATCAGAATCATCCAACCAATAAACTTTAAATTTAAACTTCTTTTTATAATGAGGTTTAGGTGGCTCCGTGTCAACCAAAATTGTGCAATGGTCAGACCCCAAAGGAGGGTGGGCAACAACACAACCACTCGGAAAAGTTGAGGCCCATCCTGAGTTAATTAGCATCCTATCCAACTTCTCCCTAACATTTTCTTCATTATCCCTCTTATTGTTCCAAGTTAAACTGCATCCTTTAGACGGAAGTTCAAAAAGATGGCAACTCCTTATCATCTCCTTAAAACAATCAATTTCCCTTTTTGCCTTCACAAGCTTGCCTTCTTTTTCCTCTTGAGCCAAGATGTCATTAAAATCACCCAAACACATCCATGGGATAGAGTCAGGCAGGAGAGACACCCCTAACCTATCCCATTGTGCTCTTCTACATTCAATCGAAGGATTTCCATAAACAAAAGTGACCCTAATTTCCCCTGAAGTCCCCTTCCAATTCAAAATGATCACATCAACAAAGTCTTTAGAACATTCCAGTAACTGTAAGCTAACAGAATCTTTCCAAAAAAGACAAGAACCACCAGATAAACCAACCGGGTCCACACAGACAACATTATCAAACTTAATAAGCTTTTTGACATACTATACTCTTTCCACCAAAGCTTTGGTTTCTAGCAGGCAAATTATCACAACATTATTCAAAACACAGAGGTTCTGAAGAGCCTGAATTGTCAAGGTATTACCCAGACCTTGACAATTCCAAACTAGAAAACTCATTGGGGTGGAGGAATCCCAACAAGGGACCCCTCAAACTTTATTGGCTCAAGAGCTGTGTTGTTAGTAACTGCTACTTCCACCAGGGTTTCTTCACAAAATTCTTCCATATGTTCTTCAAAGAATGATTTTTTGCTGGTTCTCCTAGTAATGATTTTTCTATTACTTTCTTCACTTCTTTTACTGATATTACTCCCGAGTAACCCTGTTGTGACTCATCTCCCCCATATGCTTCTACCTCAGGTACCCGCTCCCCGCCACTAGTAAGAAGGCCTCCATGAAGCTTCTGAGTATTTTGCTTTTCGAAGGTAAAAGGAAGCTTTCTCTTATTAATTTGTAGCTTTGTAAAGTTAGAGACTAACATTTTGTTATTTCCCACTAACTCCTTTTGATGATGCTCTTGATAGGTACAATATGGAAATTCTCTAGCCGGGCACACTTCCTTACCCACAGACCCCAACATTTTCTCCTTACCTTTCTCTGAACTTTTATCAACTGCTGTAGAAATTTCCAACTGAGACTGTGATTGGGAAGACTGGGTGGGGGAAAAATTAGAGTGAAACTCTGTATCAGTAATGGAGCAAAGGTTGAGAGCACCAAGGGTATTTTTTGATTTTTGGGTAGCTTTTGTTTTAAACTTAGGGTGATTTAGAGGTAAGAACTTGGGTTGAGGACTACCTGTATGAAAAAAATTCAGATTTTGGGGTTCAGTTATAATTTTACCGGGGTCAATAGGTTGGGAAAAAATGTGAGGGGTAATAGTATCCTCAATTTTAAACCTCTCTGATACATTAATTGGGTGGTGGACCCCTTCTGCACAGCTGGGCTGAGGTAAGGTGTTTAAACACTCATGAGAACACAAGTCTTTACTTTGGTGGTTGTGGGGGTGAATAATGGTGAGATGACATTTGGGAGCTTCAACCCATGCCCTGTCTGAAATCATAAATGGGGAAATGGATTGGATAAGATCAATTATCCCATCACTGCTGACTTGGTTGGTTTCTAAATGGGAATTGATTTGGTTAGTAGGCTGAATATCTAATTGGGCTGACACCTGGGGATGATCAAAACAGGTATAGTGGCTAGTATCAGTAACTCTAGTTCCTTCTGTGACTAGGTTTAATTGGCCAGACTGGTTTGTAGAAGGGTCCACCTGGGAAGTTTAGCCAAAAGTTGGATTTTGGTTGGGAGATAGGCAAGGTATTTTCCTAAGAAATTCGTCCATGGCTTATTTGAAAGATGATGAGGCAGACATCCATAGGCAAAACCCAATGAATTTACCCTCAGTCTCCAGAATTTTTGCATTTCTATCGCATTCCACGGAGATGTGACTTAGTCTCCCACAATTGAAACATAACCGTTTAACTTTTTCATAAGTAAAGAAAATCCATTTATCTTCTTTTTCTCTTTTAAGATTAAAACCTTTTGACAGAGGAGCATCAGCTGGAAGGCTTACCTTTAACCGCATATAAGAGAAATGACCAGGTCTGATATCCACTTGTACATTTGAACCAAGCATTTGGCCTATCAGCATGCCACTAGCTTTATGAAATATGTCTTTAGGAAGCCCGTGTACCCGTATCCATAACTCAATGTTTTGAAAACAAACTTCATCAGCTGCCAAATCAGGATCCCATTTTTTTAAAACCAGAAGACCATTTGACAGAGTCCATGGTGATTGCTCAAGTATCCTAACCATCTCTTCCTCTCTAGCAAACTCAAAGGAAAATAAATTGAATTCATTTTTTGCTATTTTAATATCTCCTTTCACTTTCCATGACTTAGTAGCCAGTCCTTCTATTTGGGCTAAATTAGAGTTTTTCTCTGAGATTATCTTACCAAGCAAACTGAAGCTACTTACTCCTGAAATAACTGACACAGGTGGGAGGTATAAAGAAGGCATTGTATTTAAAATTGGCTGAGACATTACACCACCAAGAGGGAATAAAGGAAAAACAGAAAAGCTGAAAGATCAAGAAAAATACAGAGATACAGTGAAGAAACAGAGAAGGGATCACAACAGGTTGGATAGAAGAGAAAACTTTTCAAAAACAAGAGACAAAATTAGATGGATTTAGAGAAAGTTAGAGAGAAGGTAGAGCAAAAACTACCAAGTGACCTATCTTTTCTAGTTGAATATTGAAAATTTAACAAACAAATAAGAAATTGAAAGGTAACAAGATAATCAAACAAACAATTATTAAAGTGATAAACAAGAACAATATAACATAATTTGCAAGTTGCAAACAAAATAAGAGAAACCCCAAAGTAAATACCCCAAATTGAAAGCTACAAAATAAATATCACAAAGTGAAAGTGAGAAATAAGATAAAGATAGTAACATTTGTTTTTGATCTTTGCTTTTTACGAGAGAGAAGGAGGGTGGGGTTTGTTGAAAGTAAATGAGAGAGACGTTAGGGTTTGATGTTTTGTTTGGATTGAGGACACTTTTTCTTTGGACTTATTGTGAGTGAGCTTTTTTAATTGGATCGATTTTTTAGTTTTTATTTTGGCATATTGTAAGTGGTTTTACTTTTCATATTTATTTTGGGGTTTGTTTTAACTGAGCCAAGTTTTTATATATTTTGGAGTTTATTTTAAATGGACAAAGTCTTATATATTTTGGGGCTCATTTTAAGCAAAACTAATTTTCTTCTTTGTCTATACTTTTTTTTATACATTATATATATATGGAGAGGTTCAAAAGTTAACATAAAAGATGAACATTTTAATTAACATTAACCAAAAACACTCAAAACCCATTAATTTTAACTCTTATGTTGTAATTGATCCGCACAAGCGCCAACAAACACACGCGTGTCAAACGAATAATATTTTTACCCACACCTCCCCCCCCCCCCCCCCGGCACACACCTAACAACCAATTAAACAGTGGTGGTTCTGAGATGCTGTCATAGTGGGTCGAGTAGTTATACATGGAGCAGGAACATTAGGCCTTTTAAAAGAAATCTTAACAAATAGGTAGGGGTTCTGAGTTTGGAGTTGGTCTTGCTGGGTTTTTAATGGATGCTGGTAGTTGGGTAGGCTCGGTATGGTGGGTAAAGGGTTGAAGATGTGGAAGGGTTGAGCTGGTGTGGGTCGTAGTGGATTGAAAATGGCGATCTTCCCGATTTAGAGTTGAATTGACTGGTCGGGGCTGCCCTGTGATGGTTCCATGGAGGTCAGCAGAAAAGGTACCAGCAGGGTAGGTCAGAAAACAGAGTCAGACCCGACTTAAACAGTGGCTGGGTAGTGGTTCACGGGGTGGGGGTTGGGGGTTCGGGGGGTGGGGGTACTGGGTAGTGGGTGGGTTGGGGGTAGGCGTGTGTAAAAAACATATTCGATTGACACGCGTGTGTTTGTTGGCGCTGACGCACACCAATTACAACATAAGAGTTAAAATTAATGAATTTTGAGTGTTTTTGGTTAATGTTCATTAAAATGTTCACTTTTAAACCTCTCCCTATATATATATATATATATATATATATATATATATATATATATATATATATATATATATATATATATTAAATTTGGGGTTCCCGACTATTTGGGGAGCCTAGGCAACCGCCTAGTTGGTATAGTCAGGGTCGACCCTAGGGAGGTGATGTCACCGTCGGGGGTATGGGAGCCTAGGATGAAGTGGATGGGTGGGGGATTTAAGGTTTCTTTTCTATTTGTTTTTGTTTTATTTGTTTGTTTGTGTACATTTTTGTTTATTTATATTTTATGGCATAAATTTGTATCTCTATTTTTCTTTTCTTTTTTAGTTTTTCTATTCTTTTATTAAACCCTTTTTATTTTTATTTCTTTTATTTTTTAATTAACCATTCCCATATTTTATTATTTTTCAAATTTTCCCTATTTTTCATTGTTATTTTCCTCATGATATCATTAATTGGCGTGCTAAGAATTGAGCCACTTCATTCAACAACTTAACTAGCTCATCAAATTTCCTTTAAATTAAACTAACAATCTTATATCCATGGTTTAATTGTGTAACTTAATGTACAACAAGGTTCATCATACAATTGAAACATTGAGGTATGATAACTAGACTTTTCTATATGTTGTTGCAAAATTCATCAATCAAAAATTCCTTTGTACCTACAAAATATACTAAAACCTTTATATGGCAAGTAAGGGGGTATCAATCCAATTTCTTAATGAGGCCGAAAGTAAAATGAGGACAAGTATGATTTTAAAAATATGGTTTTCAAGAGATAATTACTCTAATTAACTAAATGGGGAGAAATTTAAACTGAAACGACAAAATAAAGAAATTTGAAAAAAATAAGTTTTGAGAATTCACTTTTGTGTCCTAATTATTTATTTTAATAAAGTGACTTTTGATTTTAGAGTACTCCAAGATTTACCTAAATTATAATTAAAAAATGTGATAAAAATAAATATTTAAAAATAAAATTACTTTCACAAAATTCTCAAAAATAAGACTACAACTTTAATATTAAACTACCTATTAGGGATCATTTATTAAAATTATTTTAAGTCTTTAAAAATTAAATTTGGAGTTAGAAATCTCTAAAATAATATTTATCTGAAGAAAAGTTCATCTCTAGTTTGATTCTTAAGAAAATAATGTAATAAAAATTTTGGGGTTCTTTCTCAATGACATTATCACCCCATCTCTCCATGGAGGGGAATTTTTTAATTCATCAAAAATAAATAACTTTCTCTCAAAAGATGAGTATAACCGAATGTTTTCTCTTGAGATGAATTTTAATATGCAAAAGCCCAATATTTTTTTTCAAATGATAATAATAAAGTTAAAAATTACAAAACTAAAACAAATAAAACAAGAGCACGAAGGCTTCATCTCTCCCTTTCCATAAGGGTAAAATCACACAAATAAATGTGAAAATAATTTTATAGTCTTGTAGACATGGAAATATAAACAATATACACCAAGTCTACTTGCCTACACTTTGAGATCTTCACAAAAATACAACTCACAAATATGAGTTACACTAACAATATTATAAAATTTAATCAGTCTACTCAATATTTTTCTTCACACAATCTCTAAAAGAAAATATAAAAAAAAATTAAAATTACAAAACTAATTTACAGTCCTCTAAACTAATATAAAATTTTATTTTCTCTCTATAGCATGTAGGCTCTTTTGCAATCTGCTTATCCTTTTATTTATATCTAGACAAAAGGCTAGGTTAATTAAGGACTCGACTGGGCTAATGATTTAGAAAGTTTGGTGGGTAAGTGCGGGTTCTTGTTGCTATTGGATTGTGAATTGTGGATTTTGGATTTAGGATTTGGTGGGTATGGGGTTTAGTTTTTATCAGAGTTTGGGTTTGGTCTGATCTAAGTTGGCTTGGGTGGTTTGGAGGATCGAGGGTTGGGTTAGTACCGTTATGGGTTAGGTTTCGTTGGCTGCGTGTTGGTTTTTTCGGGAGGAGTTAGGTGGGTTTCTAGGTGGTGGGTGGTGGTATAATGTAGATAGATGGGAGATGGTTATAACGTGGTAAGGTTTCTTGACGGAGGAAGAGAGAAAATGGGTGCTTGGTTAGTGAAAGTGATGATAGAGAGACGTCGAAAATCTAATGAATATTTTGAATTTGAGATGGGGGAGTTAGTTTGGTGTGTCTGGGTATACGGTAAAGGGGTAACAAGTGAGGGAAACATTGAGGTGTGTATGAGTGTAAGAAGAATAGTATGTATGTGTACTTTATATTCACAACATATATCAATGGATATATATTATAAACACTAAAAAAGCACATTAATAGAAATATAAAAAATTATTTACATATAAAATATAAACACATCCACATATAAACACACACACACACACACACACACACACACATACATACATACTTACATATATATATATAGAAATATAAAAAAATATTTACATATAAAATATAAACACATCCACATATAATACACACACACACACACACACACATATATATATACACACACACACACACAAAATAATAATAAGACAAATAAAAAAGGAAAGGAAATATACTCAAATATATATTACAAAATATAAGCAAAAAAGTAAAAAATAAGTAACACACATAATATTATAACCAACTGACACAACAACAATAATAATACTAATGTTAATTATAAAAAAAATAAGAAAAAATATACACAATGAAATAACAAAGGACACTTATAAAATAATGAAAATAATGAAAATAAAATTAATTATATGCCAACAACAACAACAACAACAACAATAATAATAATAATAATAATAATAATAATAAAAGTAAAAATATAAGAAAAAATGTATACATATAAACTAAAATGCAAACTCACACCACAAATGAGAGTTAGGGAAATGATAAGGATAAGATTTAAGTGCTCAGTTTGGAGTAGGATAGGATGGATCGAAACAAGCTCGAACATATCGGGACAAGCTCAAACATAGATATATGTCACTTCGATATTATTCGTTGAAGCTCTTTGACCGCTAATTCACCGCAAATGCCTTAAAATAGAGATTTTGAATCAACATACTTGTTGACATACAAGATAAAAAAAAATACACGCATAAGACTAATTTTACCAAGAATTAGCAATTACAACACGTTTATTTGGGGTACAATTTTAACACTTTTCGGTGCTAATCACACCATTCTAAAAAAGAACACTACTAGTCATCGAGCAAAAATAGAGAAAAATAAAGACAAGAAACTAAAAGTGTGCCACTTTCGCGGCACTTGTGATTTCACTTTGCATGTGCGACGTGTCATTAAACCTATAGGTTGCCCTATAGGAAGAATGTTGTCTCATGAGGGTTTGCAGTCAATATATCCATTAGATTAAAAAAAATTATTTGAAAACAATTTATAAAAAGGATAGTTAATCTCTTCTTAAAGATAAAAAAAAGAGCACATAATCTGTCACACAGGATATAAAAAGTATGAACATAGAACTATGAATTATATGAAAACTTAAATTTAATTAAAACATAAGAAAAATCCTTCTTAGAACTCAATGTGTGAAGTGTGAATCACTCGAAGCAGTTTTAATTATCATAAGAGTAATTCTTAGATTAACTTGTCAAATCGATGCTTCAACTTCAAATCTCACTAGATATCTCTCCAAATGAAATCTTTGAGATTTGGAAAAGTGTATCTTTCTTATGTGCGAGAAGGGGAGTAAATACAAACGAGATTAAACACCTCTCTCTCTCTCTGTCTCTCACACACACACACACACACACACACACACACACACACACACACACATATATATATATATATATATATATATATATATATATATGTGTGTGTGTGTGTGTGTGTGAAAAAAATGGATACTAGAATGAATTTGATTGCGTGAAAGGAATGCAAACCACTATATTGAGAATATCGAATTATTCACCATGTAGACTTTTCATTTGTCCCAACATCTTGCCTCTGGATAAATAGGGGAGAGTGTAATGAATTGGGGAAAAGTGAGAATGAAAAATGTATGTTGTTTTACAAGTTTCGAGAAGAGTGGTTATAACTTAAGCTACTAATGTCTTCATTTCACAAAATTTGATTGCATGGTTTCCTTTTTCATTTTCTATTTCTCTCTCTCATATATATATATATATATATATATATATATATATATATATATACAACTTTTTAATGCGATGCAATTGTCTTGAGTGAACAAGTGAAGAAATTTTACATATACTATCTCAACCCACTCTTTTCCTAAAAAGAGAGTAATTATGGATATGCTGTATGGATGATATGGGGAGATATGTATATACATGGGTAGGAATAATAATGTGGAAAATGTTATGTGCATGGAGAAATGAGTGAAAGTTTATTGCTCGAGATGAATTACAAGATACATATTTATTACAACTCAAAAGTGATCTCATTCTCGGGGATTGCGCAAAAATTAAGAATAATGAGATCGTGCAAAGACTAAGCGTGGTACCTAGAGGAAGTTGAGTTAACTTGTGACTCGGAGATTGCCTAAAACTCTCAAAATGGTGAAAATCTCAAACCTCGTGGGTCTAAGCCTTCACTAGTGATCCATAAGGTTCTCTTAATAATTTTCACACTCTTCAACTTTAGGTTGTTGTGACGTGATAAGTGCTCAAATAGTATTGAGTCTAGGAATTCATAGTGCAATATGACTTATGAAGTATTACTTAAGCTTTTAAGTTTATAGATCGACTTGATGTTTGATTTAGAGTAATATAGACTTAGACAATAAATGCCAAGTAAATCACATTAAAAACGAGATAAATTGCCTAAAAGTAAAAAATATGGCTTGTTTCTGATTAAATTTTTCAAAAGAGGCGCGATTTGATAATATTAACACCTCCAAACAAAAAAGAACATCATCCTCGATGTTAAAATAATATGTGTAATTTAAAGCTGAAGGTAGGAATGCGATAGTTCATATCTTTAGGGGTGATTACCTTTAAGTATAGTTGAAGACATTAAACTTAGTGCTACCAGGAGGTAGCCTATTGTATACGTGTTTCTGAGCATGAGTTTTACTCTATTTAGGGGGTGGTGTTCTATCCGCTCCTCGATGTACCCCAACTAAATAGAGTAAACCTCATACTCATAAACACAGATACAATAGGCTACCTTCCGATAGCACTAAGTTTAATTTCTTCAGCTATACATAAGGTAATCACCCCTAAAGATATGAACTACAATAACACGAAGCGGAAGAAGGTGTGGGTGATAGGAATCACCCCCAAACAAGACTAAAAAGTCAGTCTTGTTGGATAAACATTATAGGGTGAATGCCTTTGAATGGAAAAGTGCTTCACGAAATGCAAAGCATTAGCGAACCAAGGGTGGGTGGGGAGAAGTGTATAGGGAAGAAAAGAAAGTGTGATGATGAAAAGGCACAGATCATGAGCCTTATTGAGCGTAAAGGTGAGGGTAACAAGACCCCTATAAGCATGGTGCTTAATTTGATGTGGAAGACGGAAGGGTGTGGCAATTAGGATGGGGTGCGGCTCATAAAATTGTGCGACTTCTCTACAAATGGGTAATGATAATGGTCATGTCGTGACACATCGATGAGATGATGATGATAATAATAATAATCACCATAAGGAATGTGTGAGCAAGGATGATCAAGATCGGTGTTATGTAAGTTGACAGTAGCACTATAAATACTCTAATGGATGGTGGGGTTAATTAATCCTTATGAGAGGGCTCATGGGCTCAAGGGTGGAGGGTGTGTCCCGGTGAGATGGAGGGATGGGTCAAAAAATGGGTGTGTTCGGTGAGATAATGGATGGTTGTAGATCATCCAACTTAATAATACGGGACATACACTCATCATAAGGACCAAAGATAACCTCAAGGTCACTCATGAAAGGGAGTGTGATATCAAAATAATGAGTGCACAACTTATCCACACATAAATCAGCATCTAAGGTGGTGGAAAAATAAAACGAGGTATTAAGATCCGAGATATAGGTATCCATAATAAAGTTGAACTCAAGGTAATTCAATTTTTTTTGGAATTGATCGATATCAACAGAGAGAGGAACCATCTCTGATTCAATCTCGATGAAACGGATGGCACTCGTAGCCTGAGCTAACCTAAAAGAAATGGGAATCTCAAGGACACACTTAATGGGTGAAATTGGCATAAACTCAGGCGTACTTTTGTATATTGAGCTAAGATGAACCACAAGGGTTGGTTTTTTGGATTCAACGTGGTTGCGAACCTCAAACATAGGATCTTTTATATTTTGCGGGGAAGGTCAAACATTGATATAATGTTCTTTTGGATATTTAGGGAGCAGATCAGTCTCACTAACTATGAATGAATCAACACAATTGTAAACTTGGGGTTCAGATCACGATGTGGTCTCAACGTCAAGATTTTATGGGGGCAAAAATGGGTTGACTTAGGAAAAAAATTTGACTATCTCGCTCACTTAAATTCATTTAAGCATTTGTTAAGCCGTTGAAGAGCCTTATTTGAGACTGAGTAGCTTGCTTTGGCTCAATAATGAAATTTTTCAATAGTCTTTCAGAGAAGATGTGGATGATGGTGGGGAAGTGATGAGTGGTGATGTAAAGATGTACAATTGATATGGACACAATGCGCTATTAGCATGACCAGTAAGGCCCTAGGCAGGAGCTAGAGGGGTGCCAACACATGGCCCTTTTTTAGTGGATAATTTAAGTGTAAAATGAGGTGCATATTAGTCATTTCTTATAACTAATTTGGGATTTAAAAATCATGAGAAATAGAGTTAGGAGATAACTAAGTCTGACCAAGTGTACACAGAGAAAAAAATATTTTCTTGAGAGCCAACTAGCATAAACCTCCTATTTTTTTCTTTTACATGTTTCCCCCCCCCCCCCCCCCTCTCTCTCTCTCTCTCTCTCTCTCTCTCTCGCGCGCGCGCGCGCGTGCACACACGCACACACACATACACACACACACATGTTACTAATGTATCCCGTACGAGCTGACCGCGTGGCCACAGGACCCCCGATTTGAGAGCATGACCCATATTTCAGAATGCCCACACTAAAGCTTGAAAAGGTGCCGTCGGGGGGTGAAACCTCTTAGCACCCCCCAGACGGATCCGTGAGCGGTGCCAACACCTCGCACGAGACCATCGTAGCCCGCACGACGCGATCGCGTGGCCACGGTACCCTGGGTTTTATGGCACGGCCCATATTTATGAATTCCCACACTTAGGCATTAAAAGGTACTGTCGGGGGGGCAAAATGCCTTAGCGCCCCCCAAACGACCCCATGAGTGGTGCCAACACCTCGCACGGGACCAATGTAACCCGCACGAGCCAACCGCATGGCCACATGATCCCTGATTTGAGAGCACGACCCATATTTCAGAATTCCCTTACTTACAATTAAAATGTGTCGTTGGGGGACAAAACCCCTTAGTGCCCCCCAAACAGCCCCGTGAATGGTGGCAAAACCTCACACAGGACTAAGGTATCCGGTACAATCCGATCGCATGGCCACGGGACTCCCGGTTTGATAGCACAACCCATATTTAAGAATGCCCACGCTTAGGCTTGAAAAGGTTCCGTCGGGGGTCAAACCCCTTAGCGCCCCCAAAATGACCTCGTGAATGGCACCAACACCTCGCACAGGATAACCGTAGCCCGTATGACCCGACTGCATGGCCATGGGACCACCGGTTTGAGAGCATAACCCATATTAAAGAATCCCCACACATAGGCTTGAAAAGGTTCCGTTGGGGGGGCGAAACCCTTTAGCACCCCCCCAAACGACCCCTTGAACGACGCCAACACCTCGCATGGGATCAACGTAGCCCGCACGAGTTGATCGCATGTCCATGGGACACCCAGTTTGAGAGCACGACCCATTTTTCAGAATGCCCACACTTAGGCTTGAAAAGGTGCTGATGGGGGATGAAACCCCTTAGCTCCCCCCAAACGTTCCCGTGAGTAGTGCCAATACCTCGCATGGGGCCAATGTAGCTCATACGACCCGACCACATGGCCACGAGACCCCCAGTTTGAGAACACGAGCCATATTTCAGAATTCCCACACTTAGGCTTGAAAAGGTGACGACGGGGGGCGAAACCCCTTAGCGCCCCCAAATGATCCCGTGAATGGGGCCAACACCTCGTACGGGACTAATGTATCCCGTATGAGCCAATCCCGTGGCCACGAGACCCTCAGTTTGAGAGCACGACCCATATTTCAGAATCCCCACACTTAAGCTTGAAAAGGTGTCGTCGGGGGGTGAAACCCCTTAGCTCCCACCAAACGGCCCCATGAGCGGTGCCAACACCTCGTACGAGACCATCGTAGCCCTCACGACCTGACCACGTGGCCTTGGTACCCAAAATTTGAGGGCACAACCCATATTTAAGAATGCCCACACTTAGGCATGAAAATCTGCTGTCAGGGGGCAAAACGCCTTAGCACCCCCCAAACAGCCCCATGAGTGTCGCCAACACCTCGCACAAGACCAACGTCGCCCGCACGAGCTGACCACGTGGCCACATGACCCCTGATTTGAGAGCACCACCCATATTTCAGAATGCCCTTACTTAGGCTTGAAAAGGTGCCGTCGGGGGGGGGGGGGGGGGGAGAAACCCCTTAGCGCCCCAAAATGGCCCCGTGAGCGGCGCCAACACCTCGCACGGGACCAAGGTGTCCTATACGATCCGACCGCATGGCCATAGGACCCCCGGTTTGAGAGCATGACCCATATTTTAGAATGCACACACTTAGGCTTGAAAATGTGTCGTCGGGGGGTGAAACCCCTTAGCGCCCCCCAAATAACCCCATAAATGGCACCAACACCTCGTACGGGACAACCGTAGCCCGCAGGACCCGACTGCATGGCCATGGGACCATCGGTTTAAGAGCACGACCCATATTTCAGAATGCCCACACTTAGGCTCGAAAAGGTTCCGACGGGGGGGCAAAACCCCTTAGCACTCCCCAAACGGCCCCGTGAGTGGTTCCAACACCTCACACGGGACCAAGGTATCCTGTATAATCCGATCATGTGGCCATGGGACCCCCGATTTGAGAGCACGACCCATATTTCAGAATGCCCACACTTAGGCTTGAAAAGGTACCGTTGGGGGGCAAAATTCCTTAGCGCCCCAAAAATGACCCCATAAAGGGCACCAACACCTCACACAGGACAACTGTAGCCCGCACGACCTGACTGCATGGCCATGGGACCACCGGTTTGAGAGCACGACCCATATTTCAGAATTCCATACTTTGGCTTAAAAAGGTTCCGTCGGGGGAGAAACGCCTTAGCGCCCCCCAAACGGCCCCGTGAGCGGTGCCAACACCTTGCACGGGAAGATGTAGCCTGCATGACCCGACCGTGTTACCACGAGCCCCCCGGTTTGAGAACGCGTCCCATATTTCAGAATGCCCACAATTAAGCAAGAAAAGGTGTTATCGGGGGGCGAAACCCCTTAGTTCCTCCTAAACGGCCCCGTTTGTGACGCCAATACCTCTCACGGGACCAACATAGTCCATATGAGCCGATCACATGACCACGGGACCGTTGATTTGAGAGCACAACCCATATTTCAGAATGCCCACACTTGGGCTTAAAAAGGTGTCGTCGGGAGGCGAAACCCCTTAATGCCCCCTAAACGACCCCGTGAGTGGTGCCAACACCTCACATGGGATCAACATAGTCCGTACGAGAGGATCACATGGCCACAGGACCACCGATTTGAGAGCACGACCCATATTTCAGGATGCAACCACTTAGGCTTGATAAGGTGCCTTAGGGAGGCGAAACCCCTTAATGCCCCCCAAACGGCCCTATGAACAGTGCCAACACCTCGCAAAGGACCAACATAGCTTGCATGACCTGACCACGTGGCCAAGGTTCCCCTGGTTTGAGGACACGACCCATATTTAAGAATTCCCACACTTAGGCTTGAAAAGGTGTCTTCGGGGGGCAAAGCCCCTGAGCGCCCCCCAAATGTCCCCATGAGTGTGCTAACACCTTGCACGGGACCAATATAGACCGTACAAGCCGACCGCGTGGCCACATGACCCCTGATTTGAGAGCACGAACCATATTTTAGAATGCCCTTACTTAGGCTTGAAAAGGTGCCGTCGGGCGGAGAAACCCCTTAGCGCCGCCTAAGCGTCCCCGTAAGCAGCGCCAACACCTCTCACGGGACCAAGGTATCTTGTACGATCCGACCGCATGGCCACGGGAACCCCAGTTTGAGAGCACGACCCATATTTCAGGATGCCCACACTTAGGCTTGAAAATGTGTCGTCGGGGGGTGAAACGCCTTAGCGCCCTCCAAACAACCCTGTGAATGGAACCAACACCTTGCATGAGACAACCGTAACGCACACGACCTGACTGTGTGGCCATGGGACCATCGATTTGAGAGCACGACCCATATTTCAGACGCCAACACTTAGGCTAGAAAAGGTGCCGTCGGGGCTGAAACCCCTTAGTGCCCCCCAAATGGCCCTGTGAGCGGCCCCAACACCTCATACGGGACAAACGTATCCTACACGACCCGATCGCATCGCCACGAAACACCCAGTTTGAGAGCATGACCCATATTTCAAAATGCCCACATTTAGGCTTGAAAGGTGTTGTCGGGGGGTGAAACCCCTTAGCTCCCCCTAAACGACCCCCTGAGTGGTGCCAATACCTCGCACGGGACCAATGTAGCCCGCATGAGCCGATCACATGACCACGGGACCCCCGATTTGAGAGCAGGACCCATATTTCAGAATGCCCACACTTAGTCTTGAAAAGGTGCCTTCATGAGGCAAAACCCCTTAGCGCCCCCTAAACGGCCCCATGAGCATTGCCAACACCTTATACGCGACAAACACAACTTATACAAATGGATCACGTGACCACGGGACCGCTGGCTTGAGAGCACGACCCATATTTTAGGATGCCGATAGTCAGGCTTGAAAAGGTGCTGTCGGGAGGCGAAACCCCTTTAGGCCCCCAAACGGACCCATTAATGGTGCTAACACCTCGCATAGGACCAACGTACCTCGCATGACCCAACCGCGTGTCCACGGGACCCCCGGTTTGAGAGCTCAATCCATATTTAAAAATGCCCACACTTAGGCTTGAAAAGGTGCCGTCGGGGGGTCAAAACCC
Organism: Sambucus nigra; assembly: GCA_949130495.1. Taxonomy (NCBI): domain Eukaryota; kingdom Viridiplantae; phylum Streptophyta; class Magnoliopsida; order Dipsacales; family Adoxaceae; genus Sambucus; species Sambucus nigra. The sequence goes on from OX422214.1 coordinate 57,698,770, forward strand.
CTTCACTACACCAAAACAAGCTTTTAATAACAGACTGTTTTTTGTATTATTAACAGTATTATACTGTTACTATTTCTCACAACACAATACCGTTACTAATAACTCATAAGTGTTACTAATATTATTTAAATATTTTAAAAGTAATTTTAAAAAAAAGTAATTAGCTAGCGTTCTCACAACACAATACACACTAGCGTTCTCCAAAATGTCCCCGACTTAAAGAAATTGTCTTTCTCCAAAATGCTCTAGCGTGACCTAGGGTTTGCTCTTCCTCTTCTCCAAATCGCGATCTTCTTCCTCTTATCCAATACGCGATCTTCTCCAAAATGCTCTAACATGACCTAGGTTTTGGATGAAGTCTCAGTTAGCGTGACCTAGGGTTTGGAAGAAGTCTCAGTTGGCATGACCTAGGGTTTTGGAACCATTAGGCGCTCACATCACAGCCTAGGGTTTGGGAATTGCGATTTGCTTTCATAAGGTAATTATCTCATTCATACGAGATTTTTCTAAAACGTTCTAAGCGATTTACTGTTCCCAAGAGATTTGCTGTTGGGTTACAAGTTTATTTTTTGGTAAAATGCAATGTATTTTTGTTATTGTTGTTAGGTACATACTTTTTGTATTTTTTGGTTCAAGTTTTTGATTATTTTGTATTAAATCCAAAGCTTAGAATGTTTTTTATATACTGATTTATAACATTACTAGACCTGGTATTTAATACCCTGTTTAAGAAAATGATTTTTTTGTATACACTAATTTATACTATTAAAACACATAATTGTATATAACTAAGGAAATTGCACCCCTCCCCTGAACTTTAAGGTTTGTTCTAACAAAATTACATGTTCTAACTGTGATTTTTCTTATGTGTATCAATAATTCTATTTTTTGTATATTATCATATAACTTGTGTGTAAACCATATTTTTTTTGTAGTGCAGAATGTCACAAACATTGAACAAAGAGTGGATGAATGAGAGGAATAGAATAAGTGAGGTGTACACAAATGGAGTTGCGTCTTTTATTAATTTTGCAATTGCAAACAATGGCCATCAATTCTTGACCTTTCCTTGTCCATGTGTTAAGTGCCGAAATAAGAAGCATTTACTATGGTAGATATCAAGGGTCATTTGATAATGCACGGTATAGACATGACATATACTAAGTGGGTTTTACATGGTGAAACACTATCATCGAACCTAACATGTCCCGTAGTAGATACTATTGATGGTGAAGGACATGATGAAACTGATAACAATGAGAATGGAAGGTTGCGAAACTTAGTTGACGCATGTTATGGAGTGCACGAACAACATTGTGTAGAACCCGATCAGGAAGGATTCTCTGAAAAATCGTATGTCGACAATGAGAAGTATGATCAATATAATAAATTAGCGATTGAGAAATCGTACCCTTCATGTGAGGGTCCTAAGACTACTCTCTCTGCAATTGTTGAATTGCATAATTTGAAAAAGAAGTTTGGTTGGTCGGGAAATAGCGTGACCTCTCTCTTGTCGGTTTTAAAGAAGTGGTTTCCAAAAGGAACACATTACCAGAAAAATATCCGCACATGAAGAGAATGATGAAAGACCTAGGGATGAAAGCAAATTACATTCATGCTTGCGTTAACAACTGTATTTTATACTGGAAAGAGAATGAAGATTTGGAGGAATGTCCTCAGTGTGGAGAACCGAGATATGCAGTGACCTCAAAGAAAGGGAAGAGGATATGCAAAGAACCGATGAAAGTGTTGAGACATTTCCCTTTAATTACAAGGCTAGTGAGATTGTACACTATACCTTGGATAGCGCATGAAATGACATGGCACCATCGGGCAACAAGTTCATGGGATTACCAGCGACATCCTTGTGATTCATCCCAATGGAGAATGCTAAAAAGTAGATGGCTCGATTTCGCCGAGGAAGGGCGCAATGTTTGGCTTGCAATAACAACAGATGGGTTTAATCCCCATGGTATTCAGTCTAGTAGTTATAGTTGCTGGCCTGTCATGACCGCGCCTTATAATGTGGGACCTTCTTTATGCTCGAAGCGTGAGTTACAAATTTTATCTTTGCTGATTCCTGGGCTAAAGGCACCGGTAGGGGTGGGCACGGTCCGGTCCGATTTTTGCCTATTTTTTGGACCAGACCGAATATTCGGTCCTCAATTTTTTTGGACCGAGACCGAACCGATTAATTCGGTTAACCTACTAATTCGGTCCAGGCTTTTTTCGGTCCGGTCCGGGGTAAAATTCGGTCCTGACCCTATTTTATATATATGTACATTTTATGAATGTTTTTATCTTTTTTCCTCACAAATATATATACAAAAAAATAATACTCGAAACTCCAAGTGATATTTACATGTTTTTTTTAACCCAAATAAAAAAATGTCTATACATATATAAAATGTTCCAAATTATATTCATAAGTTATATACATTAATTCAAAAACTATACATAAGAAACACAATAACATTATTTTTATTATATATATATGGGAATCGGTCCGGTCCGGTCCAAATCGGTCTTTTAATATAGTGGACCGCGGACCGGACCGGTTTAATCGGTATTTAGTTTTTGTGAACCGATTTTCGAACCGGTTTCAAAATAGCCTTAATTTTGGTTCGGTCCATTCGGGTCGGTCTTTTTTTTGTCCACCCCTAGGCACCGGGTCAAGACATTGATATTTTTCTTCAACCAATAGTAGATGAGTTGAAACAACTATGGGAAGGAGTTTCAGCTATTGACATGCACAAAATGTAACGTTTTACGTTGAGAGCTATGTTGATGTGGGGGATTCATGATTTTCCCGCATATGGAAACTTATCTGGGTGTGTAACATATGGTTACGAAGCATGTCCTATTTATGGCAATGACACTCCATCCATTTCGCTAGAACATAGCATAAAGATAGTTTACACAAACTATCGTATGTTTCTTAAAAGCGATCATCCTTTTAGGAGTGGTAGAGGTTTGGGACTTAGGACACAAGAAGTTGGACGTCCCCCAATTCGATTAAACGGAGATGCACTTGTGGAGAAGTTAAAAAATATAAAGTATGTACATGGAAAAGTCTCAAAAGTTCCCGCTAAGAAGAGAAAGTCTAATAATGTTAATGGGAGTGCTAATGTTAAAGTTAAAGAAGCTTGGTATAAAAAATCTATTTTCTTTGATTTGGAATATTGGCCATATCATCAAGTTCGACATGTCCTTGATGTAATGCACATCGAAAAGAATGTTGCAGAGCATTTGATAAACACAATTCTTGATGATAATAAAACAAAGGATACTGAAAAGGGTCGATTGGATATGAAGGGTATGGGCATACACAACGGTCAATGGCTTCAAGTTGATGGACGCACCGGAAAAACGATAAAACCAACAGCACCATTTATCTTGGATAAAGAAGAAAAAAAAATAATTCTGCTAAATTTTGAAGGACTTAAAGCTTCCTACCAGTTTTTCCTCTAACTTGAGCAATATAGTAAGTCCTAGTCCCCCATATTTTCACTCCTTAAAGTCGCATGATTATCATGTCATAATTGAACATCTGCTACCTGTGTTGCTCCAACATGCCTTTTCGAAACATCGAGATTTAAGAAGTGTAATCCAACAATTAAGTTTGTTCTTTAACATGTTGTGCTCTAAGGTCCTAATTCGGCAAGATATCCAAAGAGCCAAATACATGGTTGTTGAAGCATTGTGCGTGTTGGAAAAATATTTTTCACTTACATTTTTTGATATTAGCATTCACCTCACTGTGCATCTAGGAGATGAAGCCCTGGTTTGTGGACCCACCGACGCTCATTGGATGTATCCGTTCGAAAGGTGATTTTTTTTACCTTTTAATATAGTAAAATATGCCCCATTTAAGTTAATAATGCTTGTTATTAATTTTTATTACCTTATACAAATAGGACGACGAAATATTTCAAAGATATACCTAGCAATAAGCGGCATATTGAAGGTTCAATTGCAGAATCCTACGTTGTTGCTGAATCTGTTAGATATTGCATGGAGTACATGCCAAATCCATCTGATGGAAATCATTAACGCTTCCATGAGGCCTTTTTAGAGGAAGGAGGAGAGTTCTCTAATGAAGGGCCTTTGCTTGATGATAAGACTATAACATTGGGACCCGTACAGTTTTAATAAATACGTCGATGGTTTTTATTTCGACTAAATGTTGGTGGATTTCAAGAGTACTATAGGTTTGAGTTCTTTCGTTTGTTTATAGTTAAGAATTAATTATCATTTTGAGTTATAATTACTTATATCAAACTACATATTGCAGTGAGTATGAAGCATCACTGAAATCCGTGTCTCGTCCTAAAGGGAAGGGGATTGAAATGACAGAAGTGGAGAAACAAACTTCTTTTATCCCTTGGTTATTCGAGAAGGTGATTATATAAATACTAATATTTTTATTAATCTTTCCATTAAGTATGATGAGAATTGAAACATTGTAGTAATTATGATTTGTTTTCATCAAACAGTTGCTAAAATCAGGAGAGACGAAGACAAATGAAACCTTTTGGCGGTTAGTTCAAGGGTCGCAATTCAAGGCTAAAACATATAAAAAGTATCGTGTAAATGGTTTCGTATTCTCTCCTAAGTATCACGACGATACTGTTGTCACACAGGATAGCGGCGTTTGCTTGAAGGCATGGACACAATTTCGAGCTAAAAAAAGTGATAAGAATCTCACAAATACTTGGATTATGTGGTATGGAGTTATCAAACAAATTATTAAGATGGACAATACCTTGTTTAAGGAGGTGGTATTTTATTGTGATTGGGTGAGAGTGGAGGATAAGACTAATGGTTGTAAGCTTTGTACGGACTCCAACTTAGTGATGGTAAATTTTGATAAGTTTAAGAGCGTTGATAATGAGTATGATGATTCTGCCATTCTCGCATCCGAGGCTAGTCAAGTATTCTATTCGAAAGATATTAAAAATCCCAATTGGTGGGTTGTTATACAGTCACCTAAGAGATTGACGAGTCAAGTGGATGACTTAGAGACACCAACAATCTTCCAATCTATTCTTGAAGATCAACCGCACTTGGAAAGTTTGCTCAAGCAATACGACTCGATTTAGTTGTTTTAATATTTTCTTTTGGATATTGTAACCGTTGAAAGCTGTTTTGTTTTACCAACATGACTACATTTTGTTTTACCCCGTTGCTAATATATAAATTTATTGGTGGTATGTTAACCGTTGAAAGTAGCGTCTTGTGATTTTAATGATATCATCTTGTGATTTCTATATATATCTCTATCAATATGCTAATGTTGTATTAATATGATAATTCAATGCATATTATTTTATAATAGTTATTTCTATTATTGGCATCTGTTTTTTGTTTTGGCAGCACTGTATTGGGCATCATGGCTTCAAGTGCAAATGGTGGTTCAAAACAACAAACGTCATCAACACCGAAATAAATATCATCCACTCTGCATCAAGAATTAGTCGATGGAGGTTTGAAGAAACCTACCTCAAGTGAAAATAAAAAGAAGAAAGAAGAAATGGATAAAAATGCTAAACAATTACAATATATGACCCAAGATGGTAAAATGAGAGTCACCATTCAAGTGGATGGGAGTGTAATCGGTCCATGGAGTGGGAGATAGAGCACTCGTGTTGGTGATCTTGTTAGATCTTATATTCCGATTAGTTACGAAGATTGGAGAGTTGTGCCAAACAATTACAAAGATGATGTTTGGAATGCTTTAATGGTAGGATTTAAGTTAGATGTTGAACCGGAGGTGGCTCGCCCGCTGATGGAGAAACAGTTTGCACAGAAGTTTAGGACACATAAAAGTAATATGAGATGTTTTTTGCCTACCAACGACAATCCTGGAGTCCTACCGGAAGGTGTTGATCCCAACATATGGAGATTATTTTGTGAGAACTAAAGGAAAGAAAAAAAGAAGTCACAAAACATTCGAAATGCCAAGAATCGAACCAATTTAGAATATTCCCATACACTTGGGTATCGCACCTATGCTGCTTTGCAATATGAAATGGTATGTATCATAATGTTTTTCAAATATCAACACTACTTTTGTGTATAACATGTGATATTTAAATTGTAGGCTCAATCGAACCCAGAAGAAGAATTAACGCGAGTAGACACATGGCTTGCGAGACACGAGAACAAAACGGGGAATGCCTTAAAGAGTGCTAAGCTTTACTATGTGCATATTTACATGAAAAATAATTGTATTTTTAGTATTATTTATTGCGTTTATTAATGAAATTTTCTCATTTGATAGGATAAAGTAAAGGATGCGATGGAGAAAAGAAAGAGAGAGAGTGGAGAGGGTAGTAGCAAGAGCCAATGCATAGAGAATGATGAGTTGATAGAGGTTTTTAGGAAGGAGAAAAAGGGAGGAGTTCGTGCAGTTTATCCCCTAATTTCGAAGAAGCAGTTGATACATTTAGGGGTGGCAAATGCCAAACTTAAACAAAGAAAGAAGGCAAATGATGATGTGGATGCATTGAAGGAAGATATCATCTCTTCCGTCAATAGAAGATTTGAGGAAAATAACACACAAATTATGGTATATATGTATTTTATATAATTTAATTTATTGAAAAGACTTATTTAGATATAATAGATATTAACTTACTATTGTTTTATCCGTTTTTTCATAGGATGCTATAGAACGTTTAGTTGATGCCTTCAATGCTCAAAACGAAAAGGGTCCACCAATCACAACGATAAGTGATCATGCATCCAATACAAGTCTACAACATAGGAATCTCTGTCAAAATTTAGATAATGTTTTTACATCCGCTTCTCGTCCTGTTTGCGTGACCACACCTTCTCTTACCAACAATCCTAAAGTCATCTTGCTTGATAGGTATAATGAAGAACTGACAAAGGGGTATGTCGTGACAGATGCAACAAAGGATATATGTCATGATAAGCGATTTGGAGTCAGGGATAGGAAAGTATATGTGGAGGAAGTGATGAAGTCGGATGCTAGGTTATTTGATGCTCCTCAAGGTGGCCAATTCACTTTTGCTAACCTAGTCTTGGGGGGGTATTTGATTTGGATGGATTATTGGCTTAAATATATTTAGTTTATGTTATGAACTTTATTTCAGATATCTATATGTGGACTTAGTTTGCATTATGCATTTTTTATGAGCTTTGTTTGAGTTATCTATATTTGGACTTAATTTGCAATATGTGTCATTGTGAACTTTGTTTGGATCTATCTATATTTGATTTGGAATTAATTTGGACTGTCTTTTTTATTGTATAACCCTTTTAACTCCGCCAATGCTAATATTTATTTAAGCATTGCCGGTCCCAAGCCCGGATAAAGGAGGAGGGAAAGGTCATTGATTTGGTTTCTTTATTCTCATTCTTCATTTTGTTCTCATTCTTCATTTTGCTTTTCTTTCTATCACAAATTTCATTGATTTGGTTTCTTTATGCTGGGACTTAAGTATGGCCTATTAAAGCATTTGGTGAATTTGAATATGGACTTGAGTATGGACTTGAGTATGTCCTGACTCAGAAATAAAATGAGCTGCTTGGAAAATATCCAGAAGAAATGAAAATATGGTGTTCTATTAATGAGTTGGATGAAGACAATGCCACATGTCATGATGGTTTTGGTGGTTTCTTCTACAATTCACCAACACTCTCCTTCATCATATTACCTTGCATACAGGTGAATCAGTCTTCAAATTTTTCTCAGAGTACAGGTGAATCAAGAACGCTACCAAGGAAGAGTACTAATCTTGGGGGCCATATCGTCACTGAGGAGGCAATGCTTCCTTATTTTCAGGCAAGTTGTCTGAATTCATCTTGTTTATGAATGTAACATTTTTCTACATCTTTATAAGCAGATGTTGGACAAACTTTTACACACAATTATATGTATATACATTGAGGTCGAGGTACTGATCAAATCAGTTATCTATGTTGCCTTTTAGTTGCTTTTAACTGGAATGGAGGACAGTTTTGATTTTTTTTCCTAGATAATATTTGTTTCAGCTCAACTACTAAATTCGTAATTAGTCATGTTCTTGTGCTGATATAATGTTCATATTATTTTAGAAGTTTGATATATGGCATGTTCTTATTCGGGTAGACTACAGTCTGAGCCACGTTGACTTGGCTGCATTAAGGGGTGGGAAATATGTGGAACTTGTTAACCTAGTTCCATGGAAGGTAATAAATAATTTTATTTTTATGTTGTTTTTTATAACGTTTGATGTTAATATTTTGCATTAAGTGTTACTTGAGCAGTAGCCCTGGATAGTTGTCAGTATTCAAATATCTGAATTTGTTCAATTCATGTGAAACCTACTTGGTTTTTGATAAATTGACAGGACTTTAAACATCCCAACCTTACATAAATAGACTGCCATTATGCTGCATGGCTTAAATTTTTTAATAAAATATTGAACTTTTCTAATGTAGTGCCTTTTTGCTTTCTTATAATATATAGAGAATTTTTTTTAACATCAGACTCTGTTTTCATCTGGTATTTCATGCTTGGATCTTATAATTACTTGTAAAACAAAAAATCAACGAGCTTATTGATATCCTGTAAGTCTTGGAAGTTTGCCTATGAGTAGTGAATTAAATCATTGTTTCCACTTTTACATCATCAAATACATATATATAGCTGCTCTATCATTCAATTGATAAATAACAGAGTTCAATTTTGTAGAAACAAATAATAGTAATTCTATTGCCCCTGGGATTTTATACCAACTTTGTATGATTGCTTTTACTTTCATACGTTCTTCTGATAATTCTGTTTGTATGGAAAGTAAATTCACTGAACACAAACTTAACTGAACTTATGCTCCATTATCCCCTCATCGATTTACACAACGAAAAGTAATTAGTTCCTTTATATGTAACTGTCATTGACACTTAGAAGTCAGGTACAAAGGGTGCAATTCGTTTATATATATATATATATATATATATATATATATATATATATATATATATATATATATATATATATATTGTTGGAGGTATTTTTGAGAGGTAAATTGAATGCTTAGTTCATCATACTAAAAGATTTCTATTGCAGGGAGTTGAGCTGCAACTCAAACATGTTCAAGTTGTTGGTGTCTACGGCTGGAGCTGTATATGTGAGTCGATAATAGGCGAGTGGTTAAAAGATATTCCTCAAAATCAGGTCTGATTAAAAATCCTTGTACTTCTGATCATATTAGGCTTGCATGTACAATCTAGCAACGTAATCCTTAGATATTAACAGATCTATATTCTACAGATTCATAAATTGTTGAAGGGTCTTCCTCCCATTCGGTCATTGGTTGCTGTCGGTTCTGGGGCGGCAAAGTTGGTTTCTCTGCCCGTGAAGAATTACTGTAAGGATCACAGATCAGTCAAGGGAATGCAAAGAGGTAAAATAATATATGAACAAAAATTATACATTGTAGTTTTGTTAAATGAATACCTTGTTTGGAAACTTCCATCCACTGTGCAACATATATATATATATATGTGTGTGTGTGTGTGTGTGTGTGTGTGTGTGTGTGTGTGTAGTGTGTTCGTGTTGCCTTTTGTTTTGCATCTCCCTAATAGATAATTTTCTTGAGATCACGGGACTCCTGTAAATGTTAAACAAGCAATGATCTCTTATCCTATCAAGTCAACAGTACTGGTTAACATATCAAGTCAAGTAAAATAGTTGTAGAAACTATAGTTAGACACTGAGAGATGCAGATCACTAACAATATAAATTCCCTATTAAAACTGAAAAGATCCATTAATTTTGGTTAGGAAAACCCTAAGCCCACATCTTTTCATAACTATATTATACACATCATTTACAATATTAAATGTTCATCTAAATAGATCACAATGCATGGTTGGAGAGCATTTCACAGAGCTGCACTATTTTATTCTCATTATATGGAAACTAGTACCCAATTTACATGCGGCAATGTGTTTTGCCTTCATTGATTTGATGGGTAAAGTAATGGTGGGACCAATCAAATTATTAACGCATAAGATTGTGTAATAATTTTTTGCGTACTTTTTCTTCGTCTAATTATATTATTTGCCTTTTTGTGGCTAATGATCCTCAGGCTCTGCCTCAATATGTCCACTTCACTCACCATTCTGAATTATTGATGCTCCATTGAAGCTAATCGTTCTTGTAGATGTTCAACGGTTTCCTCCTTGGCTTTAAGGTCTTTTTGTAGTTCTCTCAACTATAATCACCGATGCTACATATTCATGTGATAGCCACTCAATATACGCAGAGTTTGAAGACGGTAGTTTGACCGTCTTCACTACCTCAACACTCGGACAGAGGTGTCAGATTACCCCCAGAGCCTATTTCCCCTCCAAGCTTAATTACAGACGAGCAAACGAAGCAATTTTGAAATTTGATTTATGCCCATTTTGTCCTCTTTAACTGTGTGATAATACTTTTTAACAGGGCAATTTTGTATCCAGTTGTGATCTTCGCCCACCCATCTGAACCTAATCAATTTGCATTGGGACTTTCTGATGGTGGAGTTCTAGTTTTTGAGCCTTTTAATCTGGTTTAAGACTCAACAATCCCATTTTTCATAGGGATTGAACTCTGAAGGAATGATTAGCTGCAAAACCGTGGATGGGCAGCTTAAAAGATGTGCTAATTGTGGAACAACTAAAATCCTTTTGTGGAGAGGTGGTCCAGCTTCCCCTAAGGTAATATTTCATTATTTATTTCACACAAAAAATAAATCTTTGATTTCTTTATTGAGTTTGTGTTTAAATTATTATGGAAGTACTAATGTATGTTTTGATTTGTCTTTGCTCACTTATTTTAGGTTTCGGCGATTCAAAAATGGGGAGAAAATATTTTTTGAAAAAAAAGGTGACAGTGCTAGGATCGCGGGACATGCATACAAGGCAATGAGGAATGCAGGATATTTTGACTCTAATCTCATAAGCGTCTTATGTTGAATATTGTTGTGTTATTTTTTTATTTCTTAAACATGGTGGATAGTCCTATAAATAAAGAAAGCTCTGTACAATTTTTTTTATATTGTTTACAATTATTTGTTTTATGTAATAAATATTTTTGAATTAAGTATTGGTGTTATTTTCACGAATTGAGTTGGCATTAGGAAGAATTTTTAGTATTATTGTTGGAGTATTTTTTCTTTCTTAAATAAGGTGGGCAGTTTTATAACAAAGGAAACTCTCCAAAAAATTTAAATTTTCCGTGTTTATTTTTCTTTCTTTGGATTTAATTAGTGTTCCCGATTTTAAATTCAGGATATTGGATCCTGAAAAATATTTTTTTTAAATATGTACAAAAATTAGTAACACAATTTTACCGTTACTATTAGTAACATAATTTATCGTTACTAATTTTGAATTTTACCGTTATTATTAGTAACGTAACTTCACTGTTACTACTCACGAATTTTCCATCACTATTAGTAACATAAATTTTTCGTTAGTAATTCTGAATTTTGCGTTACTATTAGTAACACAACTTTAGCGTTACTAATTTTGAATTTTACTGTTACTATTAGTAACAGAATTTTTCCGTTGCTAATTCTTAATTTTACCGTTACCATTAGTAACATAATTTTTCAGTTACAAATTCTGAATTTTACCATTACTATTAGTAATGGTAAATTCTGTTACTAATTCTGAATTTTACCGTTACTATTAGTAACAGAATTTTACCATTACTAGCTTCGTGCCCCACGCCTTTTTTCTAACGAAAAAATTGTGTTACTAATAATTTTAGTAACAGTAAAATTATGTTACTAATGGCGTGTTTTGGTGTAGTGCTTAGTGCCCCCCAAACGACCCCGTGAATGGCCCCAACACCTCCCACGGGACCAACGTAGCCCTCATGATCCGATCGCACGGACACGGGACCCTCGGTTTGAGAGCATGGACCATAATTCAGAATGCCCACACTTAAGCTTGAAAAGGTGTCTTCGGGGGGGGGGGGGGGGGGGAGGTGAAACCCCTTAGTTCCCCCCAAACGGCCCCGTGAGTGGCGCCAACACCTCACATGGGACCAACGTAGCCCGCACGACCTAACCGCATGGCCACGGGACCCCCGGTTTGAGAGCACGACCAATATTTCCGAATGCCCACACTTCGGCTTAAAAAGGTGTCGTCGGGGGCGAGACCCCTTATCGCCCCCAAACGGCCCCGTTAGTGGCGTCAACACCTCGCATGGGACCAATGTAGCTCGCACGATCCAACCACGTGGTCACCGGACCCCCAGTTTGAGAGCACGACCCATATTTTAGAATGCCCACACTTAGGCTTAAAAAGGTGCCGTCGAGGGGCAAAACCCCTTAGCGCCCCCCAAAGAGCCCCGTGAAGAGCGCCAACACCTCGCACGAGACCAACTTAGCCTGCACGACCCAATCGTGTTGCCCGGGATCCTCAATTTGAGAACACAACCCATATTTCATAATGCCCACACTTTGGCTTAAAACGGTGACGTGGAGGGATGAAACCCCTTAGCGCCCCTCAAACATCCCCATCAACGACGCCAACACCTCGCACGGGACTAATGTAGCCCGTACGAGTCGACCGCGTGGCCACGGGACCCCAGTTTGAGAGCACGTACCATATTTTAGAATGCCCACACTTAAGCTTGAAAAGGTGTCATCGGGGGGTGGAACCTCTTAGCACCCCCCAAACGGCCACGTGAGAGGCGCCAATACCTCGTACGGGACCAACGTAGCCCGCAAGACCCTACTGCTTTGCCCCGGGACCCTGAGTTTGAGAGCACGATCCATATTTAAGAATGCCCACACTCAGGCTTGAAAAGGTGCCGTCGAGGGTCGAAACCCCTTAGCGCCCCCCAAATGGCCTGGTGAGTGGTGCCAACACCTCGCATGGAACAAACGTAGCCCGCAAGACCCGATCGCGTGGCCATAGGATCCTCGGTTAGAGATAACGACCCATATTTAAGAATGCCCACACTTAGGCTTGAAAAGGTTCCGTCGGGGTGTGAAACCCCATAGGGCCCCCCAAAATAACCCAGTGAGTGGCGCCAACACCTCGGAAGGGACAAACGTAGAACACACGAGTCGATCGTGTGGCCACGGGACGGGTGCTTGGGTTTAAGACCACGACCCATATTTCAGAATGCCCACACTTTGGCTTGAAAGTGTGCCGTTGTGGGGGGTATAGCACCACCCAAACAGCCCCTCGCATGGGACCAACGTAGCCCGTACGACCCGATCGCATTTCCACAAGACCCCCAATTTGAGAGCACGACCCATATTTCAGAATGCCCACACTTAGGCTTGAAAAGGTGTTGTCAGGGGAAAAAACCCTTTAGCGCCCCCCAAACGACCCAGTGAATGGTGCCAACACCTTTCACGAGACTAATGTAGCACGCACGAGCTAACCGTGTGACCTCGGGACCCCCGGTGAGAGCACGTCCCATCTTTCAGAATGCCCACAATTTAGGTTGAAAAGGTGCCGTCGAGGGGTCGAAACCCCTTACCGCCTCCCAAACGGCCCCATGAGTGGTGCCAACACCTCGCATGGGACCAACGTAGCCTGTATGAGCCGATCGCGTAGCCACGGGACCCCCGGTTTGAGGGCATGACCCATATTTCAGAATGCCCACACTTAGGCTTTAAAAGGTGCCGTCGAGTGGCGAAACCCCTTAGCGCCCCCCAAACGGCCCCGTGAGTGGCGAAAACACCTCACACGGGACCAACTTAGCCCGAACGACCCCATCGCGTGCCCGCGGGACCCCCGATTTGAGAGCATGACCCATATTTCAGAATGCCCACACTTAGGCTTGAAAAGGTGCCGTCGGGGGGCGGAACCCCATAGCCCCCCCGAAATAATCCTTTGAGTGGCGCCAACACCTCACAAGGGACCAACTTATCCCGTAAGAGCCGATTGCGTGGCCATGGGATGGGACCCTCGGTTTAAGAGCATGACCCATATTTCAGAATGCCCACACTTAGGCCTGAAAAGGTGTCGTCGGGGGGTGAAACCCCTTAGCGCCCCCCAAACAGCCCCATGAGCGGCACCAACACCTCGCAAGGGACCAATGTAGCCCACGCGACACGATCGCATGGCCACATGACACCCAATTTGATATCACAACCCATATTTCAGAATGTACACACTTAGTCTTGAAAAGGTGCTGTCGGGGGGGGGGGGGGGGGGGACCCCTTAGCGCCCCCAAACGACCCCGTGAGTGCGCCAACACCTCGTACGGGACCAATGTAGCCCGCAAGATCCAACCATGTGTCCATGAGACCCCCAGTTTGAGGGCACGTCCCATATTTCAGAAGGCCCACACTTAAGCTTGAAAAGGTGCCATCGGGGGGTGAAACCCCTTAGTTCCCCCCAAACGGCCCCATGAGTGGTGCCAACACCTCACATGGGACCAACATAGCCCGCACATGCCGACCGCGTGGCCACGAGACCCCCGGTTTGACAGCACGACCCATATTTCAGAATGCCCACACTTTGGCTTGAAAAAGGTGTCGTCGGGGGGAGAAACCCCTTAGCGCCCCACAAAAGGCCTTGTGAGTGGCGGCGACACCTCGCACGGGACCAATATAGCCCTCACAACCCGATCTCATGGCCATGGGACCCCCAATTTGATAGCATAACCCATATTTCAGAATGCCCGCAGTTAGGCTTGAAAAGGTTCTGGGGGGGGGGGGGGGGGGGAAACCCGTTAGGGCCCCCCAAACGACCCCGTGAATGGTACCTCGCACGGGAGCAACCTATCCCACACGTGCCGATCGCGTGGCCACAAGACCCCTGGTTTGAGAGCACCGCCCATATTTCAAAATTCCCACACTATAGCTTGAAAAGGTGCCATCGGGGGGAAAAACCCCTTAGCTCCCCTCAAACGGCCTAGTGAGCTGGGCCAACACCTCGCATGGGACCAATGTTGCTCGCACGACCTGACCGCATGGCCACAGGACCCCCAGTTTGAGAGCACGGTCCATATTTCAGAATGCCAACACTTAGGCTTGAAAATGTGCCATCGGGGGCGAAACCCCTTAGCGTCCCCAATCGGCCCCGTGAGTGATGGCAACACCTCGCACGGGATCAACGTATCCCGTACAAGCCGACGGTATGGCCACGGGACCCCTAGTTTGAGAGCACGACCTATATTTCATAATGCCCACATGGGTCCCGTGATCCCGTGTTCACGGGTCCCCTTAATGTGAGAGCATGGGACCCTCGATTTGAGAGCACAGGACCTCCTCGAGGTCACCCAAGGTGCACTTGCAGCAAGTGACCAATTAGAATCCCAATTCGAGTTTTTAATATTATTATTATTATTATTATTATTATTATTATTATTATTATTATTATTATTATTATTATTATTATTATTAAAACTGGTCATGGCTTAAAGCCGTGATAATATTTGACATACAGTAAGTATAGTCACGGCCAAGAGCCGTGACAATATTTTATGCACAACAAGGATGGTCACGACCTTGAGACGTGACAATATTTAATGCACTACAAGTATGGTCACGACTTTTAGTTGTGATAATATCGTAATACATTATGTTTGGTCACGGACTTTAGCCGTAAAAAATATGGAAGGCATAGATTTCTGGTCACGGTGTAAGTCCGTGACAATATAGTTTTTTTAATATGGATGTGGTCACAAATTTTGGTCGTGACCACACATACAATTAGGGTCATGGCTGTGGGTCGTGACCACATCTGTGACTATGAGGGATCCATGACCAGACTCTGGGTTAGGGATTTAGGCCTTGACCACCGTAATTAGTCACGCCCGATTTGGTCACGGACAAAATCCGCGACCTACCCTTCCTGGCCAGGGATAAAGTCCGTGACCATTAGCCCAGTTTTGGTGTAGTGTAGATTTCATCAAAAACCAAGGCTAAAGTAACCAAAACCAAATACCTAAGTTATTTTCAATGAAAGGATGCTCATCATATAAATATATAGATATAATAGATAGTGAAAGAGTTTTCAAGAAGAGAACGTGTTGGAACCGTGAAATCCTAACACTTCGACAAAGGGTAATTCCACGTACATGTTGATCAAACAAAGAGTTAAAACAACTATGTATTTTTTCTATAAAATTCTTCAACCATGTTTAGGGTAAATAGAGAATAAAAATATTTAAGCTAAGTAGTTTATTGAAGATATAACTTTCTTCCACTTCACCCAAGGGGTAACGACGGGGTTAATAAAATGTGAATCTCTCCTCAAATGTATCTAAAAGATGATCTTGGTTATGTGATATACTAAATATGAAAAGGAAAGTATTTGATCATGCAACATATTTACGCAAGGTCTTGTTTGAAACCTAAAAAAATTAACAAGCCAAGATATCATTGCCCAAAACCTAACCTTACATGTATCATTTAAAAATGGAACTGATTTAGTGTTTCTTCCTCTATTTCATATGTATTATCAATCTCTATTGGTACATTTTGTTTAAAAGTCATATATATATATATATATATATATATATACATATATATATATGTACACACACACACACACACGTACATGTTGATCAAACAAATAGTTAAAACACCTATGTATTTTTTCTATAAAATTCTTCAACCATGTTTAGTGTAAATAGAGAATAAAAATATTTGAGCTAAGTAGTTTGTTGAAGATACAACTTTTTTCCACTTCACCCAAATGGGTAAAGACGGGGTTAATAAAACGTATATCTCTCCTCAAATGTATCTAAAATCTGATCTTGGTTGTATGATTTACTAAATATGAAAAGGAAAGTATTTGATCGTGCAACATTTTTACGCAAGGTCTTGTTTGAAACCTACAAAAATTAACAAGCCAAAATATCATTGCCCAAAACCTAACCTTACACGAATCATTTAAAAATGCAATATATATATATATATATAGAGAGAGAGAGATAGAGAGAGAGAGAGAGAGAGGTTCTCATGCATACTCTAGTTTGAATACCGTTGGCGCAGACCATTTTTGATAAAATAGTAAAAAAAATAATTTTGGGCTAATTTCTTATATGTTTTTTAAACATTTCAGTAGGACAATAAAAAAATCAACTCAAAATGATTTTTTTTGCTATTTTAAAAAAATCGGTCAAACTTTGTCAGTTTTTAACAACTTAAAAATCACTTAAAAACAAACAAAGTTAGATCATTTTTTTTAAAATAGAAAAATAATTCATTTTGAGTTGATTTTTCTACGGTCCTACTGAAATGTTTAAAATCATAAAAAAAATCAACCCATTTTTTTTTATATATTTTAAAAAAATGGTCCGCACGGAGAGCATGCAAACTGGATATGCATGAGATCCTTTCTATGTGTGTGTGCATACATACATATATATATATATATATATATATATATATATATATATATATATATATATATATATATATATATATATATATATATATATATTAATAAAACAAAATTTGATGCCCCAATGATATCATTCTACCCTCCTTAAAAAGGCTTCATTCTCGAAATTCGAAGGAAGAATTGGAGACTCACGTCACATCAATAAGTTTTGTGAAAATTGTTCTCAACAATGTTAACTAAAAATTATTCTGAAAAACAATTCGTTTGTTCTTTATTAAGGGACAAAAATAATTTCCTTGAGATTTTTGGAAACCTTATATAATATTCATTAACTCCTGAAAATTTAGAAGTTGCCTATTATCTTCACGCACAATAAAATCAATCTTATCAATTGTTTAAAATGAAGTCCACTATACCAATTTATTAATAACCAAAATTGGCCGCACTCCACTTAGACCCCTCCAAGTTGTTAAAGATGTCACCCAATTAAAACTAGTGGCTCATTTATTATAAATCACAAAATTATCCATGACTAGTCCTTTTAAACTTCAGCCCCAATTTCAAAGGCCCACCCACTAACTCATCTATTTTTTTCCCATTAACTACGTTAGGAGAAACCCCATCATTGACTATAAACAATCCCAAATCCTCATTAAGCCCACATCCCTTCTTTCATCCGGGAGTGTTACCGAAGCCAAACCTTTATCCCATTTCCCTTCTTCCATCCGAGAAATGTGTTTAAAGCCAATTTATTATCATAAATTGCTTTAACATATCTAAGACCGTCGCTCCGGGTTTTCCCACTGGACGCGCCCCTAAATGGCTATCATCTTCCATGGCCTATCTATACAAGACAACCTGGGAACCTACCAACGTCGGGAAGCGACCATATGCCTGCGGGAAAGTCAAGACCACACCTAGAATCTCCTAACCAGCGCAGTAAATATATATAATCGCCCATATGGCCTAGGGACTTTATCCACCCTGCTCAATAGCCAGGGGGCTTCACCACAACGCGCGCAACTTCCCTTATGATAGCGATTTAGGGAGGTGTGTAATCATAATTTATTAATAATGAAAATCATTTACCTTTTTCCCATTTTGAAAATATTCATATTTTATTTTCAAAATTCTTTATCTCAAATTATATATATACTTAAATCACATAGTATATACATATACCATATATTCCTCCCTGAATATATAAAAATGGCCATATTTGCCAAACCATCTATCGATGACCAATAATCCCAAAGATTCTCTCAAAGAATCATAATCATGCATTCATATATGCATGATACTAAACCCAAAGTATTTTCTTACTTTGATGACTAATAATTACCTTAATCAACTCTTAAGGATTTATTGGATATCTCCAATTATAATAATGCACACTAAGTGAATATACACATATATATATTCCCAATTCCTCAAGTTCTTTAGGACATAACCCTCTATAATACTTTAATTTAGAGGGCCCTTAAACTTTAAAATCAAAGAGGAGAAGTAATCCTAATCTCCAAAATCTTGGGCTGAAAACAGGGCACCGCTCGACCGGTCCTAGACCCCCGATCGACCGCGGGTTGCAAATAAGCCTACGAAACAAAGCAGTAGGCCCTTTCTCCTTGACGCGGTCGACCGGCCTTAGGGGCGCGGTCGACCGGTCACACCAGGTCCTCAACACTAATCTCCACAAATCCTCCATCCAACAACCCGACTTCATTATCGGGGTTTTTAAACTACCCCAAAAATTATCCCAAACATCTATGCAATTAATTCTAGCCGTAATTTTTCCAATTCCCGATTTGATTTTCGAGTTGATGATTTCAACCCGGAGCTTCCATCTTGTAAAAATCATATCAAATCATAGAAAATAAAAAAAATACGCGGTTGGCGCCCACGTGACTGTATCGAAAAGATCTACAACTTTTGTGTTTTGGCTGAGAGCTAAATCAATTTTTTTCCTGGCCAAAATGGCCCCCTAAAGTCACGGGTTACTATTCATCATCTTCTCCGAGACGATTTCGGCCATTAAAGCTTTTCCCAAGCTTTTGTCGCCTCACCCAACGTCCTACAACCTCAACCAACTACAAATACACATATATTAAGGGTTCTAAACATCCTAGAACCCAAAACCACCAATAAATTTAGGTTAAAACCTAAGTTCCACAAATTGAAATATTAGTGGGGTTTAATTGTTTTAACTCCCAAAAACCCATTTTATCCACGATAACCCACCCCAAAACCTTTAGAGTTTGTTTATACCAAACTACGGTATGAGATATTTATGCAAAAAGATAAATAAAGCAAGTAAACACTTGCCTCGTGGATAAAATCCGACGACCTCGAGTCGAATCCGGCGGAGCTTTGCCTGAATCTCCATTTCTCCTCATCTTTCTCCTTCCTCTCTCTCTTCTCTCTCTTTTCTTTCTTTCCTTTCTCTTTTTCTCCCTCTCCCTCTCTTTA
The DNA here is from genome assembly GCA_949130495.1 of Sambucus nigra. Lineage (NCBI taxonomy): Eukaryota > Viridiplantae > Streptophyta > Magnoliopsida > Dipsacales > Adoxaceae > Sambucus > Sambucus nigra. The sequence goes on from OX422214.1 coordinate 57,718,558, forward strand.
TAAAGAAAGAAAAAGGGTTATACCCTTTAAAACCCAAAAACGACTCGTTTACCCAATTACGAGTTACTTTTACCTCTAAAATTACCCGAAACTCATTTTCGACAATCAGACACTCTTTTTCGACTATCTCGGACATTCCGAGACTCATGACGCAGTCGAAATTCCCATCCGAGGTATTTGACCGCAAATCACTATTCCAACCCAAAATAAATAAATACGGGTTTTCCAATTAAAAATCTTACCTCGTGTCGCTTTACTCAACGGCGACATATAATTAAAATATTTAGACCTATATAGTCCCAAAAATAATCACAACATCCTTCGAAAATCATTTAATCCTCGAAAATCCCAAAAATTACTATTTAGGGAAATTTCCCAAATTCCAATTTATATTTAATTATTGAATTTAATCGTCTCCAAAAGCGCGGGTTGTTACATAATAGTATCTGAGAATCAGTTTGGTTTTATACCTGAGAGGTGAACAATGGAAGCAATCTATATATTGAAGATATTAATGGATTGCTAGAGAGAGAAAAAGAAAAAACTTCATATGATTTTTATAGATTTGTAGAAGGCGTGTGATAGGATACCCACAGATATAATATAGTGGTTTCTACATAAAAAAGGAGTGAGCCGTAAATATATTGATGTGATCAAGGATATATATTATGGGGCTATGACTCTAGTATGAACATGAGCCGAATAAATTAATGAATTTTTAATTACAGTAGGACTACACCAAGGTTCAACATTAAGTCCTTATCTCTTTGCTCTTGATATGGATGAGATTGCTAGACAAATACAAGTTGAGGTGCCATGGTTTATACTATTTTCTGAAGATATTGTTATAATGGATGAGACTAAGGCAAGAATTAATGCTAGGTTGGAATTGTGTAGATAAACTATAGAAACAAGAGGATTTAAAATAAGTAGGGATACAATAGAATATGTGGAATGTAATTTTAATAGTAATAGGAGGACAAATGGGGATGTGGTGAAATTAGAGGGTTAAGAGATAACTAGAAATGATCATTTTCATTATTTATGATCGATTATCAAAAAAGATGGAGGTATTAGTAATGATGTTACTCATAGGATTAGAGCAAGATGTGTCAAGTGGAAAAGTGTTACCAGCGTATTGTGTGATAGACGTATACCTTTAAAGTTAAAAGAAAAAATTTATAGGACGACCATTAGACCCGCTATGTTATATGGGACATAATGTTGGGAAACCAAGAAACAAAATGTGCAAAAAATGAATGTGGAGGAGATGCGAATGCTGAGATGGAATTGTGGTAAAACTCGAAATGATAAAATTAGAAATGAACAAATTCGTGAAATAGTAAAAGTACCTCCTATAAAACATAAATTGAGAGAAAATTGACTTAGATAGTTTGGACACATCAAGCGTACACCAATGGATGATTCCGTAAAGAAGAGTGATTTAGTTAGTATTGATAGTAACACAAGGGTAGAAGTAGGCCCAAATTGACTTGGTGAGATATTATAAAAAATAGCATGATATCATGTGGTTTAACCAAAGATATTGAGATGGACATAATGGAATGGAATGGAATGGAAAAATAAGATCCATGAAGCCAACTCCAAATAACTGAATTTTTTTTTTTGTTACCTTGAGTTGAGTTTTATTTGTAGACAATTATAATTCAAATAAAATAACCTCGAATATAATATCACATAGTACGTTAATAATAAAATCTTAAAATAAGTCAAACTCCTAAAATAAAACATACGAAATAGGACATCCTAAAATAGGAGATGATGGAATTAGTTCAAATTAGCAATTCACCAATTCAAGTTGCAAAATCCTAAACAACAACGAAATTAAATTAACCAAAATTATTAAATATGTCCAAGCCTTAAAAAATATAGCAACAAATTAATTCAAAGCATGATATAAAATAAATAAAAAAAAAATTATTCAAACCCAAAACAACAACAATATAATCCAAGTAACTATAGTGGCCAAGTGTGTGCAATATTTTTTCAAAGAAACTATTAGAGTTTTTTTACTTTAATTTTAAAACTTGATCATTATACCCTTTTTTCCAAAAAAAATTGAAAATTTTGAGGTGGGCACTTGAACCACCCCTCCCCCACCCCGCGCGCACTACAAAAAAGCGCTAGACTATATATATATATATATATATATATATATATATATATATATATATATATTTATGCAAGCACACTTCAGTACATACCAAATACACGTATCAATTTTTTTTAAATAATAAAAAAAATCGGTTGATTTTTTTATATGATGTTTAAAAATTTCAGATGACCCATACAAAAGAATATCAACTATAAATAACATTTTTTACAATTTAAAAAAAATCGATCAAATATTCACCGCTTTTAAAGAACTTTAAAATCTGAGAAATTTTGACCATTTTTTTTTAAATAGTAAAATATTATTTTTAGATGATTTTTTATATCCCTCTCACCCCCCCCCCCCCCCCCCCCCCCCCGAGAAATGTTTAACTAACAAAGTAAAAAAAACTCAACTTACAAATAATTTTTTTATCATTTAAAAAAATAGTATGCTCTAGCGAGTATGTATACTTGGTGTGTATGAGAGTCAGTCACTATATATATATATATATATATAGTGATTGAGAGAGAGAGAGAGAGAGAGAGAGAGAGAGAGAGAGGCGCAAACATATTTTTTTAATATTTACAAAAAATAACCGGTTTTTTAAAATAGCAAAACAAATTATGTCGAACTGATTTGTTTTATATGGGCGACCTAAAATGTTTAAACGTCATATAAAAAAAACTAATTTGATATGTTTTTTTTACTATTTAAAAAAAATAGGTATGTAACTTGGTATGTTGTATGGCAATAAGGTTGAGTTCGAGGAAATTTAGCCTGATTAACATAGTTATCATAGCATATCCATATATATGCTATGTAAGGGCGACCCAATGCGTGTGTTGGATCATAAGGACCCTATTGGTAGGGATTCAATGGGATTATTTCTTAGGATAATGTACCAAGTGATTGGGTAATTACACAATATGTGTATATTTCTATATCCCGATCCGACGTATTATTGGTCAATCGTCTCGCGAAAGGGACACGGAGGAGACTGTTAGGATTTTATGCTTTCTACAATGTAGGACGTTTATCTATTAATAAAAGCATGTCAAATTCATTATGAAACGCCAAATATGTTTGTGAGAATTTATTGATTTTAAATATATTTTATTAACATCGATCAATTGAACTTAAGTGTTGTTCTAATCTCTCATTTGTGTACTTCTCCCGTCAACCACTATTTTCGCGATATGATTGAATCCACGATGTGAGTTGGTTGTCCTATGAAAAAACGCGATATTTCTATCTCCCTCTTTCAGCTACAACTTCACTAATTGATTTGAAAAAAAATATTCAAAGATAAAAAGAAGAAGACAATTCTATTGAATATTTGTTATATGTACAACTTAATAGAAAAAAGAAATATTTTGTTGGAAATTTTTTAAAAAAACTTATATAAATCGGACATAGTTGTCCACCATACGGATTTAAGACCTTCGTGTGTAAACTTAATATAAAAAGCCACAACACAACAAATTAGGGGACCCAAAAAGGATTGCACTACCCACGTGAGGTATCCATACCTTGCGAATCAAGAAACCCAATAACAGTTGTATAACCATTTAATGGCCGACAATATTAAAGACTTAAAAAATTCTGATTATATTTGCAACTTTAATTCAAAGTCTAATTGGAGATTACTAATCGTTATTATTGTACCGACTTTATACTACCCTTTGGATTGACACCATTTCTTGATATGAAACCATGAAGTTGCAAAACTCAACGAATTAGAGTAAAATTAAGGGAGTAGCTATTGGTGCTCCAAATTTTTTTTTAACATTTTATATTTTAACTAAATGTTAATTATACCCTTAAATATACAAAATTTAAATTTGTACTTTTTTGTCTCCAATTAAAACAAATTTATTTGAAAAACAACTAAAAATTTGTATTTTTAAAATTTTTTTTATTTATAAAAAACAGTTTTTTTTAAACTTTTCACAAATGTTTAAAAAAGCATTTCAAAACTGTTTTGGCCAATGTAGTTTCTCAAATCTGTTTTTTTAATAATTATAAAACAGTTTTTAATAAATAAATAAAAACAGTCTTTTATTAAAAAAAACGGTTTTAATAAAATACAATTTTAATAAAAAACAGTTTTAATTAAAAAAAAAAGTCTTTTATTAAGAAAAATGTTTTATTAAAAATGTAAAACAATCTTAAAACTGTATTTTATTACACATTTTAAAAACTGTTTTTATTAAAAATGTAAAACAGTTTTAAAATTGTTTTTTTAAGCAGTTTTAAATTGTATTTTTTTAAACTGTTTACAGTTTTAAATTGTTTTTCTTAAAAATGTAAAACAGTGTTAAAATTGATTATTTTTTTAAAACAGTTTTAAATTGTATTTTTTTTAAACTGTTTACATTTTTAAATTGTTTTTATTAAAAATGCAAAATAGTTTTAAAACTGTATTCTTTTAAAACAGTTTAAACCCTTTTAAACTGTTTTGCATTTTTAATAAAAACAATTTTTATTACAAATTGTTTTAATAAAATACAATTTTATTAAAAAAATCATTTTTTTTCTTGATAAAAAACTGTTTGATAAACAAAAAATAAGATCATGTTCATGTTAGATTAAAAAATAAGATTTATTATATTGTCACATTTATTTGGGTCGTGTTAGGTAAACAGATGAGAATTCATGACTTATCGTGTTGTATTTTAATTAGAGTGCGTTCGTGTTAGATAAAATAAAATATTGACATTTTTTTTTGTTTTAAAATTCAAGAACTATTTATTCCATTTTTCTATTTGAGTCATGTTCATGTTAGGTGAAAAAATAATATTTTATGGCATGCCGCATTTTAACTAGGTCGTCTTCGTATCTTTTTTTTTTTTATGTTTGTGGCATGTCGTATTGTTTCGTGTCACTATTATTTGTGTAAATGGACTTGTGCATCTACTTTTTTTAGTGTTTTTATGTGGTGGAGAATTTTTTGAAACAAAATAAAAATACTTGGACTAAACGTGTATTAAAAAATGTTGGAGTCGTACTTTTTTCATACCGTTGGTGCGGACTAATTTTTATTGTTTTAAAAATAATCTTTTTATTATTTAGAAAAAAATGGTTTGAGCGAGCGGTATGTATAGGCGAACCGACCAATTTTTATTTATATAAAATATTTTTTTGGAATTTTATAATACACTCAAACCAAAAAATAGTATCTGAGAATTTTATAATACACTCAAACTAAAAAAATAGTTGAAATTTTTATGTAGGTGTGTGACAGACATTGGCTTGGGGGTTAAAGACCAAGAAAACATAAAATCCATAAGTTGTATATATATTAAAAAAGTTAAAGGTCACAGTTGGAATTTTATTTTGAAGATGGAGTGCCTAAAAAATTTGTGGAGTGCTAATAGCCCCTCCCAAATTTTATACTTATCTTTTCAAAAATCTAACTTTTGTAAAAAAAACGTTATTATAGCAAAAAAGAGCTAAAACTATAGTTTTTATAAAAAAATAATTTTTTATTTATATTTTCACCAAAAGAGTATTTTTTTGGAAAATAATTTATATTTATAAAACAATTTTGTATGTGGGTAACATTTTTTTCTCTCTCAATAGATAAGTTTCAATGCGAGAACAATGAATAGATGAAGCCTCTGGTGAGTATTTTTTTAATACCGGTCTGTCTCATAAAAAAAAAATAGAAGAAAATATAGCTAGGTCTTTGCCAATAAATAGGAATGGATCCTACTTTATTTTGGTCCATTAGACTTTGAAAAAACTGGCTCGTTTTAAGTCCAGCAAACTGTAGTAAAAAAGGAGGGCTACTATCTCTTTCGGTGGAGTCCAAGGAAATGAAAATAAAGCTAAAAAATTATTTCAATTTTCCAGACCAGATTATAGCTATCTTTGATAAAGAAGAAGAAGAAGAGCATCAAAGCAGGAATGAACCCCCGTCCAATAGTATACCTTCTTTAATCTCACGAGGAAGGACTCCTAGGTCACGTTCTTGTGTCACCAAACATCCCATTTTGTTTCATTTCATTAGGCACTCCTGGCTCGTTACGTATACTTCACCCGCTTTACCTCCATATTTCTATTCCTAAGCCTTAATTTCATATAGGGAAGGATGCACTATCTGACCCGGGTTGGAGGATTTTTTAACCTGGGCTGATTCTGACTGATTATTGGACAGATTACCCTTTGCCATATACCAATTTCAAGATATTCTCTAGCATAAAAAGATTCTAGATTCGCATTACTATCACACAGAAAAGGAGACCGCTCGACTCTTATAAATGAGCTAACAAGGCCGGGGGCAAGTCTTTATAAAGGAAGAGAATGAACTCTACAATTACCTAAACCATCCCACGTGATGTCTACAATTATTCACCCATTAATATTTTACCATCTAATTAATTATTAATTCCATCTTCTTTAGCCGTTCATTTAACCGTCTAGTTAAATATAGTATCCCAATTAATATGTTTGTCGCATTTATATTTTTAATAAATTCATCGTTGACCCAAACATAATCCCACCAACTCATATCGACTTCTAAAAATATTTTGGATTTAAAACTGGCCCAAACTCAACCTATCCCCAGTACCGAATCAATTCAGTTTCTTGGCCAAATCGATTCAGATAAAGGCTGAATCGATTCGAAATGCCATAGTATCTCACATATGATAATTTTTTTGTTACAGGATTTATTAGTTCTTACCCAAAATCCATTCTAATGGTTAAATCCTTTGCATAAACATATGAATAGGTACCTAACACTTTGTTACTCATCCTAGATTCGTTAATTTCACATATTATCATGGACTCCCTTCCCCAATTTCCAGAATTTATGTGATTAGACTAAAACTTTTAGTCCACATTTCTTATACAATAATAATTATAAGTAACTCAGATTTTAGGGCATATAATATGGAATTAAAATCACGAATCTATAGATCATAAACATGTATTAAAATCCTCTACATGTAATTCCAAGATGTCTCCAAATTTACTTTAAGAACCCTAAGGCATCCACCATCAAATTTCAAGAATTTGATTCCAAGATTTCTGGGTTAACATCCTATGTTATAATTAATCCTCTATATGCACAGGATTAATTCGTATCATTTAATCATCCAAATTCAACCTAACACCCAAAAATCATATGGGATCATTACAATGAATCGAGAAGCAAAATGGAAATTAAATTGAGCAAGAAAATTCTTGACTTGATATATGGTTGGTGAAATCGCCTTTTGATTCTCCTTCCTAAATTCCTTGGTGTGACTTATTTCCTTCTCTCTCACAAAGGTTTAGGCTATGGTTCTTAGAGGCAACTTAATGGGAGTTTATTAACTTCCTAATATAAGTGATTAACCTTCTGATCCCGAGTTGGGTTAATATCCTAAATTTTGGACCCCCCAAATAGGCCCGAACCCAAAATCTTACTAGCCCCAAAGCCTCCCAACTTATGTACCTATGTCCCGGGACCATTTCTAAAGGTTTGAAATACCTAAACGATCCCATAAAGCCTCCCAAAATGCGTCCCAATTACTTTCATTTTACTTAGACAATTTTATTTTGTTTAAACGACACACACCCATAAGTTTATTAACGTATGGTATATTTGCACTGGTGAATTCATTACGCCAAATTGAGACTTGTATTTATATAATTATAAATATACATTTATTTTCAATTTAAATATTACCCATTTAAATATAAATTCTCCTGATATAATTTATTCCAAAATTAATCCGAAATTATGAAATTTATTTATGTCATAATATTTCATATTTAAAAAAATACGAGGTATTACAAAAAATATTACCATGAAGATAATTCTAAGCATGACACTTTTGAGGCAATTGCTTATGATCCCCGAGAGAGTGATGGTAGAGATAGTGGATAAGAAGAAGATGATGAATAAGAGGGTAAAGAGAGTGAACTCCAAGTTTCCTTCTTCGAGTTATATGCAAAAATATTCAAAATGAAAAGGGAAAACTTGAAGTTGGAAGATAGGTTGAATGAAGGTACCATAAATGATCATAATGCTAAGTTTATTAACGATATTAGTTTCCTTCAAAGTTTGATGAATATTTTGGAGAATGATCTTCTTGAGTTAAAGATTCTAGCATTTACTTGTGTATAGGATAAAGTATCTAGAAAAGAGATTAAGAGACTCGATCCTGTCAAATTTGTTTTGGAATCTTGGCCCAAGGTGTTGAATAAAATTTTAGGAACCATATGAATCAAATATGACAAGTCTGGGACTAACTTTAATGATATAGTTACATCCGCTACTAAAGCAAAGACCATGCTTTTGCGGGATCCAACCAAAGCTAGGAACATTAGAAAAAGTCAACCGAAAGGTAAAATTCCTCGTATCTATACTAGCACAAATTATGGTAAGAAAGGATACCTTAGGATTTTTTGTTTTGATCTTAAAAAAAGTACTATGAAGGCTAAGACTACACTAACCAAAGTTCCCCAGGCACGAGTCCTTCACTTTACACCTTTGTGGGTTAGGAGATCCGATTTGGAGGGCATTTAATGTTTGCCTTATTGACTCTAGCATGCTTTCATACAATTCATCACATGCTATATCTTATGAGCAATTGCATGCATGATTGTTTTTCATACACCCTTTTTTTGTATTGCATGATATATATGTTTTCTAGTTGTATGATATTTATCCATTTTACAATTTGATTTTCCATTTTTTAGGTTATAATTTAAAAAATACAAAATGATATTGCTTGTCTTTTATTATTTTTTTTAGACTCAAGTGATTTTGAAAATTATTTAAAAATTCAAAAAGATTTTTAGTTTATGTGTAGTTTAGTTTTACACATTTTGTGTGGAATATTTTTGTGTTAAAATCCATTTTATTCCATGTTTCTATGTGGCTAGGACACTTGATTATAATTATTAATGCTTAGACTATTTTTAATCATCCTTATATGCAGTTGTTCGACTTTGATTTGCTAAATGGATTCACTTTATACATGCCTCCACACAAGCATGCATGAGCTATTTTGAATTTTAACTTCACATGTGGTATTTGAGCTAAGTGAGATCTTCTTTCATCAATATTGTTATCAATATATCTGTTGACTATGTGGATTTGTGCATATAAGAATCGTTACCTGTGAGTATGGTTTTTTTAAATATTAGGGTGCACAAGAAAGGGTTATAAAAGGAGCAAATCTCCTTTGCAGGAAAGCCATCGTTGGTAAGAGCGTGAAAAATAGAGGCAAAAAGGATATATTAAATGCCAATATATTTTTTTAATTAATTTTCAAAATTGGTATCTTCAAAATAGTTGAGTAATAAAATAAGATATATGTTTATCTTTTTACGGTTTTATAGTTAAATATCAATAGGTTTGCATAATGAATCATATTTATGCTCATCATGTCATAACGCTATTGATTCGTAAAATCATTAAAATTCTAGGCTTGTGTGCATTGTGCTTATTTATTCATTGAGTTCACTTTATCAATCACTTGAGGATAAATCTTAGTTTGATAAAGTTTTACACTCAAATAGAAATTCTTGTGAATTTTCGAGTGATTGGGTAATAATTAATTTGTATTTAGTTTACGACCCTTCACTCCATTTCATGTGTTTAGACACATCGATACTACGCTAGTACGTAAAGCTTATATATATATATGTGTGTGTGTGTGTGTGTGTGTGTGTGTGTGTGTGTGTGTGCCTGTGTGTCATTGGTATGTTTTGCATGTTTATATATATGGTATCGTTTTATTTTGAGTATTTGCGTTTGGATTTTATCCATATCTTCCATATTCTACCTCCTTAAATCAAATTAACATGTTATATGATCATATTGTTGTCTCTTGTTGCTTGTTTACTTTGATATCTTATGCTTCATTGTGTATTCTAGTTGATGTCATTTATTGCATTAATATTGGTATTAACTGATACTCGTGTAGATTATTTGTGCTTTTATTGTCATGTTGTGTTTTGTCTCACTTTACAGCATTGCATGATATTATTATTTCTTTCTTAATTTCAATGATATCATATGTCCTCACTTTTTTTGTGTATAGGGGGGGGGGGGGGTAGATATATTTTATGAGGGAAAAACCTTTTATAATGCATTCTTACTATGTCTATTCCTAAAAGAGGGAATAGTATCCTTAACTTTAGTGTTAGGAGATTTTTTTTATAGGAAATAGGGCAGAAACCCTATATTTTATTAATTATTAGGAGGAAAGGCCTCCCCCAAATGGCATTACAAGATCTATTAGAAAATTGAAAAATGAAAATAAATGTCGAGCCAAATGAAATGTCTTTAAAAAGCTAAAACATTAGGATTTATTAATATTACTGTGGGTATCTTCTTCGTCTTTCAGGCCCATGAGAGTAGCTGGACGAAGACCAATTAGAAATAAGACATGTCCGACCCAAATTATGCGATGCTCTAAAAGATGGTTATAATTGAGGATCAGACCCAGTATATCCATAAAATCTCGGAGGATATATTCAAAGGGATAGTGCGCTAACGTAGTGGTTATCAACACCCCTCTCTCTTTTACGGAATATATATTGTACCCTTGGCCCGGGGAAAAGGGGCACATAGAAAAACTTCTCTTGAGATATACTCAATATAACTGTAGACCTCTCCGTGGACATAGGCAGTTAGATGAACCATATACATCTTTGTGTTGTGTGATTGTGATCTTTATTGTTCTTCTTTTCCTGGTGATTGCCTTTCATTATTATTTGTGCTGAGATTTTTGTCACCACAATTGACGTCTCTATGGGAATCAGTTGTTTTTCCATTAAGAAAGCCTTAACCAACAAGGACCTGCAATGTTTGATCACAAAAGCAATGCCCCTCAAGCAGGGGATATTAAGAATCAGCCTATACCTCTTAGGGTAAGGTCCAAAATCCGTCATTAAAACCCGAGGCTTCGCCGAGAGAGACATATCTCCTAAGAAAGCCAGGGGCCAGTTAGGTCCACACAGGTTTCCAGGCTGATAGACGCCTATAAGGTCAGGCTCCAAGAATAAGAGGAGGCTGCTCGAAACCAGGAAGCTGAAAATGATCGCCTCAAAAGGCGACTAGAAAATACAGAAAGGGATCTCCATCGTAACATGAGGCAACACCATAATCACACTCCTAGCCCTCAGGCGATCAAATATCGTCGCCGAGGAAGGAGCCCAGGGTGCGAGTCAAACGAAACTGAGAAACAAAGGTCGAATGATAAACAGTCCGAGCAGCAACAACCAGTTCGTCGCTACAGGAGCCCTGGCCGAAGGAATGATGATATACGGAGCTTGGTCCAGAGAGAAATGGACCAACATCCATCTCATCAGGGTGCGAGATCAACAAGAGAGCTGGCAAGGAGCTTCAAGATGCCCAAGAAGAAACCCTATTATATGATTTCTTCCATATCCAACTTCACAATAACATTGAAACCAGGATGCTTCCTACACAAAACACTAGTAATTTCTTGGGCTACAAAATTATTATCAAAGATGGTCCTCCCTTTAGTAAATCTATATTTATTAGGATATATAATAAAAGGGAAAATGTTAGACAATCTAGTATTGATGATTTTTAAAATGATTTCGATGTAAAAATTACTCAAACTTATTGGTATTAGAAAATCTTAATCCTAGGGGTGGGAAATTTTACCTAGGTGCTTATATATTATATTTGCATTTGAAGTTGTTTTTATGTGTGTTTGAAACATTCAATAAAGTTTACAAGTGTGCAAAGTTACTCAGTGTATGTGTGTGTCAAGTTTGTATTGTTTCCTTTTGGGTGTGGAGATTGAGTCTTTTAGAGACCTTGAAGGCCCATACGGTTTTTAGGTTTTGTCTCGAAATAGCCAAAGGTGGTAATTTTGAGGACAAATTTTTTATTGAGTCAATTTATACGTATTGGCTCAATTCTTGACAAAACATTTCGAATCGTAGGTTAGGATTTATATTTATACCTTTAAAGCCAATATAGGTTTTGATTACAGAAATAGCAGCAAAAATTCAAAGATTGCATTATCCTTTCGAGTTTAGTGTCATGATTGGTCATCGTATTTTCGAGGATGTCTCAGGTATGAATTCATATAGATTTTGATACTTGAAATATCATTTTAGGTGTTTTATTTTTATAAAATGTTTGGGGATGAATATAAAAAACTAAAAGAAAAACATTTTTCTAAGTCATTTGAATGAATTTACACATTTCATTCAAGAGGGTTTAAAAGTTCTTTGAAATGAACTCTAAACGAACATCAAATGACATCTTTCTATTAGTAGAACAAATATCGTCCAAAACTTATTTGAGGCTAGTTTGAAAAAAATTGATTATTCTTTTGAACAATATTGTATTTTTTTCGAATAAACCCTTGTTTTCATTCGAATCAAATTCACGAAATATGTGCTGCCTTGAAAAATGTGTTTTGTGTATAAAAGGAATCTGACATTTTTTTGTAAAGAGATTTTCGGCAAAAATAAAGGAGTTAATCACTTTTTAAAAATAGATCCTAGATGTGTTTACATGGGAGCCATAGGAAATGCAAGGGATTGATTCCGGAATCACTTGACATTGCCTTCAAGTGGGCCTAGCATTTTAGTTGCTCATATAAAAGGCTTGTTTTACTTTCGCAGAGAAAACCAAGGAAGTGGAAAGGAGTTTGGGAATTTTTTGGAGGTAAGGTCCATAAAAGAAGTTAAATATCGAAATGGCTTTGAAACTCGATGGTGATCTGAAAGAGTAACGAGAACTGGATAGTTTGTATGGACTTTACCGACCTAAACAGAGTTTGCGCCAAAGATAGCTTCCCTCTACTAAAAATGGACCAAATCTTCAACGCCACAACAACCCATGAACAAATGCATTTCCTAGATGATTACTCGGGGTACTATTAGATCGCCCTGTCTATCCCCGATCAAGACAAAAACTCATTCATCACCCCACTAAGCATGTTTAGTTATAAGGTCATGCCTTTTGACTTAAAAAATGATGGAGCCATATATTTTAAACTGGTTACCAAGATGTTCAAGCAACAGATTGAGAGACGATAGAAATGTACATTGACAACATTCTTAGCAGAACCAAGTGTATGGATGACCACCTTAAAGACTTAACAAAAACCATTGAAACCCTCAGGTACTACCGGATGAAGCTCAATGTGAGAAAATGTTCATTCGAGGTCTACTATAGAAAATTCCTCATTTTCCTGGTCAGTAAGAGAATGATTGAAGAAACCCTAACCAGATAGTAGAAATAAATATTGTTCAGACACCTAAGACATTAAGAGAGATTCAAAAGCTAACTGCAATGCATATTGCTGTGAATCGTTTTGTCTCTAAGTCGTCTGAGCATTACAGACCATTTTTTAGATGCCAAGTAATGAAATGCCTCACCTCGAATGATGAATGCTCAAAATCACTTGAAGAAATCAAATCTTATATGAGCAACCTCCATTTTTATCCATTCCAATCCTAGGAGATCCTCTCTACCTATACCTAGAAGTTTCAAGCCACTAATTAGTTTTGCCTTGGTTTGAGATAAAGAAGGTAGATAGTTACCATTTACTATATTAGTAAGACATTCTTAGACGTCGTTGAGTGCCAACTTAAAATTAAAAAGTTACCCTACTCATTGATCACCACATCCCGAAAGCTAAAGCATTAATTTGAGGTTCGTTCCATCACAATCGTCACATCTTTCCCTCTTAAATTCTTATACGCTAGGCCAACCTATCTGGATGCATTCCCAAATGTTCAGCCAAACTCGAGAGATTTAATATACACTACCAGTTAAGAACACCAATTCAGGGGTAGGAGTTGGCTAATTTTATAGCTGAATCTGTCAAAAAAGAAGCCCCTACTGATTAATAAGTCGTTGACGAATTGAAAGATCACGGGATTGATCAATTAAGGAACTGAATACTAATTGTGGGTGGTGACTATAACTCTAAAGGGGTTGGAGTAGGGATTGTGCTGATAACAACATAGAATTCCATAATCGAGTAACGAATCAAGATGAGTTTTGATGCCTCCAACAATGAAGCCGAGTATGAAGCCCTCATGGATGGATTAGTCAAGGATAACTTAATGAGGGAAAGCCACCTAAAAGTGTATTGTAATTCAATGTTCGTGTTTAACAAAGTCACTGGATACTTCAGTGCTAAAGATTATAGGATGGAAGCATACCTATAGGTGGTTCATAATTTGATATCAATGTTTGAGGAAGTCCATAATCAATAGTTTCTCGAGGGCATAATAGTCATGCCGATGCCTTAGTTGCCCTAAGTTAACTATTGTACTCAAATATATAAAGAATAGATAAGTAGAATTCCTCTACAGGCCTAGCATCTTGAAGAAGGTAGTCCCCAAGAACATTCTCACTATAGATAGGGTTTGAGATAAATTGATACGATAATTGATTATTTGCAAAACAATACCATTTTGACCAAAAAAAAAAAGCTCACCAAGTGGGGGTAAAAGATTCACGGTTCTACCTTGGACCTAGGGAAAAACTCCACATAAGATCCTTAACAGGCCCCTACCATTAATGCATGCATCCAAAAGACGTTGACCAAGTTCTCTACGAGCTACATGATGGGATTTATGGAAGCCACTCAGGAGGAAGGTATTTTATATTCTGAGAAATCAAATAAGGCTATGGGTGGCCATATATGCAAAATTATTCAAATAATTACTCCTGGAAGTGTAAAAATTCTCCCCTGTACTTCATCAACTAGCAGTGACCTAAAGTCTCTAACTAGACCATGGCCATTTGGATAGTGGGGAATGGATATTGTAGGGCCACTCCTAACTGCGTCAATAAATCATAAGTAGTGACTCGTTGTCTTAGATTATTTCACAAAGTGGATTTAATTAAAGCCTCTGGCGAACATCAAAGACACTGATATAACTGAATTCACCTATAGGAATATCATAACTAGCTTTACGGTACCTAGGATAATTATTCTGGACAATGGAACTCAGTTTTAAAATTGACTTTTCCAAGGTTTCACGACAACCATGGAGTCAAACACCATTTCAATGATGTGGCCTAACCCCAAAGTAATCTCCGAATAAAGGATTCCAATAATACAATGCTCGATGGCTTAAAAAAAGGTTGGAAAGAGAAAAATAGGCTTAGGTGGATTAGCTTCCTCACCTTCTTTAGTCATATCTAACTACGATGAGGAGACCTACTAGGGAAACACCCTTATCTCTAACTTATGGGATGGAAGCTATAATTCCCCTGAAAGTTGGTCTGCCAACCACGAGTACTACCATTATCGATTAAGGTCTGAATGATGAATCTATGAGGTCCAAATTTAACTTGGATGAAGAACGGAGGGAACATGACATGATAAACCTAGCCTCCTACCAATAACAGTTATCAAAGAAGTATAATAAGGGGTCAATCTGAGGAAATTCCATGTTGGGTATTATGTTTTCCAAAAAGTCATCGGGAGTGCCAAATAACCTTCAGAAGGTATGTTAGGACCTAATTATGAGGGACCATTCAAGGTGATCAGAGATGACCTGCAAGGAGCCTGTTGATGCAAAAAACTAGACTAGGCAAATTAATTGATAACAAATAAATATAAATAAAAGTTGTTTTAATATTTTCTTTTGGATATTGTAACCGTTGAAAGCTGTTTTGTTTTACCAACATGACTACATTTTGTTTTACCCCGTTGCTAATATATAAATTTATTGGTGGTATGTTAACCGTTAAAAGTAGCGTCTTGTGATTTTAATGATATCATCTTGTGATTTCTATATATATCTCTATCAATATGCTAATGTTGTATTAATATGATAATTCAATGCATATTATTTTATAATAGTTATTTCTATTATTGGCATCTATTTTTTGTTTTGGCAGCACTGTATTGGGCATCATGGCTTCAAGTGCAAGTGGTGGTTCGAAACAACAAACGTCATCAACACCGAAACAAATATCATCCACTCTGCATCAAGAATTAGTCGATGGATGTTTGAAGAAACCTACCTCAAGTGAAAATAAAAAGAAGAAAGAAGAAATGGATAAAAATGCTAAACAATTACAATATATGACCAAAGATGGTAAAATGAGAGTCACCATTCAAGTGGATGGGAGTGTAGTCGGTCCATGGAGTGGGAGATAGAGCACTCGTGTTAGTGATCTTGTTAGATCTTATATTCCGATTAGTTACGAAGATTGGAGAGTTGTGCCAAACAATTACAAAGATGATGTTTGGAATGCTTTAATGGTAGGATTTAAGTTAGATGTTGAACCGGAGGTGGCTCGCCCGCTGATGGAGAAATAGTTTGCACAGAAGTTTAGGACACATAAAAGTAATATGAGATGTTTTTTGCCTACCAACGATAATCCTGGAGTCCTACCGGAAGGTGTTGATCCCAACATATGGAGATTATTTTGTGAGAACTAAAGGAAAGAAAAAAAGAAGTCACAAAACATTCAAAATGCCAAGAATCGAACCAATTTAGAATATTCCCATACACTTGGATGTCGCACCTATGCTACTTTGCAATATGAAATGGTATGTATCATAATGTTTTTCAAATATCAACACTACTTTTGTGTATAACATGTGATATTTAAATTGTAGGCTCAATCGAACCCAGAATAAGAATTAACGCGAGTAGACACATGGCTTGCGAGACACGAGAACAAAACGGGGAATGCCTTAAACAGTGCTAAGCTTTACTACGTGCATATTTACATGAAAAATAATTGTATTTTTAGTATTATTTATTGCGTTCATTAATGAATTTTTCTCATTTGATAGGATAAAGTAAAGGATGTGATGGAGAAAAGAAAGAGAGAGAGTGGAGAGGGTAGTAGCAAGAGCCAATGCATAGAGAATGATGAGTTGATAGAGGTTTTTGGGAAGGAGAAAAAGGGAGGAGTTCGTGCAATTTGTCCCCTAATTTCGAAGAAGCAGTTGATGCATTTAGGGGTGGCAAATGCCAAACTTAAACAAAGAAAGAAGGCAAATGATGATGTGGATGCATTGAAGGAAGATATCATCTCTTACGTCAATAGAAGATTTGAGGAAAATAACACACAAATTATGGTATATATGTATTTTATATAATTTAATTTATTGAAAAGACTTATTTAGATATAATAGATATTAACTTACTATTGTTTTATCCGTTTTTTCATAGGATGCTATAGAACGTTTAGTTGATGCCTTCAATGCTCAAAACGAAAAAGGTCCACCAATCACAACGATAAGTGATCATGCATCCAATACAAGTCTACAACATAGGAATCTCTGTTAAAATTTGGATAATGTTTTTACATCCGCTTCTCGTCCTGTTTGCGTGACCACACCTTCTCTTACCAACAATCCCAAAGTCATCTTGCTTGATAGGTATAATGAAGAACTGACAAAGGGGTATGTCGTGACAGATGCAACAAAGGATATATGTCATGATAAGCGATTTTGAGTCAGGGATAGGAAAGTATATGTGGAGGAAGTGATGAAGTCGGATGCTAGGTTGTTTGATGCTCCTCAAGGTGGCCAATTCACTTTTGCTAACCTAGTCTTGGGGGGGTATTTGATTTGGATGGATTATTGGCTTAAATATATTTAGTTTATGTTATGAACTTTATTTGAGATATCTATATGTGGACTTAGTTTGCATTATGCGTTTGTTATGAGCTTTGTATGAGTTATCTATATTTGGACTTAATTTGCAATATGTGTCATTGTGAACTTTGTTTGGATCTATCTATATTTGATTTGGAATTAATTTGGACTGTCTTTTTTATTGTATAACCCTTTTAACTCCGCCAAAGCTAATATTTATTTAAGCATTGCCGGTCCCAAGCCCGGATAAAGGAGGAGGGAAAGGTCATTGATTTGGTTTCTTTATTCTCATTCTTCATTTTGTTCTCATTCTTCATTTTGCTTTTCTTTCTATCACAAATTTCATTGATTTGGTTTCTTTATGCTGGGACTTAAGTATGGCCTATTAAAGCATTTGGTGAATTTGAATATGGACTTGAGTATGGACTTGAGTATGGCCTGACTCAGAAATAAAATGAGCTGCTTGGAAAATATCCAGAAGAAATGAAAATATGGTGTTCTATTAATGAGTTGGATGAAGACAATGCTACATGTCATGATGGTTTTGGTGGTTTCTTATACAATTCACCAACACTCTCCTTCATCATATTACCTTGCATACAGGTGAATCAGTATTCAAATTTTCCTCAGGGTACAGGTGAATCAAGAACGCTACCAAGGAAGAGTACTAATCTTGGGGTCCATATCGTCACTGAGGAGGCAATGCTTCCTTATTTTCAGGCAAGTTGTCTGAATTCATCTTGTTTATGAATGTAACATTTTTCTACATCTTTATAAGCAGATGTTGGATAAACTTTTACACACAATTATATGTATATACATTGAGGTCGAGGTACTGATCAAATCAGTTATCTATGTTGCCTTTTAGTTGCTTTTAACTGGAATGGAGGACAGTTTTGATTTTTTTTCCTAGATAATATTTGTTTCAGCTCAACTACTCAATTCGTAATTAGTCATGTTCTTGTGCTGATATAATGTTCATATTATTTTAGAAGTTTGATATATGGCGTGTTCTTATTCGGGTAGACTACAGTCCGAGCCACGTTGACTTGGCTGCATTAAGGGGTGGGAAATATGTGGAACTTGTTAACCTAGTTCCATGGAAGGTAAAAAATAATTTTATTTTTATGTTGTTTTTTATAACGTTTGATGTTAATATTTTGCATTAAGTGTTACTTGAGCAGTAGCCCTGGATAGTTGTCAGTATTCAAATATCTGAATTTGTTCAATTCATGTGAAACCTACTTGGTTTTTGATAAATTGACAGGACTTTAAACATCCCAGCCTTACATAAATAGACTGCCATTTTGCTGCATGGCTTAAATTTTTTAATAAAATATTGAACTTTTCTAATGTAGTGCCTTTTTGCTTTCTTATAATATATGGAGAATTTTTTTTAACATCAGACTCTGTTTTCATCTGGTATTTCATGCATGGATCTTATAATTACTTGTAAAACAAAAAATCAACGAGCTTATTGATATCCTGCAAGTCTTGGCAGTTTGCCGGTGAGTAGTGAATTAAATCATTGTTTCCACTTTTACATCATCAATTACATATATATAGCTGCTCTATCATTCAATTGATAAATAACAGAGTTCAATTTTGTAGAAACAAATAATAGTAATTCTATTGCCCCTGGGATTTTATACCCACTTTGTATGATTGTTTTTACTTTCATACGTTTTTCTAATAATTCTGTTTGTATGGAAAGTAAATTCACTGAACACAAACTTAACTGAACTTATGCTCCATTAGCCCCTCATCGATTTACACAACGGAAAGTAATTAGTTCCTTTATATGTAACTGTCATTGACACTTAGAAGTCAGGTACAAAGGGTGCAATTCGTTTATATATATATATATATATATATATATATATATATATATTGCTTGAGGTATTTTTGAGAGGTAAATTGAATGCTTAGTTCATCATACTAAAACATTTCTATTGCAGGGAGTTGAGCTGCAACTCAAACATGTTCAAGCTGTTGGTGTCTACGGCTGGAGCTGTATATGTGAGTCGATAATAGGCGAGTGGTTAAAAGATATTTCTCAAAATCAGGTCTGATTAAAAATCCTTGTACTTCTGATCACATTAGGCTTGCATGTACAATCTAGCAACGTAATCCGTAGATATTAACAGATCTATATTCGACAGATTCATAAATTGTTGAAGGGTCTTCCTCCCATTCGGTCATTGGTTGCTGTCGGTTCTGGGGCGACAAAATTGGTTTCTCTGCCCGTGAAGAATTACTGTAAGGATCACAGATCAGTCAAGGGAATGCAAAGAGGTAAAATAATATATGAACAAAAATTATACATTGTAGTTTTGTTAAATGAATACCTTGTTTGGAATCCAACTGCAACATCTTTTTCGAAGTTTGACGTTTTTACGGGGGATCTTCAACTGCAAACTAGGGTACATGCGTACCATTTGCAATAAATGTAAAGAAAATGTTTAATATATTTATAGTAGGTGGGAAACTTCCATCAACTGCAATGCAGTGTGCAACATATATATATATATATATCTGTGTGTGTGTGTGTGTGTGTGTGTGTGTGTGTGTGTGTGTGTGTGTAGTGTGTTCGTGTTGCCTTTTGTTTTGCATCTCCCTAATAGATAATGTTCTTGAGATCACGGGACTCCTGTAAATGTTAAACAAGCAATGATCTCTTATCCTATCAAGTCAACAGTACTGGTTAACATATCAAGTCAAGTGCAATAGTTGTAGAAACTATAGCTAGACACTGAGAGATGCAGATCACTAACAATATAAATTCCCTATTAAAACTGAAAAGATCCATTAATTTTGGTTAGGAAAACCCTAAGCCCACATCTTTTCATAACTATATTATACACATCATTTACAATATAAAATGTTCATCTAAATAGATCACAATGCATGGTTGGAGAGCATTTCACAGAGCTGCACTGTTTTATTCTCATTATATGGAAACTAGTACCCAATTTACATGCGGCAATGTGTTTTGCCTTCATTGATTTGATGGGTAAAGCAATGGTGGGACCAATAAAATTATTAACGCATAAGATTGTGTAATAATTTTTTGTGTACTTTTTCTTCGTCTAATTATATTATTTGCCTTTTTGTGGCTAATGATCCTCAGGCTCTGCCTCAATATGTCCACTTCACTCACCATTCTGAATTCTTGATGCTCCATTGAAGCTAATCGTTCTTGTAGATGTTCAATGGTTTCCTCCTTGGCTTTAAGGTCTTTTTGTAGTTCTCTCAACTATAATCACCGATGCTACATATTCATGTGATAGCCACTCAATATACGCAGAGTTTGAAGACGGTAGTTTGACCGTCTTCACTACCTCAACACTCGGACAGAGGTGTCGGATTACCCCCAGAGCCTATTTCCCCTCCAAGCTTAATTACAGACGAGCAAACGAAGCAATTTTGAAATTTGATTTATGCCCATTTTGTACTCTTTAACTGTGTGATAATACTTTTTAACAGGGTAATTTTGTATCCAGTTGTGATCTTCGCCCACCCATCTGAACCTAATCAATTTGCATTGGGACTTTCTGATGGTGGAGTTCTAGTTTTTGAGCCTTTTAATTCGGTTTAAGACTCAACAATCCCATTTTTGATAGGGATTGAACTCTGAAGGAATGATTAGCTGCAAAACCGTGGATGGGCAGCTTAAAAGATGTGCTAATTGTGGAACAACTAAAATCCCTTTGTGGAGAGGTGGTCCAGCTTCCCCTAAGGTAATATTTCATTATTTATTTCACACACAAAATAAATCTTTGATTTCTTTATTGAGTTTGTGTTTAAATTACTATTGAAGTACTAATGTATGTTTTGATTTGTCTTTGCTCACTTATTTTAGGTTTCGGCGATTCAAAAATGGGGAGAAAATATTTTTTGATAAAAAAGGTGACAGGGCTAGGATCGCGGGACATGCATACAAGGCAATGAGCAATGCAGGATATTTTGACTCTAATCTCATAAGCGTCTTATGTTGAATATTGTTGTGTTATTTTTTTATTTCTTAAACAGGGTGGATAGTCCTATAAATAAAGAAAGCTCTGTACAATTTTTTTTATATTGTTTACAATTATTTGTGTTATGTAATAAATATTTTTGAATTAAGTATTGGTGTTATTTTCACGAATTGAGTTGGCATTAGGACGGATTTTTAGTATTATTGTTGGAGTATTTTTTCTTTCTTAAATAAGGTGGGCAGTTTTATAACAAAGGAAACTCTCTAAAAAATTTAAATTGTCCGTGTTTATTTTTCTTTCTTTGGATTTAATTAGTGTTCCCGATTTTAAATTCAGGATATTGGATCCTGAAAAATATTTTTTTTAAATATGTACAAAAATTAGTAACACAATTTTACCGTTACTATTAGTAACATAATTTATCGTTACTAATTTTGAATTTTACTGTTACTATTAGTAACGTAACTTCACTGTTACTACTCACAAATTTTCCATCACTATTAGTAACATAAATTTTTCGTTAGTAATTCTGAATTTTGCGTTACTATTAGTAACACAACTTTAGCGTTACTAATTCTGAATTTTACTATTACTATTAGTAACAGAATTTTTCCGTTGCTAATTCTTAATTTTACCGTTACCATTAGTAACAGAATTTTTCAGTTACAAATTCTGAATTTTACCATTACTATTAGTAATGGTAAATTCTGTTATTAATTCTAAATTTTACCGTTACTATTAGTAACAGAATTTTACCGTTACTAGCTTCGTGCCCCACGCCTTTGTTCTAACGAAAAAATTGTGTTACTAATAATTTTAGTAACAGTAAAATTATGTTACTAATGGCGTGTTTTGGTGTAGTGCTTAGTGCCCCCCAAACGACCCCGTGAATGGCCCCAACACCTCCCACGGGACCAACGTAGCCCTCATGATCCGATCGCACGGACACGGGACCCTCGGTTTGAGAGCATGGACCATAATTCAGAATGCCCACACTTAAGCTTGAAAAGGTGTCTTCGGGGGGGGGGGGGGGGGTGAAACCCCTTAGTTCCCCCCAAACGGCCCCGTGAGTGGTGCCAACACCTCACATGGGACCAACGTAGCCCGCACGACCTAACCGCATGGCCACGGGACCCCCGGTTTGAGAGCACGACCAATATTTTTGAATGCCCACACTTCGGCTTAAAAAGGTGTCGTCGGGGGTGAGACCCCTTATCGCCCCCAAACGGCCCCGTTAGTGGCGTCAACACCTCGCATGGGACCAATGTAGCTCGTACGATCCAACCACGTGGTCACCGGAACCCCGGTTTGAGAGCACGACCCATATTTTAGAATGCCCGCACTTAGGCTTAATAAGGTGCCGTCAAGGGGAAAAACCCCTTAGAGCCCCCCAAAGAGCCCCGTGAGGAGCGCCAACACCTCGTACGAGACCAACTTAGCCTGCACGACCCAATCGTGTGGCCCGGGATCCTCAATTTGAGAACACAACCCATATTTCATAATGCCCACACTTTGGCTTAAAACGGTGACGTGGAGGGATGAAACCCCTTAGCGCCCCCCAAACATCCCCATCAACGACGCCAACACCTCGCACGGGACCAATGTAGCCCGTACGAGTCGACCGCGTGGCCACGGGACCCCAGTTTGAGAGCACGTACCATATTTTAGAATGCCCACACTTAAGCTTGAAAAGGTGTCATCGGGGGGTGGAACCTCTTAGCACCCCCCAAACGGCCACGTGAGAGGCGCCAATACCTCGTACGGGACTAACGTAGCCCGCAAGACCCTACTGCTTTGCCCCAGGACCCTGAGTTTGAGAGCACGATCCATATTTCAGAATGCCCACACTCAGGCTTGAAAAGGTGCCGTCGAGGGTCGAAACCCTTAGCGCCCCCCAAATGGCCTGGTGAGTGGTGCCAACACCTCGCATGGAACAAACGTAGCCCGCAAGACCCGATCGCGTGGCCATAGGATCCTCGGTTAGAGATAATGACCCATATTTAAGAATGCCCACACTTAGGCTTGAAAAGGTGCTGTCGGGGTGCGAAACCCCATAGAGCCCCCCAAAATAACCCTGTGAGTGGCGCCAACACCTCGGAAGGGACAAACGTAGAACACACGAGTCGATCGTGTGGCCACGGGACGGGTGCTTGGGTTTAAGACCACGACCCATATTTCAGAATGCCCACACTTTGGCTTGAAAGTGTGCCGTTGTGGGGGGTAACCCCTTAGCACCACCCAAACAGCCCCTCGCATGGGACCAACGTAGCCCGTACGACCCGATTGCATTTCCACAAGACCCCCGATTTGAGAGCACGACCCATATTTCAGAATGCCCACACTTAGGCTTGAAAAGGTGTTGTCAGGGGGAAAAACCCTTTAGCGCCCCCCAAACGACCCGGTGAATGGTGCCAACACCTTTCACGAGACTAATGTAGCACGCACGAGCTAACCGTGTGACCTCAGGACCCCCGGTTTGAGAGCACGTCCCATCTTTCAAAATGCCCACAATTTAGGTTGAAAAGGTACCGTCGAGGGGTCGAAACCCCTTACCGTATCCCAAACGGCCCCATGAGTGGTGCCAACACCTCGCATGGGACCAACGTAGCCTGTATGAGCCGATCGCGTAGCCACGGGACCCCCGGTTTGAGGGCATGACCCATATTTCAGAATGCCAACACTTAGGCTTTAAAAGGTGCCGTCGAGTGGCGAAACCCCTTAGCGCCCCCCAAACGGCCCCGTGAGTGGCCAAAACACCTCACACGGGACCAACTTAGCCCGAACGACCCCATCGCGTGCCCGCGGGACCCCCGATTTGAGAGCATGACCCATATTTCAGAATGCCCACACTTAGGCTTGAAAAGGTACCGTCGGGGGGCGAAACCCCATAGCCCCCCGAAATAATCCTTTGAGTGGCGCCAACACCTCACAAAGGACCAACTTAGCCCGTAAGAGCCGATTGCGTGGCCATGGGATGGGACCCTCGGTTTAAGAGCATGACCCATATT
The DNA here is from genome assembly GCA_949130495.1 of Sambucus nigra. Classification (NCBI taxonomy): domain Eukaryota; kingdom Viridiplantae; phylum Streptophyta; class Magnoliopsida; order Dipsacales; family Adoxaceae; genus Sambucus; species Sambucus nigra. Next base: position 57,743,231 of record OX422214.1, read on the forward strand.
TCAGAATGCCCACACTTAGGCCTGAAAAGGTGTCGTCGGGGGGTGAAACCCCTTAGCGCCCCCCAAACAGCCCCATGAGCGGCACCAACACCTCGCAAGGGACCAATGTAGCCCACGCGACACAATATCATGGCCACATGACACCCAATTTGAGAGCACAACCCATATTTCAGAATGTGCACACTTAGTCTTAAAAAGGTGTTGTCGGGGGGGGGGGGGGAACCCCTTAGCTCCCCCAAACGACCCCGTGAGTGCGCCAACACCTCGTATGGGACCAATGTAGCCCGCAAGAGCCAACCATGTGTCCATGAGACCCCCAGTTTGAGGGCACGTCCCATATTTCAGAAGGCCCACACTTAAGCTTGAAAAGGTGCCATCGGGGGGTGAAACCCCTTAGTTCCCTCCAAACGGCCCCATGAGTGGTGCTAACACCTCACATGGGACCAACATAACCCGCACATGCCGACCGCGTGGCCACGAGACCCCCAGTTTGATAGCACGACCCATATTTCAGAATGCCCACACTTTGTCTTGAAAAAGATGTCGTCGGGGGGCGAAACCCCTTAGCGCCTCCCAAACGGCCTTGTGAGTGGCGGCAACACCTCGCACGGGACCAATATAGCCCTCACAACCCGATCTCATGGCCATGGGACCCCCAATTTGATAGCATGACCCATATTTCAGAATGCCCGCAGTTAGGCTTGAAAAGGTTCTGGGGGGGGGGGGGGGGGGGAGAAACCCGTTAGGGCCCCCCAAACGACCCCGTGAATGGTACCTCGCACGGGAGCAACCTATCCCACACGTGCCGATCGCGTGGCCACAAGACCCCTGGTTTGAGAGCACCGCCCATATTTCAAAATTCCCACACTATAGCTTGAAAAGGTGCCATCGGGGGGCAAAACCCCTTAGCTCCCCCCAAACGGCCCGGTGAGCTGGGCCAACACCTCGCATGGGACCAATGTTGCTCGCACGACCTGAACGCATGGCCACAAGACCCCCAGTTTGAGAGCACGGTCCATATTTCAGAATGCCAACACTTAGGCTTGAAAATGTGCCATCGGGGGTGAAACCCCTTCGCGTCCCCAATCGGCCCCGTGAGTGATGGCAACACCTCGCACGGGATCAACGTATCCCGTACGAGCCGACGGTATGGCCACGGGACCCCTAGTTTAAGAGCACGACCTATATTTCATAATGCCCACATGGGTCCCGTGATCGCGTGTTCACGGGTCCCCTTAATTTGAGAGCATGGGACCCTCGATTTGAGAGCACAGGACCTCCTCGAGGTCACCCAAGGTGCACTTGCAGCAAGTGACCAATTAGAATCCCAATTCGAGTTTTTAATATTATTATTATTATTATTATTATTATTATTATTATTATTATTATTATTATTATTATTATTATTATTATTATTATTAAAACTGGTCATGGCTTAAAGCCGTGATAATATTTGACACACAGTAAGTATAGTCACGGCCAAGAGCCGTGACAATATTTTATGCACAACAAGGATGGTCACGACCTTCAGACGTGACAATGTTTAATGCACTACAAGTATGGTCACGACTTTTAGTTGTGATAATATCGTAATACATTATGTTTGGTCACGGACTTTAGCCTTCAAAAATATGGAAGGCATAGATTTCTGGTCACGGTGTAAGTCCGTGACAATATAGTTTTTTTAATATGGATGTGGTCACAAATTTTGGTCGTGACCACACATACAATTAGGGTCATGGCTGTGGGTCGTGACCACATCTGTGACTATGAGGGATCCATGACCAGACTCTGGGTTAGGGATTAAGGCCGTGACCACCGTAATTAGTCACGCCCGATTTGGTCACATACAAAATCCGCGACCTACCCTTCCTGGCCAGGGATAAAGTCCGTGACCATTAGCCCAGTTTTGGTGTAGTGTAGATTTCATCAAAAACCAAGGCTAAAGTAACCAAAACCAAATACCTAAGTTATTTTCAATGAAAGGATGCTCATCATATAAATATATAGATATAATAGATAGTGAAAGAGTTTTCAAGAAGAGAACGTGTTGGAACCGTGAAATCCTAACACTTCGACAAAGGGTAATTCCACGTACATGTTGATCAAACAAAGAGTTAAAACAACTATGTATTTTTTCTATAAAATTCTTCAACCATGTTTAGGGTAAATAGAAAATAAAAATATTTAAGCTAAGTAGTTTATTGAAGATATAACTTTCTTCCACTTCACCCAAGGGGTAACAACGGGGTTAATAAAATGTGAATCTCTCCTCAAATGTATCTAAAAGATGATCTTGGTTATGTGATATACTAAATATGCAAAGGAAAGTATTTGATCATGCAACATATTTACGCAAGGTCTTGTTTGAAACCTAAAAAAATTAACAAGCCAAGATATCATTGCCCAAAACCTAACCTTACATGTATCATTTAAAAATGCAACTGATTTAGTGTTTCTTCCTCTATTTCATATGTATTATCAATCTCTATTGGTACATTTTGTTTAAAAGTCATATATATATATACACACTAGGGTATGCCCGTGCCTAAAGGCACGCTGAAAATTTCCAAAGTACATAATCGTGAAACGACGAAAATTTTGAAAGTACATAATCGCAAAACACTAAAAATTTCAAAAGCACGTAATCGCGAAATGACGAAAATTTCCAATAATGGCATGCATTTAGATTTCAAAAGCATAAAGTCGTGTATAATATCAATAATAAATGTTTTATATATTATAAGTGTATATTTTCAAAGTATTGGATCGTCTTAATTTAAGTCATAAAATTTCTTTTACAATACAAAAGTGTAAACAGTTTTAAAAAAATTGGACAGAATTCCCTTCGTTTATAAAATAATCCAGCCTCTTGAAGTAATAAAAAAATTAATCCAACAAAACAAATAGTCCGTTTTGGACCACGTATAAGCAACATAATCCAAATATACTTAATTACATAGAATCAGGGTAAAGTATCAATTTTTAAAAAAAAATGGGACATAATCTCCTTTGTTTATTGAACTATCCAGCCTACTTAAAGGATAACGATCAATTCAAAAATATTTAAAAAGTCTAAATTCATTTAACAATTAAGACTCTTTCATAAAAAAATTCAAGTTAATATCAAGGACAATAACTCATTCTCAATAAAGCATGTCTATTGCTACAGTAAGTTCAAAACTACGCTATTTGTAAGTGTAGTTTACATGTGTAGAGATAGTCATACTCATAGTCAATGAACCTTTAAAATCGATAGAATATATGCGCATACATCGAAAATGTTAAAATAGAGAATTTTGTCCTTTATAATCAGTTTGTTTATTTCCAGTACGTTAACATCTAAAACAAATTTTACTTCTACTTAACTTGAAGTTGAGGGAAGAGGCAGTGTCTTGAATTCTTTGGTTGATGTTGTTGATGATGAAATGAGCCCTCATTTTATCACCATCAAAAATTGATTTGCTCCTGCTTAACCGTATCTCCTAGAAAGAGCAGCGTATGATAGTTTTCTGTTGCCATTCAAACACCTGATCAGAACCTGAATGCATCCAAGACATAATAAGGGAGTTAGGTGAATGGATAGAAGAATAATTAGAAGGTAACCCAAAATATTCCCATAGTAAAGCCAAATCTTCTTTGCAATATGTCTAGATGATAAAAAAACTACTACATATCATAAAAAAAACACTATTGCATATGAAAAAAAAATACTGTATTTGGAACCTGCGTATGATAAATTAAAAAAACTATTGTTATATATCAATTATGACCCAAGTTCAGTAAAATAATGATGAATCAGTTAAATAACTGAAGGATATTATGTATCAGTTATTACCTCAAGGATTACTGAACCCAGTTCAGTAAAATAACTAAAGGGTACAACACATATAACTGAACCCGTAACAGGGGATCACTGAACGTGCTTATTGCGTCAAGGATTACTGAACCCGAGAAATTACTGAACTTGGGTTTAGAATTAGTTATCGAATGTATAAGACAAATGCATATAGAGTAATTATCTGGACAATAAGAAAGTGTCAAAGAAGTATAACACGGGATACACGTAATTCATAGAAACATTTCTTCCAGCAGGTTATGGTATCTGTCCGAAAAAAAATATGATGATATTTGTCCTACTGCTATTCAGCAGAGGTCTCCTCGTTGGGTTATGGTTATGTTTCAAGTCTCTCGGGAAAATTTGGGAGAAATAACAACGCGCTTCATATGGTGGGGTTGGAGTAGCAGATTTTTTTTAGCGTCTTTGTAAATTGAATGAAGATCGGTAATGTGTTAAGTTCTTCCCTAAGACAGAAATATATATCTCTATATATGGGAGGTGATGATGTGGAGGAAAATTAGCTTATGCAGGCACATCAAGGCCAATATAGTTACTGCTACAGCAAGTGGGAAGGAGTTGGAAGAGATAGGGAGTGAGGATGATGGTCTTTTGGATCCGAGTGAGGATGAAGCGTGCTGTTATTTCTCCAATATTCGACATCTTTCAATATATCTAAGATCTGCTATTAAAGTTAGCTACCATACCTGCTAGATTCGGGAAACCTGTCTAAGATCTGCAATCTTTACCATTCTGGAAACACAAAATCTCAGCCCAAACCACATAATATAACATATGATCATGTTCAAAAACAGGCTTTGATATCACAAACCCAAACCACATAATATAACATATTTCACATTGTTCTAATAAAATTAACGAAAAATTGTATGGTTGAAAATCTCAAATAAAGCCCCAAATCAAAATCAAGCACAGTCCCAAAAACCTTATTTAGAAAAAAGAAAAAGAAAAAACTGTCAACCATAATATTAATGTTATATATCAAATTATGGAAGTAAACCACTACAAACATTGCAAGACTGCAGATCAAATATAAAAAGGGTAGAAGATATAACAATAGGCAATTTTACATGAGAAGGTAGAATCAAAAGTTGTTCAAAGTGATAGTGAATGAGGGAAATGCCCCATAACAACTTTTAAAGAAGAACGAATGAAAAAACAATCAACGTGAAGCCCAAAAACATATAACACCGTGAACTATTAAGATATTTTCTACACACTATTTAAACCTCAAACAATCCAAATACTTTTAAACTTCATAACGTTATCAGTTAATGTTAAAAATCATTTTTTTGCCACTTTTCGTTTGATCAACGATGCTCTTAATAAACCGCCATTGAAGGATTGTATACCTGAGATAGCGTATACCTAAGATAATTTATATTGAGATTCATATTATTACATAAAAAAATAAACATATAAAATTAGAGTCATAAGATACATGTATTCCACTTTCTCTGTTTTAGCCAAAAATATGGTCAAAAAATCTAAAAAAACTCACCCCCACCAAATCCCGCCAATTCTTTTTCTTTGTCATATTATGAGGTTTATACCTCATGCCTAGAAACAATCTTAATCAAGGAGATAAATAAGAATTTCATCAGGTAATGAACTAAATGAAAGTATAAGAATTGAAACTTTTAACCTCGTCATTAGAAGATATAAAATCAAAACAAAAACATGATAAGAAATGGGAATCTAAACCTCTTCATTGTTGGGAATAAAATCAGGTTAATGTATTTCACTCCTAACACAGAACAAAAAACTAATAAATATGGGCATCTAAAAATACCCAGTGATAAGAAAACTAACTTGAAATAATTTTTAGTACCTTGTTGTACCTCTCTCTTTTATAAGCATGAATCCCGATTGACCATTTTTCCTAACACCTGCAATGTAACTGACTTCATGTAAATGAAATAATGGAAAAACTATGATGCAGCTTCATGTTGGATCCTATTTGCTTCTAATGGGATTTCTTTGTTGAGCCAAGTCCCTTATAAGAACTAATTCACTATCGTATAAGAAACATCAAATACTCACCCAAAGAAAGAAATAGCAGTAAAAATTCACTCTCGTATAAGAACTAATTTTCAAGCTAATGATTTGAAGTTTGATCAAACTGAAAATAAGTTAAAAGAAAACAAACTTAGAACATCTGATACGGACACCAATAATACTGATGGTTAATAAACTACGATTTAGAACATCAAAATGTCTCGCCCGCCACATAATAAAAACCCAAATACCTCTACAAAAAGACCTAAAGCCAACTACAACCATCAAACATGCAAATAGAAATTTCTTGTTAGTAAAAATTGTGTATCTCCAATTAATTGATGTCGGAGCGTGGAGTTACCTGAGATCTTGTACCTCTGTCAAGCGATCCAGAGCGGAGATCATTTTTCCCCAAAGCCGGAGCGTGGAGTTACCAGGGATCATTGATGCCAGAGGTAGAAAAATAGCAAGACATTTGCAAGGGAGAGAGAGACGGAGATCATTTTTCCCCAAAGTCGGAGATCATTTTTCCCCAAAGCCGGAGATCGTTTGCAAGGGAAAAAGAGGGTAAACGGTAAAGTGATAGGGAGAAGTATCGTAAGATGGAACATTTGGATAATGAGGTTAAGGCAGTGAGTTGGCCGAAATAAATTACTATTCTAACCTTATGTTTGAACTTTGAAAAGTTTAGGGAAACAAATTAGAGTGTCAAAAGAGGGGGAACCCAAAATTTGCAAGGGTAAAATGAGTATTGCAGGAAAAAATTCATCTCATGACATCATGTGTCAAACTTGTGACATATATAAGTTTCCTACTTTATTATATATATATATATATATATATATATATATATATATATATATATATATATATATATATAGAGAGAGAGAGAGAGAGAGAGAGAGAGAGAGGCAGGCTCCTGTGCACACTAAGTTTGCACATTACCTTTTTAAAGTAGTAAAAAAAATATTTTTGAGTTGATTTTTTTTGTGTGATATTTAAACATTTCAAGGAACCCATATAAAAAAAATCAGCTCAAAAAAACTTTTTTTGCTAGTTTTAAAAAATCGGTCAAACTTTCTATGCTTTTAAGCCCTTTAAAAACTGCGAAAGTTTGACCGATTTTTTAAAAATAGCAAAAAAAGTTTTTTTGAGCTAATTTTTTTTATGTGAGTCCGTTGAAATGTTAAAATATCACATAAAAAAATTGGTGTGCGCCAGCACTCAAAAAATTTTTTTTTACTACTTTAAAAACTTAATGTGCAAACTTAGTGTGCACAGGCGCCTGCCTCTCTCTCTCTCTCTCTCTATATATATATATATGTACACACACACACACACACACGTACATGTTGATCAAACAAATAGTTAAAACACCTATGTATTTTTTCTATAAAATTCTTCAACCATGTTTAGTGTAAATAGAGAATAAAAATATTTGGGCTAAGTAGTTTGTTGAAGATACAACTTTTTTCCACTTCACCCAAATGGGTAAAGACGGGGTTAATAAAACGTATATCTCTCCTCAAATGTATCTAAAATCTGATCTTGGTTGTATGATTTACTAAATATGAAAAGGAAAGTATTTGATCGTGCAACATTTTTACGCAAGGTCTTGTTTGAAACCTACAAAAATTAACAAGCCAAAATATCAGTGCCCAAAACCTAACCTTACACGAATCATTTAAAAATGCAATATATATATATATATATATATATATATATATATATATATATATATATATATATATATATATATATATATATATATATATAGAGAGAGAGAGAGAGAGAGAGAGAGAGAGAGAGAGAGAGAGAGAGAGAGAGGTTCTCATGCATACTCTAGTTTGAATACCGTTGGCGCAGACCATTTTTGATAAAATAGTAAAAAAAATAATTTTGGGCTAATTTTTTATATGTTTTTTAAACATTTCAGTAGGACAATAAAAAAATCAACTCAAAATGATTTTTTTTGCTATTTTAAAAAAATCGATCAAATTTTGGCAGTTTTTAACAACTTAAAAATCACTTAAAAACAAACAAAGTTAGATCAATTTTTTTAAAATAGCAAAATAATTCATTTTGAGTTGATTTTTCTACGGTCCTACTGAAATGTTTAAAATCATAAAAAAAAAATCAACCGAATTTTTTTTTTATATATTTTAAAAAAATGGTCCGCACGGAGAGCATGCAAACTGGGTATGCATGAGATCCTTTCTATGTGTGTGTGTATACATACATATATATATATATACATATATATATAGTGATTGAGAGAGAGAGAGAGAGGCGCAAACATATTTTTTTAATATTTACAAAAAATAACCGGTTTTTTAAAATAACAAAACAAATTATTTCGAACTGATTTGTTTTATATGGGCGACCTAAAATGTTTAAACGTCATATAAAAAAAACTAATCTGATATGTTTTTTTTACTATTTAAAAAAAATAGGTATGTAACTTGGTATGTTGTATGGCAATAAGGTTGAGTTCGAGGAAATTTAGCCTGATTAACATAGTTATCATAGCATATCCATATATATGTACCAGATGTTTTATGCTATGTAAGGGCGACCCAGTGCGTGTGTTGGATCATAAGGAACCTATTGGTAGGGATTCAATGGGATTATTTCTTAGGATAATGTACCAAGTGATTGGGTAATTACACAATATGTGTATATTTCTATATCCCGATCCGACGTATTATTGGCCAATCGTCTCGCGAAAGGGACACGGAGGAGACTGTTAGGATTTTATGCTTTCTACAATGTAGGACGTTTATCTATTAATAAAAGCATGTCAAATTCATTATGAAACGCCAAATATGTTTGTGAGAATTTATTGGTTTTAAATATATTTTATTAACATCGATCAATTGAACTTAAGTGTTGTTCTATTCTCTCATTTGTGCACTTCTCCCGTCAACCACTATTTTCGCGATATGATTGAATCCACGATGTGAGTTGGTTGTCCTATGAAAAAACGCGATATTTCTATCTCCCTCCTTCAGCTACAACTTCACTAATTGATTTGAAAAAAAATATTCAAAGATAAAAAGAAGAAGACAATTCTATTGAATATTTGTTATATGTACAACTTAATAGAAAAAAGAAATATTTTGTTGGAAAAATTTTAAAAAAACTTATATAAATCGGACATAGTTGTCCACCATACGGATTTAAGACCTCCGTGTGTAAACTGAATATCCAAAGCCACAACACAACAAATTAGGGGACCCAAAAAGGATTGCACTACCCACGTGAGGTATCCATACATTGCGAATCAAGAAACCCAATAACAGTTGTATAACCATTTAATGGCAGACAATATTAAAGACTTAAAAAATTCTGATTATATTTGCAACTTTAATTCAAAGTCTAATAGGAGATTACTAATCATTATTATTGTACCGACTTTATACTACCCTTTGGATTGACACCATTTCTTGAGATGAAACCATGAAGTTGCAAAACTCAACGAATTAGAGTAAAATTAAGGGAGTAGCTATTGGTGCTCCAAATTTTTTTTTAACATTTTATATTTTACTTAAATGTTAATTATACCCTTAAATATACAAAATTTAAATTTGTACTTTTTTGTCTTCAATTAAAACAAATTTATTTGAAAAACAACTAAAAATTTGTATTTTTAATATTATTTTTATTTATAAAAAACAATTTTTTTTAACTTTTCACAAATGTTTAAAAAAGCATTTCAAAACTGTTTTGGCCAATGTAGTTCCTCAAATCTGTTTTTTTAATAATTATAAAACAGTTTTTAATAAATAAATAAAAACAGTCTTTTATTAAAAAAACGGTTTTAATAAAATACAATTTTAATAAAAAACAGTTTTAATTAAAAAAAAGTCTTTTATTAAGAAAAATGTTTTATTAAAAATGTAAAACAATCTTAAAACTGTATTTTATTACTCATTTTTAAAACTGTTTTTATTAAAAATGTAAAACAGTTTTAAAATTGTTTTTTTAAGCAGTTTTAAATTATATTTTTTTACACTATTTACAGTTTTAAATTGTTTTTCTTAAAAATGTAAAACACTGTTAAAATTGATTATTTTTTTAAAACAGTTTTAAATTGTATTTTTTTTAAACTGTTTACATTTTTAAATTGTTTTTATTAAAAATGCAAAATAGTTCTAAAACTGTATTCTTTTAAAACAGTTTAAACCCTTTTAAATTGTTTTGCATTTTTAATAAAAACAATTTTTATTACAAATTGTTTTAATAAAATACAATTTTATTAAAAAAATCATTTTTTTTTCTTGATAAAAAACTGTTTGATAAACAAAAAATAAGATCATGTTCATGTTAGATTAAAAAATAAGATTTAATATATTGTCACATTTATTTGGGTCGTTTTAGGTAAACAGATGAGAATTCATGACTTATCGTGTTGTATTTTAATTAGAGTGCGTTCGTGTTAGATAAAATAAAATATTGACATTTTTTTTTGTTTTAAAATTCAAGAACTATTTATTACATTTTTCTATTTGAGTCATGTTCGTGTTAGGTGAAAAAATAATATTTTATGGCATGCCGCGTTTTAACTAGGTCGTGTTCGTATCTTTTTTTTTTTATTAATTTTTTTTTTTTTTTTATGTTTGTGGCATGTCGTATTGTTTCGTGTCACTATTATTTGTGTTGCATTTGTGTTAGCCAAATAAAAATTAGATTTCATATTGGACAACATTTTTAGTTGATCGTTTTCGTGTTCGTTAAAAAAAAAGATTTTGCGTCGTATTGTTTTTATTTGGGTGGTGCTCGCATTAGGTGAAGAATTTTTTTTTTGTCACGTATCGTGTCTCTTTTTAATTGAGTCGTGTTCTTGATTGTTTAAAAAAAATGATTTCAGGTAAAAAAGAGATGTTTGCTTTTTTTTAATAGTTCATTTTTTTAAATTATATAATATTTTTTACAGTCCTTGTTTTTTGTATAGTTCATTTTTTAAAATTATGCATATAATTTTTGGGGTAAAAAAGAGGTTTATATCTTTTTGTGAGTGAGAAAAATAGAAAGAATTAATTATAAGGGTATAAGAGTCTTTAACTGTTATTTGAAAAAAAAAAGTGGAGTGTTAGAAGATTTTTTGGAGTGTGAATAGATATACCCAAAATTAAAACTATTTTTTTTAACACATTAGCAGATCCCACTTTACATATGCATGCCTTGTGATTCAAGTAACACCATAATAGTTGGATAACACTAATTACTTGGTGGCAATATTAAAGACTAATAAATTTATTATTTCATTTCCTGACTTTAATTCACCGTGTATTACGACAATACCAATAATCATTTTTTTAATAGATAAATGATTGTATTATAAATCAGGCCCTAAGGGAGCGAACCCGTATACAAGGAGTCGAATAATCATTGTATTACCTACTTTACTTTAAAGACATAAATTTGTGATTAACATTGGATTGGGCACCTTAACTAAAAAATAAGGGTACGTGAAAATCCAAAGAAAAATCAACAAATTGGGGTCAAAATAATTCTAACATATGTATCATCTATTTTCTAAACCTAATGAAACACACATTAAATTCAAAGTCTAATAGGAGATTACTAATCATTATTGTACCGACTTTATACTGCCTTTGGATTGAGCATCGTGCCTTTGCATTTTTCTGATGAAGTAATCTTCTTGAGATGAAACCATGAACAAGAAATATGGCAGTGTTAATGTTGCAAAATTAAAAAATTTAGTGGCAAATTAAATCTATTTTTTCAACATATTAGCAGACTCCCACTAACACACTAAAACAACATTAGGGGAGACGAATCCAAATTATACTAAACTCAAGAGAAGGGAAAAAAACAAAAAAAACAAATCCCACTTTAGGTATTCATGCATTGTGATTCAAGTAACACCATACAAACTAAATATCCATAAACATTCATATAATTGGGAATAACTAAGAACAGTACTAAAGAATATGAAACACACAGTTGCTCAATATAAACTGACTATTCATAATTATCCAACTCAATGCCTCCATGTTCAATAAAAACAAATGCAATAAAAAAAAAGGTAAAACCGAACTGAAAGCCATCCAATAATCACCTAGGCAGTGGCAGTCCACCAACGCCACAAGGACGAAGGGTGCTCGTGTAGGGATGTACAAGCACGTTCCTTCCACATTCATGCCAAGCTATTTCTTTTGCTTTCTCTCCTCTCTGACCCGTCAAATCGTAACTATAAATCTTCTCCTCTGTAACAATGATCAACGAACATCCGTTTAATACCGAAAGGCCCGCAACAGTGGGATTCAATTCATTTAAGCCCATCGCTCGAACCCGAATTTTCAAAATCCGTTTCCACTTGATTATTTCTTTATCAACCAACACCCATACAGTAACTTGGCCTTTCACATATTTCACCAATGATATCATTGCACTCCCCCATTTAAAGATTGATAATTTGCAACTCACATCGTCCAGATTTTTCCTAGCACTCTTTGGAATTTTCAAAAATCTTGATTGATAATTTTTAGTGTCATAAGCTAATATGTACGGCCAGTAGAAAGGACTGTTCTTTGTGAGATAAGGAGAATTATCAGAAATATAGTAAATCATACCATCGTTATAAACCGGATTGTCGCGCAGAATACTTCTAGCACCGCAGTTGATTTTTCCTTGCTCGTTCCAAACTCCTCCTTCTCCCGAGTAGGAAATAACCGTTAGCATATTTGAACCCCAATCATTCAAATCCACTAATAGCGTCATAAGCCTGTAATCTGTAGGAAAATTTTCAAATGAACAACTATTACACTCAAATAGAACACGGATATCACGATCTCGTAGGCAATCGGGTAAAGATATGAATTGCCATGTTTGAGTGGCAGGATTGCAAATAAACATCCCGTTCTCGTTGGTTCCGACATCAGTACAACAAATTAACCCATTGCTTGAGCCTAGAATTCGACCCCTATTTGATAAGAATTCGACCGATTCACACGGCACAACACAACTTGAATTATAATCCAAAGATTTTATTTCCATGGTTGCTTTATTTCCGTGAGCAAAATTGGATTGAATGAGCAAATTAGAATCTCCCCTCGATTGCATATTTCTGCATTGTTTGCTGATAAAGATGTGATCGGAGAGAAGTTCCTTAGATTGTTTGGAAACCGATGAAAACTTGTAAATATTTTGTGCCGGAAACCAAGAAAATATTTCCAAAACTGGTCCATTGAAGGACATATTCGTGGACATTGTATACAAGGAATGGGAAGTAATATAGTTGATTGGGATTAGGCTTTTGAGACTATATATAAGAATCTTCAAACCCTTTTATGCGTAGGAATAAAGAAATATACGAAATCTACTCCTATTGAATGTCTTGTGTAATGATGTAGAATTGTAATAGACCTATAGGCTAAACGACACTGAATTCCAACTCTAAAAGTCTCTTGGTTTTCAAAAAGGAACGTAAATGTCTATCTACATAAATGTTGACAACTAAAGCTTTCTTGCGGCTCAAGTCTTGCCAATTTCGTTTCATAATATAATTTTTATATATAATAAAATAAGAAAGCGCTATTAACACTCCACAAATTTTTTAGGAATTCCATCTTCAAAATAAAATTTCAACTTTGTCATTTAACTTTTTAAATATATATACAACTTCTGAATTTTATATTTTCTTGAACTTTAACTCCAAGCCAATGTCTGTCACACTCTTACATAAAAATTTCAACTATTTTTTTTGTTCAAGTGTATTATAAAATTCCAACAAAATCGAGCTTTTAACCAAAAAAAAAAATTGGTTTGTATTGTAAATTTCAACTATTTTTTTTTATCAAATGCAAACATGACCCGATAAAAATTGGATACAACACGAAATATTTTTTAAACTTAACACGAACACAATCCAAATAAAGGAGACACGACATGACACAAAATATTATTTTAATTTATTTACAAAAACATAAACACGACTGAATAAAAAAAATGATTTCGTATTGTGTGGAATTTTAATTTGATCGTGTTTCTGTTTTACTTCGATTGTGTTTGTGTTTGTATTTGGTAAAAAAAATTATTATTGTGGTTTGGAAAAAATACCTTGTAATGGAATTACTTGTGGGCATGTTTGTGTACTCCTGTATACGGGTTTCGCCCATTTGATTTTGGGAAAATAGTTTTTTCTGTAAATTAATTTTTTTAACGATTTTTTTAAATAATCAAGACAAAGAAGTCCCACAAAAAAAGTTGGTTCGACTCGAAGATTGATTCAAATCTCTCTTTCTTTTACTAATATTTTTTACCATATTTTTTATGCTTCTTGAAAATATTTATATTCATAAATTTTTGCTGGAATGTTTTTGTTCAAATATTGATATTTATGCAATTTTTTAGTAATGTTTGTATAAAAATTAACAATGGTTGGCTCAGCAGGGAGATGGAGGTTTGTATCCGACGACCCTTGCTGAAGCTCTGACGACCCTCACCGGAGCTCCGACAAAAGTGGGGGTGGGGGTGAACGTAGGTGGGTAAATGGGCTTGTGCGTCTACTTGTTTTAGTGTTTTTATGTGGTGGAGAATTTTTCGAAGCAAAATAAAAATACTTGGACTAAACGTGTATTAAAAAATGTTGGAGTCGTACTTTTTTCATACCGTTGGTGCGGACTAATTTTTATTGTTTTAAAAATAATCTTTTTATTATTTAGAAAAAAATGGTTTGAGCGAGCGGTATGTATAGGCGAACCGACCAATTTTTATTTATATAAAATATTTTTTTGGAATTTTATAATACACTCAAACCAAAAAATAGTATCTGAGAATTTTATAATACACTCAAACCAAAAAAAATAGTTGAAATTTTTATGTAGGAGTGTGACAGACTTTGGCTTGGGGGTTAAAGACCAAGAAAACATAAAATCCACAAGTTGTATATATATTAAAAAAGTTAAAGGACACAGTTGGAATTTTATTTTGAAGATGGAGTGCCTAAAAAATTTGTGGAGTGCTAATAGCCCCTCCCAAATTTTATACTTATCTTTTCAAAAATCTACCTTTTGTAAAAAAAACGTTATTATAGCAAAAAAGAGCTAAAACTATAGTTTTTATAAAAAATAATTTTTTATTTATATTTTCACCAAAAGAGTATTGTTTTGGAAAATAATTTATATTTATAAAACAATTTTGTATGTGGGTAACATTTTTTTCTCTCTCAATAGATAAGTTTCAATGCGAGAACAATGAATAGATGAAGCGTCTGGTGAGTTTTTTTTTAATACCGGTCTGTCTCACAAAAAAAAATAGAAGAAAAGATAGCTAGGTCTTTGCCAATAAATAGGAATGGATCCTACTTTATTTTGGTCCATTAGACTTTGAAAAAACTGGCTCGTTTTAAGTCCAGCAAACTGTAGTAAAAAAGGAGGGCTACTATCTCTTTCGGTGGAGTCCAAGGAAATGAAAATAAAGCTAAAAAATTATTTCAATTTTCCAGACCAGATTATAGCTATCTTTGATAAAGAAGAAGAAGAAGAGCATCAAAGCAGGAATGAACCTCGTCCAATAGTATACCTTCTTTGATCTCACGAGGAAGGACTCCTAGGTCATGTTCTTGTGTCACCAAACATCCCATTTTGTTTCATTTCATTAGGTACTCCTGGCTCGTTACGTATACTTCACCCGCTTTACCTCCATATTTCTATTCCTAAGCCTTAATTTCATATACGGAAGGATGCACTATCTGATCCGGGTTGGAGGATTTTTTAACCTGGACTGATTCTGACTGATTATTGGACAGATTACCCTTTGCCATATACCAATTTCAAGATATTCTCTAGCATAAAAAGATTCTAGATTCGCATTACTATCACACAGAAAAGGAGACCGCTCGACTCTTATAAATGAGATAACAAGGCCGGGGGCAAGTCTTTATAAAGGAAGAGAATGAACTCTACAATTAACTAAACCATCCCACGTGATGTCTACAATTATTCACCCATTAATATTTTACCATCTAATTAATTATTAATTTCATCTTCTTTAGCCGTTCATTTAACCGTCTAGTTATACTCCCTTCCTCAATTTCCAGAATTTATGTGATTAGACTAAAACTTTTAGTCCACATTTCGTATACAATAATAATTATAAGTAACTCAGATTTTAGGGCATATAATATGGAATTAAAATCACGAATCTATAGATCATAAACATGTATTAAAATCCTCTACATGTAATTCCAAGATGTCTCCAAATTTACTTTAAGAACCCTAAGGCATCCACCATCAAATTTCAAGAATTTGATTCCAAGATTTCTGGGTTAACATCCTATGTTATAATTAATCCTCTATATGCACAGGATTAATTCGTATCATTTAACCATCCAAATTCAACCTAACACCCAAAAATCATATGGGGTCATTACAATGAATCGAGAAGCAAAATGGAAATTAAATTGAGCAAGAAAATTCTTGACTTGATATATGGTTGGTGAAATCGCCTTTTGATTCTCCTTCCTAAATTCCTTGGTGTGACTTATTTCCTTCTCTCTCACAAAGGTTTAGGCTATGGTTCTTAGAGGCAACTTAATGGGAGTTTATTAACTTCCTAATATAAGTGATTAACCTTCTGATCCCGAGTTGGGTTAATATCCTAAATTTTGGACCCCCCAAATAGGCCCGAACCCAAAATCTTACTAGCCCCAAAGCCTCCCAACTTATGTACCTATGTCCCGGGACCATTTCTAAAGGTTTGAAATACCTAAACGATCCCATAAAGCCTCCCAAAATGCGTCCCAATTACTTTCATTTTACTTAGACAATTTTATTTTGTTTAAACGACACACACCCATAAGTTTATTAACGTATGGTATATTTGCACTGGTGAATTCATTACGCCAAATTGAGACTTGTATTTATATAATTATAAATATACATTTATTTTCAATTTAAATATTACCCATTTAAATATAAATTCACCTGATATAATTTATTCCAAAATTAATCCGAAATTATGAAATTTATTTATGTCATAATATTTCATATTTAAAAAAATACGAGGTATTACAAAAAATATTACCATGAAGATAATTCTAAGCATGACACTTTTGAGGCAATTGCTTATGATCCCCGAGAGAGTGATGGTAGAGATAGTGGATAAGAAGAAGATGATGAATAAGAGGGTAAAGATAGTGAACTCCAAGTTTCCTTCTTCGAGTTATATGCAGAAATATTCAAAATGAAAAGGAAAAACTTGAAGTTGGAAAATAGGTTGAATGAAGGTACCATAAATGATCATAATGTTAAGTTTATTAACGATATTAGTTTCCTTCAAAGTTTGATGAATATTTTGGAGAATGATCTTCTTGAGTTAAAGATTCTAGCATTTACTTGTGTATAGGATAAAGTATCTAGAAAAGAGATTAAGAGACTCGATCCTGTCAAATTTGTTTTGGAATCTTGGCCCAAGGTGTTGAATAAAATTTTAGGAACCATATGAATCAAATATGACAAGTCTGGGACTAACTTTAATGATATAGTTACATCCGCTACTAAAGCAAAGACCATGCTTTTGCGGGATCCAACCAAAGCTAGGAACATTAGAAAAAGTCAACCGAAAGGTAAAATTCCTCGTATCTATACTAGCACAAATTATGGTAAGAAAGGATACCTTAGGATTTTTTGTTTTGATCTTAAAAAAAGTACTATGAAGGCTAAGACTACACTAACCAAAGTTCCCCAGGCACGAGTCCTTCACTTTACACCTATGTGGGTTAGGAGACCCGATTTGGAGGGCATTTAATGTTTGCCTTATTGACTCTAGCATGTTTTCATACAATTCATCACATGCTATATCTTATGAGCAATTGCATGCATGATTGTTTTTCATACACCCTTTTTTGTATTGCATGATATATATGTTTTCTAGTTGTATGATATTTATCCATTTTACAATTTGATTTTCCATTTTTTAGGTTATAATTTAAAAAATACAAAATGATATTACTTGTCTTTTATTATTTTTTTTAGACTCAAGTGATTTTGAAAATTATTTAAAAATTCAAACAGATTTTTAGTTTATGTGTAGTTTAGTTTTACACATTTTGTGTGGAATATTTTTGTATTAAAATCCATTTTATTCCATGTTTCTATGTGGCTAGGACACTTGATTATAATTATTAATGCTTAGACTATTTTTAATCATCCTTATATGTAGTTGTTCGACTTTGATTTGCTAAATGGATTCACTTTGTACATGCCTCCACACAAGCATGCATGAGCTATTTTGAATTTTAACTTCACATGTGGTATTTGAGCTAAGTGAGATCTTCTTTCATCAATATTGTTATCAATATATCTGTTGACTATGTGGATTTGTGCATATAAGAATCGTTGCCTGTGAGTATGGTTTTTTTAAATATTAGGGTGCACAAGAAAGGGTTATAAAAGGAGCAAATCTCCTTTGCAGGAAAGCCATCGTTGGTAAGAGCGTGAAAAATAGAGGCAAAAAGGATATATTAAATGCCAATATATTTTTTTAATTAATTTTCAAAATTGGTATCTTCAAAATAGTTGAGTAATAAAATAAGATATATGTTTATCTTTTTACGGTTTTATAGTTAAATATCAATAGGTTTGCATAATAAATCATATTTATGCTCATCATGTCATAACGCTATTGATTCGTAAAATCATTAAAATTCTAGGCTTGTGTGCATTGTGCTTATTTATTCATTGAGTTCACTTTATCAATCACTTGAGGATAAATCTTAGTTTGATAAAGTTTTACACTCAAATAGAAATTCTTGTGAATTTTCGAGTGATTGGGTAATAATTAAATTGTATTTAGTTTACGACCCTTCACTCCATTTCATGTGTTTAGACACGTCGATACTATGCTAGTACGTAAAGCTTATATATATATGTGTGTGTGTGTGTGTGTGTGTGTGTGTGTGTGTGCCTGTGTGTCATTGGTATGTTTTGCATGTTTATATATATGGTATCGTTTTATTTTGAGTATTTGCGTTTGGATTTTATCCATATCTTCCATATTCTACCTCCTTAAATCAAATTAACATGTTATATGATCATATTGTTGTCTCTTGTTGCTTGTTTACTTTGATATCTTATGCTTCATTGTGTATTCTAGTTGATGTCATTTATTGCATTAATATTGGTATTAACTGATACTCGTGTAGATTATTTGTGCTTTTATTGTCATGTTGTGTTTTGTCTCACTTTACAGCATTGCATGATATTATTATTTCTTTCTTAATTTCAATGATATCATATGTCCTCACTTTTTTTTGTGTATAGGGGGGGGGGGGGGGTAGATATATTTTATGAGGGAAAAACCTTTTATAATGCATTCTTACTATGTCTATTCCTAAAAGGGGGAATAGTATCCTTAACTTTAGTGTTAGGAGATTTTTTTTTTTAGGAAATAGGGCAAAAACCCTATATTTTATTAATTATTAGGAGGAAAGGCCTCCCCCAAATGGCATTACAAGATCTATTAGAAAATTGAAAAATGAAAATAAATGTCGAGCCAAATGAAATGTCTTTAAAAAGCTAAAACATTAGGATTTATTAATATTATTGTGGGTATCTTCTTCATCTTTCAGGCCCATGAGAGTAGCTGGACGAAGCCCAATTAGAAATAAGAGGTGTCCGACCCAAATTATACGATGCTCTAAAAGATGGTTATAATTGAGGATCAGACCCAGTATATCCATAAAATCTCGGAGGATATATTCAAAGGGATAGTGGGCTAACGTAGTGGTTATCAACACCCCTCTCTCTTTTACGGAATATATATTGTACCCTTGGCCCGAGGAAAAGGGGCATATAGAAAAACTTCTCTTGAGATATACTCAATATAACAGTAGACCTCTCCGTGGACATAGGCAGTTAGATGAACCACATACATCTTTGTGTTGTGTGATTGTGATCTTTATTGTTCTTCTTTTCCTGGTGATTGTCTTTCATTATTATTTGTGCTGAGATTTTTGTCACCACAATTGACGTCTCTATGGGAATCAGTTGTTTTTCCATTAAGAAAGCCTTAACCAACAAGGACCTGCAATGTTTGATCACAAAAGCAATGCCCCTCAAGCAGGGGATATTAAGGATTAGCCTATCCCTCTTAGGGTAAGGTTCGAAATCCGTCATTAAAACCCGAGGCTTCGCCGAGAGAGACATATCTCCTAAGAAAGCCAGGGGCCAGTTAGGTCCACACAGGTTTCCAGGATGATAGACGCCTATAAGGTCAGGCTCCAAGAATAGGAGGAGGCTGCTCGAAACCAGGAAGCTGAAAATGATCACCTTAAAAGGCAACTAGAAAATACAGAAAGGGATCTCCATCGTAACACGAGGCAACACCATAATCACACTCCTAGCCCTCAGGCGGTCAAATATCGTCGTCGAGGAAGGACCCCAGGGCGCGAGTCAAACGAAACTGAAAAACAGAGGCCGAATGATAAACAGTCCGAGCAGCAACAACCAGTTCGTCGCTACAGGAGCCCTGGGCGAAGGAATGATGATATACGGAGCTTGGTCCAGAGAGAAATGGACCAACATCCATCTCATCAGGGTGCGAGATCAACAAGAGAGCTGGCAGGAGCTTCAAGATGCCCAAGAAGAAACCCTATTATATGATTTCTTCCATATCCAACTTCACAATAACATTGAAACCAGGATGCTTCCTACACAAAACATTAGTAATTTCTTGGGCTACAAAATTATTATCAAAGATGGTCCTCCCTTTAGTTAATCTATATTTATTAGGAGATATAATAAAAGGGAAAATGTTAGACAATCTAGTATTGATGATTTTTAAAATGATTTCGATGTAAAAATTACTCAAACTTATTGGTATTAGAAAATCTTAATCCTAGGGGTGAGAAATTTTACCTAGGTGCTCATATATTATATTTGCATTTGAAGTTGTTTTTATGTGTGTTTGAAACATGCAATAAAGTTTACAAGTGTGCAAAGTTACTCAGTTTATGTGTGTGTCAAGTTTGTATTGTTTCCTTTTGGGTGTGGAGATTGAGTCTTTTAGAGACCTTGAAGGCCCATAGGGTTTTTAGGTTTTGTCTCGAAATAGCCAAAGGTGGTATTTTTTAGGACAAATTTTTTATTGAGTTAATTTATACGTATTGGCTCAATTCTTGACAAAACATTTTGAATCGTAGGTTAGGATTTATATTTATACCTTTAAAGCCAATATAGGTTTTGATTACAGAAATAGCATCAAAGATTCAAAGATTGCATTATCCTTTCGAGTTTAGTGTCATGATTGGTCTTCGTATTTCCGAGGATGTCTCAGGTATGAATTCATATAGATTTTGATACTTGAAATATCATTTTAGGTGTTTTATTTTTATAAAATGTTTGGGGATGAATATAAAAAAACTAAAAGAAAAACATTTTTCTAAGTCATTAGAATGAATTTACACATTTCATTCAAGAGGTTTTAAAAGTTCTTTGAAATGAACTCTAAACGAACATCAAATGACATCTTTCTATTAGTAGAACAAATATCGTCCAAAACTTATTTGAGGCTAGTTTGAAAAAAATTGATTATTCTTTTGAACAATATTGTATTTTTTTCGAATAAACCCTTGTTTTCATTCGAATCAAATTCACGAAATATGTGCTGCCTTGAAAAATGTGTTTTGTGTATAAAAGGAATCTGACATTTTTTTGTAAAGAGATTTTCGGCAAAAATAAAGGAGTTAATCACTTTTTAAAAATAGATCCTAGATGTGTTTACATGGGAGCCATAGGAAATGCAAGGGATTGATTCCGGAATCACTTGACATTGCCTTCAAGTGGGCCCAGCATTTTAGTTGCTCATATAAAAGGCTTGTTTTACTTTCGCAGAGAAAACCAAGGAAGTGGAAAGGAGTTTGGGAATTTTTTGGAGGTAAGGTCCATAAAAGAACTTAAATATCGAAATGGCTTTGAAACTCGATGGTGATCTGAAAGAGTAACGAGAACTGGATAGTTTGTATGGACTTTACCGACCTAAACAGAGTTTGCCCCAAAGATAGCTTCCCTCTGCTAAAAATGGACCAAATCGTCAACGCCACAACAACCCATGAACAAATGCATTTCCTAGATGATTACTCGGGGTACTATTAGATCGCCCTGTCTAGCCCCGATCAAGACAAAAACTCATTCATCACCCCACTAAGCATGTTTAGTTATAAGGTCATGCCTTTTGACCTAAAAAATGATGGAGCCATATATTTTAAACTGGTTACCAAGATGTTCAAGCAACATATTGAGAGACGATAGAAATGTACATTGACAACATTCTCAGCAGAACCAAGTGTATGGATGACCACCTTAAAGACTTAACAAAAACCTTTGAAACCCTCAGGTACTACCGGATGAAGCTCAATGTGAGAAAATGTTCATTCGAGGTCTAGTCTAGAAAATTCCTCATTTTCCTGGTCAGTAAGAGAATGATTAAAGAAACCCTAACCAAATAGTAGAAATAAATATTGTTCAGACACCTAAGACATTAAGAGAGATTCAAAAGCTAACTGCAATGCTTATTGCTGTGAATCGTTTTGTCTCTAAGTCGTCTAAGCATTACAGACAATTTTTTAGATGCTAAGTAATGAAATGCCTCACCTAGAATGATGAATGCTCAAAATCACTTGAAGAAATCAAATCTTATATGAGCAACCTCCATTTTTATCCATTCCAGTCCTAGGAGATCCTCTCTACCTATACCTAGAAGTTTCAAGCCACTAATTAGTTTTGCCTTGGTTTGAGATAAAGAAGGTAGATAGTTACCATTTACTATATTAGTAAGACATTCTTAGACGTCGTTGAGTGCCAACTTAAAATTAAAAAGTTACCCTACTCATTGATCACCACATCCCGAAAGCTAAAGCATTAATTTGAGGTTCGTTCCATCACAGTCGTCACATCTTTCCCTCTTAAATTCTTATACGCTAGGCCAACCTATCTGGATGCATTCCCAAATGTTCAGCCAAACTCGAGAGATTTAATATACACTACCAGTTAAGAACACCAATTCAGGGGTAGGAGTTGGCTAATTTTATAGCTGAATCTGTCAAAAAAGAAGCCCCTACTGATTAATAAGTCGTTGACGAATTGAAAGATCACGGGATTGATCAATTAAGGAACTGAATACTAATTGTGGGTGGTGACTATAACTCTAAAGGGGTTGGAGTAGGGATTGTGCTGATAACAACATAGAATTCCATAATCGAGTAAGGAATCAAGATGAGTTTTGATGCCTCCAACAATGAAGCCGAGTATGAAGCCCTCATGGATGGATTAGTCAAGGATAACTTAATGAGGGAAAGCCACCTAAAAGTGTATTGTAATTCAATGTTCGTGTTTAACAAAGTCACTGGATACTTCAGTGCTAAAGATTATAGGATGGAAGCATACCTATAGGTGGTTCATGATTTGATATCAATGTTTGAGGAAGTCCATAATCAATAGTTTCTCGAGGGCATAATAGTCATGTCGATGCCTTAGTTGCCCTAAGTTAAATATTGTACTCAAATATATAAAGAATAGTTAAGTAGAATTCCTCTACAGGCCTAGCATCTTCAAGAAGGTAGTCCCCAAGAACATTCTCACTATAGATAGGGTTTGAGATAAATAGATACGATAATTGATTATTTGCAAAACAATACCATTTTGACCAAAAAAAACAAGCTCACAAAGTGGGGGTAAAAGATTCACGGTTCTACCTTGGACCTAGGGAAAAACTCCACATAAGACCCTTAACAGGCCCCTACCATTAATGCATGCATCCAAAATACGTTGACCAAGTTCTCTATGAGCTACATGATGGGATTTATGGAAGCCACTCAGGAGGAAGGTATTTTGTATTCTAAGAAATCAAATAAGGCTATGGGTGGCCATATATGCAAAATTATTCAAATACTTACTCCTGGAAGTGTAAAAATTCTCCCCTGTACTTCATCAACTAGCAGTGACCTAAAGTCTCTAACTAGACCATGGCCATTTGGACAGTGGGGGATGGATATTGTAGGTCCACTCCTAACTGCATCAATAAATCATAAGTAGTGACTCGTTGTCTTAGATTATTTCACAAAGTGGATTTAATTAAAGCCTCTGGAGAACATCAAAGACACTGATATAACTGAATTCACCTATAGGAATATCATAACTAGCTTTATGCTACCTAGGATAATTATTCTGGACAATGGAACTCAGTTTTAAAATTTACTTTTCCAAGGTTTCACGACAACCATGGAGTCAAACACCATTTCAATGATGTGGCCTAACCCCAAAGTAATCTCCGAATAAAGGATTCCAAAAATACAATGCTCGATGGCTTAAAAAAAGGTTGGAAAGAGAAAAATAGGCTTAGGTGGATTAGCTTCCTCACTTTCTTTAGTCATATCTCACTACGATGAGGAGACCTACTAGGGAAACACCCTTATCTCTAACTTATGGGATGGAAGATATAATTCCCCTGAAAGTTGGTCTACCAACCACGAGGACTACCATTATCGATTAAGGTCTGAATGATGAAACTATGAGGTCCAAATTTAACCTGGATGAAGAACGGAGGGAACATGACATGATAAACCTAGCCTCCTACCAATAACAGTTATCAAAGAAGTATAATAAGGGGTCAATCTGAGGAAATTCCATGTTGGGTATTATGTTTTCCAAAAAGTCATCGGGAGTGCCAAATAACCTTCAGAAGGTATGTTAGGACCTAATTATGAGGGACCATTCAAGGTGATCAGAGATGGTCTGCAAGGAGCCTGTTGATGCAAAAAACTAGACTAGGCAAATTAATTAATAACAAATAAATATAAATAAAAGAGACAAGATATTTTTTAAGTGGTTCGTCTTAAGGGAAGAGCCTATGACCCTCTTGTGTATTGCTTTGGGATTGTTCAATTGCCTCTCTTTTTGTCTCTCCCTATATGTAGGGTTTATAATGTCTTTATAGCCCTCAGGGGGTGTACAAGAGCTGGAATATCAAAAGATGGAATTTCTTTATATCGTAGACATTTGCATCTGTACATTCATTAATGTATACAACTGTTGATGTTTGTCTGTCATCGTTGGTCGCCATCCTCGGTGTTGGTCGGTATTCCTGGAGTTGGTCGGTATTCCATCCTTAATGACTAGGATTGATTCTCCACTGTATAACATGTGTCGGTATCTGAATGGTCCATATAGATAAATACTTTTTGGCATCAATAGAAGCCCCCAATCTTTCATGCTTGAAGTTTTTAGAAGAGTATGGATCATTTGGCTCTTAAAGTTGCTGGGGCAATAATTTTAGACCTGGTCGATTTTTGACTTCCCCTACTTATAATTTTTTTTAGTTTATTTATGGAAATATGATGTGCGAGGCATTTTTTAAATTATCCCCAACTTTAACGAATCGTTTTTGGAAAAATTCGTCTTTTTTGTCTTTTAACCGCCACCAGTTCAATCGACGCTACCTTTTAATCATTACTTTTCTAGTTTTCGAGACAACCTACAAAGAGTGGGAAAATCCACTAACTTTTACTATCTCAAATCTTCTGAGTGTTTCTGGGCTACAACGTCTTCAATCTTTCTTTTTCTTTCTCGAGCGATCATTTTATGTTCTTCACTTCTCGTTGAATCCTTAATTTTTGTAAGAATTGTTTATTTTCTCTTTTATTCATCATCATGGTTTACTCTATTGATTCTTTTGATGAATTTAGAAATGAATTTATAATTCCATCTTGGGTTATTTTGGAACACGCTATTTTATCTGTTGATTTTTTCTCACTTGCTGAGGGTCACTGGTTTCCCTATATTTTTATAGTTGAGCGTGGTTTTTCCTTTCCTCCCAATGCACCGTGCCTTGAATTTTTTCAATACTTTGACATTGTCCTAGCTAGGGTAACCCCCAATACTTGGAGGGTTGTGAATGGGGTGTATAGGTTGAATCAAATTCATGGGACCCATCTGGGAATTCCAAAAATAATGTTTTGTTATAAGTGAGTGACTAGTGACACCCCTTTTTTATTTAAAGACTAGGGATGTAAATAAAGTGTTAGTAGTTAATCTTTCACACTCCAATAGAAATTATTTTGAGGATGGGGTTGTTGCAAAAACGTGCAATACACCATTGACTAGAAATCACGAGTACTAGGGGCCTCGGTGCCCTTCTTTTGGCAATGGGATTATTCTTCATTTAACTGTTTTGCCTTGTACATACCTATTTAAATGTTACACTAATTATTGCTTTGTAAATTCTTATTATAGTTGATCAAAATAGAAGGTGTCCAAAGGAAAGTGAAGTTAGTTTGAGGGAGTTGAAGTTTATTTGGGGACTTCATCCAAGGATTGGAGAGGAGCACGTCAAGTTTGCATCTTATTTGCTATAGTACAAGAACATAATATCTTTCTTTGTTTCTCATCCTACTCCCTCCCCTGTAATTGATCTTGAGAAAGAATTTCCTTCTACTTATTCAGCCACTGCATTTGGCAGCGGTGATCTTGCTTCTCTTTCCCCTTCCTCCTTAAATTGAAAATTTTCCCCTTGCAGTATCCATGGGGAAGATTAATGTTATCAATATTTTAGGAGACATTGTTGCCAATCCCCCTTCCAAGCAAGCTGATACAGGGGTGAAAAATAAAAATGAGACTAGGAAGAAGCCCCCAGCCAAGCAACTTGAAGATAATAAAGAAAGTGTTTCCTTCTAAGTTAGTAGAAGGTTCTTCTACTCTTCCTGAACAACGTGAGATGGTTGACATATCTTCTTCATCCTCTCCAGTGGTCCTTGGCCCTGGATTGGCAAGAAAATTAATATAAAGTCTGGGACTTTGCCAGACCACATGAGTGTTGTGCTGCATTACCTCGTTCCAAGTGTTCTGACAGGGCTGCTCAATGTCTTGCTCTAGTATATTCCTTTTGAATTCTTTAAGTTTCTATTTCTTGATCTGTTCTTCACTATACTTACTTTCCTTGTGTTCTTGTGCAATTCCTCGTTGACTTCAATATTATATTGGAGAAAGATGAGTCTTTGAGAGCTTTTTCATCTGCTGAAGTTGAAGAAGCTTTCAACGAGTTGAAGAAGTCATTACAAGATTCCCATCAAGCATCAGATAATGAACAAAAGAAATGGGAGGAGAAGATAAAGGCTACTGAAGAAGCTGTTGAGACTGTTCGGGGTCTAACTGATAAATTATAGAAGGACTGAGATGTTGAGACAATTAAGTTTTCCCAGCTACAGAAGGACTTGAGTGTTGATAAGGTGAAGATGGATAAGGACACATAGGCTGACTTCAACGAAGGATGGGATAAGGCCTTTGGTGAAACTTCTTCGAAAATTGAGTTTGTGAAGCAAAAATTCTTCAAGGATGGTTGGTTTGCTGCTCTGGTGGAGGTCGGCACTCTAAGGATTTCGCGCTATTCTTGCGACATGATCCTCGGACTCCTCTAAACCTATATGAGGAAATTGATGATGGGGGTTCTAGTGAATCTTTGATAATGGTGGAGTCTGCCGATCAACACCAGGATTTTGATTCTACTGTGGTCTCCAAAGTTAATCCTCCTCCTCCCTTAGCTTCCACTTCTTCTTCAGTTAATCCTGAAGTAGATAAGAAGAAGGTGTAAAACCAATCAGTTTTCTTTTTCTTTTTCAATAGTTCTACTTTTCTCTTTTTTGAAGATGTATATGTACTTCCCATTTTATTAATGAAAAGAGAAATTTATGTTCCTCTGCTTGTGTTTTTCAATACTCTCCATCTTGTTGATTGATAACTTTCTTTTTCTGAATAATTTATGGATAAATTGGAATACTTATCATCTACTGACTCTAATATACTCCATAGGTATAATGATATTTTCAAAGCGGGTCACTTATCTCTGACTGATGCCGACCTACTGCAGATGCTCTGGGAAGGGATATCCGAGCAGGCTAAAGAGGCCTATGTTCATCTAAAGTGTCTTCTTAATCGTGTAGGGGCCAATAACGTTTCCTACTTGTAAATTATTGAAGAGCTGCAGGAGTAGCATAATGAAGCTAGGGAACTTTTGCATGAGTGATTAGGCATAAATTCTTCCCATTTATCCCCGTAATTTAGAGGGTTTTATCGCTACCCCAATGTAATTCAAGTGGATTTAGATCATATCTTCGATAATGGCAAGTTTCTAATGAGTACGTCGAGTTTCGTGTGTTCGCCATCTATTTTGCAGGTGTTCGGTGTTCCATACCAAAAGCTTCAAAGAAATACAAGAAGAAAAAGATTCTGTAAAAATTGGCAAAGACAAAACCGAACCCAAGGCGCTAAAAATGAACTGAATCCCTCATAGGCAAAATTTCTGTAAAGGATGAAAAAAGGGAACCGAACCGAAGTAATGCAAAAACGAACCGAATCCACCTTGGGAAAACTTCCTGTGAAGAGATGAAAAAAGGGAACCGAACTGAAGCTGGAAAATAACGAACCGATCCCATGCTCGAAGAACTTTCAGTAAAGGCTACAAGAGATGGAACCGAACCGAACCGAACCATTTACCCGGATCATTTCTGTTCTTGATTTCTCGGATTTATCCACTTA
Organism: Sambucus nigra; assembly: GCA_949130495.1. NCBI lineage: Eukaryota > Viridiplantae > Streptophyta > Magnoliopsida > Dipsacales > Adoxaceae > Sambucus > Sambucus nigra. The sequence goes on from OX422214.1 coordinate 57,771,641, forward strand.
TAAAAATAGAATCCGAATTGTTTCAAACTCTTATATTTTGATAGTTAATAAATTGTAACTCCTCCCAAACGTGAAAGGGAGGCTCCTAGGTTATTAAGGAAGTATAGTAATTCATTTTAGAGAGGAAGAACAACAAGCCCTAGTTACTTTCAAGTTGCAATTCAAGTACAATCATTTTGATTTCTGTTTCAATACTTATTCTAGTTCCTTGTTCATTGCTAATTTCACCTTTCTTCATCTTCATTCATTAGTAAAAATGGTTTCTTTCATTCTAAACGTGTTGTTTTCAAGTTTTCACATGAAGGTCGAGATCTTGAACTCCACCTGATGTGGTAGTTGCATGTGTATAAAATTAATCCTCTAAATTTAATGATTTGATTATGACCGTATTGCGTAGAAACACGACAATTGTAGATCTTTGGATCTCGTTTCCTTCAAGGTAATCGGGATGCTTCAGAATGCAATTCGAGTATCACTATCGCAATCCTCTGATTAAGTATGGTGCATGCTTGAACCTCATATACGTAATGCTTGGGAGTACTAAATTCTGGGTCAATTTATTAATCACTTAAATTTACGATTAGTTTTATAGCATCAATACAGTAGGGTTGGGGGATTGTGTCGCAACCTTAATTTTCCAATTAGTTTGAGTTAACTTCTTTATTTTTCCATTTTTCCTTTCTCACTCAATCATCTTTTACACTTTATTTTTTGAAGTAATAAATCAATTAAAATCTATCAAACATTGCCTGTGGATTCGATACCCAGACTCCCCACTATACTCCGCAAGAGTGTAGTTAAAGTTTCGTTTTTTTTGTATTGTGTTCGGAAGCCGATAACAACGACTAGAGTATTTACACGAACGCTCGGTTTCCAACTTGATGAAAATGGCTCCGTTTCCGGGGATCTAGGTAGACTTAGGATTAGATCAAGTTACTCTAAAACTTTGACCAAAAATTTTCGAAAATCCAAATACATATAAAAATTTGAAAAAGCACAAAAATAATCATCATCATCTCTCATAAACCCGTTAATGCAAAATTCTGAACTCATTCCAACTCCCCATAATACTCCAATCAACATTCACGAAAATCCAATAGTTGAGTACGATCCTGATAGCCCTCACACTCCTAATGCTCCACAATTCTGGGTTCCACCTCCCACACCGTCACGCTCAATCTCAAATAACATGTCATTTTCCCTCTTAGGATACACTTCAGAGCGTGCTCCGAGCATACCAAGTGACGACACAGAGTCTTTGAGTGAGAGAACTATGTCGCAACATGCTAGTGCAACCGCCGGTGAAGGAGAGGCCCCATATCTCCCTTTGAGAGACACCTTATATCCCGAGTGCACTATCACTCTGGGATGCACTTTACTCCCGTATAATGCAGGGAAATTTCACTTTAGGAATGGGATGATCTAGATACTTCCTACTTACCTTGGAATGGATTCAGAAAATCCATATGCCCACATCATGGAATTTGAGGAGGCGTGCAAGACTCTTAGCAATCAAACTTGCACAAAATATGTTCTCCGCCTTAAACTCTTACCATTATCGCTAAAGGATAAGGCTAAGACCTGGCTATGGTCTTTACCTCTAAATTCGATTTCATCATGGAACGAATTACAATCTAAATTTCTCAAGAAATTCTTTCCTCCACATCAAACGAACTCCATCGGGGCTCAAATTCAAACGTTTCGATAATTAGAAAATGATTCATTTGATCGATGCTTTGGGAGTTTCAATGAGTTAATTACTTCATGTCCCCATCATGGTTTTGATAAAATGCAACTCATTTCCTGTATCCATAATGGGATGAACATTAATTCCAAGGAACTCGTTGAAACCATGGGTAGTGGTCCATTTGTCGACTTAGACGCCCACGATACTGAGCTTCACCTGAGGTATGTCGCCGAGACTACCCAATCCTGGGATACATCTGACCCTAATGCTCAAAATCAAAATCGGCGAGTGGACACCACTCCATCGGTGTCTGGTTTATTTTATGTAGAAAAGAATTCTATGACGGACAGTCGACTCAATGTACTTGAGAAAGGACTACGAGACCTACGTGAGGTGTATGAAAGAGGACCAACTGGATTCATCCCAAACCCCATCGAGAAGGTGTGTGCGATTTGTGAGGTGGGTCATTCAACTGAGGAATGCCCGACTATACATGCCTACAAAGTGATGCTTCAAGAGCAATTCAGTGGTATAGGAGGATTTAAGGGTAATTTTGGTGCACCGCACGGGAATTCTTATAACCCTTCAGGGAAAAACCATCCTGGTTTTAACTATGGGCAATAACAAGCTGCGATGAATCCTAATTCACATGCTGCCCCTCCTACACAACAACACTTTCAACAAGCTCCACACATGCAAGGACATGTGCAAGCACCACCACCTCAAGGAGCATATATCCCTCCACCACGAAGAAGTCTCGAGGATACGATAAACCAATTTACCAATACCCAGAGTGCAACCAATTCTAGATATGATCGGCTGATCAGCGACAATAATGCAAATATTTCAAAAATGCAATCATCGTGGAGTATCTACGAGAAGGTCAAGTTTCCTGCCCAGGGCCAAAGACCGCCCCAAGGTCAAACTAGTGTTAGCTCCACCTCGACATAACATCAGGAGCAATGTTAAGATGTTACCACTCTTCATAGTGGGAGCGTCGTTGATTTATCACCTCTCCCACACGACGCAACCAAAGATAAGGAGATTTTGCCTTGCGCGAAAGAAGCCGAAGATGTCCCCTTGAATGAGAGTGATAAAGAAGACACTAGTGAGCCCGAGGTAGTAGTGAAACGACCCACTACGGCACCATTTCCTCAAAGGTTGGTTCCTTCTCACAAAGGAAACCCCCGTGATGAAGTGCTCGACGTGCTTAAGCAAGTAAAGTTAAATTTACCATTCCTCGATGCTATTAAGCAAATTCCAGCTTATGCGAAAGTCCTAAAGGACTTGTTAACAGTAAAGGGAAAGATGAAGGTAAAGAAAAACGTCTTTCTAGCACAGAACGTGAGTTCCATCCTACTCAATGATCTCTCGCCCAAGTTCAAAGATCCCGGTGCACCCACCATTTCCTGCATCGTTGGAGAAAATAAAATTAAAAAATCCTTACTTAATTTGGGAGCAAGTGTCAATATCCTCCCTTACGCCATCTATAGGCAACTTGATCTGGGCGACCTCAAGCCCACAAAGGTCACCCTCCAATTAGCGGATCGAACCATGAAGATCCCAAGAGGCATAGTTGAGGGCGTGATTGTCCAAGTTGACACTTTCTACTTCCTGGTAGACTTTGTCATTTGGGATGCGGAGCCCTCCTTCACCTAGATTAATCATGTTCCCATCATTCTTGGGCACCCATTATTAGCTACAGCTAATGCAACCATCAATACTTGAAATGGGAAAATGCAACTCACCTTTGGGAACATGACTTTAGGGACTAACATCTTCCATATAGCCCAACAGACGGGGGAAGAAGATGATCTTCACGCGGTGAGCTTAATAGATGAAATAGTAGAGGAGTATTTTGAGGAAAACTATTATGGAGATGCCATAGGATATTGTTTAGTATCGAGACTCAAGAGTGAGGGAACGTACACCGGATTCGAGAGGGAAGTTGAGGAGTTGGGAGAGTTACTTGATGAGAGAGCGTCAGATGAGGATGCGAGAGACTTAAGTTGAGTTTCTCGATTCAAGGATCTACTGCCAAGGGAGACACGCATGGTTCCCTCCCGCGATAAATTTATGACCCTTGAATTGAAGAAACTACCCTCCCATATTAAATATGCATACCTAGGAGAGGACGAGACATTTCCTGTTGTTGTCTCCTCTAGCCTAGACGAAGAGCAGGAGGGTAAATTACTAAAGATTCTGAGGAAGCACCAAGGTTCTTTTGGTTGGTGCATTGCTGATTTGAAAGGGATAAGTCCTTTGATTTGCACCCACAAAATCCATCTCGAAGAGGATGTCAATACCTCGAGAGATATGCAAAGAAGGCTAAACCCTAATATGAAAGAAGTGGTGAGAACCGAAATCATTAAGTTATTGGATGTCGAGATTATCTACCCAATCTCGAATAGCAAGTGGGTGAGCCCTATTCCAGTTGTCCCGAAAAAGGTGGGCATGATAGTGATTGGGAATGATAAGGGAGAGCTAGTTCCCCAACGTACCACCATCGGGTGGCGCGTTTGCATTGATTACTGGAAACTCAATGCGGGAACTAGGAAAGACCATTTTCCCTTGCCATTTATTGATCAGATGCTTGAAAGAGTAGTGGTTCACCCTTAATATTGCTTCCTTGATGGTTATTTCGAATAACCAAATTGAGGTAGATGTACTTAACCAGGAGAAAACGACCTTCACTTGCCCTTTTGGTACGTTTGCCTACAAACGTATGCCATTCGGCTTGTGTAATGCACCTGTGACCTTTCAAAGGTGCATGTGTGAGCCTATTTAGTGACATGGTCAAGAGAGGACTTGAAGTGTTCATGGATGATTTAGCATTTTTGGCACCTCTTTCGATCTTTGTCTTGAAAAACTGGAAAAGGTACTTGCCCAGTGTGTGGAGAAGAACTTAGTGCTAAATTGGGAGAAATGTGGTTTTATGGTCACTGAGGGAATAGTTATTGGCCAAATAGTTTCATCCAAGGGGATAGAAGTTGATAGAGCTAAGATAGATGTCATAGCCGATCTACCCCCACCAAAATCGCTCAAAGACGTGCGCTCTTTCTTAGGCCACGCGGGGTTTTAGCGAAGGTTCATTAAGGACTTTAGCGCCATCGCTAGGCCCTTAAGAAACCTCCTTATGAAGGACACCCCATTTGAGTGGACGGAAGCATGCCATAACTCTTTTGAAAAACTAAAAACTATGCTTGTGTCCGCTCCCATCATGGAAGTTTCGGATTGGTCTTTACCATTCGAACTCATGTGTGATGCTAGCGATTATGCGATAGGGGTTATTTTGGGCCAAAGAAAAGACAAACAGGCTCATGTCATCTATTACGCTAGCTGGACTCTTACTGGACCACAACTCAATTACTCTACCATAGAGAAGGAGTTGCTAGCATTAGTCTTTGCCCTTGACAAATTTCGATCCTACCTTATCGGTTCTCCCATCACTTGCTTCACGGACCACGCGGCATTGAAATACCCACTTGCGAAGAAAGACGCAAAGATGCGCCTTATAAGGTGGATCTTACTCCTGTAAGAGTTTAATCTCTCCATTAAAGATAAGAAGGGAGTAGAAAATGTCATTGCCGACCACTTATCACGACTTTCGTCTGACGTTCCTAGTGATCCAATACCCATAGATGAATACTTTCCGGATGGGCAACTCTTTGCTACCCCTTCTTTGCCCTGGTTTGTGAATATAGTAAACTATCTTGTCACGGGAGACATCCCTCCCGATTGGACATCGTAAGATAAGAAAAGGTTTATTACTTGGTCTCGTATGTTTTTCTATGACGATCATTCCCTGTTTAAATATTGCGCCGACCGAATCGTCTGACATTGTGTACCGGATGACGAGATCCCCAAAGTCATCCAATTTTGTCATTCAGAAGCATGTGGAGGTCACTTTTCGACAAAAAAGACAGCCGCTAAGATCCTTCAATGCGGCCTCTATTGGCCCACAATCTTCCGAGATGTGAATAATTGTTACAAATCCTGCGATAGGTGTCAACGGATGGGGGCAATCACCTGACGAGACATAATGCCATTAACCCCGATACTCATTATGGAGATCTTCGACTACTGGGGTATTGACTTCATGGCCCGTCCTTTGGTTTCCTATACATCCTTGTTGTGGTCGATTATATTTCCAAATGGGTGGAAGCTATCGCTACCAAGACAAATGACAATAAAGTGGTGATTAAGGTCCTATAGGAACACATACTTTCCCGCTTCTGCGCTTCGAAAGAGATAATCAGCGATAATGGCACGCACTTTTGCAACAGGCCATTCGAGAAGCTTATGAGAAAGTATGGTGTCGTTCACAAGGTTGGAACGACCTATCACCCACAAACGAATGAGCAGGATGAACTAGCGAATCGGGAAATCAAGAATATTCTCGAAAAGACCGTCAATCCTACCCGAAAAGATTGGTCCTTTAGATTGAACGATTCGCTATGGGCCTATCGTACCGCATATAAAGATCCACTCGGCATGTCTCCATTTCGCTTTGTGTATGGAAAACCTTGCCATCTTCCCGTGGAATTAGAACACAAGGCGTATTGGGCAATTAAGAAGTTGAACTATGACATGGATAAGGCCGGTGAAGCTCGCAAGCTTCAATTCAATGAATTAGAGGAAATACGATATGATGTGTATGAGAATGCAAAAACTTCCAAAGAATGGATGAAACTTTCTCACGATAACATCATTCGACGCAAAGAGTTTCTTCTCGGACAAAAATTTCTTCTCTATAACTCTCGGCTTCATCTCTTTTCGGGCAAGTTGTGGTCATGATGGTCTGGCCCGTTCGTTATAAAGAATGTATTCCCGCACGGAGCTGTGGAGTTAGACAATTTGAAAGGGGGAAATACATTCAAAGTAAATGGACAACGCCTAAAGCCATATCTAGAGGCGTGTGTGGAAGAAGTTGACATCGTTTGGTTGTCGGACCCCTTTTATGGGGTCGAATGAGCTGAAAAAGAGAGGTCATCGCACCCCCGATGCATATGGGATGAATTATTGTGTATAGTAGTTAAGCTTCGATATATTAGAGTGAGTCCGAAGGTAGGTTACATAAGGATAGGGGCAAGATCACATATTCCAACACAACATTCATGAGGGCATCGAGAAATTCAAGTGGGAGGAGAATAAGGCCAAGCGTCTGGAAAGTGAGAGAATAGGATTCCAGAGCAACAGACTGAGATAAGGGGTTCTGTCACAGATGGAACCGAACTGAATCCCCAAGTCGGATCAGTTTGGTTTGGAAAAATCGCAAAAAAAAATAAAAATAGAACCAAACTGAATTCCCCCTGGATTGGATCGGTTCGATTCCTGCGATTTTGGTTCTTCCCGAGGAACCCATTCAACCCCCCTGTCCACTCTTTTCCCTCCAAGTCTTCCCTTTTTCCCTCCAACACAACCACCCATTTTCCCTCCAAAAATCCTCACCCAAACCCCTCCCCACCACCAATAAAAACATCCCCTTCCATACTCTTCCACTCACACCTTCACCTCTTTCCCTCTCTACAAGCCCTAATTTTTTCGCTCCTAATTCCATGCTTTCCAAATGGCTAATCTAGCGCTCCCCTCCAGATATCTGTCCACCGACATTCTGCCTAACAGAAATGGGCAATACTGCTCTCAATAGAGCGCGTATGGTGTGAATGCTTTCAATTTTTCTCACCAATTGCACATTGAACGGGTTGTCAACTGGGATGAGCTTCCGCGCCCCGTCACCACCCTTTTCCGCTAGCGGGGGTGGGCACAATACCTGTAAGAGCCTCATCCATTCGTTTGGGCGGACGAAGTCTGGGCCTTCTATGGCACGCTCGTCCACACGGGTGACTTTGCATGCCAATCATTTATTGACGGCCTCCCTATTCCATTCACGTTATCCATCCTCACCCGCAAGCTTGCTGAAAAGGGCGTTCCCCACCTGGAAGTATACGACTACCCAACCAACGCCCCAACTATTCCCAAACAGCAATGCATTTACCGACTCGCACCCAGTGACTTTTGGTACCAGGGTACTTTTCCCCTGGGCTGTCTCAATGACAAGGCGCACATCACATTCCACATTGTGTGCGCCAACTTGCTTCAAACTTCCAATGACTCGGCGATGCGCTCTCGCCAAGTGACACTTGTGTACCACCTGTTCGACCCCAATTTCACGCTCAATCTGGCCAGGATGCTTTACGCAAATATCATTTTTGCAGCCTGGGAGCACAAAGGTGCGGTACCCCTCCCGTATGCCCGTCTCATCACGTCCCTCTTAGCCGACGCTGGTATCCAGCCACCACAAGCTTTCCCCCGCCTACCAGAGCCCATTGGGAAGGTATCCCGTAAGAGGAGTGCCCAGAAAAGGGTTTCCATTCGAGAAACTCGGGAGGTGATCAATTTAGAGGCCGAGGATGAAATTCAGGTTGAAGAGCCGGTGGCGGAAGACATTGAGATGGAAGGGGCTGAAGAGGAAGACTACAATGGAGAAGATGACTCAGATTTCGAGCCCCCGGGTGAAGATTTTGATTGACGACTTTCGGTGGTTGAATCCCGCCTTGATGGGTTCATCACCCAATACAACCAAGATCAATCCGCCTATCGCAGTGAAAAAGAAGCTTATAGGAGAGACACAAGGATGATGCACCAACTCCAAGCCCACCTCTACGAGCTCAAATTTGGTGGTCCCCCACCATCTTTCTTTTATGATCCCTATGATCTGCGTGCACCCGGGCCCCTCCAATCAACCCCCTCAATAAAGCCCATAACTGTTTTTGCTGTGTTTTTTGGTTGTGTATGTGTGAAATGGTTGTTTACTCCGTCTTGCTTGTGTGTTTTCCCTTATCCTATGTAACACAGTTTGTTCTTTCTATATATAAAAGCTGCATTTCTGTTTCATTTACTTGTTTTATTTTTTCGCACATTTAATTCACTTTGAGTTAGATTTTCATCCTTTTTTCTTGAGGACAATGCAAAAGTCTAAGTTAGGGGGGGTGACAAGTGCGTATTTCTAAAACTTCACAAATTTTTAAAAATGCCCAGAAATTTCAAAAGGAAAGTCATAAAATTTTGAAAAACACAAAAAAAAAAATTCTTCAAAATAAATAAAAAATGGAATTCAAATATTTCAAAAATGTCATTAAAAGTCGGTTTAAAGTCTCAAGTTGTAAAATCCAAAATGCATAAAGACGAAATTGAACAAAGATGGAAATTGAGCGAAGGTAGGCGACTTAACGAATAAATGTGGAGATTAACAACCCCGGTGAGATTCGAGCCTTTTATTTTTGTGAAATTTATAAATCAATCCGAGTTAATTGTTAACTCAAAGTTCTTTTCAGCGTATAAAAAGTCATCGAGGATCTCAATCCTTTCATTTTGATCGGTTATGAAAATGTGTTTGATATTGCCTTGAATAACGTGCACTAAAATATCTCTAAACTAAATTAATCTCGAGACGCATATGGTAAAGCAACTCGCATTTGGACAATGAAGTAGGCCATCGTTTGTTATCCAAAATTATTGGCCATAAAAAGTTGTGAAAAATCATCCATTTTGTAACCCAAATTTGAGCCGAATATTTTTCCTTCCGTTTGACAACACGAAAAACCCAAAATGGCCCGTAATTGTAAAATATGGAAAAATTCAGAATTTAAGTCCGAAAAGTGCATAAAAAGGGGCAAGGAAAAGAATAGATATGCTCAACAAAAATAGAAAGGAAGGAAAAGCGTAAAAAATAGAAAAATAAATAAAAATAAATGAGCAATAGCCCGAAAAAAGCACAAATGGACATCATAAATGAATTTTCCAATTCCAACCTTCCCTACCATTTTTATTTTACCCAATATACCTGTAACCCGAAAAGTCCTAACCGAGCCCAAATTGCGAAATTGGTTGCCGCGTGGAGAGCTAAGATACAAAAAGATAAACAAAGAGATTAAACATATGTGTAAGAGGCAATGTTCATGTTTTTCAAACAGTATTCCGTTGATGAGATCCAATCATTAAAAAATTTCCATCTTTCTACTTGTGTGCGTGAACTAGGTTCCAATATATTTACTCTTTATATCATGCACATCAAGAGAATAGCCACATTCCGAGTGAGTTGTTTAAGAGAGCATTCCGTGAGAATTTGAAATCAAAGAGAATTTTTGAATAAGTAACGTAATGGTCAATCAGTGAAAATTAGCGGTTAAATTTTTGGCTTCGCACACACGTGCTATGATTTGAGACTCTTGAACATGTCTATTTTCTGCGAAAGTTTGAATTATATAATTTTTGTGTATTTTGAAGTTTCGTTGAGTCGAATTTTGTGGGTATATTCTCTGCAAATCCTCATGAGACACCACTCGTCTTACTAGGGTAACCTAGGGGTTTAAAGGCATGTTGCATATGCTAAATGCAATCGCTTTCCCGCGAAAAAGGTATCCTCTCCCATTTATGAGTTGGACCATGTTTTGATTCTTTTACATTACTTGGGACGTTCAACGTTCTAAGTTAGAGTGGTTTGATTAGGCATAAATTCTTCCCATTTATCCCCGTAATTTAGAGGGTTTTATCGCTACACGCAATGTAATTCAAGTGGATTTAGATCATATCTTCGATAATGGCAAGTTTGTAATGAGTACGTCAAGTTTCATGTGTTCGTCATCTATTTTGTAGGTGTTCGGTGTTCCGTACCAAAAGCTTCAAAGAAATACAAGAAGAAAAGGATTCTATAAAAACTGGAAAAGACAAAATCGAACCCAAGGAGCTAAAAATGAACTGAATCCCTCATAGGCAAAGTTTCTGTAAAGGATGGCAAAAGGGAACCGATCCGAAGTAATGCAAAAATGAACCGAATCCACCTTGGGAAAACTTCCTGTGAAGAGATGAAAAAAGGGAACCGAACCGAAGATGGTAAATAACGAACCGATCCCATGCTCGAAGAACTTTCTGTAAAGGCTACAAAAGATGGAACCGAACCGAACCATTTACCCGGATCGGTTCTGTTCTTGATTTTTCAGATTTATCCACTTGTAAAAATAGAATCCTATTTATTTCAAACTCTTGTATTTTGATAGTTAATAAATTATAACTCCTCCCAAATGTGAAAGGGGGGCTCCCAGGTCATTAAGGAAGCATAGTAATCCATTTTACAGAGGAAGAACAACAAACCCTAGTTACTTTCAAGTTGCAATTCAAGTATAATCATTCTGATTTCTGTTTCAATACTTATTCTAGTTGCTTGTTCATTATTAATTTCACCTTTCTTCATCTTCATTTATTAGTAAAAATAGTTTCTTTCATTCTAAACCTGTTGTTTTCAAGTTTTCACATGTCCGGCTAGATTTAAAAGGTCAGGATGCATGAACTCAACCTCATGTGGTAGTTGCATGTGTATAAAATTAATCCTCTAAATTTAATGATTTGATTATGATCATATTGCGTAGAAACATGACAATTGTAGATTTTTGGATCTCATTTTCTTCAGGGTAACCGGGATGCTTAAGAATGCAATTCGAGTGTAACTATCACAATACCGATTTACCCGTCCTCTGATTAAGTATGGTGAGGGCTTGAAACTCATATACGTAATGCTTTGGAGTACTAAATTCTGGGTCTAATTAATCACTTAAATATACAATTAGGTTTATACCATCAATACACTAGGGTCGGGGGATTGTGTCCCTACCTTAATTTTCCAATTAGTTTTAGTTAGCTTCTTTATTTTTCCATTTTTCCTTTCTCAGTCAATCATCTTTTACACTTTATTTTTTGAAGTAATAAATCAATTAAAATCTATCAAACATTCCCTATGGATTCGATACCCAGACTCGCCACTATACTCCACAAGAGTGTAGTTAAAGTTACATTTTTTTGTATTGTGGTCGAAAGTCGATAACAACGACTAGCGTATTTACACGAACTCTTGGTTTCCAACTCGATCAATGAGGATTATGAGAATAAATTAATGGACCTTAGTTAAGACTAGGGCTTTGAGCAAAAGTTAGATAAATTTTCTTTTCATTTCCAAAGACAAGAATTCCTGTTGAAACATCAGATGGATGAAGAAAGGGACATTTTCAAGCTTCTAGAGGAAGAAAATAACAATTTGAGAGATGAACTTGATGCCCTGAAGTCATCCACTGTTGTTGTTTCTACTACATATGAGGGTCATCCCTTCTTAGAGGCTGAAAATGCAAGGTTCAGTGAGGAGTTAGAGGCTCTGAAGAAAATAAAACATGCTTCTTCATCTTCCCAAGGTAGAGTCAAACATAGCAGAGGTACTGGTCGAGGTACTACATAGGAAGTTAGGACCCAACAGGACCTTGCTAATCCAGCTGCGCAATTAAAAACTAAAGATCAAGCTATTATTGAGATGTCCCAGAAGCTACAAGATTTATCAGAACAATTATCCACTCAATCTTCTCAGTTAGAAGATAAGGATGGAGTGTTGAAGAAACTGCATTCCCAGGTTGACAAATTAACTTTTCAATTTCATAAACAACTAAGGGAAGTCTGGATGGACAGGTATAATGAAGCCTTGGGGCATATTGATGATAAGATTTAACAAGCTAAGAATGAGAGATATAAATGAGGTGGGATAAATGCTTTGACAGTGATGAAAGTGGATCAGAATAGCTCATTATGGGAATGGTATGATTCAGGCCTCCTTGAACTTGACAATCCTCCTTTTAAATTAGATGTCAATTGGATTCCAGTCCATCGTATTCCTCTATACTTGATTTCAAAATACTTGGGGGATTACGAGATTCATGATGAATTAGAGATCATGTGACCTATTCACCTACTTGATCGTCCTAGTAGCAACAATACCAGAATGCTTCAGGATTTTAACTTCATCAACTCTACTTATACTTTAGATGAACCTCCTACTGGAAAGAATCCTGTTTCAAAAGTTAAATGGAAACATCATGCATAATGAAGCTTTGTACTTTGTTTTGTTAGCACAATCATGTAATTACTTTGATTGAATGAAAATGGAAATTGAAATGGAAATTGGATCAAATTATCTTATGTTGAATGTTAATCCTTCTTTATCATTAGTTCTATTGATATAGTTTAATTAATTTGAGTATCAATGACCAATGAGTGCGGATGTTGTACTAGCATACTTAGATTAAAATCTAAATTTAGAGCTAGTTAGATAAATAGATAGGTTCTACTAGCATACTTAGATTAAAGTCTAAATTTAGAGATAGTTACGCATGTGTCTCCAAAAGTTTTACTAATGCACCCAAGTGTTGGATTTTTCCATTAAATACCAGTGGTGTGACCAGGCGCGTTTGTGGAATATGTTCTTACATTCCTCTTGCGGAACCTTTGCAACGTTCTTCCTGTACTTTGCCTAGTAGCATCAAGATCTTATTATATCCTTATGTTTACGGACCAAGTTTCTTAAGGATTTAACATCCTATTGAATTGGACTTCGTGTATCAACGATCAATTTTGTGGATGCTCCAAGCAACTTATTGCTTCTATCAAGCAACTTTCAGGGCAATATTTTCTGAGACAAACAACAACTTTATTACTTTTTATCAAGCCAGTGTAGTGCATAGCACGAGTACTCCCCAAAAAAATGAACAACAAAAATGTAAAGAAACTAAAGATTTTATTAATATTGCAAGTTGAAAACTGATTACAACGTCATTGATAATACTTTCAGAGATGCTCTGCATGCCATGGGTTTTTGAATTCTTCACCTTCCAAGGTTTCAATTCGATAGGTTCTAGGTCAGATCACTACTTAAATACGGTAGGGACCATGCCTATTAGCTTCAAGCTTGTTATTTTTGTGCAGTAATTTCTTCAACACATAATCTCCTTCCTTCTAGTTGGTTGGTTTCATCCTTTTATTGTAAAAATGGGTTGTTCTTTGCTGATAAGATGCATTACGCAGGGAAGAATCTTCTCTTACTTCTTCCAGTATGTATAGATACAACCTTATCATTAGGTCACTTACAGGAGAGTTAAAATTTAAAACTCTATGGGATGGTAAGCCTAGCTTGGTAGGAATGCCAGTTTCAGTCCCAAATGCTAACATATATGGGGATTCTTCAATTGATGTTCACTGTGTTATTCTATATGCCCACAAGACAGAGTGTAGCTCTATTATCCAATTATCCTTGGCATCATTAAGCTTTTTCTTCAACCCATTAAGCAAGGTTTTGTTCGTAACTTCAGTTTGTCCATTACTTTGAGGATGTCCTGGAGCAGAATGCGATTTTTGAACATTGGACTGAGCACAGTAATTTACGAACTCATCATTGTCAAACTGTTTTCTATGGTTGGTAATGAAAGCTTAGGGAAACCCATACCTACAAATGATGTTTTTCCATATGAATAGATAGGCCTTTTCATAAGGCATATCTATCAAAGGCTTTGCCTCCACCCATTTTGTAAAATAATCCACGGTGACCACCAAGTATTTAAATCTTCCTCGAGTGGTTGGCAGTGGCCCGACCAAGTCTATACCCCCACATGGAAAATGGCCATGGTGAAGTGATTGGAGTGAGAGCAGTGTGTGGATTTTTACGAATTGTGGAAAATCACTAACATTTATCACACTTCTTAGCAAAAGTTGCACAGTCTGCTCGCATTATTGGCCAGTAATACCCTTCAGTACTGATTCTTTATAGAAGTGTTCATCCTGATATGTGAGTGTAACAACCCTTACTTTCACGTAATTGATGTTATATAATTTTGCGATGTGAGATAATTATATAAAATAATGGAAGTTAGAATAAATATTATTTTAAGTGATTTAATAGATAATATTTACTGAGTTTTGCATATTTACTGTTGAGAGAAGGTAAATGGCATTATGTTATGTTTTATTGTGTCGTTGTGCTTTAAGCGATGGTTATGGCATATATTTAAATTGAATCATTATTAATGAATTAATATAACGTTGGAACATGAAATATTGTACGATATTTCGGATGCCAATTTTGACAGTGCGTTTAGTCCTGAAATAGTCGAGAGAGTCAAAATAAGTGTCATATTGTATTTTCGAGTTCCGGGCACTTTTGACAGGTTGGGACTCAATTATGTAGTTATGAGTCATTTTAATGGTGTATTAACATTTAAAGATGGGAATTAATGTTAAGTGCCCGGTTAAGTCTCCTAAACCCTCTTATTTCCCATTTGTATGTTTTAAACTTAGAGAGAGTTAGAGAGAAGAGAGAGAGCTTGGAAGAAAAGAGAAAATTGGAGATTTGGAGCTAGAAATCATTGCTACGGGAAGAGAATCCGGGACTACAAACTTGAGACAAGTTTCTAACTTGCAAATTTATGATTTAATGTGGATAATTTATAGTGATAGTTGTGTATTTGGAAGAATTAAACAATTATGCACACATATATATATATATATATATATATATATATATATATTAGATTTCTCTCCTTTCTCTTTCTCTTCTCAACCTCCATCACAAGACAATTTATTAATCAAATTACAAGTCTCTCTCTTCTCATCCTTAACAAAACAATGTTTGGACATATTACCAAATAATCGAATAATTAGAGTTCCAGGTGCTATCTTTCCATATTATTATTAATTAATTATTAAAGTTATTAATATTATTTATATTGTTTGTGCTTTCTTTTATTAGAACTTTATATTCTGTAAAAGTAAAATGTTTTCCAAACAACCATCCGGATATGAGATAAGGGAAAAACAAGAAGAATTGACACAATCTCTAGGTGGTGATCTTAATAAAAAAAAAGTTTAAAGAACAAACGAGTCAAGTGGAAGAATTACCAAACAATGAATATACGATTAATGAAAATATTGATGAAGTCAACAACATGGAAAATAATGAAAAAAATATTATAATTTAATTGATGGACAAGAAACTAACGCAATTAATATTTACGATCCGAGAACTTGCAATAATCTAGATATAAAATTAAGAGATTTACTTGTAGAAAAAGGACATATAAGGAATATATTAATATAAAAGGACCTTAAAGATAAATTATCTAGGCGTTTTTCTTCAGTACATTATACACATTTTTTACCCATGGTGAGAAATTAGATAGTGCGTGGTTAATATATTCAAACTAAGTGGATAAGGTTTTTTGCTTCTACAGTTAGTTATTTGAAAAACGCCCAAACAAAGGTGGTCAATTTGCAGATGATGTATATAATGATTCGAAAAATCTTAGTATTAGTCTTAAAGAACATGAACAAGTAATTAACACATGAATAACATGAGTGATTGGGTTGATTTACAAACTGGATTAGAGAAAAATGACACATTTGATAAACACATTCAAGATCATATTAAAAAAAAAAGAACATTGGAAAGGAGTATTAGAAATAATAATTTCTCTCGTACAATTTTTAGCTAAAAATAACTTGACATTTCGTGGAACAAATGAGAGACTTTATGAAGATAGTAACGAAAACTTTGTAGGCCTAATTGAAGAGATTTTAGAGTGGGATCATTTAATAAAAGAACAAATGTTAGACATATTGAAAATAATGAGATTCACTATCATTATCTTGCACATAAAATTCAGAATGAGTTGATAAATATGTTAGCATCGAAAGTAAAAAACATAATCATTATAAAAATTAAAAACTAAAAAATTATTCGGTGATACTTGATCGAGGCAAAAAATGAGCATCCATGTAATACGCTAATTGTTGTTATCAGCTTCCGACCGGTGATCGCAATATAAAAAAAAAATATAAACTTTAATTACACTCTTATGGAGTATAGCGGCGAGTTTGGGTATCGAATCCACAGGGAATGTTTGATAGAATTAATTGATTTATTACTTGTAAAATAAAAGTTGAAAAGATGATGATCGTTGAAAAGGGGAAAAGGGAAAAAACAAAAGAAGTTAACTACGTTAATTAGAACTAAACAAAGAATAAGAGACGGGATTAGGATCACATTCCCGCCATAGGCAAAATAACGCGTATAAAGAATTTTGGTTCTAAAACATTTAACAAAGCATATTCAATTGATTATAAACATCAAACATGAAGACATTTAATTCAACAAGGACAGATTAAACTTTCGCTCGGATATGGTCACAAGTGGATTAATTTTTAAATGTCGCTATAAACACTAACGTCGCATGACAAAGAAAGTTAAACACATAATATTCCAACTTCAATACACGAGGTTTTAATTAATTGTATTTCTACCCAAAATCTAACTTTTAAAGCTCAACACCCATTAATGGAGGGAATATGATCCCAACCCTTGCACCACGCACTAGCTAGACATGGTGGTATTAACTACGCAAGAATCCATTAACAAGGATTTGAAAATAAGGAAAGAATAATAAAAGTGTTGGAATTTAAGGTTACCAAGGTTGAAGAACAGAAAGATGCAATAAGAAATCAAAGGTTGAAGAAAAATCGAAAAAACTCTTGAATTAGAGGTGCAAAATATGTAAATTATTCTCCTAGATGTTCCTCCTTGATTAGGAGCTTTTACATGAATGAAATCTGAATTATATGAATCCCAATGACTAAATATATAGGTTAGAAGTCATTTAGAAGAGTCCGCAAAACATAAAACTCTTTTGGCTAAAAGATAGGGACAAAATAAAAATCCCGCTTCTGGAAAATTGTAACGGATTTAAAGTGTGACTAATCTTTGTCACAGATATGGAGCATTACTAAATTGCGAACCGGTTTGGACCTGATAATGAAGGGAGGTCGAATAGGTTCGTCTTTCTAGTATGACCCTCGAATTTATCCTTTGATTCCTCTCAACATCAAATGATTATAACATCTTGACCGTAGCTCGGATTGGGGTGCCGTTTTTTCTAGTATTCTTGTAACTTCAAACTCTTCAACTTTTCAGTTGGCCCCACCTCGGGACAAAGGCTAAAAAATTACAAAAATTTCCTTCAACTCCGCATTTCTTAGTTTATTTCATTGTATTGAGTTCTCTCTCGCACTGACTTGCATGAAATACCTGTAAAACGCAATAGAAATACACGAAACACGAAAAACTCACCGAAAAGGGTTAGTAGCATAAATATGAGATAAATACGATCTCTTTACACCTTACGGGATCATAAAATAACCGAAATTAAGGGACAAATATGAAGAATTTATGCCTAATCAAATCCCCTTAACTTAGAATATTGCGCATCCGAGGCAATGTAAAAGAATAAGAGTATGAGATAAAGACCCTTCTAAATAAATAATGTGATAGGATACCTCTTTCACGACAAACAATTACATTTAGTATATACAACAAACTGTTAAACCCGTAGGTTACCCTAGTAGGTTGAGTGGTGTCATATGAGGGTTTGCAGTGAATATACCCACAAAATTCGTTTTTGACTCAAAGAAAACTCAAAATACTTAAAAATTGTACAATTTAAATTCCCCCAAAATCATCACCTTAACTTCATATTCAAGTGTCTCAATTCATAGTGTGTACATGCGAAGTTGAAAATTAAACTGCTAATTTTCACCGATTGATTATACGTTACTTTTCGAAAATTCGCTTTGATTCAATTCTCATGGGATGCCCTCACAAACGAATCACTTGAAAAATGGATAATTCACTCGGTACGCGTGATATAAAGAGTAAATGTAATGAAACACTAATTTACGTGCACAAATTTGAAAGACGAATTTTTTTGGTGAATAGATCTCACTATCGGAACACGGTTATTGAAAAACGGGAAACCTCGCCTCTTATTCACACCAATTAATCTCTCTTTTTATTTTTTCGTGTCTTATCTCTCCACGCGGTAATTAATTTTAAAATTCAAACTCGGTTAGAACTTTTTCTGTTTTCGAGGTGTATTGGGTAAAAAGTGAGAATGTCGGGAAAATTTGCAATTGGATTCTTCTTATGATGTCTGCTAGTGCTTTTTCGGGCTTTTGCTCATTTGCTTTTCTTTTTTTCTTTTTTTCATTTCCTGCTATTTTTGTTGAGCTTTGTTCCTTTTTTCCCCTTTTTATGCACTTTTTGGACTTTATTGATGAATATTCAATTTTCACAACTCCGGCTATTTGGGTTTTTCGGGTTATCAAACGAAAAGAGAAACTTTATTAGGCTTTATTAGGCTCAAGTTGGATAGCAAAAGGATAATTCTTCATTACTTTTTATGGCTAATATTTTTTGGTTAAACAAACGAGGGCCTACTTTATTGTCCGAATTACTAATTATTTTACCATATGCGTCTCGAGATTAATTTAGTTTAGAGATATTTTAGCGCGTATTTAAGACAACATCTCACATGTTTCCCGTAACCAATTGAAATAAAGGAATTGAGATCCTTAACGACTTATTTAAACTTTGAATTAAACTTTGAGTTAACCATTAACTCGGATTGATTTAATAACTCGCAAAAGTTAATAGGCTCGAAATCTCACTGGGTTAGTTAATCTCCACATTTATTCGTTAATTCGTCAATTTTCGCTTAATGTCCATCTATGGTTAATTTCGTCTTTATGCATTTGAATTTTTACAATTTGAGAGTTCAAACAAAACTTTGTGACATTTTTGAAAAATTTAAATTCCAATTTTTATTTATTTTGAAGAAAAATATTTTTGGCTTTTTCGAAATTTTCAATTTTTTTTTTGGAAATTTTTGAAGTTTTCTAAAAAAAACATACTTGGAATGAACATGCGATCAAGTCAATGAAATTAAATAATAAATGGAAAGAATATCCCAAACCCCTAACTTAAATGTTGCATTATCCCTATTGCAAATCAATAACACAACATAACGAGAGGAAGAGAAAGATATTACTCAAATGGAGCGATCCCCGATAAGTACAAGTCTACTGAATCTACAAAACTTGTTAGAACCAAGCATAGAAAAAATAATAACAAAAATTTTAACTAATTACTCTAAAATATAATAAAAAAAGGATAAGAAAAAGGAAAAAGAAAAAGAAAAAGAAAAAAGAAGAAGCTAATTATTTAAAGCCTACGATTTGAACTTCTAATAAACCATACACTAGAAGTCTAAAAGTTTAAAGGTCTACCCGGAATACGATATGACTTTGAGGGATAACCGGTATACCCTCATTTTCATGTATACCTCCCAAAAAATAAAAATTACTTTTGAACAATGGAATCCATATGTGAGATGGAAAAAATGAACCATCACCAATTAAAATTTTAAAGGGATGATGGGGGATTCAGATGTTAAGGAGAACAAGCAAAATTGGCAATAAAATAGAATCACCTCCCAAAGATTTTTCAAGTAGTATGGGAAGCGGGGACACAAAAAGGACAGGTCCATCTTGAAAAAAAATTCAATTAAAGAGTCCTCATCGTTAAAAGGTTTAAACGTTTCAAAATTTTCAACCGAATCATAGGAATCTAGCGGTACTTGTAATGGTTCAATAACGGAGAACGAAAATGGTGATGAAATAAATTCAATCTCAAGTGACTCGGCATCACTTAGAGATTGAATTTTAAGGGAGCAAGACTCAATTTCAATGATACATTCTTCTAAAATTTCAGGTGAAACACAAGTCTCAACCTCCTTTTTATTTTCCAAGTAAGAACACATCTCATTGCAAAGTGTGAAAATTTTGCTTAACAAGACCATTATCACATTCATCGGGCTTTGGGTGGAAAGAAAATTGATTGTTCTTTTGATGAGAAAAAGCATGGTTTCTTCCAAAGTAGGATTCCTTAGCTCTAGAACCTCTGATTCCTCATTTAGTTAAAAATGTTCTTCAGTTTCAAAAATATCAGAAGAAAATTCGCCATTGGATTCGAATAATGCATCCAACTCTTACTCCCCAAAATAATTTTTTTCCCAACATTTTTTTTCAAGACATTCATACTTAAGAATTAGAAGGCCCTCACCAATGATAATAGGTCGAGGAGCGGATTCTTGAAAATAAAAAAGTTTGAAAATGATTTTCTTCCCGATATTTTTTTTCAAGCTTTTCATTCTCAAGAATTCGAAGGCCCTCATCAAAGGTAATAGGTTGGAGAGCGGATTCTTGAAAATATAAAGTTGGAGAACTCTTCCCATATGAACCATTATAATTACTAAACTCACTATAAAAGGACATGATTACCGAATGGTTTGTAGATACAAAAATCCGTGTAAAGAGGTGTGCGGTTAAGGATTCAACGTTTCTTGGCGCTCAATTATGCAATCTTGCAAAAAAGGTTGAAACAAAAAAATAGAAAAGAAAAATATCTTAGGAAATAGTAAATCTCCCCGACGACGACGCCATTTTGATCGAAGCAAAAACCAAGCGTCCGTGTAATACGCTAATCGTTGTTATCGGCTTCTGACCGCAATACAAAAAAAATCTAAACTTTAACTACACTCTTATAGAGTATAGCGGTGAGTTTGGGTATCAAATCTACAGGTAATTTTTAATAGATTTTAATTGATTTATTACTTGTAAAATAAAAGTGGAAAAGATGATGGTGGTTGAAAAGGGAAAAATGGAAAAACAAAAGAAGTTAACTACACTAATGCGAAGTAAACAAAGAATAAGAAACGGGATTAGGATCACATCCCCGCTATGGGCTAAACAATGCATATAAAGGATTTTAGTTTAAAAATATTTAACCGAGCATATTCAATTGATTATAAACATCAAGTCTGAAGAAATTAAATTCAATAATGAAATATTAAACTTTTGCTCGGATATGATCACAAGTGGATTAATTTTGGAATATCGCTATAAACACTAACGTTGCATGATAAAGAAAGTTAAATGCATAATATTTCAACTTTAATACACGAAGTTTCAATTAATTGTATTTCTACCCAAAACCTAACTTTCAAAGCTCAACACCATTAATGACAGAAATATGATCCCGACCCTTTCACTAGCTAGATACGGTGGTATTAACTACGAAAAAATCCATTAACAAGAATGTTAAAATAAGAAAATAATAACGAAAGTGATGGAATTTAAGGTTACCAAGATTGAAGAATACAAAGATACAAGAAGAAATCAAAGCTTGAAGAAAAATTGGAAAAACTCTTGAATTAGAGCTGCAAAATATGTTAATTATTCTCCTAGATATTCCTGTTTGATTAGGAGCTTTTACATGAATGGAATCTGAATTAAAAGAACCCTAATGATTAAATATATATTTTAGAAGTCGTTTAGAATAGTCCCTATAACATAAAACTATTTTGGCTAAAAGATAAGGATAAAATTAAAATCCCGCTTCTAAAAATTTGTAACGGATTTAAAGCGTGACTAATTTTTGTCACAAATCTGGAGCGTTACTAAATTATGGACCAGTTCGGACCTAATAATGAAGGAAGGTCTAACTAGTTCATCCTTCGAGTATGACACTCGAATTTATCCTTTGATTCCTCTCAACTTCAAATGATCATAACTTCTCCACCGTACCTCAGATTGGGGTGCCGTTTTTTCAAGTATTCTTGTAACTTCAAGATCTTAAACTTTTCAGTTGGCCGCACCTGAGGACTAAGGCTGAAAAATGACAAAAATTCCCTTCAACTCCCCATTTCTTAGTTTATTTCACTGTATTGAGTTCTCTCTCGTACTAACTTGCATTAAATACCTGTAAAACACATGAGAAATACACAAAATACGAAATACTCGTCGAAAAGGGTTAACAGGAAAAAATGAGATAAATTCGGTCACTTTACACCGTACGGGGCCATGAAAGAACCAAAATTAAGGGGATAAATATGAAGAATTTATGCCTAATCAGTACTCCTAATGCAAGTCACCAAGAACAAATATCTTTGATATTATGCTGTGGAGATGCTTCCAATTTTCCAATGACAATATATGAGAACTTTTTAGAATTTTCAAATATGGATGATACAACAGGGTAAGGCCTTTTTGATGAATTACAAAATGTGATAAAAAAAATCTTATTCTTTATGTAAATGATGTTAGAGGACAAGGGTATTAAAATGGATCAAACAAGAAAGGTAAAGACCAAGGTGTCCAAAAAAATTTATTAGATATAAATCCTGAAGCAATCTACATGGCATGTGGGTGTCACAGTCTTAATTTAATGATTTTTTATATGGGAAACCCTTGTTTTAAAGTAAATAATTTTTTTTATAATGGTACAACATATTTATACAATATTTGCTAATTATACAAAAGGATGGAAAATGTTAAAAGATAACGTAAAAATAGTGTTAAGTCATTGTTAACTACACTTTGGAAAAGTTGTGTTGATGTTTGTAGAGCAATAAGATTTCAAGCTCTGGTCCTAAGAGAAGTCTTACTTCAAGTAGCGGATCGTGATAAAGAGTATAGCATAACGAGCGAAGACAAAGCATAAGCCAGTATTTCTATAGAAAAATTTGAATTTTTATCAGCCATGATTATTTGGTATGAAGTATTGCATATTGTTAATTTAGTTAGAAAAAAATTACAATCTAAAGACATACTTATTGATATTATAATTGAACAAGTGAAAGGGTTGATTGTCTATTTCAAACATTACAGCGAAATCGTCTTCACAAATGCAATGAATACCGTTAAAGACATTAATATTAAAATGGAAGTTAATCATATATAATGTAACACGTCCAATTCGTAGAAAAAAATATTTCGATGATAATCCCATTGAAGAGAGTACACAATCACCAAAAGACTCTTTTAGAATACATTACTTCTTCGAATTGTAGATGAAGCTATTGGTTCACTAAAGATAAGGTTTACTCAATTCAATGAATATGAGAAAAAAATTGAATTTTTATTTCTTCTGTAAAATTAAATTAAATGGATGAAAAAAAGATGAAAACATGTGGTGAACACATTAAAGATATTTTAAAACGCAACACTTTTACACATATTGATGGGAATGATTTATTCGAAGAACTAAAAGTTTTGCAAAATATTTTACAAAAAGATACAAACTCAGCGATCGATATAATTAATTTCTTAAAAAACATGATTGATTTCCAAATGCATTTATTACTTGTAGAATATTATTGACTATACATGTTACATTTGCAGAAATAATTTTTTCAAAACTAAAAATATTAAAAAATTACTAGCGATTAACTATGTCGCAAGAAAGATTAAATGGACTTGATTTGTTGTCTATAGAACAAGATTTGCTATATAAAATTGTTTGTAAAAATTTAATTGATGATTTTGCTAGTAGAAATGCCAGAAGAAAAATTTTCAAATAGTTGTTTTTCAAATAGGCTTTCACCGAGTGACGTGATAAACATTTTTGGTTGACTTTAAAGACGATGGTGTTCTTTTTTGGAGATTTCATTGATTTTAAAAGGTAATTTATTAATTTTTTCATACAATTATTTGATGGCTTGTATCAAGATGCAAATTATATATTTTTTTGTAATATAGGATAATTACGCTGATAATAATTTTAAAATCTTTGAAGCTTATAAATGAAAAGGGCCCCGTATTTTAATTGCAAAGGGCCTTTTAAATCCGAGGACTGGCCTTGAGCATGACTAAACGGAGAATACACATATAAAGTGTGGGTTTTCCACCATTAGAGATAAAAGTATTAATAATCATGGAGAGCGTAGTGAGGGGACTGATTAGGATAGGGTGCACTTATTTTCCATGCCGACTGCGAAAATCGTGAGAATCCACAACATGGGTTTATAATTCATATTACATTTGGGGGGTGGTTATTGATCAAGCTTCCACAAATATCGTAGTTTCTCACGCCACTCGATATTGAAATTGTCATCACAATAGGCTAAAGTGGGTTCTAAAACAGTGTCATATGAATACACTGCATTCATGGTTGGTTCAGATGGATAAGGAAGGTATGGGCACTCATGGGATAAGTGAATGATTTGAAAGTAATAGGTGCACGAAGAAGAATTGGATACGTTGACCCTCGTCACCGCAGGCGGTGGAATATGAAAGGCCTGCATGGATGACACAGGACCATCAACGGTATGCGTGAGATAGTTGAAGCCACTAAGTAAAGTTTGAAGCGTGAACTCAGACTTAACCTTAAACATGTTTCGAGGGGATGTGGAATAAATAAATTAATCCTGAAAAGGATGTTCTTTGATGATAACGGAATGAATAGTGGGAGAAAAATAATTCACCGAAGAATATTTTTCATAATTGAAGTTTTTGAAAAAGAAAGAAAATATTTAAGTGGTTTTCAATTTTTGAAAAAAAAATATTTTTGGTGCTTTTGAATATTTTGAAAACAATGAAAATATTTGTAAATTTTTTTTAATATAATAAAAAGGAAAGTAATACACACACACACACACACATATATATATATATATATATATATATATATATATATATATATATATATATATATATATATATATATATTTTAAAAGGGGTGAAAATGGACTCTCTTGAAACACAAACGACGGAGCACATAAAATCGACTACCAAAAGATTGAAATTCGACACGTACAAGCAAAGGGCAATTTCTATCTAGCACATAGCCAATTTTTATCTTTAATTAATTGATGGGGTTGTTAAGTTGTCTTTATATATATTTTCGTTATTGGAAAGACTCGTTAATCCAAATCCCTTTGTACCTACAAATACCCTAAAATATATATTATTTGGCAAATAAGTAGTATTAATTTGCACTTCTTAATGTCAACAAGAGCAGAATGAATATTTAGCATGGTTTTTCAAACAAAAGGGCTAAGAGATGTTTATTTAAACTAATGATGTGCTAATATTTAAACTAAACTAATAAATAAAAACTAAAATAAGAAATGAGTGAGGTGAACAAATATGAGAATAAACATAGGATGAGATAGAACCGCACATATTATTTGTTTTAATTAATTAATTTAATATATTTCAATATAATAATAAAGTTACAAGTCAGCTCTCGTCACAAATGTAATTTCAGTATTATCCTTTTAGAAAGTTAATTTTAACACTTTCACAAACTCTCAAAAATTAGGCTTATGCCCTTTTTAATATTTCACTCGCTAGGATAGATGTATCAAAAATGATTTAATTCTTGAAAAAATTAGTTGGAGTTGAAATTTAGGATATAATATTCACTTTTAGAAAAACCTAAATCCAGTTCGATTCTAAAATGAATATTATTTCCCAAATTTGATCTGCTCTCGGAAATCATTTACCCTTTCTCAATGCATAAATTCAAAAACTAATTATCAAAGGAACATAACAAATAAATGAAATAAACTAATTAATTAATATTGACACATGTTTCATATCTAACTATGAAATGGGATATTTAGCCTATCATGTGGATTATTTTTATATATAAAATGTAAAAATAATATGTTACAGTAAAAGATGAAGAGACAATTATATAAACCAAGTCTCCTTTCCTTTTTATTAAACTCACAAGATTAGAAATTAAAGAATACCCACAAATCTGAGTTTTACAATAATATTTGCCTCCCAGAATATATCTCACAAACTCACAATTTGTCTCTCAAAATATAAATTCATTCACATAATTCTCTAAAAATTACAAAAGAAATAATTAAAAGATTATACTAAACTAGCCTAAATTATCATAAAATTATGAACTAGTGGAAAATCTACTCTTTACAAAACTTAGATCTAATTGGTCTTTCAAAAATGAAGACCAAATGCCCCTTTTTACAGGTAGAGAAATTAGGGTTTGGGAGAATT
The DNA here is from genome assembly GCA_949130495.1 of Sambucus nigra. Taxonomy (NCBI): domain Eukaryota; kingdom Viridiplantae; phylum Streptophyta; class Magnoliopsida; order Dipsacales; family Adoxaceae; genus Sambucus; species Sambucus nigra. The sequence continues at coordinate 57,797,892 of OX422214.1, forward strand.
TTTAATATTTTACAAAAGGATGGTTAAATTATTTAAATAATAAAATAGGGTATGGGTGAAGAGTTAATTTATTAAGAGGTGTGGGAGAATGAATTAAAGAAATGTTTTCTTTAAAAAAAATGAAAAATAAATGAAGAATAAAGGAGAAGAATGGAGGAATTAATAAAGGAATGAAGGTTTAGGGAGTAAAGTGGTAAAAGGGGGGATTTCGACTGAAGAAGGTTTGTGCACGTGCGCGTGGAGTCGTGTCAAGTGCGTGGACGGGTGCGCTTGGGTGGGCCTTGATCGAAGGGGCATAAGTGTAGCAACATGGCGCAATCGTGGTCGTCCACGTGGCACACAGAAGAAATTTTACAATATCAGGATTAATCCCTATCCTGCCCAGGTTTGAAATCTCGTCTTCACTTTTATGCAAAACCAAACAAATCACTGATCCTCCAAGTGTATTAGTAAATATAAATTCTACAAAACCTATACGCCCTAGTTAATTTCCTAATTTTCATTTTTTACACATTACACCCAAATCTTCATATCTTTCACATGCAACCTCCAATTGAAGTACTGTAAGAATCGATATGTAAGGACCTAAAACGTGATTAGGAATGTTAATTACATGATTAAGTATAAGTCATGAGTTATAAGTTTGGTGATGGGTGTTAAACATTTTAATTATCATGTTTATGGGATGCATACTCATGTTATATATAAATGTTGTTTACATTTTATGCTAATCGAGCTTATGATCAGGTATAACATGTTTGTGACAACCCGCGATCCGAGATAAGGGGTGGCCACCCTGATACTCAAACATAATAGGAATCATGGATGGATATCATTCTCATCATCAATAAAAATAAATTGAGTATACGGGAAAACCATCAGAAAACAGGTTGCCAAAAAGTTTAGAAATTGAAATCCCGTTAAGAAAATTAAATTTAAACAACCCAATCTGATAAGAAAGTGGAATTCCACAAGAATATATATATAATACATCTAACACGAATGTATGCAAAAGGACCGAATAGGCTGTCGGTCCACAGCTACATACAACACAGTACAACAGTTTAATATCTTACATAATACATTCATTAAACAAATACAAAAGTTTGGGCCACACGCCTGAGTGTAAGACCTGATCATATCTAGAACACAAAGAAGAGGGCGTCTAATTCAATGACCTGTAATAATCCGCAAAATTTGACAGCCTGACAAAAATAAAGAAATAGGAATAATCACAACGGGCGTCCTTGCGGTGGAGCACCTGAGCGGATACCATTATATACACAACTAGGAAAATGAACTGGTCAGGGCCGGGTTCTATATGATCACCAGAAGAAATAAAAAACATGATAGAAATGAACAGTTATGCATGAATGACAAGGATGATAATATGGCATGTTATCTAGCATGTTAAGCCTACATTACAATTTAAGGCAATTTTACTAAATGATGAAACAAAATGTCATTTACATAAGAGAAAGAAAAGTAAATAACTTAAATTTAAAGCCTTTCCTCATTTATCAAATTTCCATTATCTTTTATATTCCTTAATAGGAATAAAACCATTTATTAACTTCCATAGTTAATTATCTTTCCATTTCATCTTTCCATTCCTTAATAGGAATTCTATTAGTATCAAGTGCTCTTTATGGCACATATCTCATTCCCGTGCTCTTTATGGCACGTATACATGCTCTTTATGGCATATAACTATCAAGTCCCACTTGATGCAAAAAAGTTATATTCATATATATATAACGATTCTATGACCGCCCCTCCGAGTTTCCCCACTGGGCGCGCCCCTAAATGACCATCATCTTCCAGGGGCCAATCAAAAAAGGTAGCCTGGGATCATAATGCAACGTCGGGAAGCGTCCATATGCCTGCGGGAGAGTCAGGACCACACCCGGAATCCCCTCACCAGCATAGAAAACATATAAAAATCCCGCATATGGCCTAGGACTATATCCACCCTGCATTCATTAGCCAGGGGGCATCACCAAGCGAACGAACTTCCCTTATGATGTCATTTAGAGAGGTGTGTTTAAGTAAATTAACATTTACCATATTAAATCTCATTTTCATTTTCAATTTATCATTACCAAATTCCATTTCCAATATCCATGTGATTGGTTCTTTTTATTCGAACCTAACATCATTAAACAACTGAGTTCATTTTATTTGAACCAATCATCTTTAACACAGTTTGGGTTCATTTTAGTTGAACCTATTCTCATCGAATATCGTCATTAATATTCCTAAAATTACAAGTTCCGGCTTAGTCTCCAAATAGACATTATGATCCTACAATTCCCAAACTTCATAGGATTCCGATAAGCCCCTAAGACTCCAAGCATGGGCATTTAACTTCCTAACTTCTCAAAAATTAAATAAATGAAGTAATGCCTTAGCATTACTTTAAACCTCCCCGGAATAAACCCCAGATGAACCAATTCTAGTCTAGGGTGGCGACCAAACTCAACTAAAACTCTAGGACCCTAAGTTTACTTCATTCAAGAAGGTTCCTAGGTCCTAATCCTAAAGAAAAAGTTTAAAAACTTTAAAAGAAAAACAAAAAGGAAAATGCAGGATTTCCAAATCGATTCGGCCTAGCCGAATCGATTCAGCCAGGAAAATATGGGATTTTGCATAATTGCCGAATCGATTCGGACAAACCGAATCGATTCGGTCGACTCGAACCTGGAAACTGCCTCAAGGCAAATCGATTCGGCCAGGCCAAATCGATTCGGTTCTGCAAATTTTGCCAAGTTTTGGCTATGGAGTTTTAAACTACAAATTTCTTCCAAACCCAAAACCAACCAAACCAAGCTCATATAATGGAACTAAAACTCCATAAATACACTTAACTACCATCATTAACATTATTTTATCATCCAAATCCATTTCCAAGGGTTAATACCCATAAATCCAACAAAACCCTAACTAAACTAAATCATAACAATCCACAATTATCAATGCTAATTAATCCACTTAAATCATATAATAGCAAGTAAGTAACTTGCCTTGAGGTAGGAAAATTAGATTTGAGGAAGATGCAAGCAAGATCCAAGCTCCAATCTCTCTTTTCTCCAAAGTTCTGTTCCTCTCTCTACTCTCTCTAGGGCTCATTTGTGTGTTAAGAGAAAATGAGGAAAAATAATGAGGCTAGCAAGACTTAATCGGGCCTTAAGTCTAAAATTATCCACTTAAAATAATTAATACGTGATATAATGATACGCAACTACACATTTAAGCTATAACCAGTCAAAAGTGCCCAAAATGCCAAAATGCAATATGGCACTTATTCTGACTATCTCACACCTACCAGAACTAACTACACCCTCCAAATTATCATTTGGAAATTTTTATAACTCATTTAAAGTTCCGATTTCTCATTAAACCAAAATGTCATTTTAATTCTTATGACACAATAATTTACCACATGGATATTTTTACCTACTCATTGGGTAATCATACAACATTTTAGTAAATATTAACCTTTTTCATATTAAATTAATATTTACTCAACATCCATCATTTTATAATTAATTACTACATATAGTAAATAAATATAAAATAGGCTATCAAAAGAGAGGGTTGTTACAATGTTTAGAGAATTTGATTAGTTATGTGGCTAAATGCGTTATTAAGTATGTTTTTAATGAATCATTATGTTTATAAAAGTAAATTAGTGTGTTGGTGTGAAATCGATGATGTTTGATTGCCAAATGTGAATGTTTTAAGATTTTTGGGACATTGCTACTCTCATGTTCGAGCCCTAATTAGGCATATTAACTTTATGATTTGGGGAAAACATAGAACATGAAAGTTGTAGATATATAAGTTATCTAAGTGTTGACGAAAAGGGAGAGTAAATCGAAATCTGGAATAGTGAGTTATGGTAATTTTACAAAGGTGGGACAAATTTGTCATTAATGAAATTGTTTGATTGGACCTTTTGTCCAACCAATCATATATTACCACCTAAAAATGGTCACATGGGCTGATGGACACATTTTTATGGGTATATATCATACCTTTATCATCTTATTCATTTCATATTATAATCTTGGAGAGATTTTGCCTAAGAAGAGAGAAAAGGGGAAGTTAAAGAAGAAAATTCTTCGAAAATCGAGGAGTTATTACACTTGGTATATTTTTGCTTCTGAATTTGATAAAGATTTGAATGATACCCATATTGTCTAATTGTGTTAAAACAAGGATGTCTTAAGAACATACGTGACAACTTGTGCTAGGATCGTAAATGTTAACTTTAAAGTCCTAGACTTGAATCACCTTCTTGCAGAGCTTTTTAATTTGGTAAATTCATGTGTATAATGTTTGTATATGTTAAAAACATGTTTAGTATATGTTTGCCATGATTGATGCCCGAGGTGGAGAGTTTATATGCTTAATAATGTTAGGTTTTGCTTTAATGTCCCATTCCAGCCTAGTTGTGTTAAAATGGCATAAAACATTGGATACTTATTGGAATCAATAAATTCTAGTTGGAGATGTTAGAGAACATACATGAGTATAACATACTCAAAGATTAGAATAAAATACCTTATGGTTTGTCTTGGGGTTGTGTTGAATTTGAAGTTTTGTTACTGTTTTTTTAGAGAAACAATTTGAAAAATGTGGTAACAAAATGGGCATAACTTTTTCTAGAAAATTCGTAATTTAGTTTCGTAAATGGCGTTAAAACCATAATGAATAAGGTGTTATATAAATGTGAAGTATCATATTTAATTATTTTTTTTGTTATTTAAAATTTACCAAATGATGTTATGTATTACTAGGTTTAATGTTATTTTGTGTAATTAAATACAAATGATGTTGAATTGTTAGGTGGGGAGGCGGTTAATACTACCATACAAGGGAAATAGATTTTGGTGTTAATCTTATTACCTACTTCAAGGTGAGTAACCTTCCCTATGAAATATAAATGTTTATATTTTCATATATAAAGATGTAGTTAAATACATGTGTTGGGATGCTAATGGAGAGATGTGGTATTTGTGAACCATATGCATATGATTAAAAATGTTAAGCAAAATGATCGAATTTTATGGACTGTGGCGGGTCCTTTATCTAATGTTAAGGACTGCGGTGGGACCTACGGGATGTGGCGGTCCCGTTAATCCAACTTAAAGGTTTGTGTACTCGGGAATATTAAACGGATATGGTGGTCCCCATTAAACGTGGTGGGTTAATTGGACTGTGGCGGGTCCAGGTGTGTGAGAGTTTCACAATTCCTGTTGGGTTATAATATTAGAAAAATGATTATTAAAATTGGTTATATGTGTGGAGTGCATGTATATGGTCATTCAATAATCCTTTATAGCTTACACTCTTGTAATATTTTGTTTTATATATGCCTATCGTTTGGAGTTCACTGCTAAGTTAGGACCTTAAAACGGGGGAGTGACAAATATCTAATTTGGGTTCAATATCAACAAGATTCTTGTGCAAATGTTAAATAAAGGAACTTGTATATGTAAAGATATTTAGTACTTGTAATCTATATGTACAGGTAGTTATGTTTTCATCTAAACATGCCTTTGAAAAGAAAAAAAATATCTTGTGATATTTCTGAGAGATTTCAAAGAAAAGTATTAGAAATTTATCTAAAAACGAGAGGATGATTTTAACTTAATTAAGTCGGGGCATGACAACTTGGTATCAGAGCATGGTTATTAGGTTTTGAACAGTGTGTGAGGGTCCAGATTGTAAGTGGACAATAGAAAGTGAGTTTGCTATGGGTCGGGATTTTGATTAACAATGTTAATGTTAACTTTCTACTATTGTATTTTATTTAAGTTATCTATATTGCAGTGAGTGATGGATCCACACGAGCCACATGATAGATCAGAGAGTGGTGCCTCCTATATTCCTAACAATCAGGAAGGACAGATACATATTAAAGCTGATGAACCAGAGGTTCAACAACAACCTATTGATGATGTGGGGAGAATATTACGTGTTGTGGCACAACTAGTGGAACAAGTAAGAGGTGGATTATATGGTGGAGATAGGGAAAAATTTCATGAAAGGTTCATGAAGTTAAATCCTCCATCATTTCCTGTGATTACTGATTCGTTAGTGGCAAAGGGGCGGATTACAAAAATGGAAATAATATTCAAGGCGATGGAAGTACGAGATGAACAAAAGGTTTTGTTGGAAACCTTTAGGTTAGAGTATGATGCAAAGTTATGGTGGAATGCTATAGAAAGGTTACTTCCTACAATTGAAGGAGTGGTGCTAGTAAATCCTCCAGAAATTACATGGGAGAAGTTTGTGAATGTGTTCTTTGAAAAATATTTTCCAAGGATGTATAGGAAAGAGAAAGAAGACAAATTTATCATGCTGAAACAGGGGAACCGAATAGTGGCTGAGTATGAGACTTTATCTATATCTTTATCTAGATTTGCACTGATTTGGTGAGGACAGAAGAAAGTAGATTGATTGGTTTCAGAGTGGGTTGAATGTATATATAAAAACCATGGTTGGTAATATGAAGATCACATATTATGTGGACTTGGTGGATAGATCTATTGTGTCAGAAAAGTCAATGAAAGAAATGAAAGCTAAACATTTGAAAAAAGCTAAACACGATGGTATAAAATCATATGGATGGGAGATGGGAACTTAAACTTAGAGTGTAGCACGAGGAGTACCTAAGGGTCAAGGATTTAAAAGTAGTAGAAATGCATCTGGAAGATTTCAAGCTCGAGGTGGAAGGACTGGAATGATTTGGTCAGAAAATACATTTGTGTTTGGACTGAGGGCCATTTTTTGTTACCAATTTGGTGTTCAAGGGCATATGTCTCGGGACTATACAATAACTGAGATGACACCTTTATGTTTCCATTATCATTAACCAGCGAACTTACGGAAGAATTGTCCAGTGATGGGAGCTACAACATCAGTTGGGAGCGTGACGGTAGGAGGCAGGAGTTCTACACATAATGTACACAGGGGAGGTAGATCAGGTTTATCTCAAAGTCAAGGTCAAGGCAGAGTGTTTTCACTGACGCAAAAAGATTCATAAACTATGCCTAAGGTAGTGACATGTACACTTCCTTTGTGATAAAGATGCTTATGTGTTGATAGATCCCGGTTCTACACATTCTTTCGTGTCTTTATTTTTCTTGTTGCATATTAATAAACCATTATAATCATTAGATTATAGTTTAGCTATTGTTATTCCAGTGGGGGGATTGGTCTTTATTGAAAAGATATATAGGGAGTGTGTGGTGTGAGTGGTTGAAAAAGAATTACTGGTTGACTTATTACCTCTTGATATGCGTGACTTTGATGTGATACTGGGTATGGATTGGTTGGCCTCATATCATGTATGGTTTAGATTGCTCTAAAAAGGTGGTAGTGTTTCGATTATCGGGTGAACCTGAATTTATATTTATTAGGGAGCGAAATGCCACTCCAATATGTTTAATTTCTGCTACAAAATCTTATGAATTGTTAAAGAAAGGGTTTCGGGGTTATCTTGCCCATGTGGTGAACACACGACAAGAGGTTGGAAAATTATCAGATATACCAATAGTTAATGAGTTTGCAGATGTCTTCCCAAAACAACTCCAGGGTTAGCACCAGACCGTGAGGTAGAATTTGTGATTAAGTTGGTACTAGGCACTGCATCGATATCTATTACACCATATCGTATGGAACCTGCAGAATTAAAAGAGCTAAAAATATAGTTGTAAGATTTGTTGGATTGTGGTTTTATAAGGCCTAGTGTATCATCTAGGGGAGCCCCATTATTATTTATGAAGAAGAAAGATGGAACCATGAGACTGTGCATCGATTATTATCAATTGAATAAGGTGACTATCCGTAACAAATACCCACTACCCCGTATTGATGACTTGTTTGATCATTTGCAAGGAGCCAGAGTATTTTCCAAGATCGATCTCAGATCTGGGTACCATAATTTGAAAGTAAGAGACTGTGACATTTTTAAAACTTCTTTTCATTGCAGGTATGGACATTATGAATTTCTAGTCATGCAATTTGGGTTAACAAATTCACCAATCATATTCATGGACTTAATGAACCACATATTTCAGCCATACGTGGGTTATTTTATTATTATCTTTACTGATGATATTTTGATATATTCTCGTAGTAGGGAGGAGCATGAACATCATCTTCATATTATTTTACAGACCTTATGAGAGAAGCAGTTATATGCTAAAATTTCTAAATGTGAATTATGGATAGACAAAGTAGTATTTTTGGTGCATGCTATTTCTTCTAGTGGCATTTGTGTTGATCCTAAGAAGGTGGAAGCAATAATGAATTTGGAAAGACTAATTAGTGTGACATAAGTACGTAGTTTTTTGGGATTGGCTGGATATTATAGGAGATTTATACCAGGGTTTTCTTCTACTGAATTGCCAATGACTAAGCTTACCAGAAAGGAGAACAGGTTTGTATGGAACGATGATTCTGAGAAAAGCATAGAAAATTTAAAGAGTAAGTTGACATCAACTCTAGTATTGACTCTTCCAATGAGTGTAGAAAGTTTGGTTATTTATAGTGATGCCTCATATCAAGGACTTGATTGTGTGTTAATGCAACATGAAAAGGTAATTTCTTTTGCTTCTCGATAGTTAAAGATAGATGAACGCAACTACCCTATACATGATCTTGAGTTGGTCATAGTAGTTTTTGCACGAAATATTTGGAGGCATTACTTATATGGTGTTAGTTATAAAATTTATACTGATAATCAAAGTTTAAATAACTTGTTTACTCAGAAAGACTTGAACTTGAGGTAAAGAAGATTTATGGAACTTATAAAAGATTATGATTGCACAATACATCACCATCCGGGTAAGGCTAATGTTGTTGCTGATGCTTTTGTAACACCCAGCTTAAAATAATAACGGGTGGCCAGCGCTATACTATAATTAATCAGGAATCTCAAGTGGATCATTCTCAACATCTACTGACGATACCAAATTAAACATAGCTAATTACGCGATACTATAAAAAGAGGGTGCCAAAAAAAATTTAAAACATACAAAACAATAACCAATCAATAGCATAATTACTACTAAACAGGATAACATATGCACATGGCGATGATAAAGAGAAGTAATTCTCAATTACATCATAAGTTCACAAAATAAAATACCCGAATATGCTATCAGGTCACAGACAAGACAACAGTCATGTGAAAATAAATGTAAACAAATTGCTACAACTACAACACTTGGGTACAACCCCAATATATAAACTGAATCCTAGGCTAAATTTACAAAAGGAGAGGAAACAACTATGACAAAATCCCGCAACAATCCGCGACAGCTACATCTCCTCGTATACACTGGGTAGAAAATATCGTTGGCGTCCTTACGGAGGAACACCTAAAATGATACAATATATATAGCAAGAGAAAATTATAATCGGGTCAGAACTCGAGGTGTGAAAACATTTTTAGCAAGTGCATTAAAATGCATAATAATTATATATGCATTATAACATGATTAAAGTGGAGTGGCACTCTCCTTGAAATCCAACTCACCCCTCAACTAGTGCGCGCACCTAAACCTATGCATATGAACCTCAAATAACTACCCAATTCTTTCTAGGGACAATTCAGTCTAACCAATGCCCAAATACATTTTTGCTTAACCCATCATCTAAATCCAATTCATAAACTTCCTATCCTAACTTACCCCAAGTGCTTCTAAAATTATATCAGCTTACAAATATACATATACATATCTCTTACTAGAATTTAACGGATTCTAGTTATTAACTACACAAGTTATTAGCATCTAAATGCTAAGGACAAAACTTCTCCCAACTCTCAACATTGCACTACGTTTCGTGCGTGGGACGTCTTGCAAGCGAAATCCAAACAAGGAACCCCCCCATACATTATTCCTTGATAATGTTGATCATCGAGATTCATTATGCCCTCAATGCATGATGCATATAATAACAACTACATAATTAAAATATTCCCCAGACTATTCTTGTAAAGCATTATTTCACCATACATACAAATCTAGGTACTAAGGACTGAACTTCTCTCCACTCCCAATATTTCACTGCGTTTTGTGCGTGGGACGTCTCGCAAGCGAAATCCAAATAAGGAATACCCCGATACACAACTCCTTAACAATATTGGTCGTTGAGATCCATTACGCCCACGGTACCCCACACATAACTACGAATACATATGGGGAAAAATAATCTATAAACACATAAATAAGATAATGCTCCGAAACATTTAGGCTCTATAACTTTACTCTAGTTATAAGGAACAATCATTCAATCCCAACAATTTAGTACACACAACATACTTAGCGTACATATAAATATCCAAAATCCAATCACACATGGATATACAAAATACTTCACAATGCTATCATCTTCCAGGAATTACTCACTTTATCCCGGGTTACCATATATCAGATTATTATCAGACCTCTATGGTAATAAAACAAATCACAATGTATGGGAATCGGTCATAGTTCCTAACCGAAAAGTGAGAACGAATCATACCCAAGACTTCTAACCCCCAAACAAAATCACATAATAAATAATGGATGAATATGACCTGGGGACTATACGCACCCTGCTCCTTAAGCCAGGGGCCTCACCCACATCGCGCAACGTCCCATGATAGCACTGGAGGGTATGACCAAACAATAAGTATATATATATATATATATATATATATATATCACATTAGATATATAAGAATCACATAATATAAATGCAACCCATCACACAAGGTATATACAATTATGCCATATAAGTATTCATACAACATTACGCCCGTATGTAAAGGAAATGAATACATTTATAGTATATGACTCTCATTATACTAATCGTTGCTAACTCTCTTATCATCCCACTATTCTTCACAATACGAGAACTCACTCGAAACCTTCTCATCCATCACACCTATTAATATGAATATTCTCCCAATTCAATCATTATTAAGGATACCATCGATATCTGAATGCATATCGATCAACAATCATCATCCCTAATCCATATTATGGTTAAATCAATCATATGAACCCTTAACGTTATCACATTTGTGATTCAATTTGTAACACCCCGCCCGCCCGGGGAGAGCGAACGGAGCGCTACTATCGATAAAACTAAACTAATCCACAATTCACAAGGTATAGAGCATCTAAAAGCCATAATAAAAATAGAAACCACTAATCTCATCTTCAAATTAAATACATCAATTTTCTCGAAATAATTACAACAATCTAACTATCTCGAAAATAAATAAATCTCCAAATGCTCTATACATCAAAATAAATGCAATTCTTCTCATCTCTTGTATTAAAAATTCTTCCCAAATAATCCTCACTAAAATCATCCCAATTGGTCCATAGCACTCAAATCCGTGCTCACCTGCCAACTAAGAAAAAGATGGGGAAGTACACAATACGACAGGAATATGCTCAACAAAGATGTTAGCGATGAACAAAGCGCAACAATACGACTACGAATACTCAAATCAAATAATGCAAATCTCAATAGCATTTTATCAATAAATTTCTCAACAACACATTAACCGGAGTCACTAGGCCTCACCATACCACGCCATACTTTATCAAGTAGCCGGAAAAGGAGTCTTGGCAGGTGCCCAACATCAGTGCCATATTAAAATCTCATGACAGTGTGCTCAAAACAACATGAATAATATCTCATGAATGAAAATAATTCGAACAATTATTTTTCCAGATTTCCCAGAATTTAACAATTCAAAATATGAGTTCAATTAACAAGAATTCAACGGAATAATCACTCGCGAGATTTCAGAAGCATATTCTGTAAAACCCCATACCTCAAAATCACCAAAAAGAACCAACATGAATCATCACATAATTCAGCCTCAAAATTTAATCACACCATCACGTTCCTCTCGCGAAAATAATCAAATCTCGTTCTAGCCCAAACTCGAGAAAACACGAAATAAGCCTTCTAATCTAAGGTTGAAATCTTGAATAAGTTTGGGGTTATGGTTTGTATATGAAAGGGAGTAATTTTGGAGAGGTCTTTTGGTTAAAAATCTTGAGAAAAAGTGATTTGAAAAGTCCATCCACGAATTAGTTGATATATAAAGGATTAAGAGTTTGATTGAGAAAAGAGTTCTAATTAGATACAAACACTAAAATTTTTATTATAGATGATCGGAACATTGAAATCACTTGAAATTTTAGCATGTTGTAGCGAACGGCGAGACATGACTGCTGACAAAAATTCAGCTTGATCGAACGGTCGGATTTCTAAAAATATTATTTTTACTAGAGAGTTTTATGTTTTGAGGACTCTTAGAGAGTTTTATATTTTGAGGACTCTTCTATATAATAAAAATTCAATTAAATCTCCATTTTAATTCCGATTTTGAAATCGTTTGAAAATATCGCCCTTAAAAATAATAACCAACATATTTGAGCAATAAAAAATAATTTTATCTCAAAATTTATTTTTTTCCTCTTAATTTCGAAAATACCCCAAAAATTACGCGGGTTGTTACACAATTCAAAAATCCAACATCGCTAAGCGCATCCCGCCTCTCTCTTATAGTCCCATACTTATCTCCAAATAGAAAATTCTATGATAGAGGGACTTCCCACTAGTCAGTACGATAATGTCCAATCGGAATTCTCTCATAATGAATCAATATGACCCCAACAATTTATCATAAGGGAAACTCCCTAAAAGTCTCCAAAACATACTCCTCATAACCTATATGAAGGTTCCCAATAGATAAACCCAAATGAAATGGAGAGAAACTCACTCTAGAAAAACCTCACAAAAATAGCCCGGTTTTCGAATCGATTCGGGCCCAATCCGAATCGATTCAGCCCAGTGAATCGATTCGCCCCCCAATGCGAATCGATTCAGTCCAAAGGACATGGGAACCTATCTTAGGCCGAATAGATTCGGATTTGGGTTCGAATCGATTCGTTCACTCAGATCTGCAAAGCTGGAACATTCCGAATCGATTCAGAATGGGGGCCGAATCGATTCGGCCTATTCAGAAGCTACGAAAATGGCTATTTTCATCAAAAGCCAAAAACTCCAAAAATCTCATATATCATCTTCTAACCATTTACCTTCAACTTAAACATATTTCTAACATCAAAATTCATTATTTTTCAACCCAACAAATTTTAAAACCCAAAATCCATATACCCACACCTCAAATGCAAGATTTTCCCAAAATCTAGGATTTGAAATTTTAAACCCAAAATCCATAATTTTTATCCACAAATTATGAAATAAAAGATGCACATGAATTATTTAGAAAGTTTAATCACTTGCCTCAAAGTTGTAGAGGTTAGATCTTCCTCAAAATCGCGTATTGGACGAAATCCCCAAGCTTTTATTCTCTTTCTCTTCTTCCTTTCCTCTTATCTCTCTCTCTCTTGGGCTTTCTCTTCTCTCAAATGAGAATGGCTTCTCACGTAGGCTTTTAAGCCTTAAATCCAAGATACCCAACTTTAAATGATAATACACACTTTAAATGACTCGGTTACTCCAATTCGAGTCAAATGAACTTAAAAATATTTCGAAACCCAAATAAGACCCAAGTACAGTCATTTCGACTATCTCGACCCATCCGGGATCAACCGCACACTCAGAATCGTCATTCGAAATACTTTCTAACATCCTCAAATTTTGACCTCAATTGCCAATTTAAAATTTCTCCAATATAAATAAATATTATTTCTCCCAAATTAATTTTATTATCAATCCTGAAAATTGTAGGGTATTACAGCTTTGAGTAGAAAATATCTAGGTAGAGTATCTTGTATTTATTGTATTCGAGTTGACATGTTGAGAGAGTTAGCTTTAATGGGGGTGGAATTAACTTTGAATGAGTCTTGTGTAATACTAGCACATTTAAATGTTAGACCTACACTGATAGACTGGATAAGACAAGCACATGAAGGAGAAATAGAATTGGAGAAAGTTAGATATAATATAAAAAAGGGTAAACCAAATGAATTTTCTATTCATGATGATGACATTGTTATGTACGATAATCGTTTGTGTGTACCTAATATGCCTGATTTGAGGGGAATAATTTTAGAAGAAGCCCAATGTTCTTTATATGTTATGAATTCAGGAAGCACAAAACTTTATAGAGTTTTGAAACAATGTTATTGGTGGCCGGGAATGAAACACGAAATTGTAGATTTTGTTACTAGATGTCTAACTTGCCAACAAGTGAAGGCAGAGCTTCAGAAGACATTACTACAGTCCTTACCTATTCCTGAATGGAAATGGGAGCATGTTACTATAGATTTTGTTATAGGTTTACCAAAATCATCACAAGGTTTTGATTCTATTTGCGTTGTCATTGATAGATTGCATAAGTCTGCATATTTTCTTCCTGTTAAAACTACTTACTCCATGGATAGATATGCCAAAATATATGTGGATGAGATTATTAGATTGCATGGAGCACTTGTTTCTATTATTTCTAACCGATATCCTAAGTTTACTTCTAACTTTTGGCCTAGTTTACAACAAGCTTTGGTGAGTAAATTGAAATTTAGTACAACTTTTCATCCTCAGACTGATGGCTAGTCAGAAAGAACGATCTAAACACTTGAAGATTCAAGGGAAATTGGGATGAACACTTGTCACTAATAGAGTTTTCTTATAATAATAGTTATCATTCTAATATTGAGATGGGTCCTTATAAAGCCTTGCATGGGAGAAAGTTCCAAACTTCAGTGTGTTGGACCGAAGTAGGGGAACGAAAACTACATGGACCAGAAATTGTGCAATAGATTACTGAAAAGATACATATTACTCATAATCATTTAAAGGTGGCACAAAGTAGATAGAAAAGATATGTAGATAACTGAAGGAAAAAAATGAAATTTGAGGAAGATGATCGAGTATTCCTACGTGTTTCTCCTTGGAGAGGGGTTATGAGATTTGGGAAAAAGGGAAAGTTAAGTCCTAGGTACATTAGCCCTTATGAAATAGTGAAACGAGTTGGAGCCGTGGATTATAAGTTAGAATTACCACCAAAATTGTCTTGGGGTACATGATGTTTTTCATATATCAATATTACGTAAGTATGTTCTCGATTCTTTACAAGTGATTATTTCACAATCGATAGAGCTCCAAGATGACTTGACCTACGTGGAATAACCGGTTGAAATTTTAGATCGAAAGGAGTAAGTGTTACATAATAAAAACATTCTGTTAGTTAAGGTAATGTGGAGAAGTCAGAATGTGGAGTATGCCACATGGGAAGGAGAGGATAATATGTAGAAGCAATATCCTCATCTATTTGGTAAGTTTCTTATGCGTTAAATTTCGAGGACAAAATTTTTATAAGAGGGGTAGAATTGTATCGCCCTAAAATGTGATTAGGAATGTTAATTACATGATTAAGTATAATTTATGAGTTATAAGTTTGGTGATGAGTGTTAAACATTTAATTATCATGTTTGAGGGATGCATACTCACGTGATATATATATATATATATATATATATATATATATGTTGTTTACATTTGACGCTAATTGAGCTTATGATCGGGTATAACATGTTTAGAGCATTTGATTAGTTATGTATATAAATTCACTAATGAGTATGTATTTAATGAATCATTATGTTTATAAAAGTAAATTAGGGTGTTAGTGCAAAATTGGCCATGTTTGGTTGCCAAATGTGAAAGTTTTGAGATTTTTGGTACATTGCTACTCTCCTATTCGAGCCCTAATTAGGCATATTAGCTTTATGATTTTAGAAAAACATAAAATGAAAGTTGTAGATATATAATTGATATAAGTGTTTATTCAAAGGAAGAGTAAATTGAAGTTCGGAATAGTGAGTTATGATGATTTTACAAAGGCGGGACAATTCTCTCATTAGTGGAATTATTTGATGGATCTTTTGTCAAACTAATCATACATCACCACCTAAAAATCGTCACATGGGATCATGGACACGTTTGTATGGGTATATATAAGAGCTTTATCATCTTATTCATTTCATATTATATTCTTGGAGAGATTTTGCCTAAGGAGAGAGAAAAGGGGAAGCTAAAGAAGAAAATTCTTCAAAAATTCACCATAAATCGAGGAGTTCTTATAAGGTAATTACATCTTTGTTAAAGTTGGTCACATGAATGATTTTTTCACTTGGTATATTTTTTATTCTGATTTTGATAAAGATTTTAATGATACCCATATTGTCTAATTGTGTTAAAACAAGGATGGCTTAAGAACATACGTGAGAACTTGTGCTAGGATCGTAAATGTTAATTTTGAAGTCCTAGATTTGAATCACCTTCTTGTAGAGATTTTAAATTTGGTAAATTCATGTATATGATGTGCGTGCATGTTAAAAACATGTTTATTATATGTTTGACACGATTGATGCCCGAGGTGGAGAGTTTGTATGCTTAATCATCTTAGGTTTTGCTTTAATGTCCCATTCTGGTCTAGTTGTGTTAAAAATGGCATAAATCATTGAATACTTATTGGAATTAAGAAATTATAGTTGGAGATGTTATAGAACATATATGAGTATAACATAAATGAGTATTAGAATAAAATACCTTCTAGTTTGGCTTGGGGGTTGTGTTGAAGTTGAAGTTTTATTACTATTTTCTGGAGAAACAAATTGGAAAATCTAGTAATAAAACGGGCATAACATTGTCTAGAGAATTCATAATTTAGTTTCATAAATTGTGTTAGAACCCTAATGAATAGGGTGTTATAGAAATGTGAAGTATAATATTTAATTCTTTTTTGTTATTTCAGATTGACCAAATGATGTTATGTATAACTGGGTTTAATGTTATTTTGTGTAATTAAATACTAATGATGTTGAATTGTTAGGTGGGGAGGTGGCTAATACTATCATATAAAGGAAGTAGTTTTTAGTCTTAATTTTATTACCTACTTCAAGGTGAGTGACCTTCCTTATGAAATATAAATGCTTATATTTTTATGTGGAAACATGTAGTTAAATACATGTGTTGGGATGCTTATGGAGTGATGTGGTATTTGTGAACCATATGCATATGATTAAAATTGTTAAGAGAAATTATCGAATGTTATTGACTATGGTGGGTCCTTTATCTAATGTTAAGGAATGTGGTGGGTCCTACGGGATGTGGTGGTCCCATTAATTCAACTTAAAGGTTTGTGTACTCAAGTCTATTAAAGGGATGTGGTGGTGCCTATCAACTGTGGTGGGTTAATTGGACTGTGGTGGGTACAGGCTTGTGAGAGTTTCACAATTCTTGTTGGGTTGTAATATTAGAAAAATGATTATTAAAATTGGTTATATATGTGGAGCTATTGTATATGGTCATTCACTAAGGCTTTATAGCTTACACTCCTACCATGTTTTGTTTTAGGTATGCCTATCGTTTGGAGTTCACTGCCAAGTTAAGACCTTAAAATGAGGGAGTAACAAATATCTAATATGGGATGAATATCAATAAGTTTTTTGTGTAAATGTTAAACAAACAAACATGTAGATGTAAATCTATTTAGTACTTGTATGCTAAATGTACACGTAGTTGTGTTTTCATCTAAACATGCCTTTAAAAAGAAAAAAAAATATCTTGTGTTATTTCTGAGAGATTTTAAAGTAAAATATTGTTTAAGGAAATTTATCTAAAAAGGATGATTTTAACTTAAATAAGTCGGGGCATGAAATGACATGACCCTCATTTTGATGACGATAATATTTTAAAGTGCTCGGTTCAAATAATTTACTTCGGTATTACCCGAGGCTTTAACTTGACTTTCTTTTGATTTTAAACTTTGCACGGTTATAACTTCTTTGTTTGAGCACCAAATGACACATTGTTTGAACTCATGCATCCTTTGATGTAAGGCCTACAATTTCCATGATTGGTCTTAGTTCTAATTTAATCGTTTGTAATTTCCATTTTTCCCCTAAAAGTGCATATGCGGCTGTTTATTGCCCAAATTTGCTTGAATTAACATGTTTGAATCCACAAGTATCTTTTTACCTACAAGGAAATTTTTACCGAGAACTAGTAATTAAAATGAGTCTATTTGAGGTACAAATTTAACAATTTGGGGTTATTATCAGTGGTGGTAGAATTTTAATTAATATGCAGGCGAGAAAAGCACAAAATCTTATATGTCGCCTTTGAAAAATGTGCTCCTACTTGGATTTCTAGTTGGTTAATTTTAATTATGTGATTGAATGGGCTAAAAAGTAAGTGGAATAAATGATTGAGTGGGTGATAAAATCCCGATTCGTTTCAATGGCAGGGGTGAAGAAAACAAATAAAGGACTCACACGAGGGATAATCGCGAATGATGAAAAACTATACCTCCATGACTTTGACATGTATGGGGAGAAGATAAAGTTGAGTCGGCCGAGAGGAAGTTCGCCTAACTTCAGTCGGTCCCAGGAGTTATAAGACCCAACATAGATAGACTTCAAAATTTCCACTCCAAAGCTCTCTCTCCACTTTTTTATGTTTCCCTTTTTTCTTTTTTAATTAATTATTACGAATAATTAGTGTCTAAAGCACCACAAGTAAATGAACAATGCCTATATATATATATATATGTGTGTGTGTGTGTGTGTGTGTGTGTGTGTGTGTGTGTGCGTGTGTGTGTGTGTACAGATGAAACTGAAAGAGTACAAGTCTTCAAAATGCTCATCCACTTGAGAATCCAGGAATCACAATTGGTGAGAAATCTATCGCTAAAATTTGGGCAAATTTCTAATGCTTAAGAAGCCAGTAACAATGCTATTTAATGAAAGGATTATTTTTTTGCGTGTTGTCATTGTAGTATAGTACTTTCCAATCAAAATCCCTTGAACCTGTAAAATATACTACATACATGTAGAGTGACAAGTAAGGCTATCGATCCAACTTCTTAATATGGGAAAAGCAAAATGAAGACAAGTATGATTTTAAAAATATGGTTTTCAAGGGATAATTAATCTAATTAACTAAATGGGGACAAATTTAAACAAAAATAACAAAATAAATATGCTAAGTGAGTGAAATGTGAGAAAAATAAGTTTTGAGAATCAACTTTCGTGGCTTAATTATTTACTTTAATTTTAAAATACTCCAAGATTTATTTAATTCATAAATTCACTCTCATCACAAATGTGATAAAAATAAAATTTAATTTTAGACTATCACAAAACTCTAAAAAATAAGGCTAAAACATTTATAATGAATTACTCGTTAGGGATCATTTATTAAAATTAATTTACGTCTTTAAAAATTATCTTTAGAGTTAAAATTTCTAAAATAATATTTAACTTAAAAAAAGTCTATCTCTAGTTTAATTATCAAGAAAATAATATAATAAAAAAATTATAACATCCCGTAATTTTGAGTTATTTTTAGCGGTTAAATTGCATGTGTGACGTAATTTAATTTAAATGGAAAAGTAATGTGAAATTAATAAGTATTAATTTGTTAGAAATATATTAATATATATGTGGTAAATTTACTAGCGTGTTTATGTAAATTTAATTAAGTCAATTGTAGTGCATCGTATGTTAGTAGAAACGAGGGGAATTGACGGTATCACAATTGGGGCATTTGTGAGGGCTATTTTTGGGATGAAATTGAATAATTATATTTGGTGGCTCGGATGGTAATTTCAAGTACACGGTTGATCCGAAATAGGTGGAAATATTCAGAATTGAGTACCCGGGGATATCAATTGGGTTCTGGGGACTTTTTAGACTTCTGAGCTCACGTGGGGGTATTTGGGTCATTTTAATGTAGGCTAATAACCTAATTTTGGGATTAGTGAATTAAAATATAAGGGTTAGAGATGTGAGAGAGCTATAACATCTATTATAAACCCTAAGAGAGAAGGGAGAGAGAAGGAAGAATAGAAATCAAAGGAGAATGCAAGAAGAGGCTAATTTGGGAGGAGATTCAAGTTTCCTAACAACAAATCAACGCACAAGAGAGAGATCAGAGCCTACGGATAATTCAAGGCAAGTAATTAACTTATAAATCAAATTGAGGAGTATTTGTGATCATAACATGGTAGGTGTAGAACAATTTTTTTTTGAAAAGGGTTCTCACATGTAAATGTGTGTGTGTGTGTGGGGGGGGGGATCAAATTAATATCATGTGTAGTTTTGATGATCAATTGATGAAGTAAAATCATTTGTGATTGTTGTAATTAGATTATATTTCAAAATTTGAGTTCTAATATACATAAATATAGAATCTCGTTAGGTTCTTGGTTGAAGAACATGAATCTTGAATAACTTAGGGTTTAATAGATGAACATAATATGACAAGCTGGCAGAATTTTTTATATTACTTTAAACTTATGCCATTTTAATTGTACTTTGAATTATATTCACTTCCATAGATGTATGAAAACTTATAGCTCTTAGATTTTCAATGAGATTTGAATAAGGTCATTTTTGAGTTTTATAGAGGGAGAAATTGCAATTAAACTGCAAGGTGTTTAATCTGACAGCATATCGATCTGCCAAAAGTTTTAACGTTACTTGAAATATATGTCATTTTAATTGTGTTCATAATTAAATTACGTGACATAGATGTCTGGAAAGGTATAGGTCTTAGATTTCCAATGAACTTTGAATGAGGTCATTTGGAGTTCTGTAGAGGGAGAAACCGCAATTTTACTACTGGATGTTTAATCTGCCAGAAAATATATGACCTGATTCAGTTGCTTAAAAAATGAGAATTTTGTTAGTTTAGGTGTAAAACTTTAAACAAATTATTGGAACCATAATTTGATTAGTTTTCGATTATCGATAGATCGATGAAAGATCATTTTTGGAGAATCAGGGGTTTAGTTATTGGGTAAATTCCAAGGAGTTCCAAATGAAATTTATAAGCCCTAAAT
The DNA here is from genome assembly GCA_949130495.1 of Sambucus nigra. Lineage (NCBI taxonomy): Eukaryota > Viridiplantae > Streptophyta > Magnoliopsida > Dipsacales > Adoxaceae > Sambucus > Sambucus nigra. The sequence goes on from OX422214.1 coordinate 57,818,791, forward strand.
GTCAAAGAGAGTTTCGTGGAGTGATTTAAAAAGATTTTATTGCCTATGGATGAGTGGGTAATTTAATTCGAATTAGAAATCGTGAGAGAGATAATGGATGATAAAGTTTAAATATCGAATTAAGGAGTTAAATTGGGGAATAAATGAACGGGCCGGTTGGGTTAAGTCCGGGTGTTTTATTAGAGTGATGTGACTTGATAAACTTGAATGATTATATGACTGACTATTTGGGTAAGTCCATAAATTTTAGTAGGGTGATGCTATTATATTTTAATTAAAGGATGAGAATTTAATTAATGAAGAGTCATGAGATAGACTAGTGCTTTGAGCGATAGGCAGGGGTTAGCCGGGTTTTGTGATTTAATTTATATCTACGGGTATAAAGATAGTATATATACAAACGTGAATAATATCTGTGTATATGATATTTATATGAAACATACATATCCTAGCCGAAATGCTATCAATGAGGTTACGCGTCGTGGGAGGTCACTCTGGAAAATCCTAACAAAGGTAGTACCATTCCCCAGGATCATAGGTGTTGTGCACGTCCGTGCGATGTAAGATTGGAGTACCATGGAATAATGTGGCGTGGTTATGACCACGGACTTGAGTCCATGACTGCCTCCAATGTTCGTTTGTGACTTTGGGGTTTGGTGGTGAGATTTTGGCCTGATTGGCCAGAACTTGGTGGACATTCCTGGAGTACGATAGCATGCTAGTGAGCTCTCTTTTAGAATGCGGAGGACATTCAGGACTACGATTATATATATATATATATATATATATATATATATATATATGTGTGTGTGTGTGTGTGTGTGTGTGTGTGTAAGTATACTTCTGTGACATTTCTATATAACGTATATAATAGTGTAGAAAATTATATGTGGGCCTATACGTTGATGATGAATGTGGTTAAATAATTGGAGTAAGGATATGAATTGATATATGATTTAATAAGCTAATGAGAGAGGTAGCTTATTAAGAAATGAAAGTTAGACAATATTTGAGTCAATGTAGTGTGCTAGTGACATTGGCAATGAGGCTAGTTAAAAAGGGATGTGTAACTAAGTGGGTTAAGATGTAGGCGCTATGTGTGGACAATAGTTGAGAGGTGATCGGTGATTTCATGAGAGTGTGACACCGGCTGAAATATCGAAAGTTTAACTACATATTTATTCACTGCATTTTAATTACTTGCTATATGTTTTTAAAATATTTTGAGCTCTAACCCATTTCAATCTATTTTCAAAACATTTAGGTATCCAGCCACATGAATGCCAAGGATGATTGTTCTTTCTAGGTACATAAAGCTGCAGCTGATGTGGAAGCTTGCAGGATTCTTGAGTAGCCGATTTCATTCTTGATGTTTTAGGTTAGGTTCTCTATTCTAGTATTGTTGGGTATGTTTCCCCTTTTACTCAAACTTAGGTTTTCATATTTTTAGTTGGTTTTATTTATTGTATTGGATTCTTACCCAATGGTTTATTCGGGTACTTTAATTATTTATCTCAGTTTTAGACTTTATTTGGTGTTTCATTTATACTGTCACTATGTATGGATTTATTGTGTATTAATTAATCTTGATATACGTTAATGAAATATAAAATTTGACACTGTTTGTTAAAATAATTAGGTGCTTAGTAATTAATCATGTTTCTACAATGATGCTAAGAATGACCCATATGATACCAATGTTTAATTTTAATAGAGGGTTGACCACCCATTATTTTAATAGGCGGGGTATCATAGATGGTATCAAAGCATCAAGTTCTAGTGTCATCAGGATCTGTGTAGCTTTATAAATTTCAGCGTAGCGTTCTTTGATATAGATCCACATTGTAGGATTGTTGCATTCCTCCTTACGTACACGCATTTACGTTCCTCTACTGATTATTTTGTATTTGACTGTGAGCTTATACAGACTTCAATCTCATTTAATTTATCGCAAAAAAAACCCGTCAGATGAGAGCAAACGTTGGGAACATAGGTGGGAATGGTGTCAATGGGGCACAATAGCAGTCGGATTAAAATTTCGGGAAAGGGGATCCGTCTAATAGATTTAAATAAGGAGGTTTCAAACTCGAGGGCGTTGGATCCAGACAGGGCCAACAAGGTCCTCATTAGCAGCAACAGTAGCATCCCATTCTTCAAGGGCGCCACGACCAAGGGAATAGCATGGGAGGCCAGTAGGGCCAGGGCTAAAGGCATGATGGTTTTTTTTCGTAGTTATTTTAGTTGTGGAGAGACAGGCCACGGGAAGAAGGATTGCCCAAAGAGAAGCAAGGGGCAACTACAGGATGGTATTCTAGAGGTACAACTATTACAGCAAATCGTGGGTCAGTTTCGATGCAAGGATCACATGTAGGAACCCGTCGACCAGGCGAGGCAGTTAGCAACTAAAGGTAAGAAGATTTTATTTTATCCTTATGAGTATGGGGTAAGTTTCGAGTGACATGGGTATATCACAATATATGATTTTTACACTAAAAGTCATGTGTGAGTCAGGTTTAGAGGGTGCCTTGGCAGTAATATCCTTATTATGAATATATTTACTGTGGGGTAGCGTGGTTCTTTGGTACCTCCGGCGGGGGATCGAGTGTGGACACCAAGAAGATGTTTATATGGCGTATTAGTTTTGCTCATTTTGAGAGTAGATTATATTATTATCGTGAGTAGTGACTCGTTAGTGGGGGTTTGAGTGGTGGTGGACTGGTATAGTACGACTATTGTATTCGCTATGGGGTACGATGTATTGTGTGTGTGTGTATATATATATATATATATATATATATATATAGGAGAGTTCGGAGATATAGTTGTCTCGTTACATTTGATCCCAGTGCGTATGGGCTTTTACTGATCTAATTCAGGGTATATTGGATTTACTATCGAGCAGAGAGATTTAACTCGTTATTGATTTAGCGCGGGAGTGAACGATTAGACTTGTACGATTGGTTATAGGATTTTGGATATCCTGGTTATGGGCTTTGGGCCTATGAATCTCGATGACCGAAAATTCTAGGTAGTAATATATCGGGGGGTTCCTTGTTTTGATTTTGCTTGCGAGATGTCCCATGCATGAACCTTAGTGCGCGTCGAGAGTTGAGAGATGCGTGGTCGTTAGAGCGTGGGGTTAGTAATTTAGTTGTTTCATGTGTATGTGGATAAAACTGTGAGTTGATAGTTATTTAATGATTTAAGGCCAAGGGAGATGAGTGGTATTCATGCAGATATGCAAGAGATATATGGTATATGGGTGCCCTAATTAGTTGGATTTTTCAGTAATGTCCGCGATGAGAAGAAGTGGAAATGTATGCATGTGTGTAAGTTAGAAGGAGAATTTGGGAAAATTTTGTGACCAATGTGAAATGTTAAGTAAAATTTTTGGTATTTCGGAATAAGGTGACTGGAGACTAGTTTAAACGATAGTGTATAGACCGTCGGGTTGAAGAGTGCACCATTAGTGGAGGTGTAGCGGGAACATTATGAGGGTTTCGACTTTAGTAAGATATGAGTGATACGTGAAGAAGTATCCGGATATTTTAGTACCAAACTTATCCAAATTTCGAGGACGAAATTCCTTTATAAGGGGGGAGTATGTAACATCCCGTAATTTTGAGCAATTTATTTCAGCGGTTAAATTACACGTGTGACGTAATTTAATTTAAATGGAAAAATAAGGTGAAATTATTAAATATTAATTTGTTAGAATAAGATTACTATAAATTTGGTAAATTTACTAGCATTTTTAATTAAATTTAATTAAGTCAAATGTAGTGTGTCATATGTGAGTAGAAACGACGGGAATTGATGGTATCGCAATCGGGTCATTTGTGCAGGCTATTTTGGGGATGAAATAGGATAATTATATTTAATGACTTAAATTGTGATTTCGAGTGCACGGTTGATCCGGAATATATGGAAATAGTTAGAAATGAGTAACCGGGGTAGTAATTGGGTTCTGAGGACTTTTTAGACTAGCCATGACTCGCGTATGGGTATTTAGGTCATTTTAATATAGGCTAATAACCTAATTTCGGGATTAGTGAATTAAAATATAAGGTTTAAAGACTTTAAAAAGTCATAACATTTATTCTAAACCCAAAGACAGAAGGGAGAGAGGAGGAAGAAGAGAAATCAAATGAGAAAGCTATAAGAGGCTAATTTGGGATGAGATTCAACGATCCTAACATCAAATCAACATACAAGAGAGAGATAAGAGACTACGAATAATCCATGGCAACTAATTAACTTGATTTAAATAAAATTGAGGTGTATTCATATTCATATCATGGTAGGTGTAGAACAAAAATAAATTTTGGAAAGGGTTATCACATGTAAGTAGGGTTTTTGATGAAATTGATATCATGTGTAGTTTAGATGATCAATTGATGAAGTAAAATCATGTATGATTGACGGAATTAGATTATATTTCAAAATTTGATTTCTAAGATACATGAAGATGGAATCTTATTGGGTTCTTGGTTGAAAAACATGAATCAAGAATAACTTAGGGTTGATTGATGAACATAAGTTGACAATTTGGTAGAATTTCTAACGTTGCTTTAAACTTGTGCCATTTTAATTTTACTTAGAATTAGATTGCATGACATAGATGTATGGAAAGTTCTAGGTCTTATCTTTCCAATGATATTTGAATGAGGTCATTTAGAATTCTGTAGAGGGAGAAATTGCAATTTTACTAAAGCGTGTTTACATTGTCAGCATATCAATCTGCCAAAATTTTTTACATTATTTTAAACGTATGTCATTTTAATTGAACTTTGAATTATATTATTTGCCATCTATGTATGGAAAGGTCTAGGTCTTAGCTTTCCAATGAGGTTTGAATAAGGTCATTTGGAGTTCTATAGAGGGAGAAATCGTAATTTTACTACACGGTGTTTAGTTTGTCAGAAATTTATGACCCGATTGTAACACCCCAAGACTTTTGAGACTGAGAAATTAAATTTTGGGAAAATAAAATTTAATTAAATTTGGAAAATTCTAAAATTGGGAATTGAAGTAAAAAAATAGAGGACATTTTAAAGTATTCCGGATGATGATTTTGAGGGTACCATTGATCCCCGAAGGGTCGAGATAGTCAAAATGACTGTCATTGGGTCTTATTTTGGCTCCGGAATGTTTTTAAGTTATATTGACTCGAATTGGAGTAAACGAGTCATTTAAAGTGTGTATTAACATTTAGAATTGGGACTTATGTTTTATAGGCTTAAGATGGCTTACGGGTTAAGCCATCTCATTTGAGAAAGAGAGAAAGAGAAGAGAAGAGAAGAGAGAAAGAGAAGAGAAGAGAGGTAGAGAGAGGAAAAAATCTTGGAGATTCCCGGCCCAAACGCGACAACGAGGACGATCCAACCTCTACAAATCTGAGGCAAGTGTTTAGTCTTGCTAAATAAGTCATTTGTGTATTTTATTTCATAATTTGTGGGTTAAAGAATGGATTTTTGGGTATTAATATCAAAACCTAAAGTTTTGGGTAAATCTTGAAATTAATGATTAAAAATGGGTTTAAATGATGTATAAATGGTTGGGATCAACTTTTGGTTGATTTATTGGCTTGGAGCCATGTTGTGGTAAAGATTTGGAGGTTAGAATGGAAGTTTTAGGGTTTTAAATTCGTGGGTTTTGCTGAAACTGGAAAAATCGGCCAAGGCAACTGGTATGGCCGGTCGACCGCGGTCTGGGGACCGGTCGACCGCGCCTTAAAGGAAAAGCCTACTGCATTTCTTCATAGGAAAAATTTGGACCCGCGGTCGACCGGGGGTTTAGGACCGGTCCCCTGTTCTTAGCCCAAAATTTGGATTTCTTTCTTTCCCTCTTCTTTTGGAGTTTTATTCTTGGGGGCTTTCTTAGTGGGCTTATTTAGTAAGGTTATGATATTAGATTAAGGGAATAGGGCTCTAGGTTGAATAGGGACTTGCAGGCCTATGTTAAATTGATTTAGGAGGATGGGATACCTCTTTCGATAATGAAAGAAATATGGGATTAAATTGATTAGTGGGTTTCCCTACTATGATGGAGGTGGCAAATTACGGATTGGTTGTAAATGGTAGAGATAGTCCCTTATCGCTTAAGTAGGTATGAAAAATGGAGTTCTATTGAGAGTAAGGGTTCATAAGACCAATCGAACCGTAGGTGAAATTGGGGACGATTGGGATCGTACTATCGACTAGAATAAGCAGTAGCATAGATTCTAGATAGGATAGTTATACGTAAATATGTGGAAGTAACCATTGGGATTCCAACGCTTGAAATAATGTTGGGATAAATTGGGGTTCATAGGCTATTAGTTATATCTATATGCCAATGGTTAAATAGTACTAAAGACAATTATGTATCTTCGAGTGTAAATGAAAGGTGTAGTGATGGTTTCCTACACTAACTTTGGGTGATAACCTTAATGTTGGATGTATATATATATATATATATATATATATATATATATATATATATATCCTTATGTTGTTTGGGAGACTATTCACCATAGGAAAATGGATGAATATGCTTCAAGTGAGTAATTATATTCACATATTGAGGTAATTATATGAGTTTGTGGCGACGGCTTGTAAATTGAGGACTATATGTATACTTAAAGCCGAGATGACATTTACTATACATATGAACGAGATATACTTTGCATATATAGATATGTGGATATGTGAATATATATATATATATATATATATATATATATATATATATATATATATATATATATATATATATATATATATATATATATATGACTATATGGATATATTTATGTTATGGACATATGTGGTATGGATATTTAAACCTTATATGATGGTTTAATATTTGATCATATGATTGGATCATATGGATGTATATATATTATGCATGTGAATGATATATATACTTATTTGGTTAAGCATACCCCGCTCATGCTATCATTGGGAAGTTGCGCGCGTAGAGGGTGAGCATCCTGGCTAGAAAAGCAGGGTGTGGATATTCCCCAGGTCATAGTCGTCCCGTGTGTTATTACGTGATTTACATTTTTATATTTTGGGATGAGATGTTGTGGGTATGTTTCGTCTCATTGCCAGATTCGAGCTATGACCGCTTCCCGGGACGTCGTGTGCGTGAGTTACCACGAGATGGGTGTCGTTTAGTCCCACCATGGTGGCCCCAGTATTACTACGTGAGCGGGGCACTGGGAAGATGATAGCATTGATTCAGTTTATCTGCGATATATATAGCCGGGTATATTATGTGCATGGCCTTGTACATCATATGTAGTATGTACACTTGGCTATTGGATTGATGATGGTATATATATACGGTTAGAAATAAATACCTATATATATATATATTTATATATATCCTATAGATGAGAGGATATGGACTTTTATGGAGTATATCTTGGATGATTATGATGTACTAGATGATTGGGGGATTGATGCATCGCATTTCAGGAATATTTCGGTTACATCATCCCAAGGATATTATTGGAGATTGTAGATGTTTTCATATTGTAGTCTAAAAAGTAGTAGTAATAGTAGTAGTAGTAGTAGTAGTAGTAGTAGTAGTAGTAGTAGTAGTATATGGTATGTATGGCATTATGGACCTCTAGGATCGACATTGTCAAGGAGTAGTGTAACGGGGCGGTTCCTTGTTTGGATTTCGCTTTGCGAGACACCCCACGCACGAAACGTAGTGCATTGTTGAGATTAGAGAGAAGTTCTGTCAATATTTATGTGTGGCATAATGGATCTCCAGGATCGACGTTGACAAGGAGTAGTGTAACGGGGTGGTTCCTTGTTTGGATTTCGCTCTGCGAGACACCCCACACACGAAACGCAGCGCAGCGTTGAAATTGGAGAGAAGTTTTGTCAGTAATAATTCTGTATGCATGTTAATTAAAAATTAAATCATATGTTTCAACCCAATTATAAATGGGTAACATATTAAGAATTATAATTAATTAAATTATAAACCGGAATCCACTAAGCCTAATACGACATATATGTGTGTAAAAATAATTAAGTGTATATAAAAAGGGGTGGATCCTTGGGTTATGATAAGAAGGTAGATCTCGTGGGTATAGGCTAGGCCTATTACAAGTTAGGTTGTCCTTATAAATTGGGGTAATTTAACTAATAAAATTGAGGACGCGAATAGGTGCGCACCTTTAGATGAGAGGTGAGTTGGGGCTCCACGAGAGTGAGATCCCATTTTTAATTATGAAATAAGTGCACCGATATTTATTATGCACGGTTAACACACTTGCTAAATATTTTCACAACTCGGGCTCTGACCTGTTTAGTTTTCCCTCCTGCCTGTATATATATATATTATTACAGGTATCCTACCGCATGGATGCCGGATGACTTCCTATCCAGAGTCTTGGGAGCCGTGACAGGTGCGGACTGTTGTGGGATGTATCTGGTAGTCGCTTCCTACTTTTAAAATTCTAGGTAGGATTCATGTTGTATACCGGGTTTGTACCCAAGGGTTATTTATAGATGTTTATATTTGTTCCATTTTAGTTATTGTATTCGCTGTGACCCGACAGCTTATTCGGGACTACTTTTTGTATCACATTCTATTGTAGTTGATTATATCCCTTTATTATAGCATTTCGTTTATCATAGTTCTTTCTTGCATCTTTCTTTCTTTTATTAGTAGTGTTATAGTGTTGGTTTGTGGTAGGTTGCATGTTTTAATTTATTTTTAACATCTCGCTTATATGATATCGGGTAGTTAGTCTTGTATTATCTAGTACCGGCAGTTGATGTTGAGACTGGAGCATCTGAAATTCCTGATTTAATATAGTATAGGGATGGCCACCCGTTATTATTTTAAGCAGGGTGTTACACCGATTTGGTTGCTTAAAAATGACAATTTTGTTAGTTTAGGTGTAAAAATTGAATTAAATTATTAGAAACGTAATTTGAGTAGTTTGGGATTATCGATCGATCGGTGAAAGATGTTTTTTAGTGAATTTTGGGGTTTGGTTATTAGGTAAATTCCGAGGAGTTCCAAATGATATTTATAAGCCCTAAAGGTCAGAGAGAGTTTACTGGAGTGATTTAAACATATTTTATTGCCTAAGGGTGAGTGGGTAATTAAATTTGAATTAGAAATTGTGAGAGAGATAATTGATGATAAAGTTTAAATATCGAATTGATAAGTTAAATTAAAGAATAAATGAATGGGCTTGTTGGGTTAAATTCGAGTGTTTTATCAGAGTGATGTTACTTTGATAAAATTGAATGATTATACAACGGGCTAGTTGGGTAAGTCCAGACATTTTAGCAGGTTGATGCTATTATATTTTAATCAAAGGATGATAATTGAATTAATTAAGAGTCGTGAGATAGACTCGGGATTTGTACGCTAGTGCTTTGAGTAATAGGCATGGGTTAGCCAGGTTTTGTGATTTAATTTATATATATGGGTATAGAGACAGTATATATACGAATGTGAATAATATCTGTGTGTATGATATTTATATGAAGTATACCTATCCTAGCTAAATTGCTATCAGGGAGGTTGGGCGTCATTGGAGGTCACTCCGGCGAATCCCAGTAGAGGTAATTCCATTCCCCAAGGTCATAGGTGTTGTGAACTCTCGTGTGATGTAGGGTTGAAGTACTGTGGAATAATGTGGCGTGGTTATGACCACGGACTTAAGGCCATGACTGCCTTCAATAATCGTTTGTGATTTTTGGGTCCGATGGTAAAATTCTGGCCCGATTGTTCAGAATGTGGTGAACAGTCCTTGAGCATGATAGCATTGTGGTTACATATATTATGAGTGATATATATATATATATATATGTGTGTGTGTGTGTGTGTGTGTGTGTGTGTGTGTGTGTGTGTGTGTATACTTGTGTGACATTTCTATATAATGTAAATAATTGTGTAGTAAATTATGTACTGGCCTATACGTTAATGATGAACACTGTTAAAAAACTGGAGTAAAGTTATAAATTGATTAATATTTTAATAAACTAATGAGAGATATAGCTAATTAAGAAATTAAAGATATATAATACTCGAGTCAGAGTGGTGTGCTAGTGAGATTTGCAATGAGACTAGTTAGACAGGGTAGTGCAACTAGGTGGGTTAAGATGTAGGCGCTATGTACGTACAAAGTCTTGTAGAAATAAAAAAAATAAAGAAAATACATCAAGTCTCTTTGCATACACTTTTAAATCTTCACAAAATACACTTTATGAATATGAGTTACACTAAGAATATTCTAAAATTTAATGAGTTTATTCAATATTTTTCTTATACAATCTTTAAAAAAATTACAAAACTAATTTATACTACTCAAAACTTCTCTACAATTTTGTTTTCTCTCTATATTGTGTAGGATTTTCAATTGCCCTTTTATTTATATCAAAGCAAGAGGTTATGTTAATTTAGGATTGGGTTTATGCTAATGGTTTAGAAAGGGTAGTGAGTAAGTGTGGGATCTTGGGCTTATAAAGTATAAAAATGAGTTTATAAGGTGTTAAGAGAGGTTAAAATTGGGAGTTTAATTTAAAATATATAAGAGAGAGAATAAGTGTTGTTTGGAGATGAGTTTGGTCGTCAGGTTCAACTAGGTGCGAGTTAGATATGCTGGTGTGTATGGATAATAGGTAGAGATTTGTTGGGTCAGTTTTATGACTGGATAGGTGGGCTTGCTGTTGGTTTATAAATTTTGAGTTTAGGAGTTAATGGGCATGGGGTTTATCTTGGTCAGAGTTTGGGTTTAGTCTTCTCTGAGTTGGCTCAGGTGGTTTGTAGGATCCCGGCCTGGGTTATTGTGGGCACAGGTTGGGTTTGAGTGGAAGAGGGTGGTTTTTTTCGGTGGGGGTTGGGTGTGTTTCTAGGTGATATAATATAGAGAGAAAAGAGGTGGGTATAAGATAGTAATATTGTGTGTGAGAAGTGTATGGAAGTTGGTGGGTGTACTATATCTACATATGCATGTCTCTACAACTTAAAAAGAGGGGAGTTCCACTTCAACGAATAAAGGACTAAACTATCCTCATTAAATTTAAAATTCCTTTCATACCCTTATTAATAGTCTGACATATCTCTCCCCTATTCATTAATACATACTAAACCTAACATATATGAAACCCACGTTCATTCATATTCACACCTCTCTCCTATTCATTCACACATACCAACCCACCCAAATAAATCACAAGTCATTCATCTTCCCCAAAGAAAAATGAAGTGTTAGCTATTCAAAGAAATTTAATTCCAGATTCATTCATCTCTTAAAATGGAAGTTGAAACCCCAACAATCAAACATGCCTCTATAAGTTATTTGTATAAATTCCATCGTGCGGTTTCTTTCAATCTTACATTTGCTTTGATGATTATTCTTCGACAAAGAAATAAGGTGAATACTCCTAATTCCGTGTATAACTTTTGACTATGTATTGTTTTAAATCTCAGAAGTATACGTACTGATATAAACTTTTTTCGTAGTAGACATTACAAATTTCGAACCTCACTTTGTTATTATTTTTTATTCATTGTGTACAATATTTTAGTTTTAATATTGTTTTTCCCTAGTACGAAAAGAACGTTGTGTTGTGTTTTAGTATTTTAAATTGAAGTTCAATTTGAATGCAATTATAAGCTATTTTTAATTTCAATCAATGGAATGCACATCACGTGTTTGATTAAATATTGAATTTTGGTACGAAATCATTTTATTGATTTTCATATATGATGATGATAACTCTTACTATATTATGGTAGGACAATGGATTAACAAATATGGAAACTAAATTTCAATGCACTTGGATTTTTTTTAATTGAAATCTTATTTGTAATTGTGTATTGATTAAAATCTTCAAATCATTTTTTTTAATAAAAAATTAATTTGTAATTTTGAATTGTGTAAAAAAATTTGGGCATATATTATAATTAAAGTTATTTTTATTATGATATACTATTAATTCATATAGGAAGCATGTATGAAGTCAATGGATTGTTATATGTAATTGTGTAGGATATTATTATAATTTGGGCACGAATAGTGGTATTTTGATCGGAGATTGAAAGAATTGCCAGTTTGTGTTACTAGGTAAATTAAATTTAATTGTGTATCACTCTAGACTTAATTTTTTTTCTTGGCAAAATGCATCGATCCCTTAGGATCTATTTGGATCTTGAGATCGGTATAGTATAGTTATCAAAATATGCATCTAACAACTGTCTGAGATATCCATTTTACATATACAAAAAAAATCATGTCTTTATATGTATGTTATCTTGACTTAACCTTATTTCTGAGCTACAAACCCAATAATATATTTTTTGTATGAAATATAAGTAATTGTAGTATGAATGTTATCTAAATTGGACCTAGAATTAAAATTCCACACCATATTTTGCTTTAACTTGAATACCTGCTAGCAGCTACTAACTCGAGCTCCTAACTTCTAGCTCTGAACTCGAACTCGGAGCTCCTAACTCGATCTACTATGTAGCTTAGAATCCTTAATACCCTCTTTGAACTTTACTTGAGAACAACAGACTGAGATGAATAGAGGTTAATGGAAAGGGAGAATGTAGAATTCTTTAATGGTCGAAATAATAGCTATTATAAAATATAGCAGTAAGCCAGATCTTGGGGGAGGTTAATGACAGTAGAAACTACAAAATTAGGTTTGATGAATCTAGGAGTATCTTCAAGATGATGGATAATGTTGAGAACCTTTATGATAAATACTAACAAAATATCTGATATTTAAAGCACACTGCCACATAAACTCGGATTGCACTTTGTGTATCGATGTCTTAAAGGGGAAGAATAATCAAATAGACATAATATTTAGGTAGGAAACGAGTACAACAAATTATTTATGCTCTAATGGACAGTTAAATTCGAAATTATAAAATATGGTAAAAATTCATTAAAACGTTCAATGTACTTCTCTCAAAATCTAACATAAACACATATAATCCTAATAAAATAATTACTTCACTTTTTAGAAAGGAATTACCTAGTAAAATAAGAAAGAAAAACATTTCAACCTAAATAAACTACTGATATGCCATTTAAGAGGAGAACTCGTAGGGATGAAGAATAAACTTAGAGTTTACAGTCCGCTTCTGCTGACAAATATTTCCATATTAAATTCAGTTTTATTCTATCAAATCTTAATGAAACATGAAAGACATCGAATTCTACTAGTAGGGAAAAAAACATGAACTTATGAGTCATCACCCATTTTTTTGGGGTTAATATATGAAATGCCTTAGAGGTCTCTCAACCTCCTACATTGGGGTGCGACAACATCGCCATCACCGATCTTGCATCCAATTTTGATGAATGTAGGAGTATCTTCAAGATGATGGAAAATGTTGAGACCTTTATGGTGGAGACCATAAGAGGATAGGGGCACTGCTGCTCTATTCAAAACTCTAGGATATAACTTGATTGAGATTATGAAATGTTGAGAGAGATCTTGAACTTCTTTAAAAGCTTTTTTTGCTTGCCAAGGAATACATCTATTATATTAAGAGAGGCCACTGAAAATTGAAATCGAGTCAGTTTCAATCCCAATTTGAGAAATATTTTTATCTGAACAGAACATAAAACTGTCCTTTAGTACTTGAAGTCGAGCTTCTATTAAAGAACCTTGTTCAGCATATACTGATGTATCCCTTAGAAATCTTCCACGATCATCTCTCATCAATATCACCTCCTCTATAACTGCGAATAAAATCCTCTGTACCAACATAATTGATTTTAATATAATCATAATTATGAGGAACCCAATGCTCAATAAATTTATTTTTAAATTGATAGGAAAGATAGTCAATGTTCCGTGATAAAATTCAATATGACCTCTTTTAAAATTAACTCTTTAACCATGTTCAGAAATTTGGGGTATGACTTTCTCAATAATTAAGAAATGTTTCATAGGTTTAGAGTAAAAAATTGCCTTATTTCTGCTTAACCAGCTTTCCCCGATAATACTTAGAGGAACAAACTTGTATATCATTTAAAGAATTCAGAACATGCTTGTAGCCACCATTTGATTATAGAATCATGAATTGTAACTGGAACCTAATTGATCCCCACTCTATTGAAAATTTCCTCACCATCGAAGCCACTGGACCATTTTGGAATTGATGGTTTAATGATTCTGTAATAGAATAACAACAATAACATCTTGAACTTAGGCTTATTCCTACTGACTGAATCTTTTCTTCGATTGGAAAACATCTAGATTTCACTTCCACACAAAATATGATATATTGGTAGGAATTTTGGGGTGCTAGAGAGTTTTAAAAGCTAAAGAAGATAACTTATGATCTAGAGCCATCTACAAATGGTTTCCATATCATACCACTATCGTACGAAGTTGAATTTTCCTCCATCACTGGCCCTGCTGATTAAATCCTCTTGAAGCATTTAGATCCATTAGTGACTTCCATATTAGAGTACTTTGCCTTAAAAAATTTAGCCCATAAACTTCTTCCCTCTTTTAGATTCCAAGTAAGTTTGATGTTTGCAGCAGAACTAACTGTTTCCAGAACGATCACTGGACAACTTTCAAACGAAATATCTGATATTTAAATCACACTGCCACACTAGGTTTGTTCCTTAAAAAATCATCTCCACTCAATCTTCAATCCTTTTTTAAACTCGAATTGGGATGCATGTATCGATGTCTTAAGGGGGAAGAATAATCAAATATACATAATATTTACGTAGGAAATGAGTACAATAATTCTTTAAGCCATAATGGACTATTAAATATGAAATCCTTAATTTCAGTGTTTGCCATAGCCTTCACTCTATTGATTTCCATGTCCACAGACTCCACTCTCGCGATAAAGTCTGACCTCTTCATCTCAACGGCCTGATCATTTATCTTTCCCCTTTAATCATGTCACCAAAGGAGCCTGTTGGAGCCTATTCAACAATTGAAGAAGATGTTGGAGCCTGTTCAAGATCAATCACCAAAGCAGGATCATTCAATCGGGTAATAAAAGAGGAAGTAGTGTTCCTATATCTCAACAAATAGGAAGCAGATCTCATGTGCTCCCCAACAAATGATTGATGCAAACCCCAGATGAGCTTCAAATCTTTTATATTAATATCACTCTATAATGGGGTTTTTCTTTTACTGTCAACGGCAAATCAAAATTGAAGAAAAATAAAAGTCAGTGAAACATTTTATCAAACAAAAACATAGTTAGTTTAAAAAATAAAGAACAACCTATCCCATTGCCATAAGATGGACATTTAGGACCTTGGTACACGTCATTCCCATTTAATAAGGGGTGTTGCCAATTTTTCATCACGACCCCATATTCAAAATAATCCCTATTAGAATCAGGGAGATTGACCAATAAGGATCTATTAGAAAACCTAGTTTCTCAATAAAAGGTGGTGTCGCTGGTGACCCATTTATAACAAAACATGATTTCAGGAATCCCTAGACGAGTTCCATGAATTTTATTCAACTTATGTACGCCATTAACTACCCTTCATGTATTTGGAACTACAATTGGAGGTACAATATCAAAATATTAGCAAAATTCCAAACACATGGGATTAGGCGGGAACGAAAAACAACATTATGCTATAAAAATAGAGGGAAACCAGTGTCCCCCAGCTAAAGAAAATAAATCAGAAGGACAAGCAGGTTCTTTCAAATCAACCCAAGAAGGAATCTCAAAATAGTCTCTAAACTTATCTAATGACTCGATAAGGTAAACCATGATGATTAAAGAAAAGAAAGAAGAAGGAAGGAAGAATTTTTTACAGAAGATTAAGGAATGAGCTAAGGCGGATGACAAGAAAGAACATTCATAAGAAGAAAAATGAGAAGACAACGAGTTTGGAAACAAGATAGAAAAAGGTAAAAGACAATCAAATTTTACCGCCTTTATATATGTCGCCTTGGAAAACGAGAAAAATAATGATCACAAGTGACGACGATTGCGTTTTCGACGGCTAATCGAATGAAAACGACGCAAGTACCCAGACGTTCGCTAAAAACTCAAAATATTTACAAATTTGCGATTTCGCGCTCAAAACTGTTACGCGAAGTGGAAACATTTTACAAGTGTTGAAGGTCTGTAATTAATCAAGACATGAGAAATGTGCCCGAGCAACGTTTTGGATAAAGTGTTCCATACTCTCACATCCATCCTCAACTGTGAAACGTTGGGGACTTCTGTTGATACAAAAATTAGTCAGCTGACGTGGACCAATTATATGAAGATACGCGTCATTCAACATGGCACAAGTTAAAGTACCGAGCTACTCAGAGTACCGAGCTACTTAGCATACCGAGCCACCTAGCGTACCGAGCAAATAGTTGGGAAGACCAAACGACCAAGACAAATTCAATGTTTATTGTATTACAATCATTCCTTACTACGTACAGATGTATATACCTATTCGTTAAAGGCATATTATCTATTCACACTGATAGTCCAAGGGCTATAAATACATTGTAATACCCTCATGGCAGGGTAAGAAATCATAAGCAAACATAATCGAGATCAAGGCAAGACACCCAGTGTTACACCCCGTAATTTTTAAGGATTTAGTACTTAATTATTTTTGGGAGATATAAAAATATTTAAATTGGAGAAACATAAATTTATGATTTGGAGAATTTATTTGAGTGGGAAGAATTATTTATATTTGGCGACTTTAAGTTTAATTGTTCGAAATTTTGTGTGTCGCATTTTGAAGTCAAAATTGGAGAATGTTATAAAATATTTCGGATGACAATTCTGAGTGCGCGGTTGAGTCCGGATGGGTCAAGATAGTTAGAAAAGAGTACTCGGGGCTAGTAATCGAGTCTCGGGGCATTTTTAGGCATAGTCGGGCCCACACGGGAGGGGGGGGATTTAGGCCATTTTAATTAGGCCCATGTGACCAAAAATGGGATTAGGGGTTTTAAACCTAATTGAGGGAGTGTTGAATGGCATAAACAAATTCTAAACATAAGGGCTTGAGAGAAAAGAAGAGGAAGCAAGTGGAGAACAAATTGGGGATCTTTTGGAGACAAACCGAGGGACAAATTGGGTGTTCTTCATCAACACTTTCTCTACACCAACGAATCAGACTCTACGAATAATTAGAGGTAAGTGGTTAACTGTTATGATTCTTAAATTGATGATAATCAATTCATATTATGGTGGGTGCAAACTGAAAATTCGTTTTGGGTGGGTTGTTGCATGAAATTGGTTTTTTATGAAATTGAACATGTTATGTGATTTCATAGTTCAATTGATGTTATAGAATCATTCAGTATTGATTGGTATTTGAACTATAACAGGAAAACATGTATTAGAGATGAATTGATGGGGATTATAGAATCGGATTTTTGAATTTCAATTGGGATTGTACCGTAGGAATTCGTTTTCTTGAGTGGGTGTTAACCCATAAAATTTATGATCGTAAAAGGTATAGATGATGATTATAGTTCACAATAGAGGTAAAAATATGATAAATATGATGGATTGATACTGGGATTTTGGAAAAGAAAGCTTGGATTTTCGTTAATGACTGAACAAAAAATCGAAGAAGAAAGGGAACTGGTCGATCGATCGATGGTCCTAGATTTTTGGCAAGTTCGTCAGTTTTATATATAAGGGGAAATTAGTTTAAGACTTAATTCCCATATTTTATTTAGTGATAAATGCACGTGGAGATCATACTCCTAACATTATCAGGAAAATATATGATTAGGCTTAGGAGGACGATAATTGTATGTCACGAGATGAATAAATTTCGGGAAATAATTTGTAGGTATTGATTTTTGACCGAGGAAAAATGCTCGGGTAATGTAGTTGAGTGACACTACATTATTAAATGGATGGAGGTGTAATTAATTAATTAGGAGTCGGAATATAGACTTGGGTATTAGTGATGGTACGGGCCAAGTGAGCGAGTCCGGATATATTGGTGGAGCGACACCAAAGTAGTGAATAAATTAATGTGTAAATTAATTAAATTAGATTCGGACCGTAGACTCGGAAAGATAATAAATTTATTAATGAGAAAATTGATTAATTTGAGTCGGACCATAGACTCGAAAATATACAGGCTAGTGTTACGAGTTTTAGTACGCAGTAAAGTCGAGATTTATATTATATATATATATATATATATATACGATGTGGTGATAGTATATATATGTATGTACTTTGTGTGTGCTATTAAATATCAGTGACTAGATATTTATTTAATTTATGTACTCTAGTGCTATCAAGGGAGGTTGCACAATGTGGGTATATCCCTTAGCTGAGGAGTAGGGCGAGTATATCTCCAGTGAGATAGCACTTTAGAGGAAATCACACGGCGATGGTATACTCGAAACGATGGATATACATAGGACACATGTGTGGATGTTGTGGTATAATTACGTACATAATAGTATAGAAGATTATAAACGGGTATTAAATACATGTTGCTTGTAATACCCCATACTTTCGACTATATTTATTTTTGGGATTAATTAATTAAATGCGTATTAATTGGAAATTAATCCGGGTTATAAATACTAATGAGATGCGAATTGGTATTTGATTATGTGCATATATGATTATATATGTATTTGGTATTATAAAACTTGTCGTGAGATTTATATACGGCATTTTAGAAATTTTGTTGAGACGCGTGGGACCGCCGCGTCACGGTATAAAATTTTGATAATAAAAAGTGAATTTAAAATCTATAATCCGTATGGTCGTTTTGAGTGCGCCAACGCGTCCGGAAGGGTCGAGATAGTCCGAAAACACTAGCCGGGGGTATAGTTTGGGTCCCGAGGTATTTTTAGGCCATACCAGCAACTTAAAGGGTATTTTGGTAATTTTACTTTTTTAAGAATTAAAAGTGACGAAAATTAGAGATGTAAATCTGATGTGGATTTAACCCATTAAGCCCATTAACCAAACCATATTAACCTAGAAAGCTACGTAGGTTATCATTTAGGTTTTCTAAGTTCCCAAATCAAAAACCCTAGCCACCTTAAGCCACCATTGGAGAAGGAGCTTGGAGAAGGAGAGAAAGAGAGAAAATTCTGCAGAGATTCTTCACCAAATCAACACCAAATCCGGAAACAAACAAGGCAAGTGGTTTAATTACGTTTAACTTCAGCAAATGTTCTTTCCATGTTAGAAAATTGAAGATTTATAATTGTTATTGGAAGATGAATGAAAACCCATGATTAATTGGACTTAGGTTCTGAATATTGAGGATAAATTGCATGTAGAATAGTTTGGAGACGATTAATCTGATGTTAATACATGATTGGGTGAAAGAAAAACGAATTAAATTCTGGGATTTGATGATGATATGTAGTTAGGGTTCATGTTCTTGAGATATTTGGAAAAAGTGTAGAAAGTTGTAAATTTAATTGATGTTAGGATGGATTGATCCCTTAAAAACATGTTAGGATGTGACTATATATGTTTAGTATTGATTATAGACCTTTAAACGATTGTTGGGACTTAGTTTAGAAGATTTGAGGTGTTAAAATGGATGAAAAACGATTTGGGGAAAAATCTGGGCCGAAGCTGGTAGCTCGTTAGAAGCAACCCCCAGGTCGTTCGAACGAACTCGTTCGAACGAGCTTCTAACGAGTTGACCAGTCGTTGCTAACGAGTAGGGATTTCGTTCGATATCTCGTTCGAACGAGATATCGTTAGAAGGTACAGTTCGTTCGAACGAACTGGGACCTCGTTCGAACAGCCTCGTTCGAACGAGTCTTCTAACGAGTTGGCAGAGGAATCTCGTTCGAACAGTCTCGTTCGAACGAGACTTCTAACGAGTTGACAGTTTGGTCCTTTTTGGACTGTTTTGACTTTTGGAGTTCCGTAAACTTGTTCGAGGATATAGATATTATTCCGTAGATGTAATAATGATAGAATTGGGACATTTGGGTATTTATGAGAAGGAATTTACATACGAGAGTGTATTGCATGGACGGTTTGGGTTGAGACGTGAGTGTCTACTACGACGTGAGATAATTATGGCACGTACAATTACAAACCGAAATAGTATGAATTGTGTTAATTATAAGTTAGTATGAGAATATGTACTACGATTAAAATACGGTATTACTAAGACGTGTGTTTACTTAGTATTGGTATATGATTGTGTGTATGACATACCTACCATACTTGCTATCACAGGAGGTTGCGTTTCCTTAGGACCCTCTAATCCTTGTGTGCCTACGGGGGGGATATATACTGGTACCTCGATGAACATAGGTCATAGAAGGATTTATTGTGATATTAATAAGTCTGCTGATCATGGGAGCGTAGGTATGTGCGTGACCCATGTGATGGTGACTGTGTTCGCCTCCACTATTTGTGATTTGTGTTATCTGAACTATTCCTGAGAGATTCGGAATATGTGATCCTTATGTACATGATGTACCGGGATGGATAGCAGAGTATGTGTGCACCGCAGCTTAGTTCTCGGGGTGCTTGTATTGTATATTTATGATGTGAATAATATACACTTAATTAATGAGAACCTTCATGTTAATGATGTGAATATAATTACGGTATTGTCCCGAGAATAATATAGCGAGTTAACTGATAGTTATATATATTGCATATTGAGTATCTGAGTTTACGTTAAACCCCATTCAATTAAGAGCGTTATTATGTTAATGGAACCAAATATTATGGGTAGGACCTTTGGCAGTCTAGCTAGATATGTCGTTACTTAGCTAGTGGTTTATATCGTTGTAGATGGGTATTTGCGTTAGGAGTGCACAGTTAGACGAGAGGTGAGAATATAATGTGAGTGCACGTCCTAACATGTACTTTGCATTTAATGTTTTAAATGTTTTTAAAGCACTTGCAGGTTTTTAAAATATAACTCCACATTCGGGCTCTGACACGTTTGCTTTTCAAATCTCTTTTTCTTGTAAAACCATTTTAGGTGCCCAGCCACAGGGACACCAAGCATAGGATTCTCATTCAGGTGAGGAGTTGTAGCTGTTTGTGTAAGCTACATGGATTTACATGTAGACGCTTCTATCTTTTGGATTCCAGAGTCACTATCTATCAGTTGTAGGGCATGTTGCCCAGTTCTATTTAGAGACATTTTTACTTTTCTGTTCTCAGACTTTAGCATTTATTATTTCAGTATTCGGTTATGCATTTCAGTTTTGGGATTGTAGTGAGGAGTTTTCCTCCAGACTTTATTTTACTCTATTGTGATGGTTATTTGTTTTACTTCAGTATGGTGAATGGTGTTATTTATTTCTTCATTTCACTTGTTGCTTGTTAATCAGACTTTAAATAAAATTTGGCACTTACTTTTTAATTACTAGGTGGTTAGTAAAAATAAAAAAATGTTTTCGACAGTGATGCTATTAACTGAGCCAACTTGGCATTTTGAATTAATTTAATAAAGGAGTAGCTACCCGGTATTTAATTAGTCGGGGTGTCACAGGTGGTATCAGAGCATCAGGTTCTAGTGTCCTTTAGGATCTGTACGGCTATTATGTTTCCGCTACGTTTCTTTGATATAGAGCCCTATATTTTAGGACTGTTGTACTCTTATTGTGTATGCTTCGTTCTTCAGCTTTATTAAGTTTATAACCGTGAACTTATAAACTTTGTTCTTATTTCAGATGCCTCCACGACGTGCACGATGAGTTCCCAGGAATGCAATGCCCGAACCCCAGCCCGCTCCAGTTCAGGGCATGTTGAATGCCGCTGAGGTTGCAGCTATAGTAGCTCAAGAGGTGAATGCCGCCATTGCCGTTGTTCAGAAGGCACCACCTCAGGCGCCGGTTGCCGCGCCAGCACAGGTTAATGCATTTTCGTCTGCTTGGGAGCGTGTACGAGACACTTTTCAGAAAGCGCATCCGCCAGAGTTTGCAGGTAGCTCAGATGTGGTAGTCTCGAGCCAATGGAGGAAGGACATGCAGAGGCATTTGAGGATGCATGAGTGCACTGATGTTCAGAAATAGGTGCTAGCTACTTTCAAGCTAGTGGGATCTGCACTACAGTGGTGGGAGTCTATTACCACCGCAGAGGAGAGGGATACTCTCACGATTCAGGAGTTCTGGGTGCGGTTTGACCGCAAGTACTTTCCGTCCGCAGTTCATACCGAGATGAGGAGGAAGCTGATGAGTCTGAAGCAGGAAGGCAAGACAGTGGCCGAGTATGAGGCCGAGTTCATTAATCTGTTGACTATCGTTCCAGACGAGATACCAACAGAGAAGAAGAAGATTGAGAAGTTCACCGATGGGTTGAATTGGAGGATCCGTCAGCATCTGCTAGGAAACATATCGTTGGTCACGTATTCTGATGTGGTTAACGCTGCATTGTTACACTGCCAGGACCACCGTTTTCATATGGCCGAGGGCAAAAGGTCGGGAGAGTCTAGCCATCAGGGCAGGACTGGAGGATATGGTGCCAGCGGGGCACAATCGGGTTAGGGGCAGAGACAGACTGAGCAGGGTTCCCAGCAGGGGGATAATAAGAGGTTCCGATCAGGGAACTACAGGCAGGGACAGGGAGGTTTCCGTCAGGGCCATCAGGGTCCAAACGGCCATCAGGGCCAACAGGGACAGAATGGGCAGCAGTTTCACCAGGGCCAGCAGGGCCAAGGGAGGAACGGTAACGGCCACCAGGGCCGGGGACAGCAGGGGCAGAGGGGAGGGAACTTCCCAGGAAAGTGCTTTGTTTGTGGCAAGACTGGCCATAAGAAGCAGGATTGTCCTGATAGGGGCAGGGCCCCACAGCAGCAGCAGCAGGGTGCTCGCCAGGAGCCACAGAGGCCTATGTTTCCCGGCGCTCTTCCCGCACCGCCACAGATGGCAGCATTGCCACCCATTCCAGCAGTCCCAGCTCAGCAGGGGCAGCTCCAGTATGGACGTGTCTACAACATCCACCAGGCTGCAGTTCCACAGGCACCGCCCGCGATCGAGGGTACGTTTCCTATCCATGGCACTATGGGTCGGGTGTTATTTGATACGGGTGCTACACATTGTTTTATAGCTACACACTTCGCGAAAGCTTTAGGATTGTTAGCTACGGCAGAGAGCACAGTGACGTGTGTCGACTCACCATTAGGGAGTGGGTCACTTATTTTCTTTATATGTCGGGGAGTGGGAGTAGAGGTCGGTAGTTTGGTATTGCCTGCAGACATGTTAGTGTTAGACATGCATGTTCACGATGTGATCATCGGTATGGATTGGCTTGTAGCATATAGGACCATGATTGATTGCTTCAGCGGGAGCATTGTTTTTGCCATTCCGGGGCAAGAGATGTTTGTAGTGGCGATGCCTCGCCCAAAGGGAGGATCGACCGCTCATCTGTATTACATTGAGGAGGATACCTCTAAGGAGGTTGTGATTCCTTTAGATTCGATCCCAGTTGTCAGGGAGTATTCGGATGTATTTCAGGAGATACCAGGCTTACCACCCAGTCGTGAGATAGACTTCGTTATAGATCTGCTACCGGGTACGAGACCTATAGCACGCGCACCGTACCGTATGGCTCCAGCTGAGATGAGAGAGCTACGAGATCAGATAGAACAGCTGTTAGGGCAAGGCTTTATTCGCAGGAGTACCTCACCTTGGGGCGCTCCAGTTTTGTTTGTGAAGAAGAGGGATGGTTCACTGAGATTGTGTGTGGACTACCGAGAGTTGAATAAGGTCACGATACGGAATAAGTATCCGTTGCCTCGAATCGATGACTTATTCGACCAGTTGAGAGGAGCTTCTTTCTTCTCGAAGATTGACTTGAGATCGGGATACCATCAGTTGCGTATCAGGGAGGAGGATGTCTCGAAGACTGCGTTCTTATCGAGATATGGTTCTTACGAGTTTCGGGTTATGCCTTTCGGCTTGACCAACGCTCCAGCAGTGTTTATGGACTTGATGAACAGAGTGTTCAGGGATTTCCTAGACCAGTTTGTCATTGTCTTCATTGATGATATTCTGGTTTACTCTCAGACAGAGGAGGAGCACGCCGAGCATTTGAGGCAGGTTTTGCAGACACTCCGTCAGAACGAGTTATATGCGAAATATGAGAAGTGCGGGTTTTGGCTGAAGGAAGTCCAGTTTTTGGGGCATATCATTTCTGACCGGGGAATATCGGTTGATCCGGGGAAGGTGTCAGCGGTGAGGGAGTGGGGACAGCCCACGACACCAACTGAGATTCGTAGTTTCTTGGGCCTAGCAGGATACTACAGGAGGTTTATTCGGGGTTTCTCGAAGATAGCAGGTCCTTTGACACATCTTACTCGTAAAGGTGTGCCATTTATTTGGAGTGATGCCTGTCAGTTGGCATTTGATGAATTGAAGGACAAATTGACCTCAACACCTGTGTTAGCATTGCCGAGATCGGGAGTTGAGTATTTGGTTTACACCGATGCGTCTTTGCAAGGACTGGGAGGTGTATTACAGCAGGAGAGACAGGCCATAGCTTATGCTTCCCGTAAGCTTAAGCCTCATGAGAAGAATTACCCCACGCATGATTTGGAATTGGCAGCAGTGGTATTTGCCCTACGGATTTGGAGGCACTATCTTTTAGGGGAAAAGTTCCAACTGTTCACGGACCACAAGTCCCTACAGTACCTGTGCACGCAGAAGGAGTTGAATATGCGACAGCGTAGGTGGCTTGAGTTTGTGAAGGACTACCAGTTCGACATCCAGTACCACCCGGGTAAGGCTAACGTGGTAGCAGACGCGTTGAGCCGTAGGCCAGCAGACGAGGTGGCAGAGGTGTGGAAGGCTAAGTGGAAGGAATTGGGACACCATGATGCAGTGGCCCGATCTTTCATGTCTATGATGACCGTTACACCGCAGATTGTCATGAAGGTAGTACGGGCACAGGCCAATGACTCGTTCTGTCAGGAGCAAATAGTTCGATTACTAGCAGAGGGAGCCGAGTCCTATACCGTTAGCTCAGACGGGGGATTACGCTTCAATGGGAGATTGGTGGTTCCGGAAGGAGAGGAATTGCGGCACGATGTGATGGCAGAGTCGCACGGCTCACGGTTCGCGGTACATCCTGGAGGGGACAAAATGTACCAAGACATGAGACGACAGTATTGGTGGAGCGGTATGAAGAGAGATATCGCTGAGTTAGTCCCGAAATGCGCCACTTGTCAGCTTGTAAAAGTGGATCATCAGAGACCAGCAGGATTGTTACAGCCGTTGGAGGTCCCGGTGTGGATGTGGGAGAGCATATCCATGGACTTCATCACGGGGTTGCCGACGTCGCGGAGGG
The DNA here is from genome assembly GCA_949130495.1 of Sambucus nigra. Classification (NCBI taxonomy): domain Eukaryota; kingdom Viridiplantae; phylum Streptophyta; class Magnoliopsida; order Dipsacales; family Adoxaceae; genus Sambucus; species Sambucus nigra. The sequence goes on from OX422214.1 coordinate 57,844,042, forward strand.
GTCACAACTCCGTTTGGGTAATTGTGGACAGGTTGTCCAAGGTCGCTCACTTCTTACCCGTAAGGACTGACTACACTACGGGACAGTATGCCCAGCTCTTCATTTCAGAGATTGTGAGACTTCACGGTGTGCCCCTAAATATCGTGTCTGACAGAGACAAGATATTTGTTTCGAGGTTTTGGGAGAGTTTCCAGGAGGCAATGGGCACGAAATTGCGGTTGAGTACGGCTTATCATCCGCAGACCGATGGACAGACAGAGCGCACCAATCAGATGTTGGAGGACATGCTACTCATGTGCATTATTGACTTTGGGGGTGGATGGGAGCAGTACCTTCCACTGGTGGAGTTTGCTTACAACAACTCCTATCAGTTCACTATTGGCATGGCTCCGTTTGAGGCATTGTACGGTAGGCCTTGTCGTTCCCCAGCATGTTGGTTAGAGGTGGGGGACAACAAACTACTTGGTCCGGAAGTGATTCAGGATACTTCGGCAAGGATTGAGTTGATTCGGAGTCGCATTCGGGTAGCTCAAGACAGGTAGAAGAGTTATGCTGATGCGAAGAGGTTTTTCTTGGAGTTCCAAGTGGGGGACCAGGTTTTGCTCAGGGTATCTCCGATGAAGGGGATTATGCGTTTCGGGAAGAAGGGGAAGTTGGCACCGAGGTATGTGGGGCCGTTTCCTATTATTGAGCGGATCGGACCGGTTGCGTATAGACTTGAACTACCGGGGCACTTGCATCGGATTCACAACGTGTTCCATATTTCCTCGCTGAGGAAATACCTTAGAGATAATTTGGCTCATTCTCACATTGCTGTGGAGGACATCGATCTCCAGCCGGATAGCTCCTACGAGGAGGGGCCAATTGCTATTTTGGACCGAAGCGAGAGGAAACTGCGGTCAAAGATAGTCCCGTTAGTGCGTGTTCAGTGGCGACATCACAATGTCGAGGAGTCCACATGGGAGCGCGAGGATGAGATGCGCGAGCGTTATCCAGAGCTTTTTTTAGCAGGTACTTTTTAGTTTCGAATTTCGAGACAAAATTCAGTTATTAAGGGGGAAGTATGTAATACCCCGTACTTTCGACTATATTTATTTTTGGGATTAATTAATTAAATGCGTATTAATTGGAAATTAATCCGGGTTATAAATACTAATGAGATGCGAATTGGTATTTGATTATGTGCATATATGATTATATATGTATTTGGTATTATAAAACTTGTCGTGAGATTTATATACGGCATTTTAGAAATTTTGTTGAGACGCGTGGGACCGCCGCGTCACGGTATAAAATTTTGAAAATAAAAAGTGAATTTAAAATATATAATCCGTATGGTCGTTTTGAGTGCGCCAACGCGTCCGGAAGGGTCGAGATAGTCAGAAAACACTAGCCGGGGGTATAGTTTGGGTCCCGGGGTATTTTTAGGCCATACCGGCAACTTAAAGGGTATTTTGGTAATTTTACTTTTTTAAGAATTAAAAGTGACGAAAATTAGAGATGTAAATCTGATGTGGATTTAACCCATTAAGCCCATTAACCAAACCATATTAACCTAGAAAGCTACGTAGGTTATCATTTAGGTTTTCTAAGTTCCCAAATCAAAAACCCTAGCCACCTTAAGCCACCATTGGAGAAGGAGCTTGGAGAAGGAGAGAAAGAGAGAAAATTCTGCAGAGATTCTTCACCAAATCAACACCAAATCCGGAAACAAACAAGGCAAGTGGTTTAATTATGTTTAACTTCAGCAAATGTTCTTTCCATGTTAGAAAATTGAAGATTTATAATTGTTATTGGAAGATGAATGAAAACCCATGATTAATTGGACTTAGGTTCTGAATATTGAGGATAAATTGCATGTAGAATAGTTTGGAGACGATTAATCTGATGTTAATACATGATTGGGTGAAAGAAAAACGAATTAAATTCTGGGATTTGATGATGATATGTAGTTAGGGTTCATGTTCTTGAGATATTTGGAAAAAGTGTAGAAAGTTGTAAATTTAATTGATGTTAGGATGGATTGATCCCTTAAAAACATGTTAGGATGTGACTATATATGTTTAGTATTGATTATAGACCTTTAAACGATTGTTGGGACTTAGTTTAGAAGATTTGAGGTGTTAAAATGGATGAAAAACGATTTGGGGAAAAATCTGGGCCGAAGCTGGTAGCTCGTTAGAAGCAACCCCCAGGTCGTTCGAACGAACTCGTTCGAACGAGCTTCTAACGAGTTGACCAATCGTTGCTAACGAGTAGGGATTTCGTTTGATATCTCGTTCGAACGAGATATCGTTAGAAGGTACAGTTCGTTCGAACGAACTGGGACCTCGTTCGAACAGCCTCGTTCGAACGAGTCTTCTAACGAGTTGGCAGAGGAATCTCGTTCGAACAGTCTCGTTCGAACGAGACTTCTAACGAGTTGACAGTTTGGTCCTTTTTGGACTGTTTTGACTTTTGGAGTTCCGTAAACTTGTTCGAGGATATAGATATTATTCCGTAGATGTAATAATGATAGAATTGGGACATTTGGGTATTTATGAGAAGGAATTTACATACGAGAGTGTATTGCATGGACGGTTTGGGTTGAGACGTGAGTGTCTACTACGACGTGAGATAATTATGGCGCGTACAATTACAAACCGAAATAGTATGAATTGTGTTAATTATAAGTTAGTATGAGAATATGTACTACGATTAAAATACGGTATTACTAAGACGTGTGTTTACTTAGTATTGGTATATGATTGTGTGTATGACATACCTACCATACTTGCTATCACAGGAGGTTGTGTTCGCTTAGGACCCTCTAATCCTTGTGTGCCTACGGGGGGGATATAGACTGGTACCTCGATGAACATAGGTCATAGAAGGACTTATTGTGATATTAATAAGTATGCTGATTATGGGAGCGTAGGTATGTGCGTGACCCATGTGATGGTGACTGTGTTCGCCTCCACTATTTGTGATTTGTGTTATCTGAACTATTCCTGAGAGATTCGGAATATGTGATCCTTATGTACGTGATGTACCGGGATGGATAGCAGAGTATGTGTGCACCGCAGCTTAGTTCTCGGGGTGCTTGTATTGTATATTTATGATGTGAATAATATACACTTAATTAATGAGAACCTTCATGTTAATGATGTGAATATAATTACGGTATTGTCCCGAGAATAATATAGCGAGTTAACTGATAGTTATATATATTGCATATTGAGTATCTGAGTTTATGTTAAACCCCATTCAATTAAGAGCGTTATTATGTTAATGGAACCAAGTATTATGGGTAGGACCTTTGGCAGTCTATCTAGATATGTCGTTACTTAGCTAGTGGTTTATATCGTTGTAGATGGGTATTTGCGTTAGGAGTGCACAGTTAGACGAGAGGTGAGAATATAATGTGAGTGCACGTCCTAACATGTACTTTGCATTTAATGTTTTAAATGTTTTTAAAGCACTTGCAGGTTTTTAAAATATAACTCCACATTCGGGCTCTGACCCGTTTGCTTTTCAAATCTCTTTTTCTTGTAAAACCATTTTAGGTGCCCAGCCACAGGGACACCAAGCATAGGATTCTCATTCAGGTGACGAGCTGTAGCTGTTTGTGGAAGCTACAGGGATTTGCATGTAGACGCTTCTATCTTTTGGATTCCAGAGTCACTATCTATCAGTTGTAGGGCATGTTGCCCATTTCTATTTAGAGACATTTTTACTTTTCAGTTCTCAGACTTTAGCATTTATTATTTCAGTATTCGGTTATGCATTTCAGTTTTGGGATTGTAGTGAGGAGTTTTCCTCCAGACTTTATTTTACTCTATTGTGATGGTTATTTGTTTTACTTCAGTATGGTGAATGGTGTTATTTATTTCTTCATTTCACTTGTTGCTTGTTAATCAGACTTTAAATAAAATTTGGCACTTACTTTTTAATTACTAGGTGGTTAGTAAAAATAAAAAAATGTTTTCGACAGTGATGCTATTAACTGAGCCAACTTGGCATTTTGAATTAATTTAATAAAGGAGTAGCTACCCGGTATTTAATTAGTCGGGGTGTCACATTGCTATAATAAATGTATTTTATATAACTAGTTAGACTGTTATATAGTTTATTTAAAAAGGATAATTTCTGGAAGACAAGCATGGGATTGTGGTATTATAAACTTTACGTATATGATGGGAAAAAGATTATATACGAGATTAAATACATAGGTGAGAAATTGTATTTTCTTATACAATTTGTGTCACGATTATATGTTGTTATTTTAAAAGTGAATTAATTAAGTTAGTATGAGAGATAACTCATAAACCTTAGATAATAATACTCGGTTTATAGTTGAATTGGTAAGGGAGAATTATACCAAGACTATTTGGATGTGATAGTACAACTAGACGGGGTTAAGGAAACCGTTAGGTGTGCACATGAGTGGAGGGGTGAGTAAGTCCTCAAGAGAGTGTGAACTAACTTAAATATGAATCACATTCATGCATTTTAAATTACTGCAGTTAATTCACTTGCAAAATATTTTCAAAATATTTTGGGTTCTAACCCTTGCTATAAAATTATTTTCAAAACCTTTTAGGTGTCCAGCCACAAGAACGCTAGGATTGATATTCTATTCCAGGGACACGGAGCTGCGGTATATGTGGATGCTAGCAAGAGCTTGGATTAGATGTATCATTCATTCTTTCCTAGAGTAAGAATCATCTATTAGTTTCAGTTTTACTTCGGGCTTGTCGCAGAGACTTTTCAGTACAGCTTTCAGAATTATTTATTCAGATGTTGGATGGTTGTTATTGGACTATTTACTTTGTTGGCCGATGATTTAGTCGGAAAATAGTTTAATTAATTATTCAGTTGATTTAATTCAGTCATTGTGGATGACTCAAATTATCTTTCCGCATGTTATTGTTTTGTTTAATTAAAAAGATAAAAGTTTGGCACCGACTTTTTGGAATACTAGGTGGTTAGTAAGTTTTAAAAAAAGGTTTTCGACAGTGATGCTAAGAATGAACCAACAAGGATTCATGTTTTAATTTGGTATAGGATTGATCACCCGGTATTTTATTAGGCGGGGTGTCACACCCAGTAATACAAAACAGTGGACATAGGCCATTTTTTTTAAGGCTGAACCACTTTAAAAATATCTTCTCTTATCTCTTTATTCGTATTTATCTGTGATCAATTAATTAGATCAAATTTAGTTTTTTACGGCAACAGTTACTTTGGTTGTATTATTTTTCTTCCTTTCTAAAGAGAATTTTATGTCTTCAACTTCTCTTTATTCTCTCCATGCCTTTGTATATAAAACCATTACTTCAATTCTAAATGTACTTTAGTCAAGAGAGTTTGTAATACAAAAAATTTGGCTTTTTAATATCATTTCAAGACATAACTTTCGCCAAACCATTTGACTTCCTTTTTTATTTTATTTTTACTCCCACGAAACTGATTATTTAGATTTCTCGAACATTTTAGAGGCCTACAGGTTGCAAGTTCCTGCATGGTCAAATCCTCTACTTATTTTGAAATATATCCTCACACCACACTTTCTTTTGGAGTAGAAAGAGTTTGTAAAGTAGCCATAATGACTTGTGTCTAATCTAACATAGTTGTAATTGTATATTTTTCTTAAAAATAATAAGTCGTAATATTGAGATGTTTTTCTTTGAATAACAATCTCAAAAATATTTGTTTGTAAAAATATTTTTATATGGTCCCTATTTTATTTTATATTTGAAGAGAAAATATATCCTCTCTTTTACAATTTTTCGGTAAAAAAAGTAGCCTTCTTTTAATAAAAGAGCGTACACCTTGAGAAATAACCTTTGAGGACTACAATGGAAGTCTTCGTAGCAGGGGCTCAAGCAGTTTCAAAATCTAATCAACAAGATAATATCTAAGAAATTGTCATCGTACTATAACAACATTATTTAAGAAATCATCAATGTGGCATAATTGAAACCATTATTTTAATATGATACCTGAAAAACTCATTCGTTATCAAATGGAACCAAATTAGTTATAAAATTTTCTCTTTGAACAAATAATGTCTCATTATCTTTTTATATTATTTTTTTTAACAAGAATTATATTTAATTCATTAATTAGCCATTAGAAAAAGTTAAGCACTTTTATTATTCTATGGGACTATTCCCTCAATGTGTTTATTTTTTAAGATATGACCCCCAAATTAACATTCTACTCCAAAAGTTACGTTTTAGACACAAAAGAATGTTGCAAAAACATTTGGTAAGATTAAAAAATTTAAATTTTGGGGGATTAAACTAAATTATGAAAAATTATTTGTGGATCAGACAAAAATAACTCTATTAAAAATATATTTTATGATGAATGCTTCACTAGTATATTAAACTTTTACGAAGTATAATGAAATATTATAATTGGTTTAGAAAACATTCGTAATATACAGATTCGCTCGTGCATCGGGCGAGGTACATTCTAGTATATAAAGTATAAACACATCCACGTATAATAAATACACGTACATGTATGTTATTAAATACATACAATAATAAGAGAGATAAAAAAGTAATGAAAATAGACTCAAATATATATTACAAAATATAAAGACAAAAGTAAAAATAAATAACACCCATACTATTATAATCAATTGACATGACACCAATAATAATAGTAACACTACTAATAAAAAAAATAAAAACAATAAAAATACAAAAAACATATGTACAATAAAATGACACAAGATGCCAATAAAATAATAAAAAAATAATTATACGCTAACACCAATAATAATAAAAATAAAAATAAAAATACATACATATATACTATGATACAAACTCACACCACACATGGGAGATTAGGGAAGGCTAGGGACAATATTTATGGGCTCAGTTTGGAGGAGGTTATGATGGATCGTAAGGACAAGCTCATAGGAGAACCTAGATACGGGTCACTTCGATATTCTTGGTTGACGTTCCTTGACCGCTAATTCACCGTAAATACCTTGAAATAGAGCTTTTGAATCTGTAATTGTATATTGACCTATAAAATAAACAAATACATATACAAGGCTAATTTTATCGAGAACTAGCAATTCAAACGCGTCTATTTGAAGCATAATTTTAACACTTTTGGTTACTTATCAATGTCAAAATTATAAATTATTTTAAACTTCAAGGTTTGAAGAGTCTTTTCCCTAAAAAGTAATCGAATGGTGAAAAGCTTCTCCTATTTTATACTGTCATAAGTGGTTCCCTCTTATTTTCTGAATTTTTAAAAGAATTTTGCAGCATAAAACTGTGGGAAAATGACACTTACGCCGTAAAATGAAATTGGTGGATAGATATGAAATTTCATATGTAAATGTAATATCTTTTCTACATTCCACCACTCTTAGAGCACTATTTTTATTAAATAAAAGTAATAGCAAAATATATTTTGATGTTTTTCAAAAAGAAGTAATCTCATTTATGACATTAAACTGAATTGCCAAATGTAAAAGTCAACTCATTTGCTTATTTTTAAATTCAACTATATCAATGGTCCAAAAACATACTCATCCAAAGTATATTAGTGGATGTAACATAGAAAGGATATATCTAAAAGTAAAAGAAATTTAAAAAAATATATATATCTATCGTACATCGAGTTTCACATGTACTCCTGTGGAAGAATTTTATTCTTTCTTTCTCTCCATTCTTTGCAATTCCTTTATATATTCTGATTCTGATAGATTGTAGTTAATTTAGCCTATTCTTGGGGAACAGTTAAAGTAACATTCCCTTTTTCAGTCTAAATAAGACTCTATCTTCACTTTGCAATTGTCTTTCACACAATCCTCGTTACGTTAGGATTATCTCAAAATATTATATAATAAGAGAGTTAAGTCTAAAAATTTATTTAATTTTGCCCCTTGTTTAGTGTAAAGGCAAACCCCTTTTTAAAAAGAAATTAGGAATAAGTCAAATTAGGCATTAAAATTTAAAATTTAAGTCAAAATGACTCTTATTGATGATTGATAATGTAATATGGGATACAAATAGAACACATGATCTCTGATCAAACTCGTATTATTCATTTCTCTCACTAGAGTTTTCTCTCGTCTCTTTCACCTGCCATTATGGCCACTCCTAATCATCTGAAACCTGCACCTAAACCCCCTGACATTGACAGAGACAAAGCTAAGAGTTTTGCCTCTATACTATCTAACTCCTCTACGGATAATTTCATTGTTCCTAAACCGCTTGAAAGCTTTAAAGGTGAACCCATGATTTCATTCTCTGAAGATGAAAATCTCAAGCTGGCCGAACCCTACAAATATTCCCTCATTGGTAGATTTTCCTCTGACAGACCGTCCATGGAATCTATCCGTAAGGCTTTTCTTACATTCTCTCTTAAAGCATCTTTCTCTATTGGTCTACTGGATGAGAAACACATTCTCATCAAGCTTTTTTCTGAAGAAGATTATATGAGATTATGGCTTAGAGATCAATGGTACATCTACAAATCTCCTATGAAAGTCATGAAATGGACTTTTGATTTTATACCTGGTAATGATAGTTCTATCCTTCCTATCTGGTTATCCTTACCCCAACTTCCTGTTCATCTTTTTGCTAAACCAGCTTTATTTGCCATCGCAAAGTTAGTTGGAAATCCTCTTAAAGTAGATGAAGCTACTGCAAATGTCACTAGACCAAGCCAAGCTAGACTCTGTGTAGAGATTGACATTGCCAAAAAACTTCCTTCCAGATTACGTATATGTTGTGGAACTACAAGCTTTTGGCAAAGAATAACCTATGAGAATGTTCCCTTGTTCTGTGCGAATTGTGTGAAGGTAGGTCACAATGAGGCTGAATGTGTTCATGGTCAGGATCATGGCGCTAGAAACTCCTTGCAATGCCTTAAACCAGATAATGGGGTGATAGGTTCGCAAGCTGCTTTGGTCAGGGAAACGAGACCTAATCAAAACCCTAAACCTCTAGGGGTTTGGATTGAGAAACCGGTTCAGAAACTGGTAACTCAAGCTACCAGACCATCCCAAATAATGGTTTCTTCAGATAAGGAGGTTCGTATCAAAGACAAGGGAAAATGTCCTGTACTCATTCAAGAAGTTACTAAACATGGGCTGACTTCAACCTCTTTAACTGGTACCATCCTTAACTCTGGAATTCAACCAGAAAAATTTGTTGCAGGTGGCCTTCCGGCTTTAGAGGAGGAAGATAACTCTACGATGGTGATTGCTCCTCAAAATGAGGAAACTGATGCTACAGAATCAGAAGTTCCGATTCTTACTCAAAATCAGTTTGAGGTGCTGTTACTAGATGCTGAAGACCAGGAGGACGGTGAGTTATTGCCCCATACTTTTTTCAAAAATAAAACCACGTGTCCAGTCAACAAAACTTACTCCCCTCCTATGGTCAATATCCCCAACCATAGCTGGAAACCGTTATGGAATTCAGACGAAGACCTTCCTGTTGATGGATCCTATACTACAACTTCTACTCTTTCGGATGAGTTTAAAATTTTCTCGGAGCACCTTTCAAAAAAAATTTCTCTCTTTCAAAAAAATAATCCCTCCCTTCAGAAAACTTCGATACCCATTTCATCCACACCTGATAACCTTTCTCCCTCAAACTATGGCTCCATTGAAATTGTCCTTCCTTTATCTAAACCCTCTTCCAGTATTCCAACCTCAGTGAACACAAACAGTGGCAAATCATCAAAATCAAAAAAGAATAAAAGGATGAAAACAAATTCTGGGCTGTCAATAATCCAAACTAGAGCTGGTAAAACTGCCTCAAAATGATTAATGCGCTATTCTGGAATATCCGAGGAGTTGGTAACAAATCCTCCATCAGAAGACTCAAGCGTATTGTAAGGAAACATTCTATCGTTTTGGTAACTATTCAGGAACCAAAAGTTGATAAATGTAACCTTCAGGATCTTTGTCTTAAATTGAACTTCGCTCGGGGTATCTCCAATTGTAACAGCAAAATCTGGATCATGTGGAAATTTACATGCGATGCTATCACTGTAAGTGACAACCTACAATGCCTTTCAATTTTATTGACAATTCCAGAGGTGGGTGGAAAAATTCTTTTCTCCTCAGTGTAATCAAGCTGCAACAAAAGAGATAGAACTGCTGTATGGGAAGAAATTATCTTATTGGCTGATTTAAATTTCAACAAGTGGATTTTGGGAGGGGACTTCAATATTATCTCTTCCCAAAATGAAAAAGCTGGAGGTAATATGGTGGACCAACAAGCTATTCTTGAATTTAATGCAGCCATGGTTCAAGCAGGATTGAAGGAAGTTTCGTACAATGGAGCGGATTACACTTGGTGCAATAATCGAGTTCGAGATGCTACGATTTGGGCTAGACTTGACAGAATTCTGGGGAATGAAGGATGGTTTAAAGAAAACTTTTTATCCAATATGGAACATCTTAATAGAGCCAATTCTGACCATGCTCCTATGCTTTTAAACTTGAAATTTCCCAGTGACAACATTCCAAAACAGTTTAGATTTCAAACCATGTGGATTTCTCACAAGACTTTCCATTCGGTGGTTTCAGATGCATGGAAAACAAAAGTTGAGGGCAGACCTATGAAAGCCTTTCCTGCTAAACTTAAGCTGGTCAAAAAGTCTTTACAAGCTTGGAATAAAGAGGTGTTTTCAAACATTTATTCCCGGGTTCATAAGGCCGAAGAAGCTCTCATTCTCAAAGAAGCCCTTTATAACACAAACCCCTCCGAAAAAAATAGAGAATAATGGCATAAAGCTTCTGCTATGTTCAACCTTGAACTTAAAATTGAGGAAATGTATTGGCAGCAAAAGGCTAATGTGAATTGGGCTCAATACGGTGACCAAAATACCTCATATTTCCATTCTTTAGTTAAAAAAAAATTTAATTGTTTAACCATTCATAAAATCAAAAACGATTCTGGTGATTGGTTAGACAATGATGTGGATATTGAAAATGAATTTTCCTCTCATTTTCAATCTCTACTTGGCAGCACCACTTCCTATATTTCTGATTGTTCTATTTTGGACTGCATCCCTAAGGTTATTAAAGAGGAAACAAACTTATTCCTTACGGATGTCCCTTCAGAAATAGAAATTAAAAATGCTATTTTTTCTCTTGGGAAAAATAGTGTTGCGGGTCCTGATGGGTTTAATGGGGTTTTTTTTCAAAACTGTTGGGAAATCATCAAAGAGGAATTAATTCTTTCTATTAAATCTTTTTTTCTTGGAGATGATATTCCGGTTAGTTGGTCTTCAACTAACATTATTCTTATTCCTAAAAAAGATAACCCATCTTTTTGCAAAGACTTTAGACCCATTAGCCTTTGCAATTTTTCAAATAAAATTATTTCCAAAATTCTTGCTAATAGAATTGGGAGTGTCCTTCCCAACATTATTTCTTCCTCTCAAGCAGGTTTCATCAAAGGAAGGTCTATATCAGACAATATTTTGTTGTCACAAGAATTGCTCTCTTCTTTCAATAACAAAGTTCATGGAGGTAACCTAGTTGTTAAACTAGACATGGCCAAAGCCTACGATCGATTATCTTGGCAATTCATTCTTAAAGTTCTGAGGGCCTTTGGATTTTCTGAAACATGGATAGACATCATTTGGCGACTAATTTCGAATTGTTGGTATTCGATTATGATCAATGGAAAACCTGCTGGTTTTTTTAAATCGCAACGTGGTGTGCCCCAAAGTGATCCGCTCTCTCCATCTCTTTTTGTTATTGCCAGTGAAGTTCTCTCTAGAGGTGTCCATAATCTAGTATTACAAAAAAAAAAAAAAATTCAATTCCAAGTGGATGTCCTCTCATTTCATCCTTATCTTTTGATGATGATATCCTGTTCTTCATCAACGGTCACAAGCGTTCTCTTCAAAATTTTATGGGCTATCTTGATATTTATGAAAAACAATCGGGACAACTGGTGAATAAGGGAAAAAGTTGCTTCATCACTCCCCCAAATTGCAAAAGCTCTCGGACAGATAATATTAAGAAGATTTTAGGCTTCACTCAAAATCATATGCCTATAATCTACTTGGGCGTGCCTCTTTTTTCTGGAAGAAAACGCAATTCCTTGTTTCATCCGATCCTTGGAAAAGTCGCTGGGAGGATATCCAACTGGGGCAGCAGGTTGCTTTCGCATGCTGGTAGGACGGTGCTCCTAAAAACTGTGATTCAAACTATGGGATTACATTTGTTCGCTTCTATAAACCCTACTGTCTCCATTGTACGCGATTTAGACAAACAATGTGCAAATTTTTTTTGGGGTCAGTAAGATGAAAATCATAAACACCATTGGGTATCATGGAGGAAAATGTGCTTGCCAAAGAATGAAGGTGGTTTAGGCTTTCGAGATACTATGGATATTTGCAATACTTTCACATGTAAGTTATGGGTTAATTTCTTGCAAAATCAATCCCTCTGGGCCAATTCTATGAACAAAAAATACAAAAAGTTGGCCAATCAAAATTTTAAAGGTTCTATTACAGCAGCCAGCTCAGTTTGGAAAAGAATGCAAGGAATTTGGCTTTTTCAGAATTCAAATGAGATGTTTCAACATATCTGCTCTTGGGTGGAGAAGACTTTTGTTTTTAAAATAGCTTGGGATCATATCAGGAGAAGGGAGTGTATTCAATTCACGTCGTCTATGATATGGGATGTCCACTTAACTCCTAAAGTTTCAATCTTTATGTGGAGACTTATGCACAACGGTCTTCCCTTAGACCATAATTTAAAAAATATAAATATTCCCATAGTTTCAAAATGTTAGTGTTGCTCAAGAAGTCAAGAAGAAAATCAAGATCATTTATTCAACGAGGGAGAATCGACTCGCCAAGTGTGGAAACATTTTGAAGGCTTGATTGGGTGTAAAGCTTCTAATATTAGCCTTAGATCTCGACTTGCTTCCTGGTGGCTCTCAACACGTGGAAGATCTATAAATGCTATCCTTTGTAAAATTATTCCTAGCTTAATATGCTGGAAATTATGGTGTGCTAGGAATAAATGCATTTTTGAAAATATAAAAATGGTCTCTAGCTCTATAATTAGGGAGGTTCATGAAGATATTAGGATCATTTTTAAAGCTAAACCCTACAAGGGTCCTTTCTCTAGATTTCTTAATTCTTTCATAGATGATTTTTCCATTGTTTGTTCCTAAGATTGTAAGCCTCCGAAGAAGGGCTTTTCTTCTTCTATATCAATAAATGATTTCTTTCCCAAAAAAAAAAAAAAAAAAAAAAAAAAAGTAATATGGGATACAGGACAAAGATTTTAAATCTAAGGAAATGGAAAGTGAAGTGAGGGAAAATATAAATTTCTTTGCACTTGGATAATAGGAAAGTTGTGAAGTTCACATATTTTTAACTTTTTTATAAAAAAAATATTCCCCACAAAATGCATGCAACATTTTGCGGGAAATTTCTCAAAAGTATTATTATTCTTCTTCTCATTTAAAATTATTTATTATCGTTATTCTGATTATTATACTATTACTACTGCAACTACTAGAGTTAAAAAATTATTGAAGATTATTATATAGTTAATATCAGTTCTCATATAATAAATTATTTGATATTATACATAAGGTTTATTACAAAATATTTATGACTATTAATTTATAAATTAATATTAATATAATATTTATGAATATTTAAAAAGTTGTTATAACTACAAGTTCCTATCAAAATACTTTAATAACCGTTGTTATAAAATAAAAAGAGTAAATTACATTAGTGCTCCTGAACTTTGGCAATGTAACTCTTTAAAAACATTTAAGTCTTTAAACTATGTTATTTTTTAACCATTGACCCTTCTGTCAAAGTTCTAACTAAATCTAGTGGAATTCGTTTTATGACTACCTTACCCAAAATTCATACCCAAAATAACTTAAAAAGTGATAACCTGTTTTTTTTTTTTTTTTTTGTCCTTTTGGGTATGATTTTTGGGTTACTGAACCTAAGGTTTGACTATGGGGTGGCAAATGAAATTTATACATTGATATCGTAGGCAGCTAAGTAATTTCATTGGATTTGAAGGAAAAAATATTAGAAGGGCCATTGTGGCAAACATAACAAATTTTAGGGGCTTAAATGTTACAAAAACATTGAGGGCCAAAGCGTTACACTACCCAAAGTTCAGGGCTACCAGTGTAATTTACTCAAAATAAAATATAGTTTTTAGGCTTTATTTTTAAGGAAGAAATTCATTTATAAAAAACTTGGTTGAAAAGCACCTCTTAAGTGGCGCTTACAAATCCTAAAGTAAAAAAAGATAAATGACTTTCTAACGGGAAAACGAAAAATTAAAATGTGACTACGAAAATTTACGAGATCGTGATCGAGAGATAAAAGACCTCTCATATATTTTTGGCTTTAATTACACTTTGAAAGTTATAATTGTCACCCATCTTATGCAGTTTTATAATTGTAATGTATGATTAAGATGGGGACATGTGGCGATAATGATTAAAAAAAGTGGTTGGTGTATATCGAGTGGGATTAGACTTCTGCGCTTATAGTATATCGTGTTTTTGGGTTGAACATTCCGTGTTTGTCGTATCAATTGTGGATAATTTCAAGTCAAAAAATTGACGCAACATGACAGAACTTAGTGTAAAAAAAAACACAAACACGAATACAACTCATACTAATTTCAAGCCAATTTCGTATCATGACATACTGTATTATCGCGTCATGTTAAAATTACCATTCCTAGATGAATGCATATTTTAGGAATGTTAAGTGTGACACGTTCATTACTTAGTTGATTTTTGTAGTCTTTTCTTTCTGCATGAAACGTGGACAAGAAGCTATGGTTGAACAGGTGCTTCTATTGGTCACAGTATGATCTTAGATGGCCTTCCCTCATCTTGTTCACACACAATATGATAACTTAAACATCCTTAAGATCAAATACCAAAACTCTCTAACATTTTTTAATATATATTTAATCCAAATCTTTTTATTTGTTCCAAAAATGCCTCAAACACCCATTTAAGCAATATTCTCGTATTTTTGAAGTCCGCGCTAGGAGCACGTTGAGGAACTTTTTGGATCAAATAAAAAAGCTTGGAGTCAACGTGTATTAAAAAATGTTCGAGGGACTATTTGGTATATGCTTCTAAATAATACACATATTCCGTAAACTTTTTAACCGTCACTTAATATGATTAATAACTAAAAATAAAAATAAATACGAGATCAAATGCAATTAAATTATTTCACATGGGACTAAAAATTTAAGATCCCATAAAAATATGAGTGTTTTTGTTTGCACCCAACTAGCCTTTGATGTATAATCAAACTTCCTCAGTTTAATTTTCTTGGCCTTTGACCTCCAAAATAACATTTTAAGGTACTTTATATCCCATATAGTGTTAATAACAAAAAGAAATATTGGCAGTTAAAGGCTAAGAAAGTCAAAAGATGAAGATTTTACAAATATAAAAAAATATTAAAAGGTTAATTAATGTTAAACAATTTATAATTAGGTCCCTTACAAACAAATTTTAAACATTTAAGGACAATTTACTATTAGGTCCACTTGTTAAGCTATTAGCGTGAACTTTCACAAGAAGAGAATTAATGGATTTTAGTGTTTAAAATTTGTAAAAATTCCTTTAATAGTTAAAATTTGTTTGCCAAGGATCTATGAGTACTTTCTCCATTAATATTTAAGACCGTAAAAATTAATTTAATATTTTACCCAGGTTATTTTCAAGACTATGAATATCCTATAAGTTGCATTAACTTGCCACTAGTGATGCTAGTTGTGGTAACATGAGAAGTTAATGTGCTCATGTTAGCACGGGTTACGACGTGACACTATCACATAAGCTTTCTAAACACTTTTCAAAGTGGGATCACCGAAAAACCTGACATGTAGCCTTATCACCAGTGTTGATGTAACAGTAGCATGCCAACGGTTGTATATGTGCACGTAATGTCATTATTCATGTGCTAATGCTACTATTGGGAATGAAATTTAATTTTCAATATAGGTTGTACTAAAATTTAACTTAAAAAAATTATGGATTTTCTGTTCAATGGCCCAAAATTATATGGTGGTAGAATCCGAAATAACTAAAAAAATATTTATAGACATTCCATGGACTAAAAATACAATGTAAAGTTGTAATTATTATACAATTTTTTTAATGTTTAAATGATGTGAATATTTATTTTTTTACTTATTATTTTTTATAAGTTAAATTACATATTAACTTTGATATGAAAAAAATTATAAATATAAATATTCGAATAAGTCTCCTACAACATTCCTCTTAAACGAACCCACAAAGAAAATAACTTACATAACTTGGTCCTATTGTTCTCATTATTCTTGCTTAAACTGAACATTATTCTCATTATGTTCCTGCTTTGGCTTAAAATCAGAATTCTATATATGTGAGTATCATATTTTTAGGACTCCCACCCTACAGAAGAAGTCTAAATAAAGTCTTTTCTTCAGCCTTCACTCAATTCAAATATCTAAGGCCATTTCTTTGCTGATGTTTTCTCCAAAGCAGGCATCTCTCTCCAGTGGCGGATCCAGGATTTTTAGTCAACCGGGGCTAAAGTTTCGAGTGGTGCCGGGGGTTCGGGGGCAGGAGCCCCAGAGACGAATTTTTTTTGGGTTATTTCGAGTTTTATACAAATTATAACTTTATTTAGAGTTTTATACAAATTATAGTTCATTCAAATAGACTACAAATTATATGTTTCAAGTTTATTTTGAGTTTTTTTTGGGCATAAATGTTTGGGACATAAATTACAGAAATTTGACATTTTTTCCCAAAGTACAAAAATTATAGAGATTATTTGGAGAGATTACAATAATTTGACATTTTTTGGAGAAATTGTATGAAAAATATATACCCTTATTTCTGTACAATTTCTCAAAAAATAATACATACATAAAAATCATACATTCAATCAAAACCCTCTATTTTACACAATCAAAATCTTGACATTTTTCCCCAAATTATAAAAATTATAGAGATTATTTGGAGAAATTACATAAATTTGACATTTTTTGGAGAAATTGTATAAAAAATAAATACACTTATTTCTGTATAATTTCTCAAAAAATAATACATACAAAAAAAATTATGCATTCAATTCAATCAAAACCCTATATTTCACACAATCAAAATCTTACACAAAAATTATACATTCAATCAAAATCATACATACAATCAAAAATATTACACAAAAATCAGATTAAGGGACAAAAAATACCTCAGGCGGGTCAGGCAGCTGGGTGGGTGGTGTGGCTGGTGGTGGCTGGTGGCGCGGCAGGTGGTGGTGTGGCTGGTGGTGGCTGAGCTTGAGAGAAGAGAAGAGAAGAAATGAGGTTAGGGAACTTAGGGCCGGCTCACAACTTGAGTTTTAAGTAATTACAATTTTATACCCTAAGGTTTGAAAATACTAATAGTTAAACCTTAAAGTATAAACCTTCTCCTAAAAAACCTTTAAAAAAAAATTTTTTTTTTTTTTTTGGGCAAAAACTGAACCGGGGCTAAAGCCCCCCTTCGTCCTTACCTCCGTCCGCCCCTGTCTCTCTCTCTCTCTCTCTCTTTCTATAGAGAGGGACAGACTCAAGCTTGGTAACGGACACTATTTAAGGGTATTTTACAATAATACTTTTACAAAATAGTAAAAAATATTCATTTGAACTTATTTTTTTATATGATATTTAAATATTTTAGGAAACTTTTTTCAAAATATCAGCTCAAAATAAATTTGTTTGCTATTTTTAAAAAATTAGAAGAAAATATATGAGTTTTAAGGAGTTTTAAGCTCACATAGCTTAACTGATATTTTTTTTTAAATAGCAAAAAAAAAAATATTTTGAGCTGAAATTATTTTGAAAGTTTTCTAAAATGTTTAAAAATCATATAAAAAATCATTTAAAAAATATTATATTTGAGCATAGGTCCATAAATAGCCCTTAAAGATTGCTCTTTACAAGAGTCTCTCTCTCTCTCTCTCTCTCTCTCTCTCTCTCTATATATATATATATATATATATATATATATATATATCAATGTTATTGTGTAATTTGATAGACAAATTATAGGAGTTAGTATTTCTTGAAAAATTGTTAGTTTGACAATATACCTACTTCTTTAATTCATTTTCTCACATCTGATTTTCATATTTCTTGTGGTTTTGATATTATAGATTTGAACATGTAGAATATATATTAAAGGAGTTTGATTAGGCCATTCACTACGGGTTAACTTACTTAGTCGTCAATGAGCGCAATTTGCTTAGGGTTAAGGTTCTAAAAAATGCGGGGCGTGATCGAGTCGTGGAGGCCAAACCTTAAGCCTTAGAAGCCTAGGCGGACCTTAGGCATAAAAAGGCGTTTAGGCCTTCTTAATATATTTTAATATTTTTTTAACCATAACAATGCTATTAAAATACTAAAATTGTATATATCATAAAAATATGTTTGAATATATGCAAATTAAAATACTATTTGATTATTTTAGATGAGATAATGATCCGGTTAGTAAACAAATTCTATAAAAGGCGATATCGTTTCACTAAAGTATTGTTGTTTTTAGAAAAAAATGTGCCTTAAGAGTTTTACCAAGAATAAGGTGTAAAACACCTAAGGCGGGACGTTTCTCCCAGGCCTTAAGCCTAAGAGAATTTTTTAGAACAGTGACTAAATATAGAAGATAATTTTTTTTGATGAAATGTGAATATAATTACCACCCGGGCAAAGCCCAAAAGAAAGATACACAATGCGACTATACAAGCCCAAGGAGACAAAGCCGAAAAAAGCAACACGCTAGTAAAAATAGCACACAAGTGCCAAATAGATAAAAAAACTCAACACACAACAAACTGCATCAAACCCAATTCAAAGCAATGGGAATTCAACCCACACAACTTAAACAACACAAATAAACCAAAACCCACAAAAACATATAAACACGTGCAACTCAGCTACACCCAAACCAACTTTGCCCGAAAGCACCATCGCAACCAAAACCAATGAAATCTAAGCACGAGGAAACACAAAAAATCAGCACATATACACCACCTCCACCACTACCAATTGGAATCTAGCACGAGGAAATGAAACAACCCTTTTTTCATGAATGAAAAAGCCCCACAGCTAATAGAAACAACAATGACCCATGTAGATCTAGCAAGAAAACCCATGCATGCATGCATCTCAAACCATTTTAGCTAAAAATTCTCTTTGATACGCCCGATTTCATACCGATTTCCCAATTTTCATAGCTTATCTTAATTTTCCTCCACTTGCATTTGAGATAATTAGAGATTCTTTGTAGGGTAATGCTACATGGACCAACCAACTTAACATGCCAAGTGATGTGTGATAAAAAAAACATTGGTTATCATTTTAAATGCACTCTAGACACTGATAATTACATTCTTTGGCATCAGTTATTGCTTTAAATGCACTCTACACACTCATCAATACATTTACAGACAGACATTAGACGAATATTTGCCCTCGAACCGTGCACGACCACAAAGAAAATTCAGCCATGAATCTCCAACTCTCTCCCTAAAGAAACCAATCACTATATTCCCTTGACCCCTTTATAATAATTAGCCAAACATTCCATTATCACTGTTTACAATTGTTGGCTAAACTCATGAACAATGACTAATTCAGCCAATTTCAGTGTTGATGGTTTTAGGAAAGACAAATTTAATTTAGTATATATTGATAGTAACATTTGAGGAGAAAGAAAATTAAATTTAATTTATTCGGAGATTATGGTTTAATCAAGAATATTGTGTAAACAATATAAAATGAAGAAAATAAGTTCTTTTAAAAACAAACAAACTGAAATATATTAAACTTAGGAACTCGGTACATCTTTACTTACAATCTTCTCCTTTAAGGAGGAGATTCTGTTAAGTAAACAAAGAAGTTAGGAACCAACTTGGCATGTTGAGCAAGCACATGTGCAGCTTCATTGTGAGTTCTTTTTACAAAAGAAAAAGTAAATCTTATGACCAATTGCTATTTTCCTACTAATAGAATCAAGTAAATGCCCATGAACAGTTTTATCTTCCTCTTTATCCTTTAGTGAACCAGAAATAATTAAGTTGCAATCTCCCTCCAAAATGAAGCCATCAAATCTACACTCAAATGCAAACTCGACTGTCATCTTTGCAGTGAACACTTTAGCTTGTTATGCTTCTATAGGGACCCTTATCTCGCTTGATGTGGCTACTAAAGTGTCATTGAAACTTTCTCGTAAAAATTTTCCAACCCTAATGCTTCCTTTTTCGTTGAAAACATCCGCATCAAAATTTAACCATTTCCCTGCACCGATTTTCACCACTCATCCTTTTCATTTATACTTTGGAATTCTTGATATATCCTAGTTTCTTGTGTTACTATGATAGGGGTTGTGTTACCTTCTCCTATATGGAAAATAGAGTTGCGGTTTCCCCATAACACCCAAGCAACCGTACAAATGAACTCAAAATGCCCATGTTCCAGTGTAGAAATTAGTTTATTGAGTCAATCTCGCATAGAGACCATTTCCACATTCATTAACTCTTTGGAGATACCACACTTGCTCCAAGCCTCTATTATAATCGAGCATTTTAATAAAATATGGACGACTGAATCTCTTTGTTTTTTGCCGACACAACACCATTAATTTGTTTTCATCTTTCATTTAAGAAAATTATCCACGGTTAGGAGCGAGTGTATTCACACTTATAAATAAAATTCTTTATATTGTTTGACATAATTGTACATCAAATGTCTCTCCATTCAAGATTGGGTTCTGATGATAAGGGAAGCACCACTGCTACAGTTTTTATTCCTAAACCCGACTGCCTAGCAATTCGATAGCTGCTTTGAGTTGTGTATTGGACGATTTTTTCATGGTGCCAAATCCATTGTCTTCCGCATGACTATTTAATAGAGGGATCTTCAATTTAACATAATTTTCAATGAAGAAATATCGAAGACATTGGAAGTGTATACCATTGACCCTTTAGCGGATCAATGAGATCTTTAACAAGGATATTATGAGTAGAACATGAAGGAGGGAAGAAAGACTCAATCTTATAAGGCCTTAGGATCCATATATCCTTCCACACGCTCACCCTCTCTCCATATCCCATTCTCCATCTAACACAATACTCTGAGATTTTCCTTGATTCCCAAATACTTTACAACACGTAAGAGTGATTGTTTCCTCTCCATGCCTCCCAAAAGGAGGATGAAGAAAATAATTGTCTTTTAGTATCTTACTAATGAGGGAATTAGGATTTGTAATGAGTAGTTATCCTTGCTTTGCCTATAAATCAGGACTGAAAACTTTCAAAATAAAAAAATCTAAGTCCCCCTTGCAATTTAGGGAAATGCAATTCATCTTAACTGAACCACGTTAGTCCTTTCTCCCCTTTTCCATGATTCCAACTAAATTTATTCACCATAGCTTGTAAATCCTCACAAACTTTGTCTGGGGATTTTAAGAACACTCATAGAATAAGTAGGGAACGCTTGAACCTTCACTGTTTAAGGATCTCTTTCCCTTCCTTTGAAAGCAAACTCTCCTTCCACCCCTTCACCTTTTTCTCCACTTTCTCTTGAAGCCCAAAAAATATGTCTTTTATAGATTTCCCTATTATCAATGGTAGACCAAAATATTTAGGATCATATACCAAAAAAACCTCAAATATTTTTTAATACACATTTAATCCAAGCCTTTTATTTTGTACCAAAAATTCCCTTAAACACCCATTTAACTAATATTATCTTATTTTTAAAGGTCCGCGCACACGATGAATGCCTTTTTGGAGCAAAATAAAAAGGCTTGGATTAAACGTGAATTAAAAAATATTCGATGGACTATTTGGTATATGCACCAAATATTTATCATGAAATAAATAATATTTATGTAAATAACACTAAATAATTTTAAAAAATTTCATTAAATTGATATTTTAAATTTGGTGATGATTTTAAAAATAATCAAATAACTTTCAAATGTCTCCTCAAATGTATTTACTTTATTTTGTAGGTTTTAAATATAATAAAAGGCATTCTTAGACAAATATTTTGACTTTGTCATGATATGAGTTTGATTTATAGTGACGCCAATATTAATCAAAAAATATGTGTACACAAAAATACTATATAAAAAGGTTACACAAACTGATGTGACAGTGAAATAAAATATTATATCATGAAGTGAGTAACACAATACTTCATTGTACTATCACATCACTTATTTTAATTTTTTATGTAATTCCTTTGTTCAAGTAGAATTTAACATTTTCAGGAACACCCAAATACACCATAATTGATTATACAATAGCATCATGTCCGAGTGAAAATGTATCAACTAACTTAAAGCACAACATGAGGAATCAAGTAATAGCAAAATAATTCAACGAAAAGGGTGATTAACCCCTATATCATTTATGTGGTAGCAAATAAAGAAATTTATTTTTACTCGAAGCCCTATTAAATCCTAGTGCAACGAATGGGCTATACGATTATATTATAAGACTAGTACGTGATCCGCGCGATGCGCGAGCGGTTATAAAATCGAACACTGAGAACACTAACCAAAACACCAGACCATTTAAACCAAAACTATTTCCTAATGTAACAACCTCACCCTTATCATGTTGTTAACCATAAAATTATAAATACATTGCACCCCCTCACGCCAAGCTCTATGAGCAAAAAGATTATATTCTTAGATTTCTCTAACCCCATATGAGCATACCTCACCTATAACATATTTCCTTATATCAACAAAGTGAACACATCTACGAAAATTGTCAAACTCATTCACGAGACTGAGATTTCAACTTTGTTCAGTAAGAATATAATTGTTGTCTTTGAAAAGGGAAGCTTTACTCAAGCAATAAATTTATTTTTTGTAAATAATGTCAAAGGTAATCAATAATAATCTACGGCATCCAAAAAAATATTATAACCTCAACCAGGTTAATATATTTTGTCAAAGTTATCAACATTTAGAAACGATTTAATGTCAAAGAGACAAAATCAAATCCAAGAAAGAGAAAGGACTTATACTTAAGTCAACAACATCCCGACGATAAAATGAAACCCAAGTTCTGACTGGATTTTCAAACTCTCGACCACCATCACCTAAAAAAACCCATTAGAAATTACTAAAAAGAAACAATACCACCCATGTGAAAAACAAATTCTATCAACTTTGAATCACCAATTCTCTTTATTCATTTCTGTCTAAATGTTCCATCAAATTTGGAGTTGGGATGTGGCTGTTGTGACTGAAATTCCTGCATTCACAATGTTTAAATAATCCGATGTGGGGATGTAAAGCACATGGGTAGGTAAGGGGATGTAAAGCATATACGGTTTCTCTTCACCGATGGGTGTTTCTCTTAGGTTTAAATGGGTTCCTGCATAGAATTCAAAACATAGTTTTTGGATTCATGTCTTTTTATCACGTGAGATTTTCAGTTAATAGCTTTAATACTTGTGGATTAACTTTCAGATCTTCTCTGCTAAAATATATGCATGTATTATAAAATATGAATTATTTATTTGTTTGGAGATTGGCTTTAATAGAAATTTAAGGGAATTTTTATTAGAACCCTACTTTTCTTTTTATTGACTCAGTGAGCAAATTACAAAGTTAAAAATATATTAGGGTGTTAAAAGACATAAGTAACCCATTTAACACCCATTCTCTATTGAACAGGTCCTTTAAATTGATCTTAAGCCAAATCCTAATCCGTGATAGCAATTTCTTTATATCATAATTTGATATAGTAAAACACTTTTGTATGTCATTTGCATGTAACAACAAAGGCTAACATCAATACCCAATAGGCATTTGATTAGAACATGCTCTAACATCAATACTAATACCAATTCTTACAAATGAAATTTTAACAACAATACACATTCGATAAGAACATCTCTTCCAATGCATACACATGAAAGAAAGATTAAAATTAAAATTTTGAATCTCTTATGTATAATCTGTATTCTGCACTCATGAAAGTTCCTCAATCAATCAATGAAGAATACCATTTTAAAAAACAACTCGTAACAAAACGTCTTTTGCTTAGTTAAGAAAGGAAAAAAAACGAAACTAGTTACTAATACTTATATCCAAGATTGAAGGAAGGTAGGTGTATAAGGAGATGAACTTAAAGAATTGGATGATTTGTGAAACTCCTTGGAGACTACCATTTTGGAGCAGAGAGAACACTATTTTTTTTATGGAAATGAAAGTAGTTGTTTGAAACTTAAATTTGATTTAAAACTTAATAGCTCCTTCTTATCATTCTATATACACCGTCTTTAGGTGGGTTAAAAGGGTGTGACACCCCGCCTAATTAGTTACCGGGTGATCAGTCCTTAATTAATTAATTTCAGAATATCAAGTTGGTTCAGATAATACATCACTGTTTGAAACTAAAATTTTAATTTAGTAAAAACTAACCACCAAATAGTTAAAAAGGACGATGTCCAAATTTTATCTTGTCACTAACTAATATAAAAAAGAATACCAAAAAATACCATGCATCACAATAATATAAATAAAGTCTAACTGAAGTAAAAGAAATGACTCGAGTAAAACACATCCAGATACACTCCCATACAATAAATCCAATGAAAGGAAATAAAATCTAAGAGAGAATTTTAAAACAACTAAATATCTGAATGTAAACAGAAGAAAGGACAATATATCCAACAGAATAGATAACTGAAAAAGGGAGAATAGGTTGAGTCGTCTACTAGCAATTATCCTGTAGCTTCCACAGCAACTACATCATGGTAACTAAATAGAGTCTCCTAAGGCTGGTGTCCCTGTGGCTGGGCACCTAAAAATAATGGAACAATAGAAAGATATACAGAAAAATGGGTCAGAGCCCGAGTTGAAAACATTTTAAAATAGCAAGTTCTTAAATTGATTCAATTAGCACAATTATTATTCAAGTTAACTTAGCGTACTCACTTGAGATACTTACATCTCGATCTAGTGTGAACCCCTAACGAGCCTAACTACCCATACAAGTCACGATACCCTGTCTGGCTACTAAGTACATACTATTATGCTGGAGAGACTCCCTAAATAACTCAAAGCCGACGTACTTAAGATTTCGATTCAGGTTTAGAATTACTTTAGTTTATTCTCATATTCTTCTAAATGCCTAGCTGATAACACCATAATTACACATTTAAAAATAGAGTCATCAACATCGGACACCAAACAGGAGTATGGTCTACAAACATTATTCTCTTTATGTATACATATCAATTTATATATAAATATAGCAATATTGCACCCCGAATTGAGAAACCCTTAGTGCTACGCATACTCGGCTATCTAGTCCCATTACAACGCTCACGCGTTGAGGACAATAGGTTCAATATCTCGAGAACCAATAAAAATACAAATACCTATTGGAGGCGAACATAGTCCCAAGTCGATGGGCTACGCACATACCTACGCACCCACACCACCGTCATCACTGTCATTCTCATGGATAGCCCGTACCTAGGTTCCATGCTCTAGTGGTACGATTCTAAATCCCCCGAAGGCACACAAGATCCGATCGTACACAACGTGTTAAACTCCATTCGATAGCCAGTAGCTAGATATGTCATACACATAATATTTTGAGCAATAAGCATACACACAACTTATATAAATTCATTGGCTTTCCCGCAACCTAGTATTCGCAGTTTGTATAATATATCATTATTATACCCTGTACCATATTCGTATATATTCTTCCTTGTATTTTCGCATCTCTCTAAGTCTATGAATTTTCATACCTTCCGAGGGTCGACATATTCTCCGCTCACTAATAATTATAAATTTTAAGTCATTCGACATTCATACAGGTCTAACACTCATTTAAATAAGCCTACGGGAAGTTTGTAACAAAAATCGAGCCTTAAGAGTCATTCTGGAATCCCGTTAGAAGACCCAAAAAATCTCGTTCGAACGAGGGTCGTTGGAATGAAGCCCCCCTACTTCGAACTAACTACCAAACTCGTTAGAAGGGTCACTGGAATCTCGTTAGAAGTCTCGTTCGAACGAGGTCGTTCGAACGACCTGGGCTGGACTTCTAACGAAATTTTTGAAGTTTCCCAGTTCATCTTCAAGGTTCATTTTTCTTGATTTTCTCCTCTTCAATCTCAACCTAAACCCAATCCAACCCAAGTATAAGGTTTCCAAACTACTCTAAGTCACCCTAGAACACTTCTTAGCTAGTTTAGGGGTCAAATCCTTCTCTTCATCAAGTAAATTCAACAAATTCCTAAATTTTCCTATGAGTCATATTAACATAAATCTAGAATTATTAATCTATTAAAACCCCATTTTTATTTTGAGATGTTAACATCTAATTTAGAAAATTTCACATTCCTAATAAGGGGAAAAACCCTTTACATGCAAACCCCCATCAAATTTCTAAGATTCCTACACAATCTCGTCATAGGTAAACCAAATTTGGTATTAATAGTTCTAAAACCTCAACATATGTTAACAAGAATAATAAATGCTAAGAGAAAGAGAAAGATAATGACTTGCCTTAAAATAAACTTCGGATTCGCGGGTTGAGATTGGTATGGGAACGATCCTCTTGACACGATCTACGCACTGGTGTACTTTTTGTTGTGAAAGCTTGAGCTCTTGGCTTAGGGCTCTAATGGAGTCTTCTTCTACTTCCTTGGTTCTCTCTCCATTTTCCTCTCTTTCTCATGTAGGTTGAAACTGACAAGCCACTAACCCTAAATGCTTTTAATTAAGCCCAATTTTCATCCATTTAATTACCCAAAAATCCCTAAAGACCAAAATACCCCACTGGAGTGTCGTTTTGGGTTAAAATGCCTCGGACTCCAAATAAAATATTCGAGTAGTGTTTTCTGAATATTTCCACCTTTACGAACACTCTGGCGCATTCAAAATAGTCATCCGAGTTATTCAAAAATAATTTACCTTTTAAACCCCCAAATACATACTAGTGACGCGACTCATAGGCGTCCCAAATATTTATGACATAACTATCGTGTATCTCGTCTCGGACCATAATATTATTTCAATAACTACTAACTCTCATCAAGCTAGTAATTATTGTCATAAAATTGGATTAATTATAATTTAAATTTTCTCCCTTTTATTTAATTAATCCCCATTTCCCCATAATTTCATTAAAATAAATATGCGTAAAAATACGAGGTATTACATACTTCCCCCTAATAACAGAATTTCGTCCCGAAATTCGAAAATGAATATATATACCTGACAAGAATAACTCTGGATAACGTTCGCGTATGCCATCCTCGCGCTCCTAGGTTAATTCCTCAACATTATGGTGCCTCTACTGAACACGTACTAGTGGTACTATTTTCGATCTCAACTTCCTCTCACTATGGTCTAGGATAGCAATCGGCCCCTCCTCGTAGGAGCTATCAGGCAATAAGTCTATCTCCTCTAATGCAGTGTGGGTGTGGGCCAAATCATCTCGAAGAAATCTCCTCAGCAAAGAGATATGGAACACATCATAGACTCTATACAAGTGCTCTGGTAACCCAAGTCTATAAGCAACTGGCCCAATCCTCTCGATAATGGGGAATGGCCCTACATACCTAGGTGCAAACTTTCCCTTCTTTCCAAAATGCATAACTCCCTTCATAGGAGACACCCTAAGTAACACCCGATCTTCAATGTTTAACTCACGAAAATACCATTTGGCGTCAGCGTAGCTCTTATGTCGATCTTGAGCAACCCGAATACGGCTCCGTGTCAACTCTATCCTCGCCGATGTATCCTGAATCACTTTCGGACCAAGTAACTTTTTGTCCCCCACCTATAGACAACATGCTGGGGAACAAAAAGTCTACCGTATAGTGCCTCGAATGGAGCCATACCGATAATAAATTGGTAGGAGTTAATATAGGCAAACTCCATCAGTGGAAGGTACTCCTCCCATCCTCCGCCAAAATCAATGATGCAGTTACGTAACATGTCCTCGAACATCTGATTTGTCTGCTCGGTCTGACCATCCGTCTGCGGGTGATAGACTGTGCTCAGTCGCAACTCCGTACCCAACGCCTCCTGAAAACTCTCCCAAAATCGAGATACAAACACCTTATCTCTGTCAGACACGATATTGAGAGGCACTCCGTGGAGTCTCACTATTTCTGTTATGAATATCTGGTCGTACTGTCCCGTGGTGTAGTCTGTCCTATCTGGCAGCAAGTGGGATACCTTAGTCAACCGATCCACTATCACCCATACCGAATCGTGACCCCTTTGCGATGTGGGTAATCCCGTGATGAATTCCACGAAAATGCTCTCCTATTTCCACATAGGAATCTATAATGGTTGCATAAGTCCAGTTGGTCTCTGAAGATCCACCTTTACTAGCTGACAAGTGGCATATTTCGAAATGAACTCTACAATATCCTTCTTCATCCCGCTCCACCAATACTGTCCACGCATATCCTGGTACATCTTATCCCCATCGGAATATACCGTCAATCGGGAACTGTGCGACTCTGTCATCACCTTGTGTCTCAAATCTTCACTCTGGGGAACAACCAATCTCCCATTGAAACGTAGACCCCCATCTGAACCCACGATGTAAGACTCAGCCCCTCGGTTAGAAGCTTCACTATCTGGCTTTGGAAAAATGGATCATCTACCTGAGCCTGTACTACTCTCGTAATAATCTGGGGCGTGACCTTCATCACAGACATAAATGATTGAGCCACCGCATCCTGGTTCCCTAACTCCTTCTATTTAACTTTTCACACCTAGGCCACCTCATCGACTAGTCTACGGCTCAATACGTCTGCTACCACGTTAGCCTTCCTCGGGTGGTATTGGATATCAAATTGATAATCCTTCATAAACTCAAGACACCGACGTTGACGCATATTTAACTCCTTCTGCGTGAAGAGGTACTGTAATGACTTGTGGTCCGTGAATAACCAAAATTTCTCCCCTATGAGGTAATGTCTCCAAATCCGAAATGCAAACACCACCGCCACCAACTCTAAATCATGGGTGGGATAATTCCTCTCGTGAGGCTTAAGCTTACAGAAAGCATAAACTATAGCCTGATCCTCCTGTTGCAGTACACCTCTAAGTCCTAACAAGGACGCATCAGTGTAGACTAGATACTCCACACCCGGCATGGGTAATGCTAAGACTGGTGCTGAGGTTAACTTATATTTCAACTCATCAAAGGCTAACTAATAGGTCTCACTCCAGATAAATGGCACCCCTTTACAAGTCAAATGCGTCAACAGGCCCGCTATCTTTGAAAACCCTCGAATGAACCTCCTGTAGTATCCGGCTAAACCCAAGAAACTGCGTATCTCGGTTGGTGTCGTGGGTTATCCCAACTCCCTCACCGCTGACACCTTCCCCGGATCCATGGATATCCCTCTATCAGAGATCATATGCCCTAAAAACTGTACCTCCTTCAGTTAAAACCCACATTTCTCGTATTTTACGTACAACTCATGCTGTCGTAGTGTCTCCAAAACTTGCCTCAAGTGCTCGACATGATCCTCCTCGGTCTGCGAGTAAACCAGAATGTCATCTGTGAAAACGATGACGAACTAGTCCAGAAACTCTCTGAACACCCTGTCCATCAAGTCCATGAACACGACTGGGGCGTTGATTAGCCCGAAAGGCATAACCCTGAATTCATAGAAACCATATCTCATTAGGAAGACAATCTTAGACATGTCCTGCTCCCTAATACGTAGCTGATGGTATCCTGATCTCAAATCAATGTTCGAGAAGAAAGTTGTTCCTCTCAACTGGTCGAATAAGTCATCGATTCGAGGTAACGAATATTTGTTCTGTATCGTGACTTTATTCAACTCCCGATAGTCAACACATAACCTCAACAATCCATCCCTCTTCTTAACGAATAGTATGGGAGCACCCCACAACGAAGTACTCCTACGGATAAACCCCTGCCCCAACAATTTCTTAATCTGGTCACGTAACTCCCTCATCTCTGCTGGAGCCATATGATAAGGTGCACGATCTATCGATCAGGTATCTGGCACTAAATCAATAACGAAGTCTATCTCTCTACTCGGCGGTAACCCCGAAATCTCCTGAAACACATCGACAAACTCTCGAACTATAGGAATCGAATCAAGCGGTACCACAATCTCTGTAAAGCTCTCCTCCTCTATATAGTATAAATGAGTGGACGATCCTCCCTCAGAGAGAGGCATCGCCACCAGAAACATCTCCTGCTCGGGTATGGAAAAAACTATACTCTTACTATAACAATCAATTATGACCCTATACCTGACAAGCCAATCCATACCCACAATCGCGTCATAATCGGAGATGTCTAATACAAGCATGTCAGCAGGTAAGATAAACCTCCCAATCTCTATACCCACTCCCCGACAAATAAAGGAAATAACAGAATCCCTACTCAATGGTCAATCCACACAACTGGTCGTACCCTCTGTTGTATCAAATAACCCCGTAGTACGTGCAAACCCCATGGAGATAAAATACTGCGTGGCTCCCGTGTAAAAAAAAATGCGCCCCAAAGTCCCCTGGATAGAAAACATACCCTCAATCACTGGTGGGTCTTGTGGGGATGCGGCCTGGTGCAGGTTATAAACTTGTCTATACTGAAGCTGCACTTGCTGAACTGGGGCGACTGGAATGGGTGGGAGTGCTGCCATCTGTGGAGGTGCTGGGAGATCTGTAGGACATAACGACTTTTGGGGTTCTTGACAAACACCCTTATGAGGGAAGTCCTGGCGTTTGTGGCAAGTGTTGCCACACGTGAAACATATCCCTGGGAAGGGTCCTCCTCTCTGTCCCTACTGTCCCCGACCCTGATGGTCGTTACCACCCCTCCCTTAGCCATTCTGGCCCTGCTGAACCTGCTGCTGGCTCTGTTAGCCCTGATGGTCGTGTTAGCCCTGGTGGCCATGTCGAAAGCCTCCTTGCCCCTGTCTAAAACCTCCTAACCTGAACCTCTTGGGATCCCCTTACTGGAAAACCTGACCACTGTGCCTATGCTGAACCTGAACTGTCTGTGCCCCACCAGCACCATTCCCTCCTGCCCTGCCCTGTTGGTTGGACTCTCCCACTTTCTTAACCTTGAACAAGTGGAAGCGGTGGTCCTGACAGTGGAGTAGTGCTACGTTGACCACATCTGAATAGGTGACCAAGGAGAGATTGCCTATTAAATGCTAACGGATCCTCCATATCAACCCATCCATGAAGCGCTGAATATTTTTCTCATCGATCAGGATCTCACTCTGTACAATGTTGAGAAGATTAGTAAAATCTACCTCGTACTCTGCCACGGTCCTTCCCTCCTGCTTCAGATTTACTAACTTTTGACTTATCTCGGTCTGGACAACCAAAGGGAAGTACTTGCAATCGAACCGCACCCAAAAGTCTCGAATACAGAGTGTGTCTCTCTCCTCAGCGGTGGTGATGGACTCCCACCACTGCAGTGTTGCCCCCACCAGTTTTAACGTGGCCAAAATTTGACTCTGTACCTCTGTGCACTCGTGCATCCTCAAATTCCTTTGGATGTCCTTTTTCCATTGGCTCACTATGACTACATCGGAGCTCCCTAGAAACTCCGGAGGATGCGCCTTCTGGAATGAATCCCTAACATGATCCCAAGCAGACGAGAAAACCTGGGCCTGAACTGGAGCCACCACCGATGCCTGAGGTGGTGTCTGTTGCATTACTGCCAAAGCAACATTTATTGCCTGAGCTACAATGGCAGTCACTTCAGCGGCATTCATCATACCTTGAGAAGGTGGAGGCTAAGGATCTTACTGGGCATCCCTGGGTACTCTTTGTGCACCTTTAGGAGGCATCTAAAAAGAGAGAAAAGTTTCATAAGTATATAGTTATATTCTCAAAATATCAGAAGAACGTAAAGCATATGAAGAGTACAACAATCCTAAAATATAGGGTTATATATCAAAGGGCTCTATGTGGAAACATAATAAGCCGTACAAATCCTAAGGACACTACAACCTGATGCTCTGATAAAACATGTGATACCCCGCCTAATTAATTACCGGGTGATCAGTCATTAATTAATTAATTTCAGAATATCAAGTTTGTTCAGATAATGCATCACTGTCGAAAACTAAAATTTTAATTTAATAAACTAACCACCTAATATTTAAAAAGGGTGATGTCCAAATTTGATCTTGTCACTAACTAATATAAGAAAGAATACCAACAAATACCATGCATCAAAATAATATAAATAAAGTCTAACTGAAGTAAAATAAATGACAGGAGTAAAACACATCCAGATACACTCCCACACAATAAATCTAATAAAAGGAAATCAAATCTAAGAGAGAATTTTAAAACAACTAAATCTCAGAATGTAAACAGAAGAAAGGACGACATGTCCAATAGAATAAATAAGTGAAAAAGGGAGAATAGGTTGAGTCATCTACTAGCAATTTTCTTGCAGCTTCCACAGCAGCTATAGTATGGAGACTGAATAGAGTCTCCTAAGACTGGTGTCCCTATGGCTGGGCACCTAAAAATAATGGAACAATAGAAAGATATACAGAAAAATGGGTCAGAGCCCAAGTTGAAAACAGTTTAAAATAACAAGTTCTTAAATTGATTCAATTAGCACAATTATTATTCAAGTTAACTTAGCGTACTCACTTGAGATACTTACCCCTCGATCTAGTGTGCATGCCTAACGAGCCTAACTACCCATACTAGTCACGATACCGTGACTGGATACTAAGTACATACTATTATGCTGGAAAGACTCCCTAAATAACTCAAAGACGACGTACTTAAGATTTCGATATAGGTTTAGAATTACTTTAGTTTATTCTCATATTCTTCTAAATGCCCAGCTGATAACACCATAAGTACACATTTAAAAATAGAGTCATCAACATAGGACACCAAACAGGATTTCGGTATACACACATTATTCTCTTTATGTATACATATCAATTTATATATAAATATAACAATATTGCACCCCTAGTTGAGAAACCCTTAGTGCTACGCATACTTGGCTATCTAGTCCCATTGCAATGCTCATGCATAGAGGACAACTGGTTCAATCTCTCGAGAACCAATAAAAACACGAACACCTATTGGAGGCGAACATAGTCCCAAGCCGATAGGTTACGCACATACCTATGCACCCATACGACCGTCATCACTATCATTCTCACGGATAGCCCGTACTTAGGTTTCATGCTCTTGTGGTACGACTCTAAACCCCCTGAAGGCACATAAGATCCGGTCATCCACAACGCGTTAACCTCCGTTTGATAGCCAGTAGCTAGGTATGTCATACACATAATATTTTGAGCAACAAGCATACACAAACCTTATATGAATTCATTGGCTTTCCCGCAACCTAGTATTCGCAGAACATATAATATATCCCCTATTATACCCCGTACCTTATTCGTATGTGTTCTCCCTTGTATTTTCGCATCTCTCTAATTCTATGAATTTTCATACCTGCTGAGGGTCGACATATTACCCGCTTACTAATAGTTATCAATTTTAAGTCACTCGACATTCGTAAAGGTCTAACACTCATTTAAATAAGCCTACGGGAAGTTTGCTACAAAAATCGAACCTTGAGAGTCATTCTGGAATCTCGTTAGAAGAACCAAAAAATCTTGTTCGAACGAGGGTCGTTGGAATAAAGCCCCCCTACTTTGAACTAACTACCAAACTCGTTAGAAGGGTCACTGGAATCTCGTTCAAACGAGGTCGTTCGAACGACCTGGGCTGGACTTCTAACGAAATTCCCGAAGTTGCCTAGTTCATCTTCAAGGTTCATTTTTCCAGATTTTCTCCTCTTCAATCTCAACCTAAACCCAATCCAACCCAAGTAAAAGGTTTCCAAACTACTCTAAGTCACCCTAGAACACTTCATAGCCTAGTTTAGGGTCAAATCCTTCTCTTCATCAAGTAAATTCAATAAATTCCTAACTTTTCCTATTAATCATATTAACATAAATCCATA
Organism: Sambucus nigra; assembly: GCA_949130495.1. Lineage (NCBI taxonomy): Eukaryota > Viridiplantae > Streptophyta > Magnoliopsida > Dipsacales > Adoxaceae > Sambucus > Sambucus nigra. The sequence goes on from OX422214.1 coordinate 57,878,089, forward strand.
ATTATTAATGTATTAAAACCCCATTTTTATTTCATGATTTTAACATCTAATTCACCAAATTTCAAAATTTAATCCAGAAAAAATCCTTTACATGCAAACCCCCATCAAATTTCTAAGATTCCTACACAATCTCGTCATAGGTAAACCAAATTTGGTATTAATAGTTCTAAAACATCAACATACATTAACAAGAATAATAAATGCTAAGAGAAAGAGAAAGATAATCACTTTCCTTAAAATAAACTTATGATTCGCGGGTTGAGATTGGTATGGGAACGATCCTCTTGACACGGTCTACGTTGGTGTACTTTTTGGCGTGAAAGCTTGAGTTCTTGGCTTAGAGTTCTAATGGAGTCTTCTTCTTCTTTCTTGGTTCTGTCTCTCTTTTCCTCTCTTTCTCACGTAGGTTGAAACTGACAGGCCACTAACCCTAAATTCTTTTAATTAAACCTAATTTTTGTCCATTTAATTACACAAAAATTCCTAAAGACCAAAATACCCCTCTAGGGTGTCGTTTTGGGTTAAAATGACTCGGACTCCAAATAAAATACCCGAGTAGTGTTTTCTGACTTTTTCGACCCTTACGGACACTCTGGCTCACTCAAAATAGTCATCCGAGTTTTTCAAAAATAATTTCCCTTTTAAACTCCCAAATATATACTAGTGACGCGACTCATACGCGTCCCAAATATTTATAACATAACTGTCGTGTATCTCATCCCCGACCATAATATTATTTCAATAACTACTAACTCTCATCACGGTAGTAATTATTATCATAAAATCAGATTAATTACAATTACAATTTTCTCCCTTTTATTTAATTAATCCCCATTTCCCCATAATTTCATAAAAATAAATATGCATAAAAATATGGGGGCTTGAGCCTTTTGGGTGGGTTTAATAAAGGGTGGTTGTAAAAAGAAAAAAAAAGTTTCAAAATAATAACACACAAATTTAATCGTGCAAGTTTTGGGAAGATCTTGGACCTAATTAAGTTGTTTGATGTTATTTAAAAAAACTCAAAATATTTAGAAATAGACACCAAATTATTCAAGTTCAGTGTAGAAGTAGATCCGAGTGCCGGGATGAGTTTTTTGTTGATGTTTCTATGTTTCAGCGTCTGGGTTTCGTTCCTTGCTATGGATGGAAACTTCAGATTCTATGCTTACGGGATCTATTTTCCTGGTATAGTGTTTGGATCGATTCAGGTTATAGAGAGAAGTTGTTATAGTTATTGCCATCTTAAAATTTCTCCACTAGTTTATAGAATCATATAAATGGATATCCGATTGTAAGTTGAGAAGAAAATGACAAATGAAGTTGTTTGTTAGGGGCGAGCAGTAATCATCATAATGGAGAATGGAATAGAAAGAGGTTTGTCTCCTGATTTTTGAGGGGCTCAAATCTGAACAAAATAAAGATTGACGGTTGAGTTTTTACATTTTGGAGCTTCATTTAAATAAACAGTTTGGAGATATGCAAGGTTGCGTAGGAAAGATACAAAGGGTGAGAGGAGTGGGAAAATAGAGAGTCTGACTCTTAAGTTGATGTTTGGCACCATAAATACTCTTTATACTTTTAATACTATTGTATTAGAAGTATAAGATAGGATATTAGGTAAAAAGTCTTCCCATTAAAATTATAAACTAATTAATTTAGAAGAAAACAGTATTTATAGAAATATTCCATTTTATAAGACTAACAATATAGCATAACAAATATACATTTACTATCGTATATTACGCTTTTCTTCCTCTCATCTTCTCAATCGACTAAACACACTGATATCAACATAATCAACATTGCGTCATTCCCAACGAGCTCCAATATAACTCTAATGAGCTCTAAAAGAACTTCATCGCATCTCATATTAAACTTTATTGGCCTCCAGTGTGCCTTCGAAAATGTAGCCCATAGTGAAATTTCTTACTTCGAATTTTCTCATTTCTAAAATGTGTTTAAAAAAGCATTTTGAAATTTTCTCATTGTGAGATTTCATATTATAATATAAAATTTCTCATACTCAAATTGTATTTTATAGATACTATATATGTTGGTACATGTGTAAATATATTACAACACTTGTATATTCAGGGATAATTTGTTATTATCTATTAGACATGAACTTAATGGTTGGGGATATATATATATATTTGTTATTTTATAATTTTGTTAGCTGTGTGAAATTTCACATTAGTTTTAGGAAGACAATTTCAAATTGAGATTGGACTATAGTGGGAGAGTTGTTGGAGATTAGCCATAAAGCTATAAATGGAGTTTGATGGAGTTCAGATATAGACTCATTAGACCCCTCTTCAATTTTATCAGAGCTCATTGAGAATCGATCGGAGAAGGTGCTAATACTAGGGGTCGTCGGAGAAAGTAAGAGTGAGATAGGTGTGGACTGGAAGGATAGTATTGTCTTAATGATATTGGTTGTTTAAAATTACTATTTTTTTAAAAAACAATTACAAGTTATGCTGAATAACAAGTTCAGGTGGTGCAACTAGTGGGTCGATGTGGCAAACCAACTGTCGTGGGTGATATAGCACAATAACTGGAATGTTGCAATAGCAACAAGTTATTTTTATTTTTAATTAAATTAAAATTTTAATTAATAGTAATTGGCCTCAATTAAATTAAATCTAGTAAGTGCAAAAGGGCGAAGAAAATAATAAATATTAAACGAAATCATACTAATAGACATTAAAAATCATAATACGAAAATCAACATATTACAAAATCACACTAATAAGCACCATTTGATAGGCACACATCACTAATGTACAAAAAATGATAAAGTTTAGTGCATTACGCTGGTTACTCAGGCCTAGCCTACACCTTTTTCGATGGGTTGAGTCATCCAAAATCAACTGTTGGATGATTGTTTTTTAAAGCATGATCTTGCCCACAATATTCAATAAATGAAAGCCGTTATTTATCTCCATACTTATTTTTCTCTCATATCATATTCATGTTCTTAATTAATTTTGTTTTCTTCAGGGGTGCAACTTACTACTCGCATGCTATTTTCTTTCTTCATTATCATATTATGCTTATTGTATATGGTTGTGTTTGATATAAAATTCAAACAATGATTGAAAAATAGGTTATATTTATGAGAAGTTAATAATAAGATGATTGATTTAGTGATACATACCCTTATTTTTCCAATTTCCCATCAAATCCACTTCTCTGGGTAATGAGTAGGAATTGGATACCATGAGGAAAGAAGAATTAAGGGAACATAATTTAAAGTCTCTCATCTCTTATTCTACTCTTTCTCCAACTTTTTAACAAAATGACTTATCATATACTTAATTTCTAATTTTGTAATTTACTACGTCGTAAATTCTTTTTATCCCCTATTCTTAAATATCTACCCTTATGCCTTCATTTTTTATTCTTCATCCTCTATAAGACCAAAGGAAAACTCCTTTATTTTAACTTATTTCAATTTTAAAAATTGTTATAGCAAATAAAAAAGAAAAATATATTAAAGATAATGGTGGAAGGCTACAAAAATTGAACTATTTGAATACATAAAAGACTCCGCCGGAGGAAAATTAAGCAAAAAACAATTACAACAACTAGCAAAAATGTGGGATTCATTATTCAATATTCTTTTAATGTAATAAAAGATACGATATGGACGAATCTTGAATATTGAATCCCAAATTTTTATTAGATTCAAAGAATATTGAATATTAATTCTCAGATCTTTTCTTGAAGGATAAGAGAATATTGGTCATTCATGTATTGATGAAACATGTAATTATCGAGAAAAATATTAGAATTTTTTTCTTGTTTACTTTGATCTAGGGTTAAGAAAAACTATAACGGATACAAATTACTTTAAAATTAGTTAGGGCAAGGATCCCCATTATGGGAGGGAATGTCAAAATTCCAAAGTAGCAGCTGAAATATCATGTAACTATCTGAGAACAAATAGGATACATGTGACTAATTCAAAGACACTTGAATGAGTTATTCAGTGTGTATATTATTGTATATATAACAACCAATTTATCATTACACGGTTAACCAAAAACTATGAAAACCAAACCATTTCTCATTATATTTTCTTTCGTGTCTTTATGATATCAGAGCCTTATGGCTAAGTCCTCTATGACCTCAAACCTTACACCTTCCTTGAACATTTCATCTTAGTTTTCTATCATTCTTTAAATTGTGCCCATCATGCAATTTCTCTCAAACTTAATAACTCAAACTATTTAAACTGTAAAACCCAAGTGACACCTTATTTGAGAGGACAAAGACTCATGAAATACATTGATGAAACTCTTTCTTATCTAAAAAAAAGATCGTACCCAGTGCACAAGGCTCCCGCTTCATTGTAGGGTTTGGGAGAGGTAGATGTCGGCTGGTCTTACCCCCCATATTATTTTATCAAATGAAGAGATCACTCTCAAGTCTAAAATGACACCCCGACTAATTAAATACTGGGTATCTACTCCTTTATTAAATTAATACAAAATGCCAAGTTGGCTCAGTTAATAGCATCGCTGTCGAAAACATTTTAATGATTACTAACCACCTAATATTTAAAAAGTATGATGTCAAATTTTGAATAAAATCTGATTAACATGCAATAAATGAATTATGAAAGAATAACATAACCATTCACAATAAAGTCCAATAGTATAATCAACAATAATAAAGAGTCTGGAGGAATTACTCCTCACAACAATCCCACAACTGAAATAATAAAACAAGTCTGTATCCTGAATTAATTACAATCCACAATCTGAATAGCGGAAATATATAATGTCTCTAAAAGAAATGGGCGACATGCCCTACAAATGATAAAACTGAATATGGAGTCAAGACTAGACAAGGAGGCGTCTACTATCAAGGCCCTGTAACTTCCACAACAGCTACAGCTCGTCACCTGAATGGAAATCCTATGCATGGTGTCCTTGTGATTGGGCACCTAAAAAGGTTTTACAAAAAAAATAGATTTGAAAGAAAACGGGTCAGAGCCCGAAAGTGGAGAGTATTTTAAAAACAACAAGTGCATTAATAACATTAAAACAATGAATGGAAAATACACGTTAGGACGTGCACTGACATGAAATACTCACCTCTCGACTAATTGAGAACTCCTAACGTACCGTACCCATCTAAGTGACATTCATATCCAACTAAACCGTCATAAGTTCTAACCATTCTACTCGATTCAAAATTTGAATTCCCAATGTTAACAATTAAATAGATGGCTTTACTCAAACTCGGATTCTCAATTATTAGTAAAACAATTCACAGCAGGTAATCCCTTTTTATCTTTATCAAGGCGTTACTATAATCATTCTCGCATAACAATTCCTTTCCATTTAACCGTATTTTATTCACATCATAAATATACAATACAAGCACCCTGAGGCTAAGCTGCGGTGCACACATATTCTGCTATCCATCCCGGTACATCACGTACATAAGGATCACGCATTCCGAATCTCTCAGGAATCGTTCTCAGATAACAACAATCACAAACAATAGAGGCGAACCCAGGCACATCACATGGGTCACGCACATACCTACTCTCCCATGATCAGCAGACTTATTAACTTCCCAATAAGTCCTTCTCTGACCTATGTTCTCGAGGTACCAATCTATATCCCTCCGTAGGCACACAAAGATTAGATGGTCCTAAACGAACGCAAACCTCCCGTGATAGCAAGTATGGTAGGTATGTCATACACATAAAATCATACATACTAAGCATGCACACATCTTAGTAATTACCATATTTTATTAGTGGTATACTTCTCATTCTCATACCAACTGTTAATGTCACACAAATCATATGTCCCCGGTTTATATGTATTCAAGTCATTAATTATCCTCGCATCGTGATTAGTCACTCGCGCCCTAATCCACCAATATCATTTGGTTCAAATCATTCTTCTATATTTTACTCCTCAATATATTCCTAATATCCCAGCTATATCAATTAGTCATCAATGGGATGTTATCTCTACAATTAAACAAGGTTACGGGACACTAGAAATCAAATCAGGCCAGAAAGGCCAACCTGTCAACTAGTTAGAAGTCTCGTTCGAACGAGAGTTCGTTCGAATGAAAGGGGCATCTAACGAACATCCAACTCGTTAGAAGGCAAACTGTCAACTCGTTAGAAGCTCGTTCGAATGACCTGGGCAGGCCTTCTAACGAGGTGACAGTTTCGAGCCCGAAATTCTCCTATTACGTTTTTCCTAGTTCTCTTCACCTCTAATCTCATCTAAACATCATTCCAATAGTAGTTTAAGGTTTCTAATCATTCCTAAACATACTTAGGTCGTATTTTAACATATTTATGGGGTCAATTCATCCTAAACAACACCCAACTATCAAATCTCCCAATTTTCCCCCAAATCTTATGAGTATGAACCCTAAAAATTAAAGTCATCAATATCCCTAATTAAATCCGTTTTTGCAGTATAATCATCCAAACACAATTCTACATACAATCTTTTTATCAAAACATGAGTTTCTAATTCCAATTTCATGGGTTTTTGTCATTCTCCCAAAACAATGCAATTATATAAATTTCTACGCATGGAAGAAGCATTTGTTATAAATAACGTAATTAAACGACTTGCCTTGGATTAATCTTCAGAATTTGATGTTGAATTTTGAAGGTTGCTTTCTCTCTCTCTACAATTTCCTCCAAAGATGGTGATGGTGGCTAGGGTTTCCTCTTTGGAACTTCTCCTAACTTCTCCTATAACTCCCGTAGCCCTCTAATTAGTTAAGTGCTGGTAATGGGTTAGTGGGTTCCTAAATACCCTATTTTTAATTCCCAAAATTCGTTGGTTATAAATCCCAAAATTCCAAAATTACCAAAATACCCTTTTAAGTTGTCGGTATGGCCCAAAAATGCCCCGGGACCCAAACTAAACCCCCGGCTAGTGTTTTCTGACTATTTCGACCCTTCCGGACTCGTTGGCGCACTCAAAATGACCATACGGTTGATAAAAATAAAATTCACTTTTTTTAATTTAAATAATTACATTCCTGACGCGACTGTCACGCGCGTCCCAACAAAATTTCTCCCAACAAAATTTCCCAAATTCCGTATTTCAGTCTCGCGACAATCTTAATATTTTCAATATTCATTATAATCAAATAATACCCATTATAATCAAATACCAACTCACATCTCGTTAGTATTTGATTCGGATTAATTCTCAATAAATACCCATTTAATTCAATTAATCCCATAAATAAATATCACAAAAATACGGGGTATTACACAACCGTAACTTGGATGAGGAATTCTTCCTTATTTACCCTCCCATATTACTATTGCCGACACTACTGAACAATAAGAAAATATTGATTTTCAACATTAGGTCGATCAAATTTAATTGCTACTTAACACTCTCGTCTCTTCTTTAAGTGACAGATTTGTACCTCTTGTCATGGGTTGTACTATGTCTAAATAATTTTGGTGTATTCTTAGTACATCTCTCCAATCTCCATCAAACAATAGAATTATCACTAGTGGCGTAGCAAGCATTATGAGTGAGTGGGTGTGAAAGTGTCTGACGAATCCCGGGGGTTCAAGGGCTCCCGCCCCCGAGGTGAATTTTTTGAAGCAATTTTTACCTTTTTGGGCATAAATCTAGCGCTAAAGAAAATTTGAACAAAAAAAACCATCCATTAATATTCATAAATCAGCTAACATAAATCAATAAAAAGTCTAACAAATTTAATCTAACATAAATCAACTAATAAATCTGTATATTAAAAGAATTAATGTTAAGCTTTGTTCCAAATTGTAAAAGTCTAAAGTTCCAAACCGTAAAAGTCATAATTTCATTGGGTGCGTCCGCACCCACTCATCCTAGTGTAGCTCCGCCCATGATTCTCACCATTCACAATCATCTCCATGAGCTTGATAAAAAAGATGACTCCATCACCACTTATTTTACTTGTGACAAACAATAAGCGGAACTAGTTGTCATTGGATGCCCTCTTCATCTAGTAGACTTCAATATCTCGTGTCCAGGGGTCTTTGAACCGAATTTAAAGATTTTGTGATCACATTATCTTCTCATCTCGAACCTGTTACGTATACTGAACTTCGTGGCCTCTTTTCCAGGCATGAGTTTTTAAACAAAAACTCACTTTCTAAGCTTTCTGTCACCTTTTCCACTCACACTAAACCTCCTGCCAATCTACACACATCTTCACCTTCTACTCATTACTCTCTTCGTGGTGGAGGCTATTCTTCAAGTAGGGTTCTCGTGGTGGTCGTTCCTACCGTGATTGTGGCAACTGTAGTGGTTGAGGTACTCGACACTCCTATTTCTCTCATGATGCCTTTATCGATTACCACCACAGACTATCTAGTAAATGCCAAATTTGCTATAGCCATACTCACGGTGCTTCCACCTGTGCTCAATGCTACCATCCCCTAGCCATCATCCCGCTGTCCATTTTTCATCTTACAATTCCCCACCTATTCTCCCACATCCTCTATAATTCTAGCCCTCCTAATGGTTTCTTAACACTTGCGCTACACATCACTTTACTTCGGATATTGTGAATCTTAACCAGTTTGATGAATATCATGGTCCTGATCAACTACATGTTGGTAATGGTAAATGTTTATCTATATCTCAAATGGGTTCTTCTACTCTTCATAATCCTCTTTCTTTTTTTCATCTCTCTGGTATTCTTCACGCCCCTTCAATTTCAAATCGTTTATTTCTTTTCAAGAATTTACTAAACATAATAATGTTTACTTTAAATTTCATTCTAATTATTTTTGTGTCAAGGACCAAATTGCTCATCGCAAACTTCTTTTCGGCCAGAACAACAGTGGATTACATTCATCCTCTCTAGTTTGTATTCATGTTCAATCTTTTCTTTTATCGAAAGTGCTAAAAAGACCGACTCTGATGGGTGGCACCGTCTCCTCGGACATCCACATTAATGTGTTCTTAGTCAGATTATTCCCTCACATAACTTTCCATGTATTTCAAGGTATTCTAGTTCATTTTGTAAATCTTGACAAATGGATAAATTCTCTCACCTAACATTAAGGCCTACTCAAAATGTATTAGAATTAATTTTTAGTGATGTTTGGGATCCAGCACCAGTTGCTCCGTCTGAGGGACATCAATATTTTGTTACTTTTTTGGATCATTTACCCAAATTTATTTGGTTTTATCCCATGAAACATTTAAAATTGACCTCTATTTTTCCCGTGATAATGTGGCTAAACAAGATCTTTAAGTCTAGTTCATATCCACTCATGATCAAATTTTCGATGTTGTGAATAAAGGTCTTGCTTTGGCTCGGTTTCAGTTTTTACGTGACAAGTTGAAAGTTAATTGTCATTGTCCATCAACTTAAGGAGGCATCTTAGAGATATTATCACGTGACTTGAATGATTTATTTATACCTATGTATATATAGCAGCCAACTTATCACTGTACGTTTAATTAAAAACTAAAAAACCCAAACCATTTCTCCTTCTATTTTCTTCTTTGTCTTTAGATGGATAAAAGTTATTTACAATATATGGAAATATAACCTTGTCCAACGTGGAAAAATTAGGAGCAAAAACATCAGAAAGAGGTAGGCAATAAGGCCCAAATAAGATGTTGACATGCAATTACACCCACAATTCAAGCCCTGACCAAGCCTAATAATTTCATGGTCGTGATGTCCATACGAATTACGAGTCCTTAGAAGGAATAACCTACTTGTCCGGGATTGATAAGATAAAAGAATGAGGTTGAGATACATGTCATCGGATGGCAAGTGTTAACCTCCTCGACTTGAAGTCACGCATGAGATCATATAGTATATCAAACTTTAGAATGAGGAACTATAAGAATAAGAATCATTAGAATGCACTAATCATTATCCCCTAAAGGCACATGGATGCTTCCTCAACATGACAAGATATGGATAAAGATAAACTAGTTATTTGCAAGTGCATTTCAAACATTGCATAGGTGCCAAGGTACAATGCCTAATAGTATCTCCCTTCATGCGACGATCTCACTCATTATGTATCCCCTCCTCCAACGGCCATATTAACTCCTTTTTTTAAAGGAGTTCATATTGCATATCCCCCGTGCCCATAAATACGCGTAGGTCCTAAGGTTTGAGGGATTTATAGTTTCATCTTCTCTATAGTATATAATAAAATTGTTAAGGTTTAGTTAAGATGATTGGTGAAATTTGAGATCTCGTATATCAATGAAAACCCAAACCGTTTTTTACTCAACTTTACTATTGATATAAAGGAGATACATTTTCTTAGTGAATGTAGGCCGGTAAGACGGTTGAACCAAATATATCTTTTATTTGATCATTTATGTCTTAATACTTATATGATCACAAACAAAACACCTATGCATATGATTCATAGTTTCTTATCCAAGTTGATGTGTGAACAAATTGAGCATCGATAACTTAGTGTTGTCTGTGGGAATAATAATGTTCTAATAATTCATTTCCATCAAATGTTATTCAAATCAAATGCCTTCATTGACCTAAGAAGGACTAGATCTAAGTTTCTCATTTCATTCTAGGGGATCCATTTTTTTTCCTTTGAATTTCATTTTTTTAGCTGGCATTTTCTTGGAAAAGTTTCTAAAATTTCCTAGAAAAGTTATTTTTGCCTCTTAGAATTACTGTTTGGGCCATGAAAGCATATTTTTTGAGAAAATTTTCGAAAAATCCAATAAAATTACTCATCTCTTGAGAAGATTTTTGGTTTCTATGAAAGTCACTTGGGCCCTAATTAGTTTTGAAAAATTATATTTTGTTTTCTATTCCCAATTTTAATCCCCATTTCTAATTTTCATTTTCCATTGAAAACTAGAAAATGTGTTCATATGGTAGAAAATAAATTATAATATTCAAAATGTAGTTTATCAAAAATTAGGGAGTCGGGTTTAATTTACACAAAATTTAGGTTTATGATATAATTACATAATGATCATGGTCCATTTGTAATTTATATACAGTCAAAAGGGCTAAAATAAACTTCATAGAAAGTTTAGGGAAAAATTGCAATTTTAATAAAATCAAGGAAAAAATGTCTTTTTTAAAGAATTAAGAAACTAAAACATAATTTTCTAAGGGTCTAGATATAAGTTATAGAATATTCAGGGTTAAAAAGTAATTACGGGGATTCTGAAAATTAGAAAATTATTGAAAAACATGTTAGAATGGCTTTCACGTATTTTGAAAAATTTTATGTTTTGAAAAAGTATCAAACTATAAAGCATTTTCTAATTTTCCATTTTTTGAAAAGAAATTGGATTTTTTCTCGAAAACTGCGTTGTTTCTCACAACTAAACACGACATTAGTTTCTTGAGAGAGTTACAACACATTTGCATATCACTTGGATTTGATGTACTACTTTATTCTCCTAGGTTATGCACTATTAATTGTATCACCGCTTTAATATTTTATATCTAAACACGATGTCTTTGATCCAAACATCTTGAATTTCCATGGTAGTGGATAATCCACAACGCTTCACCCCCCAAATCCGTCTTGCATGATGAAAGTGTTTAGCAAGTTGATGGAAGGATGAAAACTCTTTAAGAGCAGATGTCTTAGATGAACCAACGCATAATGTATTAAACGGTCAGAAGTGATCGAGTGAAAATCGAGCGTCGTATAAATGCGTCTGTTATTGTCATCAATTTTGTACCTCAATACAAAGGACCTAATCTTTAACTACACATGTTTTATATGTATAATGACGAGTTTGGGTATGAAAGTAATGTCATTTAAAACTTAATTGATTTATTACTTTTAAAAGAAAGTGTAAAATATGATTTTTCTGTTTTGAGAGATTTTTATATAATAATTATTCTGGGAGAAAACTTAAACTAAATTAATTTAAAACTACAAAGAGCATATGTTGAGAATTAAATTAGTCACTTCAGAACGTGTAGCATAAATTATTACGTAGTTAAATTCATTTTAAAACATGATTAATACCCATTTGAACATTATTTAAACTCAGAGTGTCACTCTCCAAATTTTTATAAAAGTCGAAATATGAGTTTGACGTCAACAACAATCTCAAAACTACACACACAATGTCGTAAATATGATGTATGCATGATGTACTCTATTAAGGTCCCTCGGTGTATTTTCGGAAATAATCAGCCCTTTAAAATTCAACATATTCCATCGTATCATAGCTAAGCAACCACACACTTGAAATGAGTTCATTAATCTCAACCTACTTAAAATTACCTAAAAATATTTTTTATTAATAAAATAAAAGAGTGTGTAAAAGAGTGATTTTAAAATGAGAAAAAAATAAATTTTAAAGTGAGTGATCTAATTACAAAAGCATGTAACTAATTATAAAACAAGTAAATAAGTGAACACAATTAACTAACGAGAGAGATTTTAATTATTTAATAAAATTGAATAACATAATAAATTATAAACTAAATTACAACTACTCCTACCAATTCTCTATAAAATGAGATGCCCAAATGAATGACAAAATGGCCCTTTAAATAGGTAAGGATTCGGGTTTAAGGGTTGTTTTGGTATTTTATAAAAGGATGGTTTAATAAATAAAATACTAAAATGAGGTATGGGTGGAGGTTTATTTAAATCAAAAGGGTTAGCTACTGATGATTGAGGTGTAGGAGAAAAAAAATAATTTTTGTTCCCTTAAAAAAAAGATAAAAAAGAAGGAAGAAAGGAAGATTAATTGAGGTTTAATTAGAGAAATAAAATAATGGGGTGTAAAGTAGAAATAAAGAATCTCGGTTAGCTGATTAGATATGTGAGGACGTGGGGCGTGTCTAGGCGCACGGTTGCGTGCGTGAGAGGGAAGACATCAGATGGCTGTTGGGCAGTCTCGGATTGTGCCACATGGTGCCCAACCTTTAATTGGCAAAACTGGGGATAACCTCTCCCTCTTGGGCTCGAACCAACGACATCACGAGTTGAAAAACATGTGATTATCACTGAGCCAGACATGTGGATCAGTCAATAAGTACGTGAAATATATTATAAGCCTTAATATTTTCCTGATTTTCAATATTTATACATTAAACCCCGATCTTCATATCTTTCACATAATACATTCAAATGACAATCTACAAGAATCGACGTGACCTTGATTTTGATGCCAATAATATTTTAATATTACTTGGATCACGGGATTTGGCTTCAGGTATGACCCAGAGATTTGACTTCGACTTTCTTTCAGTTTTGAACTATGAACAATCATAACCTTTTGTTTGGATTCCGTTTGGCACGCCGTTTGATCCAATGTGTCTCTTGATTCAAGGCCTAAAATTTTTGTGATTTTATCTGAGTCCGAAATGTGACACCCCGCTTAAAATAATAATGGGTGGGAAACCCTATACTAAAATAATCAGGAATCTCAAGTGGATCATTCTCAGCATCTACTCACGATACGAAAATAAACACAGCTAACAACCCATTACTACAAAAAGAGGGTGCCAATATCTTTTTTAAATATACAAAGAAATAACCAACCACGACATAAGAACTACTTAATATGATAAAGTAGACACACATGCTATATAAAATGGAAGAGTAATAGAGTACAACCAAATGTATAAAAGAAAATACCCGAATATGTTGTAGGGTCACAAACAATACAATAGTCTGGAGAAAAATAAATATAAACAAAATGCTACAACTACAACTCTTGGGTGTAAACCCGATGTACAAACTAAATCCTAATCTAGATATAAAAATGATAGAAATCGGCTATCACAAAATTTCGTAACAGTCCGCAACTGGTATAGCTCCCTCGAATACACTGGATAGATAACATCAATGGAGTCCTTGCGGAGGAACACCTAAAATAATAGAATATATACATATAACAAGAGAAAAATATAAATGGGTTAGGGCCTGAGGTGTGAAAACAGTTATAGCAAGTGCATTAAAATGCATTATACCATGATTAAACTCTCCAGAAAAATCCAACTCACCTCTCAACTAAAGCGCGCACCTAAACGTATGCACATGATCCTCAAATATCTGCCCAACACTATCTAGGGAAAAAAATCTAACCTACACCCAAAATTAATACTCAATTAAACTACCATCTAAAACTTAACCAGCCACTTCCAATTGTACTATAATCCCCCAAATGTGCGTCACTTACTAACATATAAATAATCATATACGTATTCTCTTTCTAGAATTTCTCATATTCTAGCTATTGACATAAATGAGTTAATATCATCAAATGCTAAGGGCTAAACTTCTCCTAATTCTCAATACTGCACTGCGTTTCGTGCGTGGGACATCTCCCAAGGAAAATCCAAACAAGGAACCCCCCGATACACTACTCCTTGACAGTATTGATTATCGAGATTCATTATTCTCTCAATGCACGACACATATAACCCCAATTACTAAATTAATATATAATTTGACTATTCCCAACTTTCAACATTGTACCGCGTTTCGTGCGTGGGACGTCTCGCAAGCGAAATCCAAATAAGGAACTCCACCCGATATACTACTCCTTGACACTGTCGATTGTCGAGATATACTAATATATAAATCTAAGTACTAAGGACTAAAATTATCCCCACTCCCAGCATTGCAATGCGTTTCGTGCGTGGGACGTCTCGTAAGCGAAATCCAAACAAGGAACGCCCCGATACACTACTCCTTAACAATCTTGGTCGTTGGGGTCCATTATGCCATTGGTACCCAACGTAATATATATACTCATATTGATATATACGTTATATATTCACTTTAATATATTCATCACAATTTAAGTCCGAATAAAATCTCCCAGAATGAGATTCAATCAATATTCTTATGTCTCTTTACACTAGAGACATATATATAATAGCTCATAATCATATACAAATAATATACTATTCAAATAAGTATAATAATATCCATCCCAGCAAACTATAACTCGAGGACGCAGGTTCTCAAGGCTATCATCTACTAGGGAATCGCTCACGTATCATCCTGGGTACCAACGGTCGGAATCTCACACCGCCTTGGTAAAAACAAATTCACAACGTATGAAAAGTGATCATAGTTCCTCCCCGAAAGTGAGACGAAACATGCCCACCATGTCTCATCCCTAATAAAAATCACACAATAATAATGGACGCTATGACCTGGGGACTATACGCTCCCTACTCCTCAAGCCAGGGGCCTCACCCACATCGCGCAACTTCCTATGATAGCATAGAGGGGGCATGTTTCACACACACACACACACACACACACACACACACAGATATATATATATATATATATATATATATATATATATATATATATATATATATATATATCATTCACACTAGATATACATATACTATCACATCATATAAAGGCATACCATCACATATGGTATTTATATCACGCTATATAAGTATACATACTCTTTTTACGCTCGTATGCATAAATGAAATAATTTCATTTATATAAGTGTATATATATCTCTCGATATAGTAGACATTGCTAACTCACACACTTTCCCACTTTATATACACGATACAATCTCTCACTTGAAGCTCATCCATCGCTTCTATTATATGATTAATCTCCCAATTCAATTATCATTAAGGATATTATCTATATCCGAACTCACATCAATCAACAATCATCATCCCCAATCCATATTATGGCTCAATCAATCATATGAACCCTTAACGTTATCACATTTGTGATTCAATTCAAAATTCGACATTGCTAAGTGCATCCTACCTATCTCTTATAAACCCATAATTACCTCCAAATAGAAATCTCAATGATAGTGGGCTTCCCCCTAGTTGGTACGACAATCTCCAATCGATATTCTCTCGGAATAAATCAATATGACCCCAATAATTTCTTGTAAGGGAAACTCCCTAAAAGTCTCCAAAACATACTTCTCATAAGTCATATAAAGGTTCCCAATAAGAAAACTCAAATGAAACGGGATGAAAATCGCTCTAGAAAAACCTCACCCAAAACTGCCCTGTTTCCGAATTGATTCGGGCCCAATCCGAATCTATTCGGCCAAGCGAATCGATTCGCCCTTCAATGCGAATCGATTCGATCAAAAAAACCTGGGCAACTATCTTAGGCCGAATTGATTCGGCTTTAGGTCCGAATCAATTTGTTCACTCAGACCTTGAAAGCTGGAACATTTCGAATCGATTCGGGTTGGGGGCCGAATCGATTCGTCCTGTTCAGAAGCTATGAAAAATGGTAATTTTTCTCCAAAAGACAAAATCCCAAAAATCCTATTTATCATCTTCTCTCCATTTTTCTTCAACCCAAACATATAACTAACATCAAAACTCATCAATTAACTCAACCCAACTAATTTATAACCTCAAATCCATTATATACACATCAAATGTAAAATTTAACCCAAAATCTATGTTTTAACAATTTTAACCCAAAATCCATAAATTTATCCACAAATCATGAAATAAATGATACACAACAATTATTTTTGCAAGTTTAATCACTTGCCTCAAAGTTGTAGAGGTTGAATCTTCCTCTCAATTGCGTAATAGCCGGAATCTTCAAGATTTTATCCTCTTTCTCTTCTTCCTTTCCTCTTATCTCTCTCTCCCTCTGGGGCTTTTCTCTTTCTCTCATGTGAGAATGACTTCTCACATAGGCTTTTAATCCTTAAATCCGAGATACCCAACTTTAAATGATAATACACACTTTAAATGACTCGGTTACTCTAATTCGAGCCAAACGAACTTAAAATATTTTGGAACCAAAATAAGACCCAAGTACAGTCATTTCGACTATCTCGACCCTTTCGGAATCAACCGTAGACTCAAAACCGTTATTCGAATTACTTTCTAACATCGTTAAATTTTGACCTCAAATGCTAATTTAATAATTCTCCAATTAGAATAATATTTATTTCTCCCAAAAATAATTAATTTATTGGTTCAAAATCTCGGAGTATTACAGACTTCCCCACTTACAAGAATTTCGCCCTCAAAATTAAGCTCAGCGTAATACTCCAAATTTCAACTAGTTTCTAGAACACTTATCCTCACTAACCATATACCTATTCCTCCCTCTTCTCATCGCGAATCATTTTAATTTATAAAACTAAATCTTCCAATTACAGCACCCATACACCCCATATTCAAGATTTACTCGTATAAACATAATTCGGCATCACTTAGCCTTCATAATTATACAATAACTCGAAATAAATTTAATCATACTAATTATAGAAGAAATTTTTTGAAATGTCCAAAGATTTAACTCCACTCAATTCCTGAAATTTGCTACTTTCATGTGAGGGAGGTCTTGCAAGCGAAATCCAAACAAGGAACCCTCCCAATACACTACTATGTAGCTCGGTCGGGGATTGAGAGTTAGTTAGATCGGGACTATAGTTTAAGAATATTTTTGTGTAAATCATTTTTTTTATTTTGCCCGAAGGCCTATATAAAATTTTATTTTGAAAATAGTTTATGTCTTTCAACATTCAAATTAAGCTTCGATAAGAATAAATGGGAAGGAACAATGAACTTGTTCATGAATATGTCTATTTCCAGGGAGTGGTCAAAGATGGACAATTTCCAACAATAAGTATGGAAGAGAATAAGTAGCCTCTCCATCTTCTTGAAATTTTCAGGACCTCTTTTCTGTTAAACCCCGAGATTGATAATTTATACGGAATGGCAACTTATAAAGACGACTCTAATTTGAAGAATTACATCCACTCATTTCGTTCCGTTACATAGCTCAAAGCGAAGGGGATCCAGGTTACACCCACTGGTAGTAAATCCAAGACTGACGTCAAGTTTACATCTCACCAATGGTCTGGAAAACTCGAATTCCCTCCCGTAATTGTTGATCGAGATCTGAAGTGCAAATTGTTCAACTTGATTGCGTATGAGATGTCTCCCCACAATCCTAATGATTTTAGGGTGACATCTTATGCCACGTTCTTGAAATCTATGGTTAATCACCGTGATGATGTGAAAGAGCTCCGAATAAATAAGGTGCTATTAATCAACAACATTGTCGATGATGACGTGGTGAATATGTTCAAGGAGGTAAATTGTCGTCGCCGAAACCTCTACGTATTTGCCAAGGTCCTGGAAAGGATTCAAAATCATTATAATAGCAAGGCAAAAACATGGATTGCTGAATTGATTTCACGATACTTCAGCAGCCCATGGACCACCTATGCTTTCCTCGTGGGAATTTTTCTTCTCGTCTTAAGCACTTTGCAAACTTACTTCACCATCTATCCCCATTAAAAAAATGAGGTCAATAATAGAAATAAGTTTCAGGGATGACGTATGATTGCCAACCTATGGTATTGTAAGATATACGTATGTTGTGTGATGCAATGATGCAGATCAAGTACCTAATGGTCTCTTGTTTCTATTGTTCACATTTCAATAAAGGGTCATCTTGAAACATTGTATATAATGTGATGTTTAACGCAATTTCCAAATGTCATGACAATATGTGGATTCTTGAACTATTTGGATTTGTTATTTATGATAAATGCAAACTTGCAAATTAAATAAATCTTTATTTGTTAAGTCTAAGACTATATAGAGCTGTTAGATTCAATATTCTAGCTTTAATTCTGTACGAGTAATAAAGGAGGAGGTGATCATGCTTTCCATTAGTCATGCATGCCACTGCTTGTTAGGGTGCTTTTTGTAGATTCGTATTATTGAAGGTTATGACTAAATTGTTATAATAAATTTTTAAAATCATCGTAACAACCTTTAAAACCCGTCACAAATAGTTATTTATGAAGATTTTCACAGGGCTACCGTAAAAGAATGCTTGTATATGATGCTTTTTAGAAGGCTGTCATAAAAAAATGTCTTTTCCTTTTTTTCTTTATAAACAAATCATCATTAACTTTCTAACGTTAATTAACTGTGTGAAAGATTGAATAAGATTTCTAGCATCTAATCATGCAATCAATGTTAGAAAATGTTAATAAGGACGGTGTTGGTGCTCGTAGCGCATTCAGTTGCTTAGCAGCACAATGTGAAAGAATTTTGAAACCTTGAAAGATGGATAGTTGTACTCCTTCTCTCATGCCCCATAACTTGGCTACGATATTTTTGTTATGCCAATCTAACCCCAGATAAATTCTCCTTTAGTTTTGGATTGGCACCCCTCTAGTGGACCCTAAGTGATCCCAGGAGAATACGAATTACAAAAGGTCGATATTTTTTTCTCCATGGAAAATAATTGTTTGAGCTCATATTTTTTTCTTTATTGTACCTTGATTGCAAACATTTTATATAAGACCAACACTCCTTCACGTAACAAGTTTTCCACTTCAAATCTCATTTTTATTGGAAAATATTTCTTATCCACACACTAAAGAAATATTTTTCATGAAAAATAGAAAAAGTAAGATAAAAAAACTCATATTTTTTCTCGCTCATTTTCCAACTTCTAATTCAAATGAACTATTTCCTATGTATTTTTAATGTTTGCAATCAAACACACCCTAATTGTGAAAACAAGCATAGCTCAATGGCCTCTATGAAAGTTTCAATCTCTAGCGCCAATAAACGATGAAATTAGACTAATCTAAGGGAACAACCAAGAGAAATTCACAAAATACCACCACACCTTCCTCGCCAATTATCTTTAAATGAAACTTGGTACACATTGGTCATCTTAATCTCTCACTAAACATTCATGTTATATACATTGATAACCAAAAATTTATTCGTGCCCCTTAGTCTCGGACTGCGTTCCTATAGACCTCCTTACACGAGGTCGTCAAACGATCTCGTCCTCAACCCCATAATTCAAGGCCTTGGATAGGCGATATCTCAGCCTTATAATACTTTATGAGTACTGACAATGCCTAGCCACTACCCCCATGCCACTTGAATAATTCCCTCATCATTACAAAATATTTTGGTCCTCACAACAAATATTCTCTCGAATCGTCTCGCATAATTTTCAAGCCATTATTGGGCATTATCTTTCACCTATAAATAAGGGTGGCAATTCGGGTTAGTCGTGTCATTTTTGAGTTGCTTTGATTTTTATTTGAGTATAAGTTTTGAATACTCTTAAATCTATACAAGTTAATCATGTTATCTTCGGGTCATTTCGGGTTATTACCATAAACAGGTTATCACGTCAAAAATTACCAGCCCTATAAATGATAGGCCAAGAGTAACACTGGACAACGCATACCCATTCTTACTAGCTTTTAGTTCAAAGGTTGTAGTGCTAGACAGAATTTGGCCCTGACAGTCATAGAGTCCTGAACTTAGAGGAGACACAAATCGAGTCTAAGCTGCAATCGAGTCTTGACCTACTTGAGGAGGCAAGGGGCAACTCCATTATGAGAAATGTAGTTTATATGCACAGTGAGTAGTGAGGTTTCATATCAAAATAGTGACCTAAAAATTGGAGATCTGGTCTAACAAATACTATTCAGATGAATAAGAAGCGTACAGTCAACTAACATGGGCTATGTAAGATCTTAGAGGTGGTTGCGAAGTTTGACTTGAATTTTACACGATACTATTCACCCGTTGGGTTACTATTAATACGCAGGGGTAATATTCACTTTTTTACTTATTTAAGAAAATTTTTGACCATAGTTCAAGACACACTAATACCAACTGAACAAGGAGTTAAACACAGTCTTCTTCCTAAAATGAGGGTTTTGGGATGAGAGGTGATGAATATTTCCTTTCACCCATGGGTATTGCTCAAAGGTGGAAGAAGGGTATTGGTGAGTGTGAGTGTATGATAGGTGTGCTTAAGATGTAATGTGTGGGGACTTTTTAATTAATCTATATGGGAGCGGGAACACTTGGGTTTTTATTAGAACTTAAATTCACTTGGATGGAGAGTTAGTGTATAATGGCTATGCGGGATTTGGGTAAGATAATAGAGGGTCTGTAATTTATCCTTGTATATTCTCTATTGTACTTGTAATTTCTTCAAATATATTGGAATCAGACCTCTCCGAAAATATAGTGTTGGTGAACCACATATATCTTGATATTGTCTATCTTGTTTACGACTTTATTGTTAATCCCATTATTACTATCTTATCTCGATTATATCTAGGGTCGTGGTTTACTAGAGGTTGACCCAACAAATTGGGTGTCGGGTGTGAAACCTCGCCTAATTAAATATCAGGTGATCAGTCCTTTATTAGGTTAAAATCAAAGGTGAACGGTTGGTTCATTCTTAGCATCACTGTCGCAAAATAAAATTTCCAAATTAAACACCCTAAATAATTAAGCTGAGTGTCAAAACATTTAAAGTCTTATTTCCATTTTTAAATTTCAACTTGAAAACCTTTTTAAATAATCAATAGTCTAAGAATCACATAAGTGTTACGGATAGCAATCAACCCAAAAGAATTAATCCATCTAGATTAACCAAACCAAGTCAAATGACCATATATGAAATCATCCTGACAAAAGTTAACTCCCAAGGAATACTGAATACTTGAAATATAAACAAACGTAAATCTCTGACAAATCCAAACTGAATAGGGAAACGGGCGACACATGCCCTAACTAAGCAGAACTAAAACAAGAATAGAATCAATGAAGAGGTCATCTAAAGCAACGACCTGCAACTCCCACATCAGCTGTAGCGCGTCCAATCCAAAGAACCTATGCATGACGCCCCTGTGACTGGGCACCTGTAATATATATATATACAAGAGAGAGAAAAATACAGGAAACGGGTCAGAGCCCGAGTGTAAAACAGTTTTAAAATATAGTTTAACAAGTATTTAAAATGCTTATCGGCTAATGCAACAACCTTGTCAGTATGCGACAATCTCTTGAGAATTCTCACCTCTCATCTAGTGTGCATGGCTACCGTACTAATAAATCTCATAAGTTTCTCTAACTTTAGTGTAGTACAACAATACTTCATGCAATTTCCAAATGTCATGACAATATGTGGATTCCTTGAAGTATTTGGATTTGTTATATATGATAAATGCAAACTTGCAAATTAAATAAATCTTTATTTGTTAGGTCTAAGACTGTATAGAGCTGTTAGAATCAATATTCGAGCTTTAATTCTATATGAGTAATAAAGAAGGAGGTGATCATGCTTTCCATTAGCCATGCATGCCACTGCTTGTTATGGTGGTTTTCGTTGATTTGTATTAATGAAGGTTATGACTAAATTGTTATAATAAATGTTTAAAATCATTGTAACAACCTTTAAAACCCGTCACAAAAAGTTATTTATGAGGATTTTCACAAGGCTGTAGTAAAAGAATGATTGTATATGACACTTTTTAAAAGGCTATCATAAAAAAATTGCTTTTTCCTTTTTCCTTTATAAGCAGATTATCATGAACTTTCTAACATTGATTAAATGTGTGACAAATTGAATAAGATTTCTCACATCTAATCATGTAATCAATATTAGAAAATTTTGATAAGGAATCTGCTGGTGCTCGTAGCGCATTCAGTTAGTAACACAATGTGAAAGAATTTTGAAACCTTGAAAGATGGATAGTTGTACTCCTTCTCTCATGCCCCATAACTTGGCTACAATATTTTTGTTCGGCCAATCTAAACCCAGATAAATTCTCCTTTAGTTTTGGATTGGCACCCCGCAATCCGACCTTAAGTAATCCCAGGAGAATACGAATTACAAAAGGTAGATATTTTTCCTGTGTAAGTTTTTTCCATGGAAAATAATTGTTTGAGCTCATGTTTTGTCTTTATTGTATATTGATTGCAAACATTTTATATAAGACCAACACTCATTCACGTAAAAATTTTTCCATCTCAAACCTCATTTTTATTGGAAAATATTTCTTATCCACACAGCAAAGAATTATTTTTCATGAAAAATAGAAAAATTAAGATAAAAAACTCATATTTTTTTCGCTTATTTTCTAATTTCTCATTCAAATGAACTATTTTCCATGTATTTTTCATGTTTGCAATCAAAACACCCTAATTGTGAAAACACTCATATCTCAATGGCCTCTAAGAAAGTTCCAATCTCTAGCGTCAATCAACAATGAAATTAGGCTAATCTAAGGGAACAACCAAGAGAAATTCACAAAATACCACCACACCTTCCTCGCCAATTATCTTTAAATGAAACTTTGTACACATTGGTCATCTGAATCTCTCACTAAACATTCGTGTTATACACATTGATAACAAGAAATTTATTCATGCCCCTTAGTCTCGGACTACGTTCTTATAGACATCCTTACACGAGGTCATCAAACGATCTCGTTCTCAACCCCATTATTCAAGGCCTTGGATAGGCGATATCTCATCCTTACAACAATTTATGAGCACTGATAATGCCTAGCCACTACCCCCACTCCACTTTAATATTTCCCTCATCATTATAAAATATTTTGGTCCTCACAACAAATATTCTCTCAAATCGTCTCGCATAATTTTCAAGCCACTATTGGGCATTATCTTTCACCTATAAATAGGGTTGGCCATTCGGGTTAGTCGTGCCATTTTCGAACTATTTTGATTTTTATTTGAGTATGAGTTTTGAATACTCTTAAATCTATACAAGTTAATCATGTCATCTTCGGGTCATTTCGGGTTATTACCATAAATGGGTTATCATGTCAAAAATTATCATCCCTATAAATGATAGGCCAGGAGTAACACTGGCCTACGCAGACCCATTCTTACTAGCTTTTAGTTCAAAGGTTGTAGTGCTAGACAGAATTTGGCCTTGCCAGCCATAGAGTCCGGAACTTACAGGAGACACGAATCGAGTCTGAGCTGCAATCGAGTCTTGACCTACTTGATGAGGCAAGGTGAAACTCCATTATAAGAAACGTAGTCTATAAGGAGTGAGTAGTGAGGTTTCATATCAAAAGAGTGACATAAAAATGGGAGATCTGGTCTAACAAATACTATTCAGGTGAATAAGAAGCGTGCGGTCAACTAACATGCGCCATGTAAAATCTCAGAGGTGGTTGTGAAGTTTGACTAGAATTTTACGCGGTAATGTTCACCCATTAGGTTACTGTTAATATGCAGGGGTAATATTCCCTTTTTTCCCTTATTTAAGAAAAGTTTCAGCCATAGTTCAAAACACACTAATACCAACTGAAAAAGGAGCTAAACAAAGTCTTCTTCCTAAAATGAGAGTTTTGGGGTGAGAGGTGATGAATATTTCCTTTCACCCGTGGGTATTGCTCAAAGGTTGAAGAAGGGTATGGGTGAGTGTGAGTGTATGATAGGTGTGCTTAAGATGTAATGTGTGGGGGATTTTTCATGGTTTATATGGGAGCGGGATATAGTGGATTGGGTACATGGAAAACACTTGGTTTTTTTTCTTTGAACTTAAATTCAAATGGATGGAGAGTTGGTGTATAATAGCTCTGAGGGATTTGGGTAAGAGAATAGAAGGTATGTGATTTATCCTTGTATATTCTCTATTGTACTTGTAATTTCTTCAAATATAGTGGAATCGGACCTCTCCATAAATATAGTCAAGTTGGTGAACCACATATATCTTGATATTGTCTCTCTTGTTTTCATCTTTACTGTGAATCCCATTATTACTATCTTATCTCAATTATATCTAGGGTCATGGTTTACTGGAGGCTGCCCTAACAAAATATGTGTCGGGACACAACAGTAGTCTATCTTAGTAACTATAGGTTGTAAACCCTGGAAGGGGAACCCTTCGAGAATCTATGGAATACCGAGAATCTACTCCGGTATTATTAGTGACTGGCCTTAGAGGAAGATCTCAGTCGCAATTATTTAGAGTTCAAACTTATAGTTTTTTAACTTTCTCTACCTTTCCTTTATTTTCTCTCCATTTGAGATATCTCAAACGAGCTTCAACCGTTAGAGTTATTTTAAATAATTCTCCATTATGTTCTGCATAATTATACTAATACTAAGAGTCACTTTGGTTAATGAAAGGGAATCCCAAATACCAAGAGTCAAAAGGACTATTGAGTATCTACCTTGATGGACGTTTGATATTAAGTGACTGTTGGAGATTTAGGTCATATCTCTACCTATAAATAAGTGACTTATTTCTATCATTCAAATCTGAAAGACAACATAATTAAATTATAGTAAAGGGAGAGAAATCTAAATTCTCAAGGAGATTAAATTTCGAAATAGTATTTTAGTCATACTGGGAGATCTAACAGTTGGAATGCGTTGAAATCAGAGTATGTTCTTGATACATACAATCTGTTATAAAATTCAGCTTGATTAGCCATCGTTAAGGTGCTCTGTCAATATTTCTAGTTGTGATAATTATGGATGTATGTTTTTTTAACACCATTTATGTTCCGTATAATGCTTATATGTGGTAATCATGAAGATCTAAGGTCCTTTTATTAAGAATAATTGTATGTGAAAATTTAATCAAAGTAATGTATTATTAATTAATATTATCGTGTTCTTAAAAATGGCTTTGCATGTGGTATCAGAGCTAAAGTTTAAGATCTCATTATTTTCCTTCATTGGTGTTTGCCTATAATGTAGTCTATATTAAATCAATTTTTGTGAGTGCCCCAGATTTTTTTTGTGACATTTTTCTTTAGTCTCCTATACTCACTAGTCGAAATGTGAAATTTTAAAACTTAATAGGAAATTTCTGAAACTCACATGGTTGACTGGAAACATCGAAATAAACAAAACCCATTATATTCAATGGGCCCTACCCCAGTTCTACATTTTGACGTCGTTTATACCTTTAAAAATATGTTTTTGTCATTTTTGATAATAATGTCAACTCTCCTAACTCTCGTATAAAATTTTATTTTATGATTCCGCAAATTGGAGAGTGATCTTGAAAATATTGTCTATGTTTCTATAGTGATAACTAAAAAAATTTCATTTTTGGAAAAATAAATTATTTTTTAGTATTTTATGGTATAAATCACTACATATCTTTTTTTTATTAAATATTTTTTCTAATATTCATGTTATTTATTATTTGTATTGACCAAAAGGTTCAATATAAAATGTTGAATATTAGATGTATGATTATGTGTTTGACAATAACATTTCAAGAAATTAGATTATTGGGCATAATCTATATTGAGTAGTCCAAATGTCCTAATGTAATTAATATTTCGACACTAATATTTATATGATGTTTGATGGGGATGATATTAAAGAATCTTAATCTATAATTGTAAATATTATATTATTGTGTATGCATCTATATTTGGACCCTTAATTATACATTAAGTTTTGAGTATAATATTTTTTGGGGCATTGATTTTACATAAATAATGTTTACAACTTCCAGAAAAATTATTCTTGAATTTTGTCGAATGTTTCGAGATTTGGGAGTAATTTTCTACAGTTCCATGACGTTAACTTTTTTTTTTTTCATTTTTTGAAAAAAAAATCTAGTTTCCCCATATTTCATGTATGTTTTATCTAAAACTGTTATAAAAATTTGTTATAATGATCCTATTTTAGTTGAATGTTCGTGTCAAATAGAGGCCAACACATTATATATGGTAGGATATTAGACTTGCGTTATTGTTAATATTCATATTTTTTATGAGTCTCATGTTAAATACAGGCCAACGATTCATATTATTGAATATTATGTTATTGTTAATATTTATGTTTTGATGAGTCTCGTGCCAAACACATGCCAATGATTCGTATTGTTGAATATTATGATATTCGTATTTTAATGAGTCTCGTGCTAAACACAAGATAACGATTCATTTAGTTGAATATCATAATTCTTATTTATTCTAATTCTAGTACTCTCATTAAGTTGAATTAAATGCCAAACACAAGCTACAATTTATATGTGTGGTACTAGATTTATGATTTCATTGCATGCATGCATATTTGAATGCATGAGTTGCAATTTCGAGACTCATAAGTAGGCATTCATTTAGTGTAATCAAAGGTCAAATAGAGGCCGAGATTACATGTGAAGATATTATAGTTGTAGTCATTTTAGATTATCCTAATGTTTGTTATAAGATTAAATTGAAGGGCAACACATGCTGAAATTTAAATCAAATAAACATTGGAATTTTTGTGAATATCAAATAATTGACATCAAAGTTATATAGTCATATTTACAGATGCCACTAGTTTGGTAGTTGTGATTATAACTGTATTGTGCATTAGTATGACCATGAATGATTTGGGTCAATATTTATGATTTGTTACACATACATAAGTGATGAAGTGAAAGTAAATGACTCATGTTTTCCATTTACTATTATTCGTATAATATCTCATGCGAACTCCTTATCTTTTTTATCTTCACATTATGTCTAGTTTTTCGTGAATTTCAAATTAAGAAACTCACAATTACATAATTTATTCATGTATTACGGTATTTCACACATGTATGCTTATCTCTAATATTTATATAATGCAAGGATTGGTGTTCGTTAAAGTACTCCATTCCATAACAGATAAATATTGGACTAATGTGTTCATAACATGTATATTTTTGTAGCCTATCGGTCCATGTATGATATTGAATGCTAAGATTTATGATGTTGTACACATATTATTATTTATTCAATTATTGTGATTCGGTAGCCTACAGGGCCAATTATAATTATTGAGAAAAAACTAAGTGTTGATATATATATTTTGGGAAGACAATAATGGTCATCAAATGCAGATGTCATTATTTCTTTCACCGTGATATCACCAATTAAGTGTATGAAACTCAAACATGAATAATTTAGTTCATTTCTCATGCGATATTTAATGAACATAAGTGGAAAATTTATTGACTTGTGTATGTAAGTCTTTACTTAATCTAATATTCATATCATGGAATATTTGATAGTCACCACAGTGACCTAGTTATAATGAGCATAAATATTAAATGTAAAGATGATAGCAGTAGTAACATGTGATTCTTGCAATTGTGGAGGATATTGAGTTTAATCATCAAACAAAATTGCTCCTTACAGGGAGTTTATTTTGACTGATTGAATGAACTATATATATATATATCATATACATTATTCAAGTGTATATCATGTATATTTAATACTCAAGTATCTACAAGCATTATATAAATGCTAATCAATGGTTACTAATGAGAAAAATAAAACCCACAGTAGGTATTAGAGGGATATTAACGTATGTGTTGTCAAATCAAAATATTAATGTAGTGAGCAATTTATCTCATATCATTAAAATGTTATGGTATGAATTTCTTTATCTCGATTATTATGTTGGATTTTTTTTTGGCACACTATTGATGATCAATATTATGTGGACAAACTCGAACTAATAATGATAGAGTTAATATGTATCTTTTATGTTTTGAAACGAATTTTCATATTAGTAGAGTTTGGAAGTTAAACTTACTGTGTTACAGAAAGTATTTACTTTTGATGCAAGGATTTTTTTCAAAATAAACTAGAAATTCAAATAATATTCCTTCTCTTTTAATGTGGGGAATCAATCCATTTGCTTTTCATAAACTCTCAATGCTTCCAATTTTCTTAAAAAATATTTGTCTCGACTGGATTGTGAGGGATATTTTTTAAATCATCTTTCAGTCCTTCTCAAAGGTTACGTCTTTCCTTTGATTTTTTATATAGAATAAAGTTTGGATATATTTCTTGTAAAGATTGTTTTGATCCTGCATCATAATCATAGTATTATTAATGACACTCTTTAATCTTGTACCAAATTAAACCAAGACTCCTTATGATAATTTTTTATAGACAAGATTTTTGTAATATCTCTTATAAATATTGATAGTCGAGTTTTGCCCTTAAGGTATTACAAAATCTAACATACAGATGACCTATGTGGCCCAAGTGGGAGAATATGAGAAAATTCCCTTAAAGTAGACCTACATAGATCATATAATCATTATTGACATGTACTTATTGCATTAAAAAAAATCGAATGTCTTTTGAATGGTGAAATTAGTGGGAGTTAAAAATCATGAAATATGGTTTTAAAGGAAGGTAGGGTACTTATCCCATTACCGATAACTTCCTTCAATACTTGTTCTTTTAGTTGTCGAACTATTTAAACATTACATTTAAGTTGAGTGTGAAGAGGTCATCAAGACCAAACACGATGTTAATTGCAATTAAATGAATAAAGTTAAAATTGTAGTCAAATATCATATGAGAAAAGTGTTATAAATGAACCTTATCCCCTTTTAAGGACATAAAATTCTTATGAGATGAGTAACTCATTATGATGAAAGATACATTTAGTGTATGTGAAAACTATTATGATTATTATATTTTGCACATGTTTTAAAGAAATGATTATATAAACTTAATTCATTTTTCCACTTATGGTATTTTTAGAAGTAATACCATTATATTTTATAATCATTGTATATTCAATTTATACAACTTATGATAAGTGAGAGTTAGTTTATATATTCAATTTATTGTAAAGTGCATAAACAAAATGTTACATGAATTTTCAGTATGTAATGGATGAAGTTATGAGATACTAAAAGATTATACGCTTACATTATAGTTGACTGTTCGCTTTTGGATGATTAGTTATTACAACTCAGATTTACTGACTTTATGGAAAGTATGAAGTTCACTCTTATTTACTTATGTTTATTTTGGTTTAGCGACCAATATAATGAAGGAGTGCAACACAATCCATTGACTATTATCAAAATCTGAATCTGTAGCATGCTTTGATGCTAAAACTTATTGATTATGTCAATGTAACTTAGATTTTGGGACTTGGAGTTTTCGACAATATTCCCAAGCCATTGAAATATTATGATACTGTCGTTGCAATCTTCTTTATTAAGATACATTAGGTATTATGTGAGTACTTAAGCAAATTGAATGAAAACATCTTTTAAAGAATAAATTCTCAAACAAGTGTCATTTAACAAATTTGTACAAGTGTTAACATAGAAAATTGACATGATTGGGCTATCATGAAAGACATTAATGAAGCATACTTAAGATACAAGTCTTAAAATATAGCCGACAGAATCTTGATGTGGTGGATTTTTTAGTGTTTATTTTCACACTACTATATGATATCATACACTGTTTCAAGATCATTTTGGCATATGTAGCATAAATGATTACTCTAAGCGAGTATGCATTTTACTATGATTACTCTAAGCGAACACACCCTAAGATTATACTATGATTACTCTAAGCGAGTATGCAAACCACTTTAAACGAAAAAAGCATAAGTTAAGAATTAATTTCGGCATTTTGGCATATGTAGCATAAATGATTACATGATTAGATGCATTTTAAACGCGATTAGTATTCCTTTTGAACATTAATTAAGCTCAGAATATCACTCCTCAAATTTTCATAAAAGTCCGATTAAGAGTTTGATCTCAACAATAGTCTTAGAATCAAACGTGCGGTGTCATAAATATGGTGTATTCATGATATACCCCCATTAAGGCTCCTCGATGCTATTCTCGAAAAATAATCAACACGTAAAAATCCGGTCTATACCATCATATCATAGCAAAAGAACTACACATTTGAAATACTCTCGTTAATTTCAACTTAAACAACATGAATGGGAAAAATATTTATAACTAGTTAAAGTGGAATTTTGCATGAGAAGAAATAGCTTTGAGATGAAAAGAGGCTAATTTTTAAAGTCATAACATTAATTAGGAAAGCATGTAAGTAATTGCATTACAAAAAAGTAAAAGAACGCACAAAAAATTGGGAGAAGAATTGCATTAAAATGATAAATAAAATTACAGAAAAAAACTAAATTGAACCTACTCCTACCATTCTCTCCCCATAAAGTTGGTGTAGAATAAGGTGTCTGAATTATGGAGTCCTAAGGCTCTTTAAATAGGGAGAAATTAGGGTCAAGGCGTATTTTTGATATTTTATGATATTTTATTCCATTTAATTAAATAATAAAAGCAATTATGGGTGAGTAATATTGTGGAAAAATATATTAGGAATTATTCAAAATTTACATGTTATTGAATGACAAATCTGCACTCAACCTAAAGATATAAGAGAGACATTAAATACATGATCTGGACCAAAAGAAAAACTTCTCTTCTTATGCTTGAAGCAAATTTGATTCATTGGATCTAAACGAATCAGATCGAACTGCCTATAAAAATGAATTCAATATCCTAAAATTGATAACAATTACCTCAATGGTATTCTGTCATCCCTCACAATTCCATAAAATACCAGTTATTTTGGAGAGAAGGGATTGGGAATACGAAACATTCAATAATAGCATTGTCGGTCATGCTTGTTAGAATCTTGGTTCAAGATTCATTTGATAGTTATGATCATGTATTTGTTTAGCTGATCTAAAATTCATAAAATAGGGAGTATACCATATCAAATCATAAAACAAAGAGAATACCTTATCTACAAAATGACCCAAGATATAATCGAGTCCACCTTAAGATTTTAACATCTATTCCCTCTCAAGAAGAGATGAATATGAGAACGAGAAAATCATTTCATTTTACAGATCATTTTACATATCAAATATAACAGAAGGCAAAAATTGTACTATAGGTGACCACTAAAGAAAAAAGAATGAAAATTAAAACAAACATGTTACCTGAGATCTGAAGAACTCATGAAGACAGCCTATTCTCAGTCTTCACTACGGGATTGATGGCTTATTGCTGCCAATCGCACACAACATCCACATCACCACACTTACCATCGTCCTTAGCATAAAATTCTCCTACCATATTCTTTTGCCATCTGTAGTATATATAAACAGTATTTATGCACTTATATATATATATATGTATGTGTGTGTATATATATATATATATATATATATATATATATATATATATATATATATATATATATATATTTATATAAAATAAATGCTACTTGTTTTTTTAATCTTTTATAGTAATCTAAATATTACTCGTGTAAATCTGGTCATCAACATCCTTCGCTTCAGTATCCCTGATTTTCTTAAACTATTTTTCGTAGTTTATCTTTGATATTTTGCTTCAACTGAATAAAAAGAGAAATGGAGGAAATTCTTTGATAAATAAAACGTGTATCTGCTATTGCTGGATCATGCTTGAGATTGTATGCAAAATTCTTTTGTTTGGTAAATTAGTAAATATTTGTATTAAATAACTACCTTAAAAATGGGGCAGAATTTGCGTTGTATAATGTATATGTAACTCAAGTACTCAACTCAACAAAGTCGTATTCGAAGAATTTGCAGTCGGGTGCATGTTCCTTATGTCTCCTTTGTGCTCATACGATATACATATATATAACTTAACAAAATACTACAACCCAAAAGGACAATAAGAAGAGTATATACTACATTTATCCACTGGGAAAGAGTGATTCAAAATCGTCTCTAATGGATCACTTCGAACTAAAGTACTTAAGCAAGAGCCTGAAAACTAGAGGACCATTCTGATATAGTTCATAAGGTCACAACACGGACATGACTTGAATGCTAAAACTGGTCAGTCCCGTCAAATGCAAACATGGCTTCGTTGTGTCTAACATGAAATGAAATTTCCTCTCCTCTCGACATTCACTATCACTCTTTAGTATACGAACCAGGTCAAGATCAAGTCTTTACTAAAGTAATAATACGTTATTGAGAAATAAATAGTAAAATTAACTCAGACAAAGGTTGTTATTGACCTGATAGAGCCTTTCTCGCTACCTAAATTTTCACATCCCTGCTAAATGTCCAAGTAGACTTGCACTAAATCCTAACTATTTTGAGTTTAATCACCCCCTCAACTTAAAACCGTACAGTAAAGCCCCTAACTATTGACTTGTGAAAACCTACATATTTTATTCAGCAAAAAATTGGGCAAGATCAGAATGCATGATCCTCTAAACGACGGATATATTTTGGATTTTTGAAATAGTTTTGGGTTTGTTTAAGGATGAGGAGTGACAGGGGTTTATATACAGAAGAAAAGATCAATGGATTTGCTCCTAAAGTCTAGTCTACAGGAAGCTCAACACAAAATGAAACAGTTAGTCTCACACATGCTTCTGCCACATCACTCCCTTATGACTGAGATTATCACTGCCATTACTTAGGATGCCACCCGCTTCTGCATTATCATTTGGCATAAGTGGATGCCCTGCTCCATCATTTAGAAATTCATAAGATCTAGACTCGAGTGTCATGAGGTAGTTAAAAATGTATTTGTTTACCAAATTTTATGGATTGTCTATATTGATTTGTTTAATCATTCAATTTTATAGACTTCAGGTCACAAACTCCAGCTTTAATTTCCTTTGTTCTCAAAACTTCCAAGTTCATATTTGTACTTAATCCTTCACAATATATACAGTTTGATGTCCATGTGATAAAAAAAAAGGGGGTTTTGGGAAAAGGTCCTCATAGTGCTCAAAGTGTATAAAAATAGGACACTCCAAATAATTTTATAAATTTAGTCCCTGTACTAAAAATACCATGAAAAATGGTGAAAAATAATGCCGCTGGCGCGAACCAAAAAAATAAAGGTATTGTACCACAGGGACTAGATTTATAAATGCTATTGTGCCACATGGACTAGATTTATAAACTTGAAAAGCAATGTCCTAAAAATCCAAATATAGGAAGGAACATGACCTTTACCTTAATTCTCTATAAAAAAAACTTCACTTTTTGCGTATCTTTTTTGTAAAGGTATTTCTATTGTGATAATTTGTAACCATTTATGACATTCATGAGGACTCCTAACTTACTACTGTTGATGAACGAATAAAGAAAAACTGCATGTAACTTGACGCTTTCTTGTAGTTTTCATTTCATAGATGTAGGCATTTGAAATTTCATTCAACTTTTGTGATTGCTTTGTTATGAATCCGTAAAAAGGATATCGTCCAAATGTGCCTAATGGAAGAAACAAATACTATTATTAATTGTTTTTGTATGCACTTCAATGTAGGCTTTTTTGGATTATGTATTGGTATGCACTTCAATGCAGGTGATAAAAAGACTTTTGTAAGGGTATCTCTTGTCGTTGCTTGAAAAGTCCTTCTAATCAAAACCTTATGTACCTACAAATATAACAATCTAAAGTGTAGAGGTAAGTAAGGGTATCAATCCACTTTCTAGGGAGTAAAGCATATGGAACAAATTCAATTGTAATTCACTATTTATTTTCTTTTTGTGCTTTTTCACTTTTTCTAATTTTTTTAGCTTTTTCAATATTAAAACAAATGGGTGAGGTGAGAAGTTGAATCAACTTGTGACTCGGAGATTGCGTAAAACACTCTGAAAGGGTGAAAGGCACAAATCTCACGGGCTAAAATCTCTACTAGTGATCCTTAAGGTTCTCTTTAGAATTGTAGTACTCTTCAGCTCTAAACGTAATGACATGATAAGTGCGCAAATTTTTGTTGAGTCTAGGAATTCATAGTGCAAAATGCCTTGTTACGTATTACATAAGCTATTTAGAAAAAAATATTCTCTAGCTTGATTCCTAGATTTTAAAAGATGGATGATTGAAAATTCACATCAATGAGTGAGATGAAAGAAACTGCACGAAATTTTAAAAATCAGGTTTAAAATTCAAAATTTTTCAAAAGAGGTACGATTTTGATAAAATTCCCCACCCCCAAACAAAAAGGAACATCGTCCTCGATGTTAGGTAAAATGATTTTTAAAATTGAGAGCATGAGGTAGGAAAGAGATTACCAGAATGAACCGCTAATGAAGTGGACAAAATGAAGCCAATAATAAACCTGAATAAAAAGGGATAGAAAAGAATGTACAAGTCTACAAACATGATAAAGCATAGGGTGATGTGAAACACCACCCCCAAACAGGATGAGACTAGTACAAGAAACAACGGCCTGCCTCCCGGTAGCGCTAAGTTTAATGTCTTCAGCCAGACCGATGGAATCTCACCCTAAGGATAGGATCTATGATGGCGCGGGGTGGCAGAAAAATTGGGTGATGAGAATCACCCCCAAACAAGACTGAAGCGTCAGTCTTGCTGGATCAGGGCTATAGGGGTCAATGCACTTGTATGGCAAAGTGCATCACACGATGCAAAGCATCGGTGGACCATGGTTGGGTGGGGATTAAGGTAAGGGTGAAGAGGTATCGGTCACGGGCCTTGTTGAGCGTAAAGGTGAGGGCAACGAGGGCCCTATAAGCATGGTGCTCAAGTTGGTGAGGGAGGAAATATGGTTTGGACATAGGAATGGGGTGAGGCTCATAAAAATCACACGACCGTTCTATGAATGGGCGATGATAATGGTCGCGTCGTGACACACCAGGGAGCTGTGGATGGGAAAAGTCAACATCACAAGAGAGTGGTGTGCATGGAGGAACAAGCTCGGTGTCACGGAAGTGGAGAGTATCACCATAACTCTCGTGGAAGGTGAATGGTTTTAGGTGAGGATCTAAAAATGTAGATGGAAACTGGAAATGTGCAAAATCGAGATCCAAACCAGTTGGTGGGGTGGAAGGAACAATGGGTGGGTCGGGTGGGATAAATGGTGGAGGAAGATGATCCAACTCAAGCGTGGGAGACACACACTCATTGGGAGGAGTAAAGGAATACTCACAAGGGAGTGTGGTTTCTAAAGATGGAGTTGTCAACTTCTCCACAAGAGTAGCATCGGTAAATGGGGTGGGTGGATAAAACGAGGCACCAAGATCTAAGATAGAGGAATCACTAGAAATATGAGGCTCAGAATGAGCCATGCATGGTGGGACATCATCCATATCCGGATAGTTAGGAACTATCACGGATTCTATCTCGGGAAAATGGTGAGCACTCGTAGCCGGAGCTAACCTAGGATAAATTGGTTCCTCGGGAACACACACGATGTGCTCAATAGGTATAGACTCGGGCATTATTTTGGATTCAGCGGGAAAGGAAATAGGAACCTCAAGGTGGGGTTCATATGGACATGGTGGGATTGGATCAGTCTCACTATCTAAAGGTAACTCAGCACAATTGTCGACTTGGGACCCGGACCATGGAATGGTCTCAACTTTAAGATTCTCGGGGTGGTAGGGTTGGTCACACTCAAATTCTGTGTCGCAAGAGGACACATCATCAGCACACTCGGGTGCAATAATGGATGGATACATGGGAATGTCCGAATCTCGCTCACACTCAATTTCATTTAATCTTTGTTCAAGCCGTTGGAGGGCGTCATTTTGAAGTTGAGTGGCTTGCTCTTGCTCGAGAATGAACTTTTGCAAGAGGTTTTCGAGAGCGGAGGTGGATGATGGTGGTGGTGGAGTGACGGGTGGTGGTGAGTGAGGTGGACACAACTCGCTATGGTAAGGACTATATGGAGAATACTCAAGTGAAGTGGGTGGGGTGGGGTCAAGTTCATCATACACGAAAGGATTGCTTTCGTGATGGACAATGGGTTGATACTCATGGGTTGCGTAGTGAGGAGACTGATCGTCAACGGGTGCACAAGGTTGCCATGACGACTGTTGGAACGTGTGAGGATCCACAACATCGGGTTGGGATTCGTATTGCGTGGAAGGGTGATCAAGCCTCCACGAATAACTCGGGGACTCACACAACTCGGGATGAGGTGTATCGGGATAGTGGGTCGAGGTGGGTTCCGGAACAGTGTCATATGGATACACATGTACCATGGTGGGTTCGGAGGGATATGGAATGTAAGGGCACTCATGGGACATGTGATCGGCATAATAACAGTGGGTGCACAACAAGGTACGCGACACGTCGACACTTGACACCGAGGGTGATGGAAAATGAGATGCGTGAATGGACGGGTGAAGAGTATCAACGGTACTCGTGAGAGAGGTGAAATCATGAAGAATATCATTAAGGGACCGCTCGGGATCACTCTCACACGTGTCACGTGTCAATGGAAAATGACCAAAGTAGTCCCGTAAAGGACGTTCTTCGGCCATGAGGGGAGAATTTTTTTTTTTTTGATTTTTTGGAATTTTTTCAAAAAAGGAAAGAAAATATTTTTGGGATTTTCTAAAAATTAAAGAAAGAAAATATTTTTGGATTTTTTATAAAAAATAAAAGAAAGAAAATATTTTTGGATTTTTTTATTTTTGTAAAAAAATAAAGGAAGAAAAATATTTTTGGATTTTTGGATTTTTTTTTTCTTTTTTTTTTTTTTTTTTTTTTGGAAAACAAGGGTGGGGAAAAAATATGGACTCTTTGAAGTGAACGAACTAACTAAAATCGACTACCGAAAAATGAATTGGACACACACAAGTCAAGAAAATTTCCTAACTAGCACATAGCCAATTTTTATTTTTGAATTTAGTTAGAGGGTAGTCAAATTTTAATTAAGTCCGCGGGCGATAAAAATCACGGAATTTCTGAGTGATCGCCTTTGCAAAAATATTCTCCTAGTGGGATATCTAGTTGATTGATTTTAAATTTAATGATGGCTAGGGTAGCACACAATGATAAGCGAGTGAGTCGGGTGATGAAATCCCTTCTCGTGAGTGACCGGGTGTAGGTCTTAGTCAATTAATTCATCACACCATTCAAAAATAAATGCGAGAATAAAATCAAATAAGAGCACACAAGAGCACACAAAAGAATTGACTCGCTAACAGGAGAGGCGCGAGGGTTTGAGAAATATACCTCCCACAGTTTTTAGGCCGTGGGGTGCCGAAAAATTTGAGTCGACCGGGGGGAGATCACGCCTATCTCAGTCGTCCCCGGGAGTCCTACCGACCCAAGGTAGAGAGGCTTCTAAATCCTCGCCAATGGACGCCCTCTCTCTACCTTGTCTGGTTTCCCTATCACGCTTGTCTTGAATTATTACAAATTTAAATGAAAAATAAATGGTGTCCTATGCACCGCAGTACAAGCCAATAATGAAATAATCCTAAATACAAGCCTTCTAAAAAAAATGGTACAAAAAAATAATAAAGTGTAACAAAAAATAAATGAACTATAATATGAAATCCGCTCCGAGCTTCACAATCCCAAGAAAGGCAACGGCGCCATTTGATAAAAAGACTTTTGTATGGGTATCTCTTGTCGTTGCTTGAAAAGTCCTTCTAATAAAAACCTTATGTACCTACAAATATAACAATCTAAAGTGTAGAGGTAAGTAAGGGTATCAATCCACTTTCTAGGGAGTAAAGCACATGGAACAAATTCAATTGTAATTCACTATTTATTTTCTTTTTGTGTTTTTTCACTTTTTCTAATTTTTTTAGCTTTTTCAATATTAAAACAAATGGGTGAGGTGAGATTTTAACTAAACTAAACTAAGATGAAAATAACTAACTAGAAAATGACTAAAATGAAAAAAATAAGGTCTAACACTAAAATAAAAGATAAAGTGAGGTAAATAATTGTGAGAACAATCAAGGAGTGGGGTTATGCCATAATTTCTATTTAATCTATTTAATTAATTTATTCAAACTAAACTTCCCAAATTAATATTGAAATTACAAATCAACTCTCGTTGCAAATGTAATTTCAATAATAATCTTTTAGAGAATTAAATTTACAATCCTACAACTCACAAAACGTAGATCTAAACATCATCTAACAAATCACCCGCTAGGATCGATTTACTAAATTAGTTTAGATCATAAAAATATGATTAGAGTTGAAATTCAAAGAAATAATTTCACATTTTAGAAAAACCTATCTCTAGTTCGATTCTAAGATGGAAATTAAGACTAGAATCTCGATTTTCTCTCGAAAATCATTTACCCTCTCTCGAGGCGTAAATTAAAAGTAAGATTGCAAAAATAATCATCAAAGGGAATTTTAATTTAATTAAACTAATTAAATTAACATTAACGTCAAAATAATGGGTCTCCCCACCCCTTGAAAGGGGTTTTAGCCTAACATGATATGAAACATGACAAATTAATAATCAAGGCTACTAAAATAAAAGAGAAGAGAATAGAACAAGCAAACCAAATCTCTTTGAGCAAGTTGAACTCTAGTCTTCCAATTTGAAGCATACACCTCTCAATTTGAATGATCAACAAATACACATGAAGCACTAACACACAAATTGATTCTCACTAGAATTACTTTCACTCAATTTAAATTGAAAAGAAGAAAATAAAAAAACTAATTCTAATCTACTATTTATTTCTAACCCTAAAATTTCTCTCTACAATTTCCTCTCTCTACTTGATCTAGCATTTCCTTTTGAGTCTTCATCTCTCTTTAAATATGCAATGGAGCAAAGGGTTATTTTGGGAAAATAAGGATGTGCACATGAGGGGTGTGAGGTATGAGGATATATGGGTGAGGGTAATATGGAGAGAATGCATCAATGTGCATGGATTGTGTGAGGTGTGGGGACAAGTGGGAAATGGGGGAATAAATATCATATATGATTTAAGGGTAGTTTGGGTAAAGAATAGGAAAAAGGGGGTAAAAGGTATTAACTGATTTTAGGCACATGGGTACTTATTTTATTTTTGGTTTGGCTGGTGACGATTTTTGACTTTGGAGAAATGGGTTTTAAAGGCTTTGGGGTTAAAATGGGTAAAGGTTTAAGTTTGGTTATTAAACACATGGACGATTGTTTGTTGATTTTGGTCTTTGGTTTTGTTAGCAAGGGATATAGCAGAACGTGGCTTAGTTTTGGAGAAAGTGGGTTCTTGGTTCACATGGGTATTGGGTGGAGGGTTCGGGTTTTGGGCGGACACGGATCCGGGTTGGCGCCGGCAGAGGGGGCTTTATGGGTCGCCGGAGTTCTAGGTTTCAGCTCATGGCTGGTCGGAGGTGGCAGAAGTCATCGGGTTACTAGAGCAGGTCCGATTGGATTCGGAGGTGGGGAGCGGGTTGCTCCGTCGGAGGAGTCGCCGGAGCTGCTGGTTGAGAGAGAGAGGGGGTCGGCGAATCGGGTTCTGCAGGGCAGCCCACCGGAGTGAGGGGCTGCGTCGCTGGGGTAAGGGACAAGAGGGGGCTGCCGACAGCGGTTTCGGGGCCGGAGCTGGGGTTGAGCTCGACCGGAGGTATAAGGAGGTTCCGGCGAGGTCGGCGCAGGAGATGGTTATGGATTCGGCAGGGGTTGGTTGGTGATTTGGGTAGAGAGAGAGAGGGGTTGGAGGGTGTAGGTGGTTAGGGAAATGGGTTTGATTGTGGGTGAGGAAGAAGAAGTGAAGGTTTTAGTTATGGAGGAAGTGAGTTTATGGAGGTTTAGAGGAGAGAGAAAGAGATGGGTGGTTTGTTGGAGAAGATGAGTGGGTGTTGTATTTGTGTGTGTGTGAGGGTGTAGGGGATATGGTGTGGATGAGGGTTTGGGGTGTAAGATAAGTTTTAGGATAAGTGTATGTGTGTGTGCTTAATTTGGACCCCTAAAAAATATAAACTAACTAATAAAATAAAACTATAAAAACTAAAAATCTAAAAATTAAATTTCTATTCTAAATAAAATAACATAAAGACTCAATAAAAATAAAAAGAAATTAAATGAAAATAAAAATAAAAATAAAAATATAAATCTATTAAATTTAAAAACTAAAGTCCTAAAAAAAAAATATAAAATCTAATAAACTAAAAAAGATAAATCCTAAAAAATCTAATCCTAATAAAATAAGATAAGATAAAAACTAAAACTAAAAACTTAATAAAATAAAATAAAATTATATTAATAGAAATAAAAAAAATATAAAAATAGGAAATAAAACCTAAAAAATTCTAAAATAATCCTAAAATTAAAATGACTTAAACTAAAAATCTAAAAAATTAAAATAAAATAAAAAGGGACCAAAGCAACACACACGGGTCTTGGGTGACGGTTTAGGGACAAGTTTAGTCTAGGATGGGTTAGGTTAGGATCAGGAAATTTGGTATTTAGCTCCGTAAAATGCACAATTGCCTTGAAATACGCGTTTGAACACCGCAACGTACATTAAACCTGCATAATAAACATTTACGCGCATAAGACCCATATTGTCGAGAAATAGCAACTAAAGTACGTCTATTTAAGGCATAAATTGTACAGTTTTGGGTGCTTATCACACCACCCCCAAACAGAGCGTTGCTAGTCCTCGAGCAATAAGATAGAGAGAAAGAGAAAGATAAGTAACCAAAAGTGTACCACTTTCGCGGGCACTTGCGATTGCACTTAGCATGTGCAACAAGCCTTTAAACCTATAGGTTGCCCTACAGGACGAGTTGTGTCTCGTGAGGGTTTGCAGGCAATATACCCACAAAATTCTTATTTGCAAAAATTATTGAAAGGCAGTCAATCTCTTATTAGATGTAGAATAATCGCACAATCCATCACATGAGAAAATGATTTGAGAAATACAAGCTAGAATTTGTAAAAAGTTAGCTAAGTAAATACTCAAGGCACATCCTTCCTAGAACTCAACGTGTGTAGTGTGAATCAGTCAAAACGGGTCGAGTATCATCAAAGTAATTCCTAGATTGCCTTATCGGAATGAACGCTTCAACTTCAAATCTCACTGATATATCTCTCTCAAACGAACTCACGAGATATGGATTAGTGTATCGCTCTTGTGTGTGAGGAGGTGAGTAAATGTAAGCAAGTTCAAACGTCTCACACACATATATGAAAGAACGAACAATTAGAAAGAAATTTGATCTCATGAAAGAAATGCTAATCACTATAGTGAGAACGTCGAGTTATTCACCACGTCGACTTTCATTTTCCCGAACACCTAGGGGAACATGTATGTATATGGGTGAGGGGGAAATGAAATGGGAATGATGGTATGAGGAAGATGACGTGGATATGATTGGGATTGATGTGTAAAATGATGGATATATGATGGATGAGTGAGAAGAGTGTATACACTTTAGGCACAAATGTCTTTATTTCAACAAAAATTAACTACAACTCTCTTTTTTTTCTTTTCTCTCTTTTTTCGATTTTTCTTTTCTTTTTCTATTTTTTTTCTATTTTTCTGTTTTTCTCTTTTTTTTTTCTTACTTTTTTTTTTTTTTTGTTTTTCTCTCACTTTTCAAACTAACACTGAAGACATTTACATTTGAAATCACACTCTTTTATTTGAAAATGATGATGATATATGAGTGGAGTGGGGAATGTATGATGTGGGGAATATGGAAAAAGGGTAGAATATGGTAATGTATTGGGTGAGTGAATGGTAAATGTGATATGGGGGGAAAGTGGTAGGTGTATGGATGAAAATCTAGTATTCGGGACAAATTTCAAGACACGCGTTTCTTACAACTCGAAAAAGATGTCGTTCTCAGTGATCAACCAAAATTTTAAAGAATAATGAGATCATACAACAATTTAAGTGCGGACCCAAAAGAAGTTGAATCAACTTGTGACTCGGAGATTGCGTAAAACACTCTGAAAGGGTGAAAGGCACAAATCTCACGGGCTAAAGTCTCTACTAGTGATCCTTAAGGTTCTCTTTAGAATTGTAGTACTCTTCAACTCTAAACGTAATGACATGATAAGTGCGCAATTTTTTGTTGAGTCTAGGAATTCATAGTGCAAAATGCCTTGTTACGTATTACATAAGCTATTTAGAAAAAAATATTCTCTAGCTTGATTCCTAGATTTTAAAAGATGGATGATTGAAAATTCACATCAATGAGTGAGATGAAAGAAACTGCACGAAATTTTAAAAATCAGGTTTAAAATTCAAAATTTTTCAAAAGAGGTACGATTTTGATAAAATTCCCCACCCCCAAACAAAAAGGAACATCGTCCTCGATGTTAGGTAAAATGATTTTTAAAATTGAGAGCATGAGGTAGGAAAGAGATTACCAGAATGAACCGCTAATGAAGTGGACAGATGAAGCCAATAATAAACCTGAATAAAAAGGGATAGAAAAGAATGTACAAGTCTACAAACATGATAAAGCATAGGGTGATGTGAAACACCACCCCCAAACAGGATGAGACTAGTACAAGAAACAACGGGCTGCCTCCCGGTAGCGCTAAGTTTAATGTCTTCAGCCAGACCGATGGAATCTCACCCTAAGGATAGGATCTATGATGGCGCGGGGTGGCAGAAAAATTGGGTGATGAGAATCACCCCCAAACAAGACTGAAGCGTCAGTCTTGCTGGATCAGGGCTATAGGGGTCAATGCACTTGTATGGCAAAGTGCATCACACGATGCAAAGCATCGGTGGACCATGGGTGTGTGGGGATTAAGGTAAGGGTGAAGAGGTATCGGTCACGGGCCTTGTTGAGCGTAAAGGTGAGGGCAACGAGGGCCCTATAAGCATGGTGCTCAAGTTGGTGAGGGAGGAAATATGGTTTGGACATAGGAATGGGGTGAGGCTCATAAAAATCACACGACCGTTCTATGAATGGGCGATGATAATGGTCGCGTCGTGACACACCAAGGAGCTGTGGATGGGAAAAGTCAACATCACAAGAGAGTGGTGTGCATGGAGGAACAAGCTCGGTGTCACGGAAGTGGAGAGTATCACCATAACTCTCGTGGAAGGTGAATGGTTTTAGGTGAGGATCTAAAAATGTAGATGGAAACTGGAAATGTGCAAAATCGAGATCCAAACCAGTTGGTGGGGTGGAAGGAACAATGGGTGGGTCGGGTGGGATAAATGGTGGAGGAAGATGATCCAACTCAAGCGTGGGAGACACACACTCATTGGGAGGAGTAAAGGAATACTCACAAGGGAACTTTCACGGATTCTATCTCGGGAAAATGGTGAGCACTCGTAGCCGGAGCTAACCTAGGATAAATTGGTTCCTCGGGAACACACACGATGTGCTCAATAGGTATAGACTCGGGCATTATTTTGGATTCAGCGGGAAAGGAAATAGGAACCTCAAGGTGGGGTTCATATGGACATGGTGGGATTGGATCAGTCTCACTATCTAAAGGTAACTCAGCACAATTGTCGACTTGGGACCCGGACCATGGAATGGTCTCAACTTCAAGATTCTCGGGGTGGTAGGGTTGGTCACACTCAAATTCTGTGTCGCAAGAGGACACATCATCAGCACACTCGGGTGCAATAATGGATGGATACATGGGAATGTCCGAATCTCGCTCACACTCAATTTCATTTAATCTTTGTTCAAGCCGTTGGAGGGCGTCATTTTGATGTTGAGTGTCTTGCTCTTGCTCGAGAATGAACTTTTGGAAGAGGTTTTCGAGAGCGGAGGTGGATGATGGTGGTGGTGGAGTGACGGGTGGTGGTGAGTGAGGTGGACACAACTCGCTATGGTAAGGACTATATGGAGAATACTCAAGTGAAGTGGGTGGGGTGGGGTCAAGTTCATCATACATGAAAGGATTGCTTTCGTGATGGACAATGGGTTGATACTCATGGGTTGCGTAGTGAGGAGACTGATCGTCAACGGGTGCACAAGGTTTCCATGACGACTGTTGGAACGTGTGAGGATCCACAACATCGGGTTGGGATTCGTATTGCGTGGAAGGGTGATCAAGCCTCCACGAATAACTCGGGGACTCACACAACTCGGGATGAGGTGTATCGGGATAGTGGGCCGAGGTGGGTTCCGGAACAGTGTCATATGGATACACATGTACCATGGTGGGTTCGGAGGGATATGGAATGTAAGGGCACTCATGGGACATGTGATCGGCATAATAACAGTGGGTGCACAACAAGGTACGCGACACGTCGACACTTGACACCGAGGGTGATGGAAA
This sequence comes from Sambucus nigra, assembly GCA_949130495.1. Classification (NCBI taxonomy): domain Eukaryota; kingdom Viridiplantae; phylum Streptophyta; class Magnoliopsida; order Dipsacales; family Adoxaceae; genus Sambucus; species Sambucus nigra. The sequence goes on from OX422214.1 coordinate 57,922,638, forward strand.
ATGAGATGCGTGAATGGACGGGTGAAGAGTATCAACGGTACTCGTGAGAGAGGTGAAATCATGAAGAATATCATTAAGGGACCGCTCGGGATCACTCTGACACGTGTCACGTGTCAATGGAAAATGACCAAAGTAGTCCCGTAAAGGACGTTCTTCGGCCATGAGGGGAGAAATATTTTTTTTTGATTTTTTGGAATTTTTTCAAAAAAGGAAAGAAAATATTTTTGGGATTTTCTAAAAATTAAAGAAAGAAAATATTTTTGGATTTTTTATAAAAAATAAAAGAAAGAAAATATTTTTGGATTTTTTTTTTTGTAAAAAAATAAAGGAAGAAAAATATTTTTGGATTTTTGGATTTTTTTTTTCTTTTTTTTTTTTTTTTGGAAAACAAGGGTGGGGAAAAAATATGGACTCTTTGAAGTGAACGAACTAACTAAAATCGACTACCGAAAAATGAATTGGACACACACAAGTCAAGAAAATTTCCTAACTAGCACATAGCCAATTTTTATCTTTGAATTTAGTGAGAGGGTAGTCAAATTTTAATTAAGTCCGCGGGCGATAAAAATCACGGAATTTCTGAGTGATCGCCTTTGCAAAAATATTCTCCTAGTGGGCTATCTAGTTGATTGATTTTAAATTTAATGATGGCTAGGGTAGCACACAATGATAAGCGAGTGAGTCGGGTGATGAAATCCCTTCTCGTGAGTGACCGGGTGTAGGTCTTAGTCAATTAATTCATCACACCATTCAAAAATAAATGCGAGAATAAAATCAAATAAGAGCACACAAGAGCACACAAAAGAATTGACTCGCTAACAGGAGAGGCGCAAGGGTTTGAGAAATATACCTCCCACGGTTTTTAGGCCGTGGGGTGCCGAAAAATTTGAGTCGACCGGGGGGAGATCACGCCTATCTCAGTCGTCCCCGGGAGTCCTACCGACCCAAGGTAGAGAGGCTTCTAAATCCTCGCCAATGGACGCCCTCTCTCTACCTTGTCCGGTTTCCCAATCACGCTTGTCTTGAATTATTACAAATTTAAATGAAAAATAAATGGTGTCCTATGCACCGCAATACAAGCCAATAATGAAATAATCCTAAATACAAGCCTTCTAAAAAAAAATGGTACAAAAAAATAATAAAGTGTAACAAAAAATAAAGGAACTACAATATGAAATCCGCTCCGAGCTTCACAATCCCAAGAATGGCAACGGCGCCATTTGATAAAAAGACTTTTGTATGGGTATCTCTTGTCGTTGCTTGAAAAGTCCTTCTAATCAAAACCTTATGTACCTACAAATATAACAATCTAAAGTGTAGAGGTAAGTAAGGGTATCAATCCACTTTCTAGGGAGTAAAGCACATGGAACAAATTCAATTGTAATTCACTATTTATTTTCTTTTTGTGCTTTTTCACTTTTTCTAATTTTTTTAGCTTTTTCAATATTAAAACAAATGGGTGAGGTGAGATTTTAACTAAACTAAACTAAGATGAAAATAACTAACTAGAAAATGACTAAAATGAAAAAAATAAGGTCTAACACTAAAATAAAAGATAAAGTGAGGTAAATAATTGTGAGAACAATCAAGGAGTGGGGTTATGCCATAATTTCTATTTAATCTATTTAATTAATTTATTCAAACTAAACTTCCCAAATTAATATTGAAATTACAAATCAACTCTCGTTGCAAATGTAATTTCAATAATAATCTTTTAGAGAATTAAATTTACAATCCTACAACTCACAAAACGTAGATCTAAACATCATCTAACAAATCACCCGCTAGGATCGATTTACTAAATTAGTTTAGATCATAAAAATATGATTAGAGTTGAAATTCAAAGAAATAATTTCACATTTTAGAAAAACCTATCTCTAGTTCGATTCTAAGATGGAAATTAAGACTAGAATCTCGATTTTCTCTCGAAAATCATTTACCCTCTCTCGAGGCGTAAATTAAAAGTAAGATTGCAAAAATAATCATCAAAGGGAATTTTAATTTAATTAAACTAATTAAATTAACATTAACGTCAAAATAATGGGTCTCCCCACCCCTTGAAAGGGGTTTTAGCCTAACATGATATGAAACATGACAAATTAATAATCAAGGCTACTAAAATAAAAGAGAAGAGAATAGAACAAGCAAACCAAATCTCTTTGAGCAAGTTGAACTCTAGTCTTCCAATTTGAAGCATACACCTCTCAATTTGAATGATCAACAAATACACATGAAGCACTAACACACAAATTGATTCTCACTAGAATTACTTTCACTCAATTTAAATTGAAAAGAAGAAAATAAAAAAACTAATTCTAATCTACTATTTATTTCTAACCCTAAAATTTCTCTCTACAATTTCCTCTCTCTACTTGATCTAGCATTTCCTTTTGAGTCTTCATCTCTCTTTAAATATGCAATGGAGCAAAGGGTTATTTTGGGAAAATAAGGATGTGCACATGAGGGGTGTGAGGTATGAGGATATATGGGTGAGGGTAATATGGAGAGAATGCATCAATGTGCATGGATTGTGTGAGGTGTGGGGACAAGTGGGAAATGGGGGAATAAATATCATATATGGTTTAAGGGTAGTTTGGGTAAAGAATAGGAAAAAGGGGGTAAAAGGTATTAACTGATTTTAGGCACATGGGTACTTGTTTTATTTTTGGTTTGGCTGGTGACGATTTTTGACTTTGGAGAAATGGGTTTTAAAGGCTTTGGGGTTAAAATGGGTAAAGGTTTAAGTTTGGTTATTAAACACATGGACGATTGTTTGTTGATTTTGGTCTTTGGTTTTGTTAGCAAGGGATATAGCAGAACGTGGCTTAGTTTTGGAGAAAGTGGGTTCTTGGTTCACATGGGTATTGGGTGGAGGGTTCGGGTTTTGGGCGGACACGGATCCGGGTTGGCGCCGGCAGAGGGGGCTTTATGGGTCGCCGGAGTTCTAGGTTTCAGCTCATGGCTGGTCGGAGGTGGCAGAAGTCATCGGGTTACTAGAGCAGGTCCGATTGGATTCGGAGGTGGGGAGCGGGTTGCTCCGTCGGAGGAGTCGCCGGAGCTGCTGGTTGAGAGAGAGAGGGGGTCGGCGAATCGGGTTCTGCAGGGCAGCCCGCCGGAGTGAGGGGCAGCGTCGCTAGGGTAAGGGACAAGAGGGGGCTGCCGACAGCGGTTTCGGGGCCGGAGCTGGGGTTGAGCTCGGCCGGAGGTATAAGGAGGTTCCGGCGAGGTCGGCGCAGGAGATGGTTATGGATTCGGCAGGGGTTGGTTGGTGATTTGGGTAGAGAGAGAGAGGGGTTGGAGGGTGTAGGTGGTTAGGGAAATGGGTTTGATTGTGGGTGAGGAAGAAGAAGTGAAGGTTTTAGTTATGGAGGAAGTGAGTTTATGGAGGTTTAGAGGAGAGAGAAAGAGATGGGTGGTTTGTTGGAGAAGATGAGTGGGGGTTGTATTTGTGTGTGTGTGAGGGTGTAGGGGATATGGTGTGGATGAGGGTTTGGGGTGTAAGATAAGTTTTAGGATAAGTGTATGTGTGTGTGCTTAATTTGGACCCCTAAAAAATATAAACTAACTAAAAAAATAAAACTATAAAAACTAAAAATCTAAAAATTAAATTTCTATTCTAAATAAAATAACATAAAGACTCAATAAAAATAAAAATAAATTAAATGAAAATAAAAATAAAAATATAAATCTATTAAATTTAAAAACTAAAGTCCTAAAAAAAAAATATAAAATCTAATAAACTAAAAAAGATAAATCCTAAAAAATCTAATCCTAATAAAATAAGATAAGATAAAAACTAAAACTAAAAACTTAATAAAATAAAATAAAATTATATTAATAGAAATAAAAAAATATAAAAATAGGAAATAAAACCTAAAAAATTCTAAAATAATCCTAAAATTAAAATGACTTAAACTAAAAATCTAAAAAATTAAAATAAAATAAAAAGGGACCAAACCAACACACACGGGTCTTGGGTGACGGTTTAGGGACAAGTTTAGGCTAGGATGGGTTAGGTTAGGGTCAGGAAATTTGGTATTTAGCTCCGTAAAATGCACAATTGCCTTGAAATACGCGTTTGAACACCGCAACGTACATTAAACCTGCATAATTAACATTTACGCGCATAAGACCCATATTGTCGAGAAATAGCAACTAAAGTACGTCTATTTGAGGCATAAATTGTACAGTTTTGGGTGCTTATCACACCACCCCCAAACAGAGCGTTGCTAGTCCTCGAGCAATAAGATAGAGAGAACGAGAAAGATAAGTAACCAAAAGTGTACCACTTTCGCGGGCACTTGCGATTGCACTTAGCATGTGCAACAAGCCTTTAAACCTGTAGGTTGCCCTACAGGACGAGTTGTGTCTCGTGAGGGTTTGCAGGGAATATACCCACAAAATTCTTATTTGCAAAAATTATTGAAAGGCAGTCAATCTCTTATTAGATGTAGAATAATCACACAATCCATCACATGAGAAAATGATTTGAGAAATACAAGCTAGAATTTGTAAAAAGTTAGCTAAGTAAATACTCAAGGCACATCCTTCCTAGAACTCAACGTGTGTAGTGTGAATCAGTCAAAACGGGTCGAGTATCATCAAAGTAATTCCTAGATTGCCTTATCGGAATGAACGCTTCAACTTCAAATCTCACTGATATATCTCTCTCAAACGAACTCACGAGATATGGATTAGTGTATCGCTCTTGTGTGTGAGGAGGTGAGTAAATGTAAGCAAGTTCAAACGTCTCACACACATATATGAAAGAACGAACAATTAGAAAGAAATTTGATCTCATGAAAGAAATGCTAATCACTATAGTGAGAACGTCGAGTTATTCACCACGTCGACTTTCATTTTCCCGAACACCTAGGGGAACATGTATGTATATGGGTGAGGGGGAAATGAAATGGGAATGATGGTATGAGGAAGATGACGTGGATATGATTGGGATTGATGTGTAAAATGATGGATATATGATGGATGAGTGAGAAGAGTGTATACACTTTAGGCACAAATGTCTTTATTTCAACAAAAATTAACTACAACTCTCTTTTTTTTCTTTTCTCTCTTTTTTCGATTTTTCTTTTCTTTTTCTATTTTTTTTCTATTTTTCTGTTTTTCTCTTTTTTTTTTCTTACTTTTTTTTTTTTTTTGTTTTTCTCTCACTTTTCAAACTAACACTGAAGACATTTACATTTGAAATCACACTCTTTTATTTGAAAATGATGATGATATATGAGTGGAGTGGGGAATGTATGATGTGGGGAATATGGAAAAAGGGTAGAATATGGTAATGTATTGGGTGAGTGAATGGTAAATGTGATATGGGGGGAAAGTGGTAGGTGTATGGATGAAAATCTAGTATTCGGGACAAATTTCAAGACACGCGTTTCTTACAACTCGAAAAAGATGTCGTTCTCAGTGATCAACCAAAATTTTAAAGAATAATGAGATCATACAACAATTTAAGTGCGGACCCAAAAGAAGTTGAATCAACTTGTGACTCGGAGATTGCGTAAAACACTCTGAAAGGGTGAAAGGCACAAATCTCACGGGCTAAAGTCTCTACTTGTGATCCTTAAGGTTCTCTTTAGAATTGTAGTACTCTTCAACTTTAAACGTAATGACATGATAAGTGCGCAAATTTTTGTTGAGTCTAGGAATTCATAGTGCGAAATGCCTTGTTACGTATTACATAAGCTATTTAGAAGAAAATATTCTCTAGCTTGATTCCTAGATTTTAAAAGATGGATGATTGAAAATTCACATCAATGAGTGAGATGAAAAAAACTGCATGAAAATTTAAAAATCAGGTTTAAAATTCAAAATTTTTCAAAAGAGGTACGATTTTGATAAAATTCCCCACCCCCAAACAAAAAGGAACATCGTCCTCGATGTTAGGTAAAATGATTTTTAAAATTGAGAGCATGAGGTAGGAAAGAGATTACCAGAATGAACCGCTAATGAAGTGGACAGATGAAGCCAATAATAAACCTGAATAAAAAGGGATAGAAAAGAATGTACAAGTCTACAAACATGATAAAGCATAGGGTGATGTGAAACACCACCCCCAAACAGGATGAGACTAGTACAAGAAACAACGGGCTGCCTCCCGGTAGCGCTAAGTTTAATGTCTTCAGCCAGACCGATGGAATCTCACCCTAAGGATAGGATCTATGATGGCGCGGGGTGGCAGAAAAATTGGGTGATGAGAATCACCCCCAAACAAGACTGAAGCGTCAGTCTTACTGGATCAGGGCTATAGTGGTCAATGCACTTGTATGGCAAAGTGCATCACACGATGCAAAGCATCGGTGGACCATAGGTGGGTGGGGATTAAGGTAAGGGTGAAGAGGTATCGGTCACGGGCCTTGTTGAGCGTAAAGGTGAGGGCAACGAGGGCCCTATAAGCATGGTGCTCAAGTTGGTGAGGGAGGAAATATGGTTTGGACATAGGAATGGGGTGAGGCTCATAAAAATCACACGACCGTTCTATGAATGGGCGATGATAATGGTCGCGTCGTGACACACCAGGGAGCTGTGGATGGGAAAAGTCAACATCACAAGAGAGTGGTGTGCATGGAGGAACAAGCTCGGTGTCACGGAAGTGGAGAGTATCACCATAACTCTCGTGGAAGGTGAATGGTTTTAGGTGAGGATCTAAAAATGTAGATGGAAACTGGAAATGTGCAAAATCGAGATCCAAACCAGTTGGTGGGGTGGAAGGAACAATGGGTGGGTCGGGTGGGATAAATGGTGGAGGAAGATGATCTAACTCAAGCGTGGGAGACACACACTCATTGGGAGGAGTAAAGGAATACTCACAAGGGAGTGTGGTTTCTAAAGATGGAGTTGTCGACTTCTCCACAAGAGTAGCATCGGTAAATGGGGTGGGTGGATAAAACGAGGCACCAAGATCTAAGATAGAGGAATCACTAGAAATATGAGGCTCAGAATGAGCCATGCATGGTGGGACATCATCCATATCCGGATAGTTAGGAACTATCACGGATTCTATTTCGGGAAAATGGTGAGCACTCGTAGCCGGAGCTAACCTAGGATAAATTGGTTCCTCGGGAACACACACGATGTGCTCAATAGGTATAGACTCGGGCATTATTTTGGATTCAGCGGGAAAGGAAATAGGAACCTCAAGGTGGGGTTCATATGGACATGGTGGGATTGGATCAGTCTCACTATCTAAAGGTAACTCAACACAATTGTCGACTTGGGACCCGGACCATGGAATGGTCTCAACTTCAAGATTCTCGGGGTGGTAGGGTTGGTCACACTCAAATTCTGTGTCGCAAGAGGACACATCATCAGCACACTCGGGTGCAATAATGGATGGATACATGGGAATGTCCGAATCTCGCTCACACTCAATTTCATTTAATCTTTGTTCAAGCCGTTGGAGGGCGTCATTTTGATGTTGAGTGTCTTGCTCTTGCTCGAGAATGAACTTTTGGAAGAGGTTTTCGAGAGCGGAGGTGGATGATGGTGGTGGTGGAGTGACGGGTGGTGGTGAGTGAGGTGGACACAACTCGCTATGGTAAGGACTATATGGAGAATACTCAAGTGAAGTGGGTGGGGTGGGGTCAAGTTCATCATACATGAAAGGATTGCTTTCGTGATGGACAATGGGTTGATACTCATGGGTTGCGTAGTGAGGAGACTGATCGTCAACGGGTGCACAAGGTTTCCATGACGACTGTTGGAACGTGTGAGGATCCACAACATCGGGTTGGGATTCGTATTGCGTGGAAGGGTGATCAAGCCTCCACGAATAACTCGGGGACTCACACAACTCGGGATGAGGTGTATCGGGATAGTGGGCCGAGGTGGGTTCCGGAACAGTGTCATATGGATACACATGTACCATGGTGGGTTCGGAGGGATATGGAATGTAAGGGCACTCATGGGACATGTGATCGGCATAATAACAGTGGGTGCACAACAAGGTACGCGACACGTCGACACTTGACACCGAGGGTGATGGAAAATGAGATGCGTGAATGGACGGGTGAAGAGTATCAACGGTACTCGTGAGAGAGGTGAAATCATGAAGAATATCATTAAGGGACCGCTCGGGATCACTCTGACACGTGTCACGTGTCAATGGAAAATGACCAAAGTAGTCCCGTAAAGGACGTTCTTCGGCCATGAGGGGAGAAATATTTTTTTTTGATTTTTTGGAATTTTTTCAAAAAAGGAAAGAAAATATTTTTGGGATTTTCTAAAAATTAAAGAAAGAAAATATTTTTGGATTTTTTATAAAAAATAAAAGAAAGAAAATATTTTTGGATTTTTTTTTTTGTAAAAAAATAAAGGAAGAAAAATATTTTTGGATTTTTGGATTTTTTTTTTCTTTTTTTTTTTTTTTTGGAAAACAAGGGTGGGGAAAAAATATGGACTCTTTGAAGTGAACGAACTAACTAAAATCGACTACCGAAAAATGAATTGGACACACACAAGTCAAGAAAATTTCCTAACTAGCACATAGCCAATTTTTATCTTTGAATTTAGTGAGAGGGTAGTCAAATTTTAATTAAGTCCGCGGGCGATAAAAATCACGGAATTTCTGAGTGATCGCCTTTGCAAAAATATTCTCCTAGTGGGCTATCTAGTTGATTGATTTTAAATTTAATGATGGCTAGGGTAGCACACAATGATAAGCGAGTGAGTCGGGTGATGAAATCCCTTCTCGTGAGTGACCGGGTGTAGGTCTTAGTCAATTAATTCATCACACCATTCAAAAATAAATGCGAGAATAAAATCAAATAAGAGCACACAAGAGCACACAAAAGAATTGACTCGCTAACAGGAGAGGCGCAAGGGTTTGAGAAATATACCTCCCACGGTTTTTAGGCCGTGGGGTGCCGAAAAATTTGAGTCGACCGGGGGGAGATCACGCCTATCTCAGTCGTCCCCGGGAGTCCTACCGACCCAAGGTAGAGAGGCTTCTAAATCCTCGCCAATGGACGCCCTCTCTCTACCTTGTCCGGTTTCCCAATCACGCTTGTCTTGAATTATTACAAATTTAAATGAAAAATAAATGGTGTCCTATGCACCGCAATACAAGCCAATAATGAAATAATCCTAAATACAAGCCTTCTAAAAAAAAATGGTACAAAAAAATAATAAAGTGTAACAAAAAATAAAGGAACTACAATATGAAATCCGCTCCGAGCTTCACAATCCCAAGAATGGCAACGGCGCGATTTGATAAAAAGACTTTTGTATGGGTATCTCTTGTCGTTGCTTGAAAAGTCCTTCTAATCAAAACCTTATGTACCTACAAATATAACAATCTAAAGTGTAGAGGTAAGTAAGGGTATCAATCCACTTTCTAGGGAGTAAAGCACATGGAACAAATTCAATTGTAATTCACTATTTATTTTCTTTTTGTGCTTTTTCACTTTTTCTAATTTTTTTAGCTTTTTCAATATTAAAACAAATGGGTGAGGTGAGATTTTAACTAAACTAAACTAAGATGAAAATAACTAACTAGAAAATGACTAAAATGAAAAAAATAAGGTCTAACACTAAAATAATAGATAAAGTGAGGTAAATAATTGTGAGAACAATCAAGGAGTGGGGTTATGCCATAATTTCTATTTAATCTATTTAATTAATTTATTCAAACTAAACTTCCCAAATTAATATTGAAATTACAAATCAACTCTCGTTGCAAATGTAATTTCAATAATAATCTTTTAGAGAATTAAATTTACAATCCTACAACTCACAAAACGTAGATCTAAACATCATCTAACAAATCACCCGCTAGGATCGATTTACTAAATTAGTTTAGATCATAAAAATATGATTAGAGTTGAAATTCAAAGAAATAATTTCACATTTTAGAAAAACCTATCTCTAGTTCGATTCTAAGATGGAAATTAAGACTAGAATCTCGATTTTCTCTCGAAAATCATTTACCCTCTCTCGAGGCGTAAATTAAAAGTAAGATTGCAAAAATAATCATCAAAGGGAATTTTAATTTAATTAAACTAATTAAATTAACATTAACGTCAAAATAATGGGTCTCCCCACCCCTTGAAAGGGGTTTTAGCCTAACATGATATGAAACATGACAAATTAATAATCAAGGCTACTAAAATAAAAGAGAAGAGAATAGAACAAGCAAACCAAATCTCTTTGAGCAAGTTGAACTCTAGTCTTCCAATTTGAAGCATACACCTCTCAATTTGAATGATCAACAAATACACATGAAGCACTAACACACAAATTGATTCTCACTAGAATTACTTTCACTCAATTTAAATTGAAAAGAAGAAAATAAAAAAACTAATTCTAATCTACTATTTATTTCTAACCCTAAAATTTCTCTCTACAATTTCCTCTCTCTACTTGATCTAGCATTTCCTTTTGAGTCTTCATCTCTCTTTAAATATGCAATGGAGCAAAGGGTTATTTTGGGAAAATAAGGATGTGCACATGAGGGGTGTGAGGTATGAGGATATATGGGTGAGGGTAATATGGAGAGAATGCATCAATGTGCATGGATTGTGTGAGGTGTGGGGACAAGTGGGAAATGGGGGAATAAATATCATATATGGTTTAAGGGTAGTTTGGGTAAAGAATAGGAAAAAGGGGGTAAAAGGTATTAACTGATTTTAGGCACATGGGTACTTGTTTTATTTTTGGTTTGGCTGGTGACGATTTTTGACTTTGGAGAAATGGGTTTTAAAGGCTTTGGGGTTAAAATGGGTAAAGGTTTAAGTTTGGTTATTAAACACATGGACGATTGTTTGTTGATTTTGGTCTTTGGTTTTGTTAGCAAGGGATATAGCAGAACGTGGCTTAGTTTTGGAGAAAGTGGGTTCTTGGTTCACATGGGTATTGGGTGGAGGGTTCGGGTTTTGGGCGGACACGGATCCGGGTTGGCGCCGGCAGAGGGGGCTTTATGGGTCGCCGGAGTTCTAGGTTTCAGCTCATGGCTGGTCGGAGGTGGCAGAAGTCATCGGGTTACTAGAGCAGGTCCGATTGGATTCGGAGGTGGGGAGCGGGTTGCTCCGTCGGAGGAGTCGCCGGAGCTGCTGGTTGAGAGAGAGAGGGGGTCGGCGAATCGGGTTCTGCAGGGCAGCCCGCCGGAGTGAGGGGCAGCGTCGCTAGGGTAAGGGACAAGAGGGGGCTGCCGACAGCGGTTTCGGGGCCGGAGCTGGGGTTGAGCTCGGCCGGAGGTATAAGGAGGTTCCGGCGAGGTCGGCGCAGGAGATGGTTATGGATTCGGCAGGGGTTGGTTGGTGATTTGGGTAGAGAGAGAGAGGGGTTGGAGGGTGTAGGTGGTTAGGGAAATGGGTTTGATTGTGGGTGAGGAAGAAGAAGTGAAGGTTTTAGTTATGGAGGAAGTGAGTTTATGGAGGTTTAGAGGAGAGAGAAAGAGATGGGTGGTTTGTTGGAGAAGATGAGTGGGGGTTGTATTTGTGTGTGTGTGAGGGTGTAGGGGATATGGTGTGGATGAGGGTTTGGGGTGTAAGATAAGTTTTAGGATAAGTGTATGTGTGTGTGCTTAATTTGGACCCCTAAAAAATATAAACTAACTAAAAAAATAAAACTATAAAAACTAAAAATCTAAAAATTAAATTTCTATTCTAAATAAAATAACATAAAGACTCAATAAAAATAAAAATAAATTAAATGAAAATAAAAATAAAAATATAAATCTATTAAATTTAAAAACTAAAGTCCTAAAAAAAAAATATAAAATCTAATAAACTAAAAAAGATAAATCCTAAAAAATCTAATCCTAATAAAATAAGATAAGATAAAAACTAAAACTAAAAACTTAATAAAATAAAATAAAATTATATTAATAGAAATAAAAAAATATAAAAATAGGAAATAAAACCTAAAAAATTCTAAAATAATCCTAAAATTAAAATGACTTAAACTAAAAATCTAAAAAATTAAAATAAAATAAAAAGGGACCAAACCAACACACACGGGTCTTGGGTGACGATTTAGGGACAAGTTTAGGCTAGGATGGGTTAGGTTAGGGTCAGGAAATTTGGTATTTAGCTCCGTAAAATGCACAATTGCCTTGAAATACGCGTTTGAACACCGCAACGTACATTAAACCTGCATAATTAACATTTACGCGCATAAGACCCATATTGTCGAGAAATAGCAACTAAAGTACGTCTATTTGAGGCATAAATTGTACAGTTTTGGGTGCTTATCACACCACCCCCAAACAGAGCGTTGCTAGTCCTCGAGCAATAAGATAGAGAGAACGAGAAAGATAAGTAACCAAAAGTGTACCACTTTCGCGGGCACTTGCGATTGCACTTAGCATGTGCAACAAGCCTTTAAACCTGTAGGTTGCCCTACAGGACGAGTTGTGTCTCGTGAGGGTTTGCAGGGAATATACCCACAAAATTCTTATTTGCAAAAATTATTGAAAGGCAGTCAATCTCTTATTAGATGTAGAATAATCACACAATCCATCACATGAGAAAATGATTTGAGAAATACAAGCTAGAATTTGTAAAAAGTTAGCTAAGTAAATACTCAAGGCACATCCTTCCTAGAACTCAACGTGTGTAGTGTGAATCAGTCAAAACGGGTCGAGTATCATCAAAGTAATTCCTAGATTGCCTTATCGGAATGAACGCTTCAACTTCAAATCTCACTGATATATCTCTCTCAAACGAACTCACGAGATATGGATTAGTGTATCGCTCTTGTGTGTGAGGAGGTGAGTAAATGTAAGCAAGTTCAAACGTCTCACACACATATATGAAAGAACGAACAATTAGAAAGAAATTTGATCTCATGAAAGAAATGCTAATCACTATAGTGAGAACGTCGAGTTATTCACCACGTCGACTTTCATTTTCCCGAACACCTAGGGGAACATGTATGTATATGGGTGAGGGGGAAATGAAATGGGAATGATGGTATGAGGAAGATGACGTGGATATGATTGGGATTGATGTGTAAAATGATGGATATATGATGGATGAGTGAGAAGAGTGTATACACTTTAGGCACAAATGTCTTTATTTCAACAAAAATTAACTACAACTCTCTTTTTTTTCTTTTCTCTCTTTTTTCGATTTTTCTTTTCTTTTTCTATTTTTTTTCTATTTTTCTGTTTTTCTCTTTTTTTTTTCTTACTTTTTTTTTTTTTTGTTTTTCTCTCACTTTTCAAACTAACACTGAAGACATTTACATTTGAAATCACACTCTTTTATTTGAAAATGATGATGATATATGAGTGGAGTGGGGAATGTATGATGTGGGGAATATGGAAAAAGGGTAGAATATGGTAATGTATTGGGTGAGTGAATGGTAAATGTGATATGGGGGGAAAGTGGTAGGTGTATGGATGAAAATCTAGTATTCGGGACAAATTTCAAGACACGCGTTTCTTACAACTCGAAAAAGATGTCGTTCTCAGTGATCAACCAAAATTTTAAAGAATAATGAGATCATACAACAATTTAAGTGCGGACCCAAAAGAAGTTGAATCAACTTGTGACTCGGAGATTGCGTAAAACACTCTGAAAGGGTGAAAGGCACAAATCTCACGGGCTAAAGTCTCTACTAGTGATCCTTAAGGTTCTCTTTAGAATTGTAGTACTCTTCAACTTTAAACGTAATGACATGATAAGTGCGCAAATTTTTGTTGAGTCTAGGAATTCATAGTGCGAAATGCCTTGTTACGTATTACATAAGCTATTTAGAAGAAAATATTCTCTAGCTTGATTCCTAGATTTTAAAAGATGGATGATTGAAAATTCACATCAATGAGTGAGATGAAAAAAACTGCATGAAAATTTAAAAATCAGGTTTAAAATTCAAAATTTTTCAAAAGAGGTACGATTTTGATAAAATTCCCCACCCCCAAACAAAAAGGAACATCGTCCTCGATGTTAGGTAAAATGATTTTTAAAATTGAGAGCATGAGGTAGGAAAGAGATTACCAGAATGAACCGCTAATGAAGTGGACAGATGAAGCCAATAATAAACCTGAATAAAAAGGGATAGAAAAGAATGTACAAGTCTACAAACATGATAAAGCATAGGGTGATGTGAAACACCACCCCCAAACAGGATGAGACTAGTACAAGAAACAATGGGCTGCCTCCCGGTAGCGCTAAGTTTAATGTCTTCAGCCAGACCGATGGAATCTCACCCTAAGGATAGGATCTATGATGGCGCGGGGTGGCAGAAAAATTGGGTGATGAGAATCACCCCCAAACAAGACTGAAGCGTCAGTCTTGCTGGATCAGGGCTATAGTGGTCAATGCACTTGTATGGCAAAGTGCATCACACGATGCAAAGCATCGGTGGACCATAGGTGGGTGGGGATTAAGGTAAGGGTGAAGAGGTATCGGTCACGGGCCTTGTTGAGCGTAAAGGTGAGGGCAACGAGGGCCCTATAAGCATGGTGCTCAAGTTGGTGAGGGAGGAAATATGGTTTGGACATAGGAATGGGGTGAGGCTCATAAAAATCACACGACCGTTCTATGAATGGGCGATGATAATGGTCGCGTCGTGACACACCAGGGAGCTGTGGATGGGAAAAGTCAACATCACAAGAGAGTGGTGTGCATGGAGGAACAAGCTCGGTGTCACGGAAGTGGAGAGTATCACCATAACTCTCGTGGAAGGTGAATGGTTTTAGGTGAGGATCTAAAAATGTAGATGGAAACTGGAAATGTGCAAAATCGAGATCCAAACCAGTTGGTGGGGTGGAAGGAACAATGGGTGGGTCGGGTGGGATAAATGGTGGAGGAAGATGATCCAACTCAAGCGTGGGAGACACACACTCATTGGGAGGAGTAAAGGAATACTCACAAGGGAGTGTGGTTTCTAAAGATGGAGTTGTCGACTTCTCCACAAGAGTAGCATCGGTAAATGGGGTGGGTGGATAAAACGAGGCACCAAGATCTAAGATAGAGGAATCACTAGAAATATGAGGCTCAGAATGAGCCATGCATGGTGGGACATCATCCATATCCGGATAGTTAGGAACTATCACGGATTCTATTTCGGGAAAATGGTGAGCACTCGTAGCCGGAGCTAACCTAGGATAAATTGGTTCCTCGGGAACACACACGATGTGCTCAATAGGTATAGACTCGGGCATTATTTTGGATTCAGCGGGAAAGGAAATAGGAACCTCAAGGTGGGGTTCATATGGACATGGTGGAATTGGATCAGTCTCACTATCTAAAGGTAACTCAACACAATTGTCGACTTGGGACCCGGACCATGGAATGGTCTCAACTTCAAGATTCTCGGGGTGGTAGGGTTGGTCACACTCAAATTCTGTGTCGCAAGAGGACACATCATCAGCACACTCGGGTGCAATAATGGATGGATACATGGGAATGTCCGAATCTCGCTCACACTCAATTTCATTTAATCTTTGTTCAAGCCGTTGGAGGGCGTCATTTTGATGTTGAGTGTCTTGCTCTTGCTCGAGAATGAACTTTTGGAAGAGGTTTTCGAGAGCGGAGGTGGATGATGGTGGTGGTGGAGTGACGGGTGGTGGTGAGTGAGGTGGACACAACTCGCTATGGTAAGGACTATATGGAGAATACTCAAGTGAAGTGGGTGGGGTGGGGTCAAGTTCATCATACATGAAAGGATTGCTTTCGTGATGGACAATGGGTTGATACTCATGGGTTGCGTAGTGAGGAGACTGATCGTCAACGGGTGCACAAGGTTTCCATGACGACTGTTGGAACGTGTGAGGATCCACAACATCGGGTTGGGATTCGTATTGCGTGGAAGGGTGATCAAGCCTCCACGAATAACTCGGGGACTCACACAACTCGGGATGAGGTGTATCGGGATAGTGGGCCGAGGTGGGTTCCGGAACAGTGTCATATGGATACACATGTACCATGGTGGGTTCGGAGGGATATGGAATGTAAGGGCACTCATGGGACATGTGATCGGCATAATAACAGTGGGTGCACAACAAGGTACGCGACACGTCGACACTTGACACCGAGGGTGATGGAAAATGAGATGCGTGAATGGACGGGTGAAGAGTATCAACGGTACTCGTGAGAGAGGTGAAATCATGAAGAATATCATTAAGGGACCGCTCGGGATCACTCTGACACGTGTCACGTGTCAATGGAAAATGACCAAAGTAGTCCCGTAAAGGACGTTCTTCGGCCATGAGGGGAGAAATATTTTTTTTTGATTTTTTGGAATTTTTTCAAAAAAGGAAAGAAAATATTTTTGGGATTTTCTAAAAATTAAAGAAAGAAAATATTTTTGGATTTTTTATAAAAAATAAAAGAAAGAAAATATTTTTGGATTTTTTTTTTTGTAAAAAAATAAAGGAAGAAAAATATTTTTGGATTTTTGGATTTTTTTTTTCTTTTTTTTTTTTTTTTTGGAAAACAAGGGTGGGGAAAAAATATGGACTCTTTGAAGTGAACGAACTAACTAAAATCGACTACCGAAAAATGAATTGGACACACACAAGTCAAGAAAATTTCCTAACTAGCACATAGCCAATTTTTATCTTTGAATTTAGTGAGAGGGTAGTCAAATTTTAATTAAGTCCGCGGGCGATAAAAATCACGGAATTTCTGAGTGATCGCCTTTGCAAAAATATTCTCCTAGTGGGCTATCTAGTTGATTGATTTTAAATTTAATGATGGCTAGGGTAGCACACAATGATAAGCGAGTGAGTCGGGTGATGAAATCCCTTCTCGTGAGTGACCGGGTGTAGGTCTTAGTCAATTAATTCATCACACCATTCAAAAAAAAATGCGAGAATAAAATCAAATAAGAGCACACAAGAGCACACAAAAGAATTGACTCGCTAACAGGAGAGGCGCAAGGGTTTGAGAAATATACCTCCCACGGTTTTTAGGCCGTGGGGTGCCGAAAAATTTGAGTCGACCGGGGGGAGATCACGCCTATCTCAGTCGTCCCCGGGAGTCCTACCGACCCAAGGTAGAGAGGCTTCTAAATCCTCGCCAATGGATGCCCTCTCTCTACCTTGTCCGGTTTCCCTATCACGCTTGTCTTGAATTATTACAAATTTAAATGAAAAATAAATGGTGTCCTATGCACCGCAATACAAGCCAATAATGAAATAATCCTAAATACAAGCCTTCTAAAAAAAAATGGTACAAAAAAATAATAAAGTGTAACAAAAAATAAAGGAACTACAATATGAAATCCGCTCCGAGCTTCACAATCCCAAGAATGGCAACGGCGCCATTTGATAAAAAGACTTTTGTATGGGTATCTCTTGTCGTTGCTTGAAAAGTCCTTCTAATCAAAACCTTATGTACCTACAAATATAACAATCTAAAGTGTAGAGGTAAGTAAGGGTATCAATCCACTTTCTAGGGAGTAAAGCACATGGAACAAATTCAATTGTAATTCACTATTTATTTTCTTTTTGTGCTTTTTCACTTTTTCTAATTTTTTTAGCTTTTTCAATATTAAAACAAATGGGTGAGGTGAGATTTTAACTAAACTAAACTAAGATGAAAATAACTAACTAGAAAATGACTAAAATGAAAAAAATAAGGTCTAACACTAAAATAAAAGATAAAGTGAGGTAAATAATTGTGAGAACAATCAAGGAGTGGGGTTATGCCATAATTTCTATTTAATCTATTTAATTAATTTATTCAAACTAAACTTCCCAAATTAATATTGAAATTACAAATCAACTCTCGTTGCAAATGTAATTTCAATAATAATCTTTTAGAGAATTAAATTTACAATCCTACAACTCACAAAACGTAGATCTAAACATCATCTAACAAATCACCCGCTAGGATCGATTTACTAAATTAGTTTAGATCATAAAAATATGATTAGAGTTGAAATTCAAAGAAATAATTTCACATTTTAGAAAAACCTATCTCTAGTTCGATTCTAAGATGGAAATTAAGACTAGAATCTCGATTTTCTCTCGAAAATCATTTACCCTCTCTCGAGGCGTAAATTAAAAGTAAGATTGCAAAAATAATCATCAAAGGGAATTTTAATTTAATTAAACTAATTAAATTAACATTAACGTCAAAATAATGGGTCTTCCCACCCCTTGAAAGGGGTTTTAGCCTAACATGATATGAAACATGACAAATTAATAATCAAGGCTACTAAAATAAAAGAGAAGAGAATAGAACAAGCAAACCAAATCTCTTTGAGAAAGTTGAACTCTAGTCTTCCAATTTGAAGCATACACCTCTCAATTTGAATGATCAACAAATACACATGAAGCACTAACACACAAATTGATTCTCACTAGAATTACTTTCACTCAATTTAAATTGAAAAGAAGAAAATAAAAAAACTAATTCTAATCTACTATTTATTTCTAACCCTAAAATTTCTCTCTACAATTTCCTCTCTCTACTTGATCTAGCATTTCCTTTTGAGTCTTCATCTCTCTTTAAATATGCAATGGAGCAAAGGGTTATTTTGGGAAAATAAGGATGTGCATATGAGGGGTGTGAGGTATGAGGATATATGGGTGAGGGTAATATGGAGAGAATGCACCAATGTGCATGGATTGTGTGAGGTGTGGGGACAAGTGGGAAATGGGGGAATAAATATCATATATGGTTTAAGGGTAGTTTGGGTAAAGAATAGGAAAAAGGGGGTAAAAGGTATTAACTGATTTTAGGCACATGGGTATTTGTTTTATTTTTGGTTTGGCTGGTGACGATTTTTGACTTTGGAGAAATGGGTTTTAAAGGCTTTGGGGTTAAAATGGGTAAAGGTTTAAGTTTGGTTATTAAACACATGGACAATTGTTTGTTGATTTTGGTCTTTGGTTTTGTTAGCAAGGGATATAGCAGAACGTGGCTTAGTTTTGGAGAAAGTGGGTTCTTGGTTCACATGGGTATTGGGTGGAGGGTTCGGGTTTTGGGCGGACACGGATCCGGGTTGGCGCCGGCAGAGGGGGCTTTATGGGTCGCCGGAGTTCTAGGTTTCAGCTCATGGCTGGTCGGAGGTGGCAGAAGTCGCTGGGTTACTAGAGCAGGTCCGATTGGATTCGGAGGTGGGGAGCGGGTTGCTCCGTCGGAGGAGTCGCCGGAGCTGCTGGTTGAGAGAGAGAGGGGGTCGGCCAATCGGGTTCTGCAGGGCAGCCCGCCGAAGTGAGGGTCTGCGTCGCTGGGGTAAGGGACAAGAGGGGGCTACCGACAGCGGTTTCGGGGCCGGAGCTGGGGTTGAGCTCGGCCGGAGGTATAAGGAGGTTCCGGCGAGGTCGGCGCAGGAGATGGTTATGGATTCGGCAGGGGTTGGTTGGTGATTTGGGTAGAGAGAGAGAGGGGTTGGAGGGTGTAGGTGGTTAGGGAAATGGGTTTGATTGTGGGTGGGGAAGAAGAAGTGAAGGTTTTAGTTATGGAGGAAGTGAGTTTATGGAGGTTTAGAGGAGAGAGAAAGAGATGGGTGGTTTGTTGGAGAAGATGAGTGGGGGTTGTATTTGTGTGTGTGTGAGGGTGTAGGGGATATGGTGTGGATGAGGGTTTGGGGTGTAAGATAAGTTTTAGGATAAGTGTATGTGTGTGTGCTTAATTTGGACCCCTAAAAAATATAAACTAACTAATAAAATAAAACTATAAAAACTAAAAATCTAAAAATTAAATTTCTATTCTAAATAAAATAACATAAAGACTCAATAAAAATAAAAATAAATTAAATGAAAATAAAAATAAAAATATAAATCTATTAAATTTAATAACTAAAGTCCTAAAAAAAAATATAAAATCTAATAAACTAAAAAAGATAAATCCTAAAAAATCTAATCCTAATAAAATAAGATAAGATAAAAACTAAAACTAAAAACTTAATAAAATAAAATAAAATTATATTAATAGAAATAAAAAAATATAAAAATAGGAAATAAAACCTAAAAAATTCTAAAATAATCCTAAAATTAAAATGACTTAAACTAAAAATCTAAAAAATTAAAATAAAATAAAAAGGGACCAAACCAACACACACGGGTCTTGGGTGACGGTTTAGGGACAAGTTTAGGCTAGGATGGGTTAGGTTAGGGTCAGGAAATTTGGTATTTAGCTCCGTAAAATGCACAATTGCCTTGAAATACGCGTTTGAACACCGCAACGTACATTAAACCTTCATAATAAACATTTACGCGCATAAGACCCATATTGTCGAGAAATAGCAACTAAAGTACGTCTATTTGAGGCATAAATTGTACAGTTTTGGGTGCTTATCAGCAGGCATATACAACACCTAGGATTTTAGTATAACTATTGTATCAGATATTAATACAACACCTACTAACAGTACTACTGTTCTTATATGCAGATATATTTGTATCAATATCTGCTGAGTTGTAACACTTAGCCATGTTTAGTTCATTGGTAATTTAATTCATTTCAAACATGTTTAGTTGTTGAAATCAATAAGAAAGACGTAGACTTAACTTAAATATCCATTAACGTTAACTTGAATCATTTGTTGACAAAACATCATAGATCAACAAAACATCAAGCCCTCAATCCAATCCAAACTTAGATCCTCAAACTTCCACATGGGAACTCAGCTCATTAGGAAAATCCAAAAAATGATGTTGGCATAGTTATGTATGAAGAAGAAGATCTAATCATTTTTGAAATCACTCCCTATAATTTTAGTCTTGTAAAGATCAAATCTCCCACAAAGTTTATAGCATCAAACCAGGAACCTAAACATGTCATAGCTAACCACATAAAGAATATACATCATTGTGAAATCAGTGCATTGGAAGCTTTGGCAGTTGATTCCTGTAACCTCTACCTAAGAGCTACTGACTTACTTGAATATGGCAAACACTTAGTCCACCAAATATACTATTAGATGATGCGAAAGATAATGATGAATATTCAGTTCCAAGTTAAGAAGAATTGAAAATCTTTGCAGCAACATTTAACAAGGTCTTCTTGAGATACCAAACATCCAAAAAGAAAAGTCTTCTCTTCTCCCTCTTTTAACCCTTCAAATACCAAATGCAAGTGCTAAAATCTAGGACCCTCTTTTCAAAAGGCTTACAAGATATGAATCTAAGAATTCCTCAAAAATTAATCTCCCATTTTCCCTATGATTTCCTTTTTATTCTGTAATATAATGGGAATATCAAATTCCCCTACTAAGAGAACAATATAAAAACTTTCATGAACTCACAAGCTTCCTGCAATAGCCCTAATTGAGCCTAAAATAGCAAGGGTACCATACAAACTCATCAATTTTAATTTCTTTATGAAGACATCTATAGCTAAATGTCAAGTAAAATTTGGTTCATGTGGAAATTTAGTTTAATTGTTACCATAATTCATCATAATGAGCAATACTTTATCGGCAAAGTAGAAAATTAATTGTTGTAATATCCCGTTATAATTACAGTGGTTTATGAAAAATGCACAAGAGAAAAAAGAGTGTCTCTTTGGGTTGTAATTATATTGAAAAAAGAGTATCTCGCTAAGATGAAAAGATAGGTAAGAATGACTTAGAGTTTCACGTAGTCCAAGATTTTAGAGATTTCATCTCATCTTTTGGCTTATCAAACCTTGATTACAAAGGTACCAAGTATACTTGGAGAAATTTTAGAACCGAAGAATCTTGCATCTCGGCCACGTTAGATAGAGGTCTTTCAAACTCTCTATGGAAATAAATTTATCCTTATGCCACTATTCAACACCTATCCAAAAATTCCTCTGACCATTATCCTCTTTTATTTTCCATAGAATCCCATTTGGATAATTACCCTATACCATTCAAGTTTTTAAAAATGGGATGCTTTCACAAAGAAATATATCAAGTCATTAAAAATTCTTGGTCTATACCTATACATTCTCATCCTATGGATTCTTTTGCTAAGAAACTCAATATGCTTAAAACCTCACTAAGGGAGTGGAATCAATCCTCCTTTAAAACCATTTTTCAAATGTTATAAGTCTGGAAGAATCCTTTTTAGCCAATGAATTTTCTGTTGAAGATGATCCCTCCATTTTCAATAAAATTAACATGTGGTGTGCTAAAGCTAATTTGATCAAAGCCTTAAAAATTAAGGAAGATTTTTAGAGACACAAATAAAACCTGAAATGGTGTTGAATCACTACGAATATTAAACATATGACACATTATGCAATTTAATATTTTCATTTATTTTATTGCCTTTAATATAGGACTGGTATTGGATTGATATGTGACTGATTTTATTTCTGAGATGCCTTTAATATGGGACTGATTTTGAACTTATATTGCTACTTGAATTGAACTGAGTTGCTACTCGAACTGAACTGAACTGGTATACATACCTGCTACATGAGCTAAACTGGTATGCATACCAGCTACTTGAAATGGTCTACTTTATTGAACTATTGTGTACTTGATCGATATGGTACTGATGTTTCTAATTGCTACTTGAATTTACTTGATAGCATATATATACTTATAACATATATTGTATATCCAGTAGCTATCCATATACTACTGATATGAACCGAACTAATATGGGATTGAAGTAGCTACATACAATGAGATTGATAACTGCTATTCTAATTCAAACTTATAATTTATAATTGATAGTTTCTACTGAACTTCTATACCTGCCTTTAATTAGATACATGAACTGGTCTGCCTTATTGAACTGTTACATACTCGAATTTACTGAATTTACATGATACTTACTACTTGCTTCTTGAATTTACTTGATAGCAGATACATACTTATATGGGACTGATATGAACTAAACTGATATGGGACTGATGTTTCTACTTTCTACTTGAGTTTAGTTGATTGGATACATGAAATGGTGTACCTGCCTTTAATTCGATAGGATTTAAGTATGCATACCTCCAAACATGGTATTGATAGTAGCAGACTACTGAATTTATTGGATATAATTTTTTTTCATTCGGATTGATAGCAGCATTTCTTAATTGATATGGTATTGATATATGAACTGGTATGCATTTTGAATTGGTATCAGTCTCAATTTATAATTGATACATGAACGGGTATGGCTCCGTATCATCTCTATCCTTGCCGAAGTATCCTGAATCACTTTCGGCCCAAGGAGTTTGTTATCCCCCACCTCTAACCAATATGCTGGAGAACGACAAGGTCTACCATACAATGCCTCGAAAGGAGCCATGACAATGGTGAACTGGTAGGAGTTATTATAAGCAAACTCCACCAGTGGAAGGTACTACTCCCAACTACCACCAAAGTCTAGGATGCACATATGCAACATATCCTCCAACATCTGATTCGTCCGCTCGGTTTGCCCATCTGACTGAGGGTGGTACGCCGTACACAGTTGCAACTCCGTACCCATGGCCTCCTGGAAACTCTCCCAAAATCATGAAACAAATATCTTGTCTCAGTCAGACACGATATTGAGAGGTACCCCATGAAGTCTCACTATCTTCGCTATGACAATTTGGGCATAATGTCCCGTAGTGTAGTCTGTTCGGGCTGGTAAAAAATGACCAACTTTGGTTAATCTATCCACGATTACCCATATAGAGTCATGACCCCTCTGCGAAGTAGGTAATCCCATGATAAAGTCCATGGAAATGCTCTCCCATTTCCACATCGGAACCTCTAACGACTGTAAAAGTACTGATGGTCTCTAACGGTCCACCTTTACCAGATGATAAGTGGCACATTTAGAAATGAACTCAGTAATATCCCTCTTCATCCCGCTCCACCAGTACTGTCGTCTCATGTCCTGGTACATCTTAACCTCTCTAGGATGTACTGCGAATCGCGAACCGTGCGACTCTGACATTACCTCGTGCCGCAAGTCTTCCCCTTCTATAACAACCAGTCTCACATTGAAGCGTAAGCCCCCATCTGAACTAATGGTACAGGACTCGGCTCCCTCTGCTAGTAGTCTAACTACCTGCTCTTTACCGAAAAAGTCCTTTGCCTGGGCCTTTATCACTCTCACAACAATCTGAGGCTTAACGATCATCATAAACATGAATGATCGGGCCACTGCATCCTGGCATCCCAACTCCTTCCACTTTGCTTTCCACACTTCGGCCACCTCACCTACTGGCCTACGGCTCAACGCGTCGGCTAGCACGTCAGCCATCCCTGGGTGATATTGGATATCGAAATGATAATCCTTCACGAATTCAAGCCACCTACATTGACGCATATTCAGTTCTTTCTGCGTCAAGAGGTACTGTAGAGACTTGTGGTCCATGAACAAACAGAATTTCTCTCCCAGGAGATAATGTCTCCAAAATTTAAGAGCAAATACGACTGCCGCTAACTCCAAGTCGTGGGTGGGGTAATTTTTCTCGTGAGGCTTAAGCTTACGGGAAGCATAAGCTATAGCCTGACTCTCCTATTGCAGTACACCTCCAAGTCCATGTAAGGACGCATCGGTGTAGACTAGATACTCAACTCCCGGTTTGGGCAATACTAACATAGGAGCTGAGGTCAACTTGTCATTCAATTCATCGAATGCCAACTGACAGGCATCGCTCCAGATGAATGGCACACCTTTGCGAGTCAGATGTGTCAAAGGACCCGCTATCTTAGAGAAACCCCGAATAAACCTCATGTAGTATCCTGCTAGGCCCAAGAAACTACGGATCTCAGTCGGTGTCGTGGGCTGTCTCCACTCTCTTACCGTCGATACCTTCCCCAGATCAACTGATATTCCTAGGTCTGAAATGATGTTCCCCAAAAACTGAACCTCCTTCAGCCAAAACCCACACTTTTCATATTTTGCATATAGCTTGTTCTGACGCAGCGTCTGCAAAACCTGCCTCAAGTGCTCTGCGTGTTCCTCCCTTGTCTGGGAGTAAACTAGAATGTCATCAATAAAGACAATGATGAACTCGTCTAGGAACTCTCTGAACACCCTATTCATTAAGTCCATAAACACGGCTGGGGCATTGGTTAGGCCAAAAGGCATAACCCGAAACTTATAGGAACCATATCTCGTCAAGAAGGCAGTCTTCGAGACGTCCTATTCCCTGATACGTAACTGATGGTATCCAGATCGCAAGTCAATCTTTTAGAAAAAGGAAGATCCCCTAAACTGGTCAAATAAGTCATCGATTCGGGGCAACGGATACTTATTCCATATCCGGACTTTATTAAACTCCCGGTAATCTACACACAACCTTAATGATCCATCCCTCTTCTTTACGAACAGCACAGGGGCACCCCATGGCGAGGTACTCCTACGGATAAACCGCTGACCCAATAGATGCTATATCTGATCTTGTAACTCCCTCATTTCTACTAGAGCCATATGGTAAGGCATGCGGGCTATTGGCCGAGTGCTCGGTGTCAAATCGATAACAAAGTCTATCTCCCTACTAGGCAGTAACCCCGAAATATCCTAAAATACATCAGTGAACTCACTAACAACGGGAATCGAATCGAGTGGTATTACCACTTCCTTAGAGGTCTCCTCCTCTATATAATACAAGTGAGTGGACGATCCTACCTCAGGATGAGGCATCGCCACTAAGAACATCTCCTGCCCTAGTATGGCAAAAATAATACTCCTGTTGAAACAATCAAGCATAGATCGATACGCAACTAGCCAATCCATACCAACGATCGCATCGTACTCAATCATATCTAATACTAACGTATCAGCAGGAAAAGTAAACCTCCCGATCTCTATACCCACACCTATACAAATAAGAGAAATCACATAACCCTTACTCAACGGTGAATCAAGTAATCGTGCTCTCTGCAGTGTCTAATAACCCTATAATGCGTGCAAATCCTGTGGTAATGAAACAGTGTGTGGCTCTCGTATCAAATAAAATACGCCCCATAGTCCCCTGAATAAAGAACATACCGTCAATAGCAGGTTGATCCTATGGGCCTGCGGCCTGCTGGAGCTGATAAACTCGCTCGTACTGAAGCTGTCCCTCCTGGACTGGGACTGCTGGGATAGGTGGCAAAGCTGGCATCTGTGGTGGTGCTGGGAGGGCGGCGGGAAACATAGGCCTCTAGGGCACATGTCGAGCACCCTGCTGCTACTGCTGTGGGGTCCTTCCCTTATCAGGACACTCCTGGCATTTGTGGCCAATCATGCCAAAAGTAAAACATTTCCTTAGAAAATTTCCCCCTCTCTGACCCTGCTGCCCACGGCCCTGGTGGTCATTGCCATTCCTCCCCTGGTCGTGCTTGCCTTGATGAAATTGCTATGTTGGCCATGCTGGCCCTGTTGACCCTGATGGCCGTGTTGACCCTGATGACCATGACGAAAGCCTCCCTGACTCTTTCGGAAACCTCTAGATCGAAATCTCTAAGAATCCCCCTGCTGGGAACTCTGATCACCCTGCCTGTGCTGACCCTAAACTGATTGTGCCCCGTTGGCACCATTTCCCCAATCCTTCCCTGATGGATAGACTCTCCTGATCGCTTACCCTGTGACAAATGAAAGAGGTGGTTCTAGCAGTGAAGCAAAGCTGCGTTAACCACATCGAAATAAGTGTCCTACGAGAGATTTCCCAGTAAATGCTGACGGATCCTCCAAGTTAACCCATCCATGAACTTCTGTAACTTCTTCTCTTCTGTCGGAATCTCATTGGGGACGATGTTCAAGAGATTTGTGAACTCGGACTCATATTCAGCAACTGTCCTCCCCTCCTGCTTGAGGTTCATCAATTTTCTCCTCATCTCAGTGTGAACGGCTGAGGGAAAATACTTGCGGTCGAACCGCAGCCAGAACTCCTAAATATTAAGAACATCCCTCTCCTATGTGGTGGTAACGAACTCCCACCACTGCAACGCTGACCCTACTAGCTTAAAAGTAGCTAGTATCTTCCTCTGTACATCCGTACACTCGTACATCCTCAAGTTTCTTTGGATGTCCTTCTTCCACTGACTTGACACAACAACGTCGAAGCTACCTACAAACTCCGGAGGTTGTGCCTTCTTAAAAGCATCACGAACACGTTCCCAAGCAGATGGGAATGTATGAGCCTGTACTGGTTCTACTATCGACGCCTGAGGCGGTGCCTGCTGCACAACTGCTAGAGCGACATTTACCGCTTGGGATACAATAGCGGCATCCTCGGCGACATTTATGGTGCCTTGAACTGGTGCTGGCTGTGGCTCGGGCTGAGAATCCCTGGGAACTCATTGTGCACGACGTGGAGGCATCTAAAATGAAAGATAAGTCGTATAAGTCTACAGTTATTATCTCAAAGTAGCTGAAGAGCGAAACATACACAATAGAATACAACAATCCTAAAATATAGGGCTCTATATCAAAGAACTCTACGCGATAACATAACAAGCCGTACAGGTCCTAAGGACGCTAGAGCCTGATGCTCTGATACCATCTGTGACACCCCGACTAATTAAATACCGGGTAGCTACTCCTTTATTCAAATTAATACAAAATGTCAAGTTGGTTCAATTCATAGCATCACTGTTGAAAGGCATTTTAACAATTTCTAGCCACCTAATATTTAAAAAGTGAGCTGTCATTTTTAATTAAATTAGATTAACATACAACCAATTTAAATTAAGAAATTCTAATACCACAACCACATCACAGTCACAATAGCAAAATCAATGGAATAAAATGAATCTGGAGGAATACTCCTCAGAATAATACGAATACTGAATAAAACAGAATATAAAGTTTGAACCACTAATTAATTACATCCAAAACTGAAATAAAACTGAGTAAATAAAACGTCTCTAAGATAAAAGGGGCGACATGCCCTACAGATAAATAAGTCTGAACTGGAATCAAAGTAGAAAGTGGAGGTGTCTATATATCGAGGTTCTGTAACTTCCACGGCAGCTACAGCACGTCACTGGAATGGAACTCCTAAGCTTTGTGTACTTGTGGCTGGGCACCTAAAAGGTTTTTACAAAAAAAGTAGATTTGAAGGCAAACGTGTCAGAGCCCGATTGTGAAAATAGTTTAAAATATAACAAGTGTTTAATGTCATTAAACAGTGAATATTAAATACATGATAGTGCGTGCAGTCACATGAGGTCCTCACCACTCAACTAATTGTGCACTCCTAACGTAATCGTACCCATTCTAGTTCTTCCACTATCTAACTAGCCCAATCCATAACCTGACTTTACTATATGTTTCCAAGTTCAATTCCCGACATTTTAATATAAACTGAGGGTCTTACTTTATATACCTCAAAATTAGTTATAATGATCACTATGAATCTTCCCAATTTATCTCTACTAAAAATGTTATAATTATTCACACTTACACTTTAAACAGGACATTCTAATTATTAGTATATTAATCTTATCGTAAATATACAATAATGGCACCCCTAGGCTAAGTTGCGGTGCACACATACTCTGTTATCAAATCTCGGTACATCACGTACATAAGGACCACGTATTTCGAATCTCTCAGGAACCGTTTCAATAAGTAACAATCACTCATAATGGAGGCGAACATAGTTCACATCTCATGGGTCACGCACATACCTACACTCCCATCATCAGCAGACTTATTAACGCACCAAAAAGTCATTCTCTGACCTATGTCCTGAAGGTACCGATCTAAATCCCCCTATAGGCACACAAAGATTAGATGTCCCTGATCGAACGCCGACCTCCCGTGATAGCAAGTATGGTAGGTATGTTATACACAGATAAACACATATACTAAGAATTCACACGTCTTAGATATCTTATCATATTAATAGAGGTATATTATACATTCCTATATCGTCATTAATTGTTTCACACTTACACGTCCCCGAATAATATACAATATAGATTGTCAACTCTTCTCACGTCGCAAATTTCAAGTTCTTACAACCTAACCCATAGAAGTCACCCGGTGTATTATATAATTTTAAGTTTCAATCCTCAACATACTCTGATTTCACAACTATACCCACTAATCAAAAAGGAAGAATAACACTCAATTATATAAGCCCACAGAAGGTTCAAAACTAAAATCGGGCCTAAAAAGACCATTTTGTTAACTCGTTAGAAGTCACTGAAATCTCATTCGAATGAGGTCATTCGAACGAGTGACGTTCGAACGAATGGCTTTGAACGAACTATAAACTTGTTAGAAGGGGTACTGGAATTTCATTAAAAGCTCGTTCGAACGACCTAGGTTGGTCTTCTAACGAGATGCAGAGAACGACCAGAAATTTCCCAACTTCATTTTTTTTCAATTCCCCTTCTCTAAATCCATCCTAAGATCATCCCAATTAAGTTTCAATGTTTTTAAATTACTCCAAGTCCTCCTATATCGCTCCTTAACATATTTTTGGGGTCAAATCCTCCTAATTAACATGCAATTATCATAAATCCCCAAATTTTGCCCCAAACCTTATGAATATGAATCCAGAATTTAATTGACTACAAAGACTCCTTATTAATCCATTTTTAAGTCATCAAAAGTTACATTTTGGGGTATTGAATTCGTCCATAACCATTCTACATGCAATCCCTATCCAAAATCACGAGTTTCACAACAATTCCATTGGGTTTTTCATCAAAACTTTTAAGGCATAAATAGTTTCTATACTAAACATGGAGGAAATATTCATTGAACTTAATAACATCAAATCACTTGCCTTAGGTTTGTTCTTCAGATTTGTTGTCGGTGATTATAGGCTGATTCTCTCCTCTTTCCTATCACAAATCCTTCCAGAATGGTGGTGATGGGTGTTGGCTTTGGTTTGGCTCTCTTGTAACCTCTCTCCAACTTCTCTCAAAACTCCCGTAGCCCACTCTTTTGTTTTTGGCTGGTAATGGCCTTAGTGGCCTCTCTAATAATATCTAATTTAAATCTAAAATTTGTGGGTTTTAATTCCTAAATTTTTAAAATTATCGAAATACCCTTCTGGGTTGCCGGTTTGGCCTAAAAATTCCTCGGGACCCAAACTAATCCCCCGACTAGTGTTTTCTGACTATCTCGACCCTTCTGGACACGTTGGTGTCCTCAAAATCACCATTTGGTTGATAAAAATATAATTTGCTTTTTAATCTAATTAAATTCATTCCTGACGCGACTGACACACGCGTCTCAACTAAATTTCCCAAATTATCGTATTTCTGCCTCGCGATAAATTTAATATTTTCAATACTCATATGTTACCATATATTCTCAGTAATATTTTATTTTAACATCATACTCAAATACCAACTCACATCTCGCTAGTATTTAATTCTGGATTAATTTCCATGTAAATTCTCATTTAATTAAATTAATCCATTAAATAAAAATCAATAAAATTACGGGGTATTACATTCTTCCCCCATAATAACAGAATTTCATTCTGAAATTCAGAACTAAAGAGTACCTGGCAAGAATAACTCTGGATAACGCTCGTGCATCTCATCCTCTCGCTCCCGTGTGGACTCCTCAGCATTATGATGCCGCCACTGAACACGTACTAACGGTACTATTTTCGACCTCAGTTTCCTCTCGCTGTGGTCCAGAATAGCAATCAGCCCCTCCTCATAGGAACTATTAGGTTGAAGATCGATGTTCTCTAAAGAAATGTGGGTATGGGACAAATCGTCCGTAATATATCTCCTTAGCGAGGAAATATGGAACACGTCATGAATCCTATGCAAGTGATCCGATAACCCAAGTCTATACGCTACTGGCCCAATCCGCTCGATGATAGGGAATGGTCGCACATATCTAGGAGCCAGTTTCCCTTTCTTTCCAAAACGCATAATCCCCTTCATTGGAGATACTCTGAGTAGCACCGGGTCCCCCACCTGGAACTCTCTGAAGAACCTCTTGGCATCAGCATACTCTTCTGTCGATCCTGAGCTACCCGAATACGGCTCCGTATCATATATATCCTTGCCGAAGTATCCTGAATCACTTCCGGCCCAAGGAGTTTGTTATCCCCCACCTCTAACCAAAATGCTGGAGAACGACAAGGTCAACCATACAACGCCTAGAATGGAGCCATGACAATGGTGAACTGGTAGGATTTATTATAAGCAAACTCCACCAGTGGAAGGTACTGCTCCCAACCACCACCAAAGTCTAGGATGCACATACGCAACATATCCTCCAACATCTGATTCATCCGCTCGGTTTGCCCATCTGACTGCGGGTGGTACGCCGTACTCAGTCGCAACTCTGTACCCATGGCCTCCTAGAAACTCTCCCAAAATCGTGAAACAAATATCTTATCTCGGTCAGACACGATATTGAGAGGTACCTCGTGAAGTCTCACTATCTTTGCTATGAAAATCTGGGCGTACTGTCCCGTAGAGTAGTCTGTCCGGGCTGGTAGAAAATGAGAAACTTTGGTCAATCTATCCATGATTACCCATATAGAGTCGTGACCCCTCTGCAAAGTAGGTAATCCCGTGATAAAGTCCATGGAAATGTTCCCCGATTTCCACATCAGAACCTCTAACGGCTGTAAAAGTACTGTCGGTCTCTAATGGTCCACCTTTACCAGCTGACAAGTGGCACATTTAGAAATGAACTCGGTAATATCCCTCTTCATCTCGCTCCACCAGTACTGTCGCCTCATGTCCTAGTACATCTTAACCCTGCCAAGATGTACTGCGAATCGTGAACCGTGCGACTCTGACATTACCTCGTGCCGCAAGTCTTCCCCTTCTAAAACAACTAGTCTCACATTGAAGCATAAGCCCCCATCTGAACTAATGGTACAGGACTCGGCTCCCTCTACTAGTAGTCGAACTATCTGCTCTTGACCGAACAAGTCTTTTGCCTGGGCCTGTATCACTCTCACAACAATCTGAGGTGTAACGATCATCACAGACATGAATGATCGGGCCACTGCATCCTGGCATCCCAACTCCTTCCACTTTGCTTTCCAAACTTCGGCCACCTCACCTACTGGCCTACGTCTCAACGCGTCTGCTACCACGTTAACCATCCCTGGGTGATATCGGATATCGAACTGATAATCCTTCACGAATTCAAGCCACCTACGTTGACGCATATTCAGTTCTTTCTGCGTGAAGAGGTACTACAGAGACTTGTAGTCCGTGAAGAAACATAATTTCTCTCCCAGGAGATAATGTCTCCGAAATCGAAGAGTAAATACGACTGCCGCTAACTCCAAGTCGTCGGTGAGGTAATTCTTCTCGTGAGGCTTAAGCTTACGGGAAGCATAAGCTATAGCCTAACTCTCCTATTGCAGTACACCTCCAAGTCCTTGTAAGGACGCATCGGTGTAGACTAGATAGTCAACTCTCAGTCTGGGCAATACTAACACAGGCGCTGAGGTCAACTTATCCTTCAACTCATCGAATGCCAACTGACAG
This sequence comes from Sambucus nigra, assembly GCA_949130495.1. Classification (NCBI taxonomy): domain Eukaryota; kingdom Viridiplantae; phylum Streptophyta; class Magnoliopsida; order Dipsacales; family Adoxaceae; genus Sambucus; species Sambucus nigra. The sequence continues at coordinate 57,954,891 of OX422214.1, forward strand.
GCATCGCTCCAGATGAATGGCACACCTTTGCGAGTCAGATGTGTCAAAGGACCCGCTATCTTAGAGAAACCCCAAATAAACCTCATGTAATATCCTGCTAGGCCCAAGAAACTATGGATCTCAATCGGTGTCGTGGGCTGTCCCCACTCTCTTACCACCGATACTTCCCCGGATCAACTAATATTCCTCGGTCTGAAATGATGTTCCCCAAAAACTGAAACTCCTTCAGCCAAAACCCACACTTTTCATATTTTGCATATAGCTCGTTCTGACGCAGCGTCTGCAAAACCTGCCTCAAGTGCTCTGCGTGTTTCTCCTCTGTTTGGGAGTAAACTAGAATGTCATCAATAAAGACAATGTTGAACTGGTCTAGGAACTCTCTGAACACCCTATTAGTTAAGTCCATAAACACGGCTGGGGCATTGGTTAGGCCAAAAGGCATAACCCGAAACTCATAGGAACCATATCTCGTCAAGAAGGCTATCTTCGAGATGTCCTACTCCCTGATACGCAACTGATGGTATCCCGATCGCAAGTCAATCTTTTAGAAGAAGGAAGCTCCCCTAAACTGGTGAAATAAGTCATCATTTTGGGGAAACGGATACTTATTCCGTATCGTGACTTTATTAAACTCCCGATAATCTACACACAACCTCAATGATCCATCCCTCTTCTTTACGAACAGCACAGGGGCACCCCATGGCGAGGTACTCCTATGGATAAACCCTTGACCCAAAAGCTGCTCTATCTGATCTCGTAACTCCCTCATTTCTACTAGATCCATACGATAAGGCATGCGGGCTATTGGCCGAGTGCCCGGTGTCAAATCGATAACAAAGTTTATCTCCCTACTTGGTAGTAACCCCGGAATATCCTGAAATATATCAGCGAACTCACTAACAACGGGAATCGAATCGAGTGGTATTACCAATTCCTTAGAGGTCTCCTCCTCTATATAATACAAGTGAGTGTACGATCCTCCATCAGGACGAGGCATCGCCACTAAGAACATCTCCTGCCCTAGTATGGCAAAAATAATACTCCTGCTGAAACAATCAAGCATGGGTCGATACGCAACTAGCCAATCCATACTAACGATCGAATCGTACTCAGTCATATCTAATACTAACATATCATCAGGCAAAGTAAACCTCCCGATCTCTATACCCACACCTCTACAAATAAGAGAAATCACAGAACCCTTACTCAACGGTGAATCAAGTAATCGTGCTCTCTGTAGTGTCTAACAACCCTATAATGCGTGAAAATCCTATGGCAATGAAACAGTGTGTGGCTCCCGTATCAAATAAAATACACCCCATAGTCCCCTGAATAGAGAACATACCCTCAATAGCAGGTTGATCCTGTTGGACTGTGGCCTGATGGAGCTGATAAACTCACTCGTATTGAAGCTGTCCGTCCTGGATTGGGACTGCTGGGATAGGTGGCAAAGCTGACATCTGCGGTGGTGCTGGGAGGGCGGCGGGAAACATAGGCCTCTAGGGCTCATGTCGAGCACCCTGTTGCTGCTGCTGTGGGGACCTGCTTTTATCAGGACACTCCTGGCATTTGTGGCCAATCTTGCCACAAGTAAAACATTTCCCTGGAAAATTTCCCCCTCTCTGACCTTGCTGCCCACGGCCCTGGTGGTCTTTGCCATTCCTCCCCTGGTCATACTGGCCTTGATGAAACTGCTGTTGTTGGACATGCTGGCCCTGCTGACCCTGATGGACGTGTTGATGCTGATGGCCATGACGAAAACCTCCCTGACTCTTTCTGAAACCTCTAGATCGAATTCTCTTAGAATCCCCCTGCTGGGAACTCTGATCACCCTGCCTCTGCTGACCCTGAACTGATTGTGCCCCTTGGCACCATTTCCCCTATCCTTCCCTGATGGGTAGACTCTCCTGATCTCTTACCCTCTGATAAATGAAAGCGGTGGTCCTGGCAGTGAAGCAAAGTTACGTTAACCACATCGGAATAAGTGGCCAACGAGAGATTTCCCAGTAAATGCTGACGGATCCTCCAAGTTAACCCATCCATGAACTTCTGTATCTTCTTCTCCTCTGTCGGAATATCATTGGGGATGATGTTCAAGAGATTTGTGAACTCGGCCTCATATTCAGTAACTGTCCTCCCCTCCTGCTTGAGGTTCATCAATTTTCTCCTCATCTCGGTGTGAACGGCTGAGGGAAAATACTTGCGGTCGAACCGCACCCAGAACTCCTGAATAGTAAGAACATCCCTCTCCTCTGTGGTGGTAACGAACTCCCACCACTGCAACCCTGACCCTACCAGCTTAAAAGTAGCCAGTATCTTCCTCTCTACATCCATACACTCGTACATCCTCAAGTGTCTTTGGATGTCCTTCTTCCACTGACTTGGCACAACGACGTCGAAGCTACCTACAAACTCCGGAGGGTGTGCCTTTTGAAAAGCATCACGAACACGTTCCCAAGCAGACGGGAGTGTATGAGCCTATACTGGTGCTACTATCGACGCCTGAGGCGGTGCCTGCTGCACAACTGCTAGAGCGACAATTACCGCTTGGGCTACAATAGCGGCAACCTCGGCGGCATTTATGGTGCCTTGAATTGGTGCTGGCTATGGCTCGGGATGAGCTTCCCTGGGAACTCATTGTGCACATCGTGGAGGCATCTGAAATGAAATATAAGTCGTATAAGTGTACAATTATTATCTCAAAGTAGCTGAAGAGCGAAACATACACAATAGAATACAACAATCTTAAAATATAGGGCTCTATATCAAAGAACGCTACGCGGAAACATAACAAGCCGTACAGATCCTAAGGACATAAGAACCTGATGCTCTGATATCACCTGTGACACCCCGATTAATTAAATACCGGGTAGCTACTCCTTTATTCAAATTAATACAAAATGTCAAGTTGGTTCAATTCATAGCATCACTGTCGAAAGGCATTTTAACAATTTCTAGCCACCTAATATTTAAAAAGTGAGCTGTCAATTTTAATTAAATTAGATTAACATACAACCAATTTAAATTAATAAATTCTAATACCACAACCACATCACAGTCACAATAGCATAATCAATGGAATAAAATGAATCTGGAGGAATACTCCTCAGAATAATACTAATACTGAATAAAACTGAATATAAAGTTTGAACCACTAATTAATTACATCCAAAACTAAAATAAAACTAAGTAAATATATCGTCACTAAGATAAAAGGGGCGACATGCCCTACATATAAATAAGTCTAAAATGGAATCAAAGTAGAAAGTGGAGGCGTCTATATATCGAGGTCCTGTAACTTCCACGGTAGCTACAGCACGTCACTGGAATGGAACTCCTAAGATTTGTGTACTTGTGGCTGGGCACCTAAAAGGTTTTTACAAAAAAAATAGATTTGAAAGCAAACGTGTCAGAGCCCGATTGTGAAAACAGTTTAAAATATAACAAGTGTTTAATGTCATTAAACGGTGAATATAAAATACATGATAGTGCGTGCACTCACATGAGGTCCTCACCTCTCAACTAATTGTGCACTCCTAACGTAACCGTACCCATTCTAGTTCTTCCACTATCTAACTAGTCCAATCCATAACCTGACTTTACTATACGTTTCCAAGTTCAATTCCCGAAATTTTAATATAAACTGTGGGTCTTACTTTATATATCTCAAAATTAGTTATAATGATTACTATGAATCTTCCCATTTTATCTCTACTAAAAATGTTACAATATTCATGCTTACATTTTAATAAACAGTCCATTCCAATTATTGGTATATTAATCTTATTGTAAATATACAATAATGGAACCCCTAGGCTAAGTTGCGGTGCACACATACTCTGTTATCAAATCCCGGTACATCACGTACATAAGGGCCACGTATTCTGAATCTCTTAGGAACCATTTCAATTAGTAACAATCACACATAATGGAGGTGAACATAGTTCACATCTCATGAGTCATGCACATACCTATGCTCACATCATCAGCAGACTTATTAACTCACCAATAAGTCATTATCTGACCTATATGCTCAAGGTACCGATCTAAATCCCCCCCGTAGGCACACAAAGATTAGATGGCCCTGATCGAACGCCGACCTCCCGTGATAACAAGTATGGTAGGTATGTTATACACAGATAAACACATATACCAAGCATTCACACATATTAGATATCTTATGATATTTATACAGGTATATTATACATTCCTATATCATCATTAATTGTTTCACACTTACACGTCCCCGAATAATATACAATATAGATTGTCAACTCTTCTCACTTCGTAAATTTCAAGTTCTTACAACCTAACCCATAGAAGTCACACGGTCTATTATATAATTCAAAGTTTCAATTCTCAATGTACTCCAATTTCACAACTATACCCACTAATCACAAGGGAAGAATAACACTCAATTATACAAGCCCACGAAAGGTTCAAAACTAAAATCGGTCCTAAAAAGACCATTTTGTGAACTCGTCAGAAGTCACTGAAATCTCGTTCGAACGAGGTTGTTCGAATGAGTGTCTTTCGAATGAATGGATTCGAACGAACTATAAACTCGTTAGAAGGGGTACTGGAATCTCGTTAGAAGCTCGTTTGAACGAGGTCGTTCGAACGACCTGGGTTGGTCTTCTAACGAGATGGCAGAGAACACCCAGAAATTTCACAACTTCGTTTTTCTTCAATTCCTCTTCTCTAAATCCATCCTAAGATCATCCCAATTAATTTTTAATGATTTTAAATTACTCTAAGTCCTCCTAGGTCTCTCCTTAACATATTTTTGTGGTCAAATACTCCTAATTAACATGCAATTATCATAAATCCCCAAATTTTGCCCCAAACCCTATGAACAAGAATCCAGAATTTAATTGACTACAAAGACTCCTTATTAATCCGTTTTCAAGTCATCAAAAGTTACATTTTTGGGTATTGAATTCGTCCATAACCATTCTACATGCAATCCCTATCCAAAATCACGAGTTTCACAACAATCCCATTGGGTTTTTCATCAAAACTTTCATGGCATAAACGGTTTATATACTAAACATGGGAGAAATATTCATTGAATTTAATAACATCAAATCACTTGCCTTAGGTTTGTTCTTCAGATTTGTTGTCGGTGATTATAGGCTGATTCTCTCCTCTTTCCTGTCAGAAATCCTTCCAGAATGGTGGTGATGGGTGATGGCTTTGGTTTGGCTCTCTTGTAACCTCTCTCCAACTTCTCTCAAAACTCCCATAGCCCACTCTTTTGTTTTTGGCTTGTAATGGACTTAGTGGCCTCTCTAATAATATCTAATTTAACTCTAAAATTCTTCGGTTTTAATTCCTAAATTTTTAAAATTACCGAAATACCCTTCTGGGTTGTCGGTTTGACCTTCAAATGCCCCGGGACCCAAACTAAACCCCCGGCTAGTGTTTTCTGACTATCTCGACCCTTATGGACACGTTGGGACCCTCAAAATTATCATTTAATTGACAAAAATATAATTTTCTTTTTAATATAATTAAATTCATTCCTGACGCGACTGACACACACCTCTTAACTAAATTTCCCAAATTGTCGTATTTCTGCCTCGCGACAAATTTAATATTTTCAATACTCATATGTTGCATATATTCTTTGTAATATTTTATTTTAACATTATACTCAAATACCAACTCACATCTCGCTATTATTTAATTCCGGATTAATTTCCAAATAAATTCTCATTTAATTCCATTAATCCATTAAATAAAAATCAATAAAATTACGGGATATTACAACATTGAAGGTAAGGGCCAGTAAATGATCTCTTGTATAGTTTGCCCTCAGGAGATAAGTGAAAGTGAGCAGGTTTGACTCTTATCTGATGAGCAGACTTCTTGTCGTTAGGGAGTGCACCATATTTCAAATAGTCCCTCAAAGGGTCCATCCAACTGGGTGGTGACTCAATCTGGAGAATATATTCCATGTTTGGTCACACGTCACTCTGGTTGATGCTCGATCTAGTGAGGAAGTAGATGGGGATCATCCTTTTTAAGTTGGAATCGATTGCAGAACTTAGAGCTGATAAGGCGTCGACGTGGTTCTTTTGTCCTCTAGGAAACTGTTTGACACTGACAGCTGGATATTATCTTCTTCGCCAAGGCGAGTTAGGCTGCCATCCTTTCGTCTCTTGCATTGAAGTCCCCATTTATCTGGTTGGAGACCAATTATGAGTCGTCAAAAACCTACAGCTGCTTTACCCCCAGCGCCTGTGCCTTCTGCAGGCCAGCTATCAAAGCTTCATATTCTTCTTCATTGTTGGAGGCTTCAAATCTAAGCCTGATTCCTTACTCAAGGATTGTGTCTTCTGGAGTAACGACCAAAATGCCTACTCCTACCCCCCTTAAGTTGGAGGCTCCATCGATAAGCAGTTGCCAGATTCCTGCTGATGGGTGAAGTTGGTCTCAAGGCTGTTCGCTTTTTAATTCTGTGATGAAGTCGGTGAGGACCTGCCCTTTGATTGCATTCCTGGGATAAAATTGGATATCAAATCGTCCGAGTTTGACTGACCACTTGGACAATCTACCAGACAGATTTGCCTTCCGTAGGACTACTTCAAGGGGGTGCGATGTAAGGACGATTATAGTGTGAGCTTCTAAGTAATACTTCAGCTTCCTCGAAGCTATTACTAGTGAAAAGTCGAGATTTTCCAGTGGTAGGTACCGTTACTCGGCGTCCAATAATGTTTTGCTCGCATAGCAGACTCGATGCTGGATTCCTGCTGTCTTACACACTAGTGCAGAACTGACGGCGTGACTGGATACGGCGAGGTATAAGTAAAGGGGATCATCTTCTTGAGGTATAACGATCAGGGGTGGTGAGCTAAGGTAAGCCTTGAGCCCTTTCAATGCTTGCGAGCAATCTTGATTCCCTTCTTCTGTCTTGTTTCCTCTTAAGAGATGGAAGAATGTCTTGCACTTCTCAGAGGACTTTGAGATGAAACGATTCACAGCAGTGAGCATGCCCATGAGTTTATGTATGTCTCGTATTATGTGAGGGGGTTATACCCTTTTGATCGCATCGATCTGGTCCGGGTTGGCCTCAATGCCTCTCTCGCTAACAAAATACCCGAGAAATTTTCCTGACTGGACACCGAAAGAACATTTGCTCACATTGAGTTTCATTCGGTATTTTTTGAGGATCCCAAAGGTATTTGATAGATCTGAGAGATGGTTTTCTTTGCGCTCACTCTTGACGAGCATATCGTCGATATAGACCTCCATGGTATCTCCCATTTGATCTTTGAACATATTGGTGACTAACCTATGGTAAGTTTCTCCTGCATTCTTAAGCCCAAAGGGCATAACTTTATAGTAGTATAATCCGATAGTAGTGATGAACGTTGTATTGTCTTGGTCTGGTGCTTGCAAAGGGATCTGATGATACCCCGAATATGCATCCAGAAAACTCATTATCTCATGAGCTGCAGTGGTGTCCACCAATTGGTCGATCTTTTGGAGAGGGAAACTATCCTTAGGGAATGCCCTATTAAGGTCGGTGAAGTCAATGCAGACTCTCTATTTCCCATTGCTCTTTGGGACTACTACTGGGTTAAATAGCCATTTAGGGAATTGAACTTCCCGTATGGATCCTGCATCCATCAGCTTTTCAACTTCTTTCTCTACGGCCTTATCCTTCTATGGCGCGGCTCGCCGTGCTTTCTGCGCGATAGGCATGAAATTGGGGTCGATGTGTAATCGATGGCAAACCACACTGGGATCAATGTCAGGCAGCTCGTATGGTTCCCATGTGAAAACGTTGAGGTTTCCTCTCAATAGCACCGTTAATGCTTTCTTCTCTTAATTTGTAAGAGAAGTCCCAATCAAGAAACTCTTGTCTTTCTTACTTCCACCGGATGGTATCTCCTCCAGGTTTTCAATGACTCGCTCATAGGGGAGGAGCCTGGTCTCCTCCACTCTAGGCCTTCCATATCTTAACTGCTATTTTGAAGGTATTAGACCTTCTTACTCCTCGACATTTTCTTTGGCCTTCTCGACCTTCTTCTCTGGTTTTAGGCGGATGGCCACTATGAAGCACCTTCTTGCCATCGCTTGATCTTCGTGAATCTCCATTACTCCTATCTCAGTCACGTACTTGAGTTTCTGATGGTAGGTCGAGGGAACTGCCTTCATTGCGTGTATCCACCCTCTGTCGAGGATAGATTGATATGGCGAGTCGATGTTGGCCACCAGAAACTCGATCATCTTAGAGACACTTCATACCCTTATGGGTAGTACGATCTTCCTCAGTAGAATAGTCACTTTTCTGGTGAAGCCAACTAGAAGGATAGTGGCTTCATTCAGTTCGGCAACGCTTAGTTTTAACTTTTTGAAGAGGTCAAGATACATTACCTCGAACGAGCTTTCCTGGTCGACGAGTAACTTGTCGACATCATAGTTGGCTATCCTGAGCGTAATGATCAAGGCATCATGATATGGGGTTATTACCCCCACCAGATCTTCATTTGTGAACACGATATGTTTGATATAGTCGACGTCATCTGCTCGCCAATGCTTGCCCGATTGTGTCTTCGCTAGATCAATCTGAAAATCTTACATTACTGCAGTAAGCTTTTTCACCTCCATCTGAGATGAATTCCCTTGAATCCGCTTCATATCAGATGCCTCATGAATAACTACGAATTCATGGCAAGCATCATCTTTGAGTAAGTTGTCGGGTCTTATTTCTCCATTGGCAGCGACTTTCTCTGCCTTTCTCTCCACAAACTCGTTCAGGTGCCTAGTCTAGGCCAGTTCTTTGAGGTGAGACTTAAGAGCCTTGCAGTACTCAGTCTTATGTCCTCCCTCTTTGTGAAAAGAGCATCTTAGCACATTGTTTCTCTTTGATGGGTCTCCTCCCATATTTCTGGGCCACTTAACAAATGGCTCGTCTTTGATCTTCGCGAGGATCTTGTAGATTAGTTCTTTGAAGACAGTGTTCACTTCTTAAAATGATTTCGAGGCATCGTTCTTGCCTCCGTTCTTGGATCCATTATTTCCCCCATTCTTGCCTCCCTTCTTCTGGTTTTCAATCTTGTCGTTACCCTTAGCAGTGTGCTTAGTTCGACCGTTCTTCCCTGTACTGAGGTAGGTCATATCCTCCACCTTGGTGTATTTCTCGATGTGAGCCATCACGTCATCGATGGTTGTGGCCTCCTTTTTCGTCAGGGATTAGTGCAGAAGGCAAGAGTTGGGTAGGCCGATCTTGAAAGAGGACACTGCTACCTATTCTGAGCATTCCTTTACCTCATTGAACAATTCCCAGTACCTCTTTGCGTAGTCCCAGAGGCTTTCCTATAGCGTCTTCTTCATGGTTAGCAAAGCATCCATCCTCTTAGGATGGGAGCTGCTGGTAATGAAGCGAGCCATAAAGAGCTCGGTAAGGGACTCAAATCTCCCTATGGACCTATGAAGAAGCCTCTTGAACCACTTTTAGGACATGTTGTGCAGGCTCGAGGGGAAAATCTGACACATCGGTGCATCCCGGTGGTTCCAGAGAGTCATGGTCTGCCTCTACTGCCTAACATGATCGATAGGGTCAGTTTTTTCGTCATAGATTTTGAATCTTGGAATAGAGAATTCCTTGGGGGCTTCCTCTGCCAATATCTCCCTCAAAATTGTGGATTTCATCTCGGTCTTGAGAGCTCACCGAGCAAGCTCCCTGAATGATCTGGCACCCCGATGTGCTGGGTGTTGGTCCATTTCTTTTGAACTAAATTTTGTATATCCTCATCACCTCGAGTTGGGCTTATGTAATGGCGAGTTGGTCGTTATTCCTTGAGTAAGTCATCATCTGACTCGAGCTTCTCACTTCTCTGGGATCCGCATTTGGGGTTCCTTCCTCGGTTGCGAGACTTGCTCGCTTGAGGGCTAGGAGTGTGGTATGGACGTCGCCTAGTGCTGCGATGGAGTTCTTTCTCCATCATCTCTAATTTCCTTTTGAGGCGGTCATTCTCAGCCTCTTGCTTACGAGCGTACTCCCTTTTCTCTTGGAGCCTTGCCTCATAAGCATCAATCAATGTGGAGATTTATGTGGACCTCGCTAGTCCTTAGCTCTCCTCTGAGGCTGACCTCTCCAGGCGAGCCCTCTGATCTGAATGTCGAACTTCAAATTTGATCCTGTGAGGGGAAGGCTGTTCTTGGATATCCCTTGCCTGAGGGGCGTTGCTACTTTGACCAGACATTTTAGCTTCTTTGTTGGTGAGGGCTTTCTTCAAGGAAGACGAACGTTTCCCATAGACGACAAAAATTATGGTGACGATTATATTCAACACAAATAAATTAGAAAAGCACAATCACCAAACAGAATAAAGAATAAAGAATGCAATCACACAACACAGTATGTACGTGGTTCAGCAAGAATGCCTACGTCCACGGTGGTGCTCTCAATTTTATTTCTATATACTCCGGGGAGTGTTTTACAGAGAATATATCGCATGCCTTTTTCCCCAGGCTTAGGGTTTTGTATATACATGTTTGTTCTTGGGGAGTGGGGGTGTTGGACTCCCCCACGTCCATCTTCTACTCCTAGAATATCTCCCTAAGAGATTTTAGGAGAAGACGAAGTCATAACTGAATTCAGTTGAGATGCGAGGGGCCCAAACTTTGGGCCGATTCTATTGGGCTACTCGTTTGGGCTTGTGATGGCAAATCCGGATCCGTATCTTTATTTGTTGAACAACTATGGAGCATAGTCAAAATCGCGCCCCATTTCGGACGCCAAAACCAAACACAATCAATATGGAGCGATAATCTTCGCAATTTGAAGTGAACCAAAAGAAATCGCATTTGCGATGGAGTGAGTTAATGGACTAACTACCATGCCTTCTGAGCCTAAACGAAGCAACATTGCTAAAACTGCCACAGGTAATTCCAAATAGAACTTGGAAACTAAATTGCAGAATACTTATAGTACTCAAAAATAAATTTCAATTCTAATTATGGGATGAAAACCCTTTTGTTTGTTTGTACACCTCTTTTCTAATTTTCCAACTTATACTTTGATTTCATTTTTCAATCCATGGGCCATAGTATGATTTTAATAGGTTAGAATTGGGGCAGCCTTTGGTATAGAAGATGGAAATGTATAAAAACAGGCTCCAAGTGTTAAATAGTTAAATCAACTAGGTTTTTAGTGTTTGTTCTTATTTTATATTTACATAATCATGACATATTTGGAGTTGGTTTTTGTATTCGGTTTTAAACAAGTATTGTCCAAGTATCTAAATCAAGTTAATGTTTCTTGAATTTTTCATAACCATAACTAATTGCGTTTTGTATCCCATTTGTTGCAGGAAGTTTACTATCCCACGAGGACTTGTTATACGTATACTTAAGCCTTTTACCGTATAAGCTTTTGCATCTATTCTCTCAAACAAAGACCTTGTCGCTTAAGTCCTCTTTAGTCTTGCTCTTAACCACAAGCAGGGGTGAGACATATTCAAGTTAAATTTTTTTCATTATGTTGTCCAACGATAAAAGGAATCGTAATGTGTATTTTTATTTTTATTAGATGTTTAGAAAGTTGTGGCTATTTATGTTGTTGTTTTTGAGTTAATTTTTATGTTTAAATACGTTGGTTTTCATGAATAAATAAAGGAGACTCTGCCGAAGTTTTTTAAAAATATTAAGTATTTTTAAAAGTAAATAATATGAAGATATACAAATTTGATAAGGTTTTTAAAGATTGTCATCTATAGGAACTATTAAAAAAATTACATCATTGTTTAAGGTAACTAACACTTAATAAATTTATTGTAGGTAAAAACATGTTGTGGACATGGCAAGATATTGGAGTCATTTTGCTAGAGGTCGTATGCTTCAAGATTGCGAGTTTACTTCGCGTACATCATTTTATGTTAGGGATAGATGGTTTTTTATGTATTTTTTCTAATGAGATGAGTGAAATTGTATAGAGAGATATATCTTGGACACAATGTTTAAATTGTGTATTTTTTCTTTGTATAAACTTTAATTATAATTGAATGGAAAATTATATGTTATATGTTGAAATGGGATGCAAAATATGTCATATTGTTTTTAAGAGGTTTTGTTTATAATTATACAGAGTATATTATGGAATGGATGAAATTATAATTTTGGTGCCAAAATTATTAAAGACCGCTTCTTTGCCATCTCAAAAGGGTTCCATAAATGGGGAATTTTTGAGATAGTTAAGTTATCGTCTCAAAAAAGTCTTTGGGGACGTATGTTGTCATCTCTAAAAATAACTTTAAAAGACGATTTTTTAGCAGTCTCAAAAAGGTCCTATAAGCCTTTCCCATCTCAAAAAAACTTTTTGAGACGGCTTTTGCTGTATCAAAAAGCTTTTAAAACGGGGGTCTAATACTACGCCCATTCGTCATCTCAAATGGCGTCACAAAAGGCTTTTAAGACGGCCAAAGGACTTTTTGAGACGGCTGGAGAACCATAGTAAAAAGCAATTTTTTTTGTAGTGCATCTTAAAGCTCTATCGGTTGTGAAATAAACACATGTGAAGGATCGGGAACATACTTACATAACATGGATATATGAAAACATCGTGTATCTGGGACAATTCTAGTGGTAATGCGAATTTATAAGCTACAGCTCCAACCCGTTTCACTATCTCATAAGGGCCAATGTACCTGGGACTTAACTTTCCCTTCTTCACGAATCTCATAACTCTTCTCCAAGGAGAAAAATGAGGAATACTCGATCACCTTCCTTAAATTTCAATTCTTTCCTTTGGTTGTCTGCTTAACGTTTTTGTCTACTTTGCGCCACCTTCAAGTGATTATGGATAATATTTATCTTTTCAGTAGTCTGCTGTATAATTTCTGGCCCAAGTAGTTTTCGTTCGCCTACTTCAGTCCAATACACTGGAGTTCTGCATTTTCTCTTATACAAAGCTTCATAAGGAGCCATCTCAATACTCGAATTATAGCTATTATTATAAGCAAACTCTATTAGTGTCAAGTGTTCATCCCAACTACCCTTGAACTCCAATACACAAATTCGTAACATATCTTAGAGTGTCTAGATCGTTCTTTCAGACTACCCATCAGTCTGAGGATGAAAAGTTGTACTAAATTTCAATTTAGTCCCCAAAGCTTGTTGTAAATAAGTCCAAAAGTGAGAAGTAAACTTAGGATCTCGATCATAAATAATAGAAACAGGTGCACCGTGCAATCTAATAATCTTATACACATATAATTTGGCATATCTATCCATGGAGTAAGTAGTTTTAACATGAAAAAAATGTGCAGACTTAGTCAATCTATCAATGACAACCCAAATAGAATCAAACCCCCGTGATGATTTTGGTAAACCTATAACAAAATCTGTAGTAACATGCTCCCATTTCCACTCAGGAATAGGTAAGGGCTGTAGTAAACCACTTAGCTTCTGATGCTCCACCTTCACCTGTTGGCAAACTAGACATCTAGCAACAAAATCTGCAATGTCGTGTTTCATTCCCGGCCACCAATAACATTGCTTCAAATCTCTATACAGTTTCATGCTCCCTGGATGCATAGAATATAAAGAACAGTAGGCTTCCTCTAAAATTGTTCTTCTTAAATCAGGCACATTAGGTACACACAAACGGTTTTCGTACATAATAATGTCATCATCACGAATAGAAAATTCATTTTCTTTACCCCTTTTCATATTATTTGTAACTTTCTCCAATTCTGTATCTCCAGTCTGTGCTTGTTTTATCTAGTTTATCAACGTGGGTCTAACATTTAAATGTGCCACTATTCCGTAATTCTCATTCAAAGTTAATTCCACCCCAATTAAAGCTAACTCTCTTAGCAGGTCAACTTGAATACAATAAATACAAGATACTATGCCTATAGATTTTCTACTCAAAGCATCAGCAACAACATTAGCTTTACCTGGATGGTGTTGTATCGTGCAATCATAATCTTTTATAAGTTTCATCCACCTTCTTTGCCTCAAGTTCAGGTCTTTTTGAGTAAACAAGTATTTTAAGCATTGATGGTCAATAAAAATCTCACAACTAACACCATATATGTAATGTCTCCATATCTTTAATGCAAAAACTACTGCATCCAACTCAAGATCGTGTGTAGGTAGTTGCGTTCATGTATGTTTAACTGTCGAGAAGCAAAATCAATTACCTTTCCATGCTACATTAACACACAACCGAGTCCTTGATACGAGGCATTACTATAAATAACTAAACCTTCTGTACCCGTTGGAATAGTCAATACTAGAGCTGATGTCAACTTACCCTTTAAATTTTCAAAGCTTTTATCATAATCGCCACTCCACACAAACTTGTTCTCCTTTTTAGTAATCTTAGTCAATGGCAATGCAATAAAAGAAAACCCCGATATAAACCTCCGGTAATAGCCTGCCAATCCTAAAAAACTACGTACCTCTGTCACACTAATTGGTCTTTCCCAATTCATTACTACTTCTACCTTCTTGGGACCAACACAAATACCATCAGCAGAAATAACATGTCCCAAAAATACTTCCCTGTCTTGCCAAAATTCACATTTAGAAAATTTAGCATACAACTGCTTCTCTCATAAGGTTTGTAAAATAATAAGCAGATGTGCTCAAGTTCATCCCTCCTACGAGAATATATCAAAATATCATCAATGAAGACAATAACAAAATAATCCATGTATGGGTGAAATATACGGTTCATCAAATCCATTAATACAGCTGGTGCATTTGTTAACCCAAATGGAATGACAAGAAATTCATAATGTCCATACCTGGAACGAAAAGCAGTTTTAGAAATGTCACAATGACTTACTTTCAATTGATGATATCCGGATCTGAGATCGATCTTGGAAAATAATTTGGCTCCTTGCAACTAATCGAACAAGTTATCAATGCGGGGTACTGGGTATTTGTTATGGATAGTCACCTTATTCAATTGACGATAATCGATGCACAGTCTCATGGTTCCATCTTTTTTCTTCATAAACAATATTGGGGCTCCCCACAATGATACACTAGGCCTTATAAAACCACGATCTAACAAATCTTGCAATTGTATCTTTATCTCTTTTAATTCTGTAGGTACCATATGATATAGTGCAATAGATATCGGTGCAGTGCCTGGTACCAACTCAATCGCAAATTCTACCTCACGATCTGGTGTTAACCCTGGGAGTTCTTCTGGGAAGACATCTGCAAACTCATTAGCTACTGGTATATCTAATAGTTTTCCAGCCTCTTGTCGTGTGTCCACCACAGGGGCAAGATAACCCTGACACCCTTTACTTAACAATTCATAAGATTTTGTAGTAGAGATCAAACATGTTGGAGTGACATTTCGTTCCCCAAAAAATTTAAATTCAGGTTCACTAGGTAATCGAAACATTACATCCTTTCTAAAGAAATATAAATATACATGATATGAGGCCAACCAATCCATACCCAGTATCACATCAAAGTCACGCATATCGATAGGTAACAAGTCAACTAGTAATTCTTTTTCTCCCACTCGCACCACACACTCCCTATGTACCCTCTCAATAAAAACTAACCCCCCCCCCCCACTAGAGTAATAATAGCTAAACCAGAATCTAATGATGATAATGGTTTATTGAGATGCAACAGATAAAGCAAAGACACAAAAGAATGTGTAGAATTAGGATCTATTAACATATAAGCATCTTTATCACGAATAGGAAGTGTACTTGTCACTACGTTAGGCATAGCTTGTGCATCTTGTTGCGTTAGTGCAAACACTCTGCCTTGACCTTAACTTTGGGATATACCTCATCTACCTTCCCTAGGTACATTCTGTGTAGAATTCCCACCTCCCACTGCCACACTCCCAACTGATGTCTTATCTCCCATTATTGGACAATTCTTTCTCAAGTGCCCTTGTTGATGATAATGGAAACATAAAGGTGTCGTCTCAACTATGGTACACTCCCGAGACATGTGCCCTTAACCACCACATCTATAACAAACTATGGTCCTCGGTACCAACATAGATGCATTTTCTGACCGATTCATCCTAGTCCTTCCACCTAAAGCTTGAAATCTTCCACGTGAACTTCTATTATTTTTAAATTCTTGGCCCTTAGTTACTGCTAGTGCTAAACTCTGAGTTGAGGTTCCCATATCCCATTCATATGATCTTATACCATCATGTCTAACTTTCTTCGAGTGTTCAGCTTGCATTTCTTTCATTGACTTTTCTGACACCATGGCCCTATCCACCAAGTCCACATAATCTGTTATCTTCATATTAGCAACCATGCTTTTTATATCAACACTCAGCTCGATTTGAAACCGACCACATTTCCTTTCTTCCGTCCTCACCAAGTCAGGTGAAAATCTGGATAAGGATATAAATAAAGCTTCATACTCTGCCACTGTCCGATTCCCCTGTTTCAACGTGATAAATTCCTCCTCTTTCTCTTTCCTATAAAGCCTTGGGAAATATTTTTCAAATAACAACTTCACAAACCTCTCCCATGTAATTTGTAAGGATTTATTGGCACCACTCCCCCCATTGTAGTAAGTAACCTTTATGTTGCATCCCACCATAACTTTCCATCATCCTCTAACCTAAAGGTTGCTAACAAAACCTTTTGTTCATCTCGCACTCCCATCACCTTGAACATTGTTTCCATCTTTATAATCCACCCCTCTTCCACTAACGGATCAGTAGTCCCAGTAAATGCTGGAGGATTTAACTTCATGAACCTCTCATGCAATTTGTCCCTATACCCACCATGTTCTCCACCTCTTGCTTGTTCCATAAGTTGTGCCACAGCACGTAATATTCTTCCCACGTCATCAATAGGTTGTTATTGCACTTCTGGTTCCTCCACTTGAATATGTCTATGTCCTTGCTGACTATTAGGAACATAAGATGCCTCACCCTCTTATCTATCATGCGGATCGTGTGGATCCATCACTATCTGTAATATAATTCACATAAATAAAATACAATAGCAACAGTTTAATATTAACATTGTTAGCCAAAAATCCAAATGCATAACAAACTCACTTTTTAGTGTCCACGCCAATCTAGACCCTCACATCCTGTCCAAAACCTAATAACCATGCTTTGATACCAAGTTGTTGTGCCCAGACTTAATTAGGTTAAAATCATCCTTTTATTTAGAGATAAATCGCCTTAAACAATACTTTATTTTAATTCTCTCGAAAAATAGTACAGGATTTTTTTTTCAAAGGCATGTTTTGATGAAAACATAACTACGTGTACATATAACTGATAAGTACTAAAAAATTGTACATATACAAGTTCCTTTGTTTAACATGTACACAAAAACCTTGTTGATATTCCACCCATATTTGATATTCGTCACTCCCCCATTTTAAGATCCTAACTTGGCAGTGAACTCCAATGATAAGCATACCTGAAACAAAACGTTATAGGAGTGTAAGCTATAAACTCTTAGTGAATGACCATATACCACACATATAACAAATTTGAATAACCATTTTTATTTTGTTCTAACGCTATAACCCAACAGGAATTGTGAAACTCTCACAAGCCTGGACCCTCCACAGTCCAATTAACCCACCAAAGTTATTGGGGACCACCACATCCCTTTATTAGGCCCGAGTACATAAACCTTTAAGTTGGATTAATAGGACCGTCACATCCCGTAGGACCCACCACAATCCTTAACATTAGATTTAGGACCCGCCACAGTCCATAACATTAAATAACATTGCTTAACATTTTTAATCATATGCATATGTTTCATAAATACCACATCACTCCATAAGCATTTTAACACATGTATTCAACTACATATTTCCATATGAACATATAATCATCTATATTTCATAGGATAGGTCACTCATATTGAATTAGGTAATAAAATCAACACCAAAATCTACTTCTTTTGTATGGTAGTTTTAGACATTTCCGTACCTATCAATTCAACATCATTAGTATTTGAATACATCAAATAACATTAAATTTCATAACACATCACATCAGTTGGTCAATCATAAATAACTGAAAAGAAATTAAATATGAATCTTAACATTTCTATAACACCCTATTAATTAGGGTTCTAACATAATTTACGGAATTAAATTACAAATTCTTTTGACAAAGTTATGCCCATTTTTCTACAACATCTTTCATGTTGTGTTCTACCGAAAAACAGTAATGAAACATCAAATTTGATCGAGGTGGAAACCGAGCGTCTATGTAAATACGCTAGTCGTTGTTGTCGGCTTCCAACCACAATACAAAAACCTAAACTTTAACTACAGTCTTGTGGAGTATAGTGGCGAGTCTTGGTATCGAATCCACAGGGAATGTTTGATAGATTTTAATTGATTTATTACTTCAAAAAATAAAGTGTAAAAGATGATGATTGAGTGAGAAAGGAAAAAGGGAAAAATAAAGAAGTTAACTAAAACTAGTTGGAAAAATTAAGGTAGAGACACAATCCCCCAACCCTAGTGTATTGATGGTATAAAACTAATCGTAAATTTAACTGATTAATTTGACCCCGAATTTAGTACTCCCAAGCATTACGTATACGAGGTTCAAGCCCGCATCATACTTAATCTGAGGATGAGTAAATCAGTATCATGACAGTAGCACTCGAATTGCATTCTAAATCATCATGAGTACCCAGAGGCAAACGAGATATAAAGATCTACAATTATTGTGTAACTACGCAATACGGTCATAATCAATCATTAAATTCAAAGGACTAATATTATACACATGCAATTAACACATCAGGTTGGTTTCATGTATCCCAACCTTTAAAAACCTAGCCTAACATGGTAAATAATAATAAAAGTGCTGGAAATAAAAATTACCACGACTGAAGAACAAGAACATGCAAGAAGAAATCAAAGATTGAAGAAAAACTCGAAAAGCTCTTGAATTAATGGTGCAAAATATGTGAATCTTTCTCCTAGATGTTCCTACTTGTTATGGAGATTTTACATCAATGAAATCTTTATAAAAAGAGTCATAATGACTAAATATATAGGCTAGAGGTCGTTTAGAAGAGTCCCCAAAACATAAAACTCTTTTGGCTAAAAGATAAGCACAAAATAAAAATCCCGTATCTGGCAATTTGTCACACTTAGAAAGCGTGACTAATTTTGTAACGGATTCTGAGCTTGATTAATGGGCGAACCGGTTCGGGTTCTGGGTGTACCGGTTCGGGTGAAGTCGCTGGTTTTGGGCCTCTTTCAACACTTAGAATATTTTCCAACTTTCTTCTTTTCTTCCTTGGATTTTTTTCTCAACTTCAAATGATCATAACTCCTTCACCGTAGTTCGGATTTGGGTGCCGTTTTTTCCAGTATTCTCATTGTTACAAGATCTTCAATTTTCCAGAAGGCCCCACCTCCGTAATCGGGCTGAAGAATTACGAAAATGCCCTTGAACTTGCCTTCCTAGCCTTTCTTCTGTGATTTTTCCGCAACTTCAAGGGATCATAACTCTTTCACCGTAGCTCGGATTGAGGTGCCATTTTTTCCAGTGTTCTCGTTGTTCCGATCTATTCAACTTTCCAGTTGACTTCTCCTTCCGGATCGGGCTACAAAATTACTAAATTGCCCTTGAACTTGCCTTCTTAGCTTTTCTAGCATTGTCTTGCTTCCTCTTTTGCACTGTTTGCATAATTAACCTGTAAAACCAATAAGAAAAGAACGAAACACGAAATACTCGCCAATGAAGGTTAGTAGCATAAATGTGCATCAAATCTATATATGTTACATCACTCGGGTTCACAAATGTACTGAAATTAGGGGAATAAATATACAATATTTATGCCAAATCAAAATTCAAACTGGCCCCCAAGCCAAACTAGAAGGTATTGTATTCTGATTTTAGAGTATGTTATACTCATATCTATTTTCTAACCTATCCCACATCAATTTATTGATTTCAATAAGCATTCCATGATTTATGCCATTTTTACCATAACTAGGTCAAAATAGAACATTAAGACATAACTCAACATTTTTAAGCATACATAACCTCCACCTTGGGTATAAATCATGGAAACATATAATAAACATGTTTGATCAGTTATATACATCATAAGGATGAATTTTATAAATCAAAATACTTTACGAAAAAATTATGTAAATTTATGACTTTAAAGTATTCCTTTACGATCCTAGCACCAGTTCAAACTTATGTTCTTAACCCATACTTATTTTAATACACTAAGGAAATATGGGTATCATTAAAATACTTATCAAAATCAGAAAAAAAAATATATGCAAAGGGTAGAACTCATCCATGTGATCAACTTTAATAAAGAAGTAGTTGCCTTACGAGGATTCCTCGATTTATAGAAATTTTTCGAAGATTTCTTCCTTAACTTTCTTCTCTTTCTCTCTCTTTAGGAAAAACTCTTGTTCATGGCTGAATTGGCTAAACAAGTGAGTTGTTTTAACAAGTTTAAGTCGGCCAAACCATCACCTACCCTTTAACCAATCAAAAAATTGCACATGGTGTGCTAATAAGACAAATGTCACTTAAGGGATGGACAAATTTTCCCTTGTTTTGTACTTTTGGTATAACTTCTTATACGAGCCTCCGTTTAACCCACCGTTTATTGTGTTAACATTAATTCATATATCTACAACTTTCATAGTTTGTGTTTTCCCAAAATCATAAACTAGTACGCCTGATTTGGGCTTCGAACAGGAAAGTAGCAATTAACCAAAAATCTCAAAACTTTCACATTTGGCGACCAAACATTGCCAATTTCGTATCAACACCCTAATTTACTTTTATAAACATAATGATGCATTTAGAAACATATTTTTATTATTAATTTAACCACATAACTAATCACATGCTTTAAACATGGTATCCTCGATCATGAGCTTGATTAGCATCCAATATAAACCACATATATCTCACATAAGCATGCATCCCCCAAACATGATAAGTAATATGTTTAACACACATAACCAATTTGTAACTTATAACTCATAACTTATACTTAATCATGTAATTAACCTTACTAATCATGTTTTAGGGCCTTACATTGTCTGTCTTGATAATTTATTAATATTAAAAGTTATAGAAAACAACAGGTGGATTGGAATTCAATGTCACTTTGTGATTTTGTTCTTTTTATTTCAATTCTTGCTTTATCTCAATTTATTCTTTATAGTTTTTTTAATTTTTTAGCCTTATGAG
Source organism: Sambucus nigra (assembly GCA_949130495.1). Classification (NCBI taxonomy): domain Eukaryota; kingdom Viridiplantae; phylum Streptophyta; class Magnoliopsida; order Dipsacales; family Adoxaceae; genus Sambucus; species Sambucus nigra. The sequence goes on from OX422214.1 coordinate 57,976,081, forward strand.
TTTCGTTTATACAGTAACAGGTCATGTGCAAGAAACTTGACCATTGACACCATCCTAACCTTAAATTTGAAGACCATTAATAGGTTGTGTCGCGTGAGTTTTATGTATTTGTCTTTCCTTTTTTCAGGTATGCATATGTGTGGGTTTCACCATCTTCCTAGCTCTAAAAACTAGTTAAAACAAATGAGGTCTTCAAAACTCAATGCCAAGAAGCCAGTTTCGCAGCCTTACTGTTGAGGTCTCTTCTTTTTTCCAGGTGAATGTATTTTTATAGCGAAACCACAAGGGATTTTTCAGTTAACTTTATGACTGTAGATTTTTATACTAAGATATAGTTTGTTCTGTTTTTCTTTTGCAACACGGTAGGTTTTTTTTCTCCGTTTGTTCTTGTGTTGTTATTTGAACTTTTGGAATTAGGCATAGCTAAGTATGAAAATTGTTCTTTTTTCTTTCTCAACTTTTTCTCCCCTTTCAGTTTATTTATATTGTTTAATTTAGAAATTCTATATATTCGCTCTCATCTTTGTTATATTATTTGCATTTAATTCATTTAAACTTCTCATTTAATTTCAGAGACCTTTTATCTGAAGGAACAAGGGGCCATTTAAGCAATCTCATAAATTACCATTTAATACATTTGATCTAAATTTAATACACATTCGTGCCAAATGAACTTTTACATATTATGAATATAGTGTTAATGGCAATGTTGAGATGGGGTAAAAATACTTAACAAAATTACATAATACACATGGGAAAATCTCACTATAAGTAGGCACAAACATATTTTTTAATGTTTATTTACTTTATACAAGGACTTACAACAATAATTATCGCGTTTTGCACTTTTGGGGGTCTTTATATTGTCAAAAAATGGCTTCCATTCTCAGTACTGAATTTACGAAGAAAATTCCAAATTTAAATCTTCATGTGTGGATTTTGGTAGCTATCTCTATGGGAATATCCATTGTAACTATACTCTTTGTGCCGTCACTTTGTCTTTCACGCGGCCAGAGAAAAACTTCCCGTTGCTCATAGCTCAACCTTATCAAGCGAGATCAAAGTTCAGCATCAAAATTCACCCTACAGGACAAGTTCAACGACAAGGATTCGGACAAGCTTTTGGTGCATTCAAGTAATGAGAAGACAAAGAATGGGGATAATAGAAACCAATTTGGATCATTTAATTGTTTTGATAAGGATGATGTTGGATTCAGATCAGGAGAAGATGATATCTGATTGTGAGGATTTATACTCTTCGTGGCACGTGACCGATTTGAGTACATAGGCATGGTTGCCCCCAATGAGTATTTAGACAGGGTCACCCAAATATGAAGTCAATTTGAATTGGTTTATGGGGGATTTAAATGTTGTTTAATATTGAATTAAATGAGTTTGCTTTTTTTTTTTTTTATTATCTAACTCGTTACTTATTTATTTGAATTGAATTTATATTAAATAACTCATATTTGATTTATTTGAATGTGTCTATGAGTTTGTTGATTTCAATAAAATCAGTGAATTCTCTATGTTGATTTGAACTGGCCACCTTATCTTTTGATTGAATCAGTTGTGGGTTGGAACCAAATTTAGAATAAATATTTCTTTATAATTTGTTTTTGTTCATAAGCTTTTCTATTTTCTTTCTTCAAAGTACGCACCCTTATTACGCCCCAACATCTAAGCGTCGATGGATTATGACACATTGATAAATTTGATGATGCATCTACTTTTATTCTTATAATGGTATATATATATTTTTCATGGCTGCTTCATCTAATATTTTTTTTCTTTTGTTTTAGCTGGTACTATTTCAACTCAAAAAACAAAGGTATGAGTTTGTTGAACATTGGTGTAATTCGATGTCGTTGGCACATTGTATACTATTGGTATATCATCTATTTTATATGTCATTTTTGTTTCATTATTATTACATTGATGTTTGAGTTTTGAAAATTATATTACAATTTTTTTTTATCGGGGAATAATTTTTTTTGTCATTTTGCAATTATGAACTGTAGAAATTTTTGTCGTTTTACGATTACGTACTTCAGAAATTTGTATCGTGCCTTTAGGCAAGGGAATTCCGCTAGTATATATATAATGCAAATATTGTTCTTGTTATATATTTTATTCAAATGAATGGGCAGTACACCCACTTGATATAAACCCACTTTTCTTTCCATGTTCGGCTTTGATGACTCCAATTCATCTCCTTTAACACATTTTTTTTAAGTTTTTGGAAGTTTTTTTGTTGTTCTTAAAATGGTTAACTGTATATGGTTTATATGTAAAAAAAATACTTTCTGAGTTTGGTTAATTGTTGAACCGTTGAAATAAAAAAATCCTTCGATATTTAACATTCAAAGTCCAAATAGATGTAAGAATATATACAGTTAACTATATATAGTTTGCATGTGTTAATCAAATAAGATAATTGTATTATATAGGGTTATGTTTCAGCCGGATCGGATCAAAAAAGGCCCCTTTGAAATAAATTCCGATTTTTTATGAAATAAAATAATTATTCTGATTTTCGATCCAATTTTTTTAGAAAATTTAAAAAAAATCTGAATTCAAAAAAATCAAAAAATCGGTAAAAATAAAATAAAAATCAGAAATTCACAAAATATATTAGAAATGTAGAAATTTCATAAATTCCAAAATTTCAAAAGAATAAATTATGGATTTTCGATTGCTCGAAATTCTCATTTTAAAGTAATAAAGAAAATGGCTTAACCCAACATGTAAATACATGAGGATTTTCCCCATTTTTTCATTTGTGTAGAAATTAGGAGGATACTCTCCTTTTATAGACCACATTTTGGAGCCCTCCCCCTCTTCCAATCGATGTGGGATACAGGAAACTTTTTAAAAATCGAAAATCAAAAAATAATTTCGAAAAAATCGGAAACAAATTCAGAAAGATCGGATCGGCATAGTTTCAGAAAAATCGAATCGAAAAAATTAGAAAATCGGAAATTCAAAATTATTTCTAATTTCTCATCCGATTTTTTTCCAAAAAAATCAGAAATCAGAAATCAGAAATCAGAAATCAGAAATCGACAAACTAAAATTTCATTCCAAATTCAGAAAAAATTGGATCGAAAATCGAAAAAATCGAAAGTTCAGAAAAAAACACAGCCTTAGTGTTATATTTACTCAGGCAACCATAATAGAGTGTTATAAACTTCTAGTTGCATGTGTACGTTTGTTAGATGAGGTGCTGGAAAGAGGAGCATGGGCGAGTAAGAAAAGGGAAAAAGGGTGACAACGTGAGGTTATTATGTAGTAGCAGGACATTAAGAGAGTAACAAACGAGTTAGGCTGAGAGGTAATGGGTTTCGTACTTGCTTTGGGGGGGGGGGGGGGGGGAGGAGGAAGGTATGACTGGGTTGGTTTGTAAAGGTTGCATTGATGGTGATGGGTTCCATGGTAATAGGTGAATCAAGTACAACGCTAGGCGTCTTTCCCACACCAAATTTTTTTAAAACTTATCGTAACTTCTTTCGCCGCATTAAAAGGAGTGCTAGTGTGTTGATTTATAGCAACGTTGGATGCTACGTCTGAGTCTTTCAGACTTTTCGTGTTTCTTTCTTCGACAATAATGACACTAGACTGTGGCTTAGTTCGTTCATAACTAAGTTGTCGATATTGATTGGCGCTTTTTCCATACCTCTCACGCGTTTGTTGCGATAATGACACTAGAATGTTGTTTAGTTAGTTTATATTTGATGAAAAATATTTTTTATTTGCTGAAAATATTTTTTTGGGAGATTTTTTTATAAATTTTTCAATTTTTTTAATTTAAATCTATTTGGAAATACTTCTACGTTGCTGAAATTTATTTTTCTGCTAAAAATCATATTTTATTTACTGGAAATAATTTATTAATGCTTAAAATTAGTTTTTATTTATTGAAAATAATTTTTATATGCTGGAAAGAATTTATATTTCTTACAATCATTTTTTTTATTCTAAAAATAATTCATTTCCAAATCCTAAACCTATATATACTTGATGTATGTGTGTATTTTTTTTTTATAAGTGTTGATACCAAAATTCACCACCCTACGTGAACCAATTATAAGCCATCACGTGTCATCCTATCCAAAATTCCAGTATTAGGAATGAGAGAATTCCGCCTCATCCCTCCTCCCCACCTAGTGTTAATGACTTAACTGGAATTTTGGCTAGCCTAGCTAAGGTTTAAGAGGCTATGCAGGATACGATGAGGCAATTGACCCAAACTCTACAAGATGGAGTGCCTGCTCAGTCCGATCAAAGAAATATGCCACCACCACCTCCAAGGAATGTTGTGCAAAGTTATTCCAGGACTTCCAGCGATCCTTCCTATCGTCCAGGGGCAAATTCTTTTATCAGAACTCGTAATTCTTATGATGAGCAGTCCTTCACTTCGAAAAGATTAAGTGCCTTAGAAAGGCTAAGATGGGCTTCTCCCTTTGATCGTCTGGGACCTAGGGGAAATAGGAATGCCCTCAGGGTTGCGTCGGGAAATGCCCGATGACCAACCGATCTAAGGGAGGGATCAACTCAGTCTACATTGAATGCCTGATGAGAATCTTGATCAAGTCACAGAGAGGTCTCACAGGAGGAAAACTCAGCATAGTTAGTTGGTCCAAACGAAAGAGTTGCCACCAATGGATCTGGGCTGGCAATGATGCTTGTAACGGATCTATCCAACGTTTGGAGGATAGATTAGGAGAGACTGCCAAGGCCAAGAACCCTCTCAAAATACGCTTTGTTAAAGAGTCTCCTTTTGTGCAAGCTATTGTAGATTTTCCCACACCGTCCAAGTTCAAGGCTCCGGTCGTTACTCCCAAGTACGATGGGAAAACTGATCCAGTTCTTCACATAGAACAATACCAAGTTGCATCCGACATTTATGTAGTCCTTGATGAGATGAGATATAGGGCATTCTCAGGGACAATCACTGGATCTGCTCAAATCAGGTATAATAGACTTCCTCCGGGGCAGATTTCTAGTTTCCAGCAACTAGCCGAGCTATTCATCAGTAATTTCTACTTTGGAGCAAAGCCTGTAAAGCGAGTAGCTCATTTTCTCAGTATGAGGCAGAAGGTAGGAGAAAGCACAAGGGATTACATCACTCAGTTCAATAACAAGAAGTTAGAGGTTATTGATTACGAAGAAAAGACTGTGATTACGGCCCTCATGAGTGGCTTGATCCAGGATAAATTATATTATACATTAACCAAGGATCCCCCGAAAATAATGACCGATTTAATGGACAAGGTGGTGAAGATTATAAATGCTGAGGAATTTATAGCAGGCAAGAAAAATTCAGATGCAAAAGTAGAAGCCAATACTGAAGGGAAGCTGGACAAAAATGAGCACAAAATCACAAGGGGATCAAAAATTCTAAAATAAAGGAGGGTATGAATGACTCAGAAATTATACCAATTACACTCCCTTGAATATGGACATACATCATGTTCTGGAGGAAATCAAGAACAACAATGATTTAAATTATCCCAAAAACCTAAGAGCTTCCCCTGATTAGAGGGATAAGTCCAAGTACTGCGACTTTCACAAAGACCATGGTCATATGACCAACCGATGCATTGCTCTTCAGAAATAAATAGAGGCTCTCATTCGATGAGAAAATCTGGATAGATTTGTTGATCGATAAGATGGAGGATGAACCCGGGGCAGAGGGCGTCAGAGATCTAAGTCTCCTTACAGATCTAGAGAAGATAAGAAGAGGGACCATGATGATGATCCCGGAGATGATCATGATCTCCTGAAGAAACCAAGGCAACCTGAGCGTGAGGTATTCACAATTAGATTCGGTTCATTTGATTGTCATATGATTATAGGTGGTGATGTAGGAGGCAGAGACCATACAGCCGAAAGGAATGCCTATCTCAATAAGGCCCAACATTTTTCTTATATCTAGCGAATCAATCTTATCGAGGAAGATCGCACTGAGGAAGGTCAACAGGGACAAGGTGGTAATTGGCTTCTCCAAGAATGATTTATCCGGAGTTCTATATCCTCATGATGATCCTTTAGTGATTAAAATGAGAATGAAAGATATAATAGTATCTAGAGTCCTGGTGGATAACGATAGTTCAGCAGACATCATGTTTTATCCCAATTTTGATAGCCTGGACTTAAAACTCAGCCAATTGGAGCCTTATCATAGGCCCCTCATTGGTTTCTCTGGTGAAAAAGTATTCCCATTGGGAACAATCAAGCTGGATGTGTTGATTGTTACATGGCCGTCCAGCAGGACAAAGAAAGTGCGGTTCTTTATAGTGGACAAAAACGTCCATTCCTCTTACAATATGATAATGGGAAGGGCTGGTCTGAAGAAGTTTGAAGTTGTATACCATCCACTTTTCATCAATGTTTGAAGTTTTCGACCAACTATGGGGTTGAAGTAGTGAAATCAGATCAAAAGGTGGCTCGGGATTGCTACTATTCATCTGTTGAACAAGAATAAATGGATGAGGCGAAGAGGAAAACAACCACTTATCAAGTGGATATGCCTGGGTCGAACACTGAGTCTGAGATTGAAACCTTAGACCCAAGAGATGAGATATAGCTAGTGAAAGATCAAGTAATGGAAGCTACGGAGAGCATTATCCTGGAAGATGATAAGATAGAACGAACAACTCAAATAGGAGCATCATTGGATCCAATCCTTAAAAATAGTTAGTGACATTCTTGAGGCATAGGAAGTAGGTGTATGCATGGAGCCACGAAGATATGCCCGGGATAGACCCAAATTTCTTGTGCCACGAGCTAAATGTCAATAAGGAGATTAAGCATGTGAAGCAGCGAAGGAGAGCTTTCAGTCGAGAGAAGAACCAGGCAATACAAGAGGAGGTGGAGAAGCTTCCAAAATCTTCCTTCATTGAATATGTGAGGTACCTAAATTGGCTGGCCAATGTAGTTATGATCTAGAAGAAAAACAACAAATGGAGGATTTGCGTGGATTTCATCGACTTGAATAAGGTGTAAAAACAAAAAATGGAGGATTTGCGTGGATTTCATCGACTTGAATAAGGTATGTCAAAAGGATCATTTTCCTAAACCTCGAATTGATCAATTGGTGGATGCTACTTTGGGATATGAGTTGTTGAGTTTTATGGATGCTTATTTTGGTTATAACCATATTAAAATGAAGCCAAGAAGATAGAGAAAGTACTTCCTTTATTACTCCCCAAGGAACTTATTGTTATAATGTTATGCTATTCGGTCTTAAAAATGCAAGTGCTACCTATCAGCGATTGGTGAATAAGGTACTTGCATAGAAAATAGGCAGGAACATGTAGGTATTTGTCGATAATATGTGAACAAAGAGCAAGAAAGCTTCTGACCATATTGCCGACCTTAGTCAGACTTTTGACGAGTTTGAGAAATAACAGATGAAGCTGAATTCGACCAAATGCATTTTTGGAGTACATGAAATGTTCCTCAGGTATATAGTAAATAAAAGGGTCATTGAAGAAAATCCAGACAAGATTAATGTGTTGATGGAAATGCAGTCCTTGACCAGCAAGAAGGAGGTTCAAAGGATAACAGGAGGTGTAGCGGCCCTCAACAGATTTGTGTCCCAAGCAACGCATAGATGCCTACCATTCTTTAAGGTGCTTAGAAAGACCTTTGAATGGAACAATGAATGCGAGAAAGCTTTTTTGGAATTAAAGAAGTACTTAGGATCACCTCATCTACTCTCTCGATTAGTGATGGAAGAAAAGATGTATTTGTATTTGGTTGTCTCTGAGTCAGCCGTTAGCTCTGCTTTGATAAGAGAACATAATCGAGTGCAGAAACCAGTCTATTATAATAGCAAAGCTTTTAAAGGAGAAAAGATCAGATATCCAACACTGGAGAAATTGGCACTAGCATTGATTGAGGCTAGTAGGCAGATGAAGGCATACTTTTAAGCCCATACTATTGTGGTATACACTGATATGCCACTAAGTCAAGCTTTGTATAAACCATAAAAATCTTGGAGACTAATGTAGTGGGATGTGGAGTTAGGAGAATGCGATATTATATATGATCCAAGGACTTATTTTAAAGGCCAAGTTATGGCTGACTTCATTATAGAGTTCACTTACCCAGATGTCCTTGAACAATATGGGACTCTTGCCGAGCAATATCCAAGGTCTAGCAAACCTACTAGAAATGTTCCCGACCAACAGAGATGGAAAAATAAGTTACCACCAACCAACCGGAGTCTTCCAGCAGAGTGTAAGAGATGAAGAAGAAATATGAGGAAACAAAAGATAAAACATTTCATCAAGGGATTTTGACAAACCAAGAGTTTGATATCAATATCTCCATATGGAGTTTATATGTTGATGGATCATCATGTGCAGCCAGTTGTGGAGAAGGAATCATTTTTAATAATCCAGACGGAATACACTACACCAAAATGGGCAAATTGTCACCTTTTAGCCGGCCAGCCTTGTCAAGGTCATTGACCGTGACAAAAAACACGCGAAAAATGTCACGGTCATTGACTTTGACACGACCGTGACAATAATTTAAATACTTGTCACGGTCAAAGACCTTGACACGACCGTGACAATGTTCGCAGCAAAAACCCTATCCCCCCTCTTTTTTCCCTCCGAGTCGTTCCCTCCCTCTCTCTCTCTCTCTCTCTCTCTCTCTCTTCCATTTATATATATATATATATATATATATATATATATATATATATATATATATATATATTTGTGTGTATATATATATATATATATATATATATATATATATATATATTTGTGTGTATATTTATGTGTGTATGTGTATATATATATGTGTGTATGTGTGTGCGTGTGTGGGGGGTGCGGCAGGGTGGGGGTAGGGGGTGGGGCGTGGTGGTGGAGGGGGGTAGGGGGTGGGGTGCGGTGTGTGTGTGTGTGGTGGTGTTTGGTGGGGGAGGGGGTGGTGGAGGGGGGCAGGGGGTGGGGTGGGGTGTGTGTGTGTGTGTGGTGGTGTGTGGTGGGGGAGGGGGTGGGGGAGGGGGTAGGGGGTGGGGTGGGGTGGGTGGGGTGTGTGTGTGTGTGTGGTGGTGTGTGGTGGGGGAGGGGGTGGGGGAGGGGGTGGGGTGGGGTGGGGTATACACAACACTAAAAGTAGACATCAATTTTATAAATAATTGATAATAGTTGGATAATAAACATCGGGAGGGGGTGGGGGTGGGTGGGGTTTTGAATATTATTTACATTCAAAATAAATAATTGATAATAGTTGGATAATAATTGGATAATAATTGTTTTTATACCTATAGAACAGCTTAGATAGTATGTGTGTGTGTGTGTATGTGGTCAATACATGAATTTATTTTTGTATTTGAATTATCCCATGAATTTATTTTTGTACTTGAATTAACCCATTCTATTAAACATACTTGAAATTAAATATAGTGCGCATAGATACTAGCATTCTAGTTCTTATGCGTACGCATTCAATAACCCTTAGACCCGTTCGAGAGTCATTACCCCTGTAATGAGATCTCTCGAATTGTCCCGTTTGGACAGTTTGAGACAGTATAATTTCTGTATAATATTCTTATTGGCTTAAAGTTGTTACTTTTGGAGGAAGTTTTGCAGTCGTATCTTAATGTTCTCTGGGTACATACTAGATTGACAAGTGTGACTGTTATTTTAATTGACCAATTGAAATAACACTCACACCTTCCAATCTACGTCGTGTACTTGGAGAACTAAGGGGATATGCTGTCGAATTTTTTTCAAATCGTAACAATGTGCATGAGCTGTTAAGTATATTACAGAAAAATGCATTCTTAAATGGGATAGGACCACTTACCCTTTAATAGGATAATTAGATGATGGGATAATTAAATAAAATATACTATAAATCTAAGTTTTTTTTACCTTTAATAGGTGTTTAGTTGTGGTAGCAGTGATGGGATATCCGAAATACAAAGAGTGGATGGGTGAGACTAATAGAATGGGGGATGTGTTTCGCAGAGGTGCTAACGAATTTGTGAAATATGCAAAGAGATGTCGTAATGATGAAGAGTTTCGGTGTCCATGTGCTAGGTGTAAGAATGGTAAGGTGTTTGAGTGGAAAAGAGTTGAACTACATTTGTTAAGATCGGGTATGCAAGATAGTTATCGATTTTGGAGTTTTCACGGTGAATTGAAAGTTCCTTTTGTCCCTGACCAACCTTCACAACATCCTTCAACAAGTAGAATAGATGAAGAAGGGGACGACGTAGATCATAATATGTTAGAGGATTTAGTTGATGATGCGTACGGAGTTTATGAAGCTGAGGAGAATGAGGTTAGTCATGATGTAGAAGATAACACGATAAAACTTGACGATGACTACCAAAGTTTAAAATTTAAGGCGACCCAACCGTTATACTCTGGCTGTGAGAAAGATCAAACAACTTTACATGCCATGGTTGGTTTGCACAGTTTGAAGACGCAGTACGGTTTGTCTGGCAATAGCGTGACGGGAATTCTGAAATGGGTGAAGGGATTATTACCTAAGGTGAATACACTTCCAAATAGCTATCATGTTATGAAGAAAAAAATTGAAAGGTTTGGGAATGAAGTATAAATCGATTCATGCTTGTGTGTATGACTGCATACTATACCGAAAGGAGTATGAAAATCTCGATCGTTGTCCGATATGCGATGAACCTAGAAATGTCCAATCTACTAGTAAGGAAGGCACAAGCTCAAAAGTGCCTCAAAAAGTATTGAAATATTTTCCCGTTGGGCCTAGATTAAAGCGATTTTTCACAGTACCATGGATTGCAGAGGCAATGACTTGGCATGCTAGGGCAGAAGTAGGGGGTAATATCATGCGTCATCCTATTGATTCTACTGCCTGGCGGAGGATGAATTATGAGTATCCCGATTTTTCTCGAGAACAACGCAACATTCGTTTGTCTATATCAACAGATGGTTTCAATCCATTTGGAAATCTAAGCACCAATCAGAGTGTATGGCCAGTGATCCTAGCCCCACTCAACCTCCCTCCTTCATAGTGTATGAGACCTGAATTTTCGATGATGGCTTTATTGATACCTGGGCCAAAGGCACCAAGTGAAGACATTGATATCTACCTGGCTCCTTTGGTAGAAGAATTAAATGAGTTGTGGGAAGAGGGTGTGCAATCATATGACTCTTTTAGAAAAAGAAGAGTTTACGCTGAAAGCTATGTTGATGTGGGCAATTCATGATTTTCCAGCTTATGGGACATTATCCGGATGTGTAGTACATGGTTATTTGGGGTGTCCTATTTATGGAGAGGAGACTGAATCTCTTCGTCTATCCTCCAGATTAAAAAATGTATACCATTTCCACAGGAGGTTTTTACCCCCAGCTCATAGTTTCAGATTTGAGAAAGCTTCCAATTTTTTATTGGGCGGAGTTGAACATAGGCTACCGCCGAGACAACTTTCGGGTTCAGAAATTGAAAGTAAATCTTTTGAATGTGGCCCAAATATGCCAGGTAAGAATCCCAAATTTAAGAATGTCAAGCATACGAAGACCCCAACTGGGAATGAAACTGGGATAAGAAAGGCATGGTCTCGGAGGTCAATTTTATTTGACTTGCCTTATTGGAAGAAAAACCCGGTGCGCCATGTATTGGATGTGATGCATGCAGAGAAGAACTTCGCTGAACATATTGTGGGTACTTTCCTTGGGGGGGAGTCATTCGAAGGATGGAGAAAATGCACGAAAAGACCTTAAAACGTTAAAACTTAAACCACAACTATGATTGAAAGAAGATAGTAGGGGAAGGACAATAATTCCCCCCTGGTGCGTTTACTTTAACGAGTGAGGAAAGGAAGGTGCTTCTAGACACAATATATAATTTGAAGGGCCCATCTACTTTTTCGTCCAACTTGCAAAGGATTGTGAATTATGTTACTCATGATTTACATAAGTGTAAGTCCCACGATTGGCATGTGATCATGCAATTGGTTCCTCTATTGTTTAAGCACTGTTTCTCCAAGCACAAGGATTTGCGTAGGGCTATTATGCAAATTAGTATTACCTTCTCCCTCTTGTGTGAGAAGGTAGTGAATCGAGAACACATAGTGGCCGCAAAATTGGCTGTGAACGAAGCGATTTGTGTATTGGAGAAGTACTTTCCCCCAGCATTCTTTGACATAAGTGTTCACTTGTTGGTACACCTATGCGACGAGGCACTTCTTTGTGGTCCAGTTAGATATCGTTGGATGTATCCGTTTGAAAGATTGATGAAAGTTTTTAAAGATTACGTCAAGAATACGCGATATATTGCAGGATCAATTGCAGAGGAATACATCACCGTGGAGTCATCAATATATACTCGGGAATATATGACTGACTCTACCAGCGTTGATGAAACTGATGAATTCCTCGATGATGGTGGTAATGTGATGGGAAAACGAGTGAAATTAACGAGTTTGCAACATGAACAAGTAGCTCGTTATCTATTTGACACACATGAAGATGTCGAAGAATGGAAAAAGTAAGTTTCGAATATTATAATGTTTAACATTATTTTAGATTATTTTATACATGATTAATTTTGTAATATGCAGTAAATATGAAGCCTGTGAGAACAATAAAAGGCGAAAAACAGTGGTACAATCAGACAACGAATTTAGGCTATGGTTGACACAAGAGGTAATTACAATGAAAACAGTCGTTATATAACGTTACATTACACTCAAATTTTACCACTAATATAATTAATTTATCTATATTCTCAGCTCCTAAAGATGGGTGATGCGACATCAAGGCTTGCTCGTCTAGCCACTGGACCCTTGTTCGTGGCACAAGAGTACAAAAAATATCGATTGAATGGTTACATTTTCGGCGCTAAAGTGTACGAGGAAAGTACAAATGTACAGAACTCAGGAATTTCATACAAGGCTCTTACTTTCTTTCGAGCGAGCGCAAAAGATAAAAACCTCGTTGAAGCTGAAATGACTTACTATGGTGTAATCCAAAATATATTTGAATTGGATTATATAAGATTCAAAGAGGTTGTATTTTACTGTGAATGGGTAAGAGTTGAGGATAAAAATACTTGTAAAGTTGATCCTGTCACCAATTTGATCATGGTTGACTTGTCCAAGTTGAAGAGCAACGACCACGTGAGCGATGAGCCATTTGTTTGTGCATTTCAAAAGGTTAAGCAAGTGTTTTACTCAGAGTATATCAACAACGAGCCTTGGTCAATTGTCCAACACGCGCCAAGGCGTCTAAATAGTAGTGTGGATGACTTGGCTGCTCCTACCAAATATCAATCCATTTTTTATGATAACCCGAATTTGAAACAATTTTTCAATTTGTAATAAATATTTCAATTTGTACCGAAACATCCATTTTTAATGCTTTTACTTGATCTGCACTTTATCATTTTCACTCTTGTGTAGTGTGCGTGTGTGGAGAGGAGATTAATACATAAATATTCCAACTACATCTAAGTTTTGTTTATACTAATCCATGAATATACGCTTCTTACCTTTAATAGGTGATTAGTACATAGTTATTTGGGGTGTCCTATTTGTGGAGAGGAGACTGAATCTCTTCGTCTATCCGAACACTAAGAAATGCCATAATCCTATGGAGCGATGCTCTGCAAATTCCTCCCAACCGTTATGTAGCCAAATATCACCGGTTGAAGTTGTCAATTCCACTTTCCATACCCCACCACTTGGAACTTCTAGCAAAACATGGGAGACCATTCAAAGGTGGAGTTGACAACTTCAACTGCTGATTTTTGGCTACACAACGGTTGGAATGAATTTGCAACGCATACCTCCATAGGATTATGGTATTTCTTAGTGTTTAGATATGAAGAGAATTATAATTGACACGATTTCCCGGGGTACATTAGTTGGAAGGAGGTGCCATATGAGCTCAAGTTAGCTGTTTGAGTGACACTACAGGTAATGTATTTATATTTATATGTCAATTTCGATTTCGATTTCGATTTCAATTACGATTTATATTTATCTATATTTGAGGGGCGGATACTAATTTTACTTTATTTCAATTCAGGGGACAGGGAGTGGCCCTAAGGGTAGGCCACATATGCTTTATACTTATGTGGCTATTCGGACGAGAAGGGAAGGATAAGGAGGTGTTCACGAGCGTCGCGGTACAAAATCTCTTTTCCATGCAAATAGTTTGTAGATTTGAGATAAAATGATGGTGATGTTGTTTCTTTTTAAATAGTTTCTTATTTGAATATATATTTGCATTATCTTTAGTTTGTTCGGATATATGATGTTCGGAACAGGTACAACGTTGCTATAACAGGTACAAATATATTGCTGCGCAGTGGCAGTGGCCATACTGCCCAGCAGTTTTTTTTTTAATTTTGCCCAGAATTGTCACGGTCATTGACCGTGACAATTTTATTAAAAAAATGTCACGGCTTTGTCACGATTTATAACCGTGACAAATGTGTCACGGTCATTGACCTTGACACGACCGTGACACAAAATGCGTGTTTTTTGTCAAGGTCAATGACCGTGACACGACCGTGACAAAAAAATTTGTCTCGCCTCGAAATGTCACGGTCATTGACCTTGATACGATGGATTTATCAAGGTCAATGACCTTGACAAATGGGCAGATTTGGTGTAGTGATATACATAGAATACGCTCTGCGATTCTAATTCCAAGCTTCTAATAATGAGGTAGAATATAAAGCCGTGATTATTGGACGAAACTTGACCAAATCACTAAATGCCAAGCAGGTGGTGGTAAATAGTGATTCATAATTGGTGGTAAACCAGGTGTTGAACTTATATGCGGGTGAAGGAGAATTGATCTCGAGGTATTTTACTAAGGCCTTGGAGGTCATAAATACCCTATTAGCTATTCGAATGGTCAGAATTCCAAGATTGGAGAACGCCCAAGCTGATGCACTTACTCGATTAGCTTCAGCAACCCAAACCGAGCTATGGAGAACCATTCCTATTAATTTGCTTGCTAATAGGAGTATTGATGAAGATTTTATGATAAATTTTATTGCATTGGACATGGGACCATCTTGAAATGATCCCATAAAAGCGTATATAGAAGATGGAGATTTACTAGCCGATCTAGTCATAGCAAAGAAGTTGAAATACAAAGCTGCAAGATATGCGTTAAAGAATGGTGTTCTGTACAGAAGATGTTTAACTTCTGGTCTGCAACGATGTGTCCACCCCACTGAAATAAAAGATCAGATTGAAGAGGTTCATGAGGGATCTTGTGGAGCTCACGTGGCAGGAAGAACTTTGTTGCAAAGGATTAGCATATAAGGGTACTACTGGCCAACTATGCGAGCCGAATGCGCATCCTTTGCCAAAAAGTGCGACAAGTGCCAAATGTTTTCTATCATACGAAGAACTCCATAAGCCATGTTAACATCGATCACATCACCCTAGTCGTTCACAATGTGGGGAATTGACTCAGTCGGGCCCTTGCCGACCACCTGAGGAAGGTTTAAGTACCTAGTTATGGTTGTTGATTATTGTACTAAATGGGTGGAAGTTGAGCCCCTGTTCGACATGGAATACGAGAGAGTTTATCAGTTCATTTGGAAGAGTATTATATGTAGGTATGGTCTACCTAATGCTTTTATTACCGATCATGGCACACAATTCGATAACGATGATTTTGCTACATAATGTGCCCAATCAAATATCCAAACGCTTCATTGTGATTCATGCCACTCTCAGAGCAATGCATAAAAAGAGGTAACAAATAAAACTTTACTGAATGGACTTAAGAAAAAGATGGATGACGCTAAGGGTAATTGGATCAACAAGTTGCACCCAGTTTTATAGGTTTATCAAACAACTCCCCGAACAGTTACAGGAGAAATACCCTACATGTTGGCATTCAGTACTGAAATCTGTGATTCCTGTCAAGCTAGGTTTGCCCACTCACAAAGTCCTTAACTTTAATTCCCAGTTAGTGATTTGATAAGAAGATTGGTGTAATACCCCATGACTTTGGGATCGAGAAATTAAATATTTGGGAGAATTAAATTTTATCTAAATTGGAGAATTTTAAATTTGGTAATTGAGGTCCAAAAATTGAGGACATTATAAAGTGTTTCGGATGAGAATTCTTAATGCGCCATTGGTTTCGAATAGGTCGAGATAGTCGAAATGACTGTCCTTGGGTTTTCTTTCGGTCCCGGAATATTTTTTAAGTTAGTTAGAATCAAATTGGAGTAAACGAGTTATTTAAAGGGTGTATTACCACTAAAAACTGGGACTTACGTTTTAAAGGTTTAAGAGGCTTACAAAATTATCAAATCTCATTTGTGAGAAAGAGATAAAACCATAGAGAGAGAAAGAGAAGGGGAAAAGAAATAAATAAGAAGAAAGGAAGAAAGAGAGAGGAAAAAGCTTCAAGATTTTCGGCTCGTACACAATTTCGGGGATGATTCAACCTCTACGATTCTAAGGCAAGTGTTTAATCTTGCTAAATATTTCATTTGTGTATTTGATTTCATAATTTGTGGATAAAAGAAAAGGATTTTTGGGTTATATGTTAAAAACCTAGATTTTTGGGACTAAAACTTGAATTTGATGTTATTATATGGGATTGATGATACTTAATTTGATGAGATGAGATGTAGGTTTGGGTTTTGATGTGAAGAATATGATTGAGTTAAACATTGAGGATTGGATGATAATATTTGGGTGTTTGGAGAGTTTGATTTTGCTCAAAAATGGAAAAAGGGCCAAATATCTGGTATGGTCGGTCGACCGTGCCTACGGACCGGTCGATCGCGCCTCAAGGGAAAAGCCTATTGCATTCTTCGTAGGGCAAATTTTGGACTCGCGGTCGACCGGTTCTCTGTTTTTAGCCCACGATTGGGATTTTCTTCTACTCCCCTTTTTCCTTTGGGTTTTATTCTAAGGGGTCTTCTTAATGGACTTATTATGGAGAGTTATGATATAATGTTAAGGGAATTGTGACTTAGGATGAATAAGGGCTTTCGGGCCTATGTTAAAATTGGTTTATGAAGGTGGGATGCCTCTTTTGGGAAGGAAAAGATTATGGGACTAAATGATAGGCGGATTTTATCTATATGTTGGTGGTGAGCTATCATGAATTAGTTATGAATTGTGGAGATAACCCCTTTTTGTTTATGTGCGCATTAATAACCGATAATCCGAGGTGTAGTTGGGAACCTCATTGAGGATGGAAGTTTTATTTAGAGGTCAGAGGTGAGTTTAGACATGATTTAAGGTTTAGGACTCTTTAGGAGAGTGGTGAAGGCATAGCGTGAAATTGTAGTCCGATATCCATGCCGAATCCTTATAATGATAAGATTCTATTTAAGATATGAATTGGGACCAATGAGAGTTAAAGGTCGCGTATCCTTAGTGGTATTTCAGCATATAACTTAATTACTGATTTTTTTTCCTATGATGTAGGTGAGATACATGTTGTACCCGATAACTTGAGATAACACGTACTGTTTTGCGGTGGCTACTTACTTTATCATAATCAGACTTACACCCAAGATAAATTGTAACATGTGTTGATTTTTACTTCGCACAGAATAAAAATATGAATAATTCCTTTTTTTGAATAAATATAGTTCAATTATTTTAAGTGAGATATTATATGATTGAATACATTATGAATGAGAGTTAACTACCCTTATGTTGCTAACATGGTTGATATTTTGTCTCTTTTTACTAGATTCTTACTTTTACCATGTTATGGGCACGGGCGCACAAATACCAAATAAAAGAAACACAAAATAACATGACTTTTTTTTAGAGATATTTAGTTGATGGTCTTATTTTTTTTAATTTGTTAATTTTTAGTCATTTGTTATTTTCTTGAGAAGTCGTGACGTGTGATAATTTATTAAATTAAATTAAATTCGCAAGTTTCCAAGCAACCCTTATTTAATTAGAGTCCCTAAACATGCATCTAAGGTGCGTGTGTCAAACCATAAATAAGGAAAGCATGTGACACAAAAATATGCCGATACACAGATTTCAGGAAAAAACCCCTTTCGGGTAAAACCTTTATTTCATTATGAATATATAAATCGCAACTTACAATTACATAGAGAAATCTACAATGGATCAACGTGCAACCAACCCACAAAGACACGCAGTCTTGAACTCAGCAAGAGAATACACGCAGCACCCTCCAAGGACTCGCAGCCCAAACAACAAAGGAATAACCAAAGCTCTCCTCAATGACACGCAACTATAACACTTTGTAGAGACTCCTTCAGTAATGACATGCAGCCCTCGGTTGCAAAGATCTCCCCACAAAGGTTGAACAATAGCAAAGCTTGTGTTCTAGGGTTCCAAAAGATTCACAGAAGTAATTGAGATTTTTGTGTGAATCAAAACATGAGTTTGGAAACTCACAAAAGTGAAGACTTTGAGTTTATGAACTCTGAAAATCGTGTGAAGAAGTCTTTTGAAACCAACTCCGCGTAGTGGGTTTATAAAGGAATAACTTGCCCTAAAAAATTTGAACACGATCTATTTGAAATTATCCCAAGCGGACCGGTCCGGATCTGAGGCGGATCGGTCCGAGGGGGCGGATCGGTTCGTTTTAATTTTTGCTTTATCAGTTCGCTATCGGTTCTGGGTTTACTGGATCTTCAGCTACCGGACTGGTCCGGTTGATGGGCAGACCGGTCCGGGTCGGATCGGTTCTTTTTGTCTGGGCGGACCGGTTCGGCCTGTCAGAATTTTAATTCCTCCTTTTCTTTGATATTCGGATCCGTTGATGATGATATGAATCTTGAATTTCTTCAACGGTGTAACGGCATACGACATAACAAATTGATAATGGGAAAAAATGTCCTTACAAATCTCCCCCTATGTCTATGCCGGTACATTCATAAAAACAAACATTCGAATTATCAAATAACAAAAATTCCTATACATATCTACCCTTCCATGAACCCAAAACTGAAAAGGTACAAGTGAATAAGTCTTAATCATTTGGTCTTCAACTCTTCAGGAATCTCAACGCTTTTCTCATCAGGGTGTGCAATCCATATTGATCTTCAATCTTCATACCTACACACATGAGACAAAGCAAATACCACGTGACATATCGAGTTTGAAATGAGATAAACATACATACCAATTTATGATAAAAACATAAGTTAAATCTCAAAAACTCCCCCATAAAATGATAATTCTTTCTTCCCCTTTTTATGATGTCCCCAAATAGACAAATGAGAAGAATGAATCAAATAAGCAAAATCGAGGTGTCATGGTACACAAAACTGTGCATCAAACAATATGGTAAACGAGCTCTTGCAAGGAGATGCTAAAAAAATGCACAAACTATTTTTCATTTTTCATTTTTTTATACAAAAGTAAGATACATTTGAAAAAAAATATGCTACAAAAATCACACCATGGATTTAGACTCAAACAACCAAGTCATGGAAATGGAAAGAATTGGTGTGAACACATTCGATAGGTAAATCAACTCAATCAATCATATGTGCACGATGCATATGTGTACCCCTAAAGAATGAACATGAAAAGTATCCTTAGGTGAAAAGATTGTTGAATTTAGATGACATCGTCTTATGCAAATCAACAAATCAAAGTCAAAATGATTTCCACCCCAATAACGTCCAAAACTTTATAGCGCATTTTCCAAGAATTCCAAGGACGTGCAAACCCGTTATAAAATCTCCAACCGAACACTCTCATATATATTTTCTGTTAGAGGTAATCTAAATTCTCAAACTTTGGAGAATTTGGTGCAAAAACCTAAATGGCCCATAATTTGGCATGGATTTCTTTTTATTGCCTTAAAAAAAACTCGGGGCTCTTTTAACCTCTTTGGACCTCGGATAATAAAATTCCTTCATTTTTTAGGTCCAATGTAACAGTGGCTTAATATTCGCAAAGGCAAAATGAACCTTTCGCAGCCCTTCCCCATTTTCAAACAAAACACACAAACTCACAAAACGGTTTTTATATCCACAATTTCCTTAGAAAAATTTATCACGCTTGGTTCATTTTAAGGACAGGATTGAAGTGAAAACACCCAATCAACATGTGATAAGACAAGCACAATAATCAAACAAATTCGTGCATGTGTGCAATAAAGGAAACATGAGTCAAACATGTAGGAAGTAACACTTAATTACATCTTAATGACTCCAAACATTATAAAGCACAAGGATGAATTGACCAATTGTCTCAATACACTATCAAATAGTCACATGAAAATAATGGAATGATGTTGTGACTCGATCATCCTAAGTGTTCATCCATAAACGGTGCAAACAAAATACAAAAATCTTTTTGGATTTTCTCAAAATTTGATCAAAATAAAATCTTTTTGTATTTTTCAAAAACTTTCTTAAAAAAATAAAACATACAAAAATGATACATACTAGCAATAGGCAAACAATGACATCATGAAACTCACCCTATGCTAGTAAACAAGTCAAACCTCAATCATTAGGTGCAGAGGGGTTTTCCAAAGGTGGTGACAACTTATGAAAAACCTCCATCAATTCTTATGAAGTTTTGACTAAAAACTTAACTTGCTCACCTAAATGTGCAAACTCTCTCATGTAGTCTCTGGGAGCATGTAAAGTATCATATGTGGGTGCATGTGTGTCAGAAACACGTGTAGAAGCAAAACGTGACACATAACCCAACTTAAAGCAAAATTTCCTTAGGTCCCCTATCCTCTTGCAATGTGAGAAAACATAAATAGGCATAGGGACACCTCTCTCAAAAACTATAGGACGCACTCTCCTAATAGGAATGGGACACCTAGGTGGGTTAGGGTGAGACTCACGTGAATTAAACACTAAAGTGGGAATCGACTCGGGTGCTAATTGGGAAGTAGAAGCACCGTCATGACTTATTCCTAACTTCTCACCTTTACCCTTAAGAACCACCTTTTCAACCTTCTTAGGTGCGTTCTCAAACTTGACTTTGACCACCCTGGCACATTCGAGATCACTCTCGAGTTGGGATACACATGTCGTCAGACTAGACACCGTGCTGGTCAAATCACACTTCACCTTTCTCAAAACCTCCTTCTCTTTCTCCAAATATAAAACCCGATGACCTAAATCACGATTATACTTCTTTGTTTTCAAGGTCTCGGTGTACAAATATCTAAATGCTTTTTGGAGCTCACTTTCATCTCCACTCTCAAACTCGCTCTCATCTCCACTAGAAACACTCGAGTCATCATTGGTGCTCTCATGACCTTCATCAACGTGAGACAAAGTGGGTGTGCTCACACGACTCGAAAAAGTTACAAACTTCTCACCACTAGTCTCATCACCCTCACCTTCACTACTATCACTAAGTGTGGTGGGCATAGAAACTTTCTTTCCTTTATTTCTAAGCCACGTAGGACACTCAAATGACTTATGTCCCTTACCCTCACATTCAAAACAAGCGACGTTCTAAAATTCTTCCTCACACACCTCATCGGAGTCATTCTCTTTTTCCCTCTCACCACTTTCTTTGGCCTTTCCTTTCTTTTTATTTTTCTCAAAAAAATTCTTTTTATTGGAAGAATTATTTTTGTTCATGTTGAGAAATTTTTTAAAATTTTTCGCAAACAACGCCATATCATTAAAATCAAAATCTCCCTCATAATCAGACTCACAAACTTTTTCATTAGTTTTCTTACAATGATTCTTTAAAGCAATTCCATTATCCTTAGCCTTAATGGTTTGGGGAAACATGTCAATCTCATAGATTTGAAGATCTCCTTAAAGTTCTTCCAACTTAAGTGATTTTAAATTTCCCAAAGAGTTCAAAATAATGACTTTAGGAATAAAGCGTTTTGGGAGAGATCTCAAAATCTTTTTAACGACACGCGTGTTATCAATCACCTCACCCAAATTAAAACATGTGTTAACAATGTCCGACAAAAGTGCATAAAAATTATCAAAGCATTCGGACTCAGACATGGTGATAGTCTCAAATTGGGTGGCCAAATTTTGTAATTTTGATTCTTTAACCGCGTTCGTATCCTCATGTGTCAATTTCAAAACATCCCAAGCCTCTTTAGACGTGGTGCACGTTACAACTCCAGAAATAGCACTCAGACCACGGGAATTAAAATTGGACAATGTATAATCATCTTCAGTCCAGGCTGACACGGGTTTTAAAGTGGTGATGTTATTAACAGTGACCGTGGGAGGAGTCCAACCATTTTTGCAAAGTAACCAAACACGCTCGTCAATAGATTTTAAAATCGATTTCGTACGAGCTTTCCAGTAGGCATAATTAGACCCGTCAAAAATAGGTATCTGATTATATAAATGCTCCATAAAAAAATGCAAATTTTCACAAAACTGATTTAAAAAAAAAATCAATATCACACGATTTTACGAAAAATAGGATCAAGCGATAAATTAGCGTAACCCGCTCTGATACCAATTTGAGAAGTCGTGACGTGTGATAATTGATTAAATTAAATTCGCAAGTTTCCAAGTAACCCTTATTTAATTAGAGTCCCTAAACATGCATCTAAGGTGCGTGTGTCAACCCATAAATAAGGAAAGTATGTGACACAAAAATATGCCGAGACACAGATTTCAGGAAAATATCCCTTTCGGGTAAAACCTTTATTTCACTATGAATATATAAATCGCAACTTACAATTGCATAGAGAAATATGCAATGGATCAATGCGTAGCCAACCCATAAAGACACGCAGTCTTTAACTCCGCAAGAGAATACATGCAGCACCCTCCAAGGACTCGCAGCCCAAACAACAAAGGAAGAACCGCAACTCTCCTCAATGACACGCGGTCATAACACTTTGTAGAGACTCCCTCAGCAATGGCACGCAGCCCTCGGTTGCAAAGATCTCCCCACAAAGGTTGAACAATAGCAAAGCTTTTGTTCTAGGGTTCCAAAAGATTCACAAAAGTAATTGAGATTTTTGTGTGAATCAAAACATGAGTTTGGAAACTCACAAAGGTGAAGACTTTGAGTTTATAAACTCTGAAAATCGTGTGAAGAAGTCTTTTGAAACCAACTCCCCGTAGTGGGTTTATAAAGGAATAACTTGCCCTAAAAAATTTGAACACGATATGTTTGAAATTATCCCAGGCGGACCGGTCCGGATCTGAGGCGGATCGGTCCGAGGGGGCGGATCGGTTCGTTTTAGTTTTGGCTTTATCGGTTCGCTACCGATCCGGGGTTTACTGGATCTTCAGCAAGTGGATCGGTCCGGTTGATGGGCAGACCGGTCCGGGGTCGGATCGGTTCTTTTTCTCTTGGCGGACCGATCCGGCCTGTCCGAATTTTGATTCCTTCTTTTCTTTGATATTCGGATCCGTTGATGATGATATGAATATTGAATTTCTTCAACGGTGTAACGGCGTATGACATAACAAATTGATAATGGACAAAAATGTCCTTACATTTCTCTTTTGTTCTAAGTCCCAAAGTAATTGATACATATTTGCATTATTTTTAACTACATATCTTTTTTGTACCTACACGCAGGAGTCATCTTCTTTTCTATTGCATTATACCTCCCATATTTCGTATAGTCTCTATTGATGCGAGTATGTTACTATCTACACTAATATATATATATATATATATATATATATATATATATATATATATAGTCAGGCTCTTCAACATACCTCATTATATAGTCAGGCTCTCCAACATACCTCATTTAACATACCTATTTTTTTAAAATAGTAAAAAAATTAATTTTGAATTGATATTTTTTATGAGTTCATGATATGTCAATGTGTCCCTGTAAAAATATTCAGCTCAAAATAATGTGTTTTGATATTTTTAAAAAATAAGTAAAAAAACTAACACTTTAAAAGGGTAAAAATTGTCAGTTTTTTTACCCTATTTTTTAAAAATAACAAAAAATATTATTTTCAGTTGATTTTTTTTACAGGGCCACATTTAAATATCAAGAACCCATATAAAAAATATCATCTCAAAATTATTTTTTTTACTATTTTAAAAAAAGGTATGTTGCTAGGTATGTTGATAGGAGGTATGTTGGGGAGCCTGACTATATATATATATATATATATATATATATATATATATATATATATATATATATATATATATATAGATTGTATAATGTTTCACGAACAAGATAAATACATTTCATATACATATATAGGTTATCTTCCTGCATTGTACCATTTTTTTTAAAAAAATTACGTTGATTTATTTCGTTCTCGTTTTTCCCAACCTCTTTAGTTTTCATTTAGAATTTATGGAAATTTGTTCATTTTCTTTGCACTTGCTATGCCTCATGATGCTAATTTTTATTCACATAATAAAGTGTATCAATAACTAGGGGAGGACAAAAAAAAGACCGACCCGATTGGACCGGACCGGACCGAACCCATTTATATAGGCTTTTTTATAAATCGGTCCTAATTCGGTCCTAAATTAGGAGACCCGAAATATTCGGTTCGATCTAAAATATCCATTAAAAATTCGGTCTTGAGATCGGACCGGACCGTTTAGTTTAATATTATATAAATTATAATATATATTAATCTTATATAAATATACCATATACTAAAGACACAACACTTGAACCTTTCAAAACATCACACGATCGCAAACTCTCCGCTCACTTCTCTCACTCTGTTTCTAACAAGTCTACTTCCTCTCTCTCTCTCTAACTCTCCGGTCGATCTTGTGACGCGCCACCCACACCACCATGAATTGAATACACGATCCCATAGCCACGGTAGCCCAAAACAAATGGCCCACAACAGCTGATCCGACGCACCTCGCCTCCACAGCAGCTGATCCGACACACCTCGTCTCCACAAGCCCTATTCCGGCGACGGGGAAAAAAGATCCCATAGCCACGGTAATATTCTCATTTCCATTTTTTGGTTCTTAAGCTTAACGACAAACCCGTAACCCACGTTTTTTGTTACGGTTTTTTGTTACGGTAATATTCTAATTTTTGTTTTTGGTTCTTGATTATGGTTACCGTTTTTTGGGTTTCAGTTTTTGGCTTTTAAGGTAAAAGGTTTGCTTAGGTTTGTAACCCACGTTTTGTAACTCTGTAACTCTGTTTTTTGGGTAAAGGGTTTCCTTAGGTACAGTTTTTTTGGGTAAAGGGATTTTTAGGTAAGGGGTTTGCTTAGGTTACAGTTTTTGGCTTTTTATAACTCTGTTTTTGGTTACAGTTAGTGAATATAACCTTTGTAAATTGTAACTTTGTAAGGTTTAAAAATTGATTTTGTACAAACAACAAAAAATTAACAGTTTTTTATTGAAAAAAAATGTAAAAAGTGGACCGATTATTAACCGAACCGGACCGAAAATAGCCTAGACCGATTAAATAGGCTAAACCGATTAAATCGGTCCGAATTCGGTCTTCTCAAATATAGGACCGAATAATTCGGTCCGGCCCCTAAAATGACCAAAAATCGGACCGGACCGGACCGGACCGGACCGCGCCCACCCCTATCAATAACATAAGTAAAGTACCATACTTATTTATATTAAAAAAAATACGTGATGAAATAATTTACGAATAGAAATATTAAAAAAATATCTATTTAATGAACAATACTTATAAACAAAAAATAATAGGAAGAACACTTACAAACATAAAGTTTGAACCATACGATATGTAAATGACGATGCCACTATTTGCAACATCCGATGCCATTATTTACAATAAAAATTTTCTCAATTATTTGCAACATCAGATTCCATTATTTAATCAAATAATTGAGTGCGTCGGTAAATTGATTAAAATACCACATTGAGTTGTTCTTAATTTGGCACTTTTTTTTATTCCACTTTTGAGACTCACGTGTTAAATTGTGTCTATCTAAATGGTTCTAGCTAAAATTCATTTTAAGTCGAACTCTTTATTCACCGCATTATTTACATTTACATTTACATGCTTATGTTATGGTTACGAACTTTTATTTTCAATATATATATATATATATATATATATATATATATATATATATATATATATATATATATATAGTTGTGCGGTTAAAAAGCCTCCAATATCTGAAATCAAAGAGACACATGTCACACTCGGAGAACATGCAGTCACCACCACAATGCCACGATTATGGACAGTTATCTACATTTTCATATATATCCCTTAACTACATTTTCTCTTCCCCAATGTTTCGTTTCGATGATAAGAGAAGTGAGGGAAAGGATGGGAAAATAATTTCTCTTTTGATTTTTAATTGTTTGGTTTGCAGGAAATTGTGGGACCCTTCAGAAAGTGACTTTCTTGGAGGAAATATTTTCTCGCAAAACTCGTCCAACCAAAAGACTCAAATTCTACGTCGTGGGAAAATGTAGATCCCTTAGGCTCCGTTTGTTTGTCAGGAAAGTTAAGCAGGAAAATGATTCCCGGGAAAAGTGAGTGAAGTGAAGTAAAGGAAAAGGAAAATTATTTTATTGTGTGTCTTTGGTTAATAGGAGGAAAACTACAGGAAAATTATAAATAAAAAATTATATACATATACACATATATAATTATAATTTTATAATAAATATGAGTGTTATATATTTCTTATTTCAATCAATACAATATATGATTTAAATTAATAAACATCCTTTAATAATAATAATAATAATAATAATAATAATAATAATAATAATAATAATAACTATAAAGCACGAACACTTCTCAGGAGGTGATGTACCCGTGTCGAACAATCTGGACACACGCATGACAGTTCTCTCTCTCTCTCTCTCTCCCTATCTATCTATCTATCTATCTATCTATCTATCTATCTATCTATATATATATATATATATATATATATATATATATATATATATATGTGTGTGTGTGTGTGTGTGTGTGTCTGTGTGTGTGTGTGTGTGTGTGTGCATAATTTTCAATATATTTATTTTTCGCCGTATCTCTAACGTGTCGTATCCTAGTTTTTTTAGATTTGTCGTGTCAGCATGTTCGTGTCGTGGCGGACACGACACCCATATCCGTGTCCGTACTTTATAGAATAATAATAATAATAATAATAATAAAAGTAAAAATATAAATAATAGTAATAATAATTTATATGGTAATATAACAATTTTTCTTGAACTTTTCTGCAAAATCCTGGGTATTTGGCAGGATGTGTTTTGTGGGAAAGTTTTTTCTGCAGGAAAGTTTTAGAATCACTTTTTCACAACTTTCCTGCTAACCAAATGCAATAAAAAGTGCAGGAAAATTAATATCCATTTTTGAATTACAAAGAATACGAAGAAATCAGAAGCTCATAAAAAAAGAAGTAGCTAAGCCATAAAAGAGCCAGGACCTTTTTTTGTGGAGTAAGAGGAGTATGAGAGTTAGCTCTAGGAATGATTTACATTTGCTGACATGCTTTAGTTCCCTTTTACCTTTTATTTTTTATTTTGTTACTGTAAAATGCAATTTTGTATAATCACTTGTTAGGAACTTTTTTTTGTTACAAATGAGATAGTAATATATAATGTAAATTAATGTTCATTTTCTTTCACATGAGTGCATGTAGTAAAAATATGAAGTGATATTATTAGATGGTTGCACTAGTTTGACCAAATTAATTTTTATATGAAATAAAAATAATCTAATCCACATTACTTAGTACTAATGTAAGCGTCATGATTTTTCTTTTTTTCTTTTATTTTTTCTATTAATGTTGAGTCGGCTTATTGTAACACCCCGCCTAATTAAATATCGAGTGGCCAGTCCCATACCAAATTAAAACATAATATACAGTTGGCTCATTCTTAGCATCACTGTCGAAAACATTAACTAATCACCCAATACCCAATTAAGCTGGTGTTAAAAACTTTCCAAATTTTAATTCAATAAAATCCAATTTTAGTTTACGAATAATACTACACATATTATTCTACAACACTAATAACTGAACAGATAACACAAAAGAATTTAAATGCAATTGGAATAAACATTCCCACATAATAATCCAGTACCATAATCCCAACAATATTAAATGTATGAAAATGACACAAGTATAAGAGTATTTGACTCAGATAGAAGAGATAACTAAATTCCTTTGGGCGGCAGGCCATAACTAAAATAATACTATGAATCAAATGAAGATAGGCGTCTAAGCAATACTCCATAGCTCCATCACTCTTCATAATCCGCTAAGGTTGGCGTCCCTGCTGCTGGACACCTGATATAGAAGATACAATAGAAAAGAGAATATGCAAGGAAACAGGTCAGAGCCCGATGTGAAATGATTTTGAAAACAACAAGTATTTAACAAGTGCAATAAAGCATTTATTATCTACATGTTAGTATCCAACTCTCGCTTGCTATTCTCACCTCTCATCTAGAGTGCACACTTAACGTTTCCTATTAACCTCCTAGTTAATGGTTCCTCCTCACTAATTTCCATAATATGATTCCATTCCATATCGTAACCCCGTATGTCCCATTCCATAAGTAATATAATCATTCTTATACGTTTCTCATTAACATGAATCGTTTCTCATTAATATGAATTAAGCTCTTCAATTCTATAAGAATAATTGTTCATTAACTTAGTTCAATTCTCTTTCTCTATTCACCGTTATCTATAATTATCACACAGTAGATTAATCAAACCACTCTATATATATTCATTTAATTCATTATATATATGCATATATAATACGGCACCTCGAGTCACAGCTGCGGTGCATGAATTACTCTACTATCACGTCCCATTATCGCAGGTCACCGAACAGGGGACTAAAGGTTCGGTAAGGATTCCTCGAACCACAAATAACAACAAAAATTGGAGGCGAACATAGTTCTCGTATCCATGGGTCATGCACATACCTATGTACCCACAGAGCGGACTTATCAACTCCCCGATAAGTCTTTCATAGACCTATGTTCTTGAGCGACAAATCAAAGATCCCATGGATTCATCAGGATATGATTTCCCTCACGCCCAAACCTTCCCATCGATAACAAGTAAGCTAGGTATGTCATACACATAAATCAACAATCAATCAAATAGTCATTAACATACCCATAATATAATATCAACAAGGTAATCACACTATCCTTAAATAGTTCCCATACGTACCATTATATCTCTTTAAAACCTACATATTAAAATATTAAGGCTTCACTTCTTTATTTAATTATTCTAGAGTCTCACTCATTGCTCAAGGTTCAAATAGGTTTTTCCTCAACATCTTATTCAGTAAGAAATCACTAATATCATACTGGTCCATATCATCTTATCTCCTGAATTACCACGAATTAAACTCCGCTTTAATAGGTTTGAAATCGATTATTTTACATCTTCTATCAACTAGGATTGAATACCATCATCACATGGATCATAGTCTATGGTGTTTCATTCACACTATATAACTTATCAAAAAAATCAACATCCTCGCATCCTATAATATCTCTCCACTCCCGACGTCGTTAAGGTTCATGTACGGAACGTATCGCAAAGCGAAATCCAAACAAGGAACCCCCCCGATATACTACTACCTAACTTTATCGGTCGTGGAGGTTCGTCAACTTCAAATATGCAACCGGGATAACCTCATCCCCTCTTTCAACCAAATTTGGTCTGAACTCCCATCTCTATCCCGTAGCCATACCACTAAGAGCTTGTTCTACACTCAGTCCTCGCGCAATCAATAATGAGCTTAAACTCACACCTTGATATTCAAATTGTAACCCTAATGCTACCCAGGTGTTATATTAAATCTCCCCTACTAGACCTATCCTTAATCCTCATGCATACAAATTAGAATCCAACACATGAATCTAGCAACCGAAATTTCTTCCAATTTAATTATCATTATTCTAATCAATTAAATCCCACTCAAATTAATTCAAATCTTATCTAGGGCTTACTGATCTTCTCTAAGTCCCATAATATCCAATTAATAATCACTAAAGATCTAAAAAAGGTTTGGTATAAGAACCAACATTAAAAGAAACAACTTTAACAATTCTGGGGAGGTCGATCGATCGATGCCCAGATAACAACCCAGTTTTCTGCATTTCTTCTACTACGGGTTTCATCACTTTTAATCATTCAAACCTTCATATTAACAATCCAAATTCATTATAAACACTACTATATGATATAGCAACATATATAAATGATTTCTAATGCTCTAAACATCCTAGAATCATCAAGAGTTTGAATTAAAAGCATATATTCATCCTATTTTTCCATAAAATTATAAACATGATATCTTCAAGAACACACCAATGATTCTCATAATTTCTTTAACAGATTTATGATTATTTCATGGATTACTATCTACCTAGAACATGAGTTTGTTTCCTATAAACTTTCATTTTTCAGAAATCCATTAACAACTCTTCTGTATCTTCCAAACATGAAAAATCTCATCTTTTTATAATTATTCTAACATGGACAATATACAAACTTAGATTGAAATTATCAAACACTTGCCTCTAATGAAGATGTGATCCTTTGGAGTTGAATAACACAGGTGGTTCTCCCTTTCTCCGGTCACTACAGTTGGTGGTTTATGGTGGTGACCTTTGGTCTTTAGTTCTCCTCCTTTCCAAGCAAGCTTCTCTTCTCCCAAGCAACCTTTCACTCTCTCTAAGAAGATGACCTCTCAATTTTTTGTAGAAGAGATGAATGAACCCACGTACAACTAATCTCCAAATACTTATAATAAGACAAAATCCAAAATCACTATTCATCCCCTTGTAAAAATAACTAAAATGCCCTTTTTGGGTGTCTTTTCATTTCCAAATGACCCGATACCCAAAACCAACATCCAAATAGACTTTTCTGACTATTTTAACCCTTTCGGATGCAACGACGCAGTCGAAACGACTATAAGGTTGATGTAAAAATAAGTTTTCTTTTTAATTTAAAAAATTAGTCACGACACGTCCCATACCGCGTCCAACTAAAAAAATTCAAATTACTGAATTAATAACTCACAGCAGTATCAGTAATATCATATTCATATATTACCTAAATATCTTTAAGTAATATACAGAATCATTCATTTTAATATCCACAATTCGGATAAAATCTAATTAATCCATTAATTTAAAATATAACACATTTTTAAAAGTCATTAAAATCACGGGATATTACACTTATCTTTAAATTTTGTTGTTAATTATGAAACAAATCGTTGTTAGTGATGCAATTTACTATTATGTTCAATATTTTGAGTGAGTTTAATATTATTTACTTGAATAATTTTTTTTAACTTTTCTGTAATATTCCTCACAAACAAACGGAGAATTATTTTATTTTATTACAAGAAACTTTTGTCAAATAAACGTACAAATAAAAATAATTTTTCTTTTTCCTTTACTTCTCTATAGTTCACTATTTTTTAGAATCGTTTTCCTAAATTTTCCTGACAAACATTCTCTCTATGAATGCTTTGTTGACATAATTTCTCTCTGAAAAAACCAGAGCCCAACAGTACAATAACTGATTTGTTCACATTCTCTCTGTTTCTATGAATCTCGATACCCCAACCTTCATTTCCACTTTCAGTTTACTCGATTTTTTCTATTTTCTATTGAAGTCAACCTATTGTTATTGGATACATTTGTAGAGGTTTAGTGAGTAGATAAATATATCGTTCTCAGTAAATTATATCAATATTTTTTACATTTTGGGCGGATGTTCTCATAACCCCACCAGAATCCCCTTTAACTATCTGATATCATCTTTTTCTGTTTATGTGCTTCTTTGAACTATTTCATTTCTTTTAAAACAAGTATCCTCCTCCCAAACCCAAAAGATATCCTCTTACTATGTGACAACCCTGGAAGGTTTAGGGTGTTGCCTCTAAGTCTACTGGAAGACAAGGGTTTATTGGAATTTGGAACCGAATGATTTTTTATAAATTGCACCAACAGAGTCGTTTGACATGCTCTTTAAAGAAAGAGTAGCGATATTCTTACCAAGTGATAGTACTTATTTAATATTGGTACCGCTTTATTTAATTGTATATTGGTGAGATATACAATATTTTTTTATGGGATCCACACTATTGTACAAGTAAATAATTGTATATTGATAGGATCTATAATATTTTTTTATGGGATCCACACTATAGTACAAGTAAATAATTGTATATTGATATGATCTATAATACTACCGCCGATTGCCAGATATGTTAATGTAGATTTGATTGGAGTTTGTTCAGTGGCACCTTCGACGTTGAGAATCCCGCAAGCACCAGCACCGACAAATGATCCCAATGTGTATGAGACACAGTTCTCTGTGGGTGGCTCTACGCACGTCCAACCACCGAGGCGGAATTGGACAGTTGACGTAGGCCTACCGGAGGGGGTTTCATATACTATAGATGTACCGAGACCTGAGTTTTCAACCAACGCACCTCCAGCTCAATCTTTGACACAGTTAGAATGGCGTCAGTCTTACGTCGAAGTAGCAGATAATATTCGAGGTCTCCGTCATTTAATATTACACGAGACACGTCAACGAGAGGATCAAATCAAAGCACGTGATGACCGCATTGATGAGTTGGAGCGTATACTAGCACATTTTACTATGCCTAGTCGTGGGTTTGAGGAGGGTGGCACTAGTTCTAGTCGTCCAAGCGTTTACAGACCACGCTTATCCCCACCCTCTGACCCGGTCCCGACATATGAGGCGCAATAAGGTTGGGGTAATTTATTTGGGTCTGACCCTTACACGGGTTCACATGCAGATTTAGGTGCGGATTTTGAGTTCGGCCTTGGGCGCCAGTGGTGTATAATATACAATTGAAAAATGTTATGAATAAATTTTGTATTGTTGTCTCAATTTAATTGTGATGATAAATGTTATGATGTATAATGTCTCATATTTATTTTCATTTATTACACATAGAATGATGACAAACAATTATTACGATTGCTCTGATATCATTTATTATTAGTATTGAAATAATGACTTAAGTAGTAAAAACAATAATACATGATCAAAATGATTATTAGGAGTATGTGTTCAAATGCTTAGGTCGAACCTAATAGAAGTACAACAATATGGTTTCCCATTGCGCACTAAACATTTAGGTAAGTAAGATCGTTGCGTATCTGAATCAACATATTCTTCGTTGTAGTTTGATATATTTGGTTCGTACTCTTCCCCATCATTTTCATATATGCATTCCGAAAAGTAATCATAACCGGAATTGGTGTAGTCTGAA
Organism: Sambucus nigra; assembly: GCA_949130495.1. NCBI lineage: Eukaryota > Viridiplantae > Streptophyta > Magnoliopsida > Dipsacales > Adoxaceae > Sambucus > Sambucus nigra. The sequence continues at coordinate 58,009,262 of OX422214.1, forward strand.
ATATCGTTATCTGATGCCAACGTAGAGTCGTTATATATGTTAATTAATTGTTCTTGAATGTGACGACCTGATAGCATCGCGCGTTGTGGTGTGTGATAACGTTGTAGGCGCCTCTCCATCTGCTATATCTCTTCCTCCAATAAATCAAGACAAAACATATCCGCTTCTTCGAGATACGATACTGGCCAAAGTGCGACATCCCGATTTTTTGGTACAGATATGTGATGGTAATGGCAAAGAAGCTCTAGGTCACACCTTTCATCATATTTATCTGGCCATGTGAGGTGTTCCCAAGGATACGCAACTCCGTCTTCAGGTTCCAAATTGGGAGAGATTATGAATATATGACCAAAGTCATTGAGAAAGCGTCGAGAAGTATCAATTGGATATGTTTGGAAAATTATTTTTTTCCCATACCAATCGTTACCAACAATATCTGTGTAAGAGCCATTGTAAATGGATGAATAGTAGGGAGATGAAGCCATTTTTGAAATATAAGACAATGGTAGATAAAAAATTATTGCAATCCTTCTATTTTATTTATAGGTAATTTTAAACCTTCGCAGATATAATTTTATTTTGCAATGGTAAAAAATATTTATAATAATACAAAGGCACACATACCAATGGAAAAGATAAATTATACAAAGGCACACATACCATAAAGCTGATAAATTATGACATAGTAATTGTAAATCCTTATAGTAATTATATATAACTGTACTAGTAACTATATATTGACGTATTAATTTGGTACTAGTTAATATACAGTGATAATAGTAAATACATACAGTTATATTATATAAATGTACTAGTAAATATATATTGATGAAATTTATTTAGTAATATACAGTGGTAATTGTAAATTCTTATAGTAATTATATATAATTGTACTACGAAATATATTTTGACGTATTAATTTGGTACTAGTAAATATACTGTGGTAATTGTAAATCCATATAGTTCTTATATTTAACTGTACTAGTAAATATATATTGACGTATTATATATACTTGTAGTAAATATACAGTGGTAATTGCAAATCCTTATAGTAATTATATATAACTATACTAGTAACTATATATTGGCGTATTAATTTGGTACTAGTTAATATACAGTGGTAATTATAAATAGTAAAAACATATACAGGAGGTACACATCCCAATTGACACTCAGTACACATCCCAAGTTTCAGCGATACCTCTGTAATTTCTGCATCCCAACTTCCCAAATACACAGGAGGTACACATCCCAATTTTTTGCATCCTAACTTCCAGAGATACCTCTGTAATTATTACGACAGATACACAGGAGGTACACATCCCAACTTCCACAAATACACAGGAGGTACACATCCCAATTTTCACCGATTCTTACGTTGGCATTTATTTACCTGGTACACATCCCAAGTACCATGGCAAAACCTCTGTAATTATGATGACACAAAATAAATAGATCCCAAGAAATTTATAAATAGATCGATAAATCTTGATAAATTATAATACAACTTTAATTATTAAACTTCAAAGAAAAAAAAAATCATGGACTCCTCCAGTTCTAGCGATGAGGGCCGAAATCTTATGCTACAATATGCTCAATTTAATGAAGGTGGATCATCTGATGATTCAAACGAGGAGATGATAATTATGATGGAGATTACGCGGTGGTGTGCTAAAAAAAATATAATTCGCGATGGGAAAGAGCTCGAAACCAGCCGTCGAGTTAATCGTAGGAGAGAAAGGGGTCATACAACACTATGGGAAGATTACTTTGGTGAAGATAAGGTATATAATGAGTATTTTTTTTGAAGGAGATTTAGGATGCGGTATAGTGTTTTCAATCGCATCCTTGAATCTGTTTGTCATTATGATAACTACTTTGTTCAAAAGAATGATGCTTGTGGTCATACAGGTTTAAGCTCCCATCAGAAAGTGTTGGGGGCAATTCGACTATTAGCTAACGGGGGTTCCCATGACGTGTGGTCTGAGTAGTACACTATGAGTGAAACCACTCTATTAGAAATAGTAATTATATTCACAGAGGCAATTGTTAGGATTTTTGGTCCCCAGTATGGCAGAAATCCGACCGAATGCGATGTCACAAGGTTACTAGAACAAAATGCTAGTAGTGGTTTTCCAGGAATGCTAGGAAGCATATATTGCATGCATTGGCATTGGAAAAATTGTCCAACAGCATGGCACTCTCAATATAGTGGTCATAAAGAGTCACCTACTATAATCCTTGAAGCGGTTGCCTCCTACAATATTTGGATTTGGAAATCATTCTTTGGGGTGCCTGGTTCTTGTAATGATTTGAATGTCTTGCACCGATCTAATATCTTTCAAGAATTGCGTAATGGGATGGTAGCTCCCGTTAATTACAATGTTAAAAGAAATTCTTACGACATGGGCTACTACCTTGGACATGGCATTTACCCTCCGTACGCTTCAATTGTAAAAACATTTAGGAACCAAAATGGTATTACACAAAAACAGAAATTATTTTGCAAGTACCAAGAAGCGTGCAGAAAAGATGTTGAACGTGCATTTGATGTATTACAAGCTCGATTCTATTTTGTTCGGGAACCTTGTAAATTATGGAATAGGGCGTCACTATCAACCATTATGAAATCCTGCATTATAATGCATAATATGATTATTGACGATGAACGTAGAGATTGTCCATGGCAAAATGAGTACGAACACGATGATGAAACACCTGTAATTATGAGGGGCTAAACTAATTTCTAGACTACCTCATACGGGATGCTAAGATAAGAGACGTAACTAAACATCAACAGTTATGGAATGATTTGGTAGAGCACATTTGGAACACCCACGGTGATGAAATGGTCGGTTGATGAATTTATTGTATTTTTTATTTTAACCGTTGTTAAATGTTTTTTTTGTTCCATTTTCAATTTGTATTTTTAGGATTGTCGTAGTGATCATATAAATGTTATTCTATATAAAATAATGGTTTAACCGACAATATTATATAAGCGGAAATTTATTAAACAATACTCACATTTCATTTATTTAAGGGTGGCATTTCATTTATTAGGATGGATAGTGAATCACTCTCCATATACCGAAAAAAAACGAAATACAATTATGAGGGTTCAATACATCATTTAAAAACACTACTAGTCATTAATTGAACCGCTTGGACCAGACGACCCGACAGAGTTCGATTGCAACTCAGATATTGCAGCTTCGATCCCAGCAACCATCGTTGTTAGATCATTGAACCTTTTAAAATGAAAATTCTTTTGTATTTCATTCATATGAGTCATATCCAACTCCATGATGTACGATTGCTCTCGTCCTAGGCGCACGAGCTAATCTTGCATTTTGGTGAGTTGATCAGCTCGCTTCATCTGAATGAACGCATCCATTTGAGAGTCAAATTTAAGGGCACGATTATTCTTCCACTCTTTCTTGATTTTAAACATTGCATTGAAGTCTTCGCAATGTTTGAGTACTGCGTGTTACAATCCAAGCTGTCAGAACGCGCTCGTTGACGTGCACGTTGTTTCTCACCCTTCCTGTCTGGGGGTCTATCCGGTACATCTCGTACCCTCTGAGTGTCATCTTCACGTACAGGTGTAGGGTTGTCGTCGTTCCCCACTGTATTTTCCAAGTCAAATTTTGGTAAATCTTTTAAAATTTGATAGCAATTATAGAACGTAAAATGTTTGTTGGTTTCGGCGTGGTACGCGTCGCGTGCATTCGTAACCGCTTGGAATTCGTTCGTCCCGCTTTCCATATTCTTCATTTGGTAAGAAAGCTTTGCAATATATAGCATTATTTGATTCGATATATGATTATAACGTGTTGATAGCATAGATCTCGTACGAGTAATTCTAATTCCATGCATGACGTTATACTCATCTTTCACAGTGTCCCAAAATGTGCCCGATGATATTGAGTTTCCTTCAATACTTAGAGCTGTATATTTTGTATAAATGGTACATAATACTTCGTCCTCAAAAGGAGTCATATTAGGTTGTCGAGATGTACCGGAAGTAATCGGTTAAGAGGAAGACATATTTTTTATATAAATAAAATATATTAAGAATGGAAATAAGAAAATGGGGAAGATGATAATAATAATTTGTGAGAAAGTTGGGTCTATTTATAAAGAAGAGTCCCCAATAACGTTAGATTTACTGGGCAGTAAAAAGGGTTTCCTACGAACTTCTTTTGTTCGTAGGAATTCTTACGTGCTTCTGAAGTTCATAGGAACTTCCTACGAACTAAAGAAGTTCGTAAGAACTTCTTACGGACAAAAGAAGTTCGTAGGAAGTTCCTACGAGCAACAGAAGTTCGTAAGAAGTTTTTACTAATTCAGTACACATCCGGTAACATTACAAATCCTTTACCTTTCCTCTCTCCAATTTTGGCAAGTAGCTATCCCCATTGTACGTCTACAAATTGGTAATTTTACAAATTCTTTTGCCCAAACCATCCACCATTATGGATGCTCTAAGAGATAAAACTGAGAGCGATTACTCCCTATCTTACATGGCTCTCTTTACCCACGGTATAAATTTTGACTTTGACAAACCCATTTGAATGGCTTTTAAATAGTATTTTTATAGTATGCAGTGGTTTTATTTATAAAGTACGTTTCTTATTATATATTTGAGTGGATTTGATTGGGTGATTGTTTTGTAATTTTTTTCGACTTAATTGAATGATGATGGGATGAAAAACTACAATATTTTTTGTGAAAATCTAGAGTTTTCAAACATTCTATACTAGTATCTGAAACGATGATGACCTGTCCATATATTTCTATACTTTTTTGAAAGGTATATATTTCTTTATGTACATTTATTTTTCCTTACAATTCAATTTAGATATAAGATCTATTTGAAATTATATCTATTTTATAAGAAACGCGGGTTCAAGGAATTTGCGGTCGTTACATTTCTGTAACGTTTTTTTTTCTTATCATGTATCAGGCAAAAATAAACCACTTTGTGAATTATTATGTAAAAGTTGTTGAAAACAATCATAAGAAGGCATCAGTTGTGTTTTATAGGGTACCCTTTATGTTGCATCAAACACTTCCATTGAATGGATCATTCTTATTTTTTTTGGCAATATGTTTTTATCTGATCTTACTTTATTGACTTTGTGGTGCATTTTAAATCTGAAAATGAATCTTCTTCCCTTTTATAGGTGTTGACATTTGTCATATTCATTTTCAGATTTTGAAAGAGCCAGTAAAGAAAGTCATTGATGTTGTTATTTTCTTTTATGAAGAGTAAAGTTTTTGTTGAGGTTTGTGAGGATGATTGTTGAATGTTTTTCATTCTTTTATAAATGTGTTTAATTTTTTTTTAGTTTAAAAAATTTATAGTTGTATCTTTAAAGTTTATTGAACCATGTTTTTATATAAAAATCAGACATTTTTTCTATTTTTTTTTTAAAAATGGTTAACAATCTTTTTGCATAGATATTTTTTCTAAAGAATAAGATTATCATCAAAAAATTGGGAAAAAGACGTTGTTGAGTTGAGTTGAGTAAGATTGTCTACTACTGAATTAATTCTTGAAATGAAAAAAAAATGATTTCTTAGGGAAATAAAAAGTAAGTTAAAAAATATTCAAGCTTTTACCTAGACATATGGTCTTTTATGACACATTTTTTATTTGACACGAAAAAAGTTCAAATATGAACTTAGAATTTCATGAATAATTCTAGATTAATGGTACATCTAAACGTGCTAGGTTTTTTGTAAATCAACTTTGTATTCCAAGTGCATTAGCAAAGAGTAAAACAACTATTTTTTTCATAAAACTATTCTTATTTTTGTCTATTATTTTTTGAGTTTATTTTGTAATAATTTTTTATTGATGGTATGGATTTTATTTCTAATATATTTATAAAACTATATTTTTTTAAAGACAACATTTGTATATATACACGTTATAAAAAAACCCACTTCAAAAAATTTGATGTTACAAAAAAATCAGTACACTTACAAAACCAACCTATTTTGATTCTAAAACCCGTTTGAACGATTATTTTCTTTCAAAATTCACTTTCAAATATATTTTTTTCTAATTTGGATTTTCAGACTATTGTTCGTTCTACGATAGTATGATTTTTGACATTCAATTCCTCATATTCATTTTAATTCGTATTCTTTATTCACAACATTACTTATATTTACATGTTTATGGTTATGGCTACGGGTTTTTTTTTAATACCGATAATAATTATATATTTGAATAATATATTTCAAAATGCATTACACCCGACCGTGCGTCGCACGGGTCATCACTAGTGTGTGTGTATATATATATATAATGACACATGTATCCTTCTTTTATGTCACATATTGACATATTGAATCATAAAAGCAAATTGAATATAATATCAAATAGATGTTGCATGTATTTAAAAGACCAATGACATTCAAATAATTAAATGGTAATGTTATTTTTAATTGGAAATCTTTTCTAAAATTATGATGTCATTCATGAAATTTTATATATTTCTTTAATAATAATTTTCATTTATTTAAAATAATATTACCATAATCAGCATCAATTTAAACAGCATAAGTTTTTTATGAACAGTATGAAAATGATCAAACATAATCTCTATTACTACAGCCACCTCCAAGCTAGTGAAAGTTAAAATTTGTTGACAGAATTAAAAAGCGAACACAAGCCTCAAATGCTACTTGTTAAAGTTGTTGACACAGTTAGTAATCAACCACTTGTGCTCTAATTCTTAACAATTGAGGGATATGATAATGCTCTCATAATTTTAGAATTTGGTAAATTGGAAAATAAAAAAGACAAAAAAATATACAATTTTTTAGTAAGAATTGCATTTTGACGTGGGTAGAAACAAAACATTCCTGCAGATCTCATTTGATATGTGATAGAGATCAAAGAAAACCCTAGATTGAGAGATGAAAGAGAGAGAGAAATAAACGAATGATTTGGTAAAAACAGAATTATGATTTCATATATAACAAACTTGATACAAGAGAAGTATTTATACAAGCTGTACAAGGGCTGAATAAAAGACACATGTCCCATTACTAACTTATACTCCTAACAGCCCCCCTCAAACTTAGTGTAGATAGATCTTCTACTCTAAGTTTGAACCTATTTGGATTCAACAAAGAAGAAGAAACAGCCTTGGTGAAAATATCTGCAATTTGAGCCGATGCTGGAACATGTCTAACATCGATTTCCCGATTCACAACCTTCTCTCTGACAAAATATAAATCTAGCTCAATATGCTTAGATCTAACATGGAGAACAGGATTAGCAGACAATAAGACTGTGCTGAGGTTGTCACACCACACAATAGGAGGTTGAGAGGATGAAACATGCAATTCAGTCAACAGAGATTTAATCCAGGTGAGTTCTGCAACTAGATTAGCCAAACTTCTATACTCTGCCTCTGTACTGGATCTTGACACAGTACTCTATTTCTTGGAAGTCCAGGAAATTAAATTTGGCCCAAGAAAAACACAATTTCCGGAGGTTGATCTTCTGTCATCTGGATCTGAAGCCCAATCAGCATCACAATAGCTAACTAAAGAGAGATCAGAAGACTTTCTCAGATGTAATCCATACTGAAGAGTTCCTTGAATATATCTTAAAATTCTTTTTACTGCTTGCCAATGTACTTCACTAGGATTTTGCATGAATTGGCATACCTTATTGACACTGAAGGCTATTTCTGGTCTGGTAATAGTTGCATATTGCAAAGCTCCAATGGTGCTTCTGTAAAGTTGAGCATTTTCAAAAGGAACTCCACCATGAGCACTAAGTTTGAGGCCACTTGTCATTGGTGTAGCTAGAGGTTTTGAATATAACATCTTGGTTTTCTGAAGCAGATCAGTAATATATTTGGTTTGAGACAAATGAAGTCCTTCAGTAGTGTGAGTTACTTGAATACCTAAAAAATAATTAATAGGACCCAAATCTTTTAAAGAAAAAGAGGAATTTAGTTGAGTCACGAGAGTATCGAGTACCAAGGAAGAGTTTCTAGTGACAAGGATGTCATCAACATAGACTAGAATATAGGTGACATGATGAGGAGTATTTCTAATGAATAAGGATTGATCAGATTTGGCAGAGGTAAATCCAAGATGAAAGAGAGCAGTCTGTAATTTTTCAAACCAAGCTCTTGGAGATTGTTTGAGTCCATAGAGAGCTTTATGAAGTTTGCAGACATAAGTGGGAGAGTGATCACTGACAAATCCTGATGGCTGCACCATGTACACTTCTTCATGCAGAATGGCATTGAGAAAGGCATTATTAACATCAAATTGCCTAACAGACCATCCATAAGACAAGGCTAGAGACAAAACAATTCTGATAGTGGCTGGCTTTACTACGGGACTAAAGGTTTCTGTAAAGTCAAAACCAGCTTGTTGGTGAAAACCTTGAGCTACAAGCCTGGCTTTGTACTTCGCAACAGAACCATCTGGGTTTTCCTTTACTCTGAACACCCATTTACAGCCTATAGGTTGTCTGTCAGGAGGTAATGGAACTAAAGACCAAGTGCCATTCTTCAACAGAGCTTGATATTCTTCAATCATAGCATGTCTCCAATCTGGATGACAAAGAGCATTTGGAACACTGGTGGGAAAACAGAAGAGGAAACCAGAGTGTTTATGGATGATGATGATGATGCAAAAGGGAAGAATTGCTCATTAAAAATGACATCCCTTGAGATGTAAATTCTGCCATCAGAAGCAAGACATTTGTAGCCCTTATGATTTAGACTGTATCCCAAAAAAGTGCACTGAACACTTCTATATTGTAGCTTATGTTTAGTGTAAGGCCTTAAGTTTGGATAACAAGCACATCCAAACACTTTGAGAAAGGAGTAATTTGGTTTGTCCTGAAAAAGAACTTCAAGAGGACATTTGCCTTGAAGAATTGGTGTGGGCAGCCTATTAGTAAGGTAGGCAACAGTTCTAAAGGCTTCATCCCAGTATTTCTGAGGAAGAGAGGCTTGAGATAGTAATGATAATCCATGTTCAACAAGGGTTCTGTGTTTTCTCTCTGTTAAACCATTTTGAGCTTGAGTGTGGGGGCATGAAACTTTGTGAATTATGCCATTTTCATCAAGAACGGATCTAAAAGTTCTAAATTCACCACCCCAATCAGTTTGCAAGGCTTTGATTTTAGTATCCAATTGTAATTCAACCATTTTCTTAAATTGACAGAAAATAGGAAAAGCATCAGATTTGTTTCTAAGCATATATACCCAGGTAAACCTTGAAAAGGAATCTATAAAGCTGATGTAGTAAACATAACCATTGCTTGATTTAACTGGGGCTGGTCCCCATAAATCAGAATGAATTAATTGGAGAGGTTTAGTATAAATGGTTTCTGAAGCAGTAAAGGGAAGTCTGTGTATTTTACCCAAACAACAAGATGAACAGAAGAAAGAATTGGTTTTATTATCATTGAAAGAGACATTACAAGAACTCATGACCTTCTTTACAACTTGAGTAGAGGGATGGCCAAGTCTATTGTGCCATAGAGCAAACAAATTGCATGGACTATCAACAACAAGACTAGAATTGTCAATCATAGGACTAGAAGTGGAAACATGATAACTATGAAATGAAGTACTACTAGTAGAAGTTTGAGCTTGAAATTCTTGCTCGGAAGATGACTTTGCAGCAGACTGGAACAAGATTTGAGGTGAATCAAAGGTATATAGTCCATCCTTAACTATTCCTCGCATGAGAACAGCTCTGGTGTTTTTGTCCTTGACAAAACAAGAATCAGAATGAAATTCAAAGAAAACAGAGTTATCTCTTGCAAATTTAGAGACACTTATAAGATTTTTTGTGATGGAAGGCACATGAAGAAGTTGTTTTAAAGAAAGAGTCCAAGAATGAAAAGGAGTATGAAAAAGTGACTGACCAATATGTTTAATGGACAAACGTGTTCCATCTCCAATGTGCATCTGTTCTTTTCCTCTGAAAACTGTGCTTTGCATCAGATTATCAGCATCTGAAGTCACATGGTGTGAAGCTCCAGAATCTGGATACCAACTAGTGTCTGCATACTCAGAAACAGGATTGCTCATTGTAGAATGGGTCAAGAAAGCTGATGGAATATTATTTTGAGACTGAAAAGGTTCAGGTAGAGATGTGTTATGCAGTTGAGAAGGTCCACTGAAGCTATGATCAAAACGATAGTAGCACTTGTCAACAATATGACCATATCTCCCACAAAGTTGACATTGAGGCTTACTTGATCCTGTCCAATTGAAACGACCTCTGCCTCTGTATCCACGATAATTTCCTCTATTTCCAAAGGTTTGAGATTGACCTTTTCCACTTTGAAAACGACCAGAAGATCCTCGATCAAAGTATCCTCTTCCTCGATTAGAATTCTGATTAGTAGTATAGTAGGCAGAAGGAGAAGAATCAAGTGCTTTGTGATGTTTTTCAATTTTCGCTTCTTGTGCCATTAGTAATGCCTCAACTTCATCAACAGAATAATCATCAGTTTGAGTAGAAATAGAGATTGTGAAAGGATCATACTCTGAGGGAAGACCATCCAAGATTGCATCAACATGTTCTTTTTCAGTGAGAAAATGCCCTACTGAAGCTAGGGCATCAACGCTTGTCTTGAGTTTAGAGAGATAATCATCAACAGATAGTGATCCTTTCTTCAGACTCTGTAGTTCTGTTTTGAGTTGACTAACTCTGGCTCTAGTTTGTGATGCAAAATACTTCAACAACTTTTTCCAGATCTGAGAGGATGTCTCACAGCCTACCAATCGAGGAAGAATGGAATCTGAAATTGAGGAGAGAATCCATGATAAAAGTAATTGATCCTGTTGTTCCCAATTTAGGTATTCTTGAGAAATTAACCTTAATTTCTCATCATCAACACACTTAAACTTCAGAGGAATACTATTTTCATCAAGAAGAAAACGATGAAGGCCATAGCCTCTAACTGCAGATAGTATTTGTTGTTTCCAGATCAAGAAATTTTTGACATCTAATTTGACAGATAAAGAATGAGAGAATGTCACCAAAGAGAATTTTAAGATTTCTGTAGTGGAATTGGGAGTAGCTATATTACGAACATTATTGAGAGGATCGTTTGTATCATCTGTAGAAGAAGATGTGTGCTGCTCTGATACCATGATAGAGATCAAAGAAAACCCTAGATTGAGAGATGAAAGAGAGAGAGAAATAAAAGAATGATTTGGTAAAAACAGAATTATGATTTCATATATAACAAACTTGATACAAGAGAAGTATTTATACAAGCTGTACAAGGGCTGAATAAAAGACACGTGTCCCATTACTAACTTATACTCCTAACAATATGCCATACCCTACATGCAAAAATGAAAACGTTGAAAGAAAATTAATTTTTTTTTGTTGTCTTAAGCCATCTTCACTGGGAGATTCTTAAACAACGTCAATATCTGTGTTGGTCGATATCTGTACAAATAATTCAAAATGAAAAAGTTTGCATCACGTGAATGGCGGAGCTGTGTCGGTCGATCAGTCTAATCATATTATTTCAAAAACATTAGCCTTAAATGCGTGAATTGTGGTGAACAAATATTGCATCAAATGGCTTCTACGGATGTGGTGGTTGTGCAGTGGCTCGGAAGTCACTCCCTCTAACTTTTTTTATTTACACATCTAGGGCTTGGAATTATTATTGTGAATCTCACAAACTTTACACATTTAGGGCTTGAGATTGTTTGGTTGATACAAAACCAAAATCCATCCCTAACTGACTCCAAATCAAAAGAAATTAGAAACTTCACCTGTCGTTATTATTCTTCATTTCTATATGTTTATGCTTAGTCCATTCGATCTATATTTTAATATTAACTAAATATTATTCCAAGTATTGAGATCGGGGTCGGGTCAAGGTCTTCAATTTCCATGTATTGAGATCTATTTCAATAAATTTGGGAAAGCTTCCAAGATACAAACGATTGAGTTCACGACCCCAAATTCAAATTGAATGGTCTGGATTTTTGAGACTTTTGATTTTTGTTACTTCTTTCAATATTATTTTTAATCTCTCTCCCTCTCTCTCTATATATAATGACGCATGTATCCTTCTTTTATGTCACATATTGCCATATTGAATCATAAAATCAAATTGAATACAGTATCCAATAGATGTTGCATGTATTTGAAAGACCAATGACATTCAAATAAATAAATGACATTCATGAAATTTTATATATTTATTTAATAATAATTTTTATTTATTTAAAATAATATTACTTTAATCGGCATCAATTTAAACAACATAAATTTTTTAACGAACGTTATGAAAATGGTCAAACATAATCTCCATTACTGCAAGCTAGTAAAAGTACAAATTTGTTGACATAATTAAGAAGTGAACATAAACTTCAAATGCTATGGTTAAAGTTGTTGACACAAGTTAGTAATCAACCACTTGTGCTCTAATTCTTAACAATTGAGGGATATGATAATGCTCTCATAATTTTAGAATTTGGTAAATTAGAAAATAAAAATGGCAAAAAAAGTTACAAAATTTAGTAAGAATTGCATTATGACGTGGGTAAAAACAAAACATTCTTGCAAATCTCATTTGATATGCCATACCGAACATGCAAAAATGAAAAACGTTAAGGGTCCATTTAGTTACTTTTATTTGTCATGGCAAATGGTAAATAAGTTGGCAAATGATGTATTTGTCTACAATTTGGTATGTTTGGTACAAAAGTGTGCCTACAAGTTATTTGTCACTGTACAACACCTCATATGCATAAATTTGTCACAAATGTTGGCAAACTTTGCTTAGCTATTTAAGTTAGAAATACTTGTCATACAAATTTGTCAATTCTTACAAGTGTTTTTTTTAATTTTTTTATACTAAAATATTTTAAAAAATGTTTTATAAATTGTTCAAAAAGGTTTTAAATAAAAAAACTGCTTTATAAAACAGTTTTAAATAAAATAAAAAATTTAAACAAAAAAATTGTTCTAAAACTATTTCAAAAATGTTTTCAAACCGTTAAAAAAGTTGTTTTAAAGATAATTTAAAAACTGTTTGGAAGGTTTAAAAATTGTTTGGAATAATTGGAAAACTGTTTTAAACATTTTTAAAAACTATAAAAATTATTTTTCGTAACATTTGTATACATTATCTTAGCAAATTTTGTCTATGGCAAACTAAAGGAACCCTAATCGTACCCTGTCGACAGCTGTACAATTAATTTAAAATGAAAAAGATTGCATGAGGTGAATAGGTGAGGTGTGTGGGCCGATCATTCTAATCGTACTATTTCATAGCCTTAAATACGTGAATTGTGGTGAACAAATATTGCATCAAATGGCTTCTACAGATGGGGTAGTTGTGCTAGAGCATTGCAAAGTCTCCCCGCCACCAGGTGCTGTGGCTGGAAAGTCACTCCCTCTAACTTTTTTTGACCTACCACTTGTTCGATTTCATCCCATGCCCATTCTTCTATTCTATGAGCTTCCCCAATCTACGGCCTATTTTACCCAAACAGTTGTTCCAAATCTTAAACACTCACTCTCCCTAGCTCTTAAACACTTTTTTGCTCTAGCGGGAAACTTGATAGTATTCCCTTCAAGTACTACTATCAAGCCGGAAATTCGTTACATAGATGGCGACTCTGTTTCACTAATATTTGCCGAGAGCACTAAAGATTTCAATTATTTGACAGGATCAAATCCTAGAAACCTTGCCGACTTTGATTCTCTTTCCCCTTTATTGCCACCTTGTACTTATGCGGTTGATTCTATCGTGTCGCCACTTTTAGCTCTCCAAGTCACGTTTTTTCCAAATTATGGCATATGTTTTGGGTTCAACCGTGACCACGTGGTTGGGGATATTAGCACCATAGTGGGTTTCATAAAGGCTTGGGCTTTAATTACTAAACTCGGTTCCGAAGAGCCATTGGTTGCAAATGGATTACTCCCGTTTTATGATAGGAATACGATCCAAGACCCAAAAGGGCTATATGAAATTTATACGAGCCAAATGACGAAGATTAACGAGTCTCCACTGTCTCAAACTCGAAACACTTCACTGTCTTTTAGTGACACTGTCAGAGCCACGTTTATCATGAGCCGAGCCGATATCAAACGGCTCAAGGAAATCGTGTTGGCTCAACGGACCAATTTAACACATGTATCATCGTTCGTGGTAGTTTGTGCTTATGTATGGAGTTGCCTGGCTAAATTACGTGCTGTGAGTTCGGATGAGGTAAGTGAAGATGAATTAGATTACTTCACTTGTGTCGCGGATTGTCGAGCCCGTTTGGACCCTCCCATACCGATAACTTACTTTGGTAATTGCATAGCACCATGTAATGCGTCCACAAAGGTTGCACGATTAATGGGTGACCAAGGATTTCTCATAGGAGCTGAGTTGATCCAAGAGGCCATTAGCAAAAGGGTGAACAATGAGGAAGGGGTTTTAAATGGGATTGAGACAATGATCTCGGACCGTCAAACAAGGAAATTGCCTTACCAAGAATTAATGGTTTCCGGGTCACCTAAGTTTAGTCTCGACAGTATTGATTTTGGGTGGGGTAAGCCAAAAAAATTCGAAGCCAGCTATGACAATACAAGAGTAATGACACTCAATGGGTGCAAGGCTTCTGATGGGAGTCTAGAAGTTGGGTTGTCAGTCCCAAAAGATAAAATGGGTGATTTAGCTAATATCTTCAGTATGAGCCTGGAAACTAATTAGTGTTCAAGATTGATGATGTCTAATGGAGGAACAATATTGAGGGTTATATCACTAGCTACCAGTGATAAGAAAAGGGGAGTGACGTTTTTGTTTATTTCGTAGTGATGTCTCATGTAGAACTGAGTGTGTAGGTTGAATCTTGCTTTTAATGTATGCTGCGACCATTCTGTCAAGGGTTTCTTTTGTCAAATAAACGATTAAAAAAATCAACTCTTGAGAAGTTAAAATACCGGATTATAATATGTAAGGGGTTATTTTGTTCTCTATTCAGAAAATTCAATTTAAATGTTATTTTTAAATATAATTTTAAAATTCAATTTTTTATGTTTATAATTATTGGTGTACATTTGGTAAATTTGTTTTTAAATACAATTTTTTAAAAATTTGACAAAATTGACAAACATCATACATATGTGTGTGTATCTCTGTGTATATCTATATAATAAAGTAGCAAAGATATGTATGTCATAAGCTGGACTGATGATGTCATCTAGATAAGTTTTTCTTGCACTCCCTATTTTGCCCCTTACAAATTTGGATTCCCTCTCTTTTAACACACTCTAATTTTTCCCCATTCCCATCAAAATTCAAATTTGGGGGTATCTTTGTAAACACACCACAATACACTTTCACCTCAAACACTCATAGACTCACCTCACTTCTCGATCTCTCTCTTCCCTTTCCTTTCCACCCATCTCCCACCGCCCGTCTACAACCTCTGTCGCCCGCCTCCCGCCGCCCACCTCTACTACCCGCCTTCTCATCCATCAGGTACTCATATTTATTGCTTGGTTCTCTCTCTGAAAAATAATCATCTTAGCGATTTGTGTTTTTAACATCTTAGGGCTTTGTATTTTTAACATCCAATAGGTAATCTCCCTCACACGCACTTAGAAACACATATGTATTTTCTTCATCTCATACGATACATATTTGTTTACATGTATTACTTCATTTTAGGGATTTGTTAATTTTGATTTTGGTTAAAAACTATTTCGATTTGTGTTTTGTGTTGGGATCTAAATATTTTTTGTGTTTTATGGTTTATTTTTTCTTTTGCAGGTTACTGTTTATACGCCTCAATAGGTATACTCCGTTTCTTCTCTTTATTATGTGTCTAACTCTGAGCATTGCCCTATATTTTGAGCCCTTTTAGGTTGGAATTGTTATTATTTTTTGTATGTTTTTTGTTGTGAGTGCATTGTACATGCCACCGATGACAAGTAAATCTCAGTTTTTTAGGTGTTACATTAATTAAATTAAAATATATATTTATTTGGCACTCTATTTGGAGTTTTTGTCATTGCATTTATTTAGAGACATACTTTCAGTGTCATTTAGCCTCATATACGATCAGATTGATATTATGTTAACATATGCAGTGCACTATGTCTTTTTGATCTTGTTGCATTTATATATTCCTAACCCACTTGAGTTTGTACTAGAATATTTAAAGGCTCGACACATTTTTTATTGGGGTGTGCGGATAAATGTAATACTTTCAGAGTTAGGCTTAAGTTAAACTATTTATTTGAACAAGACTAATAATGTTTGTTTGCTGACTATTTTGCATAGAGTATGGAAATTGATATTGAGATACTTGGCTTTAGTATGGTTACCAATTTGGTGTTTTTGTGTTTTTAATGGTGGTTTGGGAGGCATACTACTGTTAATGGGGTTTACCCTTACTAATTTGGTGTTAGTTGTGTTTTTAATAAACAGTTCGGAAGTGGCGTGTAGAGGTTCTGTGTTTGCCTAAATGTGGTGGAGAAGAGTGTTGATATTCAATTACTTACATCTTTCATAAAATTATAATAGTTTAGGTTTGGCTGATTCAGAATGTTCATTTATAGAAATTTATAATCATTTTAATTAAAATATATCATATCGGTATTATTTGAACCCACTGTTAAGATATTTTATCCTTATACTTTTTGGAGTTTGTATTGTGCATGTTATTTTAGTGCAGGGCTTCTTTTATGTCATTTACTAAAGAATTCACATTAATCTCTCCCTGTATTTGTTTGGTTGTGAATGTTGATTTTTAAATGTGTCATAACATTTTATCTCTTGAAGTTAAAGGTGCTCTCGATTTTGTGGCTGCAAAACAGGTAATGTATGTATCTTCAGATATTTCACGGCTTCACATAATTCACAGACCGGTGGTAGACGATTTTAATAGGAATGTGGTGAGCATCTTCTTGGGCTCACAGACCGGTATCACCCAATGTTTTCCTCGAACATTTTCCAATGAAGCTAATGTCATCTGACATTGCCTCCAATTTTATAATTGGTTTACACAGGTAAAATCCTTCTATGATTTCTTTCATGACTAATGCATTTGGTGTTGTTAGTTGTTTATAACTTTAGTAATTAATTCGTATGTACTTACTCATAAACAAATATTTACTTATGTGATATTTGTGAATCCCTAACCTTATTTTGGATTTCTGTTATAGATTTTATTTTAAAAATTTATTTAATAACTATAACTGGTGTATGTGAAATCATTTTACTTTTACTTTCTACCAAATGTAACATATTTTTCAACAAAGTTAGTGAAACCCCTCAAGAAAAGTAAATCATTATAAATTCCATATGATACAAATTGTGATATGTACATAGGAATGTATTATGAGAGTTATAATGATAGAGTTATTCGTACGTGGTCTATTATATGAGATAAAGAGATAGAAAAGCTTTTATATGGGGGAAATACTGATTCTAAAGTGTGAATTAATATTACATTTTAGATTCGGACCATGTCTGCTCACCCGTTTTCAGTTGCGTTTTTAGATTATGCAGTTGTTAAGGAAGCGTCATTTGAATTAATTTCTTGCAATCATTAAATTTACACTAGATTATCTCTTCTTATGCTCAAATAAGAATTGATTTACTCTTATGTAATTGTGTACACTAATGCTCCAAACAGATAATTTTGATAGAAGTATGGTGTCTATTAGAGTCCATGTGACAACAGACACTCCAACCAAGGTTCAAATGATCTCCATTCAAGCCTAAGAATCCATACACCAGTAAATGCCTTATAAACAATAAGATCACGGTTGATGATGCTCCTGGAGAAACCTGGCACATGGTCTTTACCTTGGAGGATATTGTTCATTTTAATCATCCTGTTTTGTTCGCATAATTTGACATACCTTTTAAGATTAATAATTTACATCATTCTGTTTTGTTTGCATCATTCTGTCTTTACCATGGTCTTGGCACTAATTTCTTCAAAATGAGAGCTCATTAATAAAGATATTTACAAAATAATTATATACATCAAATTAATTATTTTGTTACCCTTTTATCAATACGAAAATAGTATTATAACATTGCAATAAAATTCAGCACGAAAATAGTATCATACAACTGCGCGTCTTATGCTTTTCGGTCATTTTGAAGCAGCTAATGGTGAATCATAACAAAATTCAAATGTACCTTGGTATAGGATACTTGATAAGCGCAGGGGTAGCTTAAGTCACATTGAAAACAAGGCCTTCGGTTGCATTATTACATGAAGATCTCGCCGATACAGAGTATATGATTGGGCTGCATTTCACTGATTGGGTAGGTAATTCACTGATTTAACGATGTATATGAATGGGCTACATATATCCTGTACATATGAGAACATTGTTGGGCCTCAATTCACTGATTTGGTTGGCTTAATGAGCACATTATTGTATGTATATGAATAGGCTCCATTACACGAATTAATTCTTCTTGGGTCTACAATACCTCTGTTCAATACCTCATTGCATTACTCATTGTTTGCCTATATAAATGTCCAATACCTCTGTTCAATACCTCTCTATGTATATGAGTACCTCTAAAAGGATGCTATGAGAAGTTCCAATTCCAAGACGCAAAAATTAACAATCAAGAAGATAGAATCAAGATCAATCACTCTAAAAAATATTGATCCTTCGTTGAAAAGATTCACTAGATTGGATGCTAAGGTAACAAAAAAAAACTTGCACTTGAATTTCCTTATACCTGCTATGGTAACAAAAAAATGATTTTTTTCAGAAGTTTGTGTTTTTGTTGTTCGGTTGTACAACGAACAAAAATGATCTCTCCCAAGGAAGAGTTATTTTTTTATTGTTGTGTACTGATCAAAGAGTTCTTTTTTTTTACTGTACTGATCAAGAAGGAAGAGTTCATTTTTTTTTTCAAAAAGTGATAGATTCCTCAAACTTTTAACCACTGTCTAATATAACCCATGTCTAATACAGTTGATTGTGATGTGTCCTAAGGAAGAGCTGAGTCCTAAGGCAATTCCAAAAGGAGTTTGTTGTGGCAGCATCTAATGAACTCTCAAAAGTTTATCTTGCTTCTGCTAGGGTGAGAGAGATGCAACCTTAACTAATTTGATTGCAGCAAATCATTGGGAGTTTGGTTGAAGAATTGAAGAGACAAAAGCATTGTGAATCTAAGGAAGGATTGCAAATTTTGAAATGCTAATCCTGTTCAGTCTCAAAGTATACATTATTATTATATATATTATATGTATTTTAGTTTTAAAAAAAGTCTATCGCAAGTGGTACATGGGAACGAAGAATAATGTAAAATTATGTTTATTCAGGTGGACATGTGTATAGGTCGACTACCAGTGGTACATCTCGGGACCACCGCTGGAGAACATGGTTTATGCTTTCATTGCTAGGTATATTTCAATCTTTATATTTATTTATTTTTTATTTATGCTTTCTATTCAGATGATGAGTTCTTACTATTTCCATATTTTGTGTTGGGTTATTTTAATGTCAAGGCATACATTGTCACTTGAATTTGCACGTAGGTAGCAGGCCTTGAATTTATTATAAATTGGTAACAGAAAACTATTGATCTATAGTTATATATCTCATCCCAGACATCAATTCTACCTACCCTATAGTCTTCTCTGTAAGTTTATATATCTGCTACTCACAATTTTGTGTTATTTATATTTGTTTTATCCTCAATCAGATGCATAATTTTGATTTAGTTATTTGTGTTTTGTAGGATTTAAATGAAACAACAGTGAAGGGGTTAGGGTTTGAAGCAGAGCATTTCAAGAAATCTGATTTCAATTTGTGGGATGCGTTGGTGGGTCGATTCGTGGCTTCTGAGTTTGATGTGAAAATTGATAACAAGATTCTTTTGGTGAAGTTTATGGAGGATGTGGAAATATCGGAGTAAGTGAATTGTTAAAGCTCAAGATGGTGGCATGACATGCGGAGAAACAGATCCCGTTGGAGCCACACTAGGCCTTTTGTTACTCCATGTTTCAGTTTCCCCCATCTACACTCTAGCAAACATGAACGGATTATTTTACAGGTTTCATCTTTTAGAGAAGGGTTTAAAGTGATTTTTTGGACACCAATTATTTCATTTCACCCGTTTAAAAATTTATATTAATAAATACACATATATTTTCAAAACTTAGATGTCTGGAAAAAAAATTCTTATTGGTGTTATAGCAACTTGATAGAGTTGTATTTTATGTTATAGTGTAATAAGTTTTTAGTGCATATTAGTTTATATCTTCAAAATACTAATGCTTTCCCAAGTTGTTTGTTCTCTCCTTTTGTAGGTATGTATTTTTTATTCGGTCCTTCGAGCTCTCGAT
Organism: Sambucus nigra; assembly: GCA_949130495.1. NCBI lineage: Eukaryota > Viridiplantae > Streptophyta > Magnoliopsida > Dipsacales > Adoxaceae > Sambucus > Sambucus nigra. The sequence goes on from OX422214.1 coordinate 58,029,622, forward strand.
ACTATTGGTATGTTCTATCGCTTTTAAGCTTATGTTTTCTCTGTAATTGATATTGATATTATTAGGCTTGAATTTTTTTTGGAATTGATTTTATCATTTCCAAAAAAACCTTTTGGTTGATTTTTTGTAGTCTCAGTATATTCCATGTTGAAGCTTAATGTGTTGGTTAAATTGTTAAAAGTTACTGTTGCTAAATACCAATGCTTATGTGAAGTTAGTTGGTTGGTCTTTAATTACTTGAGACCAAATTCTGTGGTTTGTATTGATAAATTTTATTTGGTCCTAAGCTTCTCATTCTTTATGTTTAAGATCATGATGCCAATAGATCAACCATGTCTATAGCAGGCCGGACACTTACATCTATAACAACTTGGCCAGTTCAGCTAATTATAGTGATAGCATCTTAGCCAGCTTGGCCACTTACAACTGCAACAGCATAACCATCAAGGACATTTAAAACTACAACTTGGCCACCTACAATAGGAGGTTGGCCACTTTCGACAACAACTTAAATGATATTGTACATATGCATTAGTGCTTTTAGAAGTGTGTAAATATGAAACAACCGGTACTTTTTTCTCTTATAACCTCTCTTTGGAATGGATTGAATTATTTTTGGTGCTCTTTAATGAATTTTTTTTCTCAATTAGTTTCATTCCTTTTATGTAGGTTCCTTTTTTTATTTGTTAAAGATGTACACAGTTATGTTCTTAGTTAGGCGAGCAACTCCATAGTTAAATGTGGCCAATGTTGTAATTAGTGGTGGAAGTTAACTATGGTGCAATAAATGGAGTCTCCCTTATGTATGTTGGGGAATAATATATAGATGTGTTGTCGGGAACTATATTTTTATCGTTCTATCGACACGTGTGCCATGCTCTTGGTGTTAATCATATGCTTATATGAGGTCCAAAACGGACTATTTTTTTTGTTGGATAAATTTTTTATTTTCTTAAAGAGGGTGGATAGTCCTATAAACAAAGGGGGCTTTACCCATTTTTTTTTAAATTGTTCACACATTTGTATTGTAAAAGAAATTTTAGAAATTAAATTTAGACGATTCAAAACTTTGAAAATCTACACTTCTAATATATAAAACATTTTTATTTATATTATACATGACATTAAACTTTTCAAAATTATGTGCGTGCCTGTATTGAAATTTTTTATCGTTTTGCGATTATGAACTTTCGAAATTTTCTTCGTTTTTCGATTATATACTTTGAAAATTTTCAACGTGCCTTCAGGCACGGGCATACCCTAGTATATATATATATAGAGAGAGAGAGCGGTTCTCATGCATACCCCAGTTTGCATACCGCTGGCGCGGACCAATTTTGATAAAATAGTAAAAAAAATATTTTTGATGTAATTTTTTTTTATAGTTTCTAAACATTTCAATAGGACCATAAAAAAAAATTCAACTTAAAATGAATTTTTTTGCTATTTTAAAAAAATCGGTCAAACTTTGTCAGTTTTTAACAACTTAAAAACAACTTAAAAACTGACAAAGTTTGACCGATTTTTTTAAAATAGCAAAAAAATTCATTTTGAGTTGAATTTTTTTTTATGGTCCTATTGAAATGTTTAGAAACTATAAAAAAAAAATCAGCCCGAAATTATTTTTTTTAGTATTTTAAAAAAATGGTCCACACGGAGGGTATGCAAACTGGGTATGCATGAGATCCTTTCTGTATATATATATATATATATATATATATATATAACTTTCATACATACATGATATATGAATGTATACATACATACATACATACATACATAATAATGCTCTTGTGCGGACCAGTCCACATTTTAAAAGTGCAGATCGGACATGCGTCACCAGGCGGTGATCGTAGAAATTATAGGCTAAATTATAGGCGCGCTCTCTCTCTTTTCTGAGCTCACTGTCAGGTAACACATGATCGATTCGCATAAGAGCAGTATTGTATATATATAAACATACATAAAACTTTCATACATACATGATACATGAATGTATATATACATCATAAATTATATACACGAACATTTGATATCATGTATTTTTAGGTATGTTTAAAGAGGTATGTTGGGAAGTTTAACTTTATATATACATACATGAATTGATAATATTTTTAATACATATATATGTATATTTTATATTATTCCATACATTAATAATAGGATGAAATGTCAAAAAGGCATGGTAAAAAGTTTTTGGCATGGTGAAGGACTTTTTGGTGCAAAATAAAAAGGATTGGACTAAACGTGTATTAAAAAAAGTTCGAGGGACTATTTGGTATATGCCCCTTAATAATACATGTATAAAACTACATATAAGTATTATGTATCTATTGATAATATTATTTAACTTTATATTATTCCATACGTAATTTTGTGTACACTTACATATATATATATATATATATATATATATATATATATATTGTTTATAAGAATTACACACATATTAATGTATTATGTATGTATAATATATATTAAGGTATAACTGCATTAAAATATTAAGAATGAATAATTCTGAGTTGAAAAATAAAAAACAGAAGTTATAAAACACCCTAAACCTGTTTTCTGAAAAACTTGATTATAACACAGAAATATTATAATTCTGTGTTAAAAAACAGGTTGCCAAACGAATTTTTTTTTTATCATAATTATATTTAAACACAGAAAACAGAATTATAGTTGCAAACCAAACATGCCCTAATTTACCCTTCTTTCTTTGGAGTCCCACAAATATCTGTGCATGAGAAATTTGTGTCTCTCTCTCTCTCTCTCTCTCTCTCTCTCTCTCTCTCTCTCTCTCTCTCTCCATATGCATATGTTTTCCCTTGTCTCCCTCGCAGTTATGTGAATCCCCCAAATATTTGTATGTATATGCCGTTGATTAGCGCTGTGTTCCGATCGGATCGGATCGAAAAATAACCTTTCGGAAAAATTTTCAATTTTTTCGAAAATAAAATATTTGTTCCAATTTCCTATCATAATTTTTCGAAAAATCAAAAAAGTTTCCGAATTCGGAAAAATTGGAAAATCGAAAAAAAATCGAAAAAATTCGGGAATTCAAAAAATATACTAAAAATTCAGAAATTTTGGAAATTCCAAAATTTCAAACGAATTAATATAGGATTTTCGATTACTCGAAATTCTCATTTTAAAGAAATCGAAAAAAAGATTTAACCCAACATGTAAATATGTAAGGATTTGACCATTTTTTTCATTTGTATAGAGGATAGAGGGATATTCTCCTTTTATAAAGGACTTTTTTGGGCCTCTCTTCCTCTCCTAACCGATGTGGGACACATGAGAATGTTTAAAAAAATTAGAAAAATTGGAGATCAGAAAATATTTCAGAAAAATCGGAAATAATTAGGAAAAAATCGGAAATAATTAGGAAAAATTGAATCGACATAGTTTCGAAAAAATCGGATAGGAAAAATCGAAAAATCGGAAATTCAAAATTATTTCCAATTTTTTATCTGATTTTTTTCGAAAAAATCGAAAAACGAAAATCGAAAACCTTATATACGTTCCAAAATTCGAAAATATCGGATCGGATATCGGAAAAATCGGAATGTTCGGGAAAAAAACACAGCCCTACCGTTGATGGTATACTCAACTCGACAAAATATTTTTTCAATTTTTTTGGGGTCGGCTACATTAATTATATTTTCCATTTAATTCTAATTGGTGAAATATCTTTGGTTAAACAACGTTATATTAGACATTTTTTTATAACATCCCATCAAGTCAATTTATACATACCTCTAACCCTTGCGTTACTTTCAATACTAACTAAATCACTCTTCCTTATAGGGCATCCATTGGTCTAAGCTTGACATGTTCAAACCGTCTAAGATGATTTTCTTTCAATTTATCTTCTATAGGAGCTACTTTTACTGTTTCACAATTTTTTGCATTTCTAATTTTATCCTTTTGAGTTTATTACAAATTCATTAATCCTTTCGAGCTTACTACGAATTCATCTTAGCATTCTCTGATGGTTTACATATGAATATATGGTTTCATTTATAACTTCGCATATACTTACGACATGCATATAATGCCGAAAAGAACTTTGATAAGTTAAATATCGTATAAACCATTACTAAAAAAAAAATCCATGGACTTATTTCGTCTTTTCTGTGAAAAGTAAGCTTAATTCATTGTAACACCAAAATCGTACAACTGGCCCAAACGGGCTAAAACATAATATATTGGAACTTGTAAAGGAGAAAGCAATACAAATCAGCTCAAAACGTAACAAAATTTTTAATATGTACAAAGTTACCTTTAAAAGGTTAAACAACATTGTAAAAGTATTATTAAAGTAATGATAAAATATTGAGTAATGCTTTGTATTCCATGTGCATTTAATGATTGTACATACACTTGAGGTGCAATATTTTAATGGACTCGATAAAAACACTTGATACATATATAATTTTTCTAAATATTAGCATGCCATTCAAAGGAATGATAAGTATCTTAAGGGTTGTTTCTCTATACAAGAACATAAAATAAGTCTTACGATACTACTTAAGCGCTTTTTTCATTTAAACTCAAATGGGAGGGTGTAGTAATTTAACAATTGTATAATTTCAAAACACCAAACTTAATCATTCTTTCTTATTGAAGCTTTGATCTGTCATCCATGTTTTAACTTTGATAAATAGTTTTAAAATATGATTCATCTTTCCCAATTGTAATTTATGTAATTTCACTCCACTAAGTTGCTACAAACTATATAATTTATTTGTTTTTTAAACTTAAAAGAGTTCGAACTTTAATAGCCATTCATCATCTTGAATCCAATGTAAGTTGATAAAACTAAATTTCAAACATCAATTGATTGATTAAGGAATACACACTGTGAGTTTTCTAAAAAAATTTGAAGAACATGCAACTATAATAGATAAATAAAAGCAATGATCAATCCTTTTCAATTGAAGTAATTATGGATTAAAAAAATAATGAATTTAGGGCAATAGTTATCAATACATCTATCACATTATATTATTTCATTGACAGAGGTAAGCGCTCATATAATATTATTGAACTTAGTCTTTATGGAACTTCAAAAAACATAGAGCAAAATGTCTTTGTTGTCTCTCTGTGTTAACCAACTCACGTCATACCTCATGCCACCCATCTAAGCCAACACCTCACAGCATTTACTCCCATGTTCAGCAGCCACACACGTCCAAATAGCACTGCTCCAGCGGTTATAAAATCGTGGGAATATAACTGTTATAGCAGTTATAACATCATGGTCATCAATAACTGCTATAGCAGTTATCATAGTTAAGAACCTCAATATATAGAATCTTGTATGCACTGTACAGTTAAGACTAAAAATAAAAATATTGTGGTCATTTGTTCATACCATTTTACTCTCAGTTATTATGGTATCAGAGCACAAGACTATCAACATATAGTCATATCATTTTTTTCTCCAACTCTCCCTATTCTCCCTCACCAATGGCTACCTCTTCCACAACCAGTGCTCTCTCTTATCCTTCTCCTAACTTAGCCTTGAGTCTCGCCTCCCACCATGTCCACATCAGATTAAATGAAAAAAATTATCTATACTAGTTAACTCAAATTGAACCGTTCCTAAGTGGACAGAATTTACTACGATTTGTTAACGGCAATTATACATGCCCTGCCGATGAATCTGTTATTGCGTTATGGAAATAACAAGACAAGCTCATCATCAGCCTGCTTGTCTCGTCCATGGATAATGACATGATATCCCTTATAGTTGGTTTACAAACCTCTCATGAAATCTGAAAAATTCTTGGGGAGGCACTTACCTCTCCCTCCGAGACATGCATTCTCAACCTCCATCTTCAACTCCATCGCCTTCAACAAGACGATGACTCTTTCTCAATTTTTCTTCAAAAGGCGAAAGCACTGTCTGATGAATTAAGCGTTAGTGGTCACCCACTTTCTCGTGTTGAGTTTAACATCCACATATTCAAAGGCCTTTGCTCCGAATTCAAGGACCTCGTAACCACCCCACAACTCGTTCCACTCCGGTAACCTTCTTCAAACTACATTCCCTTCTTTTTAGCCACGAATTCATTCATGCTGATTCCCTCTCCTCTCTCAATATTACCTCACCCACCCCCTCCCACACTCCCACTGCCCACCATACCACCATTAGCATCCCTTCCTCACCTAACTCCCATCCATCCTACAACTCATACCCTACTTACTCTCGTAGTCGTGGTCGTGGTCCCGATCATGGTCGTTATAACATTTACAAATCCAACTACGAAACGAGGTGTCAAATATGCCATGGTCTTTACCATACAGCCAAAAATTGTTCACATTGGTTTAACACATATCACTCCACCCCACCTTCTGCCCATTATTCCCATAATGCCCATTCCCAACCTGGCCTCCTTCCTACTCCCCACCATCCTATTACTTCTTGGCTTCCAGACATAGGTGCCTCTCACCATGTCACACCCAATCTCACCAATCTTACCCACCCGTATGCATATCAAGTCCATGAATCTCTTCAAATTGGTAACGGTAAGGGACTTCCTATATCTCATATTCTTACTTCTCCTATTCCTACTCCAAATTCCACTCTAACACTAAATAATGTTCTTCATGTTCCTACCATATCTACATCTCTTTTATCAGTTCAAAAACTCACTCAAGATAATAACGTATTTTTTGAATTTCACCCTTCCTTTTTTTTGTCAATGATTTCCACACCAAGACGCCTCTTCTTCAGGGCCTAAGTAAGAATGGACTATATACACTCTCTCCGGCACTAATCCAATCATCTCCTCATGCACTCAATGCCATAAAAACCTCCACTGAATGCTGGCACAACCGCCTTGGGCATCCTCACCCACAAGTTCTTCATAAAATTCTTCATAAATTTCAACTTCCTTTTAATTTCTTTAGTTCAAAAAAACTTTGTACTGCATGTCAAATGGGCAAGTCATCTAGACAACACTTGCCTAGTTGTATCAAGTCATCTTCATCTATTTTGCAATTAATTTTCAGTGATGTTGGGGGCCCTGCGCCAACTATGTCCTCTAATGGCCATAAATACTTTATTATATTTGTTGACCATTTCTCTAACTTTATTTGGTTTTATCCTTTAATGCGTAAATCTGATATGTACTCTACATTTATTCAATTTCAACAATTAGTGGAACGCCAATTTGATACTAAAATAAAAAATATACAAACGGATTGGGGTGGTAAATTTCGAAAACTATACTCATTCTTTCAAAATTGTGGCATCCATCACCGTTATTCATGTCCTCATACCCATGAACAAGTCAGTTTTGTCGAACGACGACATCGTCACATTGTCGAAACTGGTCTCATACTCATGGCTCATGCATCCGTTCCTACAAAATAATGGCATTTTGCCTTTGAAAGTGCCGTTTTTCTTATCAACTCTATCCTAACACAAACTCTCTCTAATAAATCAGCATTCCAAATAATCCACTCTCACTATCCAGAATACAACTTTTTTTAAAATTTTGGGTTCCTATGTTTCCCTTACCTTCTTCCATATAATACTCATAAAATGGATTACCGATCCCACCCATGTGTATTCCTTGGCTATAGTTCTCACCAACATGGCTACCGTTGTTTACACATTCCAACCAATCGTATTTACTTCGCTCGTCTTATTCATTTTAATGAAGGAATTTTTCCATTTGCCCAATCTTAATCTCCACCCCTCTCTTATCTCCTCCATCTGTCCCATGGGCTACTACACCAAATACACCCCCTTTACCTTCATCTCATAATAATTTACCAACTCACGCTCCCTCCCCCAGCCAACTACAATCACCCTCAACCACCTCCCTCTTTCCCCTTCCTCGGTACTCTTCTCTCACTTCTTCATCCTTAAACACAACATCTCCTCCATCTTCTACTATCCTCCCGCCCGCCTCTAACCCTGATGATTTACATCTCACAGTTTATCTCGGCTCATTACCTCAAACAAACCCTCCTCCCACTCACCCAATGCACCTCCGATCACATTCCAATAATACCCTACCAAAGAACCCTCACTCTCACTTTAGCACAGTAAATATATCTGAACCAACATGTTTCTTCACTGCTAATAAAGAGCCCAAGTGGCGTCACACCATGGGCACCAAAATTAATGCTCTCCTCCAAAACCACACTTGGACTCTAGTTCCTCCTTCCCCCACAATGAACATTATTGGTTGCATGCATGAGAACTGCATGCTTTCTCGTTGAGCCACATCAGATGTGGACTTCCATTGTACTTGTAGGTCGAATATCCATATACTCAAACATAAGCTTTCAAAATTCAAACATTTGAATGTAAAACCCTCTTTTGATTTGGGGGACAACTGCCACAAGCTGATAAAACAAACACTAGAGAATAATATTATGAGTGTGCATCTAAAATTAAGCCTCAACATAATTATATTAAAATTATAGACATACCATGCCTCATTCTTGTTGTTTGTGGAAGAATCACAATACATGTGGTATTTACGAAAAGAAACCAAAAAGTAAGAGTACTACTTATTTATGACATGATATGGTAAATGAATTATAATACCACACTTTTAATTGCACACTTGTTTTCAACGTATTAAATTTTTCACTCCTTGATTTTGTAGTCATCAAAATTATATCAAATATGTAATTAGATGTAATAACCATTCCCGTAAACGAAAAAATATGAAGGTGAAAAAAAAAATTAAACTAACAGTAAAAGAATGAATATGTAATAAGATGTAATAAAATTATTTAAACATTTCATTCCATCAATATTATTTATCTACAAAATGATTCAATTTGAAAAAAAATGTTTACATATATAAATGCACTACAAAGATACAACTTTATATTATATGTAAGAAAAATGATAGAGGTTTGAATTTTTTAATCAAGCTACAACCTTTCACCATTAAAATAATAAAGCACATATTTGAACGCAACTGGAAAAGTACTCCCCACAATTTGGTTTTGGATATATATAAGTGAAAAAATAAAATGATTGGTTATAGCATGTCGGTTGCAACTGTATTCTTTAAATATTCTAATTATTATTAGTTAAATTATGTTTTATAGTTATTTTATATTATATTCATTTTTTTCTTAACAATTGTTAGTTAAATAATTGATTCTAACGTTTGATCATGTGCCCTTATTTGTTTAGTCATAAGAATATAAAAGAAAATTTCAAAAAAAACTTTGACAAAAAAATTAAAAATAATGAAATCACATGACTTAAATACTAACAAAACATTATTTAAAAATAATTAAATCCCATACATTAAATAAGGTGATTTTTATATTACAAATAGGAATATATATCTTATTGTTATTAAATGAGTATTGGACATCAAATTTTGAGCTACTTTGAGCTCAAATTTAGATGGGACCCACATCACGATTTTTGTAGGACCATATACGAACGCGTTCTCCTTCGCAAGAAGATTAAATTAGTATATTCACATATCCAATTTCATTCAGTTATGAATGATAAATATGTCTCGAGAGTGACTCATAAAATAATAAAAGTTAATGAATTGTGAGTGTTTTAACACTTGTCCCACATTGGAAGAGTAGTGGGAATCTGAAGAGTTAATAAGACCCCAATTATGGACTAAGGCGTAGATGCCTTTGGGGTATCTCAACTCTTTAAAGGAGAGATGCCTTACACTATGCATGTGTTGTGCTCGGGGTTTAAACACCGAATTAATTAATTAAACTATTTAAACATTTATGGATAATATATATATATATGTATGTATATATATATATGTATGTATATATATATATATGTATATATATATATATATATATATATATATATATATATATGTATATATATATATGTGTGTGTGTGTGTGTGTGTGTGTGTGTGTGTTCTCCCTCCTTTTTAGACTAATGAATATTTAGATTTCTCTAAGAGCAATTGAAATAGTGGTTTGTACTTAATGTATATTCAATGTCTTTGGTTTTTCATTTTTCCCTAGGTTTTATGCATTTACCCTCATTTGAGAGGCATGTGCCATGCCTATTTTAGTCACTTAATTTAACGACATTTTAGTTTTGGCTTAGGATTGCAAGCAAGGTGAAAACTTTGGGTTTTATTTTCTAGTTTTGATGCATTAGGGTGTTAAGTGTAAAAGTGAGTAAACTTCAGGGGAGTAAAATACCAAAAGCCCATAAAAAAGGGTCATTCGACAAAAAATCCCCCGACAATTTTTTAATTAGCGTTTAGTCTAAGATTTTTTTATTTTATTTCAAAAAGTCCCTCACCACATAAAAACACTCGCAAATATTTTTTTACTCACTTAAAAAAATTATCAAAAAAATACACAATGAACTTTTTACAAAAATAAAAATCAGATGGATTAAATTAAAAATATACTTAGCTCATAAGAACTAAACATTAATTATCCTTAAAAAGAAACTAATATTTATATTTAAAATATCCTAATAATCAGCAATTAAGTAAAATAAAAATAACTTCCCAACTATCCTTGTCCACATAAGATAGATGACCGAAGAATAGCTTATATCACATCATACAATATTGTAGTGAATCTTGAAACCATTTAAATCATGAAGCCCCATGAGAAACACTTCCTACTAGTAGTTAGCCCGTGATAATAAGTAAGGTTACGTATATTGGGGAGTAAAGGACATTAGTTGGAGTTCTTTTAATGCAACGGAAAAAAGGACAATAAGCAAGGTTGAATGTGAAGGTATGGTTGGAAAATGGTAACTCAAGTATTTAATATTCGCCAACTAGATGATTTTGATAGCAATGGAATTGGAATATGAAGACAAATAATCAGATACCTGAAATAAAAATCTACTATACGTAGTGTTGGTGGAGTCGTATTTAAATAAAATAAGAAACAAAAATCGTGACCAGAATGGAAGAAATGTTAGGACTAATTGAACTAAGGAAAACTTTTAAGAGTGGAAGAACAAAAAGCGTTGCATGGAGAAAGGCCCAGATTCGAGCAATTCTCAAGCTCATCGATGAGAATGAAGATAAGATATTCGAAGCACTTCAACGTGATCTTGGGAAGAACATAAACGTGACTAATAATGTGATGGGTTAACTTAACAACTCGTTAAAAATTGTGTAGTTTATTACCGAGTCAATAAGGTTTCAATTAATCACATTAAAAGTCATGTTAATCTTCATTTGGATAGAGTCAACAAATCTTCATTTTAACGAGTTGTTATGTTAACCCATCACATTACCAAGTCATTTGGGTTAACATAACATCTTTAGGTTTCAATTAATCACATTAAAATTGTGTAGTTTACACCTCTGAAATTTGAGAGGTAGTGAAAGTTGTTTGATTTTTCTTCAATTTCAGATGTTAACGGTTAAAATTTCCTCTTAATGGTTCAGGAGGTGTAAAAGTCTCTCAATCTATTTTAGTGTAATTCTGTATTATAAAATTCAGAATATTATTTAGAATTTTTATTAGAATTTATTTAGTCTTACTTGAAATTTGAGGAAATTAGTGTACATAATTTTGTATTATGTTTTGATAAATTCATTATAAATTAATACAATCATTGAGAAAAAAAAATTGTTTTCGTAAGAGAAATAGAATCACAAAGTACAAACACAGTTCCACCACTTATCGTGAATGTGACACATGCAACCGTTGATGCCCCCGTAACCATGCCACATGGGGAGAAATCAGAAAAATTTACCGGGGCCGATTTCAAATTTTGACAAAGATAAATGTACTTTTATCTCACAACTTTCCAATTGACAAGGTTCGTGTATAAGGAATGTCCACCTTTGAAAGAAGGAGATGAAACTCATAAAGTTGTTGCCGTGGAAGCATGAAAACATAAAGACTTTCTGTGCCGAAACTAGATCGTGACTTACTTGAACAAGACGTTGTACCATGTGGAAAGCACAATGACAACCGCTAAAAAATTGTGGAATTCTTTGGAGAACATGTACAAAACTAAAGATGTGGGTTTGAAGAAATTCATCGTAGGCCATTTTCTAGACTTCAAAATGGTTGACTCCAGGCCGGTTATTTCACAAGTTCAAGAAATTTAGGTTATTCTTCATGGCATTCATGCTGAAGGAATGTCAGTTAGTGCCACTTTTCAAGTGGCGACGATAATTGAAAAATTACCTCCGTCATGGAATTTGTTAAAAAAATTATCTCAAGCATAAATTGAAGGAGATGAACGTTCAAGAATTGATAGTGCGAATGGGGATTAAAGAAGACAATCGTGAATCTGAAGAGAAAAGTGGGAAGAACATCATGGAGTCCAAGGCTAATGTGGTGGAAGGACCGAAGAATAAAAGAAACGTGACGGTGAGGGCACGACAAAACAAAAAAAATGTTCAAAGGCAAATGATACAATTGAGGCGAGTCAAGACGTCGCTCAAGCGAAACCCTAAGAAGCAAAATGCACAAGCTAACACGGCGAAGGTGATAAATTTTTTGATGGTATCGCAACATTAATCTTTCTGATGTTGTCTCTGAATACAATCCGGTAGGAAATACCAAGTAGTGGTGGGTGGGCACTGGATCCGCATGTCACCTTTGGGCAAACAAATGGATGTTTACTACTTAGAAGGCTTTGAAAAATCAGGATACCCTCTTTATGAGTAACTATTCGAATTCTAAAGTCACGGGAAGAAGGAAAGATTATTCTAGAAATGACTTCGAGGAAGGAAATTACTCTCAACAATGTGCTGCACGTGCCTGATATCCGTAAAAATATAATTTTTAGATCACTACTAAGCAAAAATGGGTTTAACCTTATATTTTTTTCTGATAAGTTTTTTTTGTCCAAAAATGAAGTGTATATGGGGAAGGGATACCTGTCTGAGAGACTCTTTAAAATGAATGTAATTACATTTATGTTAAAGGGCTTCCTAATGAATAAAATTGGTAGTTCTACTTACTTGACTGAGTCTTCTAATATTTGTCATGCTACATTAGGACATGTGAATTTTTATACCTTGCGTAGATAAATTAACCTAAATTTTTTTCCAAAATTTAATATTGATAAAAATCATAAATGTGATATTTGTGTGGAATCGAAATTGGCTAGATTATTTTTTTATTCTATTGAAATGATCACTGAACCACTAGATTTAGTTCACATGCATATTTGTGAATTAAAATTTATACAGACTAGAGGTGAAAAAAAGTATTTTATTACATTTATTGACGATTGCACTAAATATTGCTATCTATATTTATTACATGGTAAATATGAGGCTATTGATGCATTTAAACAATACAAAAATAAAGTTGAGAATTAATTAAACGAAAGATAAATGTTATTAGGAGTGATAGAGGAGGTGAATATGAATCTCCTTTTGAGGAATTTTGTTCCAAGCATGGAATTATCCAGCAAACCACCGCTCCTTATTCTCCACAATCGAATGACATTGCTGAACACAAAAATCGTACATTAAAGGAAATGATGAACTCTATGTTAACAAGTTCAGGAGCTCCACACAACTTGCGGGGAGAAGCTATACATCTGCTAATTATATTCATAACAAAGTTTCACACAAGAAAACTCACAAGACACCTTATGAGTTATGGAAAGGTTAAAAACCTTGCTATAAATATTTACGAGTGTGGGGGTGATTAGCCAAGGTGATGGTTCCTAAACCTAAAAAGGTAAAAATATGACCAAAGACCATTAACCGTGTATTCATCGGCTATGCTATTAATACCATTGCATATCCTTTCTTAATTTGTAAATCTTAGATTCTGGATATTCATGTAAATACGGTTATTGAATCGAGGGACTTTTTTTTTTTTTTTTTTGAAAATGAATTTCCGTATAACATGAATCGAGAATCTGGTTCATCTAAAAGGACAAATGAAGTTACCACAAGTGGTACTTAGCAACCTATTAATCACAAACCAATAGAGGATGAACCAAGATGTAGTAAAAGAGCAAGAACCATGACTTCCTTCGGTCCGAATTTTCTAACATATTTGCTAGAAAATGAACCTCCATCGCACAAAGAAGCTATATCCTTACTCGATGCTTCTAATTGGAAAAAAGAAATTAATACCAAAATTGAATTCATTTTGCAAAATCATACGTGGGAACTAGTGGATCTTCCACTAGGTTCAAAATCATTAGGTTATAAATGGATCATAAAAAAGAAGTTCAAGGCCAATCGATAAATTGATAAATATAAAGCTACACTTGTAGGTAGAGGCTATAGGCAAAAAGAAGGGTTAGATTACTTCAACACATACTCACCGGTAGCAAGAATTACGTCCATTTGAATGTTAATAGTAATAAATGATATTAATGGACTTGAAATACATCAAATGGATGTAAAAACCTATTTCTTAAAAGGTGAACTAGACGAGGAAATTTATATGGAGAAACCTGAAGGGTTAAAGCCTCCTGGACAAGAAGAAAAAGTATGTAAGCTTATGAAATCACTTTACGGATTAAAACAAGTACCTAAGCAATGACATGAAATTTCTTATAATGCAATGTTATCAAATGGTTTTAAAATTAACTTGCGCGATAAATGGGTTTACTTTAAAAACATTCAAAATGGATATGTTATTGTATGCCTTTATGTTGATGATATGCTAAATATGGGTAGTAACCTAAAAATTGTCGACACTACAAAACATATGTTGAGTAGTCTATTTGAGATGAAAGATTTAGGTATCGCCGATGCTATGTTAAGAATTCAAATTTCTAAAACATCATATGGATACGTCAGAAATATTACAAATTTCCGTCCGTTAACTTATGCATTTTAGCTCACTCGGGTACTTTAATTCCTATTATTATGCTCATTAATCATACAACCTCCGTTTTATGCGCTAACATATTATTTTAGGTATTATTGAGCTTTTGTAGGCATTACGGTGCTTAGTGTGAAGTTTGGTTACATTCTGGTAAACTTCCATCGTAAATCGCACATTCAGGGGAAATTTAGTAAATTCACACTTTGTTTTTTTGCCTAAAGTCTTCACGAAAGTTAAGGCCCTCGGAACAAGCTTCACGTGTTCGTAAATGGGGTGCAAATTCAAGTTCGAACGAAGAAACCACGGGCCTTTGATCTGAGAAGAAATATAAAAAAATCATTTTAACACAAAAATTTAATAAATGACTAATAGGTCATGGTTCTCAAAATTGCAGCAAAATCGAATTGCAGGTCTTGGGCGATTTGGTTAGGTCTTTTACCACATACGGGTTTAAGCTCAGGTTTTTGGTTATGCTCATGTGGCTTCGATTTGAGCTCGAGACTTGGGTCCTAAATTAGAGCGGGTCTTTGGCAGTAGAAATTGGTTCGAGTAATTGGCTATGCTATATGGGGCTTTGTTTTACCATCGGTTTTGAGATGCTAAACCATGATTTCAGTCTTGGGAATTTTGGATAGTCTTTGGTCCAACACGGTTTGCAATGAGGTTGGCCATACATTGGAGCTTTGTGTTGGAAATTAAAGTTACCGTGGGTTGCTGTCAACACCGGTCGACCGGCCTCTCACTGGTGGTCGACTGGTAAATACCATTTTCCTTTGTGCACAACCAGTATGATTTTTCCTTCATCATCGGTCGATCGGTCCCCTGTTTGGCCGAGCTATTTTTCTGCTTATTTTCCCTTTCTTTTTTAATTTTTCTTTTTCATTTAGTTTTGTTTCCTTTTTATTTTTTTTATTCGCACTTTGTACCTCAATATAAATAGAAACTTAGTTTATTTTTGTGAAGGATCTTTTCATTATATTAGTTTTCTAGGGTTTGTAGTGGGAGCTTTGCCCTTATCCCCCATTTTGGGTAATACCCATTTATATGTAAGAACTCTACTATTCATTGTCTTCTTCCCTACTTTTCTTAACTTTGGTCACTTGTTTCTTGCTTTATATTTATTTCCAGGCCTAGTTAATTGCTGTAGTTAATTTATTTCTTGTTTTCTTTATTAATTAGTTATTTAATTACCTCAACCATATCTAGTACCTAGTTAAATAGGGTTGGGGTCATGTGTCCGCCATTAATGGGCGTCGAGCTCCAAAAATTAGATTTTGTGTAAAATCACATTTAATTGAAACCTCGTGTATTAAAATGGGTTTATTATGCATTTAAATTTCTTTGTCATGCAACGTTAATTTTTATAGCGATAATTTGATTTTAAGACGCGTGTGTGACCATTTTGAATTAAATATTTTATCGTGCATTTTTGGATTAAATTCCTTCATGCGTGATGTTTATGATTAACTAAAAATGCTGGGTTAAATGTTTTCAAATTGAAATTCTAATTTGGCGTGTTTAGCAGATGGTGGGGATGTGATTCTAACTCTTGTTTTATTAATTATCGTTTAGTTTTAACTTCTTATTTTTTCCCTTTTCTTTAAAACCAACCCATCACCTTTTATACTTTTATTTTTGAAGTAATAAATCAATTAAAATTTATACTACATTCCCCGTGGATTCTCGATACCCGGACTAGCAGCTATACTACCTCAAAATAGTGTAGTCATAGTTTAGGTTTTGTATCACGATCGGGAGCCGATAACAATGACCAGCATACGTACTCAGGATCTTAGTTTCCCTCACATCAAAATGGCACCCTTGTCAGAGATTATTTTGTTTTAGATTGTAATTGCTTTATTATTTCGTTGTATTTTTTCTTTTGTATTTGTATTCATTGTTTTAACCCTTTTTGCAGGATTGCACATCTGCGTGCCAAAGAAACTTTGAATTCTCGGTGGCACACCTTTCTACATGGATTTTCCATCTAAAAACCATTCAGTAATCATGCCTTTCTTTTATAGTTATATTAGTAATTCTAATGGTTCTTTATTTGGGAGTAGTTCTCAAACTTTCCATTCTTAAGAATTCGCGCCTCCACCTATTACTGTGCATGAGGGCCTTTGAATTCTTGAGAATGAAAGGCTTGAAAACTTATATCGAGAAGAAAAGCATTTTGGGGAGCTTGAGTTAGATGCATTATTCAAATCCAACGATGATTTTTCTTCCGATAATTTTGAAGTTGAAGAAGAGTTTCAACCAAATGAGGAATCCGTGGATCTAGAGCCAAGGAAGACTACTTTGGAAGAATCCTTTCTTCTTTTCACCCAAAGTCTGGATAACATTATTCGTGTTAGATTGAGAATCGACCCACTTTGCAATGAAATTGATTATTATGTGGAAATCAACGATGAGGTTGAGACTTATGTTTCACCTCAACTTTTTAAAGAATCTTTCATTGAAAGTGTGTCTTTCTACCCTGAAATTCAATCTCTTTATGACAATGAGTTGATTGAGATTGAATTTATTTCATCACTATATTCGTTTATCGTTCTTGAACCATTAGATGTACTGATTGATTTCTATGAGTCGGTCAAAATTATTGAGAATTTTAAACCTTTTGCTGACGAGGACTCTTTATCGAATTTATTTTTCGAGATGGATTTTCCCCCATGTGTTCACCACCTTCCATTATACTTGAAAAACCTTTGGGAGGTGATTCTATTTTTCTTGGATCCCAATTGTACTTCTCCCCCGTTCTATCCAAATCCCCCATCATCCTTAAGAAATTTATAATTAGCGATGGTTCATTTCTTCCGCCTTACACATGCCTTCCGTTGTTCAAAAGAAATTCCTATTTTCCCGAAGGCATGCATATAAAAGAGGGTCCACCATTGATCTTTCAAAGGCAAATTGTATTTTTGGTGGACCCTCAAAAATCTTGACTTCTAGTGTATAACTAGTTAGAAGTCCAAATTGTAGGTCATAAATAGTTAGCTTTTTATTTTTTCTTTCTTTATTTTTTAGTCGAGTGTAATTAGTTAAACTTTTGTTATTAATTTTGTTATTCTTTGTACTAACTTGTTTTGTAGATTCAATGGACTTGTGCTTATCGAAGATCGCTCCATTTTAGGTAATATCTTTATTTTCCTCTCTTTATGTCGTGTTCTTGATTTGCATTGAAGGCATTCCAACATTTAAGTTAAGGGGTGTGGGATATGCTATCCATTCTTTGTTTTGTTCCATTGATTTGATCACATGTTAGTTACTAAACATGCTTTTGTTAAAAAAAATGAAAAGCACGCTTTTGTTTAAAAAAATGAAAAATTTCAAAAATATTTTCTTTCTTTTTTCTCTTTTGTTGGGCATTTTGCCTTTATTTCCAATGGTTAATTTCAATAAATGTTGATCCGATAGACAACTCAACGATGCATGTTCTCGATTTTAGAATTTATTAGAGTTTAGTCCTCAAATCATTGATATTATGAATAACTTCATGAATTAAACTTTAATCCCATGATCACATGCGCTTTTCTTATTTGATTGATTTGGTTTAAGATTTTTATAGCTCGGTAATCTTTTATTGAGTTGTATATACTTACACCGAGTGATCTTTATTCTTTTCGTCGTTTGTGAGTCTTATACACTACTCTTTTCTCTTTGATAACGTTACAGTCATTGGTAATCTCACTATTCTTTCATTTGATCGTTCATTATTTGAGTTCGTATTCTTGAAATGTGTTACTTAAGCCTGATTTTCAAGGTTTGTTTTGACTCGAAAATTGCGTAAAATTTATGAAATGATCAAAGGCAATCTTTGTTATAGTATCCATACTGGCCTAAACCTCACGTTATATGTTTTCTCTAGTCAACCCCGTTGAGCCTTAATATAGCCTTTCATTTTATAACCCAAAATCCCATAACCAACTCCCCATTGGAGTCATGTGCCCAACTCCCCATTGGAGTCATGTGCCATACATATTACCTTCCTTACCTTTATTTGGAATGATACTTATGATTGAATGATGTTATTGTCTTGTAGTTGCAATTAAGCATATGAGAGTGAGAAAAGTGAAGAAAACAGTGCAGTGAAAAAGAAAAGAAAAAGAGAAAAACAAAAGAAAAATAAAAGAAAACATGAGAAAAGGAAAAGAAAAGAAACTTATATATAAACTTTTCCACGATCACCCCAGAAAAACCAAACTCTGCCTTACGTAAAGTTGTCAGAGTAAGATTAACCTATAGATTTGAAATCATCGAGAAAGTTTGTCCGTATTGTAGATAGTGTTCAATAATCCTTATTACTCTCCTATTTCATATTTAATTCTTGTTATGGAAGTCATTTTTTCAATTTTTGAAGTTGTCCACAATTTTCCATTATCCCGAGTTTTCTATTCCAAACACCTTTGAATCCGTATATATTTACCCTTCATTTCGTACCCTTAACCCCAAACCTACATTATAACCCTATCAAGTCTTATGTGATCTTAGTGTGAATTCAATTTAAAAATTTAAATAGTTTTGATAATCTGTGAAAATACATTTCGCCTCCTTTAATGAGCGGTATCTTTTATTGAGATTACACACTTTTCATTTTATATATAGAGCTATTCATTTGTGACATGTGCGTGGCCTAGTTTCTATTTACATTTACTTTTTATGCCCGCATGTTCCGTGTATTACCTCCCTTTTCATAGTGATTTCATTTGTTGAGTGTAATGCCGAGTGATGATTGATATATACATGCTTTAATGTCAATCATCCGGTTTATATATGTTTTTGTCAAATCATATTTTGCATGCACTCGCTCCCCTCATACTTTTAAGGTTTCAATTCTATGAAGTTCTTTCTATAATGTTAACAATATAGACTTTTCTGTGAATTTATTCACTTTGTTAATAACGTATTTGAAATATTTTTCGTTATTGTTGGGCTTGTCGCATGTTGATTGGGCATATTTTGAGGAAACCATCCCTGAAAACTCTCACGAGATGACACTCGTCCACTAGGTTAACCTAGGGGTTTAACGGCTTATTACATATGCTAAATGAATACGTTCTCTCTTAAAAGTGGATTTTGTCTCATTTGTATATATTTCATGTCTCATGATTTTCTTATAGTTATTCTTGATTTGAATTTCATTGCTAGGGACTAGCAACGTCTAAGTTAGGGAGTGTGATACGTCACAAATATTGCATATTTTCGACCGTTAACTTGTGAATTTTAGCCCCATCGGGTACGTTAATTCCTATTATTATGCTCGTTAATCAGACAACCTCCATTTTATGTGCTAACATATTATTTAAGGTATTATTGAGCTTTTGCATATGTTACGGTGCTTAGTGTGAAGTTTGGTTATGTTCTGATAAAGTCCTGTCGCAAATTGCATGTTCAGGGGAAATTTAGTAAATTCACACTTTAGGATTATTACCCAAAATCTTCATGGAAGTTGAGGCCCTCAGAATAAGCTTCACGTGTCCACAAACAGTGTGTGAATATGAGTCCGAAAGAAGAAACCACGAGCCTTTGATCAGAGAAGAAATTTAAAAAAATCATTTGGACACAACAATTTAATATATGACCAATAGGTCCTGGTTCACAAAATTGCAGCAAAATCGAATTGAAGGTCTTAGGTGATTTGGTTGGGTCTTTGACCACACACGGGTTTGAGCTTCGGTTTTTGGTTATGCCCATGTGGCTTCGATTTGAGCTCGGGTTTTGGGTTGGAAATTGGAGCGGGTTTTTGGCACCACAAATTGGCTCGAGTTCTTGGCTACGCCATATGGGTCTTCGTTTTACACATGGGTTTTGAGTTGATGAACCACAATTTAGGTTTTCGTAGTTTTGGATAGTTTTTGGTCCAACACGGTTTGAGATGGGGTTGGCCATACATTAGATCTTTGTGTTGGAAATGAAAGTTGTTATGGGTTGTTGTGAACACCGGACGATCGGTCTCTCACCGGCGGTCAACCGGTAAATCCCATTTTGCCTTTATGCGCAACCAGTATGCTTTTCCCTTCATCGTCAGTCGACCGACCTGACCTTCGATCGGTCCCCTGTTTGGTCGAGATGTTTTACTGCATCTTTTTCCTTTCTTTTTCTATTTCTCTTTTTCATTTAGTTTTTTTTCCTTTTCATTTTTTTATTCCCACTTTGTAACTTAATATAAATAGAAACTTAGCTTATTTTTGTAAAAGACTTTTTTATTATATTAGTTTTTTAGGGTTTGTAGTGGGAGCTTTGCCCTTCTCCCCTATTTTGCATAATACACATATTTATGAAAGAACTCTACTATTCATTGTCTTCTTCCCTACTTTTCTTAGCTTTGTTCATTTATTTATTTCTTTATGTTTATTTCCATGCATAGTTAATTGTTGTAGTTAATTTATTTTTTATTTTATTTATTAATTAGTTGTTTAATTACCTTAACCATGTCTAGTACCTAGTTAAATAGGGTTAGGGTCATGTGTCCGCCATTACTGGGCGTCAAGCTCCAAAAATTAGGTTTTGTGTAAAATCACATTTAATTGAAACCTCGTGTATTAAAATGGATTTATTATGCATTTAACTTTCTTTGTCATGCAACGTTAGTGTTTATAGCGATAATCCAATTTTAAGACGCATGTGACCATTTTGAATTAAATATTTTATCGCGTATTTTTGGATTGAATTCCTTCATGCGTGATGTTTATGATTACCTAAAAATTCTCGGTTAAATATTTTCGAACCGAAATTCTAATTTCGCAAGTTTAGCCCATGGCGGGGATGTGATTCTAACTCTCGTTTTATTAAGTATTGTTTAGTTTTAACTTTTTATTTTTTTCTTTTTCTTTAAAACCAACCCATTACCTTTTACACTTTTATTCTTGAAGTAATAAATCAATTAAAATATATACGACATTCCTTGTGAATTCTCGATACCCGAACTGGCTGCTATACGCCCTCAAAAGAGTGTAGTCATTGTTTAGGTTTTTATATAGCAATCGGGAGCCGACCAACGTACCTACTCGAATGTTCTATTTCCCTCACGTCAATTATATTGTCTCAATCTCGTTACGTAGAAAAAGTACTTGAAAAAGAATTTATATCTAGCAGGAAACAATGGTGAAATCATATCTCAATTAGAATACTCTCATATCATCGACAGTTTAATGTATATCATGAACTGTACACGACATGACATACTATTCTCGATAAGTAAGCTAAGTCGATATACGAGTAATTCAAGGAGAGATCACTAGAAGGCGACAATAAGAGTTTGGGGTTATTTAAAATATATACTCAAAATTATGGACTGCACTATTCTAGATATCCAGTTGTAATTGAAGGACATTGCGATGCGAATTGAATATCCGATACAATGAACTCTAAGTCTACGAGGGGGTACGTATTTACCCTTATAGGTACAGTCGTATCTTGAAAATCCTCAAAACAAACGTGCATTGCTAGATCGACAATGGAATCTGAATTCATTGCACTACAAAAAGATGGAGAAGAAGCTGGATGGGTTCGAAACTTCTTGAAGGATGTTCTAAATTGGTCAAAACCTGTGCTCGCAATATGTATACATTGTGATAGTCAATCGGCGATTGGAATGGAAAAAAATCACATGTATAACGAAAAGTCACGACATATTCGTCATAGACACAATACAATTAGACAACTTCTCTCAAATGGAGTTATCTCAATTGACTATGTAAAGTCAAGAGATAATATAGCCGATCCACTAACTAAAGGTCTAAACCGAGAGCAAGATGAAAAATCACCGAGAAGAATGGGTCTAAAAACAATAAATAAATAAGAATCAATATAGTGGCAACCCAACCTAGCTGACTGGAGATCTCAAGATCTAGGTTTAATGGACAAACTGAACTACATTGTATTCAGTAAGCACTGGAGGATATTTAATCCTATCCATTCCAAAGATGAGACATTGCACATCTGTCGCGAAATTAGGATAAGTTATGCTTTCAATGACATCCATATCTTAGTATATCTAAGTGGGGTATTTCAGGATAATCTTTATGGAAGTCACCTACGTGAGTAAAAAGGGGGGCACTTCTATGAGAATAATGAAAGGAAAGTACTCTAAAATACTCACGGAACCAAGTGGTGTTCACGATCAAAACGAACACAAACGTGAGAACCAACTTTGTTGAAGTATTATTATGTGAATATTGTTGTCTACGTTTACAGAAACGATTGACTGTTCAATGACATGAAGTCTACCGATTAACAAAGTAAATCCGATAGTATATCACTAAGTAAAGTTTAAGGCACTAGGTTACTTCACCCGATGCAATAAATTTTCAATTTACTCAACTTGTGTCTGCTTTTGCATCTTGCATATTTATATATAGCATGTGGGGGATTGTTAGAAAATTGGTATTAGACAAGAAATTTTGAGCTACTTTGAGTTCAAATTTAGATGGGACCCACATCATGATTTTTGTGGGACCATATACGAGCATGTTCTCCTTCGTAAGGATATTAACGTAGTATATTTACATGTCCAATTTCATTAAGTTGTGAATGATAAATATGTCTCTAAATTGACTCATAAAGCAGTGAAAGTTAATGAATTGGGAGTGTTTTAACTCTCGTCCCACATTGGAACAGTAGTGAGAATTTGAAGAGTTAATACGCCCCAATTATAGACTAAGGATGGGATGCTTTTGGGGTATTCCAACCCTTTGAAGGGGAGATGACCTACACTATGTCCACACACAGTAATCTAAGAAAGATAACAAACCTCCATTAGAAAGAGATGAACATAAATGGCTTCAAGACAAAAGTAACAACAAACATTATATAGTTGTTTTTTAATTTAACTAAAAAACAACTTCTAAAAAACTTCATACATTCAGTGAGGAGAGAGAGGATCTGAAAATACAGTTTGGGCCAACCCACTTCTCCATTTGGCCTTAAAATGTGGTCCCCAAATGTTTCCACTACTTTTTTCCAACCACGACTCCCTTCCTTCAAAACATCGTGTTAATGTTAATAAACCCCAACTCTATTAATTATAGAAAGAAGTCAAATAATAATTTAAGAAAAGAGAGAGGTTTGTTACACGATTGGCGTCGATGACAGGACTGTCGTGGGTTTTGAAACGATTGGAGACGGTGTGATGTTTCCTGTTGTAGTACGTCCTGTCAGTCCAATTATCCTATTTCCCCTCCCTTTCAAAAATGATGATAATTAAGTCCGGTGAGAGAGTTGTGGAAGCTATAGTTGAGATTTTGGTAGAAAAAACGATTGTTGAGAGGAAGAGTTATGGCAAGGGTTAATGGATAGAGGGAGATTGAGGTAGTTTTTGAACCGAGACGTGGGGCTGGTTTGAATTTCGTATCACGGTTATATCTAAAATCTCAAATGTGGAAGAAACAACTGCAGATAAATGCTAACACGTGTCCTAATTTTAATTAAAAAAACTCAAAAATTTGAGGAAAAAAGGATTGAATGCTTTGAGACTTGGGAGCATAACACCTACATCTGTATATATAATAAGATGAATTGTGCAGAGTGGAAGAGAATCTTGGCCTCATAGTACTAACTTCGTACCTCGTGGGTGATGGTGTTGGCTTATAACATTGCAATTGTTATTTGTTGCCTAGAATCGGTGAAAACAATGGGAACATATTTGAGATTATTGAACCAAACAAAAAAAATAGTGGGACACTCTGTATTTCTTCACAGGTGTTGGCACTATTGTCAAAAAATGATTTCCCTTAATATGTATGCATACTTTAAGAAGAGTGTGATCAATAGAATCTCTAGGGATCTTACATCCTAAGTTGATGTCGACAATGTCGAGACAGTGGAGGAATCAAAGGATTAATGAGGAGATATAGGTCATTAGCTGTGATTACCCCGAGGGTTTATATACAACATATAAGTGTTTCTCTAAAAAATGAAAATAAAAAAAATATTTAATATTTCAAAATAGGCCATGTCCCACCCATTCAAATCTTATAAGCAACACTGCTCATATTTTTTGAGAGACAAATTTGGTGAACACACTATTACACAACGTTTTTATTATTGTTATTATTACGGCTCAATTTTTCAGTTGTGAAGTTACGTCGAGTATAAGTTTAACGAAAACCTTAATTGCACTCATGGTCCACGCTATGGTCCCGGTGTTTTTAATACCACACAAATGCTACATTTATCATGGACCACTTATTAAGCGGGGTGGATCAGAATCACTTCCTCCACTTGCCTTTAGCTGAGTGAAGTCTAAAGATAAGGGGTAGATTAGCAAAATGAGAAGCATGCTTGGTTTTACTGTGTTGGTTTTGTGCTCCATTTTGATCATCTTACTCTCACCGGGGAATAGCTGGGAGAAAATTACTCGCCACTGTTGCTAATAGTGAGTAATAACACTGTTTATATAGTATACAATTGTATCCTGCCATTTGATGTTGATTATTCACTAATACTCTCTCTCTCTCTCTCACGTATATACATACATACATATAAAGTTCTCAATCGCCTATTACCAATCCAGGGACCCACATCTGCAGAGAAAAAATATATGGTATTTGTGTTGTGTGAACCCCAGGAGGCCTACCAAGCCGTGCATAATAAATGAACGTTGTCGACGTGGTCCCCTGGAGATGTTGTTCCCTGACCTAAACAAGTCCATGCATAAATCCAAAAAAAAAAATATTAATATTTAATATTTCAAATAAAAATGCCAACACATAAGTGTTTCTTTTAGTAATTAGATATTGGAGGAATTAAAGGAGGGGTTTAGTTGTTTGGCGAGCGTGATAAGTCAATGTCTAATATATATTGGAGGTGAGGTTGTTAAGTTGAAAGTTCTTTTCCCCAAAAAATCTCAACAACTCTTTATATATCCTATAATCATTATTTCCTCCTAAAATATAGAATAAAGTTGAAGAGGTGATATAGGTCGTTAGTTTTGATTACATAGAGGGGTAAGAGGTGGAAGAAGAAAGGACGAATGTGCTTTTTAATATAAAACGATTGAGTGAGAACTTACTATCAATGCTGCAACCTGGAATGGTCGAACGATGAGCATTATTTAATATACTACTATATTTTAATATACTTAATAAATACTAAAGATGGAAATTGAAATGGCAAAGGAGTTTTTCGTGAGAATGGAAGGTTTTAATGAATGTAGGATAAGAGAAAGAGAAGTTCAAAATGGTTTTCAAGTGGTGATTCAATATATGTGTATTTACACTACTAAAAAAATTGCTTTTTACTACAGAGGCTTTTGAGACGATTAAAATTTTGGTCTCTAAAACTAACCTTTTGAGATGGCTAAAACTAGCCGTCATAAAAAATGTTCTTTTTAAGACAGTTTTTATTCCCCGTCTCATAAAGTAGTAGCTAAAAAGACGGCAAATTAGTAGCCGTCTCAAAAAATATACTTTTTGAGACAACCACAAAATATTTGGATTCCCCCTCTCACATTTTAGGTCCCCCCTTCTTACATTTTAGGTTCCCGCTTCTTTTATTCCCAAGTAAAAAGAAAGTAAAAATACACTTAAAAAAATAAAGATACTAAGCCAGAAAGACCCTAAAAAAACCACGCCATATTCTTTTCTCTCCTTCACCCGACGCACACGTCAGCCCTAGGTAAGTCCTCGTCCCATCGGTTGCGCACCTCCATCTCAGCATAGCCGCTCGCCCTAGCCTCGGGGTCCTATCACCATCACCCTAGGCAAGACGCTAGTTTGTTTCTACTCGATGTTACATATGATTTTTTTCATCAGTCTATGTGTATTTTTGGTCTGTATATGTATTTATATGTGTTGTTTTACTACTCGAGTTACATATAGATCTGCGTTGGATGCAAATTTTGATTATTTTTGTTGATTTGTAGTGGTGATAGGAGGTTGAGGGTGAGCCAATTGAAAACCCGGATTGTCAATTGGTTGTTGTAGTATATTTTTAGGACTAATTTATGAAAATATTTGTGTGCATGTTTGTGTAAATTTTAGTTGGAATTATTGATATGTTTTTTTGTATTAATTAATTCATGGCATTTGCAAGTAGTTCATGCTATTAATTTGATTTACTATTTGATTATGATTTTATTTGAGGATATATGTGATGGACCAAAATTAATTCAAAATTCACCACCGTTGAAAAAATCACCAATGTTATCCAATACCATATATTTTTTAGGTATTTTGACATTGGTCCTGTTAAAAATTACTAAGGTTGTGTTTGATTACAAAGTTGGAAAATGGTTGAGGTATAGTTCATTTTTAATACAGGCAAGAATATGTGTGGAAAAGATAAGAGGGATTTGGTCTTACTTTGGAAGTTTTCCATGGAAATCAGTTCTTTGGGTAGTGGGTGAGAATTATTTTTCGTGAAATTGATAAAAACATGGAACACTTGTCATATTTATAAGTAGTATTAGAATGCATATGAAATCAAGAACCTCAAAAGTAAAAAAATGAGTATTTCCATGAAAATAATTCAACGCCAATCAAACGGACCCTAAGTATGGGGACACAAGCTCCAACGTAAGAGGTGGTACTCGAAAGTAAGCATTAGTTAAAATTGTAGTTTAAAAAAAAATTAGTACACACAAAAAAGTAATATCACAATCTTTAAAGAACCTAAAAAGAAAACTAGATTTTTCATTCTCTCTCTGCCTCATTTATTATCTAATTACATATCTTTTATCAGAAAATGTTTACAACATTGAAGGAGTACGAGAGGAAGAGGTTGAAGAAAATAGAAGAGAATAGAAAAAAAATTGATAGAATTGGGAGTCCATAAATTGTATTCGGCAATGCGGGATCGCGCTAAAAGTAAATCAAAGAGTAATCAAAAATTGGTTGACGATGAAGTGTAAGTGCCATACAAAGGAGAAGATGAACGTAGGGATTTGAGCGGGGATGAAAATGGGTATGTTGGTCGATTTTTTTATGTATAAATGTTTAATGATGTAGATGCTAAAATGTTGATTGTGTGACTTTTTAATTGCATTAGATGCTGCCATTTCTTAAGATTGTGTGAATTTTTAATTGCGTAACATTCTTTCCTTTCTTCACTTTTTATATTGACTGTGTGACTTTTTAATGATGTAGATATTAAAATTGATGCGTTGAATTGTTGGGTTATTGTAAGGACACTTTTGTCCATTAACAATTTATTATGTCGCACGCCGTTACACCATTGAAGAAATTCAAGATTCACACATTCATCAACAGATTCGAATATCAAAAGAAGAAGAGGAATAAAAGTCTGACAGACCGGACCGGTCCGCCGGCTATAAAAGAACCGATCCGGCTAACCGGATCGGTCCGCCTCAGACCCGGACCGATCCGTCTGCTGAAGGCCAGTATACCCCGGACCGCAAGCGAACCGATGAAGCCTGGAATAAAAGAACCGATTCGGTCAACCGGACCGATCCGCCTCAGACCCGGACCGGTCCGCCTGGGATAATCTCAAACAGATCGTGCAGAGATTTTTTAGGCTCAAAGTTTTCTTATTTAAAACCCATTTCGGGGAGATGTTTTCTAAGACTTTTCAAGACGATTTTCAGAGTCCTAAATACTCTAAGTCTTCACCTATTGAGCCCAAGACTCTAGGTTTTTGATTTACACAAATTTCCAAACATTTGAGAATCACTTTGTAACCCAAGAACACAACCTTGTGTTTGTTCAAACTTTTGTGGAGAGATCTTTGTAACCGAGGGCTGCGTGTCATTGCCGAGGGAGTCTCTACAAAGTTTTATGGGTGCGTGTCATTGAGGAGTGCTGCGGTTCTTCCTTTGTTGATTGGACTGAGGTTCATGTGGGTTCACTGCGTGTGAATTCATTGCTGCCGACACCGACCGACACCTGCGGGTATTCGTGTGTCACTGTATTTCATTGTAATATGTGTAAGTTGCGATTTACTTATTATAGTGAAATAAAAGGTTTTGCCCTGCGGGGATTTTTCCTTAACTTTGTGTCGCATGCTTTATTTATGGGTTGACAATTGCATTTTAAATGCATGATTAGGGGCTGAAATTATATAAGTGTGCTATATGAGAAAGTTGTGAAGTTAATCAATTATCACACGTAATTCTCACGTTCTCAAATTGGTATCAGAGCGGGTTACGCTAATTTATCACGTGATCCTGATTTTTCGAGGATTTACTTTCTGATACAATTTGTCTACTCACGTCTTCAAATTGGTATCAAAGCGGGTTACTCTAAATTACCGAGTGATCCTATTTTCCGCAAAATCGTGTGATATTGATTTTTTTTTAAATCAGTTTTGTGAAAAATCGCAATTTTTCAATGGAACGCTCATTTAATGAGGAGCCTATTTTTGAAAAAGTTCACGACCATGCTGAAAATTTAAAAAGTTTGAATTTGAAACTTTACAAAAGCATTAAAGTTTTGGAAAAGGAAAATTCCCGTTTTAAATCCGCGATGGATCTTTTGCAAACGGTTCAAAATCAGAGATATTTTTATCGTGAAAAACTTGTTTCCTTAGACCATGATTTTGTTTCTTTAAAATTGTCCAAGAAGAAGAGTGATGAGAGATTCCTAGTTTTAGAGAAGGAATTGAAGGACTTAAAAAATTCTAGGGTTCCCGTTTGTGCCGTCGAGGATAAAAAATTAATCGATGATTTTACGGCACGTGAAAAGACTCTTAGGGATAAGTTTGTTTTTGTTGAGGGAGAGCGTGATAAACTGTTAAGTTTAATTGATAATTTGAAAAAGAAATCTCTCATATTGGAAGAGTCTAATTCTTTGCTTGAGTGAAAAATTTTGAAGTTAAAAAATGATTTGACAGACTCAAGTAGGTTTGGTAGTGATGGTAATGGCTCATCTTGTTCTCATGCTTCCAGTGCTAAAGCCAAAATCATTATTTGTTTTAGAGGGTCAACTAAGTCCAAGGATGTTAGAAAAGATCACACTTTAGGTGTCATTCCACCCGTTTACACATGTTCATATTGTGGTTGGAAAGGTCACCTTAGGCGTTTTTGTTTTGATCTTGGAAAAAGTCCTAGGAAGTTTATGTCTAGTGTTCCCGTGGTTTCCAAAGCCCCCACACGATGTTTCACATCTATTTGGGTTAGAAAATCACTTTTAGAGGCACTAGATTTTAGACAAGTTGATTCCCGGTTGCTTGCACATGATTCTTCACTTGCCATATCATATAGATGATTGTGTTTGCATGTTTGTCATACACTAGTTGTGGTTTCATGATTTATACTTGTTTGCTAGTGTTATGACATGTGTTCTTTTTGTATATATTTTTGTTTTCAAATTTTTTGAAAAATACCAAAAAAATTTATTTTGACAAAATTTTTGAAAAATCCAAAAAGATTTTTGTTTTTTGTTTGCACCGTTTATGGATGAACACTTAGGATGACCAAGTCACAACATCATTCCATTATTTTCATGTGACTATTTGATAGTGTTTTGAGACAATAGGTCAATTCATCCATGTGCTTTATAATGTTTGGAGTCATTAAGATGTAATTAAGTGTTACTTTCTACATGTTTGACTCATGTTTCCTTTAATGCATACTTGCACGAATTTGTTTGATTATTGTGCTTGTCTTATCACATGTTGGTTGGGTGTTTTCACTTAAATCCTGTCCTTAAAATGAACCAAGCCCGATAAATTTTGATAAGGAAATTGTGCATATAAAAACCGTTTTGTGAGTTTGTGTGCTTTATTTTAAAACGGAGAATGGCTGCGAAAGGTTCTTTAGCCTTTGCGAATACTAAGCCACCGTTAAATTGGACCTAAAAAATGGAGGAATTTTATTATCCGGGGTCTAAAGTGGTTTAAAAGAGCCCCGAAAAAATTTAAAGGCAATAAAAAGAAATTCATGCCAATTTCCAATTCTCCAAAGTTTGAGAATTTAGTTTATACACCTCTAAAAGAATATATATATGAGGGAGTTTGGTTGGAGAATTAAAACGGGTTTGCACGTCCTTGAAATTCTTGAAAATGCGCTATATAGTTTTGGACATTATTGGTGTGGAAATCATTTGACTTTGATTTGTTGATTTGCATAAGACGATGTCATCTAAATTCAACAAACTTTTACACCTAAGGATACCTTTGATGTTCATTCGTTAGGAGTACACGTATGCATCGTGCACATATGATTGATTGGGTTGATTTACCTATCGAATGTGTTCACACCCATTCATTCCATTTCCATGACTTGGTTGTTTGAGTCTAAATCCATGGTGTGATTTTTGTATCATATTTGTTCAAATTGGTATCCTATCTTTGTATGAAATATTAAAAAAAATAAAAAATAGTTTGTGTATTTTTTGTATACGGTGACACCCCGATTTTCCTTATTTGATTCATTCTTCTTATTTGTCTATTTGGAGACATCATAAAAAGGGGGGTAAAAAATTATCTTATTATGGGGGAGATTTGAAAGTTTGAGTTTGCTCATAAATTGGTATATATGTTTATCTCATTTCAAACTCGATATGTCACTTGGTATTTTTCTTTGTCTCATGTGTGTAGGTACTACATTGATTATCATTAGATTGCACACCTTGATGAGAAAAGTGTTGAGATTCCTGAAGAATTGAAGAGCAAACGCTGTAGTCTTGTTCAATTGTATCTTTCTAGTTTTGGGTTCATGGAAGGGTAGATTTGTATAGGCATTTTTAGTTGTTTGATAATTCGGATGTTTTGTTTTTATGTATGTACCGGCATAGACATAGGGGGAGATTTGTAATGACACTTTTGTCCATTAACAATTTATTATGTCGCATGTCGTTACACCATTGAAGAAATTCAAGATTCATACTTTCATCAACGGATCCGAATATCAAAAGAAGAAGAGGAATCAAAGTCTGACAGACCGGACCGGTCCACCTCAGACCCGGACCGATCCGTCTGCTGAAGGCCAGTATACCCCGGACCGCAAGCATACCGATGAAGCCTGGAATAAAAGAACCGATTCGGTCATCCGGACCGATCCGCCTCAGACCCGGACCGGTCCGCCTGGGATAATCTCAAACAGATCGTGCAGAGATTTTTTAGGCTCAAAGTTTTCTTATTTAAAACCCACTTCGGGGAGTTGTTTTCTAAGACTTTTCAAGACGATTTTCAGAGTCCTACATACTCTAAGTCTTCACCTATTGAGCCCAAGACTCTAGGTTTTTGATTCACACAAATTTCCAAACATTTGAGAATCACTTTGTAACCCAAGAACACAACCTTGTGTTTGTTCAAACCTTTGTGGAGAGATCTTTGCAACCGAGGGCTGCGTGTCATTGCTGAGGGAGTCTCACCAAAGTATTATGGCGGCGTGTCATTGAGGAGTGCTGCGGTTCTTCCTTTGTTGATTGGACTGAGGTTCATGTGGGTTCGTTGCGTGTGGATTCATTGCTGCCTACACCGACCTACACCTGCGGGTATTCGTGTGTCACTGTATTTCATTGTAATCTGTGTAAGTTGCGATTTACTTATTATAGTGAAATAAAAGTTTTTGCCCTGCGGGGATTTTTCCTTAACTTTGTGTCGCATGCTTTATTTATGGGTTGACAATTGCACTTTAGATGCATGATTAGGGGATGAAATTATATAAGTGTGCTATATTAGAAAGTTGCGAAGTTAATCAATTATCACACGTAATTCTCACGTTCTCAAATTGGTATCGGAGCGGGTTACGCTAATTTATCGCGTGATCCTGATTTTTCGAGGATTTACTTTCTGATACAATTTGTCTACTCACGTCTTCAAATTGGTATCGGAGCGAGTTACTCTAAATTATCGAGTGATCCTATTTTCCGCAAAATCGTGTCATATTGATTTTTTTTAAAATCAGTTCTGTGAAAAATCGCAATTTTTCAATGGAACGCTCATTTAATGAGGAACCTATTTTTGAAAAAGTTCAAGACCATGCTGAAAATTTAAAAAGTTTGAATTTGAAACTTTGCAAAAGAATTAAAGTTTTGGAAAAGGAAAATTCCCGTTTTAAATCCGCGATGGATCTTTTGCAAACGGTTCAAAATCAAAGAGATTTTTATCGTGAAAAACTTGTTTCCTTGGACCATGACTTTGTTTCTTTAAAATTGTCCAAGAATAAGAGTAATGATAGAGTCCTAGTTTTAGAGAAGGAATTGGAGGACTTAAAAAATTCTAAGGTTCCCGTTTGTGCCGTCGAGGATAAAAAATTAATCGATGATTTTACGGCACGTGAAAAGACTCTTAGAGATAAGTTTGTTTTTATTGAGGGAGAGCGTGATAAACTGTTAAGTTTAATTGATAATTTGAAAAAGAAATCTCTCATATTGGAAGAGTCTAATTCTTTGCTTGAGTGAAAAATTTTGAAGTTAAAAAATGATTTGACAGACTCAAGTAGGTTTGATAGTGATGGTAATGGCTCATCTTGTTCTCATGCTTCTAGTGCTAAATCCAAAACATTATTTGTTTTAGAGGGTCAACTAAGTCCACGGATGTTAGAAAAGATCACACTTTAGGTGTCATTCCACCCGTTTACACATGTTCATATTGTGGTAGGAAAGGTCACCTTAGGCGTTTTTGTTTTGATCTTGGAAAAATTCCTAGGAAGTTTATGTCTAGTGTTACCGTGGTTTCCAAAGCCCCCACAAGATGTTTCACATCTATTTGGGTTAGAAAATCACTTTTAGAGGCACTAGATTTTAGACAAGTTGATTCCCGGTTGCTTGCACATGATTCTTCACTGGCCATATCATATAGATGATTGTGTTTGCATGTTTGTCATACACTAGTTGTGGTTTAATGATTTATACTTGTTTCCTAGTGTTATGACATGTGTACTTTTTGTATATATTTTTGTTTTGAAAATTTTTTAAAAATAAAAAAAGATTTTATTTTGATAAAATTTTGAAAAATCCAAAAAGATTTTTGTTTTTTATTTGCACCGTTTATGGATGAACCCTTAGGATGACCAAGTCACAACATCATTCCATTATTTTCATGTGACTATTTGATAGTGTTTTGAGACAAGAGGTCAATTCATCCATGTGCTTTATAATGTTTGGAGTCATTAAGATGTAATTAAGTGTTACTTCCTACATGTTTGACTCATGTTTCCTTTAATGCACACTTGCACGAATTTGTTTGATTATTGTGCTTGTCTTATCACATGTTGGTTGGGTGTTTTCACTTCAATCCTGTCCTTAAAATGAACCAAGCTGTAATACCCCGTATTTTTGTGATATTTATTTTTGGGATTAATTAAATTAAATGTGAATTAATTAGAAATTAATCCGGATAACATACTAACGAGATGTGAGTTGGTATTTGATTATAATGAGTATATATGGCTATATATGAATATTGAATTATGAAATTTGTCGTGAGATTGAAATACTACAATTTGGAAATTTTGTTGAGACGCGTGTGACAGTCGCGTCAGGAATATAATTATTTTAATTATAAAAGTGAATTTAAATTCCATTAACCGTATGGTCATTTTGAGTGTGCCAACGTGTCCGGAAGGGTCGAAATAGTCAGAAAATACTAGCCGGGGGTTTAGTTTGGGTCCCGGGCATTTTTAGGCCATACTGGCAACGTATAAGGGTAGTTTGGTAATTTTGGAATTTTGGGAATTAAAACCCACGAAAAATTAGAATTAAAATCTGATTTGGTAATTACCCACTAAACCCACTAATAACCTAATGGGCTACGGGGGTTATTGGAATTAGTTCCAAAAAGTTTCCTAAGGCAAACCCTAGCCACCATTGTCACCTTGGAGAAGAAGACGTGTAGAGAGAGAGAGAGGAGAATTCTGCAGAGAGAGAGAGAATCATTCATCAATTCGACATCAAAAGAAGAGATATACATAAGGCTAGTGGTTTAAATTTCATTAGTTGCAGAGAATGCTTCTTCCATGCGTAGGAAATTGATAAAAAATGTATTGTTTTGGGAGATTGATGAAAACCCATTAAATTGGAATTAGAAACTTGTATTTTTGATGAGGAATTGCATGTAGAATTGTATGTAGGTGATTAATCTGATGATAATATATTTTGGATGAAACAAAAACGGATTTAATTAGGCTCATTGGGGATTTAAGAATTTCTAGGGTTCATGTTCTTAAAATTGGGGAAAAATGTATAGATTTGATATTTGGATGATGGTTAGAATGAATTATCCCCACAAAACACGTTACTATGTGACCTAAGTATGTTTAGGGACGATTAGAAACCTTGAACAATTGTTGGATTGATGTTTAGATGAGATTAGAGAGGAAGAAAAGTTGGAAAAATGAAATAGGAAAAATCTGGGCTCGAAACTGGCCTCTCGTTAGAAGACCTGCCCAGGTCGTTCGAACGAGCTCGTTCGAACGAGCTCGTTCGAACGAGCTTCTAACGAGTTGACCTTTGAATTCTAATGAGGGTGATGTTCGTTCGATGCCTTTCGTTCGAACGAGATCTCGTTAGAAAGCCCACTTCGTTCGAACGAACTCTCATTCGAACAGCCTCGTTCGAATGAGACTTCTAACGAGCTGACAATTTAGGCATTTTAGCCTGTTTTAATCCCGAGTGTCCCGTAACCTTGTTTATATGTAGAGATAACATTTCCTTGATGATTAATTGATATATTTGGGATATAATGAGGAGTAAAACCTAGAAGTGTAGTTTGAACCAAAGGGAAATTATGAATTAGGACGTGAGTGTCTATTACGATGCGAGAATTATTGATGGCCTAAATAATTGAATTAACCGGGAACATATAAATTGTGTAACATTATAAGTTGGTATGAGAATGAGAAGTGTACCACAAATAAATTATGGTGATTACTAAGATGTGTGCATACTTAGTATATGTATATGATTTTATGTGTATGACATACCTACCATACTTGCTATCACGGGAGGTTTGCGTTCGCTTAGGGCCATCTATCCTTGTGTGCCTACGGGGGGGATTTAGATTGGTACCTCGAGAACATAGGTCAAAGAAGGACTTATTGGGTTGTTAATAAGTCTGTTGATCGTGGGAGCGTAGGTATGTGCGTGACCCATGTGATGTGACTGTGTTCGCCTCCATTGTTTGTGATTGTTGTTATCTGAGAACGATTCCTAAGAGATTCAGAATGCGTGATCCTTATGTACGTGATGTACCGGGATTGATAGCAGAGTATGTGTGCACCGCAGCTTAGACTCGGG
This sequence comes from Sambucus nigra, assembly GCA_949130495.1. Lineage (NCBI taxonomy): Eukaryota > Viridiplantae > Streptophyta > Magnoliopsida > Dipsacales > Adoxaceae > Sambucus > Sambucus nigra. The sequence goes on from OX422214.1 coordinate 58,065,533, forward strand.
GTGCTTGTATTGTATATTTATGACGTGAATAATATACACTTAATTAATGAGAACTTTCATGTGGTATTGTGTGTTAATACGGAAACGCTTTGAGAAAATATAAAGTGACAACCTGTATTGTATTGTATGGATAATATTTGAGAACCCGAATTTTAGTAAAACCTCTATTAAATTGATAACGTTAGAATGTATAATGGGAACCGAGTAGAAAGGTTAGACTTCCTGTCAGTTTAGTTAGAGGTGAATATCACTTAGATGGGTGCTATACGTTAGGAGTGCACAATTAGTCGAGAGGTGAGTATTTCATGAGAGTGCACGTCCTAACATGTATTTTGCATTCGTTGTTTTAATGTTATTAAAGCACTTGCTATTTTAAAATACTCTCCACTTTCGGGCTCTGACCCGTTTGCTTTCAAATCTACTTTTTGTAAAAACCATTTTAGGTGCCCAGCCACAAGGACACCATGCTTAGGATTCTCATTCAGGTGACGAGCTGTAGCTGTTTGTGGAAGTTACAGGACCTTGCTAGTAGATGCTTATTTCATCTTGACTCCATATTCAGGATTCATCAGTTGTAGGGAATGTTGCCCATTTCTAGTAGTGACATTTCCTATTTCAGATTTTCAGACTATTTGGCATGTAATTAATTCAGAATACTTCCTTTTATTCATTTCAGTGATGGGATTGTTGTGGGGAGTTTTCCTCCGGACTTAGTATTATTTATTGGTTATTCTATTTCTTCATTATGGTGAATGGTTATGTTATTCTTTCATTATTCTTGCACTGTATGTTAATCAGACTTAAATTAAAATTTGACATCTTACTTTTCAAATACTAGGTGGTTAGTAATCTTTAAAATGTTTTCGACAGTGATGCTATTAACTGAACCAACTTGGCATTTTGTATTAATTTAATAAAGGAGTAGCTACCCGGTATTTAATTAGTCGGGGTGTCACAGGTGGTATCAGAGCATCAAGTTCTAGTGTCTTTTAGGATCTGTACGTCTTATTATGTTTCCGCTGAGCTTTCTTTGATGTAGAGCCCTATATTTTAGGACTGTTGTATTTTTTTGTATATGCTATGTTCTTCAGCTATTTTAAGTTGATAACTGCGAACTTATAGACTTTTTCACGTTTCAGATGCCTCCGAGACGTGCTCCAAAGGATAGACGTGCCCAGGCCGAGCAGCCAGCAGCTCCGGCATAGGGTACTATGAATGTCAACGAAGTAGCCGCCATTATTGCTCAGGCAGTGAATGCTGCGATAGCGGTGATACAGCGGGATCCACCCCAGGTTCAGGCAGTGGCGCCAGTACCAGCACAACTTCCCTCTGCATGGGAGAGGGTGAGGGATGCTTTTTAGAAGGTGCATCCCCCTGAGTTCTTTGGTAGCTCCGATATTGTCGCAGTTAGCCAATGGAAGAAAGACATCCAGCGGCATCTCCATATGTATGAGTGCACCGATGTGCAAAAGCAGTTATTGGCTTCCTTTAAGCTGGTGGGAGCCGCGTTGCAGTGGTGGGAGTCCACTACCACTTTGGAGGAGAGGGACACGATCCCTATTCAGATGTTCTGGGAGCGGTTCGACCGCAAGTACTTTCCACCCGCAGTGCAGACTGAGATGAGGCAGAAATTACTAAACCTGAAGCAGGAGAATCTTACTGTAGCAGAGTATGAGGAGGAGTTTACGAGACTTCTCATTATTGTGCCAGATGAGGCACCTACTGAGGGCAAGAAGATCATGTTGTTTGTCGACGGGTTAGCTTGGAGGATCCGTTAGCTCCTTATTGGGAACTTATCCCTGAGTACTTTCACTGATGTACTCAATGCCGCATTTCTACATTGCCAGGATCACCACTTCCATCTTCAGGGAAGCAAGAGAGCAGGAGAGTCCAGCCAGCAGGGAAGGACCGGGGGTAATGGTGCTAGTGGAGCACCATCTCATGGACAGACTCGTCAGCACGAGCAGAGTTCCCATCAGGGGGACCCTGCTAAGCGATTCCGTTCAGGTGATTTCAGGCAGGGATATGGGGGTTATAGGCAGGGCCAGCAGGGCCAGCAGGGCCAACATCAACAGCAGGGTCAGCATCAGGGCCAGCAGGGCCAACAGCGTACACATCAGAGCCAATAGGGCAAGTGGCGTGGAGGTAACGGCCAGCAGGGCCGTGGTCAGCAGGGACAGAGGGGAGGTAATTTCAAAGGACGGTGTTTTGTGTGCGGCAAGCATGGCCATAAGCGTCAGGATTGCCCAGAGGGCGAGAGGGCCCCACAGCAGCAGGGAGCCCAAAATGAGCCACAGAGGCCACTTTTTCCACCTGCCCTCCCAGCTCCAGCCCAGGTGCCAGCCCTGCCAGCCATTCCAGCAGCTCCAGTGCAGCAGGGGCAGTTACAGTATGGACGTGTCTATAACGTTCACCAGGCAGCAGTTTCACAGGCACCACCCACGATTGAGGGTATGTTTCCTATCCATGGTACTATGGGTCGGGTTTTGTTTGATACGGGGGCAACGCATTATTTTATAGCTACACATTTTGCGAAGGCCTTAGGGTTGTTAGCCACAGGAGAGAGCACAGTGACGTGTGTAGACTCACCATTGGGGAGTGGGTCACTTATTTTCTTTATATGCCGGGGAGTGGGGGTAGAGATTGGTAGTTTTGTATTACCTGCAGATATGTTGGTATTAGATATGCATGTGCACGATGTGATTATCGGTATGGATTGGCTCGCAGCTCATAGAGCCATGATTGATTGCTTCGATGGGAGCATTGTTTTTGCCATTCCGGGGCAAGAGATGTTTGTAGTGGCGATGCCTCGCCCAGAGGGAGGCTCGACCTCTCATTTGTATTACATAGAGGAGGATACCTCTAAGGAGGTTGTGATCCCTTTTGATTCGATCCCAGTTGTCAGGGAGTATTCCAATGTGTTTCAGGAGATACCAGGCCTACCCCCCAGTCGAGAGATAGACTTTGTCATAGACTTATTGCCAGATACGAGACCTATAGCACGCGCACCGTATCGTATGGATCCGACAGAGATGCGAGAGCTACGAGATAAGATAGAGCAGCTGTTAGGTCAGGGCTTTATCCGCAGGAGTACCTCACCTTGGGGCGCTCCAGTTTTGTTTGTGAAGAAGAGAGATGGTTCACTGAGATTGTGTGTGGACTACCGGGAGTTGAACAAGGTCACGGTACGGAATAAGTATCCGTTACCTCGAATCGATGACTTATTCGACCAGTTGAGGGGAGCTTCTTTCTTCTCAAAGATTGATTTGCGATCGGGATACCATCAGTTACGTATCAGGGAAGAGGATGTCTCGAAGACCGCATTTTTAACGCGATATGGTTCATACGAGTTTCGGGTTATGCCTTTTGGCTTGACCAACGCTCCAGCCGTGTTAATGGACTTAATGAATAGGGTGTTCAGAGAGTTCCTTGATCAGTTCGTCATTGTTTTCATTGATGATATTATGGTTTACTCCCAGACAGAGGAGGAGCACGCCGAGCATTTGAGGCAAGTTTTGCAGACGCTACGTCAGAACGAGCTGTATGCAAAGTTTGAGAAGTGCGGGTTTTGGCTGAAGGAAGTTCAATTTTTGGGACACATTATTTCCGACCGGGGAATATCTGTTGATCCGGGGAAGGTATCCGCGGTGAGGGAGTGGGGACATCCCATGACACCGACTGATATTCGTAGTTTCTTGGGACTAGCAGGATACTACAGGAGGTTTATTTGGGGTTTCTCCAAAATAGCAGGTCATTTGACACATCTGACTCGTAAAGGTGTGCCGTTCATTTGGAGTGATGCCTGTCAGTTGGCATTTGATGAGTTGAAGGACAAGTTGACCTCAGCACCTGTGTTAGCATTGCCGAGACCGGGAGTTGAGTATCTGGTTTACACCAATGCGTCCTTACAAGGACTTGGAGGTGTATTGCAGCAGGAGAGTCAGGCCATAGCTTATGCTTCCCGTAAGCTTAAGCCTCACGAGAAGAATTACCCCACTCATGATTTGGAGTTAGCGACAGTGGTATTTGCCCTACGGATTTGGAGACATTACCTTTTGGGGGAGAAGTTTCGATTGTTCACGGACCACAAGTCCGTATAGTACCTATTCACACAGAAGGAGTTGAATATGCGGCAGCGAAGGTGGCTTGAGTTTGTGAAGGACTATCAGTTTGATATCTAATATCACCTGGGGAAGGCTAACGTGGTAGCAGACGCGTTGAGCCGTAGGCCCGTAGATGAGGTGGCAGGGGTGTGGAAAGCCAAATGGAAGGAGTTGGGACACCAGGAAGCAGTGGCCCGATCGTTCATGTCTGTGATGACCGTTACACCGCAGATTGTCACAAAGGTGGTAAAGGCACAGGCAAATGACTCGTTCTGTCAGGAGCAGATAGTTCGATTACTAGCAGAGGGAGACGAGTCCTATACCGTTGGTTCAGACGGGGGATTACGCTTCAATGGGAGATTGGTAGTTCCGGAAGGGGAGGAATTGCGACATGAGGTGATGGCAGAGTCGCACGGCTCACGGTTCGCGGTACATCCCGGAGGGGACAAAATGTACCAAGACATGAGACGACAGTATTGGTGGAGCGGTATGAAGAGAGACATTACCGTGTTTGTTTCTATATGTACCACATGTCAGCTGGTAAAAGTGGACCATCAGAGACCGACAGGACTTCTACAGCCATTGGAGGTCCCGATGTGGATGTGGGAGAGCATATCCATGGATTTTATCACGGGGTTGCCTACGTCTCAGAGGGGTCACGACTCCGTTTGGGTAATTGTGGACAGGTTGTCCAAAGTCGCTCATTTTCTACCCGTAAGGACCGACTACACTACGGGACAGTATGCCCAGCTCTTTATTGCAGAGATAGTGAGACTTCACGATGTGCCACTAATTATCGTGTCTGACAGAGACAAGATATTTGTCTCACGGTTTTGGGAGAGTTTCCAGGAGGCCATGGGCACAGAATTGCGGTTGAGTACGGCTTATCATCCGCAGACCGATGGACAAACAGAGCGTACAAACCAGATGTTGGAGGACATGCTGTGTATGTGCATCATTGATTTTGGGGGTGGATGGGAACAGTTTCTTCCACTGGTGGAGTTTGCTTACAACAACTCCTACCAGTTCACCATTGGCATGGCTCCATTTGAGGCGTTGTACGGTAGACCTTGTCGTTCCCCAGCATGTTGGTTGGAGGTGGGGGACAACAAACTACTTGGGCCGGAAGTGATTCAGGATACTTCGACAAGGATAGAGCTGATACGGAGTCGCATTCGGGTAGCTCAAGACCGGCAGAAGAGCTATGCTGATGCGAAGAGGTCCTTCAGGGAATTTAAAGTGGGAGACCAGGTTTTACTCAGAGTATCTCCTTTGAAGGGTATTATGCGATTCGGGAAGAAGGGGAAGTTGGCACTGAGATATGTGGGGCCATTTCCTATTATTGAGCGGATTGGACCGGTTGCGTATAGACTTGGATTACCGGAGCATTTGCATCGGATTCACGACGTGTTTCATATTTCCTCGCTAAGGAAATATCTTAGAGACGATTTGGCTCATACTCACATTGCTTTGGAGGACATCGATCTCCAGCCTGATAGCTCCTACGAGGAGGGGCCGATTGCTATTTTGGACCGAAGTGAGAGGAAACTGCGATAAAAAATAGTTCCGTTAGTGCGTGTTCAGTGGCGACATCACAATGTCGAGCAGTCCACATGGGAGCGTGAGGATGAGATGTGCGAACGTTATCCAGAGTTATTTCTACCAGGTACTTTCTACTTCTGAATTTCGGGACGAAATTCAGTTATTAGGGGGGAAGTATGTAATACCCCGTATTTTTGTGATATTTATTTTTGGGATTAATTAAATTAAATGTGAATTAATTGGAAATTAATCCGGATAACATACTAACGAGATGTGAGTTGGTATTTGATTATAATGAGTATATATGGCTATATATGAATATTGAATTATGAAATTTGTCGTGAGATTGAAATACGGCAATTTGGAAATTTTGTTGAGACGCGTGTGACAGTCGCGTTAGGAATAAAATTATTTTAATTATAAAAGTGAATTTAAATTCCATTAACCTTATGGTCATTTTAAGTGCGCCAACGCGTCCGAAAGGGTCGAAATAGTCAGAAAACACTAGCCGGGGGTTTAGTTTGGGTCCCGGGGCATTTTTAGGCCATACCGACAATGTATAAGGGTAGTTTGGTAATTTTGGAATTTTGGGAATTAAAACACACGAAAATTTAGAATTAAAATCTGATTTGGTAATTACCCACTAATAACCTAATGGGCTACGGGGGTTATTGGAATTAGTTCCAAAAAGTTTCCTAAGGCAAACCCTAGCCACCATTGTCACCTTGGAGAAGAAGACCTGTAGAGAGAGAGGGAGGAGAATTCTGCAGAGAGAGAGAGAATCATTCATCAATTCGACATCAAAATCAGAGATATACATAAGGCAAGTGGTTTAAATTTCATTAGTTGCAGAGAATGCTTCTTCCATGCGTAGGAAATTGATAAAAATTGTATTATTTTTGGGAGATTGATGAAAACCCATTAAATTGGAATTAGAAACTTGTATTTTTGATGAGGAATTGCATGTAGAATTGTATGTAGGTGATTAATCTGATGATAATATATTTTGGATGAAAAAAAAACGGATTTAATTAGGCTCATTGGGGATTTAAGAATTTCTAGGGTTCATATCCTTAAAATTGGGGGAAAATGTATAGATTTGATATTTGGATGATGGTTAGAATGAATTATCCCCACAAAACATGTTAGTATGTGACCTAAGTATGTTTAGGGACGATTAGAAACCTTGAACAATTGTTGGATTGATGTTTAGATGAGATTAGAGAGGAAGAAAAGTTGGAAAAATGAAATAGGAAAAATCTGGGCTCGAAACTGGCCTCTCGTTAGAAGACCTGCCCAGGTCGTTTGAACGAGCTCGTTCGAACGAGCTTCTAACGAGTTGACTTTTACTTCTAACGAGGGTGATGTTCATTCGATGCCTTTCGTTCGAACGAGATCTCGTTAGAAAGCCCACTTCGTTCGAACGAACTCTCGTTCGAACAGCCTCGTTCGAACGAGACTTCTAACGAGCTGACAATTTAGGCATTTTAGCCTGTTTTGATCCCGAGTGTCCCGTAACCTTGTTTATATGTAGAGATAACATTTCCTTGATGATTAATTGATATATTTAGGATATAATGAGGAGTAAAACCTAGAAGTGTAGTTTGAACCAAAGGAAAATTATGAATTAGGACGTGAGTGTCTATTACGATGCGAGAATTATTGATGGCCTAAATAATTGAATTAACCGGGAACATATAAATTGTGTAACATTATAAGTTGGTATGATAATGAGAAGTGTACCATAAATAAATTATGGTGATTACTAAGATGTGTGCATACTTAGTATATGTATATGATTTTATGTGTATGACATACCTACCATACTTGCTATCACGGGAGGTTTGCGTTCACTTACGGCCATCTATCCTTGTGTGCCTACGGGGGGATTTAGATTGGTACCTCGAGAACATAGGTCAATGAAGGACTTATTGGGTTGTTAATAAGTCTGCTGATCGTGGGAGCGTAGGTATGTGCGTGACGCATGTGATGTGACTGTGTTTGACTCCATTGTTTGTGATTGTTGTTATCTAAGAACGATTCCTGAGAGATTCGGAATGCATGATCCTTATGTACGTGATGCACCGGGATTGATATCAGAGTATGTGTGCACCGCAGCTTAGACTCGGGGTGCTTGTATTGTATATTTATGACGTGAATAATATACACTTAATTAATGAGAACTTTCATGTGGTATTGTGTGTAAATACGGAAACGCTTTGAGAAAATATAAAGTGACAACCTGTATTGTATTGTATGGCTAATATTTGAGAACCCGAATTTTAGTAAAACCTCTATTAAATTGATAACGTTAGAATGTATAATGGGAACCGAGTAGAAAGGTTAGACTTCCTGTCAGTTTAGTTAGAGGTGAATATCACTTAGATGGGTGCTATACGTTAGGAGTGCTTAATTAGTCGAGAGGTGAGTATTTCATGAGAGTGCACGTCCTAACATGTTCGTTGTTTTAATGTTATTAAAGCACTTACTATTTTAAAATACTATCCACTTTCGGGCTCTGACCCGTTTGCTTTCAAATCTACGTTTTGTAAAAACCATTTTAGGTGCCCAGCCACAAAGACACCATGCTTAGGATTCTCATTCAGGTGACGAGCTGTAGCTGTTTGTGGAAGTTACAGGACCTTGCTAGTAGACGCTTCTTTCATCTTGACTCCATATTCAGGATTCATCAGTTGTAGGGCATGTTGCCCATTTCTAGGAGTGACATTTCCTATTTCAGATTTTCAGACTATTTGGCATGTAATTAATTCAGAATACTTCGTTTTATTCATTTCAGTGATGGGATTGTTGTGAGGAGTTTTCCTCCGGACTTAGTATTATTTATTGGTTATTATATTTCTTCATTATGGTTAATGGTTATGTTATTCTTTCATTATTCTTGCACTGTATGTTAATCAGACTTAAATTAAAATTTGACATCTTACTTTTTAAATACTAGGTGGTTAGTAATCTTTAAAATGTTTTCGACAGTGATGCTATTAACTGAACCAACTTGGCATTTTGTATTAATTTAATAAAGTAGTAGCTACCCGGTATTTAATTAGTCGGGGTGTCACACAAGCGCGATAAATTTTGATAAGGAAATTGTGCATATAAAAACCGTTTTGTGAGTTTGTGTGCTTTATTTTAAAACGAGGATGGGCTACGAAAGGTTCTTTAGCCTTTGCGAATACTAAGACACCGTAAAATTGGACCTAAAAAATGGAGAAATTTTATTATCCGGGGTCCAAAGTGGTTTGAAAGAGCCCCGAAAAAATTTAAAGTCAATAAAAAGAAATTCATGCCAATTATGGGCCATTTATGTTTTTGCACCAATTCTCCCAAGTTTGAGAATTTAGTTTATACACCTCTAAAAGAATATATATATGAGGGAGTTTGGTTGGAGAATTAAAACGGGTTTGCACGTCCTTGAAATTCTTGAAAATGCGCTATATAGTTTTGGACATTATTGGTGTGGAAATCATTTGACTTTGATTTGTTGATTTGCATAAGACGATGTCATGTAAATTCAACGAACTTTTACACCTAAGGATACCTTTGATGTTCATTCGTTAGGAGTACACGTATGCATCGTGCACATATGATTGATTGAGTTGATTTACCTATCTAATGTGTTCACACCCATTCATTCCATTTCCATGATTGGTTGTTTGAGTCTAAATCCATGGTGTGATTTTTGTATCATATTTATTCAAATTGGTATCCTATCTTTGTATGAAATATTAAAAAAAATCAAAAATAGTATGTGTATTTTTTGTATATCGTGACACCCCGATTTTGCTTGTTTGATTCATTCTTCTTATTTGCCTATTTGGAGACATCATAAAAAGGGGGGTAAAGAATTATCTTATTATGGGGGAGATTTGAAAGTTTGAGTTTGCTCATAAATTGGTATATATGTTTATCTCATTTCAAACTCGATATGTCACTTGGTATTTTCTTTGTCTCATGTGTGTAGGTACTACATGGATTATCATTGGATTGCACACCCTGATGAGAAAAGTGTTGAGATTCCTGAAGAATTGAAGAGCAAACGCTGTAGTCTTATTCAATTGTATCTTTCTAGTTTTGGGTTCATGGAAGGGTAGATTTGTATAGGCATTTTTAGTTGTTTGATAATTCGGATGTTTTTTTTATGTATGTACCGGCATAGACATAGGGGGAGATTTGTAAGGACACTTTTGTCCATTAACAATTTATTATGTCGCACGCCGTTACACCATTGAAGAAATTCAAGATTCATACATTCATCAATGGATCCGAATATCAAAAGAAGAAGAGGAATCAAAGTCTGACAGTACGGACCAGTCCGCCTGCTATAAAAGAACCGATCCAGCTAACCGGACCGGTCCGCCTCAGACCCGGACCGATCCGTCTGTTGAAGGCCAGTATACCCCGGACCGCAAGGATACCGATGAAGCCTGGAATAAAAGAACCGATCCGGTCAACCGGACCGATCCGCCTCAGACCCGGACCGGTCCGCTTGGGATAATCTCAAACAGATCGTGCAGAGATTTTTTAGGCTCAAAGTTTTCTTATTTAAAACCCACTTCGGGGAGTTGTTTTCTAAGACTATTCAAGACGATTTTCAGATTCCTAAATACTCTAAGTCTTCACCTATTGAGCCCAAGACTCTAGGTTTTTGATTCACACAAATTTCCAAACATTTGAGAATCACTTTGTAACCCAAGAACACAACCTTGTGTTTTTTCAAACCTTTGTGGAGAGATCTTTGCAATCGAGGGCTGCGTGTCATTGCTGAGGGAGTCTCTACAAAGTTTTATGGCGGCGTGTCATTAAGGAGTGTTGCGGTTCTTACTTTATTGATTGGACTGAGGTTCATGTGGGTTCGCTGCGTGTGGATTCATTGCTGCCGACACCGACCGACACCTGCCGGTATTCGTGTGTCACTGTATTTCATTGTAATTTCTATAAGTTGCGATTTACTTATTATAGTGAAATAAAAGGTTTTGCCCTGCGGGGATTTTTCGTTAACATTATTTCGCATGCTTTATTTATGGGTTGACAATTGCACTTTAGATGCATGATTAGGGGTTGAAATTATATAAGTGTGCTATATTAGAAAGTTGCGAAGTTAATCAATTATCATACGTAATTTTCACGTTCTCAAATTGGTATCAGAGCGGGTTACGCAAATTTATCGCGTGATCCTGATTTTTCGAGGATCCACTTTCTGATACAATTTGTCTACTCACGTCTTCAAATTGGTATCGGAGCGGGTTACTCTAAATTATCGAGTGATCCTATTTTCCGCAAAATCGTGTGATATTGATTTTTTTTTAAATCAGTTTTGTGAAAAATCGCAATTTTTCAATGGAACGCTCATTTAATGAGGAGCCTATTTTTGAAAAAGTTCACGACCATGCTGAAATTTAAAAAGTTTGAATTTGAAACTTTGCAAAAGAATTAAAGTTTTGGAAAAGGAAAATTCCCGTTTTAAATCCGCGATGGATCTTTTGCAAACAGTTCAAAATCAAAGAGATTTTTATCGTGAAAAACTTGTTTCCTTGGACCATGACTTTGTTTCTATAAAATTGTCCAAGAAGAACAGTGATGAGAGAGTCCTAGTTTTAGAGAAGGAATTGGAGGACTTAAAAAATTCTAGGGTTCCCGTTTGTACCGTCGAGGATAAAAAATTAATCGATGATTTAACGGCACGTGAAAAGACTCTTAGGGATAAGTTTGTTTTTATTGAGGGAGAGCGTGATAAACTATTAAGTTTAATTGATAATTTGAAAAAGAAATCTCTCATATTGGAGGAGTCTAATTCTTTGCTTGAGTCAAAAATTTTGAAGTTAAAAAATGATTTGACAGACTCAAGTAGGTTTGATAGTGATGGTAATGGATCATCTTGTTCTCATGCTTCTAGTGCTAAAGCCAAAACCATTATTTGTTTTAGAGGTCAACTAAGTCCAAGGATGTTAGAAAAGATCACACTTTAGGTGTCATTCCACCCGTTTACACATGTTCATATTGTGGTAGGAAAGGTCACCTTAGGCATTTTTGTTTTGATCTTGGAAAAAGTCCTAGGAAGTTTATGTCTAGTGTTCCCATGGTTTCCAAAGCCCCCACACGATGTTTCACATCTATTTGGGTTAGAAAATCACTTTTAGAGGCACTAGATTTTAGACAAGTTGATTCCCGGTTGCTTGCACATGATTCTTCACTTGCCATATCATATAGATGATTGTGTTTGCATGTTTGTCATACACTAGTTGTGGTTTCATGATTTATACTTGTTTGCTAGTGTTATGACATGTGTACTTTTTGTATATATTTTTGTTTTGAAATTTTTTGAAAAATACAAAAAGATTTTATTTTGATAAATTTTTTGAAAAATCCAAAAAGATTTTTGTTTTTTGTTTGCACCGTTTATGGATGAACACTTAGGATGACCAAGTCACAACATCATTCCATTATTTTTATGTGACTATTTGATAGTGTTTTGAGACAACAGGTCAATTCATCCATGTGCTTTATAATGTTTGGAGTCATTAAGATGTAATTAAGTATTACTTCCTACATGTTTGACTCATGTTTCCTTTAATGCACACTTGCACGGATTTGTTTGATTATTGTGCTTGTCTTATCACATGTTGGTTGGGTGTTTTCACTTCAATCCTGTCCTTAAAATGAACCAAGCGCGATAAATTTTGATAAGGAAATTGTGCATATAAAAACCGTTTTGTGAGTTTGTGTGCTTTATTTTAAAATGGGGAAGGGCTGCAAAAGGTTCTTTAGCCTTTGCGAATACTAAGACACCGTTAAATTGGACCTAAAAAATGGAGGAATTTTATTATCCGGGGTACAAAGTGGTTTAAAAGAGCCCCGAAAAAATTTAAAGGCAATAAAAAGAAATTCATGCCAATTATGGGCCATTTAGGTTTTTGCACCAATTCTCCAAAGTTTGAGAATTTAGTTTATACACCTCTAAAAGAATATATATATGAGGGAGTTTGGTTGGAGAATTAAAACGGGTTTGCACGTCCTTGAAATTCTTGAAAATGCGCTATATAGTTTTGGACATTATTGGTGTGAAAATCATTTGACTTTGATTTGTTGATTTGCATAAGACGAGGTCATCTAAATTCAACAAACTTTTACACCTAAGGATACCTTTGATGTTCATTCGTTAGGAGTACACTTATACATCGTGCACATATGATTGATTGAGTTGATTTACCTATCGAATGTGTTCACACCCATTCATTCCATTTCCATGACTTGGTTGTTTAGGCTAAAATTATGGTGTGATTTTTGTATCATATTTGTTCAAATTGGTATCCTATCTTTGTATGAAATATTAAAAAAAATAAAAAATAGTTTGTGTATTTTTTGTATACCGTGACACCCCGATTTTGCTTGTTTGATTCATTCTTCTTATTTGTCTATTTGGAGACATCATCAAAAGGGGGGTAAAGAATTATCTTATTATGGGGGAGATTTGAAAGTTTGAGTTTGCTCATAAATTGGTATATATGTTTATCTCATTTCAAACTCGATATGTCACTTGGTATTTTTCATTGTCTCATGTGTGTAGGTACAACATGGATTATCATTGGATTGCACACCCTGATGAGAAAAGTGTTGAGATTCCTGAAGAATTGAAGAGCAAACGATGTAGTCTTATTCAATTGTATCTTTCTAGTTTTGGGTTCATGGAAGGGTAGATTTGTATAGGCATTTTTAGTTGTTTGATAATTCGGATGTTTTGTTTTTATGTATGTACCGGCATAGACATAGGGGGAGATTTGTAAGGACACTTTTGTCCATTAACAATTTATTATGTCGCACGCCGTTACACGATTGAAGAAATTCAAGATTCATACATTCATCAACGGATCCGAATATCAAAAGAAGAAGAGGAATCAAAGTCTGACAGACCGGACCGGTCCGCCTGCTATAAAAGAACCGATCCGGCTAACCGGGCCGGTCCGCCTCAGACCCGGACCGATCCGTCTGCTGAAGGTCAGTATACCCCAGACCGCAAGCATACCGATGAAGCCTGAAATAAAAGAACCGATCCGGTCAACTAGACCGATCCCCCTCAGACCCGGACCGGTCCGCCTGGGATAATCTCAAACAGATCGTGCAGAGATTTTTTAGGCTCAAAGTTTTCTTATATAAAACCCACTTCGGGGAGTTGTTTTCTAAGACTTTTCAAGATGATTTTCAGAGTCCTACATACTCTAAGTCTTCACCTATTGAGCCCAAGACTCTAGGTTTTTGATTCACACAAATTTCCAAACATTTGAGAATCACTTTGTAACCCAAGAACACAACCTTGTGTTTGTTCAAACCTTTGTGGAGAGATCTTTGCAACCGAGGGCTGCGTGTCATTGCTGAGGGAGTCTCTACAAAGTTTTATGGCGGCGTGTCATTGAGGAGTGCTGCGGTTCTTCCTTTGTTGATTGGACTGAGGTTCATGTGGGTTCGCTGTGTGAGGATTCATTTCTGCCGACACCGACCGACACCTGCGGGTATTCGTGTGTCACTGTATTTCATTGTAATCTGTGTAAGTTGCGATTTACTTATTATAGTGAAATAAAAGGTTTTGCCCTGCAGGGATTTTTCCTTAACTTTGTGTCGCATGCTTTATTTATGGGTTGACAATTGCACTTTAGATGCATGATTAGGGGCTGAAATTATATAAGTGTGCTATATTAGAAAGTTACGAAGTTAATCAATTATCACACGTAATTCTCACGTTCTCAAATTGGTATCTGAGCGGGTTACGCTAATTTATCGCGTGATCCTGATTTTTCGAGGATTTACTTTCTGGTACAATTTGTCTACTCATGTCTTCAAATTGGTATCGGAGCGGGTTACTCTAAATTATCGAGTGATCCTATTTTCCGCAAAATCGTGTGATATTGATTTTTTTTTTAAATCTGTTTTGTGAAAAATCGCAATTTTTCAATGGAACGCTCATTTAATGAGGAGCCTATTTTTGAAAATGTTCACGACCATGCTGAAAATTTAAAAAGTTTGAATTTAAAACTTTGCAAAAGAATTAAAGTTTTGGAAAAGGAAAATTCCCGTTTTAAATCCGCGATGGATCTTTTGCAAACGGTTCAAAATCAAAGAGATTTTTATCGTGAAAAACTTGTTTCCTTGAACCATGACTTTGTTTCTTTAAAATTGTCCAAGAAGAAGAGTGATGAGAGAGTCCTAGTTTTAGAGAAGGAATGGGAGGACTTAAAAAATTCTAGGGTTCCCGTTTGTGCCGTCGAGGATAAAAAATTAATCGATGATTTTACGGCACGTGAAAAGACTCTTAGGGATAAGTTTAATTTTATTGAGGGAGAGCGTGATAAACTGTTAAGTTTAATTGATAATTTGAAAAAGAAATCTCCCATATTGGAAGAGTCTAATTCTTTGCTTGAGTAAAAAATTTTGAAGTTAAAAAATGATTTGACAGACTCAAGTAGGTTTGATAGTGATGGTAATGGCTCATCTTGTTCTCATGCTTCTAGTGCTAAAGCCAAAACCATTATTTGTTTTAGAGGGTCAACTAAGTCCAAGGATGTTAGAAAAGATCACACTTTAGGTGTCATTCCACCCGTTTACACATGTTCATATTGTGGTAGGAAAGGTCACCTTAGGCGTTTTTATTTTGATCTTGGAAAAAGTCCTAGGAAGTTTATGTCTAGTGTTCCCGTGGTTTCCAAAGCCCCCACACGATGTTTCACATCTATTTGGGTTAGAAAATCACTTTTAGAGGCACTAGATTTTAGACAAGTTGATTCCCTGTTGCTTGCACATGATTCTTCACTTGCCATATCATATAGATGATTGTGTTTGCATGTTTGTCATACACTAGTTGTGGTTTCATGATTTATACTTGTTTTCTAGTGTTATGACATGTGTACTTTTTGTATATATTTTTGTTTTGAAATTTTTTGAAAAATACAAAAAGATTTTATTTTGACAAAATTTTTGAAAAATCCAAAAAGATTTTTTTTTTTTTTGCACCGTTTATGGATGAACACATAGGATGACCAAGTCACAACATCATTCCATTATTTTCATGTGACTATTTGATAGTGTTTTGAGACAATAGGTCAATTCATCCATGTGCTTTATAATGTTTGGAGTCATTAAGATGTAATTAAGTGTTACTTCCTACATGTTTGACTCATGTTTCCTTTAATGCACACTTGCACGGATTTGTTTGATTATTGTGCTTGTCTTATCACATGTTGGTTGGGTGTTTTCACTTCAATCCTGTCCTTAAAATGAACCAAGCGCGATAAATTTTGATAAGGAAATTGTGCATATAAAAACCGTTTTGTGAGTTTGTATGCTTTAATTTAAAACGGGGAAGGGCTGCGAAAGGTTCTTTAGCCTTTGGGAATACTAAGCCACCGTTAAATTGGACCTAAAAAATGGAGGAATTTTATTATCCGGGGTCCAAAGTGGTTTAAAAGAGCCCCGAAAAAATTTAAAGGCAATAAAAATAAATTCATGCCAATTATGGGCCATTTAGGTTTTTGCACCAATTCTCCAAAGTTTGAGAATTTAGTTTATACACCTCTAAAAGAATAAATATATGAGGGAGTTTGGTTGGAGAATTAAAACGGGTTTGCACGTCCTTGAAATTCTTGAAAATGCGCTATATAGTTTTGGACATTATTGGTGTGATAATCATTTGACTTTGATTTGTTGATTTGCATAAGACGAGGTAGTCTAAATTCAACAAACTTTTACACCTAAGGATACCTTTGATGTTCATTCGTTAGGAGTACACTTATACATCGTGCACATATGATTGATTGAGTTGATTTACCTATCGAATGTGTTCACACCCATTGATTCCATTTCCATGACTTGGTTGTTTGAGTCTAAATCCATGGTGTGATTTTTGTATCATATTTATTCAAATTGGTATCCTATCTTTGTATGAAATATTAAAAAAATAAAAAATAGTTTGTGTATTTTTTGTATACCGTGACACCCCGATTTTTCTCGTTTGATTCATTCTTCTTATTTGTCTATTTGGAGACATCATAAAAAGGGTGTAAATAATTATCTTATTATGGGGGAGATTTGAAAGTTTGAGTTTGCTCATAAATTGGTATATATGTTTATCTCATTTCAAACTCGATATGTCACTTGGTATTTTGCTTTGTCTCATGTGTGTAGGTACTACATGGATTGTCATTGGATTGCACACCCTGATGAGAAAAGTGTTGAGATTCCTGAAGAATTGAAGAGCAAACGCTGTAGTCTTATTCAATTGTATCTTTCTAGTTTTGGGTTCATGGAAGGGTAGATTTGTATAGGCATTTTTAGTTGTTTGATAATTCGAATGTTTTGTTTTTATGTATGTACCGACATAGACACAGGGGGAGATTTTTAAGGAAACTTTTGTCCATTAACAATTTATTATGTCGCACGCCATTACACCATTGAATAAATTCAAGATTCATACATTCATCAACGGATCCGAATATCAAAAGAAGAAGAGGAATCAATGTCTGACAGACCGGACCGGTCCGTCTGCTATAAAAGAACCGATCCGGCTAACCGGACCGGTCCGCCTCAGACCCGGACCGATCCATCTATTGTAGGCCAGTATACCCCGGACCGCAAGCATACCGATGAAGCCTGGAATAAAAGAACCGATCCGGTCAACCGGACCGATCTTCCTCAGACCCAGACCGGTCCGCCTGGGATAATCTCAAACAGATCGTGCAGAGATTTTTTAGGCTCAAAGTTTTCTTATTTAAAACCCACTTCGGGGAGTTGTTTTCTAAGACTTTTCAAGACGATTTTCAGAGTCTTACATACTCTATGTCTTCACCTATTGAGCCCAAGACTCTAGGTTTTTGATTCACACAAATTTCCAAACATTTGAGAATCTTTTTGTAACCCAAGAACACAACCTTGTGTTTGTTCAAACCTTTTTGGAGAGATCTTTGCAACTGAGGGCTGCGTGTCATTGCTGAGGGAGTCTCTACAAAGTTTTATAGCTGCGTGTCATTGAGGGGTGCTGCGGTTCTTCCTTTGTTGATTGGACTGAGGTTCATGTGGGTTCGCTGCGTGTGGGTTCATTGCTGCCGACACCGACCGACACCTGCGGGTATTAGTGTGTCACTGTATTTCATTGTAATCTGTGTAAGTTGCGATTTACTTATTATAGTGAAATAAAAGGTTTTGCCCTGCTGGGATTTTTCCTTAACTTTGTGTCGCATGCTTTATTTATGGGTTGACAATTGCACTTTAGATGCATGATTAGGGGCTAAAATTATATAAGTGTGCTATATTAGAAAGTTGCGAAGTTAATCAATTATCACACGTAATTCTCAAGTTCTCAAATTGGTATCAGAGCGGGCTACGCTAATTTATCGCGTGATCCTGATTTTTCGAGGATTTACTTTCTGATACAATTTGTTTACTCACATCTTCAAATTGGTATCGGATCGGGTTACTCTAAATTATCGAGTGATCCTATTTTCCGCAAAATCGTGTGATATTGATTTTTTTTTTAAATCAGTTTTGTGAAAAATCGCAATTTCTCAATGCAACGCTCATTTAATGAGGAGCCTATTTTTGAAAAAGTTCATGACCATGCGGAAAATTTAAAAAGTTTGAATTTGAAACTTTGCAAAAGAATTAATGTTTTGGGAAAGGAAAATTCCCGTTTTAAATCCGCGATGGATCTTTTGCAAACGGTTCAAAATCAAAGAGATTTTTATCGTGAAAAACTTGTTTCCTTGGACCATGACTTTGTTTCTTTAAAATTGTCCAAGAAGAAGAGTGATGAGAGACTCCTAGTTTTAGAGAAGGAATTGGAGGACTTAAAAAATTCTAGGGTTCCCGTTTGTGCCGTCGAGAATAAAAAATTAATCGATGATTTTACGGCACGTGAAAAGACTCTTAGGGATAAGTTTGTTTCTATTGAGGGAGAGCGTGATAAACTGTTAAGTTTAATTGATAATTTGAAAATGAAATCTCTCATATTGTAAGAGTCTAATTCTTTGCTTGAGTTAAAAATTTTGAAGTTAAAAAATGATTTGATAGACTCAAGTAGGTTTGATAGTGATGGTAATGGCTCATCTTGTTCTCATGCTTCTAGTGCTAAAGCCAAAACCATTATTTGTTTTAGAGGGTCAACTAAGTCCAAGGATGTTAGAAAAGATTACACTTTAGGTGTCATTCCACCCGTTTACACATGTTCATATTGTGGTAGGAAAGGTCACCTTAGGTGTTTTTGTTTTGATCTTGGAAAAAGTCCTAGGAAGTTTATGTCTAGTGTTCCTGTGGTTTCTAAAGCCCCCACACGATGTTTCACATCTATTTGGGTTAGAAAATCACTTTTAGAGGCACTAGATTTTAGACAAATTGATTCCCGGTTGCTTGCACATGATTCTTCACTTGCCATATCATAGAGATGATTGTGTTTGCATGTTTGTCATACACTAGTTGTGGTTTCATGATTTATACTTGTTTGCTAGTGTTATGACATGTGTACTTTTTGTATATATTCTTGTTTTGAAATTTTTTGAAAAATACAAAAAGATTTTATTTTGACAAAATTTTTGAAAAATCCAAAAAGATTTTTATTTTTTGTTTGCACCGTTTATGGATGAACACTTAGGATGACCAAGTCACAACATCATTCCATTATTTTCATGTGACTATTTGATAGTGTTTTGAGACAATAGGTCAATTCATCCATGTGCTTTATAATGTTTGGAGTCATTAAGATGTAATTAAGTGCTACTTCCTACATGTTTGACTCATGTTTCCTTTAATGTACACCTGCACGGATTTGTTTGATTATTGTGCTTGTCTTATCACATGTTGGTTGGGTGTTTTCACTTCAATCCTGTCCTTAAAATTAACCAAGCACGATATATTTTGATAAGGAAATTGTGCATATAAAAACCATTTTGTGAGTTTGTGTGCTTTATTTTAAAACGGGGAAGGGCTGCGAAAGGTTCTTTAGCCTTTGCGAATACTAAGCCACTGTTAAATTGGACCTAAAAAATGGAGAAATTTTATTGTCCGGGGTCCAAAGTGGTTTAAAAGAGCCCCGAAAAAATTTAAAGGCAATAAAAAGAAATTCATGCCAATTATGGGCCATTTACGTTTTTGCACCAATTCTCCAAAGTTTGAGAATTTAGTTTATACACCTCTAAAAGAATATATATATATGAGGGAGTTTGGTTGGATAATTAAAACGGGTTTCCACGTCCTTGAAATTCTTGAAAATGCTCTATATAGTTTTGGACATTATTGGTGTGGAAATCATTTGACTTTGATTTGTTGATTTGCATAAGACGATGTCATCTAAATTCCACAAACTTTTACACCTAAGGATACCTTTGATGTTCATTCGTTAGGAGTACACGTATGCATCGTGCACATATGATTGATTGAGTTGATTTACCTATCGAATGTGTGCACACCCATTCATTCCATTTCCATGACTTGGTTGTTTGAGTCTAAATCCATGGTGTGATTTTTGTATCATATTTATTCAAATTGGTATCCTATCTTTGTATGAAATATTAAAAAAAATCAAAAATAGTTTGTGTATTTTTTGTATACCGTGACACCCCGATTTTTCTTGTTTGATTCATTCTTCTTATTTGTCTATTTGGAGACATCATAAAAGGGGGGGGGGGGGGGGTTAAAGAATTATCTTATTATGGGGGAGATTTGAAAGTTTGAGTTTGCTCATAAATTTATATATATGTTTATCTCATTTCAAACTCGATATGTCACTTGGTATTTTGCTTTGTCTCATGTGTGTAGGTACTACATGGATTATCATTGGATTGCACACCCTGATGAGAAAAGTGTTGAGATTCCTGAAGAATTGAAGAGCAAACGCTGTTGTCTTATTCAATTGTATCTTTCTAGTTTTGGGTTCATGGAAGGGTAGATTTGTATAGGCATTTTTAGTTGTTTGATAATTCGGATGTTTTGTTTTTATATATGTACCGGCATAGACATAGGGGGAGATTTGTAAGGACACTTTTGTCCATTAACAATTTATTATGTCGCACGCCGTTACACCATTGAAGAAATTCACGATTCATAGATTCATCAACGGATCCGAATATCAAAAGAAGAAGAGGAATCAAAGTCTGACAAACCGGACCGGTCCGCCTGCTATAAAAGAACCGATCCGGCTAACCGGAATGGTCCGCCTCAGACCCGGACCGATCTGTCTGCTGAAGACCAGTATACCCCAGACCGCAAGCATACCGATGAAGCCTGGAATAAAAGAACCGATCCGGTCAACCGGACCGATCCGCCTCTGACCCGGACCGGTCCGCCTGGGATAATCTCAAACAGATCGTGCAGAGATTTTTTAGGCTTAAAGTTTTCTTATTTAAAACCCACTTCGGGGAGTTGTTTTCTAAGACTTTTCAAGACGATTTTCTGAGTCCTAAATACTCTAAGTCTTCACCTATTGAGCCCAAGACTCTAGGTTTTTGATTCACAAAAATTTCCAAACATTTGAGAATCACTTTGTAACCCAAGAACACAACCTTGTGTTTGTTCAAACCTTTGTGGAGAGATCTTTGCAACCGAGGGCCGCGTGTCATTGCTGAGGGAGTCTCTATAAAGTTTTATGGCTGCGTGTCATTGAGGAGTGCTGCGGTTCTTCCTTTGCTGATTGGACTGAGGTTCATGTGAGTTCGCTGCGTGTGGATTCATTGCTGCCGACACCGATCGACACCTGCGCGTATTCGTGTGTCACTGTATTTCATTGTAATTTGTGTAAGTTGCGATTTACTTATTATAGTGAAATAAAAGGTTTTGCCCTGCGGGGATTTTTCCTTAACTTTGTGTCGCATGCTTTATTTATGGGTTGACAATTGCACTTTAGATGCATGATTAGGGGCTGAAATTATATAAGTGTGCTATATTAGAAAGTTGCGAAGTTAATCAATTATCACACGTAATTCTCACGTTCTCAAATTGGTATCAGAGCGGGTTACGCTAATTTATCGCGTGATCCTGATTTTTCGAGGATTTAATTTCTGATACAATTTGTCTACTCACGTCTTCAAATTGGTATCGGATCGGGTTACTCTAAATTATCGAGTGATCCTATTTTCCGCAAAATCGTGTGATATTGATTTTTTTTTAAAATCAGTTTTGTGAAAAATCGCAATTTTTCAATGGAACGATCATTTAATGAGTAGCCTATTTTTGAAAAAGTTCACGACCATGCTGAAAATTTAAAAAGTTTGAATTTGAAACTTTGCAAAAGAATTAAAGTTTTGGAAAAGGAAAATTCATGTTTTAAATCCGCGATGGATCTTTTGCAAATGGTTCAAAATCAAAGAGATTTTTATCGTGAAAAACTTGTTTCCTTGGACCATGACTTTGTTTCTTTAAAATTGTCCAATAAGAAGAGTGATGAGAGAGTCCTAGTTTTAGAGAAAGAATTGGAGGACTTAAAAAATTCTAGGGTTCCCGTTTGTGCCGTCGAGGATAAAAAATTAATCGATGATTTTACGGCACGTGAAAAGACTCTTAGGGATAAGTTTGTTTTTATTGAGGGAGAGCGTGATAAACTGTTAAGTTTAATTGATAATTTGAAAAGAAATCTCCCATATTGGAAGAGTCTAATTCTTTGCTTGAGTAAAAAATTTTGAAGTTCAAAAATGATTTGACAGACTCAAGTAGGTTTGATAGTGATGGTAATGGCTCATCTTGTTCTCATGCTTCTAGTGCTAAAGCCAAAACCATTATTTGTTTTAGAGGGTCAACTAAGTCCAAGGATGTTAGAAAAGATCACACTTTAGGTGTCATTCCAACCATTTACACATCTTCATATCGTGGTAGGAAAGGTCACCTTAGGCGTTTTTGTTTTGATCTTGGAAAAAGTCCTAGGAAGTTTATGTCTAGTGTTACCGTGGTTTCCAAAGCCCCCACACGATGTTTCACATCTATTTGGGTTAGAAAATCACTTTTAGAGGAACTAGATTTTAGATAAGTTGATTCCCGGTTGCTTGCACATGATTCTTCACTTGCCATATCATATAGATGATTGTGTTTGCATGTTTGTCATACACTAGTTGTGGTTTCATGATTTATACTTGTTTGCTAGTGTTATGACATGTGTACTTTTTGTATATATTTTTGTTTTGAAATTTTTTGAAAAATACAAAAAGATTTTATTTTGACAAAATTTTTGAAAAATGCAAAAAGATTTTTGTTTTTTGTTTGCACCGTTTATGGATGAACACTTAGGATGACCAAGTCACAACATCATTCCATTATTTTCATGTGACTATTTGATAGTGTTTTGAGACAATAGGTCAATTCATCCATGTGCTTTATAATGTTTGGAGTCATTAAGATGTAATTAAGTGTTACTTCCTACATGTTTGACTCATGTTTCCTTTAATGCACACTTGCACGAATTTGTTTGATTATTGTGCTTGTCTTATCACATGTTGGTTGGGTGTTTTCACTTCAATCCTGTCCTTAAAATTAACCAAGCGCGATATATTTTGATAAGGAAATTGTGCATATAAAAACCATTTTGTGAGTTTGTGTGCTTTATTTTAAAACGGGGAAGGGCTGCGAAAGGTTCTTTAGCCTTTGCGAATACTAAGCCACCATTAAATTGGACCTAAAAAATGGAGGAATTTTATTATCCGGGGTCCAAAGTGGTTTAAAAGAGCCTCGAAAAAATTTAAAGGCAATGAAAATAAATTCATGCCAATTATGGGCCATTTAGGTTTTTGCACCAATTCTCCAAAGTTTGAGAATTTAGTTTATACACCTCTAAAAGAATATATATATGAGGGAGTTTGGTTGGAGAATTAAAACGGGTTTGCACGTCCTTGAAATTCTTGAAAATGCGCTATATAGTTTTGGACATTATTGGTGTGAAAATCATTTGACTTTGATTTGTTGATTTGCATAAGACGAGGTCATCTAAATTCAACAAACTTTTACACCTAAGGATACCTTTGATGTTCATTCGTTAGGAGTACACTTATACATCGTGCACATATGATTGATTGAGTTGATTTACGTATCGAATGTGTTCACACCCATTCCTTCCATTTCCATGACTTGGTTGTTTGAGTCTAAATCCATGGTGTGATTTTTGTATCATATTTATTCAAATTGGTATCCTATCTTTGTATGAAATATTAAAAAAAATAAAAAATAGTTTGTGTATTTTTTGTATACCGTGACACCCCGATTTTGCTTGTTTGATTCATTCTTATTATTTGTCTATTTGGAGACATCATAAAAAGGGGGGTAAATAATTATCTTATTATGGGAGAGATTTGAAAGTTTGAGTTTGCTCATAAATTGGTATATATGTTTATCTCATTTCAAACTCGATATGTCACTTGGTATTTTGCTTTGTCTCATGTGTGTAGGTACTACATGGATTATCATTGGATTGCACACCCTGATGAGAAAAGTGTTGAGATTCCTGAAGAATTGAAGAGCAAACGCTGTAGTCTTATTCAATTGTATCTTTCCAGTTTTGGGTTCATGGAAGGGTAGATTTGTATAAGCATTTTTAGTTGTTTGATAATTCGGATGTTTTGTTTTTATGTATGTACCGGCATAGATATAGGGGGAGATTTGTAAGGACACTTTTTTCCATTAACAATTTATTATGTCGCACGCCGTTACACCGTTGAAGAAATTCAAGATTCATACATCCATCAACGGATCCGAATATCAAAAGAAGAAGAGGAATCAAAGTCTGACAGAACGGACCGGTCTGCCTGCTATAAAAGAACCGATCCGACTAACCGGACCGGTCCGCCTCAGACCCGGACCGATCCGTCTGCTGAAGGCCAGTATACCCCGGACCGCAAGCATACCGATGAAGCCTGGAATAAAAGAACCGATCCAGTCAACCGGACCGATCCGCCTCAGACCCGGACCGATCCGCCTGGGATAATCTCGTAATATACAATGGCACAGAGTTAAGGGTTGAGAGGTGTGTGAGAGTCGTTTGTGACTTTGAAAAGAGAACCTGACGACCCCTCATCACCCCACCTCAAACATGCACACCTCTCAGCATCTTACCCCGCAAACCCGACCCATTAAACCTTAAAAAACACACACCAAATTATGGTACCTGAAGGTGATGTTAAAGCCGAAGAGGTGATCGATAACGGGCGTAAACCAATTTAAGAAAAAAAAGGAAATAATAGAAACCTGATTGTGATATTAAATTAAACCATAAAAATAACAAAACCCAAAAAAATTTGCGTGGGAAAGTGAAAGAGAAAGAAATAAAAAAGGAACCTTGTCTTTATGAAGTGAAGAAGAGGGGTAGGAACAAAGTAATTAGAAACACCAGTAGTTGTTACCCACCAGTTAGATTTAGAGTGATACCCACCTGTATATAGTGATACCCACCAAACAATAATTTCAAAATTGCAAACATATTTAGTGAGAGAAAGAAAGATGTATACCTCCTTCACCTGCTTAACTCTCAAACCCAAGCTCTGAAACAAAGTCGTCCGTCTCCTTCACATCGATCTCAATCAGGAAAACAAACAAAACAAAAAGATAACAAACCTTGTATAACAACTATATATTAGTATCATCCGTTCATTTATAAAATAAGAAAGAATATAAGACAAAACTCCATGTGTTTAAACCCAGTTCGTATACAACAGTTCTGCACATAAAAGTGTTATATTAACAGTGAAAGATCAGCTCCTATTGCCTTAGTTTATTAGCGAGAATATGAGAAATTTATAGATTGTAAATGTAGGGAAAGTAGAGTAACATACATGTGATAAATACATGGAGATATGAAAGGTTTGTAAAACGAGAAAGTCCAAAACATGTTTAAAATTATATAGAAGGGTGAGAAAAGTATAAAGGGGGAGGGGGGGGGGGGGGGGGGAGATGCATGTAGGAATGAAAGAGAGGGCTTAAGAAGAGACTGACCTGAGTGGCATTAATTAATATTTATACCTATAATACAATTGTATTAGAGATATCTTTTACTACTATAAAATGAAAAACAAGGCATTAATACTCCTCTCAGATTAGCCTATCCACGTAGGCAAAGCATTTAATGACTCTTATTTTCAATACCCCTCTTTCCTCTTTCTTCCGGTAAACTTAACGTTCCTCTCTCTAAAAAAACCCTTCCTCTTCCCCATTGTTTCCTCTTCCCCATTCAATTGCAGAACCACTCATTTCCCTATCTAATACATATCCCCTCTCTCAAAAGAATGCCAATCCATCTGTTCCTTCATCACGATTGTAAGTTCTCTACGTTTGTTTTATGAACTACAGACTAAATTTGGCTGCATCTCTTTGTCTTTTCGACTTCCTCTGTTTAGATTCTGAGCATCTGAATGGTTAAGAAAGGAAAACATTTTACTTTTGAGCATCTGAAGAGTTCTATAAGATATTGTAGTAGACATAACCCACTGATTTCCCCTATTATTCACCTCTCCCTCTCCGTTAATTGTTAATTACTCCTCTATGTAACTATTCATTTTGTTTTATGAAAGTTAAGGTTCAGATTCCAAAGGAAGTTGGTTTCTAATATTTTAGGGATTTTTCTTTGTTTTTTCGGCAAGTAGGATTAGGACTTGTAATGCTATTCGTGTAAGCTTAACCACTAAAATATAGTTCCAGAAATGGACATGGGTATATTATCTTTGATGGAAATTACAAGCTCAAACACATGCTATAAAGAGTTACCGGAGAACACCAAAAGCTTGGGTCTGGATAATATCCAAGAAGCGTATGTGATTTCTTTTTTGTTTATGCAGACATACATCAATTGATTCATATAACATTTTTTTTTATATTTTTTGTTTCTACATATCTGAATAAATTATTGTCCAGAATCATGGTTTGACATTCAAAGGTTATCTCTCTCAAAAATTATATTTGTTTTTGTCTCTCATCCATTGAATGCGTTAGTTATCTTTTGAATATGTAAAAGGTTATCCTAAATTGTTTAAATATCATGTTTTTAATGTTAAGGATCAGTTTTCTTTCACATCAACTAAGAATTTTGCAGTTCATTTGTGTGGATGTATTAAGGATTGGTATTTTATTGTAGTTACGATGGAGAATTGACCGAGTAAAATAGTCTAATGAGCAATTTGGTCTAGACTTTTGTTTGAGAAAAGTAAGATTTTTTAATATTCAGTTGAAAGTTTTGGTCTTGGGCTAAAAGTCATGCGTTTTTTAGAAAAGAAACGATGTGCCTCGGAGGTGTTTGTTAAAATTGTTAGTAGAATTTAAAATGTTATCTTTTTTGAATGAGTGATTTATGCCTACTTTATGATTGTTATGTGAACATGTATTGATTAATCAATTTGTTTGTATATGCTTAGGAATTTTAATTGATCTTGAACTTTATTAGCATGTGGTATCATGTACTGCAATAAAGAAAATCATAAGTAATACTTCTACTTCTTCTCATTTAACCTATGTTGTTCACACATGACATGTATTGGGGTTTAATTTTCAAACTGATTATTCATTATGATCATATTTTCTATTTACTTTTGTTTTGTAGTTCATCCTATCTGACGAAACCTGTGTGAACTATTATATGATCGATACACAGTTATACACTAAGTTGTTTACTAGCCCGCGTATCGCGTGGGGTTCATCATAAATATAATTTTGGTGTCTTTGAAAGAGGGCCTGGCACGTGGAAAAGTATTAGTTTAATATTTATCGAACCGACGCAAAGATTTGTTATTCAATAACCTTTCATTTGGTCCGTTCTCTTTAATTTTACCCCTTTCATCTCCTATTTTGAAGTTGAGAAGATTACCTTTTGAAGTTAAAATGGCAAGAAACGAGTGTCTTAAGAAGCCTACTGTCATCTCAAACACTTTATCGTTCGAATTTATATTGTTGGTGGTATTTTCAATACCCCTCTTTCCTCTTTCTTCCAGTAAACTTAACGTTCCTCTCTAAAAAAAAACCTTTCTCTTCCCCACGGTTCCTCTTCCCCATTAAATTGCAGAACCACTCATTTCCCTATCTAATACATATCTCCTCTCTCAAAAGAATGCCAAACCATCTGTTCCTTCATCACGATTATAAGTTCTCTACGTTTGTTTTATGAACTACGGACAAAATTTGGTTGCGTCTCTTTGTCTTTTCGACTTCCTCTGTTTAGATTCTGAGCATCTGAATGGTTAAGAAAGGAAAATGTTTTACTTTTGAGCATCTGAAGAGTTCTATAAGATATTGTAGTAGCAATAACCCATTTATTTCCCCTATTATTCATCCCTCCCTCTCCGTTAATTGTTAATTACTCCTCTATGTAACTATTCATTTTGTTTTATGAAAGTTAAGGTTCAGATTCCAAAGGTAGTTGGTTTCTCATATTTTAGGGCTTTTTCTTTCTTTGTTTGGCAGGTAGGATTTGGACTTATAATGCTATTCGTGTAAGCTAAACCACTAAAATATAGTTCCACAAATGGACATGGGCATATTATCTTTGATGGAAATTACAAGCTCAAACACATGCTATGGAGAGTTACCGGAGAACACCAAAAGCTTGGGTTTGGATAATATCCAAGAAGCGTATGCGATTTCTTTTTTGTTTATGCAGACGTACATCAAATTGATTCATCTAACGTTTTTTTTTATATTTTTTGTTTCTACATAGATGAATAAATTATTGTCCAGAATCAGGGTTTGACAGTCAAAGGTTATCTCTCTCTAATTATTTTTTTTTTGTTTCTCATTCATTGAATACGTTAGTTATCTTTTGAATATGTAAAAGGTTATCCTAAATTGTTTAAATATCATGTTTTTAATGTTATGGATCAGTTTTCTTTCACATCATCTAAGAATTTTGCAGTTCATTTGCGTGGATGTTTTAAGGATTGGTATTTTATTGTAGTTACGATGGAGAATTAACCGAGTAAAATAGTCCAATGAGAAATTTGGTCTAGACTTTTGTTTGAGAAATGTAAGATTTTTTAATATTCAGTTGAAAGTTTTGGTCTTGGGCTAATGTAACACCCCGCCTAATGAGATACCGGGCGATCACTCCAATATTAAATTAAAACAGGAGTCTCATATGGATCATTCTTAGCATCACTGTCGAAAATCCATTTAATTACTAATGACCTATTAGGCCGGTGTCAAAATTTTAACTTTAGTACTCTTTTTAACAACAATAAACAAAACATCCCCACAGTTTATGCGTAAATGAAACTGAAATGAAATAAAATAACTGAACACTCGGTCAAATATACAACCAAATCGAATGATGTACTGAAAGAATAACTAAATGCAATTGAGCCATTGGCTTGAATGTTTATACATTACCTCCTATCTAGAGTACAACGATGGAAGCGACTATCAAAAACCTGCCTGCATCCACAGCTGCTGCAGCTGACGTCTGACTCGAAAGAATTTCCATCCAGGCGTCCCTGTGTCTGGACACCTATATATATAATATATAGAAAGAAAGGAGAGTAGATAAACGGGTCAGAGCCCGAATTTTGAAAATATTTTGCAAGTGCATAAATGCTTTATATTTAGAAAAATAGTTTTATCTCATATTTAAATTGGTATCGCACTCCCATGAGATACCCCTCAACTCTCCACTAACAGTTCACTCCTAGCGCATCCCTCTAAACATCCTAGTCAAGCTACCCTGCTAAACTAGTCTATCACCCAACCACTATCTACCCTAGATAGTCCAACATATGTACTAAGGGTTAAACTTCACTCTAATCTTGACGATATGCCATGTTCGTGCGTGGGGTGTCTCGCGAAGCGAAATCCAAACAAGAAACCCCCCCAATACACTACTATGCGGCAAGGTTGATCGTCGAGATCCCCCAGTCCCTCAGTACAGATAGATATATATATTATATATATACCATAAACATTTATTATATTAAAGCACTAAGGATTTAACTTCTCCCCAGTCTCAACGCAATGCCATATTCGTGCGTGGGGTGTCTCGCAAAGAGAAATCCAAACAAGGAACCCCCCCGATACACTACTATGCGGCAAGGTCGATCGTCGGGATCCATTAGACCCTCGGTACTCGATTCATCCATTTATATATACATATACATATTTTACCATAACCATCCGGATCTATCTCCCGGAATGAGAATCCATATACAAAGTATTTATCAATACTTATCATTTTTCTCAAAACTTTCCATTTCCCTTTTTATACTCAGGAAATGTAAATATAAAAGCCAATTCATTATCATGAATTGCTTTAAAAAATCATATCTCTTTTTAAAGCCAGTTTTATTATCATAAAAAATGCTTTACCTTTTTAAATCATCCCATTTCCCTTTTTTATACTCAGGAAATGTATTCAAAGCCATTTTCATTATCATAAAAATGCTTTGATCATATCATATGCTTCCACATCCCTTCTTCCATTCGGGAAGTGTTACCGAAGCCAAAGCCTTTATCCCATTTCCCTTCCTATATCCAGGAAATGTAATTAAAGCCAATCCATTATCATGAATTGCTTTAATATAACGCGTTCTAAGACCGCCCGTCCGGATTTCTCCACTGTGCGCCCCCCTAAATGGCTATCATCTTCCAGGGCCTATCATAAGACAACCTAGGATCCTACATCGCAAGACGTCGGGAAGCGGCCATGTGCCTGCGGGATAGTCAAGACCACACCCGGAATCTCCTAACCAACGCAGAAAATATATATCAACAAACGCTCACATGGCCTATAGGACTATATCCACCCTGCGTTAATTTGTCAGGGGGCTTCACCATACGCACGCAACTTCCCTTATGATAGAGATTTAGAGAGGTGTGTAATCCATATTTTATTAATTATGAAAAAAACATTTCTCTTTCCATTTTGAAAATATTCATTTTTATATTTTCAAAATCATTTCCATCATAACATACATTTATACCTAAATCACACAGTATATACATATCCTATATATTCTTCCTAGAATATATATAAACGGCCATACTGGCCTATAGCATCTAGCGATGACCAATAATCCCAAAGATTTCCTCCAGGAATCATAATCATGCATTCATATAAGCATGATGCTAAACCCAAATATTTCTTAATTTAGTAATCACTATATACATCAATCCCATCTAAGGATTTATTGGATATCTCCAATGATACCCTTCACTCCAAGTGAAACCAACACATACCTATATTCCCAGTTTATCCTAATTGTCTCCTAGGATACACTTAACGATAATCGATATAATTATGCTTTCTATAAGCATAATTATATAGGCCTCTATGCCTACGAGGAATATCCTCGGGATTTATCTCACTCGAACAACCTTAAATTCAACGAGTTAAGGATTTCATTTCCTTGAACCCCAAAGACTATACCTAGTCCCATTTAATCATTTAGAAGTCCCCAATATAATTTAGGAACCCTAATCCATAAATTTCTCCAATTATTCTATTTTCCTCAAAAATATCGATTAAGGGTTATATACTAAAAACCCTTACTTGACCCTCCTAAATTGCCTTAATTTGTGGACCAGAAAATCTTAAAAGGGTCCTTTAGGTTATCACCTAATTAACCTCAAAGCAAGATGAAATGGAATATATCCCATCCAAATCATCCTAGAGAAATTGTCAACTTTCAACAGGGGTCGATCGATCGACCCATGGCCGTCGATCGATCGATGGCTTCGATCGACCGATCCCTTATGATCGATCGATCGATCAAGTCGGGTAACTTCTTTTCCGAGAAGTTGTTTCGGCCATGGAAGCTTCCTCCAAGCTTCCATTTCATCACCCAACGGCCTACAACTTCTACCAACAACAAATACACCTATAGTACGGGTCATAAACATCCTAGAACCCAGAATCACCCAATATTTTTGGTTAAAACCTAAATTTCTCTAATTTCCTAATTTTAGGGGTTTATTCGTTTTATCTCCCGAAAACCCGTTTTATCCATGAAGACCCAACCCAAAATCATTAGGGTTTGTTATACCAACAATGATATGAGATATTTATGAATAAAAATGAATAAAGCAAGTAAACACTTGCCTCGTGGATAAAATCCGACGTCCTCGAGCTGAATCCCGCGGAGGCTGGCCGGAATTTCCCCCCTTTTCCTCTTTTCTTCCTCCTCTCTCTCCTCCCTCTCTTCTTTCTCTTTTATCTCTTCTTTTCTCCCTCTATTCCTCCTTTTATAAGGAGAAAA
The DNA here is from genome assembly GCA_949130495.1 of Sambucus nigra. Lineage (NCBI taxonomy): Eukaryota > Viridiplantae > Streptophyta > Magnoliopsida > Dipsacales > Adoxaceae > Sambucus > Sambucus nigra. The sequence goes on from OX422214.1 coordinate 58,097,367, forward strand.
GGGTTTAACCCCTTTAAAACCCAAAAACGACTCGTTTACCCAATTACGAGCCTATTTAACTCCAAAATTACCCGGAACTCAATTTCGACAATCGGACACTCTTTTCTGACTATCTCGGACATTTCCAGACTCATGGCGCAGTCAAAATTTCCATCCGAGGTACTTGACCGCAAATCACTATTCTAACCCAAAATAATTAAATGCGGTATTCTACTCAAAATCTTACCTCTTTTGTCGCTATACTCCACGACGACATATAATTAAATTACTTCGACCTATATAGTCCCAAAAGAAATTGAGATACCCATCGAAAATCATTAAATCCTCAAAAATCCCAAAAATTACTATTTCGAGAAATTCTCCAAACTCCAAATTATGCTAAATTATGGAATTTAATCCTCTCCAAAAGGGCGGGTTATTACAGCTAAAAGTCATGCTTTTTTGAGAAAAGAAACCATGTGCCTAGGAGGTGTTTATTAAAATTGTTAGTAGAATTTAAAATGTTATCTTTTTTGAATGAGTGATGTATTCCTACTGTATGATTGTTATGTGAACATGTATTGATTAATCAATTTCTTGGTATATGCTTAAGGAATTTTAATTGATCTTGAACATTATTAGCATGTGGTATCAAGTACTGCAATAAAGAAAATCACAAGTAATACTGCTACTTCTTCTCATTTAACCTATGTTGTTCATACATGACATGTATCGGGGTTCAATTTTCAAACTGATTATTCATTATGATCATATTTTCTATTTACTTTTGTTTTGCAGCTCATCCTATCTGACGAACCCTGTGTGAATTATTATATGATCGATACACAGTTATACACTAAGTTGTTTACTAGCCGGCGCATCACGCGGGGTTCATCATAAATATAATTTTGGTGTCTTTGAAAGAGGGCCTGGCACGTGGCAAAGTATTAGTTTAATATTTATCGAATCGACGCAAAGATTTGTTATTCAATAACCTATCATTTGGCCCGTTCTCTTTAATTTTACCCCTTTCATCTCCTATTTTGAAGTTGAGAAGATCACCTTTTGAAGTTAAAAAGGCAAGAAACGAGTGGCTTAAGAAGCCTACTGTCATCTCAAACACTTCTGTTGTTCGAATTTATATTGTTGGTGGTATTTTCAATACCCCTCTTTCCTCTTTCTTCCAGTAAACTTAATGTTCCTCTCTCTAAAAAAAAACCTTCCTCTTCCCCATTCAATTGCAGAACCACTCATTTCCCTATCTAATACATATCTCATCTCTCAAAAGAATGCCAAACCATCTGTTCCTTCATCATGATTGTAAGTTCTCTACGTTTGTTTTATGAACTACGGACTAAATTTGGCTGCGTCTCTTTGTCTTTTCGACCTCCTCTGTTTAGATTCTGAGCATCTGAATGGTTAAGAAAGGAAAACGTTTTAATTTTGAGCATCTGAAGAGTTCTATAAGATATTGTAGTAGACATAACCCATTGATTTCCCCTATTATTCACCCCTCCCTCTCCGTTAATTGTTAATTACTCCTCTATGTAACTATTCATTTTGTTTTATGAAAATTAAGGTTCAGATTCCAAAGGTAGTTGGTTTCTCATATTTTAGGGCTTTTTCTTTGTTTGTTTGGCAGGTGGGATTTGGACTTATAATGCTATTCGTGTAAGCTAAACCACTAAAATATAGTTCCAGAAATGGACATGGGTATATTATCTTTGATGGAAATTACAAGCTCAAACACATGCTATGGAGAGTTGCCGGAGAACACCAAAATCTTGGGTTTGGATAATATCCAAGAAGCGTATGTGATTTCTTTTTTGTTTATGCAGACATACATCAATTGATTCATATAACATTTTTTTTATATTTTTTGTTTCTACAAATCTGAATAAATTATTGTCCAGAATCATGGTTTGACATTCAAAGGTTATCTCTCTCTAAAATTATATTTTTTTTAGTTTCTCATCCATTGAATGCGTTCGTTATCTTTTGAATATATAAAAGGTTATCATAAATTGTTTAAATATCTTGTTTTTAATGTTAAGGATCAGTTTTCTTTCACATCAACTAAGAATTTTGCAGTTCATTTGTGTGGATGTTTTAAGGATTTGCGATGGAGAATTGACCGAGTAAAATAGTCCAATAAGCAATTTGGTCTAGACTTTTGTTTTGAGAAATGTAAGATTTTTTAATATTCAGTTGAAAGTTTTGGTCTTGGGAAAAAAGTCATGCTTTTTTTAGAAAAGAAACCATGTGCCTAGGAGGTGTTTGTTAAAATTGTTAGTAGAATTTGAAATGTTATCTTTTTTGAATGAGTGATGTATGCCTACTATATGATTGTTATGTGAACATGTATTGATTAATCAATTTGTTGGTATATGCTTAAGGAATTTTAATTGATCTTGAACTTTATTAGCATGTGGTATCATGTACTGCAATAAAGAATATCAAAAGTAATACTGCCACTTCTTCTCATTTAACCTATGTTGTTCATACATGACATCTATTGGGGTTTAATTTTCAAACTGATTATTCATTATGATCATATTTTCTATTTACTTTTGTTTTGCAGCTCATCCTATCTGACGAACCCTGTGTGAACTATTATATGATCGATACACAGTTATACACTAAGTTGTTTACTAGCCTGCGCATCGTGCGGGGTTCATCTAATCTAATATATAAATATAATTTTGGTGTCTTTGAAAGAGGGGCTGGCACGTGGCAAAGTATTAGTTTAATATTTATCGAATCCACGCAAAGATTTGTTATTCAATAACCTTTCATTTGGTCCGTTCTCTTTAATTTTACCCCTTTCATCTCCTATTTTAAAGTTGAGAAGATCACCTTTTGAAGTTAAAATGGCAAGAAACGAGTGGCTTAAAAAGCCTACTGTCATCTCAAACAATTCTATTGTTCGAATTTATATTGTTGGTGGTATTTTCAATACCCCTCTTTCCTCTTTCTTCCAGTAAACTTAACGTTCCTCTCTCTAAAAAAAACCCTTCCTCTTCCCCACGGTTTCCTCTTTCCCATTCAATTGCAGAACCACTCATTTCCCTATCTAATACATATCTCCTCTCTCAAAAGAATGCCAATCCATCTGTTCCTTCATCACGATTGTAAGTTCTCTACGTTTGTTTTATGAACTACAGACTAAATTTGGCTGCGTCTCTTTCTCTTTTCGACTTCCTCTGTTTAGATTCTGAGCATCTGAATGGTTAAGAAAGGAATATGTTTTACTTTTGAGCATCTAAAGAGTTCTATAAGATATTGTAGTATACATAACCCATTGATTTCCCCTATTATTCACCCCTCCCTTTCCGTTAATGTTTAATTAATCCTCTATGTAACTATTCATTTTGTTTTTTGAAAGTTAAGGTTCAGATTCCAAAGGTAGTTGGTTTCTCATATTTTAGGGCTTTTCCTTTGTTTGTTTGGCAGGTAGGATTTGGACTTATAATGCTATTCGTGTAAGCTAAACCACTAAAATATAGTTCTAGAGATGGACATGGGTATATTATCTTTGATGGAAATTACAAGCTCAAACACATGCTATGGAGAGTTACCGGAGAACACCAAAAGCTTGGGTTTGGATAATATCCAAGAAGCGTATGCGATTTCTTTTTTGTTTATGCAGACGTACATCAAATTGATTCATCTAACATTTTTTTTTTATATTTTTGTTTCTACATATATGAATAAATTATTGTCCGGAATCAGGGTTTGACATTCAAAGGTTATCTCTCTCTAATTTTTTTTTTTTTTGTTTCTCATTCATTGAATGCGTTAGTTATCTTATGAATATGTAAAAGGTTATCCTAAATTGTTTAAATATCATGTTTTTAATGTTAAGGATCAGTTTTCTTTCACATCATCTAAGAATTTTGCAGTTCATTTGTGTGGATGTTTTAAGGATTGGTTTTTTATTGTAGTTACGATGGAGAATTGACCGAGTAAAATAGTCCAATGAGCAATTTGGTCTAGACTTTTTTTTTTAGAAATGTAAAATTTTTTAATATTCTGTTGAAAGTTTTGGTCTTGGGCTAAAAGTCATGCTTTTTTGAGAAAAGAAACCATGTGCCTAGGTGGTGTTTGTTAAAATTGTTAGTACAATTTAAAATGTTATCTTTTTTGAATGAGTGATGTATGCCTACTATATGATTGTTATGTGAACACGTATTGATTAATCAATTTGTTGGTATATGCTTAAGGAATTTTAATTGATCTTGAACTTTATTAGCATGTGGTATCATGTACTGCAATAAAGAAAATCATAAGTAATACTTCTACTTCTTCTCATTTAACCTATGTTGTTCACACATGACATGTATTGGGGTTTAATTTTCAAACTGATTATTCATTATGATCATATTTTCTATTTACTTTTGTTTTGTAGCTCATCCTATCTGGCTAACCCTGTATGAATTATTATATGATCGATACACAGTTATACACTAAGTTGTTTACTAGCCTGCGCATCGCGCGGGGTTCATCTAATCTAATATCTTAATATAATTTTGGTGTCTTTGAAAGAGGGTCTGGCACGTGGCAAAGTATTAGTTTAATATTTATCGAATCGACGCAAAGATTTGTTATTCAATAACCTTTCATTTGGTCCGTTCTCTTTAATTTTACCCCTTTCATCTCCTATTTTGAAGTTGAGAAGATCACCTTTTGAAGTTAAAAAGGCAAGAAACGAGTGGCTTAAGAAGCCTACTGTCATCTCAAACACTTCTATTGTTCGAATTTAAATTGTTGGTGGTATGGTTTAAGGTTTGTCGTGCATTCCTTTGGGGGTTTTGTTGATGGTATTTTTTGGAATGGTTGATACATTCTACATTTAGTTTTCTTATTGTGTTACCTATAAAGATGTATTCATGTGTGTTTGGTGATGTGTGATTTGAGATTCGATATCTTAAAAACTAGTTTCAGATCTGAAGTGGAGGAACTCAACTATTCATACTTGCACAGGTACGTTCAACATTGGATGTTTTAGCTTAATTTCTTAACTCTTTCACCCTTTTTCCTAACTCACATCTCAAGTTCAGTTATTTTATTTAAGCTACAGGGGACTAACACTAAAAAACATTTTTTTGGTGATTCTCTCTTCTCTTACTCTAGTTATTACCAGGATGCGATTGTTGGTTTGATATGTGTGGAGTATTTGTTGTAGAGAGTGTTCTTTGGCATCTTTCTCTTTTCAGGTTGTAATATCCTATCCCCAAACTAATTTATCTCTCATGTGATATTGCTCTTTTTTAGTATAGTGATTTGGTAAAGAAAGATTCTGATTAAAATTGGTGCCATATGCTTTATCACTAAAAAAGGTATTTTGCAGTAATTTATGACACGGTGTTTCAAATATCATGATAATTTGATAAAAATGATCAAACATGACATTAGTGATAGAATAGGCGAGGTTGAAGGAGATAAAAATTAGATATGTAGCATTTATTTATAGCATTAGAGATTTTCAATATCTTCACTACTATGTATACGAAACACATTTGTTTGTTTTGGGGAGATAATAGCTGATAGATGCAAGCAGGTGTTTTTGTATGTATTGTATATTAACGTTTGATTTACAATGAGATTTATAGCTGCTGTTACAATCGAACATTTGACAAAGTTAGTGGGTTGTTAGTATTTGGCATGTGCAGATTTACAACAGCTCGCCTGGTGATAACTTCAAATCCATCTGCTTAGATGCGTGGAGGTATATTTGATGGCATACTAATAATGTGCGTATATTTTTGTTCTAGGTTTTATTTTTTTATTTTTTTCAATTACAAGAATATTTTTCATTTTTTATATAACCTGTCTATCCGTCTGTGTGATTACTCTGTCACGCTCACAACTATAATTTTTTTATCAATTGTGTTCCCATCTGTTGAATGTTTCCCTGAGTTTCTTTACAAAGGGTTCATTTAGGCCCACTTTGAGATCACCTTTATTCGTTAGCAGTGTGCCTTTTGTAATGAAGTTTACTATGAAAAGTTGTAAAACAAAAGTTTATCAACTACTCGATACAAAGATATTCACGGGGTTCTATCACAAAAACTCAATGATATGTGTTATAAACATAATTGCCTAATTGCAAAAATAAGAATCAAATGATCCAATTTATGAGTGTGTGTGAGTATATATAATTTATTATAATTAATAAAAGTAATAATATTTAATTATGAATTTAACCTTAATGTTTGGGGTGATTTTGAATATTAATCTTTTATACTCACAAATACAAACTGATGTTAACGTTGAAAAAATTGAAAGAATTGGTGGAAACTTTAAAATCACCCCAAACACCAAGGTTAAATTTGATTTAAGGGAATGGTTTAGTAATGAACCAAATGGTTGGAAGGCTTTAAAATTTGAAATTTGGAGTTGTTCAGCGGTTCTATTTTCCAATTTGAGGAATGGGTATTACAAAAAATTTATAGACAAATTCATTATCATAGTCGCCTAGCCCGCGTGTCGCGCAGGTTTACACCTAATAATACTATTGTATTAGAGGTATAATATAGATATAGATATAGATTTAATTTGTCATAATTTAATTATAAATGTAGGGTGTTAGGGAATACCAAGCATAAATATTTATTTTAAAAATTCTAAAAGTAGAGGGCTCCACCCTTCTTAGGTCTACCCCTTTTTCTCTAGGATATGACTTAGCGCTAACTTTCTTATCTCGTATCATATTATTTAACCAACATGCCAAACATGACTTGCAAAATTTGGGACTAGCTTAGATCCCTCGTAGTCTTAAAATTATTTTGGAAATTCTCATATTTGCAAACTCTTAATGTTGTTATATTTTAAGCGTATTACATGAGCATGCTCAACATTAAAACATGTGCATGCTCAACAATGCAAATGTTGACGGAAAAATGTATTATCATAAAGGACAAAGTTCAAAATATGTAATTTTTGCTATATTCCAATTATTGCGAGGGATATTCCAGTACAATTGAAATCCCACGAGGACAATTGATCCACATAACTTCCCTCTTCCACTAACTCTAATATTTTTAGCAACTATATACACCCCAAAGTTTAAATAGTATGTACCATGAAATTCTTTCTCAAACTCATTTTCTCACAATCTCATCCCAAAATAATTTGACGGTTTTATGATGTAAATTTTCAAATGTGGAAGCGTTATTTATACACTACACAACAACAACAACAACAACAATAACTAATAAATAAGACTAGTGAAATGAGTTTCTTTCTTTCTCTATTCTCAATATTCAAGGGTAATTATAAATGAGGATCAATTGGCCTATTGATAGGAAGAGTTAGCTTGCTAGCCAAGCTATTACCCAAAAAGATAAAAAAAGGTACAACTAATACCTAAAAATGACTCATTAGTCCCAAACATACTTGAAAACTAATTAAACACTAAAAATAAAGGAAAATGACAATAAACCCTAAACTAAAATGGAAAATAAAAGAAAAGAAAAGATAGTCATCACCCGTAGGCACAACCACGCGTCACTAAAAATCCCATCTACATCATTTTACCCGTCTTCGAAAAAGCTCATCCTCGAGCTTGGAGGGTGACTCATAAATGCCACATGAACACATGTCGGTACAAGTGTTATCTTCTAAAGTAAAGCAAAACCCCAAATCAAATCCAATCATGCAAATGGATCGACCGAACATTGGTTGGACCTAGATGAACAATCAAAAAGTCGATCTAAGATACCAGAATCTCAACGATGTCTCCCTACAGAATCTGATAAACCAAAAACCGATGATCACTTCGCCTTCTCAACACCATAAGAACAAGGTTGCAACTTGGCTTGGTGGACCCTTGAAGCAGACCAGACAGTATAAGAGCAATGAAGATGGTGATAACCCCGATGGCAAATAGTCAGAAAATGTATCCCCGGTGGGTACATTTCTCATGGAAGTCATATGTTGTGTCAAAAATTAATCGGAATAGAGGTCAATAGGGAGGGTGAGATCGGCTCAAAGTAGGGAAAGCCCGTTTCGGGTGGAATTTACTTGTGGTTGGCCATTAATGAGTAGGAAAAAAGGAAATTAGGATAAAATAGGGTAGGGGCTGATTTATTGGGGTTTTGTTGAAGGTGGGGGGAATTCAGTTGTTATTTGTGGGCAAGATAAGGTTGGGAGGACAAACCTTAGAAGTGGGATGCCCTAGGGGTAAGAGGAAGGTAGTACGGTTTAAAAAAAAGGTTTTGGGAGGTGTTGGGGCTGATCGGTTAGGGGGTTTTGGGGATATTTCGGTGCCGGAAAGGAGCTGGGGTTTATCTGGAGGTTGTTCGGAGTGGAGAGGGGCTATTGTGGTAGTTTTCATATCAAAACAAGGGCCCGTTGGGGGACAAAAAGACTGGCCGAACCCTATGGAGGTTAGATCGGAGGGTTTGGAGGGTCGTCTGTCCTGGGTGTTCTTTAGCGATAGTTTGTGGAAGGTTTTCGATAATATTTGGCCTCGGTCGACAGCCATTAGGGCTATCCGACCCCCTATTTTCATGTATGGGGCATGAATCATAATCGAACGGGTTGATCAGAGGATTTTTGGATGTTTTTTCACCTAAAATAGGGTCAGAAGTGTCTGTCCGATCTCTGTATCAGCAGGTGGCTGGCGTGGGAGGGTTTCCGGCCACTTCAGGGGCAATTTTTACGGTGTATAAGGCTCGGGGTTGTTTGGGTAGGATAAGGGTTAGGGTTTGTATTTTCTTAAATTCTCGAGGGTTAGGGTTTCAATTTTGGTTTGGTGAGTTTTTTGGGTTAGGGTTTAGGTAAAATAATGAAGATGAAGATTCATGTAGAACGGGGTGGTGGTTGTGTGGCGGTAGGAGGTGGAGGTGGATGATGAAATATAATGGGTGGAGGAGCCAAAAGAGTTAGTATCTCCTCTTTTAGTGGTGATGGAATTTAGGGTTTCCATTCACCCGATTCTCTTTTGGGCATTTATCAATCTTTTGATTGAAGGGTTAACGGAGTCAGAATCTCAACTCCCGACCCGCTTTATGGACCCTGACGAACACAAAGAACAAACTGAGCTCTGATACCAATTGGATGCAAATCTTCAAATGCGGAAGCATTATTATTACACTACACAACAATAACAATAACAACAACAACCAATAAATTAGACTAGTGAAATGGGTTTCTTTATCTCTCCATTCTCAATTCTCAATATTCAAAGGTAAGTACAATTGAGGGCCAATGGGGGTATTTATAGGAAGTGTTGTCTTGTTAGCCAAGCTATTACCCAAAAAGAACAACTAATACTTAAAAATGACTCATTAGTCCAAAACATACTTGGAAATTAATTAAACACTTAAAACAAAGGAAAATGACAATAAACCCTAAACAAAAAATGGAAAATAAAAGAAAATAAAAGATAGTAGTCTCCCGTAGGCACAACCACGCACCACATGTCGTTACAAATCTCATTTACATCATTTTCAATCACAAATCCAATTAAAAAAATAAATAGTTGTTTTAAGCACGAAAAAATCATGAAAAATACCAATGTTAAAAATCAAAAGGAAAATAGCCTTTTATATTGGTTATCATAAATAACATTAAGATTGTGTATAAATTAGAGTATTATCAATTTCATTACAGTGCTTTTATAATCCCACATTAACCATTACTTATTATTATTATTATTATTATTATTATTATTATTATTATTATTATTATTATTATTATTATTATTATTATTATTATTATTATTATTATTATTATTATTATTATTATTATTATTATTATATAAGAATCTTGATTTAAACACACACAAAATTCCATAGATTAGGCACCCACCTTTATTAGGCAAAAATTCTTCCAAATTTATCCCTTTAATTTAGTTACTTTTAGTCCCTTGAACAACGTAATTGATTTTATTTTATCTCATAATCTTGCTACGAACTTATTCTAACGAGTACACCGAGTTTCTGGTATTTCTTACTAATTTTGCAGGTATTTAATGTCAATAAAGAAAGAAAGAAACTGGAAGAATCGAGAAAGAAAAGAAGGAAAAGTAAAAAGGGAAAAGTTGTAATTTTTACCCAAAATTAGGATGAGGCATCTAAGTAAAGTTGAAGAGCTTTTAATTATGAGTACATAGGAAGAAACGTAACCTCAATCGTAGTCCCGATGTGAAAGTTATGAGCAGTCAAAGTTTGAAGAAAAAGTCAAAGAAAATTCGGACCGATCCGAAATGCCAATTTCCAGAGAACCCCAGACTGAAGACGGATCGAAGCTGAAAGAAAATAAATGAAACGATCCGTATCAGATCGATCCGACAAAGAAATATACGAACCGATCCGGATTCAAGCCAGACCGAACCGAAGAAGGAGTGGACCGGTCCGACTGTCGAATTTTAATTTTTTAATCTTCCTCTAATGGAGAGTCCTAGTTCATCTAAAACTCTTGGAGTTTTGTAGGGTATTTAAACCTTAGTTATTATCATTTTTAAGCACAGAGAATTTATCTAATTTTCCATTCTTTTCAGTAAAACCCTAGTATGAAGGTTGATTACAAATTTAATTCCAAGATTGAAGATTGTTCAGATTTTTGTGATTACAAGTATTTTTAATTGATGCTTTTAGTGCTTTAGTAAGATTAGTAGTTTATTGCTTCTGTCCAATCTCCTATTTACATCATTCTACAATTTTACCTTAGTTTAATCATGATTTCCTGCAATTCAAAAATTGTGTTCATTAGTTTCATCATGTTAGGCTAGAGTTTCTAAGGTCGGGATACATGAACCCAGCCTGATGTGGTAGTTGCATGTGTATAAAATTAATCCTCTAAATTTAATGATTTGATTACGACCGTATTGTGTAGTATCGCGACAATTGTAGATCTTTGGATATCGTTTGCTTCAGGGTAACCAGGATGCTTTAGAATGCAATTCGAGTGTAACTATCGCAATACCGATTTACTCGTCCTCTGATTAAGTATGGTGCGGGCTTTAACCTCATATACGTAATGCTTGGGAGTACTAAATTCTGGGTCTAATTAATCATTTGAATTTAAGATTAGTTTTATACCTACAATACACTAGGGTTGGGGGATTGTATTCCCGTCCTGTTTTTCTCATCATATAATTTAAAGTTTCAAATCATTCTTCATCAATATTTTAGGTAATTTAGAATAGTTGCATTTTTTCATAATTTCACAATTGCATCTAGTGTAGTTATTCCACCAATCAAAACACCTTATCCTTTTCCTTTAGAGTCAAAGTTTGGATTTCCTTATCTATCCAACGTCGTTACAACTCTGTTGTCCTATTTTCCTGTGGATACGATCCCGACTTACCGGATTTATTACTAACGCGACAGGCTGGCACTTGAGCCTAGAAGAGAACGCACATTAGAGACACTTTCTGAGTCGCGTCAAGCTTTTGGCGCTGCTGCCGGGGAATTAGGTAGACTTAGGATTAGATCGAGTCAATTTAAAACTTTGACCAAAAATTTCAAAAAATCCAAAAACATAAAAAAATTCAAAAAAACACCAAAAGATTCATCATCATCTCTCATAAGCTGTTAATGCAAAATTCTGAACTCACTCCCACACCCCATAATACTCCAACCCGCATTCACGAAAATCCAATAGTTGAGTGCGACCCCGATAGCCCTCACACTCCTAAAGCTCCAGAATTCTGGGTTCCACCTCCCACACCGTCACACTCAATCTCAAATAACACTCCGTTTTCTTTCCTAGGACACAGTTCAGAGTACGCCCCGAGCATACCAAGTGAGGATACCGAGTTGTTAAGAGAGAGAGAGAGATGTCGCAACACGGTAGTGCAGCCGTCGGTGAGGAAGAGGCCCCATACCGCCCGTTGAGATAAATCTTATATCCTGAGCGCACTGTCACTCCGGGATGCATTATACTCCCATATAATGCCGGGCAATTTCGTTTTAAAAATGGGATGATCCAGATGTTAACCCATTACCATGGTATGGATTCTAAAAATCCATATCACCACATCAGGGAATTTGAGGATGTGTGAAACCCTCAATGATCAAACATGCACACAAGAGGTGATCCGCCTCAAACTCTTCCCATTCTCGCTAAAATATAAGGCTAAGACCTGGCTATGGTCTTTACCTCCAAGCTCGATTGCATCTTGGAACGAGTTGCAATCTAAATTTCTTAAGAAATTCTTTCCCCCACATCGAACAATCTCCATAAAGGATCAAATTCAAGCTTTCATACAATTGGAAAATGAGTCGTTTCATCGATGTTACGAGCGTTTCAATGAGTTAATTACTTCGTGCCTCCATCATGGATTTGATACACCACAAATCATTTCCTTCCTCTATAATGGACGGAACCTTAATTCCAAGCAACTCGTTGAAGCTATGGGTAGTGGTCCGTTTGTCGAACTAGACGCCCACGATGCTGAGCTTCACTTGAGGTATGTCGCCGAGACTACCCAATCCTGGGATACATCTCACCCTAATGCTCAAAATCGAAATCGTCAAGTGACCACCACTCCATCGGCATCCGACCTATTTCACTTAGAAAAGAATTATATGACGGACAGTCGACTCGATTTACTTAAGAAAGGATTGCGAGACCTACGTGAGGTATATGGAAGAGGACCAATTGGATCCATCCCAAACCCCATCGATAAGGTGTGTACGATTTGTGAGGCGAGTTATTCAACTGAGGAATGCCCGACTATACCCGCCTACAAAGTGATGCTTCAAGAGCATGTTAGTGGTATAGGAGGATTCAAGGGTAATTTCGGTGCGCCATACGGAAATTCTTACAATCCTTAATGAAAAAACCATCCTGGTTTTAGCTATGGGCAATAACATGCTGCGATGAATCCTAATTCACATGTCTCCACCACCACAACACTTTCAACAAGCTCCACATATGCAAGGACATGTGCAAGCACCACCACCTCAAGGAGCATACATCCCTCCACCGCGGAGAAGTCTCGAGGATACGATAAAACAATTTATCAATAACCAGACTGCAACTAATGCTAGACATGATTGCCTGATTAGCGACATAAATGCAGGTCTTTCAAAGATACAATCCTCGTTGAGTGTCCAAGAGAAGGGAAAGTTTCATGCCCAGGGCGAAAGACCTCCCCAAGGTCAAGCTAGTGTTATCTTCACCTCTACTGAACATCAGGAGAAATGTCAAGAAGTGACCACTCTTCATAGTGGGAGAGTTGTTGATTTATCACCTTCCCCACACGAGACTACGAAAGACAAGGAGATTTTGCCCGTCACGAAAGAGGCCGAAGATGTCCCCTTGAATGAGAATCATAAAGAAGACACTAGTGAGACCGAGGTAGTAGTGAAACCACCCATCATGGCATCGTTTCCTCAAAGGTTGATTCCTACCCACAAAGGAATCCCCCTTGATGAAGTGCTAGACGTGTTAAAGCAAGTAAAGCTAAATTTACCTTTCCTCGAGGCCATTAAGCAAATTCCAGCTTATGCAAAAGTCATCAAAGACATGCTGACGGTAAAGAGAAGGATGAAGGTAAAGAAAAATATATTTCTAGCACAGAATGTGAGCTCCATTCTACTTAACGATCTCCCACCTAAATTCAAAGATCCCGGTGCAAGTGTCAATATCCTCCCTTACTCCATCTATAGAAAACTTGATTTGGGCGACCTTAAGCCCACAAGGACCACTCTCTAATTAGTGGATCGAACTGTGAAGATCCTACGAGGTGTAGTTGAGGACATGATCGTCCAAGTTGACACTTTCTACTTCTCGGTAGACTTTGTCATTTGGGACACGGAGCGTTCCTTCACCTCGAGCAATCATCCTCCCATTATTCTCGAGCATGCATTTTTAGCTACGGCTAACTCTATTATCAACACTAGGAGTGGGAAAATGCAACTCACTTTCGGGAACATGACCTTAGAGACTAACATCTTCCATATAGCCAAACATACGGGAGAAGAAGATGATCTTCACGTGGTGAGCTTCATACACGAGATCGTAGAGGAGTATTTTGAGGAAAAATACTGTGGAGACGCCTTAGGGTCCTGTTTGGTGTCGAGACACGAGAGTGAGGGGACGTACACCGAATTTGAGAGAGAGCTTCAGGAGTTTAGAGAGTTACTTAAAGAGAGAGCGTCGGACGAGTACGCAAGAGATGTAAGTTGGGTTTCTAGATTCGAGGAGTTACCACCGAGGGATACACGTATGGTTCCCTTCAGCGACAAATTTCCAACCCTCGAATTGAAGAAACTCCCCTCACATATTAAATATGCCTACCTAGGAGAGGATGGGACATTTCCTGTTGTTGTCTCCTGTAGCCTAAACGAAGAGCAGGAGGTTAAACTGTTAAAAATTTCGAGAAAGCACCAAAGTACTTTTGGTTGGTGCATTGCTGATTTGAAGGGGATAAGTCCTTTGATTTGCACTCATAAAATTCATCTCGAAGAGGATGTCAAACCTAAAGATAAATGCAAAGAAGGCTAAATCCTAATATGAAAGAAGTGGTGAGAACCAAAATTATCAAGTTATTGGATGTCGGGATTATCTACCCAATCTCGGATAGCAAGTGGGTGAGCCCTATTCAAGTTGTCCCGAAGAAGTCGGGCATGACAGTGATTGAGAATGCTAAGCGAGAGCTAGTTCCCCAATGTACCACCACCGGGTGGAGCGTTTGTATTGATTACCGGAAACTCAATGCGAGAACTAGGGAAAGACCATTTTCCCTTGCCATTTATTGATCAGATGCTTGCGAGAGTAGCGGGCCATCCTTACTATTGCTTCCTTGATGGTTATTTCGGATATAACTAAATTGAGGTGGATGTACTTGACCATGAGAAAATGACCTTCACATTCCCTTTCGGTACGTTTGCTTACAAACGTATGCCATTCGGCTTGTGTAATGACCCACGACCTTTCAAAGGTGCATGTTGAGTCTATTTAGCGACATGGTCGAGAGAGGACTCAAAGTGTTCATGGACGATTTTAGCGTTTTTGGCACCTCCTTCGATCTTTGTCTTGAGAAACTGGAAAAAGTACTTACCCGGTGTGTCGAAAAGAACTTAGTGCTGAATTGGGCGAAATTCTATTTCATGGTTATTGAGGGAATAGTTCTTAGCCACATAGTTTCATCCAAAGGGATAGAAGTTGATAGGGCTAAGATAGATGTCGTAGCCGACCCTCCCCCAATAAAATCGCTCAAAGACGTGCGCTCCTTCTTGGGCCACGCGGGGATTTATCGAAGGTTTATTAAAGACTTAAGTGCCATCACTAGACCCTTAAGCAACCTACTCATGAAGGACACTCCATTTGAGTGGACGAAAGCATGCCAAAGTGCTTTTGAAAAACTGAAAACCATACTTGTGTTCGCTCCCATCATGAAAGTTTCGGATTGGTCTTTACCATTCGAACTTATGTGTGATGCTAGCGATTATGCAATAGGGGTTGTTTTGGGCCAAAGAAAAGACAAACATGCTTATGTCATCTACTACGCTAGTCGAACTCTTACCGGACCACAACTCAATTACTCTACCACAGAGAAGGAGTTTCTAGCGTTAGTCTTTGCTCTCGATAAATTTAGGTCCTACCTTATTGGTTCTTCCATTACTTACTTCACCGACCACGCGACATTGAAATACCTACTTCTAAAGAAAGATGCAAAGCCGCACCTCATAAGGTGGATCCTACTCCTACAAGAGTTTAATCTCTCCATTAAAGATAAAAAAGGGGTAGAAAACGTTGTTGCCAACCACTTATCACGGCTTTCGTCCGACGTACCTAGTGATTCAATACCCATAGATGAATACTTTTCGGATGAGCAACTCTTTGCTACCTCTTCTTTGCCCTGGTTTGCGAATATAGTGAACTACCAGGGGAGTCGTCCCTCCCGACTAGACACCACAAGATAAGAAGAGGTTTATTACTTGGTCGCACATGTTTTTCTATGACGATCCTTTAAATATTGCGCCGAGCAAATCATTCGACGATGTGTACCGGATGATGAGATCTTGAAAGTCATCGAATTTTGTCATTCGGAAGCTTGTGGAGGTCACTTTTCGACGAAAAAGACGACTGATAAAATTCTTCAATGCGACCTCTATTGGCCCATAATATTCTGAAATGTGAACGATGCTTGTAAATCTTGCAATAGGTGCCAAAGGATGGGAGCTATTACCGACGAGACATGATGCCTCTTACCCCCATACTCATTATTGAGATCTTCGACTGTTGGGACATTGACTTCATGAGTCCTTTCTCCCCGTCCTTTAGTTTCCTATACATCCTTGTCGCGGTAGACTATGTTTCTAAATTGGGTGGAAGCTATAGCTACCAAGGCAAATGACAACAAAGTGGTGATTAAGTTCCTGCAGGAACACATACTTTCCCGCTTCGGTGCTCCGAAAGCGATAATCAGCAATAATGGCATGCACTTTTGTAATAGGCCATTTGAGAAGCTCATGAGAAAGTATGGCATCATTCACAAGGTTGGAACGACTTATCACCCACAAATGAATAGGCAAGCTGAACTAGCAAATCGGGAAATCAAGAACATTCTTAAAAAGACCGTCAATCCTACCAAAAAATATTGGTCACTTAGATTGAACGATTCGCTATGGGCCTATCATACCGCATACAAAAATCCGCTCGGCATGTCCCCTTTTCACTTTGTGTATGGAAAACCTTGCCATCTTCCCATGGAATTAGAGCACAAGGCGTATTAGGCGATTAAGGAATTGAACTATGACATGGATAAGGCCAGTGAAGCTTGCAAGCTTCAATTAAATGAGTTAGAGGAGATACGCAATGATGCGTACGAAAACGCAAAAAATTCCAAAGAAAGGATGAAACTCGCTCACGATAATATCATTCGATGCAAAGAGTTTCTTCCTGGATAAAAAGTGCTTCTCTATAACTCTCGGCTTCATCTCTTTCCAGGCAAGTTACGGTTACGATGGTCTGGCCCGTTCGTTGTGAAGAATGTTTTCCCTCACGGAGCTGTAGAGCTAGACAATTTAAAAGGGGGAAATACATTCAAAGTAAATGGACAACACCTAAATCCATATCTAGACGCGTGTGTGGAAGAAGTCGACATCGTTTGGTTATCGAACCCCATTTACGGGGTAGAGTGAGCTGCTACAGTGAGGTCGTCGCACCCCGATGCGTATGGGGTGAATTCTTGTGTATAGTAGATGAGAGTCATGTGATTAGTGAGAGTCCCTAGGATTAGGGTAAAATAAGGTAAAAGCATTCACATGTTTCGAGAAATTGAGTCAAGTGGCGTTGACCATAGATATCGAGAGGATTTTGAGTCCAAACTAATAGGGAGCATGATTAGAATTGAAAACTTTCGGAGATGAGAGATCACACCTAAGTTAGGGGAAGAAATCCAGCCTAATGCAAGAACCGAATTGATTCTTTTCTTTTTGAACTGGACCGGACCGATCCAAACGGATCCGGACCGGATTAATTCGTTTCTTTTAGAGACGGATCGATCCGATAATTAAAGAACTTGAAAATTAAAGGACGGGACTGGTCCGGTTCTGTACCAGCCGAATCGTTCCAATTTCTGCAAGCTTTACCCTTTCCCTAGGTGCACCCCCTTCTCCCCAATCCCTTTCCTTCCCTCCTAATTCGTCCCACCATAACGAACCCTTCAATTTCCCACCCAAATACATCCCCTCTTTCCCTCCAAACCTTTTCCCTCCATTTCCCGAACCCTGCCCACACTTCTCACCTATAAATACCCTCCCATAGCCTCCACTTTTCTCCATACCTTTAACCACATCACCCCTCTCTCCCTAATTTTCCAGCAACCTCTCCTTGTTTTAATGTCCCAATGACCTTCCCCCGTCAAATACGACTCCACTGAAATCCTACCCTCCAGCCATGGTGAATTCCCTTCCCGCCAAGAGGAGCGTTGGTGCAATCCTTTCTTTGGTCTGGATCACGAACTCCACATGGAGCTCGCTGTCCAATGGCAAGGTCTGCCCAATTTCGTCACCGCCCTCTTCATGCCTAGGGGTTGGTGCCGTTTCCTTAATGAACCGTATGAAGCGGTTTGGGCAGCCGAGGTCCGCTCTTTCTATGGTTCCCTTGTTCGAATGGGCCAATTACAGTCTCAAGCCTATATTGATGGTACCGTTATTCCCTTTTCCTTGGCCCTTCTCACTGCCAAGTTGGGCGAATACGACGTTCCCAATGTTCAAGACTACACATACCCAAGGAATGTTGCCCTGGTAGCCAAGGAACTGATTATGGAGCAAATTGCACCCGACGTTGCATGGAGGGGGAGACGGTCGCTTTTGGCCGACTTAATGAGAAATCACGCCTCACATTCCAAATTGTGTGTGCTAACATTTTGCAAACGTCCAATGATTTCGCGATGCGTCCTCGTCAATTCACATTGACATACCACCTATTCGATCCCAACACGTCCATTAACCTGGCTCGCACCCTATACGCTGACATCATCATCACAGCCATGGATGAGAAAGGTGCACCATCACTTCCTTATGGACGCCTGATTACCTCCATTCTCAAGGACGTTGGCATTGAGGAGCCGCTTGATCGTACTCGCCTCCCCGGTCCTTTTGGATAGGGAACCCGCACTCGGAGTGCCAAACAGCTAGCCATCCTTCGGGCAAGGCGGGGAAGTGATGGCGAGGATGATGCTGCCTCGAGTGAGGACGAGGAAGAGGAAGAAGAAGAAGCAGGTTCTGATGTGGAGATGGGTGATGTAGGTGTGGATGAAGAGTCGGTCGACGAAGAAGACGACCCTGATTTTGAATGGGCGGGTAGCGACCTCGCTAATCGTATGTCGGCCCTTGAGACGATTCAGTAACTTTATGACTCACTACCGCTGCGATACAAGCATGAGGTTTCATTTCCAAGAAGACTTGTACCGATGCCAAGGGGATCCCAACGAGACATTGCCATCCTACTTCTATGACCCTTATGGCCCCGACGCGCCCAACTCTTCCCTCCCACCGCCCCAGTGAAGATTTGTTTGGTTGTGGTAGTTTTTAGTTGTTTCCCTTGTTCACATGGTTGCATGTTTTTTTTCCTGTTATTGTACCACAATCCTGTTATATAAATATTTGTATTTTCTCCATTTGTTTGTTTTATTAATCGCACTTCTTATTTAGCCTTGTTTAGCTTTTCGTCCTTTTTACTTGAGGACAAAGCAAACGTCTAAGTTAGGAGGGGTGACAAGTGCGTATTTCTAAAATTCACATATTTTCAAAAATGCCCAGAAATTTAAAAAAAAAAATCATAAAATTTTGAAAAACCCAAAAATAGTTTTTTTCAAAATAAATAAAAATTGGAATTCAAAATTTTCAAAAATATCATTAAAAGTCGGTTTAAAGTGTCAAGTTGTAAAGTTCAAAATACACAAAGCCGAAATTGACCAAAGGTGGAAATTGAGCGAACGTAAGCGACTTAACGAATAAATGTGGAGATTAACAACCCCGGTGAGATTCGAGCCTTTCATCTTTGTGAAATTTATAAATCAATCCGAGTTAATTGTTAACTCAAAGTTCTTTTCAGAATCTAAAAAGTCATCGAGGATCTCAATCCTTTCATTTTGATCGGTTTTGAAAAACGTGTGTGATATTATCTCGAAATGCGCACTACAAATCTCTAAATTAAATTAATCTCGAGATGCATATGGTAAATTAATAAGTAATTTGGACAATCAAGTAGGCCATCATTTCTTACCCAAAAATATTGGCCATAAAAAGTCATGAAAAATTCATCCCTTTACAACCCAGTTCGAGCCTAATAAATTTTTTCTGTTTTGTTTGATAACCCGAAAAAAACCCAAGTAGCCCGAAATTGCGAAAATGGAATATTCATTAAAGTCCGGAAAGTGCATAAGACGGGGCAAGAAAATGAATAGAAATGCTCAATAAAAATAGCAAGAAAAGAAAAGAAGTGAAAAACATAAAAAATAGAGAAAAGGAATAGAAAATGAGCAAAAGCCCGAAAAAGCACTAAGGGACAACATAAGAGAAATTTTCCAATTCCGAAACTCTTAGCCTTTTCCAATTTTACCCAATACCCCATATAACCCGAAAAAATCCCTAACCGAGTCCAAATTGCGAAATTGGATACCGTGTGGAGAGCTAAGAGACCAAAAGATAATAAAAAAGATTGAATGCGTGAATAAGAGGCAATGTTCCGGTTTTTAAAACCGTATTCCGTTGATGAGATCCTATCACTATAAAATTCCCGTCTTTCTACTTGTGTGCGAGACTTTGCATCCATTATATTTACTCTTTATATCATGCATACCGAGAGAATATCCACATTTCGAGCGATTCGTTTGAAAGAGCATTCCGTGAGAATTTGAAATCAAAACGAATTTTCGGATAAGTAACGTAATGGTCAATCGGTGGAAATCCGCGGTTAAATTTTTGGCTTCGCACACATGCACTATGATTTGAGACTTGTAAATATGACTTGATGATGACTATTTTCTAGGAAAGTGTGAATTATACAATTTTTTCATATTTTGAATTTTCTTTGAGTCGAATTTTGTGGGTATATTCAATGTAAACCCTCACGAGACACCACTCGTCCTACTAGGGTAACCCAGGGGTTTAAAGGCTTATTGCATTCGTTAAATGCAATCTCTTGCCCACAAAAAAGGTATTCTATCATAATAAAATTATTTTCAAGAGTTGAGCCTTGCTAGGATTCTTTTACATTGCTCGGGATGCGCAAAGTTCTAAGTTACGGGGATTTGATTAGGCATAAATTCTTCCAAATTTATCCCTTTAATTTATTAGCACCTCGAACAACGTAATTGATTTGATTTTATCTCATAATATTGCTACGTACTTATTTTAACGAGTACACCGAGTTTCTGGTATTTCGTACTAATTTTACAGGTATTTAATGTCAATAAAGAAAGAAAGAAACCGGAATAATCGAGAAAGAAAAGAAGGAAAAGCCAAAATGGCAAAGTTATAATTTTTACCTAGAATTCGGATGAGGCATATAAAGAAAAGTTGAAGAGTTTTCAATTATGAGTACATAGGAAGAAACAACACCTCAATCGGAGTCCCGGTGTGAAAGTTGTGAGCAGTCAAAGTTTGAAGAAAAAGTCAAAGGAAATTAGGACCGATCCGAAATGCCAATTTCCAGAGAACCCCGAACCGAAGACGGATCAAAGATGAATGAAAATAAATGAACCGATTTGTACCGGATCAATCCGACCAATAAATAAATGAATCGATTCGGATTCAAGCAAGACCGAATCGAAGGAGGACCGGACCGGTCCGACTGTCGAATTTTAATTTTTTAATCTTCCTCTAATGGAGAGTCATAGTTCAGCTAAAACTCTTGGAGTTTTGTAGGGTATTTAAACCTGAGTTATTTTCATTTTTAAGCAGGGAGAATTTATCTAATTTTCCATTCTTTGCAGTAAAACCCTAGTTTGAAGATTGATTAAAAATTTAATTCCAAGATTGAAGATTGTTCAAATTTCTAGGCTTACAAGTATTTTTAATTGATGCTTTTAGTGCTTCGGTAAGATTAGTAGTTAATTTCTTCTGTCCAATACCCTTTCTACTCCATTCTACAATTCTTTCTTAGTTTAATCATGATTTCCCGCAATTCAAAAATTGTGTTCATTAGTTTCAGCATGTTAGGCTAGATTTTCTAAGGTCGGGATACATGAACCCAGCCTGATGTGGTAGTTACATGTGTATAAAATTAATCCTCTAAATTTAATGATTTGATTGCGATCGTATTGCGTAGTATCGTGACAATTGTAGATCTTTAAATCTCGTTTTCTTCAGGGTAATCGGGATGCTTTAGAATGCAATTCGAGTGTAACTATCGCAATACCGATTTACTCGTCCTCTGATTAAGTATGGTGCGGGCTTGAACCTCATATACGTAATGCTCTGGAGTACTAAATTCTGGGTCTAATTAATCATTTGAATTTACGATTAGTTTTGTACCTGCAATACACTAGGGTTGGGGGATTGTATTCCCGTCCAGTTTTTCTCATCATATAGTTTAAAGTTTCAAATCATTCTTCATCAATATTTTAGGTAATTTAGAATAGTTGCATTTTTTCATAATTTCATAATTGCATCTAGTGTAATTATTCCACCAATCAAATCACCTTTTCCTTTTCCTTTAGAGTCAGAGTTAGGATTTCCTTATCTATCCAACGTCGTTACAACTCTATTGTCCTATTTCCCTGTGGATATGATCCCGACTTACCGAGTTTATTACTAACGCGATAGGCTTGCACTTGAGCCTAGAAGAGAACGCACATTAGAGACACTTTCTGAGTCGCATTAATCTTTTTAAGTAATAAAAATAAAAAATTGATCCCTCATCAATTAATTGTTTTGAATTGTAATACCCCGCACTTTTATGGACATTTAAATTTCATAAATGAGCGTAATTTGGAAATTTGAGGAATTATCGTGAATAATAATTTTTGGAATTTACAAGTGTTAGATGTTTATCGACGTGTGTTATATTTACTTTTTGGATTAAGTAAATGAGTCGAAGTATTTTAATTACATGTCGCAGTTGGGTAAAGTGACAAAGGATAATATTTTATTTGGAAATAATGCGTATTGGAATGTGTTGGGTTTAATTAGTGGATTGTAGTTAAGTGACTCGGATGGAGATTTCGATTGCACGGTTGGTTTTAGAATGATCGAGATGGTCAGAATAGAGTACCTGTGGGTATTATTTATGTTCCGGGGACTTTTAGACTAATGGGGACTCGTAATTGAGTAAACGAGTCATTTTTTGATTTATAAGGGATAAACCCTTATTTCTACCTATATAATGCATGAGAGACTGGGATAAAGAAAAGAAAAGAGAGAAAGGAAGAGAGGGAGAAGAAAAGGGGTATTTTTGGCCAAACTCCGCAGGATTCGATTCCAGGTCGTCGGATATTATCCACGAGGAATGTGTTTACTTGCTTTATTCATTTGAGTATATATATATCTCATATCCTAGTTGGTAAATCACAAAATTTTGGGTTAGAAACCTTAAAATAAATTTGGGAAATTTGAGTTTAAGTTCACAATTAGATGTATTGTAAACTCTCAATGACTTCTAGTGATAAATCCATAATAATATAGTGTGGAAATGGTTAGAAATGGGGAAATGGTAAGACTGGGGCTTAAAGGATTTTTGGGTTCAAATTTAAGAAAATTGGTTTAATCCCCCCAAATAATTGATGTGTTAGTTGAAAAATATAGATTAGATGTTTATAGTATTATTGGTTGAGATTAGAAACCATAAGAATGGACATTGGGATGAAAATTGGGGTTTTGGAGATTGAGATTTTGAGAGAAACTGAGAGATAAACGACCTATATGGTGTGACCGGTCAATCGCGGACTTATGACCGGACGACCGGGTCAAGGGAAAAAGGCCTACTGGTTATTTCGCAAGGCAAAATTCCAACTCGCGGTCGACCGGGGGTCAGGGGCCGGTCGACCGACACTCTGTTTTCTGCCCAAGAACAGGATTTTTCTATTCCTTTATCTTTGGGTTTATAGACTTAGGGGCCTTCTAAGTTGGTGTATTATAAATGGTTATGACCTATAAGACTTGAGGAGTTGCGCATTAACCTTGGGTTATTTAAGAGGATAATTCGGGGTGTGGACCTAACGAATGTTTAAGATGAGAGACATTCTAAGAAATTATTCAGTACCCGTATGTAAGTATATTTATGTAGTTAGGATAAATATGGGCTGATTGTAATTGAGTAAATTCTTAGGATGGGATTACGATGGAATTTAAGATATGGACTAAAAGGGAATTGAGTAGTTGTCCTACATCTATTGACGACTATTATTAGGTAAATGCGATACCTATGGGACTAAAATAAGTTGAGAGTATACTTATTTAATTATTATGATTGGTATACTCGGAGAGTATATAAATACTTAAAAGTGATTAAGGTATGAGTAATAATTAAGTGAGAAAATACTTATAAGTTTAGTATTGTAGTGTGCGAATACTTAGATACTACTGCGAATGGGAACATTCGAGGTTATTTGCTATCGCTATGAGGGTTGGCAGTTATAGCCATATGTATTGAAAAGTGATATATATATATATATATATATATATATATATATATACGAATAAATATATCTTTGTGTAAATGGTATATTCGTACTTTAGAGGCTGGTTCCACGAGATTTCCTTTAGCATAGGGTTGGAACAGCCAGATTATATATTCTCTCTAGTGAGATCCAGGGATGTTGCGCGATGTGGGTGAATCCCCTGGCTTGAGGAGCAGGGAGAGTATATCCCCAGGTCACATCGTCCCGTGTTCGAGTGTGATGTGTGTACTCGACTTGCAGAGGGAACATGACCGCCTCCAGCGTTGTGTATTTTTTCTACCATGGCCATGAGTAAGTCTTGATTGCTATTGTGGTATAATGAGTAAACTCGGATTTGGATAGGCACTATGAGACTGCATCCTTGAGTTATAATTTGGTGGGATGGTTATTATACTAATTGGGCATAGTATATTGCTTGTATATGAAGATGAACAATCATATAAAGTAAACGTATATAAGAATAGAAAGAATAATAAGAGTTATTTCCCTTCCGGTAGATTTATATCCGGATTTATATGAAAATGAGTAATAGGTTGTAGTA
This sequence comes from Sambucus nigra, assembly GCA_949130495.1. Taxonomy (NCBI): domain Eukaryota; kingdom Viridiplantae; phylum Streptophyta; class Magnoliopsida; order Dipsacales; family Adoxaceae; genus Sambucus; species Sambucus nigra. The sequence continues at coordinate 58,121,978 of OX422214.1, forward strand.
ATATATTTATGCGAGATATATATATATATATGCGCGTTATGTGCTGAGGGCCTAATTAATTTCGACGCTCAATATTGCCAGCTAGTAGCGTATCGGGAGGGGGGGGGGGGGTTCCTTATTTGAAATTCGCTTCGCGAGACACCCCACGCACGAACATGGAGCAATGATAGGAATGGAGAGAAGTTTAGCTCTTAGTACTCGGGTATAAGGATTTTAGATGATGGATGACAGCGTTTAGTTAGGCAGGGCAACTTAACTAGGATGCTTCAAAAGGTATGCGATAGGTGTGCACTATTAAAAGAGGGGTATCTCATGTGCGTACGATACCAATTTAAATATGAGATACATCATATTTTAAAATATGTCATTTATGCACTTGTAAAATCTTTTCCAACTCGTGCTCTGACCCGTTTCTCTATTTTATCCTCTCTTTCTAAATATATATATATATATATATATATATATATATATATATATAGGTGTTCAGACACAGGGATGCCTAGATGATGATCCGTTCGAGTCAGATGTTGGTTGCAGCAGCTGTGGATGCATGCAGGTTTATTTTAGACACCTCTATTCTTATTATCTAGATAGGAATCCTTGTAGCGTCATTCAGGACCATATCCCCATTTGTATTTATTTGTTCTTTTACAGCCTTTTTGTGTGGCATTCGTTTTAGTTATGTTATGTTGAACCGAGTGTTCGGTACTTTATTTCATTTTAGTTTTCATTTATGAGTTGTGTGATTAATTTACTTTGTTGGTTAAAAAAAAATTAGTTAAATAAAATTTTGACGCCTGCCTAATAGGTTATTAGTAATTACATTGGTTTTCGACGGTGATGCTAAGAATGAACCATATAAGACTCCTGCTTTAATTTGGTATATGATTGATCACCCGGTATTTTATTAGGCGGGGTGTCATAGATGCTATCAGAGCATCAGGTTCTAGTGTCCTTAGGAATCTGTTCGGACGTACTATGCTTTCAGCGTTGCTCTCGATTTGATGTAGAGCCTTAGGATTTGGATTATTGATTCCTCTTGTGAGATTTCGTTCTCCTGCCATTGTATAAGACTATAGTAAATCTTTTGGTGGTTCGTTCGACCTTCGTGTGCTGATCAAGGAAGGGCGACTAAGGAAGACCGCGATGAGGGTAGCAGGAGGCGTGGCTTAGCTCGAACTGTAAATTAAAGTTGGGGACGAGGACCGCAGTAGAGGTCACTCCACTTGTGGCATTGTAAAGGATTGCTACGATGACTACTAAAGTATAGTAGCTATAATTATCCAAGTACCGCTATAGTAGAAAGTGGTGCTAAACGTGAATTACCCAGTGAAGTAAATTGGGAAAAAAGTTTGAAAGGTGTCTTTGACAAGGACCATACATTGAAGTTAAGTCGTGCGAAGTAAGTGTAGCATTACTCAGTGGAAGTAGAAGGCTCAGAAGGTTTGGCTTAGAGCAGGGTATGGAAATACCCATATGTGAAAATTCGAGGAAAAGTTTTCTCATGGTAGGCCTGTCATTGAAAACATTCGCAAAAACTTAGCCTCCTTGAACCTCAAAGCAGCCTTCCATGTGGGGTTGATTGATCATAAACATATCCTTATCAGGCTTTACAATGAAGAAGATTTCGCTAGGCTCTGGATGAGGAATACCTGGTATGTTGGGAGATACCCGATGAGAACCTTCAAGTGGACTGCAGATTTTCGGCCTGATAAAGAGAGTTCTTTGGCCCCTGTATGGATCACTCTTCCTGCCTTACCTGTCCACTTTTTCTCTAAATCATCTCTATATTCTATTGCCCAGGTAGCAGGTAAGCCTCTACAACTTGATGGTTCTACAGCAAACTTAAATCGCCCAAGCACTGCTAGGGTTTGCGTTGAATTAGATTTATTGGCCAATAGACCTGACAGGGTCTGGATTGGTTGTGGCACGAGTGGCTTCTGGCAACACATTGAATATGAAAGTGTTCCTTCGTATTGCACAGACTGTTTTAAAATAGGCCATAACACCTCTAACTGTTTCATTTCGAACAAGAATCAGCATACAACCCAACTTGCACCCATTAATCCCCCTTCTCAATCCCCACAAGTTCGGTTAAGACCAAAGCCTAATCCTCAATACTTACCTAAAACCTCTTTGCCTAACTTTCCTGCTACAAACAGCAACCAAATTATTGGACTTTCAACCCTCACCCCTATTGTCCCTATGCCTTCTACAGCAAATATGATTGAGGGACAATCCTCTAAACAACCTGCTATTTTCAATGGCCTTTCTACTGATCTACCTTCTGATCCTCAAATTTCTGATCCCAAGCCTGCTCAAAAACTCAATATCCATCAAAATTCCCCTATCAAAATTCCCAGACAACCACCAACTTTATCCTTAACTGACCCCAACCAAAATATATACCAAATCTCTCCCCAAAATATCTGCTCAAATCTGGGCGACAACACTCATAACTTCCTTTACAGTAAGCAAGGTAAAGTTCTGGATGATCATGACTCAAAAGTACTGGATGTTCTTATGCTTTCCCCCAAATATACAGCAAGTCCTAAGAATCAGGATCATGAATTCTATGCTAATATTTCAACTTCGGACAATGAATATTCCCCTGATGCAATTGATGTTCCAATGATAGAGGAGCTAATCAGGTTCTCAGAAAATATTGGGGTGAAACTGGCTAAAAGAAATCTGAAGGAAAATGACCAAATCAGTATAGATCAGCCTCCAAAAACCATGGCAAAGAAAGGCTCCTTTGTTCCCATTGACCCTATGTTCAGGAGGCTCACCAGAGCAGCCTTAAAGAGTTCAATAACTTCAACAGCAGCTGGTTCTCAATGATAAATTTCCTCGTTTGGAATATTAGAGGCATTTCCAATAAACCCTCCAAAAGAAGAATAAAAAAGATGTGTCACAAGTATAAGCTTCCTTTTTTTGCTATCTTGGAGCCAAAAACTAATTCCACTCAGATTGAAGTTCTAAGGAGAGATCTTAATTTTGAAGGTGGGATCTCTAACTCTAATAGTAAGATTTGGTTTCTTTGGAGGTTTGGTTTTTATTGTGAGGTGATTCTTATGGATGATCAATCCGTGTTGGTTAAATTGCAGCATGCTCTGTTGCCAAACTCTGTGTTCCTCTCAATAGTCTATGCTAAGTGCAATAAATCTGAGAGAATTAATTTATGGAATTCCCTCATGATTCACAAAAGTTATGTTGCAGATTATCCATGGCTCATTATGGGTGATTTCAATGTTGTCTCTAGAAGCTCTGACAAGAAAGGTGGGGGAAGGATTAATGTGAGTGCTGTTGAAGATTTCAACTTGTTTACCTCTAATGCAGGCCTCATGGAGGTTAAGTATTCAGGTTCGAATTACACCTGGCATAACTTTAGACACAAGGGCAAGGTTTGGGCTAGGCTTGACAGAGGTTTAATTTCTCCCTCTTGGAGTTCTACTTTCCCAAACTTCTCCTTAGTGCATCTTAATAAAGCCTGCTCAGATCACTCCCCTCTATTATTCTCTATCAAAACTCAGCTGGATGAAGGGCCAAAACAGTTTAAATTTCTCAATTTTTGGTGCTTGAAACCAGATATTAATGATATTATTGCTGGATCTTGGTCCAAACCAATTACTGGTAACCCTATTGCTCTCTTTTCTTCCAAACTTAAAAGATTAAAGAAGGATCTAACTAGCTGGAACAAGGAAAAAAACTGCCATGTAACTGATCAGGTGCAAAATTGTGAGCTTGAGTTGAACATTAAAGAATGCTCTTATGAGCAAGATCCTTCAGATTTCAACAGAATGGAGATGTCAAAATCCCAGGCCCATCTTCTTGGGGCCTTAAAAATGGAAGAAGATTTTTGGCATCAAAAATTGAGGGGAAAATGGCTGTTTGAGGGAGATTCTAATACCAGATTTTTTCATGCTTCAGTGAGGGCCAAACATTCTAGGCTTCTTATTCACAAGATTAAAAATCAATCAGGGGCATGGATTGAAGATATTGAAGGCATTAAAAAGGAGTTTGCTGTTCACTATCAAGACCTCTTCAAAGCAGACTACATTGAAGAGGAAGAAGATATATTGGAGGCTATTTCTGCTAGGGTCACTCACACTCAAGCCAAGGATTTGGATGAATATCCCACTGAAGATGAAATCCACAATGCTATCCTAGAGTTGAATGCTAATAGTTGTGCAGGCCCTGATGGTTTCAATGGTAATTTTTACCAAAAATTCTGGAAATTCATTAAATCTGACCTCATAAATGCAGTGCTTTTCTTTTTCGCAGGAGGGGTTCTTCCCAATAGTTGGACTAGTACCAATATAGTCCTTATTCCAAAAACTCAGGCCCCCAAAACTTGCAATGATTTCAGGCCAATAAGTTTGTGTAATTTTTGTTTTAAGATTATAACAAAAATTTTAGCTTCAAGGCTTGCAAACATTCTTCCCTCTATTATTGGGCCTTCTCAAGCAGGTTTTATTAAAGGCAGGCAGATATCTGAGAACATTATTCTAGCTCGAGAGATGATGTCCCTCATTGGTAGAAAGGCTCATGGGTCAAATGTGGTTGTTAAATTAGATATGTCTAAAGCATATGACAGAGTTTCATGGTTATTTCTCACAAAAATGCTGAGAAAATTTGGGTTCTCAGAGGTTTGGATTGACAGAATATGGAGGATAGTTTCAAATAATTGGTTTTCTCTTCTCATTAATGGTCAGGTTGCAGGGTATTTCCAATCTTTTAAAGGTCTTAAACAAGGAGATCCTCTTTCTCCAGGTCTTTTTACTATTGTTGCTGAAGCTTTAAATCAAGGTCTACACAACCTTTTTCTGAATCGAAAGATCAAGCCATTTCCTCATCCAAGGGGTTGTCCTCTTATATCAAACTTGAGCTTTGCTGATGACACTATAATTTTCTGTAATGGGGGTACTCAAAGCTTAAGAAACCTGATGAAGTTTTTGAAGAGATATGAAAAAGCCTCGGGCCTTGTTATAAACTACTCCAAAAGTAGTTTCACCACTCATCATTCAATTCAGAGAAGCAGGATAAAAGCTATTGAAGGTATCACGAGTTTCTCCAAAAAATCCATTCCCCTCAAATACTTGGGATGTCCAATTTTCTATGGGAGAAATAAACATTCTCATTTTAATGGTTTGATAAATAGAATTCAATGCAAATTAGAGGGATGGCAATCAAAATTCCTTTCCTTTAGTGGCAGGAAAATTCTTATATCCTCTGTCCTTGGGACAATTCCTATTCACTGCATTGCTGCTCTGAAACCTCCTGCTAGTGTCATTAATCATATCCACTCTATCTTCAGTAACTTCTTCTGGGGCAACTCTCTAGAGTTTGGTAAGAGACACCACTGGATTAAATGGGATAACCTCTGTTTACCTTTGCAAGAAGGAGGTCTTGGCTTTAAATCTCTTGCAGATCTCACCAAAGCTTTTAGCTTAAAGTTATGGTGGAATTCAGCAAATACTAACAGTTTGTGTCATGAGTTTTTAAAATGCAGGTCTTTATCTATTTCGGGTAGCAGATCCAAAACTCAACACAGAATAAATCTAGTAAAGGAGGAGGCTATAAAGCATTCTAAAGAGATCAATGGAAAGTTATACTGGACTCTCACCTCAAATGGAGATTTCACAACAAAATCTTCTTGGCATTCAATCAGGAAAACTAGAGTTTCATCTATTTTATGCAAATCCATTTGGAATAAAGATATTCCTCCAAAAATCTCTATATTTCTATGGAAATGCTACCACCATATTTTACCTATAGATGAATATCTCCAGATGAAAGGGATTCTAACAGCTTCTATATGCAGATGTTGCAAAAACCAATCAGAAACTTTCAATCACCTATTTATTGATGGCCCAATAGCTTCAGAAGTATGGTCATTTTTTGCCAACATCTTTGGCATCAAGCTATACTCAGGTTCTTTCAACCAAATGATGCTTTCATGGTGGATAAGGCCTTCCAAAGTTGATTACATTCAATATATTCTCCTTTTGTTGCCAGGGGTCATTCTTTGGGAGATTTGGATTTCTAGAAATCAAAATGTTTTTGAAGGAATCATTATGGATAGTAAGAAGATTATCTCTAATGTCTTCAAGCTAATGCATATGTGCTCTTCAAATATTTATTTCAAATCCAAATCTATGGCCTATGTTAATGTTAAAGATCTTTTCAGCATCAAATCCGAGCCCAAGCCCAATGTTTGCTTTCTGGTCAAATGGCTAAAACCAATCGGATTTCAATTCAAACTCAACACAGATGGGGCCTCCAAAAACAATCCAGGTGTGGCTGGCTCTGGAGGGATCATCAGAGATCAATGTGGAAGATTTGTTTCAGCGTTTTCATCCTTTGAAGGGATTATGTCAAACACAAGAGCTGAATGTGTTGCTATTCTCAATGGTCTCAAAATCTGCAAAGATCTCAATTTAAGTAGATTACAGGTAGAATCTGACTCTCAATTTATTATCAACATCCTCAAGGGTATCATTCCAAAGCCTCCTTGGTCTCTATTGGACATTCTGAAAGAAATTAAGGACTTAGATTTGGACATCTCCTTCACTCATTGTTGGAGAGAGGCAAATAAGGTTGCTGACTGCTTGGCCAATCATGGAATTGAGGATAAACAACACAAAATCTTCTCTTCAGCTAAGGATCTTCCCAAAACTGCCATTGGTTGCTATAGGATGGACTTACAAGGCATTCCATCAATTAGGCTTCTATAGTAATTTATTCTATTTATTTTTATAGCTAGCTCTTTATCTCTTGTAATGCCGCCTTGGTAGGGCTTTTCTACCTTTCTATCAATAAATTGGGGGTCTTTTTTTTAAAAAAAAAAAATAAATAAAAAATAAAAAAAAAAAAAAAGGTAGGTGAAACAAGGAGAGAGTACTTCGGTAGAATGATAGGCTCACTAGTAAGTGTTTCTAACACTTATGGAGAATTTATGTTCGTGGGACCCCATTGGTGGACATCCACCCGGGGAGCACACTGAAATAGGGCTGTTAGGGCCAAAAATGAGGTTTCCTTTTAATAAAGAAGTTAAGGGGACTATGAAGGCGATTGCTAGGATCGAGGCTATAAAGTCCAAGATGTTGATAACTTTAGCATAGTCAAGGTATCCAGAGAGGGGGAAATGTTACAATGTAGAGTGTGGAACCACACGGTTAGCCCTTTACCAGTAAGAGTTAAAGGACAAGAGTAGGGTGCCTAGATGGGGAATTGACTAAAGTATTTTTTGGTTCAGTTAAGACAAGTGTACCATGTCCAGAAACCATTTGGAATGGCCAGGGTGATTGGAAAGAATATTATTATGAGTTTCACCTCGGATGAAGGAGGTATATTCTGTGTGACAAGATTTGGATCACAGTATTTTGTTAGCTTTAAATTCGTGTGTGATTCAAGTTTACTGGTACTATCAAAAACATTATATAGTGTATGTCTATATGTTTTTTCATAGTAGCGGGGTTTTATTTTGAATTTAAATCAGGTTTGTACTCCTTGTTTTGTGTGTGTTATACGAGTATAGTACTATTATAAGAGTAATGTTATTGTATTATCGAGGAGATAGCAGGCTAATGATGCAGGACCATCGTATCCGTGGTTCCAGGGTGGAACAGGTTGTTATTGCAATATCTCACCTGGATACAGGTTGAGCTTGCCTTTAATATATGTTTAAATGGAACTTCGGTGAGTAAATGTTTCCTTATCACGATTTGAGTGGGTGGTGACCTTATAGAGATGATTTAAGGTATGCAAGACTTATTGCTAAGATGTGAGTTTAAGCTTATTGTTGTTCGCACAAAGGACTTAGTGTAAGTACATGCGCCTTGTGGCATGGCTCCTAGAAAGAAGTAGGAGTTATGACCACATTTTTGTTGATCGGTGGGATGGGATTTTCTTGATTGCATATTTGAAGCTAACAGACCTCCACGGCCAACAAAGTTAAGCAGTATTGTATAGGAGGGGTTCCTTGTTTGGATTTCACTTGTGAGACGCTCCACGCATGAACCTTAACGACGTCGGGAGTGGAGATATGTTATAGGATGCAAGGATGCTAGTTTTTATGATAAGTTATATAGTGTGGAGAAAACACTATAAACTGAAAGTCATGTGATGATTGTATGCTTATGGAGATAGGAGTGCTATGGAAAAGCAATGAAATGGTTCTCTCACCGCAAGTATGTGGGTGAGGCAAGATAAAGGAAATTAATTTGAGGCTTATAGCTAGGCCTTGAATATAGAAGTATGTTGTGAGTAGAATGTTCGTAACACCTTTGTAGAGAGTAGGTGCCTCGATTAGTTAAACTTTACATTTGTCTAAGATATAAGGATATAGTGGTAGAAGAGTGTTAGTAGGTTAGTGAGGTAGGATTTAGAACGTCTCGATGCTGTGCCTTTGGCCATTATATCTCGATATTTGACGATGCGAGGAAGTAGTGTAACGGGAGGGTTCCATGTCTTGATTTTTCTTTGCCAGACGTCCCACGCATGAAACCGAGTAAATGTAAAAAATTGAGAGAGGTCTTGGGCACTAGGGACATAGTTAGTATAGTACTTATTTTACGTGTGTAGGAAACACATCGATTTTAGGATTATTAGGAAGTGAAGCCAGTAGGACTAGTGGCGCCGATGTAAGAAGATAGTTGCTAGTTAACCACGAGAAGATTGGTGGGTTAACCTTGAGAAGGATTAGATTTCTAAGTATCGGATGAATCTGGAGAATATTATGGAGAATACCCAGGTGTTAGCACCAGACCAAGAAAGTAAGGCCCATTTTTTCAAAAGAGAGTGTTACGTCTATGATGTTTGCAGTAACAGTGCTGACAGGCACGAATTAAAAAGGTATATGGGTACCTTGGTAAGTTGGTTTTATATACTGCCAGAATAGAAGTGACGTCATATATAAAGCTGGTGGATGTATTTCGGAGCAGTTATGGGTTGGATGGAATGTCGTAAGAGGCACGCGATTATCATATTATATAGGTGCAATAAGAGTTAGCATACCTAAGATAAGTGAGAAGACTGACGGGAATAGTCAAGCGCTAGTGTAGTTTCCCTTTGAGGGAAATTAGATGTCCTGATGTAGATGAGCGGGCGCTTAGAGTGCCGGCTTTCCAAGGGGATCGAGATGTTAGAACGATGTTTATAGGCTCGTTTTCTTTAGATTCAATTATAGAAGCACTAGGCGCGATATGTTGTCGTTAGAGTCAACCTTATGATCGAGGTAGTGTCGTACCATATTGAGATATAGTTAAACTTGTTGGTAAGCTAGTGGATTAGAGTATAAGCCTTGAGATAGGTGGGTGCCGAGAGCGAGTATATATAGTAGAGTGCCATTGAGGAAGTACCAATCGACTTTGGTTTACTAGGACATAATGAGATTAGCAATCCTAGGTTGGTAGTACCAATCATATCTGAATTTTGGGGACGAAATTCCGTTGTAAGGAGGGATAATGTAATACCCCGCACTTTTATGGACATTTAAATTTCATAAATGAGTGTAATTTGGAAATTTGATGAATTATCGTGAATAATAATTTTTGGAGTTTACAAGTGTTATATCTTTACCGACGTGTGTTATATTTACTTTTGGGATTAAGTAAATGAGTTGGAGTATTTTAATTACATGTCGCAGTTGGGTAAAGTGACAAAGGATAATATTTTAATTGGAAAACACACGTATTGGAATGTGTTGGGTTTAATTAGTGGATCGTAGTTAAGTGACTCGGATGGAGATTTCGAGTGTGCGGTTGGTTTTAGAATCATGATTGCCAGAATAGAGTACCCGGGGGTATTATTTAGGTTCCGGGGACCTTTAGATTAATAGGGACTCGTAATTGAGTAAACAAGTCATTTTTGAGTTTATAAGGGATAAACCCTTATTTCTCCCTATATAAGGAACGGGAGAGTGGGAGAAAGGAAAGAAAAGAGAGAAAGGAAGAGAGGGAGAAGAAAAAGGGGATTTTTGTCCAAACTCCTTAGGATTCGACTCGAGATCGTCGGATTTTATTCACGAGGCAAGTGTTTACTTGATTTATTCATTTGAGTATATATATATATATCATATCGTAGTTGGTAAATCACAAAATTTTGGGTTGGAACCCTTAAAATAAATTTGGGAAAATTGATTTTAAGTTTACAATTAGATGTATTGTAAACTCTCAATGACTTCAAGTGATAAATTCATAATAATGGAGTGTGGAAATGGTTATAAATGGGGAAAATGGTAAAACTAGGGCTTAAGGATTTTTGGGTTCAAAATTAAGAAAATTGGTTTAATCCCCCTAAATAATTGATGTGTTAGTTGAAAAATATAGATTAGATGTTTATAGTATTATTGGTTGAGATTAGAAACCATAAGAATGGAGATTGGGATGAGAATTACTATTTTGGAGATTTAGATTTTGAGAGAAACTGAGAGATGACCGACCTATCTGGTGTGAACGATTGACCGCAGCCTTATGGACGGTCGACCGGATCAAGGGAAAAAGGCCTACTGGTTGCTTCGCAAGGCAAATCCCAACTCACGGTCGACCGGGGGTCAGGGGCCGATCAACCGACACTCTGTTTTATTCCCAATAATGGGATTTTTGTATTCCTTTCTCTTTGGATTTATAAACTTAGGGGCCTTCTAAATTAGTGTATTATAGATGCTTATGACCTCAAAGACTTGAGGATTTGCACATTAACCTTGGGTTATTTAAGAGGATAAGTAAGGGTATGAACCTAACGAATATTTAAGACGAGAGACATTCGAGGAAATTATTCGGCACGCGTATGTAAGTATATTTATGCGGTTGGGATAAATATGGGCCAATTGTACTTGAGTAAATTCTTAGGACGGGATTAGGATGGAATTTAGGATATGGGCCAAAAGGGAATTGAGTAGTTTTCCTACATCTATTGACGACTATTATTAGGTAAATGCGACTAAAATAAGTTGAGAGTATACTTATTTAATTATTATGATTGGTATACTTGGAGAGTATATAAATCCTTAAAAGTAATTAAGGTATGGGTAATAATTAAATGAGAAAATACTTATAAGTTTAGTATTGTAGTTTGCGGATACTTAGATACTATTACAAATGGGAACATTCGAGGTTATTTGCTATCTCTATGAGAGTTGGCAGTTATAGCCATATGTATTGAAAAGTGATATATATATATATATATATATATATATATATATATATATATATATATATATATATATATATATATATATACACGATCAGATTACAGTATATATATTTTGATACGAATAAATATATCTGTGTGTAAATGGTATATTCATACTTTAGAAGTTGGTTCCACGGGCTTTCCTTTGGCGTAGGTTTAAAACAATCAGATTATATATTCTTTCTAGTGCAATCCAGGGATGCTGCGCTATGTGGATGAATCTCCTGATTTGAGGAACAGGGAGAGTATATCCCCAAGTCATATCGTCTCAGGTTCGAGTGCAATGTGTGTACTCCACTTGCAGAGGGAACATGACTGCCTCCACCATTGTGTATTTTTTCTACCATGACCATGAGTAAGTCTTGCTTGGTACCGTGGTATAATGAGTAAACCCGGATTTGGATAGGCACTATGAGACTTCATCCTCGAGTTATAACTCGGTGGGATAGTTATTATACTTGTTGTGCATAGTATATTGCTTGTATATGAAGATGAACAATCATATAATGTAAACGTATATAAGAATAGAAAGAATGATAAGAGTTATTTCCCTTTCGGTAGATTTATATCCGAATTTATGTGAAAATGAGTAATAGGTAGTAGTAATATATTTATGTGAGCTATATATGTATACGCGTTATGTGCTGAGGGCCTAATGAATTCCGACGCTCAACATTGCCAGGTAGTAGTGTATAGGGGGTTCCTTGTTTGAATTTCGCTTCGCGGGACACCTCGCACACGAACATGGAGCAATGATGGGAATGGGGAGAAGTTTAGCCCTTAGTACTCGGGTATGAGGATTTTAGATGATGGATGATAGTGTTTAGTTAGGCAGGGCAGCTTAACAAGGATGTTTCAAAAGGTATGCGATAGGTGTGCACTATTAGAAGAGGGGTGAGGGGTATCTCATGGGAGTGCATTACCAATTTAAATATGAGATACATCATATTTTAAAATATGGCATTTATACACTTGTAAAACCTTTTCCAACTCGGGCTCTGACCCGTTTCTCTATTTTCTCCTCTCTCTCTCTCTCTCTCTATATATATATATATATATATATATATATATATATAGGTGTCGATACACAGGGATTCCTGGATGATGATCCATTCGAGTCAGACGTTGGCTGCAGCAGCTATAGATGCAGGTTTATTTTAGACGCCTTTATTCTTGTGATCTAGATAGGAATCCTCGTAGTGTCATTCGATCCCATAGACCCATTTTTATTTATTTGTTCTTTTACCGCCTTTTTGTGCGGCATTCGTTTTAGTTATATTATGTTGAATCGGGTGTTCGGTTACTTTATTTCATTTCAGTTTTCATTTATAAGATATGTGATTGTTTTACTTTGTTGGTTAAAAAAATTTTTGACGCCAGCCTAATAGATTATTAGTAATTAAATTGGTTTTCGACAGTGATGATAAGAATGAACCATATGAGACTCCTGCTTTAATTTGGTATAGGATTGATCACCCGATATTTTATTAGGCAGGGTGTCACATGAATCTCACAAACTTTACACATCTAGGGCTTGAGATTGTTTGGTTTTTAAAGAACCAAAATCCATCCCAACCGGACTCCAAATCATAAGCAATTAGAAACATCTCCTTTCGTTATTATTTTTCATTTCTATATGTTTATGCTTAATCCATTCGGTATATATTTTAATATTAACTAAATATTATTCCAAGTATTGAGACTGGGGTCTGGGTCCGGGACTTCAATTTCCATGTATTGAGATCTGATTTCAATAAATTTGGGAAAGCTTCCCAGAAATAAACAATTGAGTTCACAACCCCAAATTGAATGGTCTGGATTTTTTTTTAGACTTTTGATTTCTGTTACTTCTTTGAATATTATTTTTAATCTCTCTCTCTCTCTCTCTCTCTCTCTCTCTATATATATATATATATATATATAATGACACATGTATCCTTCTTTTATGTCATATATTGGCATATTGAATCGTCAAATAAAATTGAATACAATATCAAATAGATGTTGCATGTATTTGAAAGACCAATGACATTCAAATAATTAAATGGTAATTTTATTTTTAGTTTGAAATATTTTCTAATATTATGATAGTGTCATTCATGAAATTTTATATATTTATTTAATAATAATTTTTATTTATTTAAAATAATATTACCTTCATCGGCATCAATTTAAACAACATAACTTTTTTACGAACATTATGAAAATGGTCAAACATAATCTCTATTAGTGCAAGCTAGTAAAAGTTAAAATTTGTTGACATAATTAAGAAGTGAACATAAGCCTCAAATGTTATGGTTAAAGTTATTGACACAATTAGTAATCAACCACTTGTGCTCTAATTCTTAACAATTGAGGGATATGATAATGCTCTCATAATTTTAGAATTTGGTAAATTAGAAAATAAAAATGGACAAAAAAGTTACAAAATTTAGTAAGAATCGCATTCTGGCGTGGGTAAAAACAAAACATTCTTGCAAATCTCATTTGATATGCCATGGCGAACATGCCAAAATGAAAATGTTAAGGGTCCATTTGGTTACCCTTATTTGTCATGGCAAATGGCAAATAAGTTGGCAAATGATGTATTTTTTTGTTTGGTACAAAAGTTTGCCTACAAGTTATTTGTCAATGTACAACACCTCCTATGCATAAATTTGTTACAAATGTTGGCAATCTTGGCTTCGCTATTTGAGTGAGAAATATTTGCCACAAAAAATTGCCAATTCTCACAAGTGCTTTTTTAATTTTTTTTTATACTAAAATATTTTAAAAAATGTTTTATAAATTGTTAAAAAAAAGTTTTAAATAAAAAACTGTTTTATAAAACAATTTTAAACATAAAAAAATATTTTAAACAAAAAAAGTGTTTTAAAAAAATTGTTCTAAAACGATATCAAAAATGTTTTCAAACTGTTAAAAAGGTTGTTTTAAAGACAATTTAAAAATTGTTTTGGAAGGCTTAAAAATTGTTTTGAATAATTAAAAAGTTTTTTAAACATTTTTAAAAACTGTAAAAATTATTTTTTCGTAACATTTTTAAATATTATCTTAGCAAATTTTGTCTATGGTAAACCAAAGGGACCCTAATCTTACCCTGACGACAGCTGTACAAATAATTTAAAATGAAAAAGTTTGCAGGACGTGAATAGATGAGCTGTATGGGTCGATCATTCTAATGGTACTATTTCATAGCCTTAAATACGTGAATTGTGGTGAACAAATATTGCATTAAATGGCTTCTACATATGTGGTAGTTGTGTAAGAGCATTGGAAATGGCTTTGGATCCACCGTGCACACACACACACACACATATATATATAGGGAAAGGTTCAAAAGCTAACATTAAGAGTGAACATTGAGGAAAAACACCCAAAACCCATTTATTTTAATTCCTATGTTGAAATTGGTCCGCGCCAGCGGCACCCGAGACCATTCGGTCCAGCCCTCCACCCCTCCCCAATCCAACCTACCCACCCCCACCCCCCACCCCCCCACCCCACCACCACCACCACCACCATCGCACCACCATGGCAGCAGGTATGGCAGTCCTTATAAGGGTGGGGCTGGGTAGGTGGGGTGGGGGTGCTGGCCAGAATGGTCTCGGGTGCCGCTGGAGCGGACCAATTTCAACATAGGAGTTAAAATAAATGGGTTTTGGGTGTTTTTTCTTAATGTTCATTAAAATGTTCACTCTTAATATTCACTTTTGAACCTCTCCATATATATATATATATATATATATATATGAACCTAACTCAATGCTGCCCTTACTCACCCTAAACCGGAGATCCGGTAGATTCAAACCTCGTTCATCCAATATTCTCTTATTTTTAAAAGTCCATGCTAGCGGCATCCCGTGCCACCCTAAATCAGAGTTCTGATTAAGGTTATTGGAGCTCCGACAATGGGGGTGGGTGGTAGTGGGGATTGGAGGTCGTTAGCGCAGACCATTCAAAATAAGTTAATATCGGGAAAAAAGGATTTGGATCCTCCGGGTTTATATATATATATATTGTGTTATATTAACACAATAAATGTTACAGTTTGTGAAAATATTACAGATATAAATCTAACTCAATGCCACCCATACTCACCCCAAACCGGTGTTCTGGCGAAACCAAACTCCATTTATCCAATATTCTCCTATTTTTTAGGGTTCGCTCCTGCGGCACCCCATGCCACTCCAAATTCGAGCTCTGATGAAGGTTGTTGGAGCTCAGATAATGGGGGTGGGTGATGGTTGAGATTGAATGCCGATAGCATGGACCTTTAAAAATAAGATAATTTCGAAAAAAAGGGTTTGGATCTACAGTGTGTGTGTGTGTGTATATATATATATATATATATATATATATATATATATATATATATATATATATATATATATATATTTATATATACTGTGTAATATTAACACAGTAAATTTTACTGTTTGAGACAATGTTACAGCTATAAACCTATTTCTCTTTTTGGTGTATAAAGTAAAGTTTACTGTTTTGTATTTTTTTTTGAAATTTTATAGGCTTCATAGATTTTGTTTGATAGATCTCGTCAAGCAGATTTCAAAAATAGTAATTTTACAAAAAACGGATCTGTCCATCAAAAGTTATGATCATTTGAAAATAAAAAAAAGTCCACCCACTTATGTAACTTCTTCAAGGAAGTTACGAATGGTTGATTTTAAAAGGGTAAAATTGTAAAAAAAAAAAGTTCCAAAAAATTAGGAGTAGGACCTATATGTAGGGAAGAAAACATGATGAAACTAGAATAAGTAAAAAAATGTCTAATAGGACCTACATGCGAATGCGCCTTTTATTTATAATGTATGTTTCTTATTATATATTTGAGTGGATTTGATTGGGTGATTGTTTGGTAAATTTTTTCGACTTAATTGAGTGATGATGGGATGAAGAACTACAATATTTTTTGTGAAAATCTAGAGTTTTCAAACATTCTATACGAGTATTTGAAACGATGATGACCTATTAATATATTTCTATACCTTTTTTGAAAGGTATATATTTCTTTTGGTACTTTTATTTTTCCTTACAATACAACTTAGATATCCATTTGAAGTTATATCTATTTTATAAGAAACGCGATTTCAAGGAATTTGCGGTCTTTACATTTTTGTAACGTTTTTTTGCTTATCATGTGGGGGTGTGGTAGAGCGGAAGGGGCTCTTCCTCCCTTAACCAAGGGTCGGGGTTTCGATCCTCGCCTTGGGCATGGAACAACTTTAAATCCCTGGGCCAGCTGTCCCGCCCATCGAGGTGCCTACAAATCAGCGAAGGGATTAGTCACTAAGTCGCTAGTGGATACCCTGGTGTAAACCAAAAAAAAAATGTATCAGGCATAAATAAACTACTTTGTGAATTATTATGTAAAAGTTGCTGAAAACAATCATAAGAAGGCATCAATTGTCTTTTATGGGGTAACCTTTATGTTGCATCGAACACTTCCATTGAATGGACCATTGTCATTTTTTTTGGAAATATGTTTTCATCTTGAGTACTACTATACATACACACTTTCATATTCGTTTTTCACACACGCCTAATAAGACAAGGTTATTAGGGGTTATACTTTGTGCCCTCGCGGGACCCATAACAACAAGGTATAACATTTTAATACACCGAGTATGAAAATCGTGTACAAAAATATGTCTGTGTATATTTATCCTTTCATCTTATCTTACTTTATTGACTTTGTGGAGCATACTTTATTGACTTTGTGGTGCATTTGAAATCTGAAAATGAATTTTCTTCCCTTATACAGGTGTTGACATTTGTCATATTCATTTTCAGATTTTGAAAGAGCCAGTAAAGAAAGTCATTGTTGTTGTTATTTTCTTTTACGAAGAGTAGATTTTTTGTTGAGGTTTGTGAGGATGATTGTTGAATGTTTTTCATTCTTTTATAAAATGTGTTTAATTTTATTTTATTTTAGTTTAAAAAATTTATAGTTGTATCTTTAAAGTTTATTGAGCCATGTTTATATATAAAAATCGAACCTTTTTCCTTTTTTTTAAATGGTTAACAATCTTTTTTGCATATATATTTTTTTCTTAAGAATACGATTATCGTCAAATAATAAGGTAAAAGACGTTGTTGAATTGAGTAACATTGTCTACTACTAAATCAATTATTAAAATGGAAAAAAAATGATTTCTTAGGGAAATAAAAAGTAAGTTAAAAAATATTCAAGCTTTTACCTAGACAGATGGTCTTCTATGACACATTTTTTATTTGACACGAACACGGTTCAAATATGAACTTAGAATTTCATGAATAATTCTGGATTAATGCTACACCTAAACGTGCCACGTTTTTTTTATCAACTTTATATTCTAAGTACATTAGAAAAGAGTAACACAACTATTTTTTCCATAAAACTATTCTTATTTTTTGTCTACTATTTTTAGAGTTTATTTTGTAATAATTTTTTATTTATGGTATGGACTTTATTTGTGATATATTTATAAAAGTATATTTTTTTTAAAGAAAACAATTGATGTTAAATAAAAATTAGTACTTACAAAAGCAACCTATTTAGATTCTAAAACCCGTTTGAACGATTATTTTCTTTTAAAATTCACTTTAAAATTTGTTTTTTTTTTCTAATTTGGATTTTCACACTATTGTTCGTTCTACGATAGTATTATTTTAGAAATTTATTTCCTCATATTCATTTTAATTTGTATTCTTTATTCACAACATTACTTACATATACACGTTCATGGTTATGGCTACGATCTTTTTTTAAATACCGATAATAATTATATATTTGAATAATATATCTCAAAATGCATTACACCCAACATTGCATCGGACGAGGCATCATTATATATATATATATATTGACATGTGTATCCTTTTTTTATGTCACATATTGACATATTGAATCATAAAAGCAAATTGAATATAATAGCAAATAGATGTTGCATTTATTTGAAAGACCAATGGCATTCAAATAATTAAATGGTAATGTTATTTTTAACTGGAAATTTTTTCTAAAATTATGATGTCATTCATGAAATTTTATATATTTATTTAATAATAATTCTCATTTATTTAAAATAATATTACCATAATCGGCATCAATTTAAACAACATAACTTTTTTATGAACATTTTGAAAATGATCAAACATAATCTCTATTACTAGAACCACCTCCAAGATAGTAAAAGCTAAAATTTGTTGACAGGATTAAGAAGTGAACATAAGCCTCAAATGCTACTGGTTAAAGTTATTGACACAGTAAGTAATCAACCACTTGTGCTCTAATTCTTAACAATTGAGGGATATGATAATGCTCTCATAATGTTAGAATTTGGTAAATTGGAAAATAAAAAAGGCAAAAAAAAGATACAGTTTTTTAGTAAGAATTGCATTCTGAGGTGGGTAGAAACAAAACATTCTTGCCGATCTCATTTGATATGCCATACGCTACATGCGAAAATGAAAACGTTGAAAGAAAATTAATATTCTTTTGTTGTCATAGGCCATCTTCACTGGGAGATTCTTAAACAATGTAAATTAATATTTTTTGGGATGCATCATGTGGTTGGAGCACACGGTGGGATCGTGTAGATTTGTTTTGGATGGGAAAGGCTTACCCACCCAGGTCTGCAAGGGATGGGATTTATTCTAAAAGGGGCGTATTTATATCTACTATTACAGAATGCTATTGTTATTTTTTTTGGGATAGCTTTAAGATTATATGGTTATAAAGTATGGATGGCTTTAAGCCATATTATCATTATGGAATACTACTATTATTATGGAAGCCATAATTGTTGACGTTAGAAGGTAGTAACTTTGTTATATATTTATTTGGATTGGATTGGATTTCATTAAATTGGATATTTTAATAGTTATTTTTGCGATGGCCAAATAATGTAAATGGATACGGATATTATCTGAATCCGAGGTATTCGAACGGATATGGATATGGATAGTTGATTTAACTATTCGGGCGGATACGAATTGTAATACCGCGTATTTTTATGGCGTTTAAAATTGGGGATTTATTAAATTTAATTGAGTTATTAATTTAATAATAATCCGAAAATACTTTTTTTATATATTTACTAACGTGATGTGAGTTAGTAATTATTGGATATTTATTGAATATTACTGGACGAGTAAAGTAATATATGAAATTTATTTTATCAAAATTGTCACGAGTGAATAAAATGGCAATTATGGAAATCTAAGTCAGGACACGCCTGTGTCGTGTCGAGACTAAATAATTATTATTAAAAGTGAATAAATTATAAGTTGCTTGTATGGTCATTTTGAGTGTGCCAATGTGTCCGGAAGGGTCGAGATAGTCAAAATAACGTACCCGGGGGTTTAGTTTGGGTCTTGAGAAGTTTTTAGGCCTAATTGGCATCCCATGAGGGTATTTTAGACATTTTACATTTTTGGGTAATTAAACCCACGAATTTCCTAAGGATAAATCTGCCTTTAGGAGCTTATTTCTAGTGTTAACAAGAACAAAAGTAAAGAATGGCCATTAGAGAAGGGGTGGAGGGCTTCCCAAGCAACTCAAAGTCAAGGACTTGACCGTTTACACCGCCACCACCGTCAAAGCGTAGATCGCGCGACAAGGAACACAACCATACCAGTTTCGTCCACAATTCAGAAAACCAAATTTTCAGGCAAGTATCTATCTTGATTTGTTTTTAGTTGATGTCTCAATCATGTTAGTCTAGGGTTGTTTAGAACTTGTTTCATGGAAGAAAGTACAGTTTTGAGACTTGAAATCACATGTTGTCGAATAAGTAATCATATTCTAGACATCTAAATCACATGTAGAGGATAAACCACGAATTTTTATGGATTTAGAAGTAGGAAATCTGGAAAAGAATTGGTAGAATTGAAAGAAAAAGAAAAATTAGGGTTCTTGAAGTTCAGGAAAATTTTATCCATTAAATTGTTGTAATTGATGAATCAGGACATATTTTATGTAGAAAATTATGCGTTCTGGTAAATAATACTTGTAGTAACGTTTGTTGGGAGTTTGGGAATGATATATGGAGATTTGGTTGAGGTTAGAGAGGCGAACCCGTAATTGGGTTAATGCAATATTCGTCATAACTGCTTGATCGATCGATCGATCCCATTTCCTCGATCGATCGACCCCTCCTGGAAAACTGCTTATTCCCCTTATGATGGTTTAATCCGATTAAAAATGTGTAGTAACCCTTGATTAATATTGTTGGAGCATAATGGGATAAAAATAGCACCAGTAGGGTCTAGGTAAACTCCTTTGGGTGAGAAACTAATGTAAGATGAAATTAAGGGTTAATGGGGAGTTATTCACACATATGAAATCATGCGTACGTTTAACAAAAGGTCGAGACTTGTAAGGAAGCTAGACTTGAAGGTGAGTGAGTGTGTACCTAATGAAATTACTCTTAGAATACTTCGAGGGAGGAGAAGTGAGTATGACGTGAATTATAAAGGAAAATAAAAATAAAAATAATGAGCCCGTTATGCGAAATAATCGAGTAAAATGTGTTAATAACGGATAATTATAATTATGGGTCGTGGGCGCACCTAATTTAGAAATGTGAATACTTATATATATGAATATGTGATCGTGCATATTATATTTCTAGGTAAAAATCATACCCGGGATACTTGCTATCAAGGGGGTTTCGATGCCGGGACAGTCTTATCTCAATTGGACCTTTATGGGGGATATTGACTCGTACCCTAGAAGATAGTGTCCTCGATACAGTATATCTGAAAATGATAGTCAGATGTTCTAAGAGATATGAGGGTTTGTGCTGACCTCTTAGAACCTGGAACTACGCTTCGCCTCCATTTGTTTGTGTATTGTGTTAATACTGTTCGAGAGTGATTCCGGACTAGTATTTCCCTTCGTTTTTGTGATACGGGGAGTTGATAGCAGAGTATGCCCGCACCATAGGTTTTATGCGGAGTGCTAATAGTATATATATTATATGTGTGACTAATATATATACGTATATCTATATGGGAACTTCCTACTGTGCGTATAAGCAGATACATAATGAATAAATGCTTCAATTTTATTATAAGTGTTCGGGAACTTTATAAGGGAAATGACCCGTTACCTGTTATTTCTTCTCTCTTGTATATATATGTATATAATACAGGTTCCAATACATAGGGGCATCATGATTAAGTTCTTTGGACCGGACATGCTGCAGCTTATGTGGGAGTTGCAGGCCATTGCTTAGACGACCTCGCTGTTCATTCTACTCCTACTTTTAGTTCTTATTAGCTAGGACATTCGTCGCCTGTTTCTCTATTAAGTTTGGATTTTTGTCAGAGATTTACGTTCCTTTATATTTCCATTTGTTGGTACTCTTTGGGATTTAATTACTGTCGGGATGGTTTTATTGATAGTTTAAACTGGTTTGGTTTTTGTGGATGGATCTAATTCTTGTGTGTTATTATCCATATTTACTATATCCGAGTTCTTAAATTGTTGGTTATTTAAAAAGGTTTTCATATTCGGATTTAATAAAATGAAAATAAGGTTTCAAAATTTTTTTGACACTTACCTTAATTATTTAGGGTGTTTAAATTTGAAATTTTATTTTGCGACAGTGATGCTAAGAATGAACCAACTGTTCACCTTGATTTTAATTTAATAAAGGACTGATCACCCGGTAATTAATTAGGCGGGGTGTCAAAGGTGGTATCAGAGCATCAGGTTCTAGTGTCCTTTAGGATCTTTAAGGCTTATTTCGTTTCTAGCTTAGCATCTTTGATTTAGAGCCCTAATATTCGGAATGTTGGATTCATCTTTATGCGTTGGGAATTTTTGCTTCTGCGATTTGTTTATGTGAATGATGAACTCATCCAAATTATTTAAAATTTTCAGATGGATCATCAAGAAGGCCATCATGGGCGTCACTGAGCAAGGTCAGTTCACACCTCAGGTGTTTCCAGAGAGAGTATCAACCACCAAGTTATCCCATATTATGGCACAAGCAGTTACCACTGCGGTCTTATAGTATCAAGAATGCAACACGCAGCTTATAGGGGCAAAATATCTAGAGAGTATAGTCAATCTATCATGACTAGAAATAACAAGTGTGTGAAGACACAAAAATCGTAACAACAAGCTCCTCAAGATCGTAAAAGCCACGAAGGTAACAAATTGTGCAGCAAAACCCAAAAGCGTCAGGTCCAACGAAGCCGGGGTCAGAGTGAAGTCACAAAGAGGTGTTTCAAATGTGGAATGGATGGTCATAAAGATCGAACTTGTTCGGATCGGACTGGAGAGGAACTCCAACCCAACCAGTGAGAACTTTTCGGACTCTTATATAAGTGTGTACAAACGGGTCACAAGTGGAAGGACTGTCCTCAACCTAATATCATTTTTCATCAAGATGCTCAATAAGGCCAACAAGGCTAAGGAAAAAAGTGGAACTGTACAATCGGGCCAAAAACAACAGGGCCATAAAATGAAATAGTTTAGAGGTAGATGCTTCAATTGGGGCATGATGGGTCACCGGAGGTAGGATTACCCAGATAAAAGTAAGATACCCCAGTAACAGGGGCAGAAACAACACGAATGTGTGTACGACGTCCAGCATACTGAAATCCAGCAGCCATCCTCGGACATTGATGGTATGTTCCTTCCGTCTAGTACTATGGGATACATTTTATTCAATACTGAGGCGTCATACTTTTTCATAGATACTCACTTTGCACGGACCTTAGGATTTTTAGACACTACTGAGAGTACGGTGTCATGCGTAGACTCATCATTGGGAAAGGGTCATTAATTTTCTTTATACACCGGGGTGTAGGTATATAGTTTGGTAGTTTGGTTTTACCTAAAGTCATACTAGTTTAGTCATACGTGAGCACGATATCATTATTGGCATGGATTGGATGACTACGTACAAGGCCATGATAAATTGATTCGGTAGGAGTATTATCTTTGGCATTGCAGGGCAGGAGATGTTTTGGTGGAGATGCCTTATCCAGAAGGGGGATCTTCCACCTACTTGTATTACATAAATAAGGATACCTCTAAGGTGACTGTGATTCTCCTAGATTCGATTCCTTTCGTTCGTGAGTTTTCAAATGTATTTCAGGAGATAAGTGGGTTTTGTGTTGAGGTATTTTGTGGAGAGTAAAACCATAGGAGTTAAAATTTTCCGAGTGAGAATAAGGGGCTGGGGCATGGCGCTTACAAGGGAAATGGTTATTATAATTTTTGATTTGGTTCATATAGATGCGTTATGTATGGAAGATAATTAAGTAGCCGAGGTGATTGGCAAAGTAGAAGTATGAGTTTTATCCTTAGAGGATGAAGTGTGTTTTACGTGACATGAGAAAGCCATTATATTTTTGTTTATTACTAGATTTTCATGTGAGAAGAATTTAGTGTGTATATCTATAGCGTTATTATTATGTATATGTTCCCTTGGTAAAGTGGGATTGTATTTAGTGTTCTTCGCGGGGGACAAATGGGTGCACTATTAGTGATTCATATTCTTTACTGAGAATTCTCATATTAGTGATGTGATATGCGAGTACGACATGATACTAATTATGGTTTATAAAAATGGTTAAAACAATAGTGGACAGTGATTTCAAGGCTATCGGAGTGGTTGCCTTAGGGCAACATGTTTTGTTCTAGAGAGGCCTCACCTACAAGAGGGCCGGACTCGTACTTATATTATTCATTGTAGGGACTTTGAAGGATATAATAGTATCAAAATGTTTAAATCCCAAAGTGTTTCGGGACCTTGTTGCCATGGTTTAGTGTGTACTCGGTTTACCATTGAGCGAAAAGATTTAACTCAATATTATGTTTAACGCTTAGGACTTGGTGATAGGAAGAGCGCGTTGATATACCTATCCTTTAGAGATTTGGGAGTTGAGAGTTACACCCATATGATTGGGAACGGGATTTCAAGAATCCCGATTGTATGTATTCAAGGTTTATAGAATGTGATTTTCACTAATACTGAACGATTGTACAATTGGCGATATGTTCTTTGTTAAGTGTAATTATGGGAGGAGATGTAACTTTTTCTGTCAAGAGACGGAATAACGGGGTACATGTTATGAACGGAGGGCCTAACGGATTTTGATAACCGACAATGCTAGGTAGTAGTGTGTTGGTGGGGTTCCTTATTTGGATTTCGATCTGCGAGACATCCCACACATGAAACTTAGTGTAAGGCTGGGAGTAGAAAGATATTTGGTCATTAGTCTATGATTTTGGTACCTCGATCGTAGTAGGAGAAGGTAATTATATCTAGAAATCGAAAGTTGAATTATGAATTAAGGTCAGTAGAGCCGGTTATGTGGAAAGAAAGCATTGAAAGTTTTGTTTCATCACCCCGAGTTGAGGGGTGGAATGATGATAAGGAGGATTTAAAATTTCAATTTTTAGGGTGATTGAGAGTACCCAAGTGTCATAATCATGTTGTGAGCACGATAAGAAAGAATTGGGTGTTATGTGTGAAGCATATGTGGTGCCTACACTAGCATGCACGGTGTATAGGGTGTGTGGGCATCCTGGTTAGCTGATGTTAGAATCGTTCGAGTTATAGGGATATGGGAATAGACGTGTGGAATATATGTTTGTGGGACTAGGATGACGAGGTGGAAGTGACAGAGTGGATTAAGCGTCGCGTGAGGATAATAATCCATATATACGTGTGCAATATGAGTAGCACACCCGAATTTGGTTGGAAGGCTGTGAGAAGCCATTTACAAAGGGGTATTTTTTTGAGAAGGGTAGAATTTAACTATATGGAGAACACTCGGAGTGGAGTTGTAATTAGTCAAATGTTGAGAGCGATCTGCGCGTACAAATAACGATGATGTTAAAATGGTATAAAAGGTCCAGAAGTTCACATCCCGTAGAAAAGTGCATGGGTCGGAACTTTCGGTATACGCCAAGGAAAGAAGGGCAGTATTAAGTGTCACTTAATGTGAGACATTTCAAGTCGAAGTCAATGTTGAGAGAGAAATAGTGAGTGGTCTCTGCAAGCACTACTCATAGATAGAAATCGGTTGGAACAAGAGGACCAACCAGAGAATTTTGTGGCTATCGACAATTCCTATAGTGGAAGAGGCTGGTAAAGTTGGTATAGTTTCTTGTATGAGTTTCCAACCCGACGGTAAGATCAAGAGTTCCTTTGAATGTATGGAACCAGATGCCCAAGAAGGAAGTAATTGATATTGCTTTGGAGTGTTTGATAACATTAACTAGTGTGCCGTAGTCTTCCTTTGAAAGGAAGGATCACGTCGGTACGTGGTCCTATACGGTATATTTTTTTAAATTAGGATGAGATTTTCCCCCACCTTCAAAATGGGATTTCAGGAAGCAGCGAGGATTACATTACGTTTTGAGTAGGATGTATCACCCATAGCTGGGGAGTAGGCGAACGGTGATTAACGATTAGTGGAGCAGTGTGAAATAAATTTTTAGATTTTTTTTGTGATCGTTTAATCCCCACAACGGTTATAGCTATCAAGCGGAGTATAATACGGTAATTGATGAAAGATATTACCTAATGGTAGGGTTCTGCGGGAACACTCGTATCTTCTTATTATGAACAAGGTACTTATTGAGGTTTCAGGCGTGGAAAAACCTTAACTTTTCTCACTCTGAATGTTAAGACATAGACGAATAATCAAATATTTTGGAGTTGGTCAAGTTAGAGTCTGATGTTTATGGTGAAATTACCACGACTATTTTTGGCAAGTTATGGTCAGATGTTCGTGTGGTTTCTCTCATAATGGGAGTTGTGTGTTTAGATAAATACGAGTAGTTATCATGTAGTGAGGTGCGGCCTCCCAATAATATTAAAATAATGGGAGCCAATGATCTATAGGCTCGTATTATGCGAATGTTTTCGGATAGGAGCATATTGTGAAGTGTCATTAATGAGAGTGTTAAATAAGCTTGATGTGAAACGGGGGCTACAGTAATTGAGCACCTTACTTTGAAGTTAGTTTACATACTAATAAGGTATCCAGAATTGTTTTTTACCAGGTATGCCTCATTTTCCGAATTTCGGGACGAAATTCTGTTATTCGGGGGAAGTATATAATACCCCATATTTTTATGGCTTTTAAAATTGGGGATTTATTAAATTTAATTGAGTTATTAATTTACTATTAATTCGGAAATATTTTTTTATATATATTTACTAACGTGATGTGAGTTAGTAATTATTGGATATTTATTGAAAATTACTGGATGAGTAAAGTAATATATGAAATTTATTTTATTAAAATTATCATGAGTGAATAAAATGACAATTATGGAAATCTAAGCCAGGACGCGCCTGTGTCGTGTCGAGACTAAATCATTATTATTAAAAATGAATAAATTATAAGTTGCCCGTATGGTCATTTTAAGTGCGCCAATGTGTCTGGAAGGGTCGAGATAGTCAAAATAATGTACCCGGAGGTTTAGTTTGGGTCTCAGGGCATTTTTAGGCCTAATTGGCATCCCGGGAGGGTATTTTAGACATTTTACATTTTTGAGTAATTAAATCCACGAATTTCCTAAGGATAAATCAGCCTTTACGAGTTTCGTGCTAGGGTTAACAAGAACAAAAGTAAAGAACGGCCATTAGAGAAGGTGTGGAGAGCTTCACAAGCAACTCAAGGCCAAGGACTCGACCGTTTACACCGCCACCACCGCCAAATCGTAGATCGCGCGATAAGGAACGCAACCATACCACTTTCGTCCATAATTCAGAAAATCAAATTTCCAGGCAAGTATCTATCTTGATTTATTTTTATTTGATGTCGCAATCATGTTAGTCTAGGGTTGTGTAGAGCTTGTTTCATGGAAGAAAGTATAGTTTTGAGACTTGAAATCACATGTTGTAGAAGAAGTAATCATATTCTGGACATCTAAATCACATGTAGAGGGTAAACCACAAATTTGTATTGATTTAGAATTAGGAAATCTGGAAAAGAATTGGTAGAATTGAAAGAAAAAGAAAAATGAGGGTTCATGAAGTTCAGGAAAATTTTACCCATTAAATTGTTGTAATTGATGAATTGGGACATATTTTACGTAGAAAATTATGTGTTATGGTATATAGTACTTGTAGTAACGTTTGTTGGGAGTTTGGGAATGATATATGGAGATTTGGTTGAGGTCTGAGAGGCAAACCCGTAACTGGGTTAATGCAGTTTTCATCATAACTGCTTGATCGATCGATCGACCCCATTTCCTCGATCGATCGACCCCACCTGGAAAACTACATATTCCCCTTATGATGGTTTAATCCGATTAAAAATGCGTAGTAACCCTTGATTATTATTGTTGGATCATAATGAGATATAAATAGGACTGGTATGGTCTAGGTAAACTCCGTTGAGTGAGAATTTAATGTAAGATGAAATAAAGGGTTAACGGGGAGTTATTCACACATATGAAATCATGAGTACGTTTAATAAAAGGTCGAGACTTATAAGGAAGTTAGACTAAAAGGTGAGTTAGTGTGTGCCTACTGAAATTATTCTTAGAATACTTCGAGGGAGGAGAAGTGAGTATGACGTGAATTATAAATTAAAATAAAAATAACGAGCCCGTTATGCGAAATAATCGAGTAAAATGTGTTAATAACGCATAATTATAATTATGGGTCGTGGGCGCACCTAATTTAGAAATGTGAATACTTATATATATGACTGTGTGATTGTGCATAGTAGATATCTGTGTAAAAATCATACCCGGGCTACTTGATATCACGGGGGTTTCCGTGCCGGGGACGGTCTTATCTCGATTGGACCTTTATGGGGGATATTGACTCGTACCTTAGAAGATAGTATCCTCGATACAGGCTATCCGAAAATGATAGTCAGATGTTCTAAGATACGTGAGGGTATGTGCTGACCTCTTAGGACATGGAACTATGCTTCGCCTCCATTTGTTTGTGTATTGTGTTAATACAATTCGAGAGTGATATCAGACTAGTCTTTCCCTTAGTTTGTGTGATACGGGGACTTAATAGCAGAGTATGCCAGCACCATAGGTTTTATGTGGGGTGCCGATTGTATATATATTATATATGTGACTAATATATATACGTATATCTATTTGGGAACTTCCTAGTGTGCGTATAAGTGGATAAGTAATGAATAAATGCTTCAATTTTATTATAAGTGTTCGGGAAATTTATAAGGGAAATGAGTTGTTCTAAATAACGTAGAAATCTTGAAGCGAATGATTTCCTAAAGTAAATATCATAACCTCTGTTTTCACCTGATAAAACCTTATAGAGAATAAGTTAAAGAAACTTATGAGATTTATTAGTACGGTAGGCGTGCACACTAGAATGAGAGGTGAGAATTCTCAAGAGAGTGTCGCATAATAACATGGTTGTTACATTAGCCGGTAAGCATTTTAAATACTTGCTAAACTAATTTTATATTGTTTTACACTCGGGCTCCGACCCGTTTCCTGTTATTTCTTCTCTTTTGTATATAATACAGGTGCCCATCCATAGGGGCGTCATGCTTAGATTCTTTGGACTTGACGTGTTGCAGCTTATGTGGGAGTTGCAGGCCATTGCTTAGAAAATCTCTTTGTTGATTCTAATCCTACTTTTAGTTCTTATTAGTTAGGGCATGTGTATCCCCTTTCTTTATTCAGTTTGGATTTTTGTCAGAGATTTACGTTCCTTTATATTTCCATTTGTTGGTACTCTTTGGGATTTAATTACTGTCAGGATGGTGTTATTGATAGTTTAAACTGGTTTGGTTTATTTGGATGAATCTAATTCTTATGTGTTATTATCCATCTTTAGTATATCAGAGTTCTTAAATTGTTGGTTATTTAAAAAGGTTTTCATATTTGGATTTAATAAAATGGAAATAAGGTTTCAAAATTGTTTTGACACTTAGCTTAATTATTTAGGGTGTTTAAATTGGAAATTTTATTTTGTGACAGTGATTCTAAGAATGAACCAACCGTTCTCCTTGATTTTAATTTAATAAATAACTTATCACCCAGTATTTAATTAGGCGAGGTGTCAAAGGTGGTATCAGAGCATCAGGTTCTAGTGTCCTTTTGGATCTGTACGCCTTATTCCATTTCCAACTTAGTGTCTTTGATTTAGAGCCCTAATATTAGGAATGTTAGATTCATCTTTATGCGTTGGGAATTCGTGCTTCTGCGATTTTTTATGTGAATGATGAACTCATTCAGATAATTTAAAAATTTTCTGATGGATCATCAAGAAGAATAAGCTAATGCCGTTAGGGGAGTCAATGAGCAAGGTCAGTTCACACCTCAGGTGTTTCCAGAGAGAGTATCAATCGCCGAGTTAGCAGGTATTGAGGCACAGGCAGTTACCACTGCGGTCTTACAGTATCAAGAATGCAACACACAACTTATAGGGGGCAAAAGATCTAGAGATTATAGCCAATACGTCATGACTAGAAATAACAAGTGTGTGAAGACACAAAAATCGCAACAACAAGCTCCTCAAGACCGTAAAAGCCACGAAGGTAACAAATTGTGAAGGGAAACCCAAAAGCGTCGAGGCTAATGAAGCCAGGGTCAAAGTGAATTCACAAAGAGGTGTTTCAAATGTGGAATGGACGGTCACGAACGTCGAACTTGTCCGAATCACACTGGATAGGAACTCCAACCCAACCAGCGAGATCTTTTAGGACTCTGCTATAAGTGTGTACAAACGGGTCACAAGGGGAGGGACTGTCCTCAACCAGATGTCGTTTTTCATCAAGATGCTCAACAAGTCCAACAAAGCCATGGTAAAAAGTGGAACTGTACAATCGGTACAAAACCAACAGAGGGGTAAAATGAAACAGTTTAGAGGTAGATGCTTCAATTGGGGCAGGATGGGTCACCAGAGGTAGGATTGCCCAGATAAGAGTAAGATACCCAGCAGAAGGGGCAAAAATAGCACGAATGTGTGTCTAACGTCCAACATACTGAAATCCAGCAGCCATCCTCGGCCATTGATGTTATGCTCCTTCCTTCTAGTACCATGGGGCACATTTTTATTCAATACTATGGCATTATACTGTTTCATAGATACTCACTTTGCATGGACCTTAGGATTTTATGACACTACTGAGAGTACGGTGTCAGGCGTAGACTCATCATTGGGAAAGGGTCATTAATTTTCTTAATACGTCGGGGTGTAGGTATATAGTTTGGTAGTTTTTTTTTTACCTGCAGTCATACATGAGCACGATGTCATTATTGGCATGTACTGGCTCGCTACCTATAGAGCCATGCTAAATTGATTTGGTTGGAGTATTATCTTTGCCATTGTAGGGCAGGAGATGTTTTGGTGGCAATGCCTCGCCCAGAAGGGGGATCATCCACCTACTTGTATTATATAAAAGGAGGATACCTCTAAGGAGATTGCGATTCTCCTAGATTTGATTCCAGTCATTCGTGAGTTTTCAAATGTATTTCAGGAGATAAGTGGGTTATGTGTTGAGGTATTTTGTGGAGAGTAAAACCACAAGAGTTAAAATTTTCCGAAGTGAGAATAAGGGGTAGGAGCATGGCACTTACAAGGGAAATGTTTAATATAATTTCCAATTTGGTTAAGACAGATGCGTTATGTCCGGAAGATGATTAAGTAGCCAAGGCGATTGGCAAAGTAGAAGTATGAGTTTTATCCTCGGAGGATGAAGCGTGTTTTACGTGACACGAGCAAGCCATTATATTTTTATTTATTGCTAGATTCGCATGTGAGAAGAATTTAGTGTGTATATCAATAGCGTTATAATTATGTATATGTTCCCATGGTAAAGTGGTATCACTACAGGAATATTGATTTTTACTGGCATAAATTAAATGCCGAGAAAAGCACTAAAAATATCGGTAACACCTTTTGCGGCACTTTTGGCGGCATTTGCACAAGTGAGGTGATAGCCCGTGTGCTAAAAGAACGACGACATTTTAAAAAATGTCGCGAAAATTTAACGACACTTTTGACAGCATTTCCACAAATGCGGTAGCCAATGTGGTAATAGAACGACGGCATTTTAAAAAATGCCGCAAAAAGGTAGTGGGATTTTTAGGCATTTATATTAATGTTGGTAATAACCTTTTAACGGCATTAAAAAATGTTGATAATAAACTTTTGCAACACCTATTAAATGTTCAACACACTTTTGGCGGCACTAAAAAAATGCCGAGAATGATAATAGCGGCATTAAACAAATTTTGATATTATTTTGCAATATATGAGTGGGAATAAGTGTTAAAAAAATCATTTATTACAAGTATCGTATTTATGTGCAAATACACTACCATAACACTAAATTGAGGAGGCAGTAATCAACTTAAAACGTCATTAAATTAAAACCAATATCATTCATCATAAATAAACATAATTGCTCTTGGAACAATTATTCATCCACAAAATATAATATATTACATGTCCAATAAGAAAAAGCGGGGAAACATGAAGCAAAACGATTTTTTATAATATACGATCCTTGTCCATCAAAGTCAAACATCCTCTTCAACCTACAAATAAAAAAATTCAATCGTTAGTCATTGATACTTACTCTTTAGTATGTTAATTAAAAAAATAAAATTAAAAATTAGTACATTAGCAATATGCCACGCTACGATTGAATGATATGCATCTCCAATTGTGGACTTGTTTCCATAAGGTCTAGGCAATGGTTCATTTGTTACAAATGTTTTCTCAATATATACTTCCCAAAAGTCTTCACCAAGTGGCGTACCCCCTATTTTTGTTGAAGGGTCCTTGCTCATAATGAATCCACGTACCACAACCACTTTTGAAAGTCCAAAAGTAATAAGGTCTACAATTTTAGGAAGTGCATTATTTGGGAGCCTTTGTCGTGGTTGATGGTGGTTCTTCTTCTTCTTTGATGGTTCTTTTTACAAACAGGATGAATATGTCATCAACAATATTTTTCTGTGAAAAAAATCGGTAGAGTTTTATTTATTTTTAAGACATCCCAAAAATTTTAAGACTATACAACCAAATAAACCAACCACCCAATGTCAAGTATACATAAACTCCCCAAGAAAGCACAGATATATTGTGACCTTTAAAATCCTTTAAATTAGTAACATACCTGAATTCAAGTAGTATTCGTTTGTTCACTAACACGAGTAGCAGTCTCGGGGGAAGCCAAGTGTTGAGAATTTGCAATCTACAAAAAATGATTTTTTTTCAGTCATGAAAACGTAAAGCCTTAAATTATGATTTGAAAAAGTAGTTATCTACTTACCAGTTGAGATGGAGATAAATGGTGATTTGATTGTGATACCACTACATGTTGAAATTGGTTGGTTTCTTCTAATTGTTGCTCGGGTTGCAAAATAGACCTATATGATGGTATATTTTGCTCGTTGGAAGATTGAGGAACCTGTTAATAGCATAATTTAATATTAGAACATACATTTATATATATACACGATAATTAAGCACAAAAGATAAAAGTGTGTACTTATTAACCTGTTTGGATACAACGGAAGGGCAAGTCATCATGTGTGTGCGTATCAGTGTTCTCCTATTGAATTGCAATGTATAGAAAAAAAGTCATGTACAACACATGATTTTATCTTAAATTATGTTTTATCATTTTCAAAATTATGATTTTAGCTGTGATTGACTTTGTTGTGATTGACAAGACAGTCCATACATAGTGACAATCTATGCGTGACTATTGTGCCCCCGGGAGAACCGTTGAACGTGGACTTCCTCAAATTTCATCATCTGCTCATGCACCACCGCGAGGTAGGATACCATCATATCATCCTTGACATTGAAGTCCCCATTAACTTGGGTTGGAACTAGTTTGGAGTCTCGGATCGAATTTCATAAGTTTTAACTAATTTTAAAATTTATATGTTATGATTTTCAAGTACAAGGAAAAGACAATTGACCCTTTGAATTTTCATTGGCCGCTTCCCTAATCCTGTTTAGTCGTATCAATTTATTTGAAACTTGATTGCCTAATATCTATTCCATTTTTTATTTTTATTTCTTTTCTCCATCTAACACAAATGGTACCAATTTTGATATTCGATAGTACGTAAGAAGAAGGCAAAAAATGTTGATGTCGACACTCTCGGTAGGGTTTGTTCTTGGGGCTCTATTGATTATTGCAGTTGAAGCCCTTGGATTTCTAATTTTGTTACGCCGATTGAATCGAAGACTATAACAACAAAAAAAATTCGCTTCACCCCTATATAATATAATTCTAGAGAAATCTACGGTGACAACATCGATCCTCATTACCCCCAAAAGCAAGGACTAGTTTGGGCTTTAGAATCAGAAAAAGTTTTAAAGAGTTGGTACACAAACAAACGAGTGAGTGATCAAAAGCGAAAGAAAGAGATTCTGGAAGTTACCCCTTTTAAAAATATGCAAAAATCAATGATCAGTTACTTATCTTAACAGAGTCGGATGTCTCCCATATTAAAATTTTGCTGAAGGATTGCATAATAGCAGTTGTTTCTGCTACAGACTTGTCCTCAAGAAAATGGGCCAAAAGATACTCGATTAAAGTGGACATGCATTGGCATACATCTGGGGAATTTTCCTCTATATATTCAAGGTATGAGGGCTGCTCCCTCGAACATGAATGGGGTGGTGGCGTTGAAAATTGACATCGAGTATTCTGGTGGTGCCGTGGTAGAAATTGAAACAAGACTTGACAAAAAAAGCTCGGTTCGTGGGATTTTCTGTTACATGTCGCCAGAGTGTAGGGAATCTGACGCAGCCACCACGATGGCAGATGTCTATAGCTTTGGAGTGGTAGTGCTCAAGGTGGTTAGTGGAGAGATGACAGTTGATTTCTGGCAGCCTAGGGTACTATTGGTGAAGAGGGTACACGAGTTTGAGGGGAAAAAAAGGAAATATGAGGAATGTGCGGATTGGAGATTGGATGGAGAGTATAAACATCATATACTATAAACATCATATAACATCATCATTTAGAAAAAAGCAAACTGGTTGATACTATACACATGAACTCACCTCACTTCAGAATGTTCAATTTTATGTATTCATATTGTTGTCCTATACTTCACATCCTGTCACTGAGATTTGATCATCTGAGTCAACCCCGATCCCGTTGACCAAAAGAAAGAGGAACTCTCTGAAGTTGACCATCCCATTTTTGTCCCTGTCCATTTCTTTTGCATTTATTCACAAGAAGCACCAAGAAAAGATTAAAAAGAATTAGATTTAAGGGTCATGTCCCTAATGTTTTACAAAAATAGGATGCAAGCCAATGATATTCTACTTTATATACATACACTACACCAAAACAAGAGATTTGTAAGTGTTACACAATTTCTCAAAGGACAATTTCTGAAATGGTATTATTTCATTAGTATAGCACATGCACAAAACGTATCAAAATCTATAACAACGCAACATAGTAGATTATACTACGTAAACTAA
This sequence comes from Sambucus nigra, assembly GCA_949130495.1. Lineage (NCBI taxonomy): Eukaryota > Viridiplantae > Streptophyta > Magnoliopsida > Dipsacales > Adoxaceae > Sambucus > Sambucus nigra. The sequence continues at coordinate 58,156,615 of OX422214.1, forward strand.
GCAGAAGATTTACACACACAAATAAGGAAGACTCGGTCCCTAAGACTCTTAATTTGGGACATATCGTATCCATACCCACTAAAGATAAAAACAATACAAAAGGAACAGTCAAATAAAATTTGCGAGATAAGTTTCTAACCTAGTGGCATTGCAAGACGATTGCCAGAGCCAAACCCATGACTCGAATTTACTGCAATAGATAACCTCCCACAAAATTCCCTTGGTAATGCAGAAATATTGGCTGTAAATGTGTCATATTCACGACTCTGCACAAAATTTTTGCCAGGGGGTGCCCTGACAGTTGATTTAGCAGGGACGAAAGTTATGGACCAAGATCCTGCATTTGATTCAACTTAAGCCATTATAACGTCTGCCTGAAATGGAAGAAAGTTGTGGACCAAGATATTCTTAATTTGAATGTTTGAACTAACTAATGAAATATGAGTTTTTTTACCTGAAAAACAATGTATTTCATATACTGATTGGGTAAAAGTAACCCTTTTCCCTCAAGACAAGCATCCTTAGATACCCTTTTTAGACATCTTATTCATGACCAAGCTAGAAATAATAATTTGACGATGTTTGTGTTTGAGTAAAAGAAAATAGGGCATTATGAAAATACATTCATTAATTCCTCAAGAAGTCGCGGTGCAAGTTCACGCACGTGTTTAAAATCACGTTCCAAGGATGGAGATAAAGCATCTGACTCATGGGTCAATTGGGCTTGAATCAATAATTATGTCTTCACTTGAGAAAAAAATAAGAAGCTACGTAAATTAAAAGATTCAAAGGTTATTTTATACATGGAGCTTATCAAGAACAAAAAGAAGGCAAGCATATTACCTTTACTAATGCAGGATATTGCTTCCAAAACTTAGTTTTCTCTTTCCTAATGTTCTTAAGGTCCAGATTTAACTCACTTTTCACTAATACGAACAGTTTCTGAAGAGGTTCTCCGTCACTTCCACGAATTGAATTTCCATGTAGCTCCAATCGAGTGTCCCAAATAATGCCAAACTCTACAAAAGAAAACACAACTCTGATTAATCACAAACCATTCTTTTCTAATTAATATAGAGACACTGGAGTGTAAAGAGAACAGGATAATGTCTGCAAACCTGTGTAAACTTGATAAAAAGCTGAGCAAATTCATTCTTGTCAACGTCGTAATTGTAAAAATCATATAAAATGAGGATCTCTTTAATTTTATGAAGTTACTGAGTTGATTTTTGTTTTTCTCATGCTATCCTTCTAACCCATATGAGAGAAAAATAATGGCTATGGAGTTCATATTGATCATGAATTATGCTTGGGATATTTTACCTTCTTCTGACATACATCTCAATCCTTATAGTGAAGGATTTACTTCACCTGATTCGACTTTGTCGTAAGTTGATTCAATTACAGATAGTTGGGAACAACTACAAGAAAATTCTTTTCGCATTCTTCTGTATTTTCCAACACTGCTTCCCGACACTTCCTGTTTAAACATGGTCCCCAAAATAATTATTTGGGCTAAGAAATTAGATTGCAGTCCTCGTGCTAGAGAGGGTGATGCTGGAGCTCTCATTTTATGCCTTATATTTAGGAAAAATGTCTTGGATCTTAACTGGATTGTATCATTCTGATCTACTGCTGCTTCTTTGGTCCATTAGACAGCATCAACTAAATCTCATCAGCTACAAATTCCTTAAAATTAACATAACAATAAATGACTAATGTAAAGAAAAGGGTCAACCAATAATCAAAGCAGAAGAGTTAGACTTAACTGATGAAAGGATACATTGCAAAATGGACCAAGCATGTAGTTTTATTCCCAACTTCTTACAACTCCCCTTCATAGTGCACTCCTAAATGTCTTTGATGTCTATCAGACTGTCATGATCATCCTACCATTTTACTCGCAAGCTATAAATAGCCAATCACATACCTACAACATTATAAGAATGAAATAGATCTCACAAAACACTCACAATACACAAAACTTAAGCATAGTATAAAATTTGATGGGGGCACAAAGCCAAGAGTAAAGTCGCATTGTAAAGGTAAAGAAGAAGCTCCAACATATAGTTCCAGGTGAATCAAACAAAATATATCAACATGAAGAAATAAATCCCTAGTTAGTTCTCCAAGAATTAAGAAAAAGAAAGATACTTTGTATACTCTAATACACTACAAAACACTCTGCATACTTTAATACAGAAGTAAGATGGAGGGGATCCAAATGCGTGATCAAGCAACAAATATTTATGAACTAAGATGAAGGGGATCCATCTTACCCTTTGCATTGAAGTAGCCAAATTATCCCCATGCGTACAATGAATTGACACCTCAAATTATTAATCGATAATCAAAACAAATAATTAACATAAATAAGTAAACAACACATAATCAATTATTTGAAAAAATGGATTTTTTTACTTACCAGTCAATAATGCAAATGTTGATAAACCCCATGTTTTCATAATCATTTGAGTAACCCTCTATTTATAAGTGGGTATCATAAAATTATGCATGATCAAAAGGTGGGTATCCCCAAAAGTGAGATTAGCCAAATAGTTATGAAGAGGGAGGGGGATCAACTCAATGACTGCATTACATACACAGGTAAGTAAAAAAAACTGACAAAGAATCTAAACCATGTCGAAGCTCACCATATTGGTCAAATACGCCTCTGATCTCACTAAGTCCCTTTTTGAACTGAGGGAACCTCATTATTAAGCTATCGACGGATTTAAAATTGTTATACCCAGATGAACTTCTCTTAACCTGCTTCATTTTCATTTCAAGCCTAGAATCTAATTTTTTATATATGTTTGGTTAATTGCCACATTAGATATTTTATATACTTGGAAAAATCTGATAATGTGAATGCAGCGAAATATTCACTCACTCACACACAGCCACAAAAATTTCCAACTCTCAGTATTATTCATTGGTCAAAATAGATTACAAACATCCTTTAAGTAGAAAATTATAAGAGTTCTAGAGATTTAAGAAGCTACCAAAATATTATCCCTTCCCTAAATGAACTCCTTATATCTCTCAGGCTTAATTATCCTTTCAATTATCGATAATAATAAAAACAGAAACTAGAGTAAAACTAAACTAACACTAGCCAAAAAATTATTTACACATACCCCCACACCCTCGAGACTCTCACACATAAAAGACGGAGCTCGGCCTTGAGATCGAAGTGGGATGTCATACATCTGACTTATGACCTAGTGTATGCCGATGAGTTGCCCTTCATCATCACTATTCTTAGAGTTCACTCTTCACTTCCTCGGTTAATAAAGTAGTTTGCTTTTTTGGGTTTCTACAATCTGCAATAACTTTTTCGGGCAACACACCTAACATACTTCAAAATAATATTCCATGATGGAGTACTAGTTACTGCCTTTGCTTAGGTAGGTGGGGCTATTGTAGCAACCGAGTTATTGGTAAGGGAAGTCATTTAAAAAATTGCTCCACTTTAGTTGCATGCTCTGTGGCTTGTTCTAAAGACATGCTCTCTTAAGTTTGATGCACATGTACAAACAAGCTTTAAGCGAGTGAGACATTACACATAAAGGGTAAACATAATTATTAGAAGTGAACCAACATGAACATCAATATATATGATTGATCAAGTAAGCAAAGTGAATTGCTATAGCAATCAAGCAGTTTACCTGTTCTGAGTACTCAATACCACTAATTTAAATTTATGATGTTAAACACGTAAGACCTAAATTAGAAGACCTTACCTCATTATATCTCAGTTCTTTGAAAATAAAGGACCCCAGTTTTAACGCCTACTACCGGTGACTAGTAAATAAACACAAGGAAAATTCAAAACCTGAAATTAATGCCTACCCTTTGATTTCTTCTCCATAAAAAGTTTTAAATAGTGAAAGAATTCTAATTCAACCTTCAAACACTCCATATTGATCTTATCACCTACAATACATGAGCTAGGTTCTACATGTATGTAGTCCTCCTCAATTTTGCATATTATATGTTGCTGCAAGGAAAATATCAGGTAAAGAAAAAATATATAAAATTTGAAATATACTATGTAACTTTACCATACTATGTGACTTTATTTTTTGAGTTTCATAACTAGTTTTCATGTTCAACCTTCATCCATTGAAGCAGTGGATCTTTGCAGCATTCAAAACAAGAAAAAAAAATCAATTAATATTTTTGAAAACTTATGCATTTGATGTATTTATTGATGTCTTAAAATAACATCTATTTCCATTGGTGTATTTCATGAACCTTTTTTAATTTATCTCTCTGCAATGCAACTTTTATATGCATTCGACTATATTTCATACAGAAAAAATAAGAGCAAAGCAGATAAGAAGGTTAATGGGAATTTATTAGAAAAAAAATGATGTTGGGGTTGCGTGTACAACAAACTCACATCATTTTCATCACACGATAGTTTCTACTTCACCCACTTATGAGAAAAAACGGGAATAGTTGTAGATATACTGATTCCGTAGAATATATCCTCAGAGAATAACATCAGGATCTCAAAAATAACATAGTTTGCGAAACAGAGACTGCTTTCCGCTCATTGAAAAGTTCACTGGCAGGGTCTCTGATTGAAAGGTTAGACATATATCATATGCAGGTAGGCTTGTGATTATGAAGTAAAATTTATTTTAAATTCAAGTGTATTGGAGCAGGTGCTTCGTGTGTCCTATCATAACTCATATACTCTGAAATTCTTCTTGAATTATTTTGACTAAAATAGGATGGAAATTGGCTTCGCTTTAGAGGATGGTGGCATTTGTGTAATGAACCTTAGATGGTGAAACATAATTGCAACTGTTACCACATACTGGGATTAGCTAACAAAAAGAAACAAATATGGTTAAATTTAAGGAAACATATATGGGGTTACCATCACTAGTGGCACATCTAAATTCCATATTTATAATATATAGCTATATATTCAATCTGATCAGATCGGCTCCTTAACAGATCTAATTTACCTCAATACATCTCCAACCCGATTCTTAATCGAATAATGGGGTAAAATGGTTTTAAAATTCAATTTAGATTCGGAGAAATAGGATCGGATTAATATCTAAATTCAATATTTATAATATATAGCTATATATTCAATCTGATCAGATCATCTCCTTAACATATCTGATTTACCTCAATACATCTCCAACCCGATTCTTAATCGAATAATGGGTTAAAAATGTTTTAAAATTCAATCCAGATCCAAAAAAAGGATCGGATCAGGATCAAAATCCGATCCACTAACAGGACTAAAGACATGCTCACCTGGAATCTATGGATAGCACCACTAAGATCATCTCTTCTCCTAGAAGCAATCAAGCAAAAAATTTAGTATGTGCTTAATTTTTTAGTACTATAAGCACCATGGAGATATAAATTAGAGACTGACTCACATTCATCTGAAGTGGTAACATCTTCTAAAGTGGCAATAGTCCCTTAATCCACGTATTCAATTTGATTCTACGGATGATGAGTCTATGCCAGATGATTGCTTAAAGTATTATGAGGAAGAGAAAGTAAGGATTATACAAATCTTGGAAACTTTGGATGGATAGATTAGTCTTTTAGTTGAGATATTGAGGCTCTCTGTCAATTGGTATATGTTCCTTAAGGCACATGTTATTGATGATAAGTGTAAAGTTAAAAAATGGGTTCTCTGATTTCATGTTCTTTGGGATGATCTCCTCCCTGAAGCAATCCAGAAGTATATTTCGTATTGGGGCATATAGGAGAATATTTCCATAATTACTTTTAAAGTGGCATTTATAATGATGAAACGGTTGATATTGTTGGGGGTCACATTCAGGAAAAGAAGAAATTTCATCTCCATTGCCAAATTTTTCACGTGCGTTGTTGTGGTAATTTTTTTAATCTAATGGTACAAGACGTGTTCAGTGAAGTATCAAATGCAAGGAAAGTTCACAAGTTTATTAGTTGGACTAAATCTGATATGTGGAATTTTTCATCCTCAAGGCTAAAAGAGGATTTAGAGTTTCATGTTACACCTGATCTTTCTCCGGAATGTGTGGGTGATGATGAGCTTTCTTCAAAACACTCGGGTGAAAACATTAATATGCTATCTCGTGATGAGCGGAAACAAGCTGAAGGTGTTTCAAAATGTATTGAATTATTACATAGGGTAGCAAATTTGTTATTTGAGACTTAAGTATCTAACTGCTATCATTTTTCTTTGTAATCTTTGAGCGCTTTAAGTAAGTTCGATTTTGCACAATGTTATAAATGTCTAGCGGTATATTGTGCATAATGCACATGGTATTGGGGTCGGGGATGATTTACCCCTGAAATTGTCCCCGTCATATATTCTATATATAATAATGCCTTTAGTACTCTCATTGTAACACAAATGTCTAGTGGGATACAAAAAGTATTTTTTCTTTATTAGTTGTTAAGAAGATTTTCTACCATTGTTTAAGATATGATGCACTAGTACCTCTGGTGCGTTGTCTCTACGACATCACCTATTAGCTAGTGGAGAATAGTTCTCAAGTAGAGGTACATTTGTTTAATTAAATAAGATGGACAACACAACTAGTTGTGTCCCCCCTCCCCGCATTTATTTTTATTAGCCCAAAAGGGGATTATGAAACTGTCGGATGAGCCCTAAACACTCCAATGAGGGTTGAGTTGGATATCATTGGTACCACTATGTGTCCTTCAATGTATAGATGTGGAGGGAAGAACACGACCACTAAATTTGAGGGGAAAATAAAATAAATCTTGTAGAGTACATATATAATCAAGGAAACATTTCACAGAGGCATCAATATTAGAGGGCGTAGTTGTAGGTTGTACTTCTTATGAACCAATTCAAGCGCTTTTATATGATTTTATCTATCATATAAAAGGATTTTCCTACAAGTGAAATTAAATAGATAATTAGAGGAGATTTATATGATGTTGCTAATGGCATATGGATGGTTTTTGCAATTCATTAGCTGCCACCATATACATATGAGACAATATTGTGATGGTATAATCTGCAAAATAAAACATACCCAAAGAATGAGGCTTTTCTGTGAATCATCTAAAGCTCGACATCCTGTTATAATCTCCAAAAGTAAAACCCCAAAAGTAAAGATATCATTTTCCCATCCACTATACCATGCATGAAGTACTCTGAAGCAAAATAGCTACATTAATGAAAAGAAGGAATTAAAAAAAAGGACTCACAAGCTTTAAGATTACAGTTTTTGGTTATTAGCAAAGAATAATTTCCTTGGGATGTGATATCCAATTACTCATTAAAATGAAATCCAAATTGAAGGAAGGATGATATACCAAGGGATTGATTTTTTTTAATCCCCACCAAGCCTTTTCATAGCATCGCATATAAACAAGGTTGACCACAACTGAAGAACTTTATACTCTTGACTCACTTGAGTCTATACTGTATAAGTGTTCATCTAGTTTGGAAATTGTGACAAAATTATATCTAACCTAGAATCCAAAGAACCTCAGAGCTTGCATTTCTATTTCATCTTTGATTGAAGGGACCTAGACCTAATTACCAACACTCACACACAGTAGAATGAATCATTTACATGTCATATTGCATATTAGTGTGTGTACATATGTTGTGTGTGTTTAAATCCCCAATATTGTTTTTAAATATTTTTTTGGGATTTTTTAAAACATTTTAAAAATAAGGTTTTATTAATAAAACATGGTTTTAAAAGGTAATGGGGCAAATCTGCTATTTTAAAATGTTGATTTAATTGTCTCAAAGTTGGTTTGGGTAGAAACCAAAAGCGGCAGAGACTTCAGGGTTTACTTTGTAATTACTTTAGACGTGCGTTTTATCTCGCCTCAGATGCCAACATGTGTTAACTTCTGATTGGTGAGAAGTGTGTTTCCTTGCTGAGACAAATCGAGTGATCATTTTCATCCCTTGGATCGTTCTTATCAATGATCTGCATGTCTTCCATCATAATCCCTGTGATCCTCTTTGAACCAATCAGGAGAGCTTTAACCACCGCATATTGTATGGCCTTGGATCTAAGTCAATTGAACTTGACTAAATCTGGTCCATTGATTTCAATCCTTATTCTCGAACCTTCCCAACCTCTTATAAAAAGGCTCCTACTCTCAGCCTTCGAAGACTTTTTGCCATTTCGTTATTTTGAGAGAAAAGAAAGAGAGAGAGAAGAGAGAAACCAGAAGACAGGAAGAGTTAGAAACCCTAACCCTAACCCTAAATCGTCTCTATAGTTCAAACCAAATATAAACCTTCAAACCTCTATACTTTACCAAACACAACCTTGAGTGTTTGAGTGTTTTAAAAGATGATTTGAGAGTTGGTTTGTTGCTGTAACCTCTTCTTCTTTGGATATTGTTTCCAACTTAATCATTTTCTTAGATCTGTTGTTCTTGTATATAGAAACTTTCAGATCTGAGTTTTTCATGATATATTACACTTAGTTTGCATGTTTGTTTCTCAGCTTGAGAAATATTTTGTTGATACATTTTTTGTAAATGTTTTTAACTTTGAAATCAACAAAAATGTTTTTTGTTTCTAGTTCTCTTAAAATTAAATCGTTGACCTAGTTTGGAATCACACTTGGAGGTTTTCAATCTCAAAAATCTTTTCAAAACTCTAAGATTGATTAATATCTTGGTTGTCTTCTAAGCAAGATATCCGTGGAATATGGGATTGATTTAAAGGTCAAACAGGTTCAAAGTTTTGTGAGAAGAGAGAAAAAGAAAAATCACAGCATATAGACTTATATGTAATTTTCTAGGACTGTTTGTACTTAATAAGTGTGAGTGTGTGCATGCATGTTATAGAGAGCACCTCCACAAACACTTTCACACTACAACACGAAAAGTTTTGGTAATAACATCTTGAGAAAAAAGAGTCGACGTAAAGAGCTTGAACAAATTGGAGTTAACAAACTGAGAGGTTAACATCAACAATCAGAACTGCAGAGAAGTTGTAAGGACACCAGAGGGTACATTCCTAAACTTATATAGGTATGAGTTGTATTCATGTTTGTTATATAGTTTGTAACTGTTAAATTTGTTTATAGTGGATTTTTGTTTTACTCCGTAGAGGGAGTCGTGGATGTTTCCTCAATTGGTGAGGTTTTACCACGTAAAAATCTTGTACTTAATCTTCCTACATCTTCTCATCTCATTCTTGGTTGTGCTGGGTTTAAAAGTTTGTTTAAAACTGTTTAAAAAACCTGTTATTCAAATCTTGAATAGATCTCGTACATACTGTTTTGTTAAACACTTCTTGTGTTCAAATAGTTTTGTTTTTTCAAGAAAAGAGTTTCCTCAAAAAACAGATCGGAGTTACTTAAATAGTTTATATTTAATAAACGGCTTTAGTAACAGAATTTCAATTGGTATCAAAGCTTGGTAAACTTCTTTTAAAAAGATCATGTGTTTCCGAAATTATTTTCTGAAAATCAAATATGGACGAGAAAAATGAAAGATTTGGTAACTTGACCAGACCTCCTATCTTTGATGGAACCAATTTTGCTTACTGGAAAGTAAGGATGATTGCTTTCATTCAAGGAACTATGGGAGATGATGTATGGGGCATTGTTGAAAATGGTTACACTTTTCCTACAAAACCAGCCATTGAAGGAAGTAATGAGAGGGTTAAGAAAGTTTTAAGTGAGTTCACACAAGAAGAGAAACAAGTTTTTCGCAACAATAACAAAGGAAAGAATGCTATATTTATGTCTATAAATGAACATGAGTTCAAAAGAATCTCATCCCGTACCACTTCTAAGGAAGCTTGGGACACTTTAGTTACTGCTCATGAAGGTGACACCAGAGTTAAGGGTGCTAAAACTTAAATGCTCATTCAACAGTATAATTCCCTAATTATGTCTGAGACTGAGTCATTTGATGACTTCTATATGAACCTAAATGATATTGTGACCAAACTGCATGCTATTGGGATAACATATGGTAGACAAGAAATTGTATCTAAAATTCTGAGATCATTACCACAGAAATTTGATAACAAAAGATATGCTATTAAGGAAATGTGTGATATTAATCTCACTCCTGAACTACTCAGTAGTAAATTAAGAACCGTGGAAATGGAACTGGAATTTAAGAAACAATTAACCCAGTCCCATAGGAAACAGACTAGTTCCAATCTAACCTTCTCTTCTAAATTGATTAAGCCTGAGTTTAATACTTCCAATGATTATTCTGATGAGGAATGCGATATAGAGAGTTTGGACAATCAGATTGCCTTAATGTCAAAACAGTTTAAGAAAATCATTAAATTTAGAAACAACATGGCAAATAAACAAGGCAGGTCCAATTATCCAACTCCTTTCAATCACAGACCTCATGAGAAAAGCCATGACAAAAATCACAAGGACTCTCACACTAGACCTAACAGAGATCTTAAGAAGACTCAATGCTATAGATGTGGTAAACAAGGACACATTGCACAAGACTGTAGAGTTAACTTGAACACTCAAAATAAACACACTAGAGCCAACATTTGCAAAACATGGGATGATTCAAGTGAATCTGAAAATGAGGAACCTGAGTCATCTGATGTTTTTTACCCTTGCATGTCTTTCTTTACCAAGATTATCTATAATGATGATATGCCTGTGTTTCTTAATGAGGATGAATATAGTAATTCTACTTCTGATGTTTTGAATACTACTGTTACTGGTTTAAATGCTTTGATTATTGAGAATATTGCTATCTATTCCTCGGGGTGTGTGAGTCAAAGGGAAAGCGATAATGACGATGTGAATGGGTGTGTGAGTACAAAGAATGAAGCCCTAGGGGTCACTTCACACACTACACTTAGTGACTCGGACAATGAAGACCTCCCTGATATTCACACTCTCTATGCTAAAACTCTCAAGAAAAGCACTAGACTTGAAAAGATTGTGAAAGATCTCACTAAGAAGTTAGAAGATCTAAGCCTAATGGTTGAATTGAATGCTGAAGAGTATACTACCCAATGTCTAACTCATGAAAGTGAAATTAAAATGTTTGATGAAAAACTCAGAAATTTGACTGAAACAAATGAAATTCTGGAGAAAAAGTACAAAGGGACATTGTTAGAATTGGATCAAACTAAAGAAAAGACAGCAACTGTTTTAAAAAAAATTACAAATTTTGAAAATAATTCCAACTGTTTTGATGAATTTGTTGCTGAATCAAAAAACAATTCTGATGATCGAACTGGAATAGGGTTTTGCCCCAATTTGAAGACACAAACAAAATCTTTTGAACCTATCAAGTTTGTGTCAGGAGGCAAAGGGCCTATTGAAACATGTCCAGACTTTCATTCTCTAAAAACTGAGTTTGATTCAAAACATCAAAATTTTAACATTGGGGAATCAAGTTTCTTTAAACATGAAAGTTCACCTAAGGCTAAATATGTCTGCCCCTTTATTAGGAAGAGTGAGTCTACATTCAAGACTGTCACTCCTAGGAATAGAGTTCAACCTCAAAACTTCTCAAAACCTTTGTTTAGAGACTTTCCTAAGGAGACCCCAATTTTGAGCAATATTTACTGCTCCTATTGCGACATATACGGTCATTATTTTGATGTTTACTATGCTAGGATATTAGTTAAACCTGTCTATAATCCTCATATCTATCAGAACTTTAACTATTCTAGAAGGAGCCGCAACAATTATATACTTCCTAGACAACCTGACAAAAACTCTAATTATAGGAAGAGAAAGACCAAACCTAAAAGAACATTTCCTAGAAGGATTCCTAAGCACTTTCCTAAACCAAATGCTCATGTTTTTCATAAAATTCAAAATCATGCGCAAAACATTTTTCAGAAAAAATCTGATGCTCGCAAATTTTATCAATTGAGAGCTAATAAGCGCAAAATGAAAACTAGAGCAATTTGGATTAGAAAAGATGATCTATTACCTCAGATGAAGTGTAACATAGTTGTTACTGCTCTAAAAGCTGAACACACATCATCTGGTTGGTATTTAGACTCTGGATTTTCTAAGAACATGACTGGGGATGAAACTAAACTTTTAAACAAAACCAGCTTTGCTGGTGGTAAAGTCATTTTTAGGGATGGAGTTTCATCTCAAATAATAGGCAAAGGAACTCTCCAAGAAGATGGACTTCCTGTTCTTGAAAATGTCCTTCTAGTTAAAGGTCTTAAGGCAAATCTACTTAGTATATCGCAATTTTGTGACTCAGATCATACTGTTACCTTTTCAAAGAACAATTGCAAAATTTTAAATGAAAAAGGTGAATGCATAATTACAGGATTCAGGACTCCTGACAATTGTTATACTGTCATGAACAAATCTAAAATCTGTAATGTTGCTAGAATGGATGACAATGAGATATGGCATAACAGAATGGGTCATATAAATTACGATAACCTTAGTAGACTAACCTCTCAAGAAATAGTTAGAGGAGTTCCTAAAATTAAACCCATTCCTAATATTGTATGTGGTTCTTATCAGGAAGGTAAAATTGTTAAGGCACCTCATAAGAAAGTTAATGATGTTCTTACCTCAAATCCCTTGGAGCTCATCCATATTGACCTAATGGGTCCCTCCCAAACTGTTAGTCTTTGTGGACACAGTTATATTTTAGTTATGGTTGATGACTTCACCAGATTTACTTGGGTAGCCTTTTTAAAACAAAAGTCTGACACTTTTCAAACTTTCTTAAAAATACTTCTTCGGATTGAAAATGAAAAGGACACTCAAGTAAATAGAATCCATAGTTATAGAGGTGGAGAATTTAAAGACACTGGTATTATCGAATACTATGACTATAATGGTTACAAACATGAATTCAGTGCTCCTAAGAATCCTCAACGGAATGGAATTGCCGAAAGAAAGAATCGTACCCTTCAAGAGATGGCACGTGTTATGCTACATGCCAAGAATTTACCTAAATACTTTTGGGTAGAATCTATTCGTACGGTATGTCACATCATAAATAGGGTCTATCTTAGAAAGAATTCCAAACAAACCCCTTACGAACTTTGGTACAAGAAAAAGCCCAATCTTAAGTAACTTAGAACTTTCGGTAGCACTTGTTATGTATGCAAAGATAGGGAAAACTTATCCAAATTTGAGAGTAGGGGAGATAAAGATATATTTTTAGGATACTCACCTAACAGTAGAGCCTATCGAGTGTATAATCTTCTCACTAAAACCTTGATGGAATCCATAAATGTAATTGTGAGTGACACTACTATAGAGAGTAAGACTGGTGAATCAACTATTGAGAAAGAGACTACAAACATTTTAGAAAATAACTCTCCTAAAATAGATGATTCATTACCAATTGAGACACCTGAAGTACCTAACTGGGTTTCTAAGGATCATCCCATAAATAACGTAGCTGGTAACCCTAGTGAGCCAGTGCGTACAAGATCCCAACTAAGAAACTATGCACATTATGCATATTTTGTTTCCCTTGTGGAACCAAAGAATGTAAATGAGGCATTGAATGACTCTCACTGGATTTTTTCTATGCAGGAAGAACTTCTTCAATTTGTCATTCATGATGTTTGGTATCTTGTTCCTCATCCTGATCACAAAAAGGTTATTGGCACATGTTGGATTTTTAAAAATAAGACTGATGAAAATGGGATAATAATTAGAAATAAAGCTATATTAGTTTCTCAAGGATACTCTCAAATTGAAGGAATATATTTTAACGAGACCTTTGCTCCTGTTACTCGGTTAGAATCTGTTCGTCTGCTCTTTGCTATAGCTTACCACATGCATTTTACACTTTACCAAATGGATGTCAAATCTGCATTCCTTAATGGAATATTGACTGAAGAGGCCTATGTAGAACAACCTAAAGGGTTCATTGACCCTCAATATCCAAATCATGTATTTCATCTTAAAAAGGCTCTGTATGGCCTTAAACAAGCACCTAGAGCTTGGTATGAGCGTCTTTCCAGTTTCCTCTTAGATAAAGTTTCAAAAGAGGTGGAAATGATCAAACTCTTTTTGTCAAACAATTTGACAAACACATCATTATTGCTCAAGTTTATGTTGCCGACATTATCTTTGGATCAACTTCTCCCTCGGAAGTAAAATCCTTCTCTGAGACTATGCATAAGGAATTTCAAATGTCCCTTATGAGGGAGTTACAATTCTTCTTAGGCCTTCAAGTCAAACAAAATTCAGAAGGATTATTTGTATCGCAATCTAAGTACGCTTTAGAGATAGTAAAGAAATTTGGCCTCGAGAGTGCTAAAGATGCTAAAACGCCCATGTGTACTACGTTAAAACTTTCAAAAGATGAAAATGGAAAATCCGTAGATCCTACTCTATATCATAGTATGATAGGAACCTTATAATATCTTACGGCCTCGCGTCCTGATATTATGTATGCTGTGTGTGTATGTGCTCGTTATCAAAATAACCCTAAAGAGAGCCATTTGAATGCTGTTAAACGTATCATTAAATATGTAAAAGACACTCTGTATCCAGGACTTTGGTACACTAATGACACACCAAGAACTATAATTGGGTACACTGATGCTGACTGGGCTGGGTGTACTGATGATAGTAAAAGCACATCTGGAACATGTTATTATATAGGTAATAACTTGGTAGGATGGAGTAGTAAGAAACAAAACTGCACATCACTCTCGATAGCCGAATCTAAATACATAGCCGCTGGCAGCTATTGTGCTCAATTACTGTGGCTTAAACAAATGCTAAGTGATTATGGTATTCAAGAAAACCAATTGCATCTCTATTGTGATAATCAAAGTGCGATTAATATTTCTAAAAACCCTGTTCAACACTCGCGAACAAAGCACATAAAAATTAGACATCACTTCATACGCGAATTGGTTGAAACTAAGGAATTGGAAATCAATTATCTTCCTACTGATTTGCAACTCGCAGATATGTTCACCAAACCTCTAGATCATAATCGATTCATTTCCTTGCGTAAATCTATTGGTATGGTTTGTGATGAGTAATACATTTGCTGCTTATCCAAGTTTTTCCCTTTGTCCATGTGAGAGAAAATGGGGGAGAAATTTGAGTCTCTAATGATTCTTTATATATGCTAAACAACTTGATCCTAGTGATTCATTGCAGCTGTTTGTACAGTTTTTCTCAACAGATGTTATAGGGTATTCAAATGTAAATAGTTGAGTTATGTACTTTTATTTTCTAGGATTTGGGTAGATAGAATCTTTACAGGAATAGGTTTTTCTTATTTTTTGTCGCCTTACGAGTCCTAGTTGACTAAAAGGAGATTTTGTCTCATATTTCCAAAGGGGGAGATTGAAGCACCTTATACTCTTGACTCATTTGAGTCTATACTGTATAAGTGTTCATCT
The DNA here is from genome assembly GCA_949130495.1 of Sambucus nigra. Lineage (NCBI taxonomy): Eukaryota > Viridiplantae > Streptophyta > Magnoliopsida > Dipsacales > Adoxaceae > Sambucus > Sambucus nigra. The sequence goes on from OX422214.1 coordinate 58,171,958, forward strand.
AGTTTGGAAATTGTGACAAAATTATGTCTAACCTAGAATCCAAAGAACCTCAGAGCTTGCATTTCTATTTCATCTTTGATTGAAGGGACCTAGACCTAATTACCAACACTCACACACAGTAGAATGAATCATTAACATGTCATATTGCATATTAGTGTGTGTACATATGTTGTGTGTGTTTAAATCCCCAATATTATTTTTAAATTTTTTTTAGGATTTTTTAAAACATTTTAAAAATAAGGTTTTATTAATAAAACATGGTTTTAAAAGGTTATGGGGTAAATCTGCTATTTTAAAATGTTGGTTTAATTGTCTCAAAGTTGCTTTGGGTAGAAACCAAATGCAGCAGAGACCTCGGGGTTTACTTTGTAATTACTTTAGACGAGCGTTTTATCTCGCCTCGTATGCCAACATGTGTTAGCTTCTGATTGGTGAGAAGTGTGTTTCCTTGCTGAGACAAATCGAGTGATCATTTTCATCCCTTGGATCGTTCTTATCAACGATCTGCATGTCTTTCATCATAATCCTTGTGATCCTCTTTGAACCAATCAGGAGAGCTTTAACAACCGCATATTGTATGCCCTTGGATCTAAGTCAATTGAACTTGACTAAATCGGGTCCATTGATTTTAATCCTTATTTTCGAACCTTCCAAGCCTCTTATAAAAAGGCTCCTACTCTCAGCCTTCGAAGAATTTTTGCCATTTCGTCATTTTGAGAGAAAAGAAAGAGAGAGAGTAGAGAGAGAAGAGAGAAACCAGAAGAGAGGAAGAGTTAGAAACCCTAACAACTAACCCTAAATCGTCTCTACAGTTCAAACCAAATATAAACCTTCAAACCTCTATACTTTACCAAACACAACCTTGAGTGTTTGAGTGTTTTAAAAGATGATTTGAGAGTTGGTTTGTTGCTGTAACCTCTTCTTCTTTGGATATTGTTTCCAACTTAATCATTGTCTTAGATCTGTTGTTCTTGTATATAGAAACTTTCAGATCTGAGTTTTTCATGATATATTACACTTAGTTTGCATGTTTGTTTCTCACCTTGAGAAATATTTTGTTGATACATTTTCTGTAAATGTTTTTAACTTTGAAATCAACAAAAATGTTTTCTGTTTCTAGTTCTCTTAAAATTAAATCGTTGACCTAGTTTGGAATCACACTTGGAGGTTTTCAATCTCAAAAATCTTTTCAAAACTCTGAGATTGATTAAGATCTGGGCTGTCTTCTAAGCAAGATATCCGTGGAATATGGGATTGATTTAAAGGTCAAACAGGTTCAAAGTTTTGTGAGAAGAGAGAAAAAGAAAAATCACAGCATATAGACTTATATGTAATTTGCTAGGACTGTTTGTACTTAATAAGTGTGAGTGTGTGCATGCATGTGTTAGAGAGCACCTCCACAAACACTTTCACACTACAACACGAAAAGTGTTGGTAATAAGATCTTGAGAAAAAAGAGTCGACATACAGAGCTTGAACAAATTGGACTTAACAAACTGAGAGGACAACATCAACAATCAGAACTGCAGAGAAGTTATAAGGACATAAGAGGGTACGTTCCTAAACTTATATAGGTTTGAGTTGTATGCATGTTTGTTATATAGTTTGTAACTGTTAAATTTGTTTATAGTGGATTTTTGTTTTACTCCGTAGAGGGAGTCGTGGATGTTTCCTCAATTGGTGAGGTTTTACCACGTAAAAATCTTGTACTTAATCTTCCTACATCTTCTCATCTCATTCTTGGTTGTGCTGGGTTTAAAAGTTTGTTTAAAACTACTTAATAAACCTGTTATTCAAATCTTGAATAGATCTCGTACATACTGTTTTGTTAAACACTTCTTGTGTTCAAATAGTTTTGTTTTTTCAAGAAAAGAGTTTCCTCAAAAAACAGATCGGAGTTACTTAAATAGTTTATATTTAATAAACGGCTTTAGTAACAAAATTTCAACAACTATAAATCCAATGAAATCCTAAAGCATAAACAAAAGTTTTAGAAATGGTATAACTTCAATAAATGGATTGTACAACCTAGTATCTTCTTTTTTCTCTAGCAATTTGATGATCCCTAAACAAGCTTTTACCAAACGCAGAACCTAAACCAATAAAAATCATTTATAAAACACCTAACAGAGAAACATAACAATCAATTTATCTATTAACAACGAGTGCATGGATTCCCTATTTCAATATTAGCCCTTCTTTTGTTTTTTTAGTTGGACAAATAAAAAGATATAGTAAATTTCTAATGCCTAAAATTTAATAACAAATATATTAGGGCCTTTCAAATGAAAATTCAATAAGCATCCAATATGTATGTATCAAAAGCAAAATTTGGCATTAGATAACTCAACGTGCTTATATCAAAACATATGCAGCCATCCCATAGGTGAATAGAAATTGGAGAATCGCAATAATATTATTCCGTGCTAATTATCTTAACTTTTTTCTTTCACTGTATTCTATATAATTAAGTCAACTCATTTTACCTATGTGATCTACATAGGCCTACACTGTTACACACACCATACAACACTTATTGTACAGAGGAACCAAAACTATCAAAACATTCTAGGTAACATTAGTATTATCATTTTAAACCAAATTGACTTGACTTTTCTTTATTTAAATCAAACATGTGATTTCCCAGTTAGTTTTTTCTATTGGGTCACCCGTTGCAAATTGATTTTTTTCATATTTTCTTTCAAAAAAGAAGTTATGGATCACATTTTTCCCCGGTTTAGTTGCCATTTTCCCCAGTTCAACCACTGACCATGACTGCTCAAGCTTGTGACCATTCCAAAGGGTAACAAACTTTTTTTTTTTTTGTAATTCCAGATACTCCTCCCAATTTTAAGACTCCTTGTGTTGAGAGAGTACAATGTAAGAGTTTTTGTATTAAATTTTTTGCTTTATTACTTTTCTTTTATAATACACAATCTTAACAATCTCTAAAAATTGGTTTCTAGTTTGTGCATTTGTATGATTATGTTGCTCATAATCGTTATCGCAATTGACATGAGACGATAAATACAAAATTACGGTTGTTATTGCATCTGTCTGAGTTTGGTTATCTTTGTTTTGTCATTTATATTATGTTTCAACCACAAACTATCAGTCAAAAATAATAAAAGGCACGTGTACCTTATCCTTGAAACTTCAAGATTTATAAAAAAAAAAAGAACTATATAGGGCATATATCCTTTCTACTTTCAAGCCTATCCTGACAACTCACATTTAATGCACTTTTCGCTATTCTAAATTCCATACAGCGTCAATTGATTACGTTCGCTAAATAAGTCTTCATAATTGGCCATTATTGGCATGAGAGTGACTTAGTAGACTATAACTCTATGTATTTTCTCATGCATGTTATGTTATATACGGTCTATAATCTATTGAGAATATTAGGGGCAATCAATATCAAATTTTTGTCAACATTGATTCGTTTATTGTTCGACCGGTATTTGGTTACCTATTGTCTAAGTAACATTAAATCTTTATTTTGAGTCTTGTATTTGAATTTTTAGTTTTCATTAGTACTACAACGATCTGAACTTGCTTCACCGATTTATTCTAACTTATTACATTGAATTTTGCAAAATTTATTTAAAAATAATAACTAGTTTGTGAAATTGGGCGCATATGTTGATATTATAATATACACATACTTCCCCTTATCTATAAGCTAAGTTCACCCATGATCCTAATTTCCTTTTTTTCTAAGAAGGAAATTCTTTAGTTGCCAAACACATAGGGAAAAGAAATAATCTCCTAATATAGTTTGTATGCACTTATATTTGGGCAATTATTTGTGACTTGATCCATACTTAGTCTTGATTACACATCACAAGCTTTGTTGAGTCATATACACTATAATTAGCACTGGCAAAATTATGGGCTGGGCCTAATTTGAGCGGGTCAAATATAGGTTGGGCTAAATGTGGGCAGGGCCAAATATGGGCGGACCAAAAATGGGTTGGGCCAACCCATTATTTTTCTACTAAATTAAGTATTACAATTCGAGGTATATATATAAAAAAAACTAATATTTTACTCATAACTATTTAAAATGAGTATTATATTTGAGTTGTATCTTTTAAAATTGGGCTCCATATTTGATTTCTTGCTTTCAAATATGGGCCCCATATTTATCTCATAGCTTTGAAATTTGGGCCCCATATTTAACTCATAGCTTTTAAATATGGGTCCCATATTTAGATGCTTGGGCTAATATGAATTGTTTTATTATTTGGGCCACATTTTGCCACTACTAACTACAATTTACAATTCATGATCATTAGGAGAAGTAGTAAACAAAACACTTGGACTGGTAAAAACAAGTTAGTCATACACTAGACAAATAACACGTGTTAATTTGTAGTCCCAAACAAACACCGATATTTAAAATTCTAATTAACATGTAATCAGAAAAGAAGACTTAAATATAAGGTAAAACGACATCAGACTTTAACATATTGAAATCTTTCTACTTTAGTGTTGTAGATTGATTTCTTATTTACTCAATCAACATCAGATCTCAAACATGAATTGAGAAATTAACGAAGGTCAATAACAAAATTTAACCTTCGGTATGTCCTCAGAAAACACGGGAATAACGGCAGCATTAGTGCATACAGATTTTTGTGCAGGAATCGGAATGCTAATACGAACACGTAGATTTGTATTTGATTTTTCTAACAGTAACTAATTTGGAACTAAAAAAAAGCAGGTTTGGGTTTCTCACTGATATATATATGTATGTATATATATGTAGAGAGAGAGGTGATACCGTGCGATTTGGAGTCGCAACAAATGGCGACAGTTAATAGTCGGCGGTGGCTGTTGGGGTAGGGAATTTTGAGCGACCGATTCGGGTGAAATTGATCTCATTGAGGAGAGGGGGGTTGCAAAACAATTTTCAAAAAAGGGGGAAAAACACCCGCTAAATATCCCGCGAAACTAAAAATTGCAAAGGCAATTTTATAATAAATTTCTCAGCATTTATAGTAAAATACCGTATATTTATGATATCTTTTTTGGCATTTGTTAAAAAGTATCGTAAATTTATGGTATTTGTATACAAAGCCCGTAATTTTTCTGCATTTAAAAATAAATGCCGAAAAAAGTTTTTTCTCGACATTTTTTATAAATGCCGCAAAACAAATGCCGCAAAAAAATAGTTTTCTTGTAGTGTATTGTCTTTAGTGTTCTCCGCAGAGGACAAATGGGTGCACTATTTTTGATTCATATTCTTTACTGAGAATTCTCGTATTAGTGATGTGATATGCGAGTACGACATGATACTAATTATGGTTTATAAAAATGGTTAAAACAATAGTGGACAGTGATTTCAAGGCTATCGGAGTGGTTGCCTTAGGGCAGCATGTTTTGTTTCGAAGAGGCCTCACCTGCAAGAGGTCCGGAATCGTACTTGTATTATCTATTGTAGGGACTTCGAAGGGTATAGTAGTATAAAAATGTTTAAATCCCGGAGTGTTTATCGACCTTGTATCATAGGAGTTGAGTTGATCCAAGAGGCCATTAGCAAAAGGGTGAACAATGAGTAAGGAGTTTTAAATGGGATTGACACAATGATCTCGGACCGTCAAACAAGGAAATTTCTTTACCAATAATTAATGGTTTTCGGGTGACCTAAGTTTAGTATCGACAATATTTATTTTGGGTGGAGTAAGCCAAAAAAATTCGAAGCCAGCCATGGCAATACAAAAGTAATGACACTCAATGTGTGCAAGGCTTCTGATGGGAGTCTAGAAGTTGGGTTGTCAGTCCCAAAAGATAAAATGAATGATTTATCTAATATCTTCAGTATGGGCCTGGACACTAATTAGTGTTCAATATTGATGATGTCTAATGATGGAACAAAATTGAGGGTTATATCACTAGCTACTAGTGATAAGAAAAGGGGAGTGACGTTTATGTTTATTTGGTAGTGATGTCTCATGTAGAATTGAGTGTGTAGGTTAAATCTTTCTTTTAATATATGCTGCTACCATTCTGTCAAGCATTTCTTTTATCAAATAAACGATTAAAAAAATCAACTCTTGAGAAGTTAAAATACCGGATTATAATATGTAATTTAATTTGATTTCTTTTGAATCCCACAAATATCTATGCATGAGAAATTTGTGTATCTTCTCTCTCTCTCTCTCTCTTTCTCTATCTCTCTCCATCTGCATGTGTTCTCCCTTGTATCCCTCGCAACTATGTGAATCCCCCAACTATTTGTATGTATATGTCCCTTATGGTATACTCAACTCAACAAAATATTTTTCCAATTTTTTTGGGAACGGCTACATGAATCATATTTTCCATTTCATTTTATTCGGTGCAATATCTTCGGTTAAACCACTTAGATATTTTTTTATAACATCCCACCAAATTAATTTATACCCACCTCTAACCCTTACGTTACTATCAATACTAACTAAATCACTCTTCCTTATAGGGCATCCATCGGTCTAAGCTTGGCATGTTCAAACCGTCTAAGATGATTTTCTTTCAATTTATCTTCTATAGGAGCTGCTTTTACCGTTTCATGAATTTTTGCATTTCTAATTTTATCCTTTTGAGTTTACTTCAAATTCATTATCGTTTCGAGTTTACTACAAATTCATCTTAGCATTCTCTGATGGTATACATATGAATATATTGTTTCATTTATAACTTCGTATATAATTACGACATGCATGTAATGCCGAAAGAACTTTGATAAGTTAAATATCTTATAAATCATTACTAAAAAATAATCCATGGACTTATTTCGTCTTTTTATGAAAAGTAAGCATAATTCATTATAATACCAAAATAGTACAACTTGCCTAAACCGGTAGAAACATAATATATTGGAACTTGTAAAGGAGAAAGCAATAGAAATCATCATAAAGCACAACGAAATTTTTAATATGTACCAAGTTACGTTGAAAAGGTTAAACAACATTGTAAAAGTATTATTAAAGGAATGATAAATATTGAGTAATGCTATAAGTACCAAATTTTACCAAGTTTGTATTCCATGTGCATTTAATGATTGTATATACATTTGAGGTTCACTATTTTAATGGATTCGATAAAAAAACTTGATACATATAGACCTTTTCTAAATATTGGCATGACATTCAAAGGAATGATAAGTATCTTAAGGGTTGTTTCTCTACACAAGAACATAAAATAAGTCTTACAATACTACTTAAGAGATTTTTTCATATAAACTTAAATGGGAGGGTGTACTAATTTTGCAACTGTATAATTTCAAAACACGAAACTCAATCATTCTTTCTTATTGAAGCTTTGATCATTCATCCATGTTTTAACTTTGCTATATAGTTTTAAAATATGATTCATCTTTCCTAATTGTAATTTATGTAATTTCACTCCACTAAGTTGTCCTAAACTATATAATTTAGTTATTTTTTTAAACTAAAAAGAGTTCGAACTTTAATAGCCATTCATCATCTTGAAGCCAACGTAAGATGATAAAAATAAATTTCAAACATCAATTGATTGATTAACGAATTCACACTGTGAGTTTTCTAAAGAATTCTGAAGAACATGCAACTATAATAGATGAATAAAAGGAGTGATCAATCCTTTTCAATGGAAATAATTATGGATTAAAGAAAATGATGAATTTAGGGAAATACTTATCAATACATCTATCAAATTATATTATTGCATTGACATAGGAAAGCGCTTATATACTATTATTGAACTTAGTCTTTTTGGCACTTCAAAAAACATACATAATAATATCTTTGTTGTCTCTTTGCTACAAATAGTGGCTTACATATACCATCTTCATCAAGGGTAAAATCGGGTTAATATTAATATCTCAAAAAATAAGAAGATAATGGTTTAAAAAGAAAGATAATATCTTCTAGGCCTAATAATAAAGATGTTAAATAACCGAATGACAACAAATGTGTCAATTTCCATCATTTGTATATCATCAAATAGGTTGTGTGCATTAATCAAGGTGTAATAATTTGATATATTTATAATATTTATAAGTGGATAGAAAGTTTACTATTAGGGACTACACAGTACAACAACCGCATATTGTATACTAGTGGTGACCCGTGCGATGCACGGGCGAGTGTAACATGTTTTAATTGTCAAATATATATATTTATGAAACTATGACAGATCGTTAGATAATCATATGTGTATCAAGTCCCTTCAAATTTAAAAGTAATCGTTATGATCAAATTGAAGCACATCAATAATATGTTTTGTTCGTATTCAAATAAATGTCCACAAAATATATATCCATAATAAACATGTTGAAATTGTAAGTAAATAAAGAAGATTCACATGAGAAAAATAATTAATGAAGAAAGAAAGAGTTGTAACAACATAATAACTATTGTTTGCATGCATGAGAACTGCATGCTTTGTCGTTGAGCCACGTCAGATGTGGACTTCCATTGTACTTGTAGGTCAAATATCATATATTCAAACATAAGCTTTCGAAATTCAAACATTGATTTGGGGGACAACTGCCACAATCTGATAAAACAAAAACTAGAGAATAATATTATGAGTGTGCATATAAAATTAAGCTTCAACATAAATATATTCAAATTATAGACACACCTGTGACACCCCGCCTAATAAAATACCGGGCGATCACTCCTATATCAAATTAAAACAGGAGTCTCATGTGGTTCATTCTTAACATCACTGTCGAAAACCAATTAATTACTAATATCCTATTAGGCCGACGTCAAAATTTTAAATTAACTAATCTTTTTAACCAAACCATCCAAATAAAATAAGGACAACAGTTTATATGCAACAACTGAAATAAAATAAAGTAAAATAACCGAACACTCGGTCCAAATAATACAACCAAATCGAATTCCACACAAAAGGCGGTAAATGAATAAATGAGTACAGTTGGGCGATTAGCCTGAATATGACTACAATACCTCCTATCTAGATCTCAATGATGGAAGCGTCTACAATAAACCTGCTTGCATCCACAGCTGCTGCAGCAAACGTCTGACTCGAATGAATTATTATCCAGGCGTCCCTGTGTCTGGACACCTATATATATATATATATATATATATATATATATATATATAGCAAGAGAGGGGAGAAGTAGAGAAAATGGGTCAGAGCCCGATTGTTGAAAATATTTTAGCAAGTGCATAAAATCCATATTTTAAAATATGTTATTTCTCATATTTTAAACTGGTATCGCTCTCACATGAGATACACCTCACCCCTCTTCTAACAGTGCACAACTAGCGCATACCATTTTAGACAACCTAGTTAAGCTACCCTACCTAACTAATGTAATTACCCATCTTCTAATAAACCTCATCGATTCGGGTACTAAGGACTAAACTTCTCCCCATTCCCAACATTACGTTACGTTCGTGCGTGGGGTGTCTCGCGAAGCGAAATCCAAACAAGGAACCCCCCCGATACACTACTACGTGACAATGTTGATCACCGGGATCCATTAGGCCTTCAGTACATAACATATTTATACCATCTCGTATTTATTAATAGTTCTCATTAGAACCTATTATTCGCATTCATATAAATCCGGATATAAATCTACCGGAAGTAATATCACACTTTATTCATTCTTTTCACTTTATACAAGGTTAGGTTATATGATATCTCATCTCATATATATCAAAAGTATACTATACGCAACAAGTATATTAATCATCCACCGAACTATAATATAAGTGGCTTAGTCATTCTCATTTACTAAGCATCCGTGAATTATCTCAAGTACACAAATATGTTAATCGCAATACATATATAGATATATAGCACCCCTAGCCTCAGCTGCGGTGCACTCATACTCTGCTATCCAATCCAAGTACATCTCGTACAAAAAGGATTACTCGTTCCACATCACTCAGGAACTGTAACAATATAAATCACACGTATTGGAGGCGAACATAGTTCACGTACCTACGGGTCACGCACATACCTACGCTCCCATAAGCAGCGGACTTATCAACTCACAAATAAGCCTTTCACAGCCCTATGTTCTTGAGGTACCAAATCTAAAATCCCCCCGAAGGCAACACAGGATAAGATTGTCCTCTTTCGAACGTCAACCTCCCGTGATAGCAATTATGGTAGGTATGTCATACACATAATAAAAAAATCATATAGGTACACATTCCACCTATATACATATATCATCAATTTGGTATTCACACAACCATATTATAATTATAGGTATTTCTCTCACCTATACATAATTCCCCATAGGTAATTATTTAACCCATGTATATAATAACATTCGAGCATACGCACAACCCGTATAATAAATTTCCCACGTAGTATATTTATCTCTCGAATATCCTACGCATTAATCAATTTTAACTAATCCTCAATACATCATTTCCGATATTTTCTCACGGCACGATGACAATACCAACGACACCAATATATATTATTTATCTATTCTCAATATTTTATGGCTATAATCTCCAAACTCTCGTAACGATAGCCAATAACCTTGAATATTCTCATTCACAATAATACAAGCCGTCACACAATTAAAACACTACCCCAATACATGTTCCCTTATTTAACATTCAAATCACACTTAAATACCCCTTTAAGTATTTTTCCTCACGAACACCCCTATTTGGGTAAATCTTGGATTTTACTTTCAACTAACCCAAGGTACACGCCTTACTAAAAAAAATATTTAGAAGTCCCTACACTATTTTTAGGAACCCCAAATATTTATCTCCAAATAATTCTAGCCTTCATTTTTCCAATTTCCAAGTGCATTTCCGAGTTGGTGATTTCACCCCGGAACTGCCATCTTGTAAAAATCATAACAATTCGAAGAAAAAGCAAAAAAATTCGTGGTTGGCTCCCACGCGACCGTATCAAAATTATCTACAACTTTCGTGTTTTGACCGAGAGCTGAATCGGTTGTCTTGCTGTCCGAAACAGCCCGGAAGTGGTCTGGTCACTATTCACCTTCTTCTCCAAAAATTCAAACCTCCATTAAAACACATCCAAGCTTTTTATCTCCTCTCTCATCATCATTCAACCTCAAATAACCATAAATACACACATTCAAAGGGTTCCAATCATCCTAGAACCCAGATCCAACAATTAATTTCAATTTTCTCAAATTGGGTATTAATCGAGTTATATCCGTTTTAATCTTTCGAAAACCCCTTTGATCCACGAAATTTCAACCCAAAAATCTTTAGTTTTATACCAACTACAATATGAGAAATTAACACACTAAATCAATATGCAAGTTAAACACTTGCTTTGTGGAATAAATCCGACGTTCTCGAGTCGAATCCCGCGAATTTGACCGGATTTTCCTTCTCTTCTTCTTCTTTTCTTTCTTCTTCTTCTTCTCTTCCTTCTCTCTACTCTCTTCTCTCTCTTAGGGCAGAAATGAAAGGGAAAGGGGGCTGCTTAAGTCTTTAAACCCAAAATTGGGTAAATGCCCAATTGTTAAATGACTCGTGTACCCGTTTACGAGCCCCTACTAGTCCAAAAATGTCCGGAACCCAAATACTACCCCCGGGTAGTCTATTTTGACTATCTCGGCCATTCCAAACCTAATGGCGCAGTCGAAATCTCCATCCGAGGTACTTAACTAAAATTCATTAATTTTGCCCCAACATGTTCAATATGCGTATTTTCCAATTTAAAATATTTTCTTTGTCGCTTTACCCAACTTGCGACATGTAATTAGAAATAATCCATGTAAATATTAATCTGGCACTTACAAACTAATATTTACTATTTACTTTATATTCTGAATTTATTCAAATTCACTCATAAATTCCATAATTACTATTCACAGTAATTCCTCAATTTACCAAATTACGCCCACCTTTGTAATTTAAATATCTTTAAAAGTACGGGGTATTACAACACCGTGCCTCATTCCTATTTTTTGTTAAAGAATCACAATACATGCTGTGTTTATGAAAAGAAACAAAAAGTTACATGATATGGTAAATGAATTATAATACCACACTTTTAATTCCACACTTATTTTCAACGTATTAAAATTTTCACTCCTTGATTTTGTAGGCATCAAATTTATATAAAATATGTAATTAGATGTAGTAACCATTCTCGTAAACTAAAGAATATGAAGGTGTAAAAAAAAGTTAAACTAACAATAAAAGAATGAATATGTAATAAGATGTTAATAAAATTATTTAAACACTTCATTCCATCAATATTATTTATCTACAAAATGTTTTAATTTGAAAAAAAATGTTGACATAAATAGATGCACTACAAAGATACAACTTTCTGTTATATGTAAGAAAAATTATAGAGGTTTGAATTTTTTAATCAAGCTACAACCTTCCACCATTAAAAATGATAAAGTACATATTTAAATACAACTGAAAAAGTACTCCCACAATTTTGTTTTGGATATATATATATATATAAGTGAAAAAAAAAAATGATTGGTTATAGCATGTCGGTCGCAACTGTATTTTTTTATAACAGAAGAGGATATTAATCCCCTAAAATTTATTAATAGGAGAAAGAGCCACTCCTAGGTGGCTATACAATCTTAGACTACAACTATTAATAAGATCTAATACTAGGGAAACCTAGTCTATCCATCTTAAAAGCTCCTTTAGCAAGAAGAGGAAGATCACTAAACTTAAGAAAGAACTTGGATTCTTGTGAAGAGGATGCAAATTTTGCTAAGTCATATGCTACACTATTTTTCCCTCCAAATGTGATGGAATTGAATGTCATTATCTTTAATAAAACCTTTTATCTTGTTTATTATTTCTTTCACTTCCCCAGGAGGTTTTCACTGCTCTCAAATCATCATGATTGCTGCTTTGGAATCTAATTCAATGGATACATTTGAGAAGCCTTTTTTTAACCAACCATTGAAGACCTATCTGAATAGCTTTAAACTCATCCTTTAAAGAAGAAGATTGACCAATGGGACTAGCAAAAGAAATGATAATTCTCCATTATGACCTCTAAAAGTGCCCCCAATCCCACTGACTCCTGGATTACCAATGCTTAAACCATCCACATTAAGCTTAATGAGCCCATTTGAAGGCTTTTCCCATCTAACAATCTGAAACTGCTACTGCTTACCTTTAATTCTAAAATTGAAGGTATCTTTAATTTTGGATGATAATCTCAGAGGACCTATAAAAGAATTGTTAGTGAAGATATTTGATATAGTGTTTATAATATGGGAAATGATTTTCCTTCTTTCATCTCCTCATTTTTTAACAAACTTTGGCATCTAGCTTTCTAAATTTCCCATAATATCACTAGAGGGATGGTCTAAAAAAGATCTTTTCAAAATCTTCCTCTTGGTTTAGATAACCACCAAGCCATCAGCATGGCTTTTATAGAATTATAAGATGGAAAAACATCAGTTAAGTTGATAAAATACTACCAAACTTCCTTGGCAATCTTCCCTTCCAAGAACAAATGCTTCAGAGTTTTAATATTGTCCGTATAGCACTGGCATCTCGAACATAATGTGATTCCAACTCTTTGAATATTATCACCAGTAGGGATAGCTTTCCTGAAAAATTTCCACCCAAAGATGGAAATTTTAATGGGAATGAGAGGAGACCATAGAAGTTTCCAACTATGACAGCTCACTGCAGATCTTCTACACACTTGAAAAGCATATTTAATTGAAAAGAGACCATCAGTAAAAGGTTTCCAAATCACTTGATCTTCAACAGACTTTGACTGTTTAGCAACCTCCTCTTGAACTCTTTTAATTCTTTTAATGACATGAGATCCAGCAACACCATGATGTAAAGAATTCTTATATTTATTCCTCATGAATCTGCCCTACAGCCCTTGAGAATGGTTTACCCTCCAAGCTAGCTTAAAAGAGAAACATTTATTCACATCATTAATATCTCTCATACTAATTCCTCCTTCTTCAGATGGCAAGCAACAATTTTCCCACTTCATCCAAGCTTTTTTTAACCTCTAACAGCATCTGATCCCCCAAAAAATTTGCTAAAAATAGAGTGAATTCTATTTATAACAGTTATAGGGGGATTCAAAGCTGCTAAGGTATAAATGGGAATGGAAGCTAGAACATATTTGATCAAAACCATCCTACCTGCATTTGATAAAAACTTAGTTTTTCCAACCCATGAATTTGACTCTGATCTTTTCAATCAAATCAGAATAATATTTAGCCTTGTTCATGCCAGCAAAAAGGGGACAACGCATATAGAATAAAGGTAACTTCTTGAATTTCAAACCCAAAACATTTGAGATTTGACTCTTCCTTACCAATGAGAGACCTTCCGAAACTATACAACTACTTTTATCCCTGTTTAGAGATTGACCTGATGATTTTTCATACTTGACCAAAAAATTCATAAGGTTTTGCAAACTTCTTTTCCTCCCATTTACAAAAATGATAACATCATCAGAAAAGCTTAGATGAGATATTAAGGGGCTTCCAGGAGGATGAAAAAAAGGACCAATCTTCTTAGCCTCAACTAATTGGTTTAATCCTGTAGAAAGAACTTCTGACATGATAATAAAAAGAGAGGGAGATAGTGGATCTCCATGTTTTAATCCTCTCGAGGATTGAAAGAAACATGAAGGCTTTCCATTTTTGAGAATAGAGAAAAGGTTATTTGATAGCAATCTCCAAATGAAATCAATGAAGGTTTCATTAAAACCAAATCTTCTAAGCACTTTAAGGAGGAAAATCCAGGGCAATCTATCTTAAGATTTCTCCATGTCCATTTTAATGATCACATTGTATCCATGACTTTTTCTGTTGAGCAAGCTAACCATCTCATGACCTAAGAGAATATTATCTTGGATATTTCTATCCTTGATAAAACCGCTTTGATTTTGAGATATGATGAGAGGAAGAATATGACTAATTCTAGAATTGAGAATTTTATAAATAATTTTTTGAGAGAAATTCCCAAGACTAATAGGTCTGAATTGAGAGCATTTCAAAGGATTCTTAACTTTGGGGATAAGCACCGCATTTGTTGCAGACCAACTTTTTTGAATGGTATTACCAATAAAGAAGGATTGAACAACTCTAATTAAGTCATTCTTGATAATCCCCCAATAGGAGATATAAAAAGCTCCACTCAAGCCATCAGAACCAGGACAACTATTCTCATTTAATTGATTAATGGCAGTAAAGATCTCATCTTCTTTTAGAATTTGAGAAAGAATTCCATTCATCTCATCATTAATGACCATTAGAATAACATCCAATAGAGATTCATCAATATCTACGAAGTCATCAAACCATCTATCAGAGAAATGATGGACATAAATATTAGCAATTTCAGTTGGGTTCTCCTTCAAACAAAGATTCTCATCTTTAATTTTTAGGATTGCCAACCTACTTTTTGAAGCTTTATCTGCAACATGGAAAACTGTGTTTTTATCACCTTCTTTAAGCCATTTGATTTTAGATTTTTGCCTCCAAAAAACCTCTTCCTACTTCAAGACTTCTTCAAGCTTGATTCTAGAGTTATGCATCTGCACTCTATTTGATTAAGTTGGATTGATCTCGAAAACATGATCCACAGCTAACACCTCATCCTCCAGATCATGAATGTTCTGAAATAAGTTTTTGAAAATCTCTTTATTCCACACCTTGAGGGCAGCCTTCAATCTCTTTAGCTTCTTACAAAAATAAGACATAAGATTTCCATATGACTGAACTGACCAAGCCTGGGTAATAAAAGGAAAAAAAGAATTATGGGAAATCCATATCTTCTGAAAGATAAAAGGCCTAGGCACCAGATCCAAATGGCTTCTAATGGAAAGGATAAGAGGAGAGTGATCACTACACCTCTTAGATAGATGAGTAATTGAGAAATTATGAAATGTAGATGACCATTTGAGATTGACCATAGCCCTATCAAGCCTTGCACTTATTGCATATTCATCATCTATATAATTAGATTAAGTGTATCGAGATCCATGGTATCCCAAATAAAAAAGCCCACAATAATTGACACAATCTTTGAAATCTTCCATAGATTGGAAATCAATAGGATTACCCCCTATTTTTTCTTCTTGACAGGACACCACATTAAAACCACCAATAAATATTTGAGGCAATTCTCCATAATTAGAAGATATAAACTATAACTCACTCCACAAAAGTCTTCTCTCCTCAGCAGTATGATTAGTATATACCATAGTAAGAATCACATCACTCCCTATACTATCATACAAAATTTTTAAGGACATAAATTGTTCTTCATTAAGAATGACCTGAACTTTCATCAGTTTCTTCCAAAAGAACGAAATTTTATTGGTTTTATTGACAACAACTTCATCAAAATTCCACTTCATCAAAAACTTATTAACTTTGATACTGTCCACCTTTTGCTCTATAATGGACATAACTGGCAGATTGAATTCCTTAATTAACTTTTTAATTCTTCTATTTGTTGCCTTGTTAGCCACCCCATGAGCATTCGAACTTAAAAAGTTAATCATTGAGACACTTGATAGGAATTCCTCATCATGCTTTTCCCCCGAGATCTTGTAATTCTCCTAAACATAGGATCTTTTGGAGTTATCTTCAATTGCCTTTCTACTACAACACTTGTATCGCCTTGATTCAACTATTCAACCTTCTTCTTACTAAGTCTTTGTTTCTCTTGATAGGCTTGCCATTTCCTATCAAAACAATCAGAGAAAATCTGGAATTCTTC
Source organism: Sambucus nigra (assembly GCA_949130495.1). Classification (NCBI taxonomy): domain Eukaryota; kingdom Viridiplantae; phylum Streptophyta; class Magnoliopsida; order Dipsacales; family Adoxaceae; genus Sambucus; species Sambucus nigra. The sequence goes on from OX422214.1 coordinate 58,188,670, forward strand.
CTTCGTCACATAAGTTCCTTTCTTCTTGCACTCGGAGTCTGAATTATAACTCTTCTTTTTCGCTGGATGAACTTTATAATTAGGAAGGTTTATGGCTTTAGGGTAATGGTTCAATTCGTCAATAATGAAGGCTTCTTGATGAGAAATCTCACAATGGTGAATTTTTTTGGATATGTTGAGAAATAAAGGCTGATGTTTTGGATATTGGAAACTTTTTTATAGGTTGAGGACTTTGGTATTGGTTATGAGGTATAGGACTAGAAGGGCTTTGTAAAGTTAGAGGAAAGATATTGATAGGAAAGGTTTGTAGTTCAACTATTTTGGTTCTTTGGATTGAAGGGAGGTCTGTAAGTGGATTGTTATTGGCTTTAAAAGAGAGATCTACTGGTGGAGGATTCTTTTTTTTGGGCTTGATTAACAACATTTGGAGTTCTTGTAGGTTCGTTGGGAATGGATTGAGGATTTTTTTGTAAGGTTTTATTGTTTTTGGAGGTTTCATTAAGCCTATATTTATTCATCTCGTTGATCTTATTTAAGAATACACAAGCTTTTTCTAGATGACCTTTCTTCATGCAATGTTTACAATATTCAGGGAGATTTTCATAGACAACATCTTGCCAAAAACCAGTGTAACCTACCCCAATCCATACTCTTATTAGCTTGTCTTGGATTAGATCCAACTCTACGAACACTCTCGCAAAACTAGGTCTCGTATGAGAGATAGTTGAAGAATCCATCTTAAGGGGCTTACCAATTAACTAAGCAATAGAGAATAAATAAGATTTAGCAAAAAAGTGTATATGGAGGTTAGGGAAGTTGATCCATGCAGGAGCTAGGGAACTTTATTCTTCTACCTTCCACAGTGGAGACCATTTGAAAGTTCTCATTGGGAATCTACAAAGAAACAATACCTCTTTTGTCCAGAGTCTAATAAAATCTTCTTTACAGTTTAATCTAAACAAGACATGTTTTTTATCTATCAAACCAACCGTGCATTACTTTTTAAGATCAAATAAAAGAACTTTCTTACGAATCTCTTCCATACTAGGCCTACCATGTGAAAACTTGCCTATTATCGAAAACTTAAAAGGTTCAGCTAATACCTCGACATCTTCTTGAGAAAAAAATACCGCATATTTTCCTTTAACGATCAATGGAGTTTTGAGTTTCACTTCTAGAAGTGGTTTATTAGCAACTACAGAAGAAAAGACCTTGACCAAACGTTATTTGGATCTGGAGATTTGGGTGTGATTAATTTTCCAAGATCTTGTGCTGCCATGCAAACCCTACTAGGGTTTACGCAGGCGCGCGGGCGAGAGAGAGAGAAAGAGAGAGAGAGAGAGGGAGAGAGAGAGAGAATTAATTAATAGAAAATCTATTTGCTTAAACTTTATTCTCTAAATCTTCAAATTATTATTAGTTAAATTATGCTTTATAATTATTTTGTATTATATTCATTTTTTTCTGAACAATGGTTAGTTATATAATCGATTCTAACGTTTGATCATGTTCCCTTATTTTTTTAGTGATAAGAATATAAAAAAAAAAATTTAAAAAAAACTTTGACAAAATTTTTAAAAATAATTAAATCACACGACTTAAATACTAACAAAATATTATTTAAAAGTAATTAAATTGCATACAATGTGATTTTTATATTACAGGTATGAATACATATCTTATTGTTAGAAAATGAGTATTGGACAACAAATTTTGAGCTACTTTGATCTCAAATTTAGATGGGACCCACATCACGATTTTATTGGGACCATATATGAATGCGTTCTCCTTCATAAGGAGATTAACGTAGTATATTCACATGTCCAATTCCATTAAGTTATGAATGACAAATATGTCTCCAAAGTGACTCATAAAACAATGAAAGTTATTTAATTGAGAGTGTTTTAACGCTTGTCCCACATTGAAAGAGTAGTGGGAATTTGAAGAGTTAATAAGACCCCAATTATGGACTAAGGCTTGGATGGCTTTGGGGTATCCTAACTCTTTGAAGGGGAGATGACCTCCACTATGCATGTGTTGTGCTTGGGCCAAAATACCACATTCGCGCGCGTCGTCTGTCCGGTCGGCCGGCTTAGGCTTGGGCTTTAAACACCGAATTAGAAAAATGAAAAATTCTCCCTTTCTAACTCTGTCCCAATATTTATATTTCTCTAAGAACAATTGAAATAGTGGTTTGCACTTAATGTATACTTCAATGTCAGGTTTTTTATTTTCCCTAGGCTTTATGCATTTACCCTCATTTGAGAGGCATGTGCCATGCCTATTTCTGTCACTAATTTAACTACAATTTAGTTTTTGGTTAGGATTGCAACAAGGTGAAAACTCTGTGATTAATTTGCTAGTTTTGATACATTAGGGTGTGAAGTGTAAAAGTGAGTAAACTTCAGGGGAGTAAAATACCAAAAGCCCATAAAAAGGGTTATTCGACCAAAAATCCCTCGATAATTTTTTAATTAACGTTTAGTCCAAGATTTTTTATTTTATTTCAAAAAGTCCCTCACCACGTAAAAACACTCGCAAATACTTTTTTACTCTTTTCATAAACTTAAAAAAAATGATAAAAAAAATAGATAATGAGCTTTTTGCAAAAATAAAAATAAGATGGACTAAATGCCAAAAAAACTTAGCTCTTAAAAACTAAACATTAATTATCCTTAAAAAGAAACTAATACTTACTATTTAAAATATCCTAATAATCAGCAATTAAGTAAAATAAAAATAACTTCCCAACTATTCTCGTTCACATAAGATAGATGACCAAAAAATTGGGTAGTCTATTACCGAGTCATTTAGGTTTCAATCAATAACATTAAAAATTCATGTTAATCCTCATTTGGATAGAGTCAAAAAATCTGTAATCATTTACACCTCTAAAATTTGAGAGGTAGTGAACGTCATTTGATTTTTCTTCAATTTCCGATGTTAACGGTTTAAATTTCCTCTTAATGGTTCAAGAGGTGTAAAAGCCTCTCAATTTGAACACTAAAATAGTGTTTACTATTTTAGTGTCATTGTGTTTTATAAAATTCAGAATATTATTTAGAATTGTTGTTAGAATTCATTTAGTCTTACTTGAAATTTGAGAAAACTGGTGTACAAAATATAATATTTTGTTTTGATAAATTCATTATAAATAAATACTATCATTGATAAAAATTCTGTTTTTGTAAGAGAAATGGAATCACAAAGTACGGACACAGTTCCATCACCTCCGTGAATATGACACATGAAACTGTTGCTGCCCCCGTAACCATGCCACATGGGGAGAAACCGAAAAAATTTATCGGGGCCAATTTTAAACATTGGCATGGATAAATGAACTTTTATCTCACAACTTTCCAATTGGCAAGGTTCGTGTATGAGGAATGTCCACCTTTGATAGAAGGAGATGAAACTAATAAAGTTGTTGCTGTGGAAGCATGGAAACATTCAGACTTTCTCTGCCGAAACTACATCCTGACATGCTTAGATAAGACATTATACCATGTATACATCACCATGACAACCGCTAAGGAATAGTGGAATTATTTGGAGAAGAATGTGACACCCCGACTAATTAAATACCGGGTAGCTACTCCTTTATTAAATTAATTGAAAATGCCAAGTTGGTCCAGTTAATATCATCACTGTCGAAAACATTTTAATGATTACTAACCACCTAGTATTTAAAAAGTAAGTTGTCAAATTTTAATTTAAGTCTGATTAACATGCAACAAGTGTAATGAGGAATAATAACACCATTCACCATAACGAAGTAAATAGAATAACCATCACATAATATAAATAAAGTCTGGAGGAAAACTCCTCACTACAATACCACAAACTGAAATAACTAAACTGAATACTGAGTCAATACATGCCAAAGTCTGAAAAACTGAAATGGAAAGATGTCTCTAATAGAAATGGGCAACATGCCCTACAACTGATAGATACTGAATCAGGAATCCAAATGAAAGAAGCGTCTAAAAGCAAATCCCTGTAGCTTCCACAAACATCTACAGCTCGTCACCTGAATGAATATCCTATGCATGGTGTCCTTGTGGCTGGGCACCTAAAATGGTTTTACAAGAAAAATAGATTTGAAAGAAAACGGGTCAGAGCCCGAATGTGGAGATATTTTAAAAACCTGCAAGTGCTTTAAAAACATTTAAAACATTAAATGCAAAGTACATGTTAGGACGTGCACTCACATGAAATTCTCACCTCTCGTCTAACTGTGCACTCCTAACGTAAGTACCCATCTAAAATGACACAAACCACTAGCTAAGTGACATCATATCTAGCTAGACTGTCATAGGTTCTAACCTTTTTATTCGGTTCCCATTAACATAATAACGATCTCAATTAAATAGGGGACTTAACTAAATTCAGTTTCTCATATAAAAGTAATACAACTCGTTATAGATTATCCATTTTTTTATTCCATAGTTATACACACAATACCATATGAAAGTTCTCATTTTACTAAGTGTATATTTTTTTTTCCACAACATAAATATACAATATAAGCACCCCGAGACTAAGCTGCGGTGAACACATACTCTGCTATCCATCCCGGTACATCACGTACATAAGGATCACGCATTTCGAATCTCTCAGGAATCGTTCTCAGATAACAACATCACAAATAATGGAGGCGAACACAGCCACATCACATGGGTCACGCACATACCTACGCTCCCACGATCAGCAGACTTATTAACATCCCAATAAGTCCTTCTCTGACCTATGTTCATCCAGGTAACCAGTCTAAATCCGGGCAACACAAGGATTAGAGGGCCCTAAGCGAACGCAAACCTCCCGTGATAGCAAGTATGGTAGGTATGTCATACACACAAATCATATACCAATACTAAGTAACACACATCTTAGTAATTATCGTATTTTAATTGTAGTACATTTCTCATTCTAGTACCAACTTAGAGTTACACAATTTATATAATCCCGGTTAATATAATATATAAAGCCGTTAATAGCTCACCTCGTATTGGACCCTCACGTCCTACTTCATAGTCTCCCTTAGGTTCAAACTACACTACTAGGTTTGACTCCTAATTTTATCCCAAACATCCCAAATATACTGATTAATCATCAAGAAAAGGTTATCTCTATGTATACACGAGGTTACGGGACTCTCGGGATCAAAACAGGCTAAATAGCCTAAACTGTCAACTCGTTCGAAGTCTCGTTTGAACGAGGCTGTTCGAACGAGAGTTCGTTTGAATGAACTGAGACTTCTAACGAGATCTCGTTCGAACGAAGTGGGCTTTATAATGAGATCTCGTTCGAACGAACTCATCGAACGAACTTCACCCTCATTCGAAGCGACTGGTCAACTCGTTAGAAGCTCGTTCGAACGAGCTCGTTCGAACGTCCTGGGGAGGTCTTCTAACGAACGACTAGTTCCGAGCCCAGATTTCCCTAGTTTCGTTTTTCACCATTTTTATCTCTTCAAAACTCATCTAGACATCAAACCAACGATTGTTTAAGGTCTCTAATCATCCCTAAACGTACCTAGGTCACATACTAACATATTTTAAGGAATCAATTCATCCTAAACATCCTTAAAACCTCAAGTCTCTACACTTTTCCCCCAAATTTTCAAGAATATAAACCCTAGAATTTATAATCATCAATTTACTCAAATTAGATCCGTTTTTGTTACTTCCAACATATATTAACATCAGGGTAATCATCTCCATACTATTCTACATGCAATTTGTCCTCAAAATTCAAGTTCTAAGTCCAATTAAAATGGGTTTTTATTTAACTACCAAGAACATGTAAATCTTTCAATTTATCTAACATGGAAGAAACATTCTCTGAACTAAATAGAATTAAACCACTTGCCTCGAGTGTCTCTGAATTTGGTGTTGATTTGATGAAGCTTTTTCTGCAGAATTCCTTCTCTCTCTCTCTCTACAAGCCTTCTTCTCCAAAGGTGGCTAGGGTTTGTTTTGGGAACTTTTGGAAACCTAATCTAATAACCCCCGTAGCTTATTGGGTCATTAAGGGTTGGTTAGTGGGTTTAGTAGGTCAATTCCCAATCAGATGAAAACTCTTAATTTTCGTCACTTTAATTCTCAAAAATGCAAAATTACCAAACTACCCCTATATGTTGCCGGTATGGCCTAAAAATACCCCGAGACCCAAACTAAACCCCCGGCTAGTGTTTTTTGACTATCTCGACCCTTCCGGACGCGTTGGCGCACTCAAAACGACCATACGGTTAATAGAATTTAAATTCACTTAAAAAAATAATTATATCCTGACGCGACTGTAACACGCGTCCCAATAAAATGTCCAAATTGCCGTATATCAATCTCACGACAAATATCATAATTCAATATTCATATATCCTCATATATACTCAATATAGTCAAATACCAACTCACATCTCGCTAGTACTTTATCCGGATTAATTCCCAATTAATTCTCATTTAATTAATTAATCCCAAAAATAAATATCATCAAAAATACGGGGTATTACATACTTCCCCCTAATAACAGAATTTTGTCCCGAAATTTGGAACTAGAAAGTACCTGATAAAAACAACTCTGGATAACGCTCGCGCATTTCATCCTCGCGTTCCCATGTGGACTCCTCGACATTGTGATGTCGCCACTGAACACGCACTAACGGAACTATCTTTGACCGCAGCTTCCTCTCACTTCGGTCCAAAATAGCAATCGGCCCCTCCTCGTAGGAGCTATCAGGCTGTAGATCAATCTCTTCCAAAGCGATGTGAGAATGAGCCAAATCGTCTCTGAGATATTTCCTTAGCGAGGAAATATGAAACACATCGTGAATCCGGTGTAAGTGCTCCGGTAACCCGAGTCTATACGCAACTGGTCCAGTCCGCTCAATAATAGGAAACGGCCCCACATACCTCGGTGCCAACTTCCCCTTCTTCCCGAAACGCATAATCCCCTTCATGGGAGATACTCTGAGCAAAACCTGGTCCCCCACTTGGAACTCATCGAAAGATCTCTTCGCATCAGCATAACTCTTCTGCCGGTCTTGAGCTACCCGAATGCGACTCCGAATCAACTCAATCCTTGTCGAAGTATCCTGAATTACTTCCGGCCCAAGTAGTTTGTTGTCCCCTACCTCTAACCAACATGCTGGGGAATGACAAGGTCTACCGTACAACGCCTCAAATGGAGCCATGCCAATAGTGAACTGGTAGGAGTTATTATAAGCAAAATCTACCAGTGGAAGGTATTGCTCCCATCCACCTCCAAAGTCAATAATGCACATGCGTAGCATGTCCTCCAACATCTGATTTGTGCGCTCGGTCTGCCCATCGGTCTGCGGATGATAAGCCGTACTCAATCGCAATTCCGTGCCCATGGCCTCCTGGAAACTCTCCAAAAACTGCGAAAAAAATATCTTGTTTCTGTCAGACACGATATTTAGGGGCACACCGTGAACTCTCACAATCTCTGAAATGAAGAGATGGGCATACTGTCCCGTAGTGTAGTCAGTCCTTACGGGTAAAAAGTGAGCGACTTTGGACAACCTGTCCATAATTACCCAAACGGAGTCGTGACCCCTCTGCGACGTAGGCAACCCCGTGATAAAGTCCATGGATATGCTCTCCCACATCCACCTCGGAACCTCCAATGGCTGTAAAAGTCCTGTCGGTCTCTGATGATCCACTTTTACTAGCTGACAAGTGGCGCATTTCGAAACAAACACTGCGATATCTCTCTTCATACCGCTCCACCAATACTGGCATCTCATGTCTTGGTACATTTTGTCCCCTCCGGGATGTACCGTGAACCGTGAGCCGTGCGACTCTGCCATCACCTCGTGTCGCAATTCCTCCCCTTCCGGAACCACCAATCTCCCATTGAAGCGTAATCCCCCATCTCAACTAACGGTATAGGACTCGGCTCCCTCTGCTAGTAATCGAACTATCTGCTCCTGACAGAACGAGTCATTAGCCTATGCCCGTACTACCTTCGTGACAATATGCGGTGTAACGGTCATCACAGACATGAAGGATCGGGCCACTGCTTCCTGGTGTCCCAACTCCTTCCACTTTGACTTCCACACCCCTGCCACCTCATTTACTGGCCTACGGCTCAACGCGTCTGCTACCACGTTAGCCTTACCCGGGTGATACTGGATGTCGAACTGGTAGTCTTTCACAAACTCAAGCCACCTACGCTGCTGCATATTCAACTCCTTCTGCGTGAACAGGTACTGTAGGGACTTGTGGTCCGTGAACAATTGGAACTTCTCCCCCAAAAGATAGTGCCTCCAAATCCGTAGGGCAAATACCACTGCCGCAAACTCCAAATCATGAGTGGGGTAATTCTTCTCATGAGGCTTAAGCTTACGGGAAGCATAAGCTATGGCCTGTCTCTCCTGCTGCAATACACCTCCAAGTCCTTGCAAATACGCATCGGTGTAAACCAAATACTCAACTCCCAGTCTCGGCAATGCTAACACAGGTGCTGAGGTTAACTTGTCCTTTAACTCATCAAATGCCAACTGACAGGCATCACTCCAAATGAACGGCACACCTTTACGAGTAAGATGTGTCAAAGGACCCGCTATCTTCGAAAATCCTTGAATAAACCTCCAGTAGTATCCTGTTAGGCCCAAGAAACTACGAATCTCAATCGGTGTCATGGGCTGTCCCCCTCCCTCACCGCGGATACTTTCCCCGGATCAACAGATATCCCCCGGTCGGAAATAATGTGTCCCAAAAACTGGACCTCCTTCAACCAAAACCCGCACTTCTCAAACTTTGCATACAGCTCGTTCTGACGCAGTGTTTGCAAAACCTGCCTCAAATGCTCGGCGTGCTCCTCCTCTATCTGGGAGTAAACCAGAATATCATCAATGAAGACAATGACAAACTGATCAAGGAACTCTCGGAACACCCTATTCATCAAGTCCATAAACACTGCTGGAGCGTTGGTCAAACCAAAAGGCATAACCCGAAACTCATAAGATCCATATCTCATTAAGAACGCAGTCTTTGAGATATCCTCCTCCCTGATACGCAACTGATGGTATCCCGATCTCAAATCAATCTTCGAGAAGAAAGAAGCTCCCCTCAACTGGTCAAATAGGTCATCAATTCAAGGCAACGGATACTTATTCCGTATCGTGACCTTGTTCAACTCCCGGTAGTCCACACACAATCTCAGTGAACCGTCCCTCTTCTTCACAAACAAAACTGGAGCACCCCAAGGTGAGGTACTCCTGCGAATAAAGCCCTGACCTAACATCTGCTCTATCTGATCTCGTAGCTCTCGCATCTCTACCGGAGTCATACGGTACGGTGCGCATGCTATAGGTCTCGTATCTGGCAGTATATCTATAATAAAGTCTATCTCTCGACTGGGGGGTAGGCCTGGTATCTCCTGAAACACATCCGAATAATCCCTGACAACTGGGATAGAATCTAAAGGAATCACAACCTCCTTAGAGGTATCCTCCTCTATGTAATACAGATGAGCGGTCGATCCTCCCTCTGGGTGAGGCATCGCCACTACAAACATCTCTTGCCCCGGAATGGAAAAAATAATGCTCCCGCTGAAGCAATCAATCATGGCCCTATAAGCTACGAGCCAATCCATACCGATAATCACATCGTTCACATGCATATCTAATACCAACATGTCTGCAGGTAATACCAAACCACCAATCTCTACCCCCACTCCCCGGCATATAAAGAATATAAGTGACCCATTCCCCAATGGTGAGTCGATACACGTCATTGTGCTCTCCGCTGTAGCTAACAACCCTAAAGACTTCGCGAAATGTGTAGCTATAAAACAATGTGTAGCCCCCGTATCAAACAATACCCGACCCATAGTGCCATGGATAGAAAACGTACCCTCAATCGCGGGCGGTGCCTGTGGAACTGCTTCCTGGTGGACGTTATAGACACGTCCATACTGTAGCTGCCCCTGTTGAGCTGGGACTACTGGAATGGGTGGCAATGCTGCCATCTGTGGCGGTGCGGGGAGAGCGGCGGGAAACATAGGCCTCTGCAGCTCCTGGCGAGCACCCTGCTGCTGCTACTGCGGGGCCCTGCCCCTATCAGGACAATCCTGTCATTTATGGCCAGTCTTGCCACAAATAAAACACTTCCTTGGGAAGTTCCCTCCTCTCTGCCCCTACTGTCCCCGGCCCTGGTGGCCGTTGCCGTTCCTCCCTTGGCCCTGCTGAAATTGCTGCCCATTCTGCCCCTGTTGGCCCTGATGGCCATTTGGACCCTGATTGCCCTGACGGAAACCTCCCTGTCCGTGCCTGTAATTTCCTGATTTGAACCTCTTCTGATCCCCCTGCTGGGAACCCTGCTCACCCTGTCTCTGCCCCTGAACAGATTGTGCCCCACTAGCACCATGTCCTCCAGTCCTGCCCTGATGGCTAGACTCTCCCGATCTCTTGCCTTCAGCCATATGAAAGCGGTGATCCTGGCAGTGTAACAAAGCAGCGTTAACCACATCAGAATAAGTGGCCAACGAAAGGTTCCCTAACAGATGCTGACGGATCTTCCATGTCAACCCGTCGGTGAATTTCTCAATCTTTTTCTTTTCTGTCGGTATCTCATCCGGAACGATATTCAACAGATTCGTGAACTCGGCCTCATACTTGGCCACGGTCTTACTCTCCTGCTTCAAACTCATCAACTTCCTCCTCATTTTCGTATGAACAGTGGACGAAAAGTACTTACGGTCAAACCGCACCCAAAAGTCCTGAATAGTGAGAGTATCCCTCTCCTCCACGGTGGTAATAGAATCCCACCACTGCAGTGCAGATCTAACTAGCTTGAAAGTAGCTAGAACCTGATTCTGAACATCCGCGCACTCATACATCCTCAAGTGCCTCTGCATATCCTTCCTCCACTGGCTCGAGACTACCACATCTGAGCTACCTACAAACTCTGGCGGATGCGCTTTCTGAAAAGCATCACGTACACGTTCCCAAGCAGACAGGAATGCATTTGCCTATACTGGCGCGACAACCGGCGCCTGAGGCGGTACCTGCTGAACGACGGAAATTGCGGCATTTACCGCTTGGGCTACAATGGATGCAACCTCAGCGGCGTTCATCATGCCCTGAACTGGAGCGGGCTGGGGTTCGGGCGTTGCATCCCTGGGAACTCGTCGTGCACGTTGTGGAGGCATCTGAAATAAGAATAATGTTTATAAGTTCACAGTTTATAAACTTAAAATAGCTGAAGAATGAAGCATACAAAAAAAGAGTACAACAGTCCTAAAATATAGGGCTCTATATCAAAGAAAACTTAGAGGAAACATAATAGCCGTACAGATCCTAAAGGACACTAGAACCTAATGCTCTGATACCACCTGTGACACCCCGACTAATTAAATACCGGGTAGCTACTCCTTTATTAAATTAATTCAAAATGCCAAGTTGGTCCAGTTAATAGCATCACTGTCGAAAACATTTTAATGATTACTAACCACCTAGTATTTAAAAAGTAGGTTGTCAAATTTTAATTTAAGTCCGATTAACATGCAACAAGTGTAGTGAGGAATAATAACACCATTCACCATAACGAAGTAAATAGAATAACCATCACATAATATAAATAAAGTCTGGAGGAAAAATCCTCACTACAATACCACAAACTGAAATAACTAAACTGAATACTGAGTCAATACATGCCAAAGTCTGAAAAACTGAAATGGAAAGATGTCTCTAATAGAAATGGGCAACAGGCCCTACAACTGATAGATACTGAATCAGGAATCCAAATGAAAGAAGCGTCTAAAAGCAAATCACTGTAGCTTCCACAAACAGCTACAACTCGTCACCTGAATGAATATCCTATGCATGGTGTCCTTGTGGCTGGGCACCTAAAATGGTTTTACAAGAAAAATAGATTTGAAAGCAAACGGGTCAGAGCCCGAATGTGGAGATATTTTGAAACCCTGCAAGTGCTTTAAAAACATTTAAAACATTAAATGCAAAATACATGTTAGGACGTGCACTCACATGAAATTCTCTCCTCTCGTCTAACTGTGCACTCCTAACGTAAGTACCCATCTAAAATGACACAAACCACTAGCTAAGTGACATCATATCTAGCTAGACTGTCATAGGTTCTACCCTTTTTATTTGGTTCCCATTAACATAATAACGATCTCAATTAAATAGGGGACTTAACTAAATTCAGTTTCTCATGTAAAAGTAATACAACTCGTTATAGATTATCCATTTTGTTATTCCATAGTTATACACACAATACCATATGAAAGTTCTCATTTTACTAAGTGTATATTTTTTTTCCACAACATAAATATACAATATAAGCACCCCGAGACTAAGCTGCGGTGCACACATACTCTGCTATCCATCCCGGTACATCACGTACATAAGGATCACGCATTCCGAATCTCTCAGGAATCGTTCTCAGATAACAACATCACAAATAATGGAGGCGAACACAGTTACATCACATGGGTCACGCACATACCTACGCTCCCACGATCAGCAGACTTATTAACATCCCAATAAGTCCTTCTCTGACCTATGTTCATCCAGGTAACCAGTCTAAATCAGGGCAACATAAGGATTAGAGGGCCCTAAGCGAACGCAAACCTCCCGTGATAGCAAGTATGGTAGGTATGTCATACACACAAATCATATACCAATACTAAGTAACACACATCTTAGTAATTATCGTATTTTAATTGTAGTACATTTCTCATTCTAGTACCAACTTAGAGTTACACAATTTATATAATCCCGGTTAATATAATATATAAAGCCGTTAATAGCTCACCTCGTATTGGACATTCACGTCCTACTTCATAGTCTCCCTTAGGTTCAAACTACACTACTAGGTTTGACTCCTAATTATATCCCAAAGATCCCAAATATACCGATTAATCATCAAGGAAAGGTTATCTCTATGTATACACGAGGTTACGGGACTCTCGGGATCAAAACAGGCTAAATAGCCTAAACTGTCAACTCATTCGAAGTCTCGTTTGAACGAGGCTGTTCGAACGAGAGTTCGTTCAAACGAACTGAGACTTATAACGAGATCTCGTTCGAACGAAGTGGGCTTTCTAACGAGATCTCGTTCGAACGAACTCATTGAACGAACTTCACCCTCGTTAGAAGCGACTAGTCAACTCGTTAGAAGCTCGTTCGAACGAGCTCGTTCGAACGTCCTGGGGAGGTCTTCTAACGAACGACCAGTTCCGAGCCCAGATTTCCCTAGTTTCGTTTTTCACCATTTTTATCTCTTCAAAACTCATCTAGACATCAAACCAACGATTGTTTAAGGTCTCTAATCATCCCTAAACGTACCTAGGCCACATACTAACATATTTTAAGCAATCAATTCATCCTAAATATCCTTAAAACCTCAAGTCTCTACACTTTTCCCCCAAATTTTCAAGAATATAAACCCTAGAATTTATAATCATCAATTTACTCAAATTATATCCGTTTTTGTTACTTCCAACATATATTAACATCAGGGTAATCATCTCCAGACTATTCTACATGCAATTTGTCCTCAAAATTCAAGTTCTAAGTCCAATTAAAATGGGTTTTTATTTAACTACCAAGAACATGTAAATCTTTCAATTTATCTAATATGGAAGAAACATTCTCTGAACTAAATAGAATTAAACCACTTGCCTCGAGTGTCTCTGAATTTGGTGTTGATTTGATGAAGCTTTTTCTGCAGAATTCCTTCTCTCTCTCTCTCTACAAGCCTTCTTCTCCAAAGGTGGCTAGGGTTTGTTTTGGGAACTTTTGGAAACCTAATCTAATAACCCCCGTAGCTTATTGGGTCATTAAAGTTTGGTTAGTGGGTTTAGTGGGTCAATTCCCAATCAGATAAAAACTCTTAATTTTCGTCACTTTTAATTCTCAAAAATGCAAAATTACCAAACTACCCCTATATGTTGCCGGTATGGCCTAAAAATACCCCGGGACCCAAACTAAACCCCCGGCTAGTGTTTTCTGACTATATCGACCCTTCCGGACGCGTTGGCGCACTCAAAATGACCATACGGTTAATTGAATTTAAATTCACTTAAAAAAATAATTATATCCTGACGCGACTTTAACACGCGTCCCAATAAAATGTCCAAATTGCCGTATATCAATCTCACGACAAATATCATAATTCAATATTCATATATCCTCATATATACTCAATATAGTCAAATACCAACTCACATATCGCTAGTACTTTATCCGGATTAATTCCCAATTAATTCTCATTTAATTAATTAATCCCAAAAATAAATATCGCCAAAAATACTGGGTATTACAAAGAAGTACAAAAATGAAGATGCGGGTATGTAGAAATTCATCATAGGTCATTTTTTAGACTTCAAAATGGTTGACTCAAGGCTAGTTATTGCACAAGTTCAAGAACTTCAGGCTATTCTTCATGACATTCATGCTGAAGGAATGTTAGTCAGTGACACTTTTTAAGTGGTGACAATAATTGAAAAATTACCTCCATCTTAGAATTTGTTCAAAAATTATCTCAAGCATACACGCAAGGAGATGAACATTGAAGAATTGGTAGTGTGATTGCGGATTGAAGAAGACAACCGTGATTATCAAAAAAAAGTTGGAAAAACATCATGGTGTCCAAGGATAATGTGGTGGAAGGACCGAAGAACAAAAGAAGGCGTGATGGTGAAGTCACGTCAAAACAGAAGAAAAAGTTTAAGGGAAAATGCTACAATTACGGCAAGAGACGACATTGCTCAAGCGAAACCCCAAGAAGAAAAATACGAAAGCTAATGTGATGGAGGTTCATAAAATTCACGATGGTATCCCAGACATAAATCTTTCTGTGGTTGTCTCTGAATTCAATCTGGTAGGAAATACCCATGAGTGGTGGGTGGACACTGGAGCCACACATCACATTTATGCAAACAAATGGATGATTACTACTTATAAGGATTTTTAAAATGAGGAGAACCTCTTTATGGGTAACTCTTCGAGTTCTAAAGTCGTGGGACAAGGAAAGATTATTTTGGAAATGATTTCGGGAAAGGAACTTACTCTTAACAATGGGACGCACGTGCCCGATATCCGTAAAAATTCGATTTTTGGATCACTACTAAGCAAGAATGAGTTTAAACTTGTGTTTGTTTCTGATAAGTTTGTGTTGTCAAAAAATGAAGTGTATGTGGGAAAAGGGCTACCTGTATGATGGGCTCTTTAAAATGAATGTAATGACATTGATCCCAAAGGTATCCCCAATGAATGAAATTGCTAGTTCTACTTATTTGAGTGCGTCTTATAATATTTGGCATGCTATATTAGGACATATTAATTTTGATACCTTGCGTAGATTAATTAACGTGGAATTTTTTCCAAAATTTAATATTGATAAAAATCATAAATGTGATATTGGTGCGGAATCAAAATTAGTTAGATTACCTTTTCATTCTATCGAAAGGATCACCGAACCATTAGATTTAGTTCACACGGATACTTTTAATTAAAAATTTGTACAAACTAGAGGTGGAAAAAAGTATTTTATTACTTTTATTGATGATTGCACTAAATATTTCTATGTATATTTATTACATGGTAAAGATGAGGCTATTGATGCATTTAAACAATACAAAAATGAAGTTGAGAATCAATTAAGAAAAAAGATAAAGGCTATTAGGAGTGATAAAGGAGGTGAATATGAATCTCCTTTTGAGGAATTTTGTTCCCAACAAGGAATTATCCATCAAACCACCGCTCTTTATTCTCCACAATCGAATGGCATTGCTGAACGCAACAATCGTACATTGAAGGAAATGATGAACTCTATGTTAATAAGTTCAGGAGGTCCACAGAACTTGGGGGGGGGGGGGGGGGGAAGCCATACTATATGCTAATTATACTCTTAACAAAGTTCCACACAAGAAAACTCACAAGACACCTTATGAGTTACGGAAAGGTCAAAAACCTTGCTATAAATACTTACGAGTGTGGAGGTGCTTAGCCAAGGTGATGGTTCCTAAACCTAAAAAGGTAAAAATAGGACAAAAGACCGTTGACTCTGTATTCATTGTCTATGATATTAATAGCAGTGAATATCGTTTCTTAGTTTGTAAATATGAGATTCTAGATATTCATGTAAATACGATTATTGAATCGAGGGACGCTTTATATTTTTAAAATGAATTTCCTTATAGCATGAACCGAGAATCTGGTTCATATAAAAGGACAAATGAAGTTAATACAAGTGGTACTCTTCAACCTATTGATCACATGCCAATAGAGGATGAACCAAAACCTAGTAGAAGAGAAAGAACCTCGACTTCCTTCGGTCTGAATTTTCCAATATATTTGCTATAAAATGAACCTCAATCGTACAAAGAAGCCATGTCCTTACTCGATACTTCTAATCGGAAAGAAACAGTTCATAGAAAAATTGAATCCATTTTGCAAAATCATATGTGGTAACTAGTGGACCTTCCACCAGGTTTAAAACCGTTAGGTTATAAATGGATCTTTAAAAAGAATTTTAAGGCCGATGGATCTAGACTCATAGCTAAAGGCTATAGGCAAAAAGAAGGGTTCGATTACTTCGACACATACTCACCGGTAATAAGAATTACGTCCATTCGAATGTTAATAGCAATAACTACTATTAATGTACTTGAAATCAATCAAATGGATGTAAAAACTAATTTCTTAAATGGTGAACTAGAAGAGGAAATTTAAAGGGAGCAACCTGAAGGGTTAAAGGCTCCCGGACAAGAAGGAAAAGTATGTAATCGTGTGAAATCACTTTACGGATTAAAACAAGAACCTAAGAAATGGCATAAAAAATTTGATAATGCAATGTTATCAAATGGTTTCAAAATTAACGAGTGCGATAAATGCGTTTACTTTAAAAACAATCAAATGCCATTGTATGCCTCTATGTTGATGATATGCTAATTATGGGTAGTAACCTAGAAATTGTCAAAACTAGAAAATATATGTTGAGTAGTCGATTTGACATGAAAGATTTAGGTATCGCCGATGTTATATTAGGAACTAAAATTTCCAAAACATCAGACGAACTTATATTGTATCAATCTCATTACATTGAGAAAGTACTTGATAAATTCAAGAAGTTTGAAATTAGTCCCACCAAGACACATGTCGATGTAAATTTACATCTAGCAAGAAATAATCGTGAAAGCATATCTCAACTAGAATACTCTCGTATCATCGACAGTTTAATGAATATCATGAATTGTACACCACCGAGCATAGCACACTCGATAAGTAAGCTAAGTCGATATACGAGTAATCTAGGGAGAGATCACTAGAAGGCGATAATAAGGGTTTTGGGTTATTTAAAATATACTAAAAATTATGGATTGTGCTATTCTAGATATCCAGCTGTACTTGAAGGACATTGCGAAGTAAATTGGATATCCGATACAAAGGACTCTAAGTCTACGAGTGGGTATGTATTTACCCTTGGAGGTGCAACCGTATCTTGGAAATCCTCAAAACAAACGCGCATTGCTAAATCAAAAATGGAATGTGAATTCATTGCCCTAGATAAAGGTGGAGAAGAATATCAATGGCTTCAAAAATTCTTAAAGGATGTTCCAAGTTGGTCGAAACCTGTGCCCGCAATATGTATACATTGTGATAATCAATCGACGATTGGAAGGGCATAGAATCACATGAAAAATGGAAAGTCACGACATATTTGTCGTAGAAACAATATCATTAGACAAATTCTCATAAACAAAATTATCTTAATTGACCACGTAAAGTTAAGAAATAATATAGCGGATCCACTAACTAAAGGTTTAAACCGAGAGAAAGTTAAAAAATCATAGAGAGGAATGGGTCCAAAGCCTATAAATAACTAAGAATTAATATAGTGGCAACCCAACCTAGATGATTGGAGATCCCAAGATCTAGGTTCAATGGACAAACCGAACTACATTATATTCAGTAAGCACTGGGGGATATTTAATCCTATCCATTCCAAAGATGAGATAGTGCACATCTATCATAAAATTAGGAAAATTCATTCTATCTTGGGCAGCAATTATTCAACAACCTTTCAGCACATTGGAGGGAATAAATTTACCTTCATGATACTATGGTATAACACAGGGATCTAATATATTTTTTGTTTATATCATTTATTTCTGCAATACCAAGTAAGTGATTATTAATTTATGTAATTTCTGTATTTATTTATTCTGTTTATTATTTTGAATTTATAATATCACCGGAATAACACTTATTATATATCAGTGTGTACTCAAAGAAAAATAAATAAAAATGATGTTGGATAATGAAAAATGGGGAAAGATGAACAAACCGTAGTCATCGTCATGGAGAACCTAAATGGGTAGAAAAAGCAGCACACCAATTCTATTCCCACACAATAATATAAGAAAGATAACAAACCACCAATAGAAAAAGATGAACATAAATGGCTTCAAGAAAAAAGTAACAGCAAACATTATAAAGTTGTTTTTTTAATTTAACTAAAAAACAACTTGTAAAAAACTTCATAAATTCAGTGAGGAGAGGGAGGACACAAAAATACAGTTTGGGCCAACTTGGGGCGATCCAGTTATCCCTTGGGTCGTAAAATGTGGTCGCCAAATCTTTCCACTACTTTTTTTTAACCACCAGTCCCTTCCTGAAAAACATCCAATTAATTTTAACAAACCCCAACTCAATTAATTACAGAAAGAAGTCAAATAATAATTTAAGAAAAGAGAGATGGTAGTTACACGATTTGTGTCGATAACAGAATGGCGTTGTCTTTGAAAATATTGGAGACACTATGACCTTTCCTATTGCAATACGTACTGTAAGTCTTATTATCCTATTTCCACTCCCTTTAAAAAACGATGATAATTAAGTGCGACGAGAGAGTCATGGAAGTTATTATTGACATTTTTGGTAGAAAAAACAATTGTTGAGAGGAAGAGTTATGGGAAGGGTTAATGGATAGAGGGAGATTGAGGTTGTTTTTGAACCGACACGTTGGGGGGGGGGGGGGGGGGGGGTTGAAATACGTATCACGATTATATCTAAAATTTCAAATGTGGAAGAAACAATGGCACATAAATGCTCACACGTGTCCTACTTTTAATTAAAAAAACTCAAAAATTTAAGAAAAAGGATTGAATGTTTGGAGACTTGGGAGCCTAAAACCTACATATGTATATATATATAATAGGATGAATTGTGTATAGTGGAAGACAATCCTAGCCTCGTAGTATTCACTTCATATCTCGTGGGTGTAACACCCGTATTTTTAATGATTTTAATTATGGGATTAATTTAATTTTAATTTAAGAATTAATCTGGAATAAAATAAATATTAATTAGCGAGACAAGGATTAATATTTGTTGATGATAATGATATTGATTATTAACCAGTGAATAAAGAAATATGGGATTATGAATTTATCTAAAATTATCGCAAGTGAGAAATACGATAGTTATGATATTTAAGTCGGGACGCGCGTGTCAGTCGTGTCAGGACTTTATTTATGAGATATAAAGTGGTAAATTTATAAGTCATTCAAATGGTCATTTTGAGTGCTCCATTGAGTCCAGAAGGTTTTAGATAGTCTGAAAAATCTACCCGGGGGTTTAGTTGGGGTCTCGGGGCACTTTTAGGCCATACTGGCACCCCGGAGGAGTAATTTAGTCATTTGCATTTTTCAGGAAATTAAACCCACGAATTTTAGAGAGTTATATCAACTTAGGAGGTTTGTTTTCTAGGGTTATCATTTACCATAATCACAGAATCCATTAGACGAGGAAGGAGAACCACCCCCGAAGGCTAGAACCACCATTCCTACACCATTTGTACCACCGAGCCCACCGTTGCGTAGATCAGAAGGAGATGAGTACATCTATACCATCTTATTCAACGAATTCAGACCTAGCATATCAGGTAAACGTTTAAACTTACAAAATTAAAAGCAGATATGATTTCCATGTTAGTCTAGGTTGAATAATCCATGTGTTTTATTTGAATTAAATGAATTTGGAGAATATATGTTCAACCCTTGAATTAAATATGGAGAAAGGATTGATTATTATACTTATGCAGAAGAATTAAATGAAATTATAACATATCTTGGTGAAGAAATCTGGGTTTTATGATGTTCTTGATTGAAAATTAATAAACTAGGGTTTTAAAGAAATATAATTTAATTTGGGAATGGATTGATGATTAAATCATGTTTTAGTGATTTTTATACGCTAGGAATTTCCCATATATGTTGCTTTGATGTTATGACCTTTGGTTGGGAGTTAGGGATGGTAAAATGGAGGTCTTAAGGGTTAAAAATGGTGAAATTCGTAACAAACTAAAGGTTGAAGACGAGACCTGTAGCGGCGAATCGATTCGGCCCCAAGCCTAATCGATTCGGCTGCCCAGTTTTGGCCAATTTTCTCCTTTTGTTTATATTCATTGAAAAATCATTCAGAATTAAAGTTTGGGAATTATTTTAATATACTTGGGATTATGTTAAGATACATGTAGGCCTAGGTTGGATATTGGGCTTGGACTTATAATGGGGAGTTTAGAGTTAAATGTAATTAGGTTAAATTGAGAGAGTTATCTAATTTGGAGAATAATTCGGGTTATGATAATTCGAGGAAAATGATGACTTAGACCAGTTGGATATAGTGAGTTACCTACTGATATTATGGGTAGAACAATGTGTACACTTTGAGTGTGATCAATACTCGAGAGCTTACGGTAAAGAGTAAAGTTATAATTCATTTATGCGTGGAATATTCAGGATAATAATATACTACGTATGGGACTTATGATAGGGGACGTGAGTATACCTATATCTATGTTATGAATATGTAGGTGGTGTGATTGCCTATTTCATGATTATTATTTGTATGACATACCTACGCTTCTTGTTATCGGAGGAGGTTTTCGCGTAGTATACGGCCTTATCCTGATTAGCCCATTGGGGGGATTTTAGACTTGTTCCTAGAACATAGGACCTTCAAAACGTACTATATAAGAATATGATAGTTCGACAGTTGGATAGGAGCATAGGTATATGCGTGATCCATTTGGCTGGGGATTATGTTTGCCTCCAGAGTTTTTGTGTTTTGTATTTATGGTTCGGGAGAGACATCGAACCAATTTTCCTACTTTAGTACAAGATGTACTAGGACTTGATAACAGAGTATTCATGCGCCAAGAGCTGAGTCTAGGGGTGCAGTATTAGTATATATATATATATATATATATATATATACTCTTGTGTTGTATTCTACTATGCAGACTTAGTAGATGATAGAGATAATGGAATCTGAACTAATTTAAGTCGTGAATAATTAAATATTAAATGAGGAATCATTACTTGACTTGGAAAGTTATAAATGCACATAACAACGTATTATATGGGTCACGGGTGGATACACTATGGGATAGCTTAGAAGGCTTATGATTACAAACTAGTTAGGTGTGACAACAATAACTAGATTGGGTTAGAGGTACGTTAGGCTTGCATAATAGTTGAGAGGTGAGAATCTCAAGTGAGAGCTGAAAAGCTAACATGTATATAGTATTTGTTGTTTAACATTTTAAATACTTGCTATATATTTTCAAACAATTTTACACTTGGGCTTTGACCGATTTCTTGCAAATCTATTTTTCATATGTATATGATTGTAGGTATCCAGCCACACGGACGTCCAACGTAGGAGTTCTCTAAAGATCAACGTGTTATAGCTATTGTGGAAGTTGCAGGTCCTTGTTCTTTGATGCCTCCAATATCTATCACTCATAATTCTACTAAGAAGATCTTTCAGTTAGGGCATCTTGCCATATTTTCATTTATCAACGATTGTACTCTTTTATTTCAGTATTGGGTTTAGTTTTCATTCAGAAATTGTAATGTTGGATTCTTAGGCTGGTGCGTTTTATCAAGTCTCGATTTATTATTAAGTTATTCTTTACTCTTCGTATGTTTGGAGTGTGGTTCATTATTTAAGTTAAAGTTTTGCATGTTGGATTAAAAAATTAAAAAGTTTTTGACACTAGCATAATTAATTATTAGGTGATTAATAAAATAAATGTTTTTCGACAATGATGCCAAGAATGAACCAACTGAATACTTTGATTTAATTGAATATAGGACTGATCACCCGATATTTAATTGGGTGGGGTGTCACAAGTGGTATCCGTGCATCAGATTCTAAAGTCTTTAGGATTTGTACGGCTTATTATATTTCTTATTAGCGTTCTTTGATATAAATCCTTATTATAAGATTATTGTATTCCTCTATGTATGCGATTTACGCTCTCCTGTGAATAAGTGTAGTTGATCCAAATTATATGTGAGTTTAACGGTACCAATGAGGCACCATAGGAGGGTATACCCGATAGGTGACCCATTTAAATGCTTTAGATAATTTAAATTCTTACCAGGTAAATGACACGTGAAGGTGTCCTATGTGTGGTGAGTAGAACCACCTGCACTAAACTAATACTTGACGAGAAATTGAGAATAGTCAGACCGGGAAGGTAAATGAAAATGATGCCAATGGGGTATAGTAGGAGCATGAGAGAAATTACAGAGAATCAAGCTAAGAGATTTAGACCCATAGGCTATCAACCTTATAAATCATTGGGTTCAGGTAGGACCAACAAGGTCCTCAATAATAACAACAACATTCCCATTTCTCAAAACTGTCAAGGTTAAGAGAATAGCAACGAAGGCCAGTAGTAGGGGTGGCAATTCGGGTTAGTCATGTCATTTTTGCGTCGCGTTGATTTTAATTTCAGTATAGATTTTGTGTACTCTTCAATCTATATAAGCTAATCGTGACATGTTTGGGTCATTTCGGGTTATTATTGTAAACGGGTTATCGTGTCAAAAATTGCCAGCAGTAGGGCCAGGACCAAAAATAGGAGAGTTTCTCCAACAAATCAATATGATTATGGGAAAGGGACCACATGAAGAAATATTATCCCAAAGCGAGATAGAGGGAAACCACAAGATGAGATCTTGGATATGCAACCGTTAAATCTGAACAATGGGTCAGTTCCAGAATAAGGGTTATGCTCAGGAACCGTTGACCAAGCAAGCTAGATGGTATACAAAGATAGAAAATTTTCTTTATCCTTATAGCATATAATACGTTTCGGGTGACATGGGTGAGTCAAAATAATTGATTATTAACACTAAAAATTAGAGTGTGCATCGGGTTTAGTGGGTGTGCTGGCGGTAGTAGCCTTGTTATGTATATAATTACCATTGGGTAGCGAGACTTTTTGTGCCACCTGCGGGGAGGAGCAGGTGTGGACACTAAGAAATTTTTTATATTACGTAGTGATTTTTGCTCCTTCCGGGTGTTATAATATTAGAGCATATTATTATTATATTGTGTAGTGACTGGATATTGAGGGTTTGAGTGATAGTAAAATGTGTGATAAGACTATCGTACTTATTATTTCAGGGTTAAATATATTATTTTACGAGGCATCAACTGAAAGACGGTTGAGCCTGCATGTATATTGTATTGTATCATGGACTTCAGTGAGTGTGTTGTCCTACTATTTTGATCCCGGTGAGTAGCGACGTTTACTGTTGTGATTTAGAGTATATTGATTTATCGTCGAGCAGAGGGATATAGCTCGTTAATTATGTAGCACTGAGAACTTAGTGATAGTTAGAGCGCCGTATTGGAGGTCGTCTTAGAAACATGAGAGTGGACGAGTAGAATTTTTATGTCCGAAGACGGGAATTCGGGGGTACATGCTATGGACTAAGGTCTTAATGGATCTCGACGACCAACAATGTTAGATAGTAGTGTATCAGGGGGGTTTCCTTGTTTGGATTTTGCTTTGTGAGACATCCCACGCATAAAACTTAGCAAATGTTGGAAGTTGGGATATTTTTTATCGTTAGTACATGGTTTTAGTACCGTAGTCATTCCATGTATATCTAGTTATAACTGTGAGTTAATAGTTATATTACGAATTAAGGCCGATAGAGCAGTATAGAGTTTTTATGCAAAAATGTTATTAATCCTTGACACCACAAGCAGACTAGTGGGACAACCTAAGATATAAGTAAGTAGAAAATGTATGGTGGCCAAGTATGACCTTTCCATATAGTCATGCCAAGTATGTGAGGCATAGTTTGAGATAAATGTAACACGTCTAGTATGGTTGTGTAGAAATGCACAGAGTATAGGGTGTATGGGCGCCCTAGTTAATCGTATCTTCACTAACATTTACGGGAGAAGACGTGGAAATATAAGAATATACGTAGACGTATGGATAGAGTTTAAGTAGAACTAGAATGAGACAAAGGGGTAATGAAGTTGCTTAGTGAGCAAGGGAAATCACTAGAGATCGAGGAGTAAAAGAATAAGTAGTGATTATAGTAATGGAAAGCACAATAAATGTACAATGTAAATTCTCAAGAATAATCAACAGTCACTCGGTACAAAGGAGTAATAAGACGAGAAATATGTCATAATAAAATTTACAAGATTTTGAAGTAGGTCACAAGTAGTCGGGTATTATTATTGAAAACATCTCCCACGAATAGATGGATCACTAGTTCGAATGGTAGTGTATAGATCGGTGTGCTAAAGAGTACCATTAATGAAGGAAAACGGAGAACAACATAATGTTTCAAACAATTTAGAAAGAGGTGTAAATATATGTGTGATAAGAACAAATGAAGAAGGGAGTTAACACATGGGGATGTTGGAAATTCTCCTAGTAGATGAAACACTTTAACCGTGCGTAGAGAGGCTCATATTGCTGACAAAATGGGAACGAAATTTCAAAGTGTAGTGTAAACACCAGGTGAATTGTTAAACTAAATAATGGAATATGTTGGTATGTGATGACTAAAGACAATTACTCACTAGAATGGGGCAGAAAAGAAAGACTGTTAGAATGACTGACGCGATTAATAGAGATATAGTGGAGACAGTATAACGATACTGAGATAGTGAGATTGCATCGGGTGCCAATTAATATTGTGTCTGAACGGGGAAAGATTTTTATTCCTAAACTTTTGGGAAAATTTTCAGGAGGCTATGGGTACAGAGTTGCAATTGAGTACGACCTACCAAGTGTAGAAGGATGGGAAAAGCTGAGAGGATGAACCACATGTTAGAAGACATGTTACAGATGCATACCCTTGAATTTAGCGGAGGTTGGGAGAATTATCTTTCACTGGTGGAGTTCGCGTATAATAACTCAAATCAATTTTCTATTGGCATGGCTCCATTTGAGGCGTTGTACGGTAGACCTTGTCAACCCACGGCTTCTTGGATAGAGGTGGGGGACAACAAACTACTCAGAACGGAGTTGATATAGGAAACTTTGTCTAAGATTGGGATGATTCAAAGTCGCATACGGGTAGCTCAAGATAGATAGAAGAGTTACGCCGATGGCAAGAGATTCTTTGGAGAGTTTAGTGTGGGGGGCCAGGTGTTGCTACACGTATCTCATATGAAGGGGATAATGAGATTTGGGAAGAAAGGGTAATTGGAGCCAAGGTACGTTGGGCCATTTCCTATCATCCAGCGAATTGGGCCAGGTGCTTATAGACTTTGGTTACCGGAGCAATGGCGTAGAATTCATAATGCATTACATATTTCCTCATTGAGGAGCTATCTCCAGGATGGTTAAATTAAACTCATATTGCGATAGAGGAGATCGATTTACAACCAGATGCTTCCTACAAGGAGGGGCGAGTTGCTATCTTAGATCATAGCGAGAGGAGATTGAGATCGAAGGTAGTTCCGCTAGTGCCTGTTCAGTGGGGGAATCAGAATGCCGATAAATCTACTTGGGAGCGTGAGGATGAGATGCGTGACAAGTATCCAGACTTATTTACTCCAGGTATAATTTAATTTTTGAAATTTGGGATAAAATTCCATCATAAGGGTGGAAATTATGTAACACTCCGTATTTTTAATGATTTTAATTATGGGATTTATTTAATTTAAAATTGGGAATTAATTCAGAATAAAATAAATATTAATTAGCGACACAAGGATTAATATTTGTTGATGTGAATGATATTTATTATTAACTAGTGAATAAAGAAATATGGGATTATGAATTTATCTAAAATTATCGCATGTGAGAAATACGATACTTATGATATTTGAGTCGGGACACGCATGTCAGTCATGTCGGGACTTTATTTAATGAGTATTAAAGTTGTTAATTTATAAGTCATCAAAATGGTCATTTTGAATGAGACATTGAGTCCGTAAGGTTTGAGATAGTCATAAAAGTCTACTCGGGGGTTTAGTTTGGGTCCCGGGACACTTTAAGGCCATACCGGCA
The DNA here is from genome assembly GCA_949130495.1 of Sambucus nigra. Lineage (NCBI taxonomy): Eukaryota > Viridiplantae > Streptophyta > Magnoliopsida > Dipsacales > Adoxaceae > Sambucus > Sambucus nigra. Next base: position 58,215,012 of record OX422214.1, read on the forward strand.
CCCCAAAGGGGTAATTAGTCATTTTCATTTCTAAAGGAATTAAACCCATGAATTTTAGAGAGTTATATCAGGTGAGGAGTTGTGTCTTCTAGGGTTAGAATTTACCATATTCACAGAAGCCATTAGAGAAGGAAAGAGAACCACCCCCCAAGGCTAGAACCACCATTCCTGCACCATTTGCACCACCGAGACCACCATTGCGTAGATCAAAAGGAGAGGAGTATATCTATACCATCTTATTCAAAGGATTAAGATATACCATATCAGGAAAGTGTTTAAACTTGCTAAATTACAATCATATATGATGTCCATGTTAGTCTAGGTTGAATAATCCATGAGTTTTATATGAATTGAATGAATTTGGAGAATATATGTTGAACCCTTGAATTAAATTTGGAGATATGATTGATTTTTATATTTATGCAGTAGAAGTACACAAAATTATAACATATCTTGGTGAAGAAATTTAGGTTTTAAGATGTTCTTGATTGAAAATTAATAAACTAGGGTTTTGACGAAATATAATTTAATTTGGGAATAGATTGATGATTAAATCATGTTTAATATTTTTGGTACGTTAGGAATTGCCCATATATGTTGCTTTGATGTTATGAACCTTTGGTTGGAAGTTTGGATGGTAAAATGGAGGTCTTAAGGGATAAAAATGGTGAAATCCGTAACAGACTAGAGGTTGAAGACGAGACCTATAGCGGTGAATCGATTCTGTCCAAGCCGAATCGATTCGGCTGCCGAGTTTTGGCTAATTTTCTCCTTTTGTTTATGTTCATTGAAAAATCATTCAGAATTAAATTGTGGGAATTATTTTAATATACTTCGGATTATGTTAAGATACCAATAGGCCTAGGTTGGATATTGGGCTTGGCCTTATAATGGTGAGTTTAGGGCTAAATGTAATTAGGTTAAATTGAGAGAGTTATCTAATTTGGAAAATAATTCGAGTTACGGGGATTCAAGGAAAATGATGACTTAGACCCTTAGGATTTAGGAGTTACCTATTGATATTATGGGTAGAACAATGTGTACACTTTGAGTGTGAGCAGTACTCGGGAGCTTACGATAAAGAGTAAAGTTACAATTCATTTATTCGTTGAATATTCGGGATTATAATATACTACGTATGGGCTTATAATAGGGGATGTGAGTATACCTATATCTATGTTATGAATATGTAGGTGGTGTGATTGCCTATTTCATGATTATTTCTATGACATACCTACAATGCACACTATCGGACGAGGTTTTCGCGTAGTGTATGGTCTTATCCTGATGAGCCCATAGGGGGGATTTTAGACTTGTGCCCAGAACATAGGACGTTGGAAACATACTATGTGATAGTATGATAGTTCGACGGTTGGATGGTAGTGTAGCTATATGCGTGACGCATTTGGTTAGGATTAGGTTCGCCTCCAAAGTTTATGTGATTTGTATTTATGGTTCGGGAAAGACATTGAACCAATTGTCCTTCCTTAGTACGAGATGTACTGGGACTTGATAGGAGAGTATGCATGCGCGAAGAGCTGAGTCTAGGGGTGTAGTATTAGTGTATATATATATATATATATATATATATATATATATATATATATATATATATATATATATAATGGTGTGTTTAATATATATATACTCTTATGTTATATTCTACTATGAAGACTTACTAGATGATAGAGATAATGGAATCTGAAGTAATTTAAGTTGTGAATACTTATTTATTAAATGATGAATTATTACTTGAGTTGGAAAGTTATAGATGTCCATAATAACGTATTATATGGGTCATGGTTGGATACACTGTAGGATGGCTTAGAAGGCTTATGATTACAAACTTGTTAGGTGTGACAACAGTAACTAGACTAGGTTAGAGGTACGCTAGGCGTGCACAATAGTTGAGAGGTGAGAATCTCAAGTGAGAGCCGAAAAGCTAACATGTATACAGTATTCACTGTTTAGCATTTTAAATACTTGCTAAATGTTTTCAAACCATTTTACACCCGAGATCTGACTCGTTTCTTGAAAATATATTTTTCCTATGTATATTATTATAGGTGTCCAGCCACAGGGACGTCCAACTTAGGAGTTCTGTGAATATTAATGTGTTGTTGCTATTGTGGAAGTTGCAGGTCCTCATTATTACACGCCTCCAATATCTATCACTCATGATTCTGTTGAGAAGAGCTTTCCGTTAGGGCATGTTGCCATATTTTCGTTTATCAAAGATTGTACTCTTTTATTTCAGTATTGTATTTAGTTTTCATTTAGATATTGTAATGTTGAAATCTTAGGCCGGTGTGTTTTATCCAGTCTCAGTTTATTATTTAGTTATTCTTTACTCTTCATATGGTTGGAGTGTGGTTCATTATTTAAGTTAAACTGTTGAATGTTGGATTAAAAGAATTAAAAAGTTTTTGACACTAGCTTAATTAATTATTAGGTGATTAATAAAATAAACGTTTTTCGATAGTGATGCTAAGAATGAACCAACTGGATACTTTGATTTAATTTAATAAAGGACTGATCACCCAGTATTTAATTGGGCGGGGTGTCACAGTGGGTCCCGGTGTTGGCTTATAACATTGCAACTATTATTTGCTGTCTAGTATTGGTGAAAATAATGGGACCATAATTAAGATTGATGAACCAAATAAAAAAACAGTTGGTATTTTTTCGTAAGTGTTGGCATTGTTGTCAAAAAATGACTTCCCTTAATATATCCTATAATCATTATTTCTTCCTAAAATATAGAATATAGTTAAAGAGGTGATATAGATCGTTAGTTGTGATTACATAGAGGGGTAAGCGATGGAAGAAGAAAGGACGACTGTGTTCTCAATATAAAACGACTGAGTGAGAAGTTACTATCAAAATGATTGGTTATAGTATGTCGGTTGCAACTATACTCTCTAAATCTTCTAATTATTATTAGTTAAATTATGTTTTATAGTTATTTTATATTATATTCATTTTTTTCTTAATAGTGGTTAGTCAAGTAATTGATTCTAACATTTGATAATGTGCCCCTATTTTTTAGTCATAAGAATATAAAATAAAATTAAAAAAAAACTTTGACAAAAAAATGTAAAAATAATTAAATCACACGACTTAAAACTAACCAAGTATTATTTAAAAAAATTCAATCGCATACAGTAAAAAAGGTGATTTTTATATTACATATACGAATATATATCGTATTATATATATTTGTGTACTCAAAGAAAAATAAATAAATAAAGATGTTGGAAAATGAAAAATGGGGAAAGATAAACAAACCGTAGTCATGGTCATGGAGAAACCAAATGGGTAGAAAAAGCAACACACCATTCTATTCCCACATAGTAATCTAAGAAAGATAACACACCACCAATAGAAAGAGATGAACATAAATGGCTTCAAGAAAAAAATAACAATAAAAACTGTAAAGTTGTTTATTTAATTTAACTAAAAAACAATTTCTAAAAAACTTCATAAATTCAGCGAGGAGAGAGAGGATCAGAAAATGCAGTTTGTGCCAACTTGGGGCGATCCACTTTACCATTTGATCGTAAAATGAGATCCCCAAATGTTGCCACTACTTTTTTCCAACCACCACTCCCTTCCTTCAAAACATCCTATTAATGTTAATAAACCCCAACTCTATTCATTATAAAAAGAAGTCAAATAATAATTTAAGAAAAGAGAGAGGGCAGCTACATAATTGACGTCGACGACAGGAATGGCGTGGGCTTTTAAAAAATTGGGGACAAGGTGATCATTACTGTTGCAATACCTCCTTTCAGTCCGATTATCATATTCCCCTTCCTTTCAAAAATGATAATAATTATGTCTGGCGAGAGAGTAGTGGAAGTTATAGTTGAGATTTTGGTGGAAAAAACGATTGTTGAGAGGAAGAGTTATGGGAAGGGTTGACGGATAGAGGGAGATTGAGGTAGTTTTTGAACCAAGACGTGGGGTGGTTCAAAATTCGTATCACGGTTATATCTCAAATTTCAAATGTGGAAGAAACAATTGCACATAAATGCTCACACGTGTCCTAATTTTAATTTAAAAAAAACTCAAAATTTTGAGAAAAAAGGATTGAATGTTTGGAGACTTGTGAGCCTAACACCTACATATGTATATATAATAAGATGAATTGTTCATAGTGGAAGAGAATCATGGCCTCATAGTACTAACTTCCTACCTCATGGGTTACGATGTTGACTTATAACATTGCAACTGTTATTTTCTTCCTAGTATCAGTGAAAACAAAGGACCATAATTGAGATTACTGAAACAAAAAGAAAGTGGGGAACTATATATTTCTTGATGAGTGTTGGCACCGTTGTCAAAAAATGATTTCCCTTAAAAATCTCAACAAATCTTCATATATCCTATAATCATTATTTCCTCCTAAGATATAGAATGAAATTAAAGTGGTGATATAGGTCGTTAGTTGTGATTACATAAAGGGGTAAGAGGTGGAAGGAGAAAGGACGAATGTATAAGGACACAAATTTCCAATTGAGTCCTTAGTAGTTTTGGCTCAATTCCGGAAAAAAACGTTTATGTTATAGGATAGTGTTCAAGTGTGCCTACTCAAGCCTATGATGTGTTTAGTTGAAGACGTATCGGCAAAGAGTATCAAGCTTCATCAAAAGCCGGGGTTTATGTGCCTCGTTTGTACGTAATCAACAGTAGTTCCACGCTCCCAAGGTATGAATGCATTTATATATATAGGAGCTTAAAACATGTTTATTTGGGTGTCAGGTTTATATAAAACTGTTGTTTTAATTTCAGAAAGATTTTATCAAACTTTAAAATAAAGTATATAAAGTTTCTGGGCTAAAATCGAAATTTATGAACTTTCTGTAAGTTCGTTCGATATGTCGTTCGAACGAGTTTTTTGTTCGAGCTAGATGACGTTCGAACGAGTTTGCCAACGAGTTCCCAGAATAGGCATTTGAAATGTCGTTCGATAAGTGGTTCGAGCGAACCTTATGTTCGAACGAGATATCCAACGAGATTTCTAACGATTTCACTCTATAACTTCGTTAGAATTCTCGTTCGAACGAGATTTCGTTCGAACGAAAATGTCGTTCGAACGAGATGTCAGGCGGGAACAGTTTTTGGCAGTTTTTGACAGGTTTTTACCCATGTTCTCCACTTCTTTCCCCACTATCTTTTCACAACATAACTATATGCGGGAATCATTTTTGAAGATCTATCTTTTTCATATCCTTCTAACTCCTAGAGAGTGTTTTGAGAGAAAAATAATAAAGAGAAAAAGATCAAGTTTTGAGTGAGAATTTTTCAAAGACAAATTCATCTACCACTCTATTAAAGTTCATATATATATACATTTTGCTTGGAGTTTGGCACTGGGTTTATCTCTACACCAAATTAAAGAGATTTTTTGGATTTTCTTCTAAATCCCTTAAAGAAGAAGAATTGTTTAGCTGCGACTTTCTCACATGGTGAAAGGCACCATGTATGATTGACGGTGTGCCTATTGTCCAATCGGTGGATTCCGAGATCATGGTGGATCTCCTTGGTTATCCGCTAGGAAGAGGTGGTTACAAGAAGACGCGTCAAGGCTTGAGAGGGTTCGAGTTGAGGAAGTAAGTCATCTGTCTTGTAAATGTAAATTCCGTACTTAGTAGATTTGACGCTAGGGTCGTCCGAGGTTGTTTCATGTTGTTGGTTTTTCCTCGTACATCGCGACGTAGGGTGATTGATTTATTTTTATCTTGCATAATAACTTAGAACCCATGCTTAGGATAATTCAAGATAAAATTGGTTATAATTGTCACACTTAATTTAATTTAGTGCATAATTAAATTTGGGTATAGTTTATTTAATTCAAGTCTATTGTTAAAACTGGTTTGGCCTAATTTGGAAATAATGATATTTATGACTTAGGCAAATTCTAGGACTTGAATTAATGGCGTTTAAGTGAAATTCAAAGTGTGTGTGTAATAATCATAATTTCACTTTGTGTTTTTAATTTTAATTTGAAGAAGAAATTAAAATTTGGTAATTCGTTTTATTGAACAATAACCTTTTACGCTTCTGCATCTATTTCATAAAAAGGAAATCAATTTTTAAAAATCAGTACTTTGTGAAGTAAAAGGTTTTTAAATGATTAAAAACGGGGGCCTACTCCTCTACAAATTGGTATCAGAGCCAAAGCGATAAATTATTTCGTTAAGGATCCTTTAAATAATTTTTGGCTAAAAGGGAATTTTCCACATTTTCAAAATTTCCTATTTTCGATGGTTCTAACTATGCGTATTGGAAAGCGCAAATAAAATAGGAACTTAAATCTATCGATGAGAGGGTTTGGATGTCTGTAGTTAACGGGTGGTCTCCACCAACTTATTTAGTAGAAAATGAACGTGTACCCAAACCGGCCGATAAATGGAGTGAGGGTGAATTTAAACTTTCAAAATTTAATTCCTGAGGTTTAAATGCCTTGTTTAGCGTTGTCACACCGGATGAATTCCAATGTATTATGACGTGTGAGACCGCTAAAGAAGCGTGGGATATTTTGTAACTCACTCATGAAGGTACAAGTGTCGTGAAAGCTTCGAAACTCCAAAACTTCACCACTCAATTTGAAACCATCAAAATAAACGATAATGAAACTTTTGATGAATTTTATGCTAGACTTTCTGATATTGTCAATTCATCTTTTAATTTGGGAGAGAAAATACCCGACAACCGAGTTGTAAGGAAAATTTTAAGGTCCCTACCCGATAGATTTATTACAAAAGTGAATGTTTTAAATTCTTTACCTACTTTAGCCTCTACGAAATTAGAAGAGCTCGTAGGTGATTTACAAACCTATGAAGTAGACATGTTTCCCTATAAAACTGAAAAGAAAATAGAAAAGGGCGTTTCTTTAGAAGCCCGAAAAGAGGTCAAATAAGTAGTAGAGAGTGAGAGTGATAGTGACTCGGAAGACAAGGCCTTGTTTGCTAGGAAATTTTGAAAGTTTCTTAAAATTAACGAAGATAAATTTAAAAATGACTTTAAGAAATTTGAAACTTCTAAGCATGAAAAAGCCAAAAGGATCCCTAAAACTATTAATGAAAATTTAAATAGGGACAAGTCAAATAGTTGTTTTGGTTGTGAAGGGTATGGCCATAGGGCTTCTAAGTGCCCCACTAAACTAAGGACAGAGGGTAAGCAACCCATTTCATATAATGCGACCCTTAGTGATAGTGATAAGGAAGAGGGACCCGATTCCCCCACTAAGACCAACTTTGTGGCTTTTATGGCTAGTCATGTGAGCACCAATGATGAATCTTTTCATGAAGATATTCAAACACATGACACTTCCTTGGTCAAAGTTTATGAATCCCCTATTTTTTATGGTAGTGAGAGTGAAGAAGAAAAAGAGAGTGAAAATGAAGAAGCGGTTAATGTGAGTGAACTTCAAAATGCTTTTAAAGAATTATATGAAGAATCTATTAAATTAAAAAGAGATAATTTGAAGTTAGAAGCTAGTTTGAAAGAACGTGTCAAGGTCATTGATAATAGTGTGTTGGTTGAAGACCTTAGGACACGAGAGAGATCTCTTCAAGAAAAGCTAGAATATGTAGAAGGCGAGAGAGATATCCTTAGAGGTTTGATGGAATCCTTGAAAAATGAGCTTCTCGAATTCGAAGAGAGAAATGTTTTATTAGATTCTAACATCCTAGAATTAGAAAATAAATTAAAAGACTCTAGTAACGTCAAATTTGATTTGGAGTGTCATTCGAAAATATTAGATAAAATATTAGGAATGGTCCAAATTAAATATGACACGTGTGGTTTAGGCATCAATGCTTGTAATGAATCTACTCATAAAGCCAAAACCAATGTTTTGGGAGAATCTACTAGGAAAGCATTTCGAGATCATTCCTTAGGTACCAAATTTCGACGTAATTTTACATGTACACATTGTGGTCGAAAAGGGCATCTTAGGAAATTTTGTTTTGATCTTAAACGAATTCCTAAAAAATTCCAACGTAAAGTAACCAAGGTAGTTGAAGTTCCTACACCCCAAGATAGTCATTCTTCATTAATTTTGGTTAGGAAATCCGACTTGGTTGCCTTGCAAAATAGGGTTTTTTATTCTCATTTACTTTCACATGCTACCTCCCTTACTAAATCTAACGGATGAATGTGGTAGTGCTTTCATACTTTAGCTTTTGTGCTTCATGCTATATTATCATGCTAAATGTATGCATATTTAATCATTTTCTAGTCTATGCCCCATGGTTAATCACATGCTAGAATAATGATTTTTTGTTTATCTTTTGTATTTTATTTCCTCATTTCGTTTGTATTAAATGAAAAATACAAAAATATTTTTGTTTATCATTTGGGTTTTTATCTCTTGGTAATTTAAGCTTAATGAAAAATTCAAATGATTTTTCTTTATCTTTTGAGTATATATTTTTATTTTTGGTTAAAAAATTCAAAAACTCAAAAAGATTTTTTTTTGTGTGTGTATTTTAGTTTGACACACTTTATGTGGCATATACTTGTGTTATAATCCCATCTTTTACACTCCCATGTGTCTAGAACATTTGGTTTAGATTGTCAATCCTTAAAATGTTCTCTACCATATTTTTATGCAGTAGTTGGATTTTGTATTGATTAAATGGATTCTATTTTTATATATGCCTCTATTCACTCATGCACGAGCTCTTATGAAATTTTAATATCACATGTTATATTTGAGCTTTGGGAGGTGTTCTCCTACCAATCTAGTCATCTACATATTTATAACCTAGGAGGACTTGTGCATGTCAAAATCCGTTGCATGTGAGATTTGTGATAAATAAAAAATGATAAATAAGTGTGCACGGGGAAGGGCTCCGAAAGGATTTATTATCCTTTGCGATTGTAAGCCACCATTTGAATGGACCTAAAAGAAATACGTGGTCCAAAGGCCTAAAAATAGAAAATTTGGCATAAAAAGAAAAATCATTGCCAAGGCCTATGTTTGATTGATATATTCATTCAAAATCAATATATATGCTTATTGAGGGAGATTGGATGGTATATCAATGGTTTGCACACTGTCCGTTTATCCTAGTTGCGTTTTCAATGTCATGACTCTATTGGTTTGTAGAATCATCAACATGTTCTGCTTGTATGCATTGTGTATATTTGTTCATTGATTTCAATCTATATTATCACATGAGGTTATATTCAAATGTGATGAAGTTTGCAATCAAATGAGAACTCCATGGACATTATTTAAGTGTTTGGGTCAAAATTTAATTGTTGCTAGTTCACATCCCTACACTTCCGTTTCCATATGACACATTTTTGCCATACGAGTGTGAAGAACTTAATGTATTTTGTGTCATTTGTGAGTTTATATTTATATATATATGTCCATACGTATCATTGTTATATCTCTAGTATGTATATATATATATATATATATATATATATATATATATATATATGATATTTTGTTTGTCTTTGCCTTGGTTTCTAGTCCATCTAAGCTTATACTTCATTATTGGTAACTATCTTGCTGCATTCTTAATACTTTATGTATAATATTGGTATCGTTTTCTTGCATCTTAGTTGATTTTTGTTGCCCATATTCTTTCATGTTTTAGCATCTTATGCATTTGTTTTATCCTTTGTCTATTCCTGAACAAAATGGGGGAGAATGATAGGGGAAGAAATGGTATCTAAAGAAATGGTATCTAAACCTATTATATTGTATCTTAGTTTGGAGGAGATTTATCTTAGGGGGAGATGTATTTCTAAGTTGGTCATTGTTTTGATAAAGAGAGAATTAATTTCGGGGGAGTAATTGCTTTAAATACTTTGATATTCCCTATGTGTTTGATAGTTTGCTTAAGTGTGCAGGAATTCTTCTAAAGCAGAAACCTTCAAGTGGCAAAGCGTTTAATTCTAAAGTGGTATTCGATTCAAGCATTGTACTCTTTATTTTGGGTGGGATGTTTTTGAGTCTAATGAGCTTGACGGACCTTTAGGATTTTTGTTTTGTTTTTGTCCCGGAATAGACAAAGGACGAATGTATAAGGACACAAATTTCCAATTGAGTCCTTTGTAGTTTTGGCTCAATTCCGGACAAAAACGTTTATGTCATAGGATAGTGTTCAAGTGTACTTACTCAAGCCTATGATGTGTTTAGTTGAAGACGTAGCGGCAAAGAGTATAAAGCTTCATCAAAAGCCTTGGTTTATGTGCCTCGTTTGTACGTCATCAACAGTAGTTCCATGCTCCCAAGGTATGAATGCATTTATATATATATATAGGAGCTTGGAACAGTTTTATTTGGGTGTTAGTTTTATATAAAACTGTTGTTCTAATTTCAGAAATATTTTATCAACTTTAAAATAAAGTATATAAAGTTTCTGGGCTAAAATCAAAATTTATGAACTTTCTGGAAGTTCGTTCGATATGTTGTTCGAACGAGTTTTTCGTTTGAACCAGATGTCGTTCGAATGAGTTTGCCAACGAGTTCCCAGAATAGGCCTCTGAAATGTCGTTCGAATGAACCTTATGTTCGAATAAGATATCCAACGAAATTTCTAACGAGTTCACTCTGGAACTTCGTTAAAAGTCTCGTTCGAACGAGATTTCGTTCGAACGAAAATGTCGTTCGAACAAAAATGTCGTTCAAACGAGATGTCAGTCGGGAACAGTTTTTGGCAATTTTTGACAGTTTTTACCCATGTTCTCCACTTCTTTCCCCACTATCTTTTCACAGCATAACTATGTTCGGGAATCATTTTTGAAGATCTATCTTTTTCATATCCTTCTAACTCCTACAGAGTGTTTTGAGAGAAAAATCATAAAGAGAAAAAGATCAAGTTTTGAGTGAGAATTTTTCAAAGACAAATTCATCTACCACTCTATCCAAGTTCATATATATATACATCTTGCTTAGAGTTTGGCATCGGGTTTATCTCTACACCGAATTGAAGAGATTGTTTGGGTTTTCTTCTAAATCCCTCAAAGAAGAAGAATTGTTTAGCTGCGACTTTCTCACATGGTGAAAGGCACTAAGTGTGGTTGACGGTGTGCCTATTGTCCGATCGGTGGATTCCGAGATCGCGGTGGAGCGACGTGGTTATTCTCTAGGAAGAGGTGGTTACAAGAAGACGTATCAAGGCTTGAGAGGGTTCGAGTTGAGGAAGTAAGTCATCTGTCTTGTAAATGTAAATTCCGTACTTAGTGGATTTGAGGCTAGGGCCGTCCGAGGTTGTTTCCCGTTGTGGGTTTTTCCTCGTAAATCGCGGCGTAGTGTGATTGATTTATTTTTATCTTGCATAATAACTTAGAACCCATGCTTAGGATAATTCAAGATAAAATTGGTTTTAATTGTCACACTTAATTTAATTTGGTGCATAATTAAATTTGGGTATAGTTTATTTAATTCAAATCTATTGTTAAAACTGGTTTGGCCTAATTTGGAAATAATGATATTTATGACTTAGGAAAATTCTAGGACTTGAATTAATGGAGTTTAAGTGAAATTCAAAGTGTGTGTGTAATAATCATAATTTCACTTTGTGTTTTTAATATTAATTTGAAGAAGAAATTAAAATTTGGTAATTCGTTTTATTTAACCATCACCTTTTACGCTTCCGCATCTATTTCATAAAAAGGAAATCTATTTTTAAAAATTATTACTTTGTGAAGTAAAAGGTTTTAAAAGATTAAAAACGAGGGCCTAATCCTTTACAGAATGTGTTTTTTAATATGAAACGATCGAGTGAGAACTTACTATCAATGCTGCAACCTGGAATGGTCGAACGATGAGAAAAATTTAATAGAGTACTCATTTTTATTATACTTAATAGATACTAAATATGGAAATGGAAAAGACAAATGACTTTTTGGGGATAATGGAAGGTTTTAATGAATGTATGATTTGAAAAAGATAAGTTCAAAATGGTTCAAGTGGTGATTCAATATACGTGTATTTAAGTAAGTTGTCTGGTGGCAAGCTTACATTGCTTGGGACTACAATTTTATATACTTACATAAATTAGTATAGATAGGTAATTTTGGTGAGTTAAAAAGTGCATTAAATGATATTAAAACCTCTAATACTATTGTATTAGAGGTATAATATAGATATAGATTTAATTTTGCATAATTTAATTATAAATATAGGCTGTTAGGTAATACCAACTATAAATATTTATTTTAAAACTTCTAAAACTAGGGGGATCCACCCTTCTTAGGTCCACCCCTTTTCTCTAGGATATGACTTATCACTAACTTTCTTATCCCATATCATATTATTTAACCTACATGCCAAAGATGACTTACAAAATATGGGACTAACTTAGATCCCACCTTGTCCTAAAATTATATTGGAAATTCTCATATTTGCAAACTCTAAAAGTTGTTATAATTTAAGAGTATTACTTGAGCATGTTCAACATTAAAGTATGTGCGTGCTCAACAATGCAGATGTTTAAGGCAAAATATGTTGTCGCAAAGGACAAAATTAAAAATATGTAATTTTTTCTATATTCCAATTGTTGTAAGGGATATTCCAGGTACAATTGAAATCCCACGAGGACAATTGATCCACATAACTTCTCTCTTCCACTAACACTAATATTTTTAACAACTATATACATCCCAAAGTTTAAATAGTTTGTACCATGAAATTCTTTCTCAAACTCATTTGCTCACAATCTCATCCCTAAACAATCTGATGGTTTTTCAATCGTAACTCCAATTAAAAAAAACAAATAGTGGTTCTATTAACAAAAAAATCATGAAAGATGAAGTCGAACGTATTTACCAACGTTAAACACCAAAAGAAAATTTGACTTTTTATAATGGTTATCATAAATAACATTAAGATTGTGTATAAATCAGTGTTCTAAAAGGTGCACTAGGCTTGAGGCTTGGGAAAAATGCCCACCATTGAGCCTTTTACGTCTTATTCTTAGTAAAAGGCTTAAGGAACACTTTTTTTTTAAAACAAAAATACTTTAATGAAACGATATCACCTTTGAAAGAATTTTAAAAAAAAAACAGACAAATATCTCATTCAAAACAATCAAAAGACAAATCGTATCCCAAACGTCTCTACCTCTCGTTCAAAAAAATGCCCGTTTTTTGTTTTTTTTTTATTTAAGAAAAATAATATTTTAGTTTGCATATACTAAGACATATTTTAAGGTATGTACAATTTTAGTATTTTTAATAGCCTTGCTATAGTTAAAAATGTTAAATATATTTAAAAAGGCCTAAACGCCTTTTCACGCCTTTTTATGCCTAAGGCTCGCTTAGGGTTCTAAGGCTTAAGGCTTCGCCTCCATGCCTCCGTCATGACCCTCATTTTTAGAACCTTGGTATAAATTAGAGTATTATTATTTTCATGACAGTGCTTTTGTAATCCCTTATTAACTATGAATTATTATTATTATATAAGAATATCGATTTAAACACACACAAAATTCCATAGATTTAACACCCACCTTAATCTTTTTTAAGTAATAAAAACAAACAATTGATCCTTCATCAATTAATTGTTGTGAATCTCTTAAACTTTACACATCTAGGCCTTCAGATTGTTTGGTTTATACGAAACCAAAATCCATTTCATCATGACTCCAAATCAAAAGCAATTACAAACTTCCCCTTCTTTATTATTTTTCATTTCTATATGTTTATGCTTAATCCATTCGATCTATATTTTAATATTAACTAAATATTATTCTAGTTTGTATGCTACCGTATCTCATATTCATAGATGCTAAGTATACTACATTGTTTAATTTGTTTTTATGTACGGTCAATTTTATATAAGCTCGATTATTTGGTTTGATGTTAAATTTTGGGCTACTTTGAGTACCAATGAGTTTATTATATAATTTTACTCTATTTAATTTTAATCTATAAATTTCATTAAAATGTTAATTTAAGTTTATCTGAATTTGTCATTGATGTTTTTTCTTCGATAGGTTTTAATTGACTTTTCTCAAGAACTCGCAACATGTTATAGTCTATCTAGACGCTATTGGAAATTTTGTTCAGCATATGTAAACTTTGGAAACAAAACCTAGACATTTTGGTTCCTAACTTGAGGGGGGGGGGGGGGGAGAATGTGCACTTAGTGGTTTTCATAACATTTCATAGCTTAGTCCCACATCAGTTTTATGGATGAAAATGGTGTAGTTAATATACACCCTTTTGGGGACTAATGGATAAGCCTCTCGGCATTAAAGTTTTGTATGTGCTGAGTAGAAGAACTTATTGGACCGAATCCCCCACGTGTGCATCTCGCCGTCCATTCGAACGACTTGGATCTTGTCCAGTTTCAGGCTGTGTGAGTATTAATTTTTAGGGGGTAAAAACTAATTCTTTTTTCTTTGAAAAAAAATTGAACGGATATTAAAAAGAACATTTATTTTTTTTGAATTTGTTATTTGGATTATTGCCGAAAGTGGGAAAATTTTAATCCCACTTTCCTTAGCTCTCCTTCACTAGCCATTCATGATATTTTCCTTCTCATTTATCCTTTCAGAATTTGTTTTAGTTGAACATAATAACACACAAAAAGAAGATACTATCTCTCAACCCAAGAATTTTTCTCTCTAAAAAATACACATGGAAAACTACCACCACTATAGTCAGTTACTATTGAATTGTGCGACAGTTGCATATTTGGGAAGAAAATGTGAGTTAGCTTCTAGAAGAGTGGCAGAACTCCAAAGAAAAAGAATCTTGAGTTGGTTCAATCAACGTGTGGGGGCCATTGCTAGTCTCATCCATCGGCGAAAAATATTTCTTTTTTTACTTTCATTGATGACCACTCCATAAAGTTTTGGGTTTACTTCTTGAGATATAAGTCTGAGGTATATGAGATGTTCAAAAAATGGTAGTCAATGGTGGAGAATGAGATAGGGATGAAGATAAAAAGTTGAGATTTGACAAAAGTGGCGAGTATGAAGGCGCTGAGTTCAATAAGTTATGCTCTAAAAATGGTATAAGACTAGAGAGGAATGTACAAGGGACACCGCAAAAAAATAGCATGGCAAAATGGATGAGCCGAACATTGACTGAGAGAACAAAAGCATGCGTATACATACAGTTTTACCTATGAAGTTCTAGGTAGAGGCACTAAGCACAACAACCTACCTAATAAACTGAGACCATCAATGCCGTTGGAGTATAAAATATTAGAAGAGGCATAGAGAGGAGAGGGGATAGAACTTTCACACTTGAAGGTTTTCAGTTGTGTATCATATGCTCATACTAGTGATCATGCAAGGAGTAAGATTGACCCTCAGTCACTAAAATACACTTTCACTCGTTATGGAGAAGACGAGTTTAGTTATTGATTCTGAAATCAACAAACAAACAAATAATCAGAAGCATGGATGTGATATTCCATGAAAATGTGATGAACAAGAAAAAAGATGCAGTACAGTATAGTGCTGCAAGACAGGATGCTCCAGTCTACATTAATTTAGAGGATATTCCAAATAGTAGTCTGGCATAACAGACAGATGAAATTTCTCAGTCAGACGAACCAATACGTTAGAGTAGCCTACAACAGACTGACACACCACAATATCCACATCCTGCTCTTGAATTTAGAACATCCTCCTGAACGTATGTACTAAATAAAAAATATATGAACTATTTGTTGCTCAGTGATGGAGGTAAACCTAGATATTATGATGAAGCATGTCAGATGAAGGATGCGACTAAGTGGTAACTTGTAATGATTGATGAGATAAAGTCCCTTATCTTTAATAACACATGGGAACTAGCTAAGTTGCCTATGGGAAAGAAGGCTCCACATAACAAATGGATGTATCGAGTCAAAGAGGAAAATGATGGTTCCAAGAGATAAAAGCTGAGGGTAGTGGAAAAAGGATACGAATAAAAAGAATGAATTGACTTCGCCGAAATTATTTCATCAGTTGTGAAACTGAATAGCATACGGTCAGCTCTAACCATTGTTGCAGAAGAGATTTTGCATCTTGAGCAGCTATATGTCAAAACTTCTTTCCTCCATGGCCACTTAGAGGAGGAATGAGATATGCATAAAGTAGAGGGTTTTTTTAGTACCAAGGAAGGATAAAGTACTATAAAAATTGAATAAAAGATTATACGACTTAAATCAGGATCTAAGACAGTGGTACAAAAAGTTTTATGGGTTTATACAAACAAATGGCTACAACAAGTACAACGCTAACCATTGCTTCTACTTCAAGAGATTTCAGTATAGTTATATCACTTTGGTACTATATGTTGATGATATATTAGTTGCGGGTGTGACATCTCGCCTAACAAAATACTGGGTGATCAGTCCTTTATTAAATTTAAAACATGAATCTCGTATGGTTCATTCTTGGCGTCACCATCGATTTTTTTTAATTAGTAATCACCTAAAAGTGAATTAAGCCGGTGACAAATGTTATCTTTCATTAAACAAACTCAACATATGAAAATATAAGCTGAATCATTCACACCATGATATACGAGTTCGAAAAAAACAACAGATAATAGAAACATGTACCGAATAATCCATCGGCTAAGATAAAATCCCAAAATCAAGTCTGATAAAATCCAATAGAAGTAAAATATCCAGAATACAAAGTGTGACTGAAATAAAAATAATGTTGAGGGGCAACACACTCAAATGAAATACTGAATAATGAATCCAACTCTAGAAATGAACAACTGAAGCGTCTAATCAATCCCTGCATGCATCCACATGTGATGTAGCTATGCATCTCTCGAACAGATCATCAAGATTGGCGTCCCTAGGGCTCGATACCTAAAAGGTTTTGAAAATGTTTTTCAAGCACGAGTGAGAGACCAAGTACTTTCAAAAATATTTTTCAAGCATTTAAATTGCAGTTTAAATGAACAGTTATTAGATACACATGTCAGGTTGCGTACACTCTCTTGAGTTCCTCGCCTCTAATCTATATTGCGCACCTAACGCCTTCTACTAAGCCCACCTAGTCATGCTACCCAATCTAACTAGGTCATAAGAATCTAACTAACCACTAACCGGTCTAGCTCACCCGTACCACCCATTCAGTATGCTACCGAATACCCTTAATTATCATTAAGTCATTAGTTAGGTTTCTCTTTAACTTACCCATACCACCCATATAGTACTCTATCGAACTAATTAATAATCATCATCTCCCTTTTGTTGTTATTAAACCAAAGTTAACATTTCACGTATGTTATTGTTTGAACCATTTAATTAAGTTTCTCTACTAAAATTTCGTTAGTGAAATACACTATCTCTCTCTCCTCAAATTTACACATTAGTAGATTAAACGTTGTTTAGATAGACATTATCTAGTCTCACTACTTGTCACACATAAGTAGGATAAAACACTTAGTCATATACATATATCGCAAACTATATATATATATATATATATATATATATTTGTGTACTCTGCTATCATGTCCATGTATCCCTCGTACAATTTCAAGGACTATCGGTTCGGTTAGCTCACTCAAACCACAAATCAAATCAACACATATTGGGGGTGAACATAGTTCTAAGCCTTCGGGTTATGCACATACCTAATGTACCCAAATAACCCGCAAGTCCCAATAATACACAACACATAGTGAGCTCCCTAAATTTTATGTTCTCGGGCACTAATCCAGACCTCACTAGAATTGTCAAGGTGGGATCGCCCTCTGCGCATGACCTTCGTGATAGCAGGAAATGTAGGTATGTTCTCATACACACAAGCACATAACATGCATACACACAACCTATCCATCTGTATATTCAGTATAGGTATACCCACAACTAATAATAATAACCCGTATAGGTATACACTCCACCTATAAATATAATTCGTATAGGCCTACACTCAACCTATAATAATAATCCGTACATAGTATTTATACCTCGAATACTTACCGTATCATTAATTCAAAATATTAACTCACTATCGTATTTTACCTAGTATTATTCTCTACCCTAAGGGCCCATCGCCACCCCTTAATTTAATTTAGTTGCTACATTACTCATATCCTACTGGTCTACATCCTAGGTTCAGACGTAACCCCTATGACTCGTTCTCATTCACTCGAGTTCATTACATTTTAAACTAAGCTCGATAAATCTTCACCTAATTTTCTCATATATAACTAACCTTTAACCCTACCAAGGCCTATTATAACTAATAATATCCCTCATCATGATTTAAAGATGTCCTAAGAGTGCCCCCGATAATTATTCACCATTTTTGGGCTTAAAAGGGAAAAAATGTCAAAATCTGGTAAATCGAATCGATTCTCCCCAGGACCTAATCGATTCGCTTATGGAATCGATTCTCCCTTTGGCAAAATCGATTCAAAATCTGTTAGGTCTTCTTCTTCCCCTCATTTTTGTGATTTTGTTTATTTTTACTCCCATAAACCTTCATGGAAATGATCCAACTCCCAATGAAACTTAACCAAACTTCATATAGGATCATTCTAATCATTC
Source organism: Sambucus nigra (assembly GCA_949130495.1). Classification (NCBI taxonomy): domain Eukaryota; kingdom Viridiplantae; phylum Streptophyta; class Magnoliopsida; order Dipsacales; family Adoxaceae; genus Sambucus; species Sambucus nigra. Next base: position 58,233,502 of record OX422214.1, read on the forward strand.
CTAATGAATTATATCATTAGATCCTTAAAAAAAATGGACCATACAAGATTTAATCTTCATAAATAATAAAAACCATATTTTCTCATATTCTTCATCTCTTTTAATCAAGAATCCAGATTTCTTACTTATTAATCATCCCCAAACCTCTAGTTTCGTATTACCAACATCAAGGAATAAATCTACATGCATTCCTACTTCAATTCATCGATTATACCCACCCAAATTCATATTGAATCTTCTAAAAACATGTAAACGAGACCCTATACTACATGGGTATTATAACATACTTAAAATAAATGCAATTTAAACACTTGCCTCTCAATTACAGGTCTAGTTTTGTTGGTATGCGGATATGGATGTTCTACCATTGCTCCGCTCTCGATTACATCACGTTCAGGTTGAAAAATAGTGTAAGAAGCTTTGGCTTTCCCCTCCTCTTCCTCTCCTATGGCCTCTCTTCTACTATGATTATGTTAACCCTAGACCCTCACTCAAGGGGGCAGATATAAACTTACAATTTTCGGAATTTCTCTAACCCTAAGTTCTCAAATGACCGAAATGCCCTTAAATGGTGCAGATTTGGTCTAAAATCGCCCCAGGACCCAAAGTATACACCCGAGTATACTATTCTGACTATTTCAACCCTTTTGGAATCAACCGTGACCTCTAAATCATCATCTGAGTCAATTTATACAATCATCTTATTTCCTCCTCAAAATACGGCACGCGTGAAATTAATATTGACTGAATTAATTTAAATTCTAAATAACCAAATTAAATAAATTCTTCGAATTAAATAAATTCAAAATCACCAAATTAAATAAATTCTTTGTCCTTAGAAATACGGGGTATTACATACTTCTTCCCTTGCAAAGGATATTCGTTGTCGAAATTCGGATAAGACTAATACTCCACGATTTCTAAACTATCTTAATCATATACTCTTAATATAACTACATGTATTTCTACCTCTCCTAATTACGGTTAATATTAAAAATAATTCAACTACTCAGGGTGCCCATACACCCTATACCCGTGTATAACTTCACAAATTCTACCCGACTCCACTAGACTTAAATCGTAATATAACTATCAACTCGCAGTTATAACTACATATATGTATAATGACCAAGGTAATACACCCATGTCCTAATGACCAATCATTTCCCCACTTCTAACGTTGCCCTAAGTTTCATGCATGGGATGTATCACAAATCCAAATCCAAACAAGGAACCTCCCGATACACTACTACCTAACATTATCGATCGTCCAGATCCGTTAGGCCCTCAGTCAATAGAACGTACCCTTAAATTCCCATCTCTTGACATAAAATTATACTCGTCCACTCTCATGCTACAAAAAACAACATACATCAAGGTGCTCTTACAATCACTACTTTCTTAGCATAGATAAATCACGATCTATATATCTCTGCTCGACTATAAGCCAACCTACCCTGAATCACATCAGTAAACGTCGCTACTTACCGGGATCAAATAGAACCATACAAACGTAGTCTTTTAAGTCTATCATGCAACACTTTATAACATATAAACACATATATGTAGGCTTGACCATCTTTCAGGTGATACCTAGGAAAAAAAATCATACCATGGAACAACGGACTGTTGCTAACCATTGCTCAAACTGTCTACCATTGCTCAAATTGTCTACTCTAACAGTCTACCATTGCTCAAACTGTTGTTAACCAATCGGAACTAGGAAAGTAATCTACTTTATTCTCATAATTCTTAAAAATAGTAAACTAATTACCTAATTTAACTATCCTTTTAGTGTACACACCCATTCTCTCGTAGGAGACAACAAAGAGCCCTTTTACCCCACGGTATGGCTTATACGGATAACGCACTCCCTAAACTCGACTCACCCGCTAATATAGTGATAAAAATATTATGTTTTAATGCCCCCATGTCACTCAAGTCCTACCCCAACTCATAGGATAATAAAGACAATTTACCTCCATATTCTAACTACTTCGCCTAGTCAACGGGTTCCTAGTCGAAATCCTTGCGTCCGAACTAACCCATGAACTGCTGTAGTGGTTGTACATCCATAACCTCATCCTGTAGTTTACCCCTACTTCGCTTAGGGAAGTCTCTCTTCCGTTGGCCTGTCTCTCCACAAACGAAACACTTCCTAGAAAATCTTCCCTTCCACTGATCCTATCCTTGTTGGCCTCCCCCGCCATTCCCTTGGCCTTGGTGGCCCTAAGGAATGAAATGTTGCTACTGTTGGTGAGGGCCCCACTGATCATGAATGAACCTAACACCCTCGGGTTGGTAATCCCTAGACCTAAATCTCTTGGCACGGTTCCCTTGCTTGAGATCACGCTCCTGCTGCTGTTTTGACCCACTGGCATTGTTCCCATCTACCTTTCCAGTCTGAATGGACCCACTCACTCTTTTAGTATACTTGATGTGCAAGCGCTGATCTTGGCAATGAAGTACTGCTGCATTGGCAACCTCTATGTATGTCTCTAATGCCTGATTAACCAACATATTATGTCAGCTCCTCCAGGCAAGTCTATCCATGAACTTATGCATTCTCTTCTCTTCAGAGTTTACCTCATCTTTCATGAATTTTGCTAACCAAGTGAACTCTTCCTTATATTCATCCACAGTCCTATCTCCTTGAGAAACATTGAGAAACTGTCGTGGCATCTCTATATAAATAGTGGACGAAAAATACTTTCGGTCAAACCGCTCCCAGAACTCCCTAATGCTCATCACATTTCTCTCCTCTGGGGTGGTCACAGACTCCCACCACTGCAAGGCTTCGGCCACTAGCTTGAATGTTGCCAAGAACTATTTATGATTGTCACTGCACTCAGTTATACACAGGTGGTTCTGCATGTCCTTTTTCCATTGACTGACCACTACTACATGTAAATTACCATGAAACTCCAGTGGGTGGACATTCTGAAATGCTTCCCTCTCCCTCTACCACTCGAAAAGTCCCGGGTTGGCCTGAACGTTGGGTGCCACTATCGGTTATGATTGATTTTACAAAAAGTGTCGTGCCGTTGTGGTCATCACCACATTAACTACTTGTGCCACGATCTCGGACACCTATGGGGTCGTAACCATTCCTTGTGGTGGTAGTGGATGTGGTATCTCTGGCTCCTACCGAGCCTCTCTCACCTCATCTATCACTGCTGCTCTAGCCTGACGTCCTCTCGAAGGAAACATCTGAAATGAGATTTGAAATATTTATAAGTTCACCATCAAATACAAAGTAATCGGCAGAAGAACGTAAATACGCATAACTAATAAGGAATACAATAATCCTACAATAGCGCTCTATATGAAAGAATGCTAAGCTGAAACGTAATAAGCCTCACAGATCCTAAGGACTCTAGAACTCGATGCTCTGATATCATGTGTGACACCCCGCTTAATTAAATACCGGGTGATCAGTCCTTTATTAAATTTAAAATAGGAATCTCATTTGGTTCATTCTTAGCATCACTGTCGAATTTTTTTTAATTACTAATCACTTAATAGTTAATTAAGCCGATGCCAAATTTTATCTTTCATTAAACAAACACAACATGCGGAAATATAAACTGAACCGTTCACACCATGATATACGAGTCATGAAAGAAATAACAGATAATAGAAACATGTACCAAATAAACCATCGCCTAAGATAAAATCCCAAAACTAAGTCTGATAAAATCCAACATAAGTAAAATATCCAAAATACCAAGCTTGACCACTACAAGAAAAAAGACTTTTAGTTGCAAAAGAAAATTGTGACTAATCATTAAAAAATTTCCATAAATCATTTAGTGGCAAAAAACAACTTGTCACAACTTTGCTACTAAAGACCTGTTGCTAAAACCTTCAGTGGAAATTTTTTGGCGTTTGCTACTAAATGTTATAAATGTAGTGACAAAACAGATTTTGCTACTAAATGATGTACTTTTAGTGGAAAATTATTTTCTACAAAAAATAATCAACATTGTCACTAAAAACATGTTATTTGCCACTAAAAGCTTCTTTTTGTAGCAAATATATGATTTTCTACTAAAACTAAATTTTTCCTTAAGGTCAAGATAGTTATGTGGCAATTCAAATTTAACATTAAAAGGTCCTTTTTGTAGAAAATATAAGATTTTCTACCAAAACTAAATTTTTGCTTAAGGTCAAGATAGTTATGTGGCAATTCCGATTTTCCAATAAAAATATTTTTCTGTCGCAAATTATTGCCTCCACAAATAGTTATTGAATTTAATATTCATATTTTATGCATAAATTAATTAACCAATAATACTAAATGCATTCAATTTTTATATTTAATATTTAAGATAATAAAAACAATCTAGTAAGAACTTTTATGCTTCACTTTCTTCACAAAATATATTTATAATATTGTATACTCAACGTGACAATAAATATTTGAACTATTCCACTTCGAGAAATGTTGGACGCATATCCATCTGAAAACTTCAACGATTGCCGAAACTCACATAAAGTCCTCTTCTCTTCCTTTGAAAAAGTGTAGCAAGCATGATGAATCACCCATTTACCTCCCTTTTTGTATGGATGCAAGTCTTTGCGTATGCGCATTTCTTTCAAATCTAACCGAGACTTAATAGTGTCTTTCGTTTTCCCATCGATGTTTAGTAATGTTCCTAAAACGCTTTCTGGTACATTTTTCTCAATGTGCATGACATCTAAATTGTGACGCAATTTAAGATCTTTCTTGTAAGGCAACTAAAAAATATACTAAGTTTGTCCCAATTCAATTCGTACGCCTCACGACTCCTCTTTTTAGAATCTTTACCATAAACTTGAGGTCTAACTTTATCCAATTGAGCAAGTATCTCATCAGTACTAATCTCTTTTGGTCGTTCCCGATGCTCCTTCTTACTATCAAAAGAAGACATAGTTTCTCGCCATTTATGTTTCATCGACAAGAAACGACGATGACCCATGTAGCATGTCTTATGTACATTTATTAAACACAAAGAATGTGTCTCCTTATTGCACATCGGGCAAGCCAATTTCCCCTTTGTGCTCCAACCCGATAAGTTATCATACGCCGAAAAATCATTGATAGTCCATATAAGCGCTGCACATAACTGAATTTTTATTCCTTGTGGAGGCATCATATGTTTGAATCCCATCTTCCCACAACTCTTTTATCTCCTTGATTAATGGTTGAAGAAACACATCCATGTCATTTCCATGAGCGTTAGGACCTGGTATAAGCAACAATAACATGAAGAATGGCTCTTTCATACATTTTTAAGGTGCTAAATTATATGGTAAAAGAACAACCGTCCATGTGCTATGTTTTCTACTCATATTAGAAAATGGATTAAATCCAACACTAGAGAGACCAAGCCTGACATTATGAGCATCTCTCGCAAATGACTCATGAATATGGTCAAACTATTTCCAAGCTTCCCCATCAGTCGGGTGTCTCAAAACATTAGCCTCCTCAAAGCGATTTTCTTTATACCACCTCATCTCTGAAGATATATCCTTATTTATAAATAAAAATTGTAACCTAGGTTTGAGTGGAAAATAACTCAAAACTTTATGGGGGGATCTTCACGCCATTTCATTTCTCAATTTTCCATCTTGACTCTTCACACGTTAGGCATTTAGTTTCTTTCTCATTTGGTCCCCAAAAAAGAATGCAGTCATTTTTGCAAACATCAATCTTTGCATAGTCTAGACCCAAGTCTCGAACAATTTTCTTCGCCTCATAAAATGACTTCGGGATGTGAGCATCATCCGAAAGTTATTTCTTAACAGTTCAATAAGTGAGTTAACGGATTTCTCACTCCAGTTGTTCATTGAATTCAAATAGAGTATCTCAACAATGAATGATAATTTTGACAACTTCTCACAACCTGAATTCAAATTTTGTTGTGTATCCATATCTAATCTAGCAAACTTTTCCCCATCGCCCTCATTGCCTTGAGAGGCATCTCTATCAAATTCATTTCCTAACATGTCATTATTATAGGATCCAGTAAACATATCATGTAACATTCCCTCCATGACATCTTGCTCAAACCCGTATCTAGCATTATCTTCCTGCCCCGTACTATCTTCTCCAACTTCAAACGCATGTTCATTATAATCATAAGCATTGTCATTGGGCGACAACAATGTTTCCCCGTGATATATCCACCTACTATAACTCGACACAATGCCATGTATAATCATATTAGTCTGGACATCTTGACGACTCCTCCGATAAAAGTTATTATATTTCTTGCATGGACACTTAATATTACAATTTGTCTCAACATTTGCAAAGTCAACATCAAGAAATTATTTAACACCATCTCGATACACACTACTAATTTTATTCGGGTGATTCATCCAGTTCTTATCCATCCCAATGACCATATGTCATACGATAAAAAAAATGCTTCAATAAAAACAAATGAACTAATAATTCGAATAGAAATTGTTATTATTGCTTGTGTAATTCAATGTTTCATATCTTCGTTATTGTTATTATTGTTTCATAACATTATATTTTGAAATAATATTTAGTTATAATTCAAGTAGGCACCTCCCCATTCACCTCATGCACCTTCTCGATGGGTTCTCCAAGAGTTTTTTGAAATAATGAGAGAAATACCTACAAACCATGATTCCCAAAACACTATTCTCACGTGAGGCGTGTGTGATACATACACACACTAATTAGAAAAGGAATTGACATTATGTGATTCACACACTTAACGTGAATTATCAGTGGGTTTGATTGAATTGAAAATGAGCCCTAACTTATGGGTTAATTTGGCACTCTCCCTAAAATAATTATAATAATAAAGATGAAGAGTAATTATAATTTATGAAAGTGCTAAATAAAAATAAAAATATTTTAACTCAATCATCACATTACTGCGATGAACCTAAAGTAATTTGTAATAATAGGGAAATCAAAATTAAAACTATCCTCACTAAACACTAGAAATTTTTTTAAAATTAAAGCTAGCATCCACACTAGAAAAATTTCTAAAACACAAAACTGTATGTCAAAAGATAACGCACCTGTATCAAATCAGACAGAAGAAAAATCAAATCGGAGAAAATCAAGAGCAAAATCGCACCTGCTAAACAGTGGCGGACCCAGGATATTTGGTTAGGGGGTGCGAACGTCTAAAAATATATTAAGTAATTGAAAAATACTTGTATTCTAACAATTAATCAACACAATTGCCCCAAACTAAAAATATATTTCAAATTAAACTTTTAGCAATCAAATGACAACAATTAAACTTAGAAATATTAAAAATTTCAGCAAAAAAATATTACTACTAATTTATAGGAATTAAGGAAATAAAAATAGCAAATGACAAACAATATATTTTCCAAATAAACAATACTATAATTAACTACCAATATTTAATCAAATTTTTAAAAATAGTTAGCAAACAAAACATTGAAACATTAACAGATATATTTTTCGACAAATAAAATTAATAAGGTTTCAATTAATCTCCATATACCAATAAGTAAATAAACTAATCATTTAACTTCTTGGGTATTGAATAAGTGAATAAACTAATCAATAGACTAATCATTTACCTGCTTGGGTTTAGTCGGTGGCTATAATTTATGAATTGATTGTTTGCCCCAAATTGAGAAAAAGACCCGGGCGAGAGATTGTTTTCCCTAAGTCACTGGTTTGCACCAAATTGAGAAAGCACCCCAAATCATTGGTGTGAATCGCTAGTTTGGCATTTGTGAATCCCTGGTTTGACACTGGTTTAAGTAGTAGAGGGGTGGGAATGATTTGGGAAAGTCGCATCTGCTAAACGGATTTGGGAAAATTAGACTCGTACCAAGTAAGATGATTTGGGAAAATTTTATAGTAGGTCGTAGCAAAAGATAGAACGCACTTGGATAATGGATTTGGAAGATGAATGGAAGATGATGTTGATTTGGGGGATGAATGGGAAAACTTACATTTTTGGTGTAGTTTAAAGGGAATGTTCCTAATTTTTTTTGTAGGCTTTAATTTTGGAGGATAAATGGAAGGGTTGAAATTTTTTTTGTGGAAAAGTAGAATATTTTCTACTAATGAGCATACATTAGTGGAAAATATTTTAAGCTTTCAACTAATTAAAATTTTGTGTTCCTGCTAAATGCATACTTCTTCCCACTTAACATTTAGTTGAAAAATTAGTGGAGATTTGAATTTGTTGCAACTAATGAATTATCTTTTAGTGGAAAACATAAATTTTGCAATAAAATATATGTTTTAGTGGCGATAAATGATTAGACGCTAATAAAATTGCTACAAAATGATAATTTTCTTGTAGTGGACTGAAATAAAAAATTATGCTGAGGGGCAACACACCCAAATGAAATACTGAATAATGAATCCTACTCTAGAAATGAACAACTGAAGTGTCTAATCAATCCCTGCATGCATCCACACGTACTGCAGCTACGCATCCCTAGAGCAGATCATCAAGCTTGGCGTCCCTGTGGTTGGACACCTAAGAAAATGTTTTGCAAGTATGGGTGAGAGACCAAGTCCTTTTGAAAATATTTTGCAAACATTTAAGTTGCACTTTAAATGAACAGTAATTACATACGCATGTTAGGTTGCGTACACTCTCTTGAGTTCCTCGCCTCTCATCTATAGTGCGCACCTAACGCCTTCTACTAAGCCCACCTAGTCATGCTTCCCAATATAACTAGGTCATAAGTATCTAACGAACCACTAACCGGTCTAACTCACCCATACCGCCCATGCAGTACGCTACAGAATACCCTTAATTATCATTTAGTCCTGAGTTAAGTTTCTCTTTAACTTACTCGTACTGACCAAATAGTACTGTATCGAACTAATAAATAATTAACATACCCCTTGTGTTATTATTAAACCAAGGTTAACATTTCACGTATTTTATTGTTTAAACCACTTCATTAAGTTTCTCTACTTAAATTTCATTTGTGCAATACACTATCTATCTCTCCTACTATTTACACATTAGTAGATTAAACATTGTTTAGATATACACTATCTAGTCTCACTACTTGTCACTCCATCGCTAATCCCATAATAGTTTTCCTAGTCTTAATCCGCTCATCAGAGCAGTTATGGCGGTCTGCTTATTGTAATATACCACTGATCGAGGGTGAAGAGTAGCGTGTGTTAAATGTCGATCATTATTTTCTATTCACCGCCTCATTAGAAAAACCTAAACTTATGACTACACTCAACGGGTGAGTATAGAGGCCAAGTTCGGGTAACGAAAAATCCACAGAGATGAGTAGCTAGAATTTAATTGGTGTAATTCTTCTAAACAAAAGTGTAAAAGATAAATATGAACAAAAAGGAAAAGATGTAAAAAAAGAAATATTAATCTAGGCGAGTGTATTGAAACTAGATTAACAAAGCGGATAAAACTATAGGTTGCGTAGAATATCCATCACCCGAGTTAACTAGTATAAAATGGTTACACGGGTCGATGAGTTATTAAGACTGCGTCTCGTTTCGATAGCTAATTAAATCAAGAGTTGTCACACCGCCAAATTCGCATAAAAGCCTAATATGATTTTAGCGTCAACAAATACCCCAAAAATTACGCACGCAAGGTCGTAAGCACGAAACATACATGATATGCCCCGTCAAATCTCCTAGGCATAATAACTAGTACAATGCACTTGAAATAGATCTGTAAACTTCATCATCAAAGCAGAGAAACACATCAACCCGAGTGAGTTCAATTCAAACACAACCTAGACTAAATTAGCTAGAAAGCATATTAAAAGTGCAATAAATAAACGCGATAAAACTACACTAGAAAGAACGGAAAGAAAGCACATAAACCTAATTATGAAAGCATGTAAATTAACTACAAAGAAAGAATTAAGTAAATACACACTATATTAATTGGTAGGGAAGATGATGAATAGTTCACTTACAAACCAAGTTGGGTGTCAATCCAAGAAGAAATGATGAATGAGCTCTCAAACCCCCAAAACCCTATGCTAAAACTATCTAAAAATGAATATTATCTGATATTTACAACAAAAATCCTTTATATAGTAAGTTTGAATTAAATTATAAAAGAAAAGGAAAAATAAAATAAAAGGCAAAATATCAGCTGAAAACAGGGGATCGATCGATCGATCCCTTTGATCGATCGATCGATGGTTGAACACTTAGCCCACTATCTTAGCTCGAGGTATGAAATATGACGGATCGATCGATCGATCAAGCAAGTCTGCATCACTTTTCCTCCAATTTTGGTGTAGTTGGAAATCAATTCTTCTAAAATCGTCGTAACTTCTTTGTTAGGGATTGGAATCGTGCACCGTTCACGGACACGCGAAGTTTACGAGTAGGGATACAACTTCCGTGTAGATGTTGGTCCAGATGACCAAACTATGAATTGACTTAATTTCCCATGAATGTGCAATTGCGTACGAAACTTGAGCGAAATGCGTCCGAACTCCATATTTAGTACCTAAATACCTACAAAACTCCAATTATACCTCATATAGCATGTTGACAATATAAACTGAGGTTGTCTGGTTGACGGGCTTAAATATAGAGATTAAGGCACCCTAGGGGGCTAAAATGCGTAGGTTTGAGGGATGAAATATGCAATATTTGTGTATTATCACCCCCACGAACTTACACATTGCTAGTCCCTAGCAATGAAATAGGATGCAACAAGAACTACAATCAAACCAAAAGCAGTGGATAGTACAAAAGTATGGTATAAAAGCATAAGGCCACTTTCCCGGGTGATTCGATTGCATTTACTATATGCAATAAGCCATTAAACCCCTAGGTTACCCCACTGGACGAGTGTTGTCTCGTGAGGGTTTTCAGGGATGAAACCCACAAACATCATAAAGTTTCCTCAAAATATGCCCAATCAAGCATGCGATAAACTCAACAATACGAACACGATTTCAACATGTTATTAGCATAGGAAACGAATTCACGTGAAAAGTCCGTAGTTATTAACATTATCGAATGCACCTCATTGAATTGAAACCTTAAAATGTGCGAGGGGATTGAGCACATGCAAAGTGTTATTTGGCAAAAACTTATATAAATCGGATACTAAATTAAAGCAAGCATATATTCAATCCTCTCGGGCATTACACTCATCAAGCGAATTCACTCGAAACAGGGAGGTAACACTCAGGACATGCGGGCATAAAGAGTAAATATAAATGGAAACTAGGCCGCACACATGTCATCAATGAAGAATGCTATATAGGAAATGAAAAATTATAATCTCAATGAAAGATACCGCACACATAAATGAGGCGAAATGCATTTTCACAGATTATCAAAACTATTTCAAGTTTTAAAATAAATTCATCGTAGTATCACATAGGACTTGATAGGGTTGTAATGTAGGCTAGGCTAGGGTACGAAATGACATGAACGTATGTACGGATTCAAAGTGTTCGGAAATGAAAACTTGGAATAATGGGAAAATGCAGGCAATATCAAAACTTGGAAAACAAGTTCCAAAAAGGCATTAAATGTATGAATTGGAGAGCGATCAAAGCTTATTGAACTATACAACATTTACAACTTTCTCTTTCTTTTCTTTTCTCCTTTTTCTCCCTTTTCTCTTTTGTTTTCTTTTGTTTTTCACTTCTTTTTTTTTACTTCTTTCTTTTCTTTTCTTCTTTTTCTCATTTTTCTCTTTTGTTTTCTTTTGTTTTTCACTACTCATTTTCTTCTCTTTTTCACTTATTTCTTTTCTTTACTTTTCTCACTCTCACATGCCTAAATTGCAACCGCAAGACAATAACATCATTCAATCCCATGTAACATTCCAAACAAAGGTATGGAAGGTATATGTATGGTTTATAACTCCAATATAGAGTAGGTTATGGGATTTTTGGGTTATGAAACTAAAGGTTAATATTTAGGCTCAAAGGGGTTGACGAGGGGAAACATATAAAAAGTGACTCAAGGATAATATGGGTGATATAACAAAGATGGACTATGATCATTTCCTAAAGTTTACGCAATTCTCGAGTCAAAACAATATATGAAAATCATGATCAAGTAACACATTTCAAGAATAAACTCAATTAATAAATGATCAATGAAAGAATTGAGAGATTACCAATGAATTCAACGTTTTCAAAGAGGAAAGAATAGTGTATACACTCACAAACGAAGAAAGGTACAAAGCTTACTTGGTGTAAGTATATACAATGCAACAAAAGATTACCAAGTTATAAAAATATTAAACCAAATCAGTATAACGAGAAAAACGCATGTGCTCATGGGATTAAAGTTTAATTCATGAAGTTATTCATAATACCAATAATTAGGACTAAAGTCTAATAACTTCTAAAATCAAGAAAATGCATCATTGAGTTGTCTTTTGGATCGGGCAATTATTAAAACTTATCATCGGAAACAAAGGCAAAACTCCCAATAAAGGAGAACAAATAAAGAAAATATTTCTGAAATTTTTAATTTTTCTAAGACAAGCGTACTAAGTAACTAACATGTGAGAAAAAACATGGACTAACAAAATAAATGGATAGAATATCCCACACCCCTAACTTAAAACTTGACGTTGTCCTCAATGTGAATTAAGAACAAGCTTAAAGAGAGGAAAAAAGCGATATTACCCAAAATTGGAGCGATCCCCATAAGAACAAGTCCAAAGAATCTACAAAATAAGTTAGTACTGAGAATAACATAAACAAATAACAAAAAGTTAACTAATTACACTAGACTAAATTAAAAAAGAAAGAAAAAATAAAAAACAAGAAAGAATAAAAAGCTAACTATATACAACCTACTATTTAGTCTTCATACTAACTATACACTAGAAGTCTAAATAGGTGAGGGTCCACCATGAAGACGATTTGACTTTGGAGGATAACCGGTGTACCCTCACATACAAGCATACCATCCAAAAAATATGAATTTCGTTTGAACAACGGAAGGCATATGTAAGGCGTAAGAAATGAACCATCATCAATTAAATGTTTTGGAGGGATGATGGGGGATTTGGATTGAACGGGTGACAAAAACATGTGGGGATCGAGAAAAGAAGAATATCCTCCCAAGGATTTAGTAAGTGGAATGGGAGGTGGTGCACATAAGCGCAAAGACGCCTTCATGGAAAGCAACTCGAGCAAGTACTCCTTGTTGGTGAACGGATTTAATGTTTTAAAGTTCGACACCGATTCATCGGGTACTTGTGACGGTATGATAACAGAGAATAAAAATGGGAAGGAAAGAAATTCAAACTCAAGAGATGAGTTATCATCGCTAAAATTTGGAATTTCAAAGGAGATATGATCATTTTCAATGAAACTTTCTTCTTTGGGATCCAAAGAAGAAATCATCTCATTCCAAATGGATACTACATCTCTTTCATCCTTGCTTTCATTCTCAATTAAAAGGTGGGCCAAGTGACGAATGGTTTGTTCCAATTTAGGCACAAAGTCCTCAATTGGTTCAAAACATTCCTCGACTTCAAAAGTCTCAGAAGAGAAATCGTCATCGAATTTGAATAATAAATCCAAGTCTTGCTCCCAATATTGATTTTCTTCCCGATAACGTTCTTCATACCTTTCGTTCTCAAGCATGATCAAACCCTCGCAGAAAGTCAGAGTCCGAGGTGCGGATTCTTGAAAATGAGGAGTTTGAAAATCATTATCGGCATTAAAGTTAAACTCATTATTATAGGAAGTTTGAAAACTATTCCAATTTGTTCAAAATTTCTATTATAAGGGTGTAGAGGCCCAAAATCATTATCATCCCCCTCAAAATACACGCACTCCAAAGCTTGACTTTTATAATTATAGTCCAAAGTCATTTTAGATGTTGCAATTTTTTGGGATTCTAAGTATTGACCAAAGGTCAAAGGTTTGCAAGAATTTTGAGAATTATCATAATGATTACCGAAAGAATTGGAATAATACATGCTTACCTAAAAAATGACTCGAAGTGGAAAAAATTCCACAATGTAGATGCGCGCGCGAGAAATTCAAGTGGTTCTTGGCGCTCAAATGTAGAAGTCCTACAAAAATGTTAGGCAAAAGATACAAATAGAAAGAAAATATTACGAAATACTAAATCAAATAAAGTCTAAAACAAACTCATCCCCGAAAATGGCGCCATTTTGATTGAGGGTGAAGAGTAGCGCATGTCAAACGCCGATCGTTGTTTTCTATTCACTGCCTCAATACAAAAACCTAAACATATGACTACACTCAATGGGTGATTATAGAGACCAAGTCTGGGTATCGAAAAATTCGCGGAGACGAGTTGCTAGAATTTAATTGGTTTAATGCTCCTAAATAAAAGTGTAAAAGATAAATATGAACAAAAAGGAAATGATGCAAAAAGGGAAAGATTAATCTAGGCTAGTGTATTAAAACTAGATTCACAAAGAGGCTAAAACTATAGGTTGCGTCGAATATCCCTCACCTGAGTTAATTAGTATAAAATGGTTACATGGGTTGGCGAGTTATTAAGATTGCATCTCGTTTTGACAGTTATTTGATCAAGAGTTGTCACACCCCCAAATTTGCATAAAAGCCTAATATGATTCTGAAGTCAAGAAATACCCCAAAAATTACACACGCAAGGTCATAAGCATGAAACATACATGATATGCCCCGTCAAATCTCCTAGGCATAATAAGTAGGACAACACACTCGAAATAGACCCGTAAAATCCATCACCAAAGCAATGCAACACATCAACCCGAGTGAGATCAATTCAAACACAACCTAGATTAAATTAGCTAAAAAGCATATTAAAAATGCAGTAAATAAGTGTGATAAAACTACACTAGAAAGCACGGAAAGAAAGCACGTAAACCTAATTGTGAAAGCATGTAAATTAACTACAAAGCAAGAATTAAGTAAATACACACTATATTAATTGGTAGGGAAGATGAATAGTTCACTTACAAACCCAATTGGGTGTCAATCCAAGAAGAAATAGTGAATGAGCTCTCAAACCCCCCAAACCCTAAGCTAAAACTATCTAAAAATGAATATTATCTGATATTTACAACAAAAATCCTTTATATAGTAAGTTGGAATTAAATTAGAAAAGAAAAGGAAAAAGAAAATAAAAGGCAAAATATCAGCTGAAAACAGGGGATCGATCGATCTATCCCTTTGATCGATCGATCGATGGTTGAAAACTTAGACCACTTTCTTAGCTAGAGGGATGAAAATTGACGGATCGATTGATCGATCCTTCTGATCGATCGATCGATCGAGTAGGTATGCTTCACTTTTCCTCCTGTTTTGGTGTTGTTGGAAATTAATTCCGCTAAAATCACCATAACTTCTTCGTTAGGGATCGGAATCGCGCACCATTCACTGCCACGCGAAGCTTGCGAGGAGGGATACAACTTTTGTGTAGATGTTGGGCCAGATGGCCAAACTATGAATTGATCAAATTTCCCTTGAATGTGCGATTACATATGGAGAGGAATGCATCCGAACTCCATACTTAGTACCTAAATACATACAAGAGCCCAATTATACCTCATATAGCATGTTAACAATATAAACCGAAGTTGTCTGGTTAACGAGATTAAATATAGAGATTAAGGCACCCGAGGGGGCTAAAATGCGTAGGTTCGAGGGATGAAATACGCAATATTTGCGTATTATCAACCACCTCCGGGTTCTCAGTGTTAAAGAGGGTGATATAATCATGAGTGCTTTCATCGAGCTTCGACCGAACACCAAGAAAATGGGCCACTCTCTTTCCTGGCTTGGTAGAAAAGAAAAAATTACTGATAAAAAGGGTGGCCAACTACTAGAAATTATTTATTTGGCCTCGTGAAGGCTATTGTACGAACTTTGAGCGGAGCCTATAATTGTGTTGGAGAAGGCCCTACATCACATCTCATCGGTAATGGAATAAATGTCTGTAGTGTCTTGGTACTACTCGACGTGCAAGACTGGATCTATTTTTCCTTCATACGTCGGTGTGGTAATCGACGATTTAAATTTAGAAGGAGTAGGGTATGCCATAATAGATGAGACGAATGGTGACCCTTTTATAAAGTCTCTTTGTAAGGGGTTCTTTTATTGGGATATCTCTTGAAGCTGATCTTGCAATCGCTAAATGTAATCCTTCCATGGTTGGTTGTCATCCTTGGTCCTTCCTCCGATTGACTTTGCAGTTTGTTCTCGAATTTTGACTGAGATCTCTTCCTAGGAAGTATGCTCAGCTTCATCCAAATCCCTAGTCGATCGATGAGAGCCTTTGGTGATGGATCTACCCAAATCATTATGCCAACGATTATGGTGGGGAACCAACCAATCAAATGTTAAACCTTTACTCAGCCTTTTCAACCCACTGGGGCATTACTAAAAATAATATTGATCATCAAAATGGTTGGGTTATTGGATGGAGGACATGGCCCCGACTCGATAGGACCCGTGTCGTTGTGACTCGGTTCTCTTGGAGGAGTTGACATTTCCATATGATCCCATGCTCAGCCTCCTGGGGTTGTCTAGGTCTTCCCTGTGATACTCCTTCCTTCTGTCCCTGTAAGGCACCAGAGGGAATCGTGATACTCCCGGACGCCATATACTTCGTGACACTCCTATCTCCGGAGTGATGATGTTTAGGTTTAGCTTCACTGTCCCGGCCTGAAAGCTGTGTGTCAATTTCCTGACACTCTCCTGCATCGTCTCTTTCCCCTTGTCTAGGCTCAACAACAGACTCTACAGATCTCTCGCTCGGTGGGGGTTGGAGGTGTTTCGATTTCAGGCATACGACTACTTTTAGGGTTGTTCACCATTCTTAGGTCTTTCAGGGATGGTATTTATCGAATGGATTTAGGTTGTAATCATAATGGCTAGTCGTGTTCCCACATACATTGCTAATTTTTTAACGTCCAAAAATGGAGATAACAAATAATATATTAATCAATAAAAAAAGATGAACAATAATAGATAATGGGGATGCGAGACAATGAGAACAAGATAGATTTTACGTGGTTTAGCTTGTAAAGGAAACCTACATCCACGGAGTAGCCAAGATTTAATTTCACTATTATCAAGATTACAATTAGGGTTGCTTTTTTAGCTCAATGATTAGGGAGATGAGAGAGGATCCCCTCTTCAGGTGGACTGGTTCCCTATTTATAGGTAGTTCATAGAGGATCTTTTAGTGGACAGGTGGACTGCCCTTATAGGTTAGGCAATTACATCTTCTTACACGTTCTTATCAAGTAAATAATTGAAAATTCCCTTAGGTGTCATGTTGATGTCACCGAGGGGCGCTTGGATAACAAACTTGTAGAAACCACGTTCCCATATACCACGTGAATGGTTAGAAACTTCTAGGGTGTATATGAGGTAACATATGTATGATGTGAGATAACATTCCTACTGAGGGTGACAGTTGTCCATGTCATTGGATGAGAAGATTCATAACTGAGCCAACCTCTTGCTGTAGGTGAAGACGAGCACATTGTGGATCCTCCTTCGTTCATATTTTGGACTCTCTGTAGGTTATGATTATAAGGGTGTAATAATAAGCCCCTAATACTTCATCAAAAAGATCTGGATTCTGATGTAGAGTGAGTGGATGGAGTGTTTAATTCTGCTTGTATGGAAGTGGGGGTCGGCTCTCGTGAGGTCGTTTTAGAAAACTAGAAACCAAAAGAAATTTCAAGAGTTCCAGGATCAAAATAGTTTTGACAAACCAACTCTGATACCACTTGAAAATTGTTCACCAAGTTATTAACCTAAGTTAATGATTAGGTAAACTCCGAATAAACTCTTCTAAGAAACTGTTTTTGAATGAAAAACATAAGACGTGTAAAAATTTGTTCAGAATGAAACTTAAGTTACTTGGTTATAAGTTTTTTACAGTAAAAACCTTATTAAGTCTTAAATCCAAAACCAGTTATGAAAGAGGTAGAGTAGAAAATAGAAAAGTACACATAATTTTTTACTTGGTAAAATCCCAATTTAGGGAAAACCTCCACCGTGAGCTCTACGCCACAACAAAAAATAATCCACTAAAAATAATCAAGAATTACAAGAATGCAACAGAATACTCAAATCTTAACTATGTAAGAAATATACCTACATGAGCCTTCCTCCTACGGTACTATCTCTTCTTTGTTGATTCCCCAATTCTGTTCCCCGAGCTTTAATTCCTTTCTCCTTCAGTGGAATCAGTCAAACGAAATCTCTCAGAAGAACTACACACTTTTTCTAAGTTGTTGTGTGTGCGAGTGTAAAGTGATTGTGATGTGCCTAAATGCAATATGTGGTCTCACCCTCTCTTATTTTATGCAAATAAGTCCTACAAATTACAAGGTCTTCTATATGAGTATGAGAGGTTTAACTATCATAGAAAATTAGACTTCGTTTGTAAAAGTATTTTCAGATCTTGAGTTTGTTAGATATGCAACTAATTTGATCTAAAGAAGATATTATTTATATACAAAATAAATTTTATAAATTGTAAAACTTAAAAAAAATTCTATATCTAAAAATAAAGAACATCTTGACATCTATTTTTCAAGATTTTGTAAACAAAAAGTTGTTGGATCAAAATAATATAAAAGAAAATCACAAAATTCAACAAAGAGAGTAATTTCTATGAAAAAAATTATCAAACAACGTAAGATATAAATGTGAATATGTATCTCTAGGTTAAGCTCACAATTGTGAAGATAAATATGACAAAAACCATGAGGTGCTTTTTTTAAGCGAGAATCTATTATTAGAGTTTAAGAAAACACAATCGTCGAAACCCATAAAACCCTAACAGTGTTTGAAAATTAAACTCTAGGTTTTCTTTTGGAAGATGTGTAAGACAATGTGTTTTGTAGGTTTCAAAATACTCTAATTCCTCACTGATTTCACTCCTCTCTCACTCTCTCTTCTCTCTTTTATTTCTTATATTTCTCTCTCTCTACTCTCTCTCTCTTTTATTTTCCTCTCAGACCTACATTCTCCAAAAGTTCTCTAATGATCGAGGGTAGGCACTTATTTAATGTTGGAGAGGAAGGTTATGGACAATCGAGGCAAATAAACGATCGGGATTAAACTAATGTTTTAACTTCTAATCTATTGGCTCTCAAAGTATTGCACAACAACTCAATTCGATAGGTCAATACAAGATGCAGGTGGATTGTTAACCAAGTCATGCAGGCCATGGATTATTCTAGATCTAATAGTTCAAACTTAACCTCACATTTTTTAGTGAGAGAAAACACACAACTACCCAATGAGAAGCCAACACTTGTTCACATGTGTCATGTAGTAAGACGAACTCAAATGTTTTCTACCACAAATGCATAATATGAATTTGTACCACAAATGTTTTCTACCACAAATGTTTCTTTCGATTTTAGATTCTACCTAGGAAGTTTTTAGGGGAAAATATTAATTTCAGTTTTACCCATAAACATTTTAAACACTAATTTAAATGTTTGAAAATCATTTTAAAAATGTTCAAAAATTCTCAAAAAGGTTTTAAAAATATTTTAACACACACACACAATGCATAAAATGAATTTGTGTTCCTAGAGTGTTTTGTTTAACTCCCCTTTAGGCTGATGTGGCAAACTTGGAGGATGGTGAGGATGTTCATTGTAGTATTCATAGTACACATGGAGTAGAGCTCAAAAAATCTAAAAACATTTTGTCTATATATCCAAATTATTTGGAACTCCTATATGGAACAGACTCAAGTAAATCAATCATATAATGTATTATCAATTTGCTTCATAGAGGGGTTTCCATAGATGAGTATATTAAACGACTTCAAATTTCCATCGTTTCAAAGTGTAGATGTTGTATTGTGGCTTCTGAGGAGGATATATAACATATTTTTTGGTGTAGTTCCATTGCTAAAGCTATTTGGAGTCGTTTCCATAACATCCTCGGGTTGAGGAACTCTTCTTCAAATTTTAGTGGCAACCTGATGATTTGGTTGATTAATTCTAAGGGTAACAAAATTGGAGGTATTCTTTGTAATATTATTTCTCTCCTTAATTTATTGACAATTATGGTGTGCTAGGAACAAATGCATGTTTGATGGAGTGCCTATGAAGGAGTCTTCTACTTTTAATCTCATTTGCGAGTAGATTAAACTTTCTTTTCGCATTTTTCCTTTTAAGGGCACTAAGTCTAGATATTGTATTGATATTTTAGATCATTTTTATAATCTAGTTGCCATATTTCTCATCATAGATGTAAGCCATCGGTGCGGGGAAATTACCCACTTCCAATTTCTAATAATATGTGGGAATCATGATTCCTATTAATAAAAAAGTTGGTCATTTTTTTCTCCTTTAAATATGCATCCTAATTTAATATTCGTATAATTAAGGGATTTTTTGGGGGTTTAAAGCATTAAACTCCGATTTGTGATGATCCAACATAATAATAATGCACGATTTTTAGACACACATTTCTTTTGATTAGTTTTAATAAGCAATATATATCTTCAAATATGAAATTATTTTGATATTATTAAACATTCAAAATTCATTATTATAAAATTTCAAGTTTTTGTTATTCACCCGATTCTTTGAGTATTCGATAATTATTCAATACAATATTTTTTTAAATACTTTCATTTGTTTAAGTTTGGTGACCAAAGACGTAACATAAATTATTATTGTTCATATATATATTTAGACTCACACTCCATTCACAACCCATATTGAATGTTGTAATTGGAAATTGTGAATTGTCAATATATAATGAAATTTGTCTAGAAGATAGGGTTATACTATATAATATTAAGTATTGTAAGAAATGCACTTGAAACTCCATAGCAATTGAACCATTGAAAAATATATTGTTCCCTATGTATTTTACAAAAAAAATATTATTAATGAGATAATCTTCCCTCCATTAGAGTGAGGATAGAATATACATGAAGTACAAATTGTTCCTAAAGAGCCATTCATTCGTAAAAAAAATGGTGACAATTATTCATCTAATATTGTGTACCGCTCAATGCAAAAATGAAGTGAAAAATAATCAGACTACATCAAATTTTACATGGAGTAGTTGTAAATGTGCTTGCCAAATCATTTTATCCCAAAAGGAAAAAATAAATTAGGTAGCAAATAAGATTATTACATGCCAGAAGCGTGGGAAACCTATAGGTCCCATCTACTTGACTCTCCAAAAATGGAGGTTAAATAAAATCATGCCCAAATAACGATCATGGAGAGGTTATGCACAAAAGATCCACTTTCTCTAAAATCCCAAAAGAGGTTATTCTTTATGAAATCACACAAGTCCATGAAATGACTATTAAGGCCCTAAAGTTAGCAAAGGTACCTAATATTTAATCAGATCTCCATGTTTTATACATATATAAGAGAAAAATGGGATCACCAAAGATGATATATTGTAGCTACACAAATAAAAGGGCAATGGTGATACAAATCCACATATTTTAAATGAATGTCAACAAATAATATATTGGACAAAAATGAGAAAATGCCATCCTGGCATATGTTGGGTCTCTTAATATACGTGGTGTACTTAGATACGTAGTATAAATCCCAAAATATGTTAACCCTGAAGGTTACGAATGGGTGGTTATAAGAATGTGAGGTGTTAAAACTCATTACAAAGTTCATGATCTATGGAACAAGGTTTTATGAAGAAACTAAAATTGATTATATATGAGCATACCATCCCATTACAAAAGTAAATACTTTTAAGATATCTGACTAGTTTAGCCATTTTTTTAAAATATATTATATGAGTCTTGTTAATATTATAACTTCTTATATATAAGAGACTTAGACAAATAATACATATAAAAATCCTACACTGATTTTCTTTGCCTAAAGAAAAGATAAGGAGTACGTACTCAAATGCACTATGACGTTTATTTTACAGTAAGAAATCCAAGTAGATATAAGTACAACCTTCCTAGTAAATATTTGTCTAAGGAAGGGTATGAAAGCAACCATATATGCAAATGTGGAATTATAAAATATCCTTAAATGGATGTGCTCCTGAAGAGCTCAATGAAAATGCAAAATATCCAAATAAGGAATTAAAAAACGAATGACCTTGGGGTAACTAGTTATTTTCTAGTCTGCAGAACGAGCACAATTTATGTTAAACTCATATCCATTAGTAAAATGGATTGAAAATTCTGACAATGATTTAACATATATTAAGAATAAAATTTTGATATAACCATGGTCTCTAGTATTTGGACATTAAATTATCCATATTATCCTAGATAAATTTGATCCTGAAGTATCATATGTGCATGTTATTATAGAATTTGGTCAAGAAGTACCCTACTTCTATGTTATTAGTATATTTATATACATCACATAATGCATGATAGTGGATATTATAATTGCAGTCGATATCTACGCAAGAACTGATTATCATTTACTTGCAAAGTATGGGACTAATATCAATAATATTTGGTATGCTCATGGAATTATTGGTTTAATACTTTTAAATTTAATGATCCACATCAAGTTAATATTGTATATGTGGATTATCTCCATAATCCTCATAAGGAACAATCAAAGAAATTATGACTTACCTGAAATACCATATGGTCCTACAACTACTTATCAAGTCAATTGTGCTTGTATAGATCAAACTCAAAGAGACTACATCGAGGGAGATATGACTAACACATTTCAGTTTTTTTAAATACATGAACTCAAGAAGTGTTCTACAACACAAAAAATCCTGAATAGTTGATCTATTAAAGTCAATTAGATCTGATAAAGTGACATGTTCATCCCTCTTCACCCAACTCTTTTGGAAGTAACAATTATAAAGAAAAATGAAATTAAGGTAACATCTTTTCATATCTATTCACCAAGATAAAACAACATGTCAGAAGGTTCTGTATGAGACTAATATGCATCGACTCAATAATCATAGAAATTTAATAATTAAGGGGAGTATCTAATCGGGGGTGGGGGTGGGGGGATATTTGATCAGGTGGAGAATCTAAGAACAAGATATTTTGGACATATGCACATTGTATTCTTTTTCCTTTCATTAGATATTTTCCATTTAGTTTTGTAGTTAAAGGTTTTAGCAAGGCAACACTATGCGTGTATAACATCGATTCAATGATCACAAAAGATGTACTCGTTTTCCTTCACTTTGGCTTTTCTCACTGAGTTTTTCTTTAATAAGATCTTAACGAGGAAATAATCATTGAATGTTGGATATATTGTACATCCAAGGGGAGTGTTATAAAATATGTATTTAGTCGAGGTTCATTGGTATTCCACAATTATTAAAGGGTCTATTGGGATACCTTAATTTGTACTATAAATAGAGGCCATACCTCCTGAATATTCACATATCAATGAAATAAAGAAAATCTCTCCTTCTAAATTTTCTCTATGTCCCCTTTATTTTACAATATTTACATCATAATTAATTTATAGTTCATGTTATGGTGGAGAGTAATTATCGAGGTCAGATTAGTAACACCCTAATAAAAACAAGACATAATTATGAACACACCAAAATTTTTGCTTTTCTAATAAAAAATACATATAGCACGTCACGCTCTTATATCTTGTTGTTGAAGCATGTGATACCTTTTGTAGTGAAGAAGTTAGGATTAAATTTAGACCTAGAAATATATCATATCTTATCGTGTCTGGTTGTGTATATAAATGGTGTATTCTAATTTAGGTGTCGTGTATAGTGAAATTCGTATCACTTTTTTGTACACATATTTAATTGCTAACATTGTTAATAACATTAACATGTTTAATTTATTAAAAACCTATTTTAGGTCATGTTAAACATTTTAACTCTATCAAATTCAACATAACCAACCAAGATGGGGTATTGAACATAAAAAAATCCATTCAAATATAAAAACATTATTATGGTCCCATGAACAAAAGATTAATATGTAAATCTCAAGAAAAGATTGAATTAGATTAATTTTTGTCGTTGTTAGTTACACCCAAGATTTTTCTCCATAATACTCATAAACGAAAATAGCCTACTCACCACACTAAGACTAATCCTTGCTTCCTTTTACCACCTAAGGGACCTAGATATTTAAATTAGGTTTTTACGGTCTAGTCCTTTGACTAAACATTTTGGACAAAAAAATTGGTGAAATAAATTTTAAACGATTAGGTCCAACATATAAATATCGCCAATCTAAAAAACTGTAAACCAAATCGTCTATTGGAGGTTTATGTGGAACTAACCACTATTCTCTGAAATCGAAAATAACATCAATCTTGATGAATTTTTCGTCTGTCGAATAATCGATTACAATGTTCTTAATCGATTATACCTGTATCGCTTGGCTCTATCATTTGTAAGTTTATCTTTATCAATAGATGATTTTTCTATTTTCGATTGATTACAATAGGTCAATGTACTATGTTTTGATTCAAGAGACTCATTGTAATTTCATAATTCATGTGATTGAATAGCTTTTTATATGTTTTTATATGTATATGTTTTGATTTTGTGTTTTTTATGCATTTATGTTTGGATTCTTCATATATAAGTTATATTTATCAATATTTGTAATTGTTAATTGAATGTGTTGAATGAATATTATTGATGTTTCATTGTAATTTTAAGAGTACTTGATTTTGAGTTGGTATTGAATAACTTATTGATATAGGTCCGCGCCAGCGGAACTAACCAGTTCGATATCAGTTTTCAAAGTACACGCAGTGTTTATAAAGTAGACGTGATTATTTTTTTGAAAATATGCATCTACTTTATTGCTTCATGTATATGTTTTTAAATAGTTCCTGTAATTTTATATTAATTATATATAAACATTTTGATATTTCTTACATTAAATTATTGCACACATTTTTAGAATTGTTGACCTTGAAGTAAATATTTTTCATCTCTCTTTTACTACAGGATATTATGGTAAGTAGTATAATAGTAAGGTGTTGTTATTTGGATAATGTGACAACCCGCTCAAAATAATAACGGGTGGCCAGCCCTATACTAAAATAATCAGGAATCTCAAGTGGATCATTCTCAGCATCTACTGACGATTCTAAAATAAATACGGCTAACTACCCATTACCATAAAAAGAGGGTATCAAATTTTTTTAAAACATTTATTTTTATTACCAAAACAAACCATACAACAACTAACCAACAACATAACTATATATGATAAGAGAAACACGCATGCTCAAACGATATAAAAGAGACTACTAAAAGAGTACAACACAATGTACGAAATAAAATACCCGAATACGCTGTCGGGTCACAGAAAATACAACAGTCTGAGAAATAAAGTATAAAAATGCTCACTACAACACTTGGGGATAAACCCGATTCACAAACTGAATCCTGGTCTAGACACACGAAAGATATGAAACGACTATAACTAAATACCGCAACAGTCCGCTACTGCCATAGCCCCACGAATACACTAGATGGATATCATCAATGGCGTCCTTGCGGAGGAACACCTAAAATAATACAATATATACATAGCGAGAGAAAATATAAACGGGTCAGAGACCGAGGTGTGAAAACACTTTTAGCAAGTGAATTAAAATGCATAATAATTCTAAATGCATTATAACATGATTAAAGTGGAGTTGCACTCTCCATAAAGTTCAACTCACCTCTCAACTAAAGCGCGCACTAAACGTATGAACATAATCGCCAAATAAGTGCCCAAATATATCTAGGCAAAGTAATCTAACCTACTCCCAATTCATACTCATTTAAAATCCATCTAAATTACTTCTCAATTTCTACTATTATTGATCTCAATTATTCGTTCTCTTACTTATCATATAAAATCTACATAAACGTTTTCAACTAGAATTTCTCATATTCTACTCATTGACATAAATATATAAATATATATATATATATATGTGTGTGTGTGTGTGTGTGTGTGTGTGTGAGTTATTAGTATATAAGTGCTAAGGACTAAACTTCTCCCAATTCTCAATACAGCACTACGATTCGTGTGTAGGACGTATGGCAAGCGAAATCCAAACAAGGAACCCCTCGATACACTACTCCTTGGCAGTATTGAATGTCAAGATTCATTATGCCCTCAATGCATGCCGCGTATAACTCAAATTTTTATTTAATTAATTTATTATTCTCAATTCTCAACAGTGCACGGAGTTTCGTGCGTGGGATGTCTCGCAAGAGAAATCAAAATAAGGAACCCCCCGATATACTACTCCTAGTCACTGTCGATTATAAGGATATATATACTATATTAGAAAAATCATATCAAATCGTAGAAAAATTAAAAAAAATACGTGGTCAGCGTCCACGCAACCATATCGAAAAGATCTACAACTTTTATATTTTGACTGAGAGCTGAATCGGCTGTCTTCGTGTCCGAATTTACCCCTCAAGCTATGGAGTTACTATTCATCATCTTCCCCAAAATCCAAAATTCATTTTTATCATCTTCTAACCATTTCTCTTCAACCCAAACAAATATATAACATAAAAATTCAGTATATAACTTAACCAACTAATTTACAACCTCAAATTCATCATATACATATCAATTTTAAGATTTACCTAAAAATCTAGGTTTTTTGACATAATAACCCAAAATCCATAATTTTGTCTACAAATCATGAAATAAATGATACACAACAATTATTTAGCAAGTTTAATCACTTGCCTCAAGTTCGTAGAGTCTGATTCGCCCTCGAAATCACGGATTTGGTGAAAAACCCAACTTCTCTCTCTTTCTCCTCTTATTTTCTTCTTCTCTTTCTTTCTCTCTCTCTTTATTTCTCTTTCTCTCTTTCTCTCAAATGAGAATGGCTGATCCGTAAACCTCTAAAGCCTTTAAAATATATGTCCCAATTTTAAATGATAATACACACTTTAAATGACTCGGTTCCTTTAATTCGAGCCAAACAGACTTAAAATATTTTGGAACCCAAATAAGACCTGATATGCCCATATATATCCTCGGCCAGGCCGAGGGCGCCCTCCAACAAGACGAGCCCAAGATTGTCTCACCCTCCATCAGGCTCCAGACGACCCTTCGAGGGGCCGACCCTTCATCAGGCTCCAGACGACCCTTCAAGGGGCCGTCCCTTCATCAGGCTCCAGACGACCCTCCGAGGGGCCGATAGTACGAGGCCTAAATTGGTCCTGACTCACTATCAGAAGGAACTTTTCCCTCGGCATCGTGTTATAGGCCGAGGGTGCCGTCATCACAGCGCGTGGTTTGGGAGATGCGTGGAATAGTGCACGTGAGGCTCACAGGACACGTGGAAGACCGTTACAACCGAATCACCCCCTCACGTGAGGAAATATTATGTCATCATTTGGCATCTACAGGTGTCAATAGGAGATTGGCTAAATCATCATTCACATGCACCATGCATACTTGGGGGGGTATACTACACCCCCCAAGACCTATATATACTTATACCTACAACCCTACAAAAGGATCGATGGATAATTCTAACCCTAGCAAAAACTCTGCTTATACTCAATAGAAAGAGAAAGTGAGCTTATGTGGATTATATCCAAGGCCATTAGTTCCCATACTTAGTGGAACACACAGACTCACAGTGGATGTAGGCCAAATTGGCTAAACCACTATACATCATTGTCTTATTCCTCTTATACTCATCTCCTTCTACACACTTATACACTTACATCTCTATGGCTGCCATGGCTACTATTGTTTGAGCTCATCATCACTTATTTGGTGGTGCAAGATTTCAGCATCACCAGTTTGGCGCCGTCTGTGGGAACGAGAAGGCGTCTCTTCCTTGAATACAGCTTGACCTCACTGGGCACTCTGGTGGTGAGCCAGTTCTCCCCCTGAGAGGAGATGTTTCACCATTGAAAGAGACCCACTAAGGTTCTCAAGCTCACCAGTCTTTTTTCCAGTTCAGCTGTTCATAGCTCAAACACATGGCACCTGAGATGTTACCACCACCTCTCCATCCACCAGATAGTGGAGTAGGACCCAGCTCCAGTCAGCTGCCACCTCAGTCTGAGATGGCTGATGTGGCGGCAGCCTTGAAGTCTCTGGCAGCAAGCCAGCGGATCATGCAGGAGCAGTTCACAGCTCTAAGACAGAACATACTAAGACCACCAGGGTTCTCACCTGAGATGATTACTCCGGCAGCAGCTCTAGGATAGCATGAGGCCAGGGGACCACTCCACGCACCACACAAAGACCTGCCACCCCCTCAGCGATGTAGGGATGTTGCTGACCCCCGGCGTCTACACTTGGGGAAGCAAGGAAACCCTTGCCCTGAGGAGAGGTATAATGATCTGGAGGGGGAGGGGGCCCCCATAGAATGCTGGGAACCGTATGAGGTATCCAACAATACTATACGACCTCTCCAGGAGAGCAGAGGGAAGTGTGGATGGCAAAATCCTGACGATCGCCCAAGAGGCTCTGCTTTCGATCGCTTGAGCAGAGGGTCGGCCTTTGAAAGGCTGGGCCCAGTAAATGACCTGCGGGAAAAATTGTCCAGGTCAAGGAGTATCGCGAGGTCCAGAAGGGAGGCAGCAGATGACCGACCCCGCGGGGGCCGGTCCATAGGACGGGACGACGGCCAGTGGGAAGTAAACAGCCGACACAGGCCAGCCGCGGCAGGACCCTCCGGCCATCTCAAAGAGGCGGCAGGGGATAACATCGGCCAGGCCAACCCTACGAGGCCATGGAATTACTCGATCCAGTGATTGGAGGATAAGATTGGCGATATACTGAAAATTCGGGACCCTCTTCAGAGGAGATACACCATGGGCTCACCCTTTGTGGCGAAGATAGTCAACTTCCCTACGCCATCAAAGTTCAAGCCACCTGTGGTCACACCAAAATATGACGGGAGCACCAACCTTATCCACCATGTTGAGATGTATTAATCAGCAGCAGACATATACTCTATCTCAGATGAGATGAGGTGTCGTGCCTTCTCTGGTACCCTGACTAGGGCTGCACATATCTGGTACACGTCTCTCCCATAAAACTCCATTGAAAATTTTAAGCAATTGGCAGACTGGTTCATCCATAAATTTTTCTTTAGGATGAGGCCACAGAAGAAAACCACCCACCTGCTCTATGTTAAGCAGGGAAAGAATGAGAGTCTAAGAGACTACATAGCCAGATTCAACAAAGAAAAGTTGGAGGTGGAAGACTATGAGGAGAGCATAGCTATGACAGCCCTGATCGGAGGACTCCAAAAGGGGAAGCTGTTATGGAAGCTTGCTGAAGACACTCCGAGGATGATGGTTGAATTGCTGTCAATAGCAAGAAAGGTGATGAACGCCGAAGAGGCGATGGCCACAAAATACGAAGACGAAAAAGGAGGCGCTAGTGGGGGTAAATACCCTAAGAAGAACAAAGAGGGGAAGAAGAGGTGTACGAACGACAAGTTCGCTGGTTACACCCCTCTAATGGTCAGTTGTGAACAGATTCTTAACAAGATAAAGAGTGATCGGTCTCTGAAGTGTCCTGAGAAGTTGAGGGTAGCCTCCAATAAGAGGAATAAAAACCTATGGTGCGAATTTCACCAAAACCATGGCCACATGACAAATAAATATTTCGCTTTGAAAGATGAGATTGAGAAGATGATGAAAGAAGGGAAGCTCAAAAAATACATCGACGGAGGTGCCTTCAAGAGGGGCCGAGGGGACGACCCCAGAAAAAAGCGAGGTGATACATGTAAAGAAGGTCTTCAAAAAAGAGGGGATGACCCTTCTAATGATGATGACGACCCTGACCTCCCATCGAGAGACGATCAAGGACCTATCAAGAGGCTTAATATGATCTAGCTCGGAGTGGGAATGATCTTCAGGGGTCTAGCAGGAAGAGGGTCAGAGGTCACTGACAGGAAGGGCCATGTGGCTGAGGCCAAGGCAATGACGAAGACGGTACACTCAACCTCTCTGGAGGCGAAGTCAGAAAAGAGAAAAAAGGTCGACATGGACACTCTGATAGTGGGATTCCCATAAATGGACTTCAAAGGCCTCTTATCCCCACATGATGACCCTTTCGTCATCACTACCAGGGTGCACGGGTGCGAGGTACCAAGGATCCTAGTAGATGGGGGCTCATCTGCTGACGTGATGTTTTCGCCGTGCTTCAAAGCCTTAGGTCTTAGCTGTGCTAGACTCATCCCATACCATCATCCATTGATTGGGTTCAGTGGGGAAAAGGTTCATCCCCTTGGAGTGTATGAGGACGATGTCAGGACGGGGGACGAGTGGCCGAGATGGCTTACCAAGAAGGTCAGTTTCTTTGTGATGGGTGAACATGTGTTTTCGGCCTACAACATCATACCGGGGCATGTGTTCCTTAAGGGGTTTGAAGCTGTGCCGTATATAGTCCATCAGATGATTAAATTTCTTACCCCTTATGGGGTGGAGGAAGTTCAGGGAAACCAGACGACAGCGCGAGAATGTTACTACAACTCCGCTAAAGAAAGAGAGGCACACAAGAGGGCTACAACCACTTACAATATTGATACCCTAGACCCTAGGGATGAGACAAAGCTAAAGAAAGGAGAGGCCGCGGAAGAGGTAGAATACATCATCCTCGATGAGGATGACCCGAAAAAAACCGTCCAAGTCGGCAAATCTCTGAAGCCCAATATCAAGAAAGACCTCATTAAACTGTTAAGGAGAAGACGAAGCGTCTTTATGTGGAGTCATGTAGATATGCCGGGGATCGACCCTGAAATCATGTGCCACAAGCTCAATGTGGTAGAGGGAGCAAAGTCGGTAAAGTAGAACAGGAGAATTTATTCTAGAGAAAAGTATGAGGTCATAAGGGATGAGGTCATAAGCAGAAGAGAAGAATTTACTCACCTCATTGACCAGATGGTAGAAGCTACCGCAGGCCATGAGCTCATGAGCTTTATGGATGCCTATTCATGGTACAACCAGATCTTCATGAACCCTGAAGACTCCGAGAAGACAATCTTCATTACTGACAAGGGGACATAGTGTTATAGGGTCATGCCCTTTGGCCTAAAAAATACAAGGGCGATGTACCAACGCCTTGTATATAAAATGTTTGAAGAGAAAATTGTGAAGTCTATGGAGGTCTATGTAGATGACATACTGACTAAGAGTTTGAAGGCAGAGGATCATGTGGCATACATGGAGAGGACCTTTAATACAATGGACAAATACTAGATGAAGCTCAACCCGACCAAGTGTGTCTTTGGGGTCAGAGCAGGAAAGTTCTTGGGGTTCATTGTCAACCAAAGAGGCATCGAGGCCAATCCTGAAAAGATAAAGGCCCTTGTTGAGATGAAGACCCCCAAGTCCATTAAAGACGTTCAGAGACTCACAGGCAAAGTTGCTGCCTTAAACAGGTTCGTGTCTTGGGCCACAGACAGGTATCTACCATTCTTCAAAATTCTCAGAAAAGCCTTCAAATGGAGTGAAGAGTGTGATGAGGCTTTTAAGGAGTTAAAATCATACCTGGGGTCTCTCTTGCTATTGTCACGCCCCGTACAGGGTGAATGACTTTATGTGTACCTCACCATCTCAGAGTCAGCCATCAGTGCAGCCATTGTGAGAGACGAAGATGGGGTACAGAAGCCGGTGTATTTTAATAGCAAGGCACTCCAGGGGGAAGACCAAAGATATCCAAGGATGGAAAAGTTGGCTTATGCCTTGATCCATGCATCGAGAAAGATGAAGCCATACTTCCAGTCCCATACAATGGTCATCCTCACTGACTCTCCCCTTAGGCAGGTTTTGCACAAGCCTAAAAAATCAGGGAGGCTAATGGCCTGGGCTATAGAGCTGGGGGAGTTTGACATAGCGTATCAACCTAGGAAGTCCATCAAGGGGCAAGCATTGGAAGATTTCTTGGCTGAATTTACTTGGGAAGATGATGAAGTTGAAGATAAGATCCTCAAGAAGACAGATACCCTACAGGGAAGGCTTGCCGACACACCCACAGATAAGGCTGATACCAGCACCGCTACAAGAAAAGTGGCCAAAAACGAAGAGAGAAGATATCTCTTCAGACAGGGGACCCTCATCGAGGGAAGTTTCTCAAAAGAGCAGACTGTGTGGAGCCTCTTCGTTGACGAGTCCTCCTGCGATAGCGGAAGTGGGGCTGGACTGATAGTATCAGCACCCGATAGCACAGACATTGAGTATGCCTTGAGGTTCAACTTCAAAGCCTCCGAAAATGAATCCGAATATGAGGCCCTAATAGCAGGACTCTCCTTGGCCAAGTCCCTTAGTGTCGACCAGATTTTGGTCCATAGTGATTCAAGGCTAGTAGTGAATCAGATATCAGGAGCCTACGAGGCTAAGGATAAGCAGATGGCCAAGTACCTCGAGAAGGTGAGATCATTGCTGAAGAGCTTCAGAGAAGTGAAATTAAAGAGGATACCTAGGATCGACAATGGCCGTGCTGATGCCCTTGCTAGGTTGGCCTCGGCGACTAGGATAGACATCAGGAGGACAGTCCCAGTGGAAATTTTGCTTCGATCAACTATTGAAGAGGCTGAGGGAACACTTGGAACTTGCCTGAATATTTCTAAGGAAGCTTCATGGATGGACCCTCTGATTAGATACATTAAAGAGGGGGAGATGCCAGAAGCAAGGCAAGAAAGGAATAAGTTGAGATACAGGGCTGCAAAGTTCACTGTCATTGGGGACACCTTGTACAAAAAGGGATTTTTACTCCCCTTACTTAGGTGTGTGCACCCATCTGAAGTCCCATCCATTTTGCAAGACGTGCACGAAGGATCATGTTCAAGCCACATTGGGGGTAGGTCCTTAGCGAAGAGGGTGATCACCCAAGGGTACTGGTGGCCGACCTTGGGGAAAGATGCCGCGGCATATGTAAAAAAGTGTGAGAAATGCCAAAGATTTGCCACCATCCCTCACCAACCCCATCAGTCTCTTACTTCCATTACATCCCCGTGGCCATTTGCAGTATGGGGGATTGACCTAATAGGACCCTTACCTAGGGCCATCAATAACTATCGGTTACTCATCGTGGCCATTGACTATTTTTCAAAATGGGTGGAGGCGGAGCCGATGGTAATGATCACAGAGCAGAAGACCTTCCAGTTTATATGGAAAAACATTATATGCAGATATGGTCTCCCAAACACCCTCATCTCGGATAACGGGACTCAATTCAAGAATACATCTCTACAGAAGTACTGTAAAAGGGTGAGTATCAAACAATTCTTCTCTACCCCCGGCCGACCTCAGGCTAATGGGAAAACGGAAGTCACAAATAGGACGATCCTAGACGGGATGAAGAAGAGACTTAAGGAGGCAAAAGGAAGATGGGTTGAAGAATTATATGCCGTGCTATGGGCCTACAGGACGACAGTGAGGACCTCTACCAGAGAGACCCCATTCATGCTAGCTTATGGCTCAGAAGTCGTCATCCCCACCGAGATTGGGTTTCCTACTTATAGGGTCCAAATGTATGACTCCCAGAGAAATACAGAAGAGAGGAGACTCGACTTAGACCTGATTGAGGAAAGGAGGGAAAATTCCGAGATAAGGCAGGCCGCCTAATAGCAGAGGACTGCAAGGTTTTACAATCAGAGGGTGAAATAGAGACCAATTGCGGTGGGGGACTTGGTCCTCAAAAAGACTTGGCAGAAGCCCAACAAGCTCCATCCTAATTGGCATGGCCCATATAGGGTCATCGATGAAGTTTTCCCTGGGACCTATAGACTAGAAAACCTAGAGGGGGAGCCATTTTCCAACCCCTGGAATGCAGATCATTTGAAGAAATCCTATCAATAGTTTTGTAAAGTCCTATCGAACGACAGTTGTAATAGGTGTTGCTCCGATACAACACTTGGAGAATTAATGAGAAATATCAGTGTTTCCTCTCATCTTGTGTTTATCAATTTTAGTACGTTTGGAAACATCTTCAGAGGACGACCCCACCATTATCCTCAAGAAAGACGAGGGAAGACTTTGTTAAAAAACATTAATTTGGTAATTATAACCCTCGGCCTATAATGAGGGTCAATGGAGGGGACGACCCCACCATTATCCTCAAGAAAGACGAGGGGAGACTTTGTTAAAAAGCATTAATTTGGTAATTATAACCCTCGGCCTATAATGAGGGCCAATGGAGCGGAAGACCCCACCATTGTCCTCAAGAAAGGCGAGGGAAGACTTTGTTAAAAACCATTAATTTGGTAATTATAAACCTCGGCCTATAATGAGGGCCAATGGAGGGGACGACCCCACCATTGTCCTGAAGGAAGATGGGGGAAGACTTTGTTAAAAACCATGAATTTGGTAATTATAACCCTCGGCCTATAATGAGGGCCAATGGAGGGGACGACCCCACCATTGTCCTCAAGATAGACGAGGGGAGACTTTGGTCAAAACCATTAATTTGGTAATTATAACCCTCGGCCTATAATGAGGGTCAATGGAGGGGACGACCCCACCATTATCCTCAAAGACGAGGGGAGACTTTGTTAAAAACAATTAATTTGGTAATTATAACCCTCGGCCTATAATGATGGCCAATGGAGGGGACGAACCCACTATTGTCCTCAAGAAATACGAGGGAAGAATTTGTTAAAAATCATTAATTTGGTAATTATAACCCTCGGTCTATAATGAGGGCCAATGGAGGGGACGACCCCACCATTGTCCTCAAGAAAGACGAGGGAAGACTTTGTTAAAAACCAATAATTTGGTAATTATAACCCTCAGCCTATAATGAGGGCCAATGGAGGGGACGACCCCACCATTGTCCTCAAGAAAGACGAGGGAAGACTTTGTTAAAAACCATTAATTTGGTAATTATAACCCTCGGCCTATAATGAGGCCCAATGGAGGGGATGACCCCACCATTGTCCTCAAGAAAGATGAGGGAAGACTTTGTTAAAAACCATTAATTTGGTAATTATAACCCTCGGCCTATAATGAGGGCCATTGGAGGGGACGACTCCACCATTGTCCTCAAGAAAGACGAGGGAAGACTTTGTTAAGAACCATTAATTTGGTAATTATAACCCTCAGCCTATAATGAGGATCAATGGAGGGGATGACCCCACCATTGCCCTCAAGAAAGACGAGGGAGGGGTCAGTGATATTGTTAAAAACATCATAATGAAAGTCACACGAGAAATAAAAACAGAAGACAGGGAGGCATTATATTACATTACAAAATGAAGATGTTCGTATGATAAAGAGTATAAAAATATGAATTACACGAAGAGGGTATGGGCTACAGACAGCCACCCTATTAAGCAATATCAGAGGGTAAGGCCTCAACATCTATTGGGGATTCTTCTATGACAATGGGAGGCTGAGACTCAGACGTGATCGTGCCTTCGATATGCTGAGATTCCACTTGGGCTAGGGCTTTAACAATAAGTGGATCGTCCCATTGAACTACCTCAAGAGAGGGGCGGACGGACGATACTGCGTCAGCAAACTTAAATAGGACCCACCGACAGGCCGTCCTAATCCCCCTCTCTAAGTACTCAAGACCGAAGCCTTGGAACTTGTCTGAGAGTTTGTAGGCCTCCACGGCATCAGCCTCGGCCTTCTTCACTGCCTCAGATAGCTCAGTCTTGTGCTGAGACCCCATATTGGTCAAGGCCTCATCCCTCTCCTTTATAAGCAAGTCTTTGGCCGCCATATGTGCATCATGCTGCCTCGTCAGCTCGTCCATAACCCTTGCGTGTTCAATTCTGGCACTCTCTAGCTCAGCCCTTGCAGTCTCTAGCTCTGTCTGCAAATCGGCCTCGTGATGGATGGATCTCTCGACTTTATGGAATTTTGTTGGTTTTCATCCATCCACTTAGTGGCCGAGGTAATGGCGCACACAGACTGAAAAGAAATAATAAACAGTTGTCAAGAGGCCGAGAAAAAAGTTAGTGAAAGAATTCAACTAAGGGAATGAAAAAAGAACAAATTCCTGAGCTAGTCCGTGCAGACCATAATCATACACTTTTGCTAGAGGCATCTTTGAAAGAAATTCATAATCAGCAGTCGAGGGGGTAAACAAGATGGACACCTTGTCTTCCCCCAGGTTCGCGATAAGGGAAGATGGATCGGCCTTTAGAAGCGCCAAGTTCTGGGACCAGAAGGCACCCATGCTGGAAGAGGAGCCAGTCCCCTCAGACGACTCTACCCTCGCCCTCGTCCTTGAATCCGGACGAGGGTCAGCAGGAGCTTCAGGCTCTTTCCTTTTATGACTGTCAGCGGTCAGCTCAACAAGCATCGGCCCCATGGCCCTCGTCTTCCTCAGAGATTGCTGAGGCTCCTTGCCTTTCTTCTTGCCTAGACCTGATAGCAAATTGGGAGCAGCCATTTACCAAAGTTGATCTGATATACCAGAGGGACGACCTGAAAGGAGGACGACACGTCAGAATAATGTAGAGGCAAAGATGAAACACTTGAAAAAAGTAATGAATTAATGAAAAATAATGTAACTCACGTAGCTCTGTCAGGGGGTCGACCCTCAGACCAGCTTCCTTGAGGAACTTGGGGGTCATTAGATCTTCGAACTTTGTAATTTCACCCCCTCTCCCTCGTTCCCTCAGATACTCTACTATATCTTTCTCATCCAGACTAAGTCCGGGGTCTGACTTGGCCTTCATTGAAGGGTTAGACCATCTTCTGGGGACCCTCGGACCATCGGCTACAGGTTGTGCCTCGACGGAGAATTCCCACTCTCCAGAGACAAAGAAGAATATCTTCTTCCAATCGTGGTTGGAGGTTTGTGCCACGTGGAGAATTTTTTTGTTAGACCTCCTCGCCCCCAAGTGATAGTACCCAGGATGTTTGGATGAGGAGGTGATATTGTAACATGCCAAAAATACATCAGCCGAGGGCTCATCAGTGAAAGCATTCTTCCACAGGGAGATATAGCCAAGGATCGTCCTCCAGGAGTTGGGGGGAAGCTGAGAGGGGGCAACGCCGAGGGCCAACAAGATATCTACGACAACAGGATGCAGAGGGAATCTGAAACCAACCTTAGACATTTATTTGTATACTGCAACTTCTCCCTCTTCACCTTCGAAAATCCTCTCAGACTCGGAGGGAACCCTCATAGTTACATTGGGGGACACTCCATAGGAATGCCTCCACAGTCCCCTCTCCCTCGGCCTCATCACCTGTTAGAGACCTCTGTGGAAAAGCCATCTGGAAGGCATGTGGGGATAGAGTAGTCACAGGGACGGCCTCGGAAGTAACCATACCCTCGGCATGTCGGCCTGGGCTTAGATCGGACGTCTCTCTTCTCCCAGAAGAACCAACACAGTTGGCGACGACGCTCTCTCATCCATCTCTCCTGAATAACTCTCGGTTGGATGATGGGACGACCCATAAGACTCAGATGGCTCAAATGGCTTTATTATGGCAAGAGGAATGGGAAAAATGGGTCGTACCCAATTAGGGTCGGCCCCTCGTCTCCTCTCCTTCTCTTCCTCTACCCGTCTGATCTCAATAAAGAACTTCTCTCTCAGGGAAGGGAATTCCTCAGCTAAGCTGTAAAGCCTCCTAAGCATCAAGGGGGAGACCCTACACTTGGAAGAATTTGGGTAACCTAACTACAAACAAATCTCACAATTTACCAGGATGGACTTTTCGATCAAAACCAAGGAATTGAAGGGTTTTCTATCAAGAACAATTCAAGAATAGCTTACCGGAGGTTACACCGAAAAAGATATGGAACAACTTAAGGAAAAAATCTTACCCTACGAGCTTAAAACCAGAAAATAAACAGAAATGAGAATAGAAAGGGCACTAGGGTAAGGGGTTACCTGAGAAGAACTAGCAAAGCTGCCAAACTCGAAACGTCAAAACTGCAGAAATGGCAATAAGGCTGGAAACTAGAGAGAGAGAGAGCTCAGGCACGAAGAAGAAGAAAGATAAACTTTAAAAAATTGTTTAAATACCTTGCCAATGAGTGGGCCCACTAACCAATGTAGAGCACAGCCCACGAGGAGGGCATCATAAGGGCACAAAGCCCTAAGTAAAGTGTGAAGCAGCCACGCCTTGGAAACTGAAACGATAATGAGTGCCTGCCTAGGTGTCATATCAGCTTAATAGGTGTCATTCATCTAACTGACCATACACGCATCTCAAGGGCAACACTATCCCCCAGCCATCTCGAATAACATCAATGGCTAGGGGCTGGGGGGTGATTGATATGACCATATATATCCTCAACCAGGTCGAGGGAACCCTCCAACAAGACGAGCCCAAGATTGTCTCACCCTCCATCAAGCTCCAGACGACCATTCGAGGGGCCGACCCTTCATCAGGATCCAGATAACCCTTTAAGGGGCCGACCCTTCATCAGGCTCCAAATGACCCTCCGAGGGGCCGACCCTTCTTCAGGCTCTAGATGACCCTTCCAGGGGCCGACCCTTCATCAGTCTTCAGACGACCCTTCGAGGGGCCGACCCTTCATCAGGCTCTAGACGACCCTCTGAGGGGCCGGAAGTACGAGGCCTAAATTGGGCCTGACTCACTATCAGAAGGAACTTTTCCCTCGGCCTCGTGTTACAGGTCGAGGGTGACGTCATCACAGCGCGTGGTTTGGGAGACGCGTGGAATAGTACGGTGAGGCTCACAGGACACGTGGAAGACCGTTACAACCGAATCACCCCCTCATGTGAGGGAATATTATGTCATCATTTGGCATCTACAGGTGTCAACAGCAGATTGGCTAAATCATCATTCACATGCACTATGCATACTTGGGGGGTATACTACACCCCCCAAGACCTATATATACTTATCACCTACAACCCTACAAAAGGATCGATGGATAATTCTAACCCTAGCAAAAACTCTGCTTATACTCAATAGAAAGAGAAAGTGAGCTTATGTGGATTATATCCAAGGCCATTAGTGCCCAGACTTAGTGGAACACACAGACTCACAGTGGATGTAGGCCAAATTGGCTAAACCACTATACATCATTGTCTTATTCCTCTTATACTCATCTCCTTCTACACATTTATACACTTACATCTCTATGGTTGCCATGGCTACTATTGTTTGAGCTCATCATCACTTATTTGGTGGTGCAAGATTTCAGCATCACCAGTTTGGCACCGTCTGTGGGAACGAGAAGACGTCTCTTCCTTGAATACAGCTTGACCTCACTGGGCACTCTGGTGGTGAGCCAGTTCTCCCCCTGAGAGGAGATGTTTCACCATTGAAAGAGGCCCACTAAGGTTCTCAAGCTCACCAGTATTTTTTCCAGTTCAGTTGTTCATAGCTCAAACACATGGCACCTGAGATGTTACCACCACCACTCCATCCACCGGATAGTGGAGTAGGACCCAGCTCCAGTCAGCTGCCACCTCAGTCTGAGATGGCTGATGTGGCGGTAGCCTTGAAGTCTCTGGCAGCAAGCCAGTGGATCATACAGGAGCAGTTCACAGCTCTAAGACAGAACATACTAAGACCACCAGGGGTCTCACCTGAGATGATTACTCCGGCAGCAGCTCTAGGATAGCATGAGGCCAGGGGACCACCCCACGCACCACACAAAGACCTGCCACCCCCTCAGCGATGTAGGGATGTTGCTGACCCCCGGCGTCTACACCTGGGGAAGCAAGGAAACCCTTCATCAGGCTCGAGATGACCCTTCGAGGGGCCGACCCTTCATCAGGCTTCAGATGACCCTTCGAGGGGGCGACCCTTCATCAGGCTCCAGACGACCCTTCGAGGGGTCGACCCTTCATCAAGCTCCCGATGACCCTCCGAGGGGCCGATAGTACGAGGCCTAAATTGGGCCTGACTCACTATCACAAGGAACTTTTCCCTCGGCATCGTGTTACAGGCCGAGGGTGCCGTCATCACTGCGCGTGGTTTGGGAGATGCGTGGAATAGTGCACGTGAGGCTCACAGGACACGTGGAAGACCGTTACAACCGAATCACTCCCTCACGTGAGGAAATATTATGTCATCATTTGGCATCTACAGGTGTCAATAGGATATTGGCTAAATCATCATTCACATGCACCATGCATACTTGGGGGGTATACTACACCCCCCAAGACCTATATATACTTTTACCTACAACCCTACAAAAGGATCGATGGATAATTCTAACCCTAGCAAAAACTCTGCTTATACTCAATAGAAAGAGAAAGTGAGCTTATGTGGATTATATCCAAGGCCATTACTGCCCATACTTAGTGGAACACACAGACTCACAGTGGATGTAGGCCAAATTGGCTAAACCACTATACATCGTTGTCTTATTCCTCTTATACTCATCTCCTTCTACACATTTATACACTTACATATCTATGGTTGCCATAGCTACTATTGTTTGAGCTCATCATCACTTATTTGGTGGTGCAAGATTTCAGCATCACCAGTTTGGCACCGTCTGTGGGAACGAGAAGACGTCTCTTCCTTGAATACAGCTTGACCTCACTGGGCACTCTGGTGGTGAGCCAGTTCTCCCCCTGAGAGGAGATGTTTCACCATTGAAAGAGACCCACTAAGGTTCTCAAGCTCACCAGTATTTTTTCTAGTTCAGTTGTTCATAACTCAAACACCTGGCACCTGAGATGTTACCACCACCACTCCATCCACCGGATGGTGGAGTAGGACCCAGCTCCAGTCAGCTGCCACCTCAGTCTGAGATGGCTGATGTGGCGGCAGCCTTGAAGTCTCTGGCAGCAAGCCAGTGGATCATGCAGGAGCAGTTCACAGCTCTAAGACAGAACATACTAAGACCACCAGGGGTCTCACCTGAGATGATTACTCCGGCAGCAGCTCTAGGATAGCATGAGGCCAGGAGACCACCCCCACGCACCACACAAAGACCTGCCACCCCCTCAGCGATGTAGGGATGTTGCTGACCCCCGGCGTCTACACCTGGGGAAGCAAGGAAACCCTTCATCAGGCTCGAGATGACCCTTCGAGGGGCCGACCCTTCATCAGGCTTCAGATGACCCTTCGAGGGGGCGACCCTTCATTAGGCTCCAGACGACCCTTCGAGGGGTCGACCCTTCATCAAGCTCCCGACGACCCTCCGAGGGGCCGATAGTATGAGGCCTAAATTGGGCCTGACTCACTATCACAAGGAACTTTTCCCTCGGCATCGTGTTACATGCCGAGGGTGCCGTCATCACTGCGCGTGGTTTGGGAGATGCGTGGAATAGTGCACGTGAGGCTCACAGGACACGTGGAAGACCGTTACAACCGAATCACTCCCTCACGTGAGGAAATATTATGTCATCATTTGGCATCTACAGGTGTCAATAGGAGATTGGCTAAATCATCATTCACATGCACCATGCATACTTGGGGGGGTATACTACACCCCCCAAGACCTATATATACTTTTACCTGCAACCCTACAAAAGGATCGATGGATAATTCTAACCCTAGCAAAAACTCTGCTTATACTCAATAGAAAGAGAAAGTGAGCTTATGTGGATTATATCCAAGGCCATTAGTGCCCATACTTAGTGGAACACACAGACTCACAGTGGATGTAGGCCAAATTGGCTAAACCACTATACATCATTGTCTTATTCCTCTTATACTCATCTCCTTCTACACACTTATACACTTACATCTCTATGGCTTCCATGGCTACTATTGTTTGAGCTCATCATCACTTATTTGGTGGTGCAAGATTTCAGCATCACCAAGCCCCAAGTACAGTATTTTTGACTATCTCGACCCTTTCGAAAATAATCGCATCCTCAGAATTGTCATCCGAAACACTTTCTAACATCTTAAAATTTTGACCTCAAATGCCAATTTAATTAATATCCAATTAAAATAATATTTATTTCTCCCAAAATAAATAAATTATTGTCCCAAAAATCTTGGGGTATTACAGTCTTCCCCACTTACAAGAATTTCGTCCCCGAAATTAAGCTAAGACTAACACTCCAAAGCTCAACTAGTTCTTATTATACTTATCCTCACTAACACTATACCCAAACCTCCCACTTCTCACGACGAATTATATTAACTTTTATAAAACAAATTATAATAACTAAGGCGCCCATACACCCTTAATTCGAGCTCTACTCGTATAAAAAAAATTAGGCTTATCTTGCCTCAAATAGTACTAGTACTCTAAATATATATAAATTATACTAACATACTAATAATATAAAAAATTTAAGAGGTCCAAAGATTTAACTCCTCTCAATTCCTGACATTCGTTAGTTTCATGCGGGAGAGGTCTCGCAAGCGAAATCCAAACAAGGAACCCTCCCAATACACTACTATGTAGCGACGCCGGGGATTGAGAGTTTGTTAGATCGGGACTAGAGGTCAAAAATATTTTTGTGTAAATCATTTTTGATATTGCCGAAAGGCCTATAAAAAGTTTTATTTTGAAAACAGTTTATTATAAAACAGTTTATGTCTTTCGATATTTGAATAAAATAAAATACCTTATGCCTAAGATACAAGGTTTTAATATTTATCATACTCATTATAATATATAGTTCTCAAAATTAGTATAATTATGAGCTAAGTCTCTTACTCCTCAATAATCCACTAAATTCTGAATCATTTCAGTAATAATTTCTCTCATCATAATAATATATTGCCATTCACTAGATTTCTCCATAGCTGGAATATAAAAAATATATAAGTCTAGCACGACTAATAAATATGTAGCTTTATCATTACTACTCAACACATTTCAACACTTCTTACATTCACAACAAAGTTATAGCTCTCTATTAGCACCTCACAAAATAATCTATTATCTCAAAAGATAATAATATAAGAGCATCACTTGCTCAAAATTCCCTTCCAGGTCATTTCATACATAATAGGGTTATAGCAATACCCTCTCATATTAATCTCACATGCAATATTCCCAAAACTTCATATAGCATACTCCTATGCACAAAGTAAAATTATAACTTATATCATACCTCTTTAGTCTGACTGTATCTCTTCATCAATGGGTTCCCACACAAAGTTCCCTGGCCTAAAATGACCTCGAATCTGCTGTATCCAAAACTTCTTCAAAATGTGGTCCTTTACCTCTATTAGGGCAATCTCTCTTCCTATGACCAAATTATTTACAAAAGAAACATCTACCCGTAAATCCTCTCTGCCCATCTTGAGGAACATAACGCTGCTGCGACCCTCTAAATTTTTTCTTATACTCTTTGGCATTACTGTCATTCTCTTCGCTAGAACTACTTGATGAACCCGAATCTCTAAAGTTCTTACCCTCTTGCGAATGAAGACGATATTCATGACACTATAACAGTGTCGCGTTCACTACCTCAGCAAAAGTCACTAATATTGGGTTCCCTAACAAAGGTTGCCGAATTCTTCAATCTAAACCTCGCATAAACTTCGATATGTGCTTCTCTTCCGTATTTACCTCATCAAGTACTAAATTCTCCAATCGAGTAAATTCCTATTCATACTCGTCCACCTTTCGATTACCTTGAAACACATCCATTAGTTTCCTACTTATTTCCTTCTGAATCGAGGAAGGAAAATACCTTCGGTCAAAGAGTTCCCAAAAATCTGTTATGGGCAGTGTATCTCTCTTTGGTAGCATCTGAAACAAGAACAAGTGTATCAGAATGCCTTTCAAATGTTTTCTCATCACAGAAGAAAATATGGACGTATGAACACAACAGTCCTAATAATAGGGCTCTACTTCAAGAACGCTTACGGAAGATCGCAGTAAACCCACACAGATCCTAAAGACACTAGAACCTGATGCTCTGATACCACCTGTGACACCCCGCTCAACATAATAATGGGTGGCCATCCCTATAAAAAAATAACCAGGAATCTCAAATGCATCATTCTCAGCATCTACTAACGATTCTAAAATAAACACGGCTAACTACCCATTACTATAAAAAGAGGGTATCAAAATTTTTTAAAACATTTATTTTTATTACCAAAACAAACCATACAACTACTAACCAACAACATAACTATATATGATAAGAGACACATGCATGCTCAAATGATATGAAAGAGACAACTAAAAGAGTACAACACAATGTACGAAATAAAATACCCGAATATGCTGTCGGGTTACAAACAATACAACAGTTTGAGAAATAAAATATAAAAGTTCTACACTACAACACTTGGGGATAAACCCGATTCACAAACTGAATCCTGATCTAAATACATGAAAGATAGGAAACGACTATAACAAAATACCGCAATAGTCTGCTGCTGCCACAACCCCACGAATACAGTAGATGGATATC
Source organism: Sambucus nigra (assembly GCA_949130495.1). Classification (NCBI taxonomy): domain Eukaryota; kingdom Viridiplantae; phylum Streptophyta; class Magnoliopsida; order Dipsacales; family Adoxaceae; genus Sambucus; species Sambucus nigra. The sequence continues at coordinate 58,277,670 of OX422214.1, forward strand.
ATCAATGGCGTCTTTGCGGAGGAACACCTAAAATAATACAATATATGCATAGAAAGAGAAAATATAAACGGGTCAGAGCTCGAGGTGTGAAAACATTTTTAGCAACTGCATTAAAATGCATAATAATTATAAATGCATTATAACATGATTAAAGTGGAGTCGCACTCTCCTTAAAGTTCAACTCACCTCTTAACTAAAGCGCGCACTAAACGTATGCACATAATCTCCAAATAAGTGAACAAATATATCTAGTCAAAGTAATCTAACTTACTCCTAATTCATACTCATTTAAAATCCATCGAAATTATTTCTCAATTTCTATTATTATCGATCTCAATTATTCGTTCTCTTACTTAGCATATAAAATCTACATAAACGTTTTCTTACTAGAATTTCTCATATTCTAGTCGTTGACATATATATATATATATATATATATTTATATATATTAGCATCTAAGTGCTAAGGACTAAACTTCTTCCCATTCTCAATACTGCACTGCGGTTCGTGCGTGGTACGTCTCGCAAGCGAAATCCAAATGAGGAACCCTCCCGATACACTACTCTTTGGCAGTATTGATTGTCAAGATTCATTATGCCCTCAATGCATGACGCGTATAACTCAAATTCTTATTTAATTAATTTATTATTCTCAATTCTCAACAGTGCACGGCGTTTCATGCGTGGGACGTCTCGCAAGCGAAATCCAAACAAGGAACCCCCCGATACACTATTCCTAGTCAATGTTGGTCGTTGAGGTCCATTATGTCCTCGATACCCAAAGTGATATATATACTCTATATAATTATCTACTTTTCATTTTCACTTTAAAATATTTGTCGCATTTTAAGTCCAGTTACAATCTCCCGGAATGAGATTCAATCAATATTTTTATATCTCTTTACTCTAGAGACAATTATGATATCACATAATCATATAAAATTTATATATTATTCACACTAGTATAATAATAACCATACCATTGAGCTATAACTCAAGGATGCAAGTCATCTACCTTGGAATTACTCACATATCATCCTGGGTACCAATGGTCGGAATCTCATACCGTCTTGGCAAAAACCATATAACAACGTACAGGAAGTGATCATAGTTCCTCCCTGAAAATGAGACGAAACATACCCACCAGGTTTCACCCCTAATAAAAATCACACAATAATAAATGGATGCTATGACCTGGGGACTATCCACTCCCTGCTCCTCAATCCAGGGGGCTCACCCGCATCGCGCAACTTCCCATGATAGCATAGAGGGGGTATGCTTCACATATATATATATATAAAATACACACAAGATATACATACATCATCACATCATATAAATGTATATCGTCACACAAGGTATATATATCACACGGTTTACATACTCAAAGTACGCTCTTAGGTGTAAGTGAAATAATCTCATTATTTAGTTTATTTTACTCTCGATATACTATACGTCAACTGCTCACATAACTTCCCCACTTTGTATACACTATACGATTTCTCACTTGAAGTTCACACCTCACTTCTATTTGTATGAATAATCTCCCAATTTAATTTATGTTGAGGATATTTTCTATATCCGTATGCACATCGATCAACATACATTTTTCCTTAAATATTAACCTCGACGCTAAGAGGATTTTCCACCAAATTAATGAGATATCTTAAATTCGCACTTTCTCTAAATTAATCACCAACCCCCCAACATTTACATCCAATCATCTATTAATTTTACTCTCATGTACTAAATGAGAGAGAGAAATACTCACTCCATTTAATTTACTAAATATCCCAAAATATCACCTCACACTTCTAACTCATTAGTCCCCTTAAATAATCACTTAATCCTCTATGAGACACTAATTAGGAAAGTCCATAAATATAAACCCAAAGAAAAAGGGGATAAACTTAAATTCCCAAACTTTAACCCAAAACATAGGCCCGGTCGACCTATTCCCCAATCGCGGTCGATCACGGTTCTCGATTGTGCCTAAGATCGAAGACAGTGTGCTTCATTTTTGAGGCACGGTCGACCGACCATAGGGGCGCGGTCGACCGGTCATACCAGACCCTTGAAAATTAATTCTCCAAATTTTCCATCCAACAACCCAAATTCGTTTTCATGGTTTTTAATTTACACCAAAAATCATCACAAACATCTGCACAATTAATTCTAGCCTTTATTTTTCCAATTTCCAATTTGATTTACGAGTTGATGATTTCAACACCGAAACTGCTATCTTAGAAAAATCATATCAAAGCGAAGAAAAATTAGAAAAATACACAGTTAGAGTCCACACGACCGTATCAAAAATATCTACAACATTTTATGTTTTGACCAAGAGTTAAATCGGCTATCTTCCTGTCTGAATTTACCCCTCAAGCTACGGAGTTACTATTCATCATCTTCCCCAAAATCCAAAATTCATTTTTATCATCTTCTAACCATTTCTCTTCGACCCAAACAAATATATAACATCAAAATTCAGTATATAACTTAACCCAATTAATTTACAACCTCAAATTCATCATATACACATCAATTTTAAGATTTACACAAAAATCTAGGTTTTTTGACATAATAACCCAAAATCCATAATTTTGTCTACAAATCATGAAATAAATGATACACAACAGTTATTTAGAAAGTTTAATCACTTGCCTCAAGTTCGTAGAGTCTGATTGGCCCTCGAAATCACGGAAAAAATCCAACTTCTCTCTCTTTCTCCTCTTCTTTTCTTCTTCTCTTTCTTTTTCTCTCTCTTTCTTTCTCTTTCTCTCTTTCTATCAAATGAGAATGGCTGATCTGTAAGAATCTAAAACCTTTAAAACATAAGTCCCAGTTTTATATGATAATACACACTTTAAATGATTCGGTCCCTTTAATTCGAGCCAAACGGACTTAAAATATTTCGAAACCCAAATAAGCCCCAAGTACAATCATTTCGACTATCTCGACCCTTCAGGAAACAACCGCACCCTCAGAATTGTCATCCGAAACACTTTCTAACATCTTCAAATTTTGACCTCAAATGCCAATTTAATTAATCTCTAATTAAAATAATATTTATTTCTTCCAAAATAAATAAATTATCGTCCCAAAAATCTCGGGGTATTACAGATAATATGGTTTGTATTCAAATTTTGAAGATATCTCATTAGATTTCATATGCGAGGAGTTGTGTATTAGGTTTACTAATTTTTGAAGTGGGAGTTTTTCATTGAGGTATTCATGTGGTGATGAATATCGGTTCATGTGTGTTTGTGACAATGATGTTTGTTGTATGTTGCAGTCCCAATTGATTGTGAAATCTAATTTCATTTGGATATATTTCATTGATTCATTAGCTTTGCCAAGTAATACATGTCGTGAACGGGTTGAATGTTCTAATATAATTTTTGAAGGGGTTGACTACAGTAATACAAGTTCTGAGACGGTTGACAGTGGTGATACAAATACACAGAGGTTAAAGTCTTTATCATCAGGCACTGCAAATGATTTTAATAGTTTCATTAAAAATGACTTTTATCTTGGAGGTGTGGATCCCAGTAAGTCAAAAGTCTATCTTTCGAATGATTAGATGACATATATAAGCCATGAGCAATAGTGTTTTAAAGGAGGTGTAGTGGATTTTTAGGATAAATTGCGAAAGTATGCCGTTGATGTTGGGTTAAAGTATGTGTATTTGAAGAATGATAAAACTTGAGTGACGGCTGAATGCTCTAAAAAGAGTACTGAGAATTGCATGTGGAGAATTCATTCTTCATTATCTACAATAAATGGATACTTTTATGTACGTGCAATGAATAATGAGCATACATGTAGAGGAGTCTTTTGTAGTCCGTCATCCAAAATGATAGCCTCCAAGTTGGTTTCAACATTGGTAGCTGATGATCTTAGAGATAACCCGCTATTGAGACCAATTAATGTAGTTAGAGATATGAATAAGAATTATGGTCTTGATATAGCTTATCAATTGATGGATGTTGTTGATATACATGGTGATGAAAAGGTTTCTTATGCATTAATGAATAATTATTGTGACCTTCTAGTGCAGTATAATCTTGGGTCGCATTGCATCCTTGACATGGAACATGAGAGTAAAAAATTCAAGAGAATATTTATAATGTTTAGAGGATGTATTTTATGGATTTCAATACTGTAGACCTGTTTTATTTCTTGATGGTGCCTTTTTGAAGAGACGTTATCGTGGAACAATATTTTTAGCAACTGCAAGGAATGGGAACAATGGTAAATTAATTCTAAATATTTTATTTTGTGTATTGCATTGAAATTTTGTTTGTTCTATTCCAGATCATCAAAATACAAGCATAAAAATATAAAGTACCTTTGAATGTCTTTGTTTTAGTTCACGTGTACTTGTCATTTTTCTGCGTGTATTTTGATGATATGTCTTATTATGTGTAATACTAACTAAAGTACAAACATAGTACATGTCAAGTACACATAAATGGTTTTGTTAATTTCACGTGTACTTTTCATTTTTATGTGTGTACTTTGATGATGATGTTGTTATGTTGAATACAAACTAAAGTACACACATAGTACATGTCAAGCACACGTGAATGTTTTTGTTAATTTCATGTGTACTTTTCATTTTTATGCGTGTACTTTGATGATGATGTTGTTGTGTTGAATACAAACTAAAGTACACGCATACTACATGTCAAGTACACGTGAATGTTTCTGTTAATTTCATGTGTACTTTTCATTTTTATGTGTGTACTTTGTTGATATGTGTTGTTATTTAGAAATAATAAATCCAAGCACACGTTAAAAATGTAAAGTACCTTTGAATGTCTTTGTTTAGTTCACCTGTACTTTACTTTTTTATGCGTGTACGTTGATGTTAGTGTTGTTATTTGAAACTAATTCAAAGTACAAGTAAAAGATTGGAAAGTAAACGTGCATGTCTTTTTATCTTTATCACGTGTACTGTACATTTTATGTTTTGTCTTGTTATTGACAAACAATTTAAATTAAACTCATAATATATTTCCCATGTGTTTTAAGGTTTGCACCAGCAGCATCAATTTACGATGTGTTCTACATGGATATGTTATTTATTTTAATTTTAATATATTTTTATATTTCAGGCCTTTTCCCTGTTGCATATGCTACTGTTGATTTTGAAACTGAAGATAACAGGATGTGGTTTCTTGTCAATTTGCATAGTGGAGTAGTTGAGCAATATCAAAACATAACATTTATATCAGATCGAAACAATGGATTACTTGAAGCTGTTTCGAGGGTCTTTCCATTGCCTGCATATTTCTACTATATACATCATTTACATGGGAATATAAAAAAAAATATCGTGGGGATTGTGCTGGATTTTGAAAGAAAATTGTTAAAGATTTTTTGTCTTATGCATATGCTGTCTCAGTAGATGTATTTCACAAGAATATTGAAGCATTTAAGAAGGAAGGAGGAGCCGCTATTGCTGATTTCATTGATAGTTTGCCTCTTAAAAATTGGTCTTGTGCATATTTTCCTGGTAAATGGTATGGTGACATGGCATCTAGTGTTGCAGGGTCATTCAATTCATGGATATTGGAGGAAAGGCATTTACCAGTAATGAATATGCTTGATAAATTGACAGTGAAGATTATGAATTTCAATGCAAACAAAGTTGTTGAGTCTAACACTTGGACAAATGAGCTATATCCTTTTTTTCAAAAGTTACTGAATGAAAATTGGAATAAAAGTAAACATTGGACTATTAGTCGCTCAAGTCAAGACGTATTTGAAGTTCATTCAGAATTGCAAGCAACAGTTGACTTAGGAGAAAGGACTTGTTCTTGTAAGAGTTAGCAGATTAGATGTTTTCCATGTTCTCATGCTGTTTGTGTTGTACGGAGGAAATGGACCAGTATTTATGATTATATTGAGGAGTACTATAAGGTATATTTCTACAGAAAATCATACTCGATACCTATAGTTCCTCTTCCTGATTTGATTTACTTAAATATTCCTATACCTGAAAATCCATCTATTCTTCCACCAATGACTAAGAGACCGACAGTCAGGTCAAGAAATAAGAGAATAAATTCTTATGATGAGATCACAGTACGGGAAGTTACTTGCTCGTGGTGTAGTAAAACGGGCCATTACAGGTCTACTTGTACGGAACCCATTTGAGTACGTTTAAAATTGTTGACTTCATTCATTTTAACTATATGATTGAATAAATTAATTAATAAACCATTTGTTTCACATAAATGAATGTAATTTTAGTTTTTGGTCTCATTTTTAGTTTGTTTTTTGTGTAGTTGTACACGTATTTTTCATAAAATACACGTGATCATTTTTCCTGATGTTCATATGTACTTTATATTTGTATACGCATGTTATGTACCGTACACGAGCATTTTGATGACCAATCATTTTATCAATGCGTGTACTTGAGGAAATATGCGTGTACTTTACAAAGTACACGGAGAATATTTAAAGCACACGCATTTAAAAATGGATTTGGTCAGTTCAATCTGCGTGTACTATATAAAAGCATGCATGTACTTTATTAATTACATTTAATTTAGATTTACTTGATGAAATATGAGTGTACTTTATGATGTACACGCATACTATAAATACAATATGTGTGTACTTGATGAAATATGCCTGTAATTTATGAATTACACACATAATATATAAAGTACATGCATTTAAGTATACGTCTACACGCACGTTTTTATAAAGTACACGCATATTGATATGACCAAAATCTAATTCCATATACGTGTACTTTATGTATTTTTCATGTAATTTTATCAAGTAGACGTATATAAATGCATGTACTATTTGGAAAATGGTTTTGGACATTACAATGTGCTTGTACTTTATAAAAGACACTTAGGTCACTCATATTCTTAAATTCCTATGTGTATTATGGTCCCCACCAGCGACATTATTATATAAGTATTTCAATAAGCGTGTACTTTATAGACTATGCGTGTACTTTATAAAGTACACGTGTAATATATAAAGTACATGCATTTATATAATTGTTTGGGATAATACCTTGTGTGTGCGCTTTATAAAAACTTGCGTGTATTATAATTTATAATAGATAGAATCATATTTTGACATATTTTGACACTACACTCATATTTTGACATACCAATTTTTTTACAATAAATGATATTAATGTTTACATTTTTTACAATACACATGATCATTTTTATAAAGGTTCATGTGTACTTTACTATATTCTGTGTATGATATAAGTGAGAATACATGCATGAAGGAAATAATTTTTTTATTAAAACAGAAAAAAAAGTACAATTTTTTTACATAACAAAAGTTAAATAAACTAAAGAAGGCTTATATTAGGGAAATTTGTTAAAGTAATCTATGGTGTCAGGAAGAGAGTCAATTAAATTCGACCAGTGTCGAATTTCTTCTTCTATGACAGCTATAAGGCCTTCATGGTGCGCCTTCTTCTCCTTCAGCTTGACGATTTTCAAGGGAACTTCTTGTCTATAGAAAGACATGAGGTCTTCATGTTTTGAGGAGGGTCCTCATCCCCATCAAAAAAATCTATGGGATTGGGTGGAAGTCGAGAGTAGTCTTCCCTCACATATGTTTGAAATTGCTCAAAGGCAGTTTCATAAGAGGAAAGATTTTTCGTAATTTTCCTTATTTTTTTATTTCTTTCATCTCTCTCAAGAGTATCTCGCAACTTTTCTGCTAGAATAGTCATTACGTAATCTTTACCCTAGATGTAATGGTTAAGAAAGGAACATATATTACTCTTTTATAGGAAAAGTTAAAGCTATTTATTTCTTTGACCAGAAGTAGTTGGGAAGTGAGTAGTTGAGCTTAATAAATTGATTTTGGTTATTTTGTCCTTATGAATAAATATATAAAGTAGTTTTCAATTAAAAATAAAAAATTATTACATTAACTAGTACGTGTACATTGTTTATATTATGTGTACTTTGAAAAATTCATGTGTGTACCTAGTAATTATGACTTGTAGTTTTAGTTAAAATGCGTATAAATTATTTCATAACACTCAGGTGCATTGTTTGTCTATACCTTACGTGGATTGTGGTCTGAGCCAGCGAAAATAAACCATTTTGGTGTAATAAATATTGTAAACAGTAATCAATATAAAACAAAACAAATTACAAATGTGGTTTGTATTTGAATAAATTTATAGAAGTTTTTTCTCCTTTCGGGGGAAGAAATATTTTGATAGAAGAATTTCCCTTAGTACATAGGCTCTATGTTTTAGCATGTCAGGGTCTTGAAGCAATTTTTGCATTTCCTTGTTTCTGTTAATTTGTTCAGTGTAGTACATGCAGAACACCACATAGTTAACCCTGAAATTAAAATAAAATAAATATACATATTAGTATGATGTGAATGAATTTTTTTGAAAATATACAAATTAGTAATTTTTAGAAATGAAGTTTTTGCTTACCCAATATATTGCTTAGGGAATTCATGATCTCTTATTAGGTCAAATTTGAGATCACTTTCCAGCAGGAAATCTACTATCCTTTTTTCTTGCTCTGTCAATGGATCATCATCCAATGTAAACTCATTTGATGTACCTTCATCAAACTTTATCTAAGTTTTGAAACCATTATTTTTCATTTTTTCTGCTTCAGTCTTCAATAGGTATAATGTTTTTTGGAAGACAAAAAACTGTTAAGAAGACAAATATTTAGTTTATACAATTAAAAGAGTATATGAAGATTAAAGAGTGAAAAGTACACGCATACTATTGAAGTACACATGTGTTTTATTTGTCCATGTCACGTGTATTTTAAAATATGGTGCGTGTACTTTTCCTAAAGAGTTAAAAGTACACGCATAATATTAAAGTACACGTAATTTGTATTGGTTCATTGCACGTGTATTTTAAAATATGATGCATGTACTTTGATAATCTGGGTGATTATGTGCAACTCATACAAAGTACATGCATTATATGATAAAGTACATGTGTATAATATAAGTACATGTAACATTACTAATTAAGTTTAGGCACTAACCATTTTTTTCGCATCATAGAAATATATTGTGTTTGTTTCCTTGTCGTTCGGTCGAAGGGAATCCATGTGGACGACTTTATTTTCTTTTTTGTATAACGCAAGTAATGTGAAATGAAATAAGTTATGTCTTAGTACAATGAACAAATTATTACAAGTGCCTAAGTATTCAAATAAATCTCTATATAACTCTCCCTTCTTATTGACTTTATTTTTACGACAAGCTTCTATCTGAATAAAAATTATAGACATTGTGTTAATAAAAAACTAAAATTTTATTTCACAAAGATTTCGGTTTAATTGTACTTACCCAACAATAATCAGAAAAAAGTGTGTGAGTGGGAGAGCCCTTCCTCTGATAATTTTAACCTCAATACTTCACTGAAGGCAAGTATTATCTGTTTCACACAATTTAAAATGGTGAGGAAATAATAATGTTAAAATTTAATGAATGTATAATATTTGGACTATATGCTTGGCTTGAAATTTCTTGATTCTTAAGGACTTCAACAAAATCTTCCCATGGGACATATGAAACCAGCCCTTGGAAAATAATATCCCTGCATTTTATATAAGCAATAAGAATTGTATAATAATAATAACCTTATTCTTTTCCCACCCAAAAAATAAATTAGCGAAGTGATAAATCATAAAATAATACACTTTACCCTGGCTCAGCCTTTTGAATAAACTATTCAATTTTTTTCTTCGCAGTGTCATCGAGATATTTGTATGCTTTAATTTCTTCAAGCTTGAAATGAGTTTCTTTCATTCGTTAAGCTATTGTTAGAGGTCCTTTCCTCAGCTTTGTCTCTTTTTTCTTCTTAATTGGTTCATGCTTCTCGATTTCGCTCTCATATTTTCTTTTCTTTTGTCCTCTAGTAACAGGCCTTTTTTGTTTTGGGTATTTCGGGGGTGCCCTGAACTGTCTTTGATGCTAGTTTAGTCTTCAGACTCGAAATTTCGTTCATTTGTTGTTTATTAGTGTTTTGCCTGATATATTTAAACAAGGAATAAAGGATTGTAAGCATTTTTTGAAACAATGATTCATTTTCTTGTGCGTGTATTTTGATAAAATTTGTGTTCTTAATCAAAACTTGAGTGTATATTATAAAGTACACGCGTGTATTTTATAAAGTACACGCGTGTATTTTATAAATACACGCGTGTACTTTATAAAATTTATAAAATACGTTTACTTTATAAAATTTATAAAATACACATGTACTTTCATCATAATTTGCGTTTACTTTAGAAAGTAAATGCGTGTACTTTATATCTATTGTACTTTATAGATACCTGATCAGTTTTTTTCAATGCTAATTCATCAAGCATTTTCTTCAACTCCAAAATTTCGTCATTAAGGATTTTATTATTGTTTTCCTATTATACAAAAAGAATATTAGATTATAAGCAATACTTGAATAAAACTGCATTATTTCTTATCAAATAATGCATGTACTCTGCATTATTTCTAATATAAAATAAAACTGCATTAAATATACTATCAAATAAAACTGCGTGTACTTTAGGAAAACTACGTGTACTTTGGGAAAACTGCGTGTACTTTAGGAAAAATACGTGTACTTTAGGAAAAATGCGTGTACTTTAGGAAAACTGCGTGTACTCAGCATTATTTATATTCAGAAGTACCTGTTGAGTTCTTTTCAATTCCGACTCCTCAAGATTCTACTCCAATATTATCTTTTCTATGTCAGCATCTTTCCATTTTTGCAATGTATGATCATACTTTTTTTTAGATCTGACGCGACCACAAATGTGTCTAGTGTGCGTGCTATTTAGGCTCAAGTGAAAGCCTGTCGCTCAAGTAATAATCTAATAAGTCGGGTATCGATCCTCAGGGAAATAGGAGGAACGGAATCGTAACGACGTTGGAAAGACGATGGAAACCTAACTTTGACTTCTAGAACGAACAAAAAGGTGATTTAGATTGTGAAACAACTACAACTAGATGGAATTTTGAAAATGATTACCTAGTCAAACTTAGGAATAAATAAAATGCAATTACTCTAATGAAGAACTAATAACGAATTGACTAAAACTTTAACTATGAAAGAAGAAAGATAGGCCGGGTTACAATCCCCCACACCTTAGTAATTCACTTCGTAAGATACTAGATTTAGAATTAAATCTTTAAATGAATCCGATTTTTAATGCTCCTAAGTATTACATATATGAGGGATCGTAGCCTGCACAGTATGTAAACAAATGATGAACTAAAATTCGATCTTTATTTCTCCTAAGTATTACATATATAAGGGATCGTAGCCCGCACAGTATGTAAGCAATGGTTGAATTAAAGCAGTATCATATTAACTACGATACAATTCATCTAGGATTTTAATTCCAACTTCTATTTCCACTATCATGAATTACATCGGGTGGGGTTCAAGCACCCCAACCCTTGAAAACTTAGCCGAACATATTAAATCTAGAAGAAAACATGTTTTGGATGAAAGAAGATTTTTACTAACGAATGAAGATGACGAAGAATGAAATTACTCACTAAGCAATTAACTAAGGCAATAATGAAAGCAAGAATTGGAATAAAATTACTTGAATTGCAAAACTGGAATCAAAACTAGGGTTCCTTGTTGTTCTTCTTCTCTAACAAATTTGAAGCCTTTGAAATTTCTAGGAGGTGTTTAAAATTTATAAGCTACGATTCCAGAGTTTCAATGATGCAAGACTCTAATTTTACAAGTGGAGAAGTTCAAATTTTCGATACCCAAACCGATCCCATTAAGGTGATTCGGTTCGGTTCCATCTTTGACATAAGTTTTTCCTTGAGCCGGTTCGATTTGTTTTTCCTCCCTTCGGTTCGGTTCCATCTTTTCGTTCTTTACAGGAAGTTCTTCAAGTATAGGATCAGTTTGTTTTTCTTCCTCTTCAGTTCGATTCCATCTCTTAGTGCTTCACATGAAGTTTCCCAGGATGGGATCGGTTCATTTTCAAACCCATTCAGTTCGGTTCCATCTTTTCAGGAACTTTTTCTCCTTATATCTTTTTTTTGAAGATTTGTGACTTTTGGTCTGGAACTCGGATTAGGATGCCGATCCTTCCTAAGGACTGAATACCTGCAAAACAGATAGGAAATAAACGAAACTCGGCATACTAGTTAGAAACTTATCAATAGCAATGATATGAGATGAATCCACTCGAATTACACTTTGCAGAGCGATAAAACACTCTAAATTAAGGGGATAAATAGGAAGAATTTATGCCTAATCAAACCCCCCTAACTTGGAACTTTGATCGTCCCGACCAATGTAAAAAGAATCAAAACATGCTGCAACTATAAAATGGGATATAATACCTCTTTCGCGGGTGAGCGATTGCATTTATCGTATGCAACAAGCGTTTAAACCCCTAAGTTACCCTAGTAGGACGAGTTGTGTCTCATGAGGGTTTGCAGTGAATGTACCCACAAAATTCGATTCAAACAAAACTCAAAATACGCAAAAATTATATAATTCAAACTTTTCCAGAAAATAGTCATCATAAATTCATGTTTAAGAGTCTCAAATTATAGTCCGTGTGTGCGAAGCCAGAAATTTAACCACGAATTTCCACCGATTGACCATTACGTTACTTATCTGAAAATTCATTTTGATTTCAAAATCTCACGGAATGCTCTCACAAATGAATTACTCGGAATGTGGGTTATTCTCTCGATATGCGTGATTTATACGAGTAAATGTATTGGAATCAAGTTCACGCACACAAGTAGAAAGACAAAAATTTATGATAACCGGATCTCAACATCGGATTACAGATATAAGAAAACGGAAACATTGCCTTTAATTCATATCTTTAATCTCTTCTGTTATCTTTTTGTGTTTTAGCTCTCTACACGGTAACCAATTTCGCAATTTTGGACTCGATTAGGACTTTTTCGGGTTAAAGGTGTATTGGGTAAAATGGGAATGGTACGGAAAATCTAGAATTGGAAAATTTTATTATGATGTCCGTTAGTGCTTTTCCGGGCTTTTGCTCATTTTTTCGTCTTTTTCTATTTTTTCGATTTTTCACGCTTTCCTTTTCTTGCTATTTTTTTTAGCATATCTTTTTTTTTTCCTTGCCCCTTTTTATGCACTTTTCGGACTTAATTTTTGGGATTTTCACTTTTCACAATTCCGGGCCAATTGGGGTTTTTCGGTTTGTTAAACGAAAGTGAGAAATTTATTCGGCTCAATTTTGTTTTACAAAGGGGAAAACTTTTCACTACTTTTTCTGGCCAATATTTTTGGGTGACAAATGAGGGCCTACTTCATTTTCCAAAATACTAATTGCGTTACCATATGCATTTCAAGATTAATTTAGTTTAGAGATCTATTTGACACATTTTTCAAGGCAAAATCACACACATTTTTCATAACCGATCAAAGTGAAAGAATTGAGATCCTCGACGACTTATTGGCATGTTGAAAAGAACTTTGAGTTAACAATGAACTCAAATTGATTTATAAATTCACAATACTGAAAGGCTCGAATCTCACCGGGTTTGTTAATCTCCACATTTATTCATTAAGTCGCCTACGTTCGCTCAATTTCCATCTTTGGTCAATTTCGGCTTTATGTATTATGTTTTTACAATTTCAGACTTTAAACCGAGTTTGAATGATATTTTTGAAAATTTTGAATTCCAAATTTTATTTATTTTAAAGAAAAATATTTTTGAGTTTATCAAGATTTTAGGATTTTTTTTTTTGAAATTTCTGGCCATTTTTTAAAAATTGTGAAGTTTTAGAAAGATGCACTTATGACCCCCCCTAACTTAGACTTTTTCATTGTCCTTGAGCAAAATGGACTAAAATCTAGCTCAAAAGCGAATTAAAAGTGCGCGAAAATAAAACGAACAAATAAAAGAGAAATGCATAATTTTTATAACTACTGAGAACCTGTGTTACAAGGGTGAGGGGAGAACTACACACCTGTGACACCCCGCCTAATTAAATATCGGGCGATCACTCCTTTATTAAATTAAAATCAAGGTGAACAGTTGGTTCATTCTTAGCACCACTGTCGTAAAAATAACTTTTCCAATTTAAACACCCTAATTAATTAAGCTAAGTGTCAAAACCATTTTAGACATTACTTTCCAAATTCTATTTATAACCAACGATTTAAAACTTTACGAAATTCAATATTAAATAATTACACCACAAATTATCTTGGAACATATAATCCAAATAATTTAAACATTCAACAACTAAATCCCAACATTTAAAACTTAGATTAATACATCCAGACAGTAAATAATCCTAAAGTGACAATACTAGAAATAAATGAATCATAATGTCTAATAAAACAACTGAATAATGGAAACGGGAGACACATGCCCAACTGAATAAATATGATAAGAGTGGAATCAAATAAATGAAGTCGTCTAAGCAAGAGGCCTGCAACTCCCACCTAAACTGCAGCACGTTCCTTCCAAAGGACCCTATGCAAGATGCCCCTGTGGCTGGGCACCTGTAATACATACATATATATACAAGAGAGAAAAGAAAATGGAAACGGGTCAGAGCCCGATTGTGTAAATGATTTAAAATTTGTTTAGCAAGTATTTAAAATATTTGCAGGACAATGCAACAACATATTAGTGCGGCACTCCCTCGAGAAATTCTCACCTCTCTTCTGATGTGCACGCCTATCGTACTAACCTTACCAACGGTTTAACTTATCTTAGGTTACTCGTAAGATTTAATACTGAACAATTTAATTGTTTAAGAGGATAATTTCATTTGATCACAAAGTTCTCATTTAAACCTTATTTGCTAGTAAAGTTTCACATTACACTTTTCAAATCATGTATTTCCAAATTGAAGTCATTATTCACTTCTTACTTACCATAAACACAATCGAAAGTTTCAAATTTCAGAATTTCATATATATATTAAATACTCGCATAATATATATATTCTATCAGCACCTCACATAAAAATTATGGTGCGGGCATACTCTGCTATCCAATCCCCGTATCAATCGTACTAAGGGAAATACAAGTTCGAAATCACTCTCGAACTGTATTAATACATACACAAACAATATTGAGGCGAAGCATAGTTTCCAAGTCCAAGAGGTCAGCACATACCCTCGCATCTCTTAGGACCGTGACTATCGATTCGATAGCCTGTACCTAGGATTCCTATCTTCTAGGGTACGAGTCAATATCCCCCATGAAGGCCCATTCGAGATAAGACCGTCTCTGCGCGGTAACCTCAGGGATAGCAAGTAGCGCGGGCATGATTTTCACACGTGTATAATATATGCATACACACAGTCATACAAATATACTACTTTTACTATATCAAATTTAGGTTCATCTCATAACCCATAATCATAACATTTATCCTTATTTCTCATTATTTAGTCATCACTTATAATGGTTCGTCTCTTACTTTAATTTGAGGGATTAATCCAACTCACTACGTAACACTCATGGACTCTATCCTCCCTAGTGTAGAATTTCAGTAGGTACTCATCTAATTTTCCAACGTAACTATTTTACGCGTCTCTCCCTTTAATGCATAATTTCATCGTCCCTTATATGTAAATATCCCAAAAATGTACATCTCGTCTTACCTTAAAGGTCTCATAATTATTAATAAGTCCTACTGGTCTCCTTTACCTTCCAAATTATTTTAAATAAGGATGCCCAAATATTTCTACTCATTTAAATTGAATTTAACTATTTTCAAAAGGGAAATGTGAGTCTGTGAGAAGGGGTCGATCGATCGATGGAAGGAGCTCGATCGATCGATGCGTCGATCGATCGACACCCCTGGTTCGATCGATCGATCAAACGCGTATACGAATTCTGCAGATTAACAGTTACGGGTTTCATAATCTAACCTCAATCAAATCCAGATTTTTAACACCCAAACTCCCTAAAATTTGTACTGCAAATGGTATGAACCCATATTATACATCTCCAACGTAAAGCATGCAATTTTTCATCAATAACCATAGATTAATAGGCCAAAACTCATATAAATCTCAAGAACCTTAGAACTTCTTTAACATGGTTCTAATAAGTTTTTTTCTAGAAATTTCTACTCCTAATTCATCATAAATTCATGGTTAAGCCTCTACATGTGAAGGGGTTTCCAGATTATCATTCAAATCACTACTATATGCGATTTTCCTATCTCCAACATGGATTTTCTTCTACCAAACTCATCCTAATCACCCTATACTAACATGAACGATGCATTAACGAAAATAAGCAAGATAAATACTTGCCTAGAAATTTCGAAGTTCTGATTTGATGACGAATTTTGTGTGGTTGCGTTCCCCGTCGCGCGATCTAGGCGTTGGTGGTGGTGGCAGTGCAACCGGATGAATTTTCGATCTAGAATTTGATTTGAAAGCTCTCTCCTTCCCTCTCCTATGGCCGTCACTTGTCTTTGGTTGTGTTAACCCTAGAAGGAAACCTTAGACATCTGATATAACCCTTGAAATTTTGTGGGTTTAATTACCCAAAATTACAAAATGTCCAAAATGCCCTCCCGGGGTACTAATTAAGCCTAAAAACGCCCCGAGACCCAAACTAAACCCCCCAAGTACACTTTTATGACTATCTCTATCCTTCCGAACACATTGGGGCACTCAAAACGACCATACGGATAACTTAAAAATATTTCACTTTTATTGATCAACATTTATTCCCGACGTGACACGGGCGCGTCCCGACTTAGTTTTCCATAATTGCCATTTTATTCACACATGACAATTTTATAAAATAAATCCCATATATTACTATACTCATCCAGTAACATTCAACAAATTTCAAATAATTACTAACTCTCATCCCGCTAGTAAATATTTAAAACAACTTTCCGGATTAAAATTAAATTAATTTATCTCAATTAAATTTAATAAATCCCTAAATTTAAAAGCCATAAAAATATGGGGTATTACAACACCTAACATTTTTAAGCAACCAACGCGACACAACCAACAACACACAAATCAAATAAAGAAATGGGCTTCACTGGAGCAGCAGATTGGAAGGTTCGAGTGCGCTGGGATCATACGAATCATATCCCTATTGTATTGTGTGAGGAAACCGTCAAAACGGGTTTCCACCGCCGAAAGGCGCCTATCAAAATCTGCACCCGGGGTCTCAAAATCTGAATCGTCGTCCTCGTCGTACTCCTCTTCATCTGCTCCACCCATCATGACATGCTCAGCCTCGTGCTCTTCAACATTTATCTCATCCTCTCCGTCTACATAAACCACCTCCCGGGCTGCTCGAATAGTGGACCTTTGTTAGGCGCTCCCAGTGCGTGACACTTTCCCAATGGGCTCCGGGAGGCATGAAAAGTCTTAAGGTGGTTAGATACCGACATCATCAAGGAGGGATGTTATGAGACGTGCATATCAGAGGTGCACCGCACCTTTTTTCTCCAAGGTCGCGTAAAAAATATCGGTGTAAAGAATGCGGGCAAGATTGAAAGTAAAGTTGGGATAAAAAAGGTGGTAGACGAGGGTATCTTGGCGAGGGATCATCGCCGAGTTTTTATGGTTTGAAGAAAGTTGTCGTAAACAAAATGAAATGTAATGCGCGCCTTATCGTTAAGGCATCCCACGGAGAAGGTGCTCCTTTCATAAATCTCGTTGGGTGCGAGACGGTCAATGCATTGTTATTTCGGGATATTGGGGACCTTGGCGGGGTAGTCATAATTATCCGGGATTAGGACCCCCTTGGAAGAGAGTTTTTGGGACATAATGGACAAGGAGAATGGGATGGGGCGGCCATCCACAAACTCTTGGCCCTCATACTCGCTCATGCGGATGAGAGAGCCATAGAAAGATCGTACCTCATCGACCCACACGACATTGTGTGGATCGACGTGGTATTGCATCCACCCCCTCTAACTGAAAAGAGTGGTGATCGAGCGGGGAAGATCTCCCCAGTTGACGATGCGCTCGATGTGAAGTTAGCAAGATAGGCTGAAATTTTTTTCGCACCAAATACGCTCCATGTGAGAGCGGTACTCCCCGTTACCATTAGGAATAATCTCGGTAGACATGTATTTTGGGGGAAGAGCAGGATTTGCCATTGAAATTTCTAAGAATAGTTGAAATGGGAAAGATATGGTTAGAGACAGAAGATGGAGTGGAGGTGTGAAGGAATGGAAGGGAGAGGTGGAATTTATATGTGGTGGAGAGGGTTTTGGGGGGAAGAATTTAGAGGGAAAAAGGGGAAGGATGTTTGGAGGGAAATTAGGGGATAGGGGAAAGGGGAATGGGTCTCGGGAAGAGGCAACCTACAGAATCCGAACCGATCCAGTTCAGGGGTGAACTGATCTAGTGCTGGGAATTTTTTATTTTA
Organism: Sambucus nigra; assembly: GCA_949130495.1. Classification (NCBI taxonomy): domain Eukaryota; kingdom Viridiplantae; phylum Streptophyta; class Magnoliopsida; order Dipsacales; family Adoxaceae; genus Sambucus; species Sambucus nigra. The sequence goes on from OX422214.1 coordinate 58,296,062, forward strand.
CGATTTATCAGAACTGAACCGATCCTTTTAATAGGGAATCAGTTCGGTTCGCTTTAGGCAGAAATCACTCATCTCAGAATGTTAAAAAAATGGACTCTCCCTCCCTCAAATTTCTGAACACTTTCTCACTTATTTCACACATGGACTTCCTTGATGCCCTCACGAAGTGCATGTTGGTGCACGTAATCCTAACCCTACCCTCTCGTAACCTACTTACGGACTCTAACTTATCGACCTACGCATAACTACTATACACAAGAATTCACCCCATACGCGTCGGGAGTGCGACGACCTCTCAGTTCAAGCTCACTCTACCCCGTAAATGGGGTCCGACAACCAGATGGTGTCGATCTCTTCTACGCACGCCTCAACATATAGCTTTAGGCGCTCTCCATTGGCTTTGAACGCATTCCCCCTTTTGGATCTTCCAACTCTACTGCTCCGTGGGGGAATACGCTTCTCACAATGAATGGACCAGTCTACCAAGACCGGAATTTACCCAGAAATAGATGAAGCCGGGAGTTATAGAGTAGTACCTTTTGTCCTGGTTGAAACTCTTTTCACCGAATAATCTTATCATGTGCTAGTTTCATCTAGGATTTTGAGATTTTGACATTCTCATACGCATTATTGCGTATCTCCTCTAAATCATTTAATTGAAGTTTGTGAGTTTCACCGACTTTTTCCATATCGTAATTTAATATCTTGATTTCCCAATACGCCTTGTGCTCCAACTCAATGGTAAGATGGTAAGGTTTTCCATACACAAAGTGGAATGGGGACATCCGAGTGGGATCTTGTATGAGATACGGTAGGCCCATAGCGAATCTTTCAATCTATGGGACCAATCTTTCCGGTCGGGATTGACGATCTTCTCTAGTATGTGCTTGATTTCACGATTTGCCAATTCGTCCTGTCAATTCTTTTGTGGGTGATATGTCGTTCCCACCGTGTGAATGACACCATACGTTTTCATGAGTTTTTCAAACGGCTTGTTGCAAAAGTGTGTGCCGTTATCACTAATTATCGCTTTAGGTTTACCGAAGCGAGAAAGTATATGTTCATACAGTAATTTTATCACCACTTTATTGTCATTAGTCTTGGTAGATATAGCTTCCACCCATTTAGAAACATTGTCTACCGCGACTAGGAAGTATAGGTAGCTAAAAGATAAGGGAAAAGGGCCCATGAAGTCAATACCCCAGCAATCAAAAACCTCAATGATGAGAATCGGAGTTAATGGCACCATGATGCGTCGGGTAACCGCCCCCATCCTTTGAGATTTGTCACAATATTTGCAACAATTGTTAACATCTCGAAACATTGTGGGCCAGTACAAACCGCATTGGAAAATTTTAGCAGCGGTCTTTTTCATGGAGAAGTGGCCTCCACATGCTTTCGAATGACAGGATTGGATGACTTTTGGGATTTCATCATTTGGTATGCACCGTCGAATGATTTGATCGGCGCAATACTTAAAAAGGAATGGATCATCATAGGAAAACATGCACGACCAAGTAATGAACCTCTTCTCATCTTGCGGTGTCCAATCGGGAGGGACGGCTCCCGAGATAAGATATGTTACTATATATGTAAACCAGGGCTAAGAAGAGGTGGAAAAGAGTTGCTCATCCGAAAAATATTCGTCTATGGGTGAAGGATCACTAGGTACATCAGACGAAAGCTGTGATAAGTGGTCGACAACGACGTTTTCTACTCCTTTTTTGTCTTTAATGGAGAAATTAAACTCTTGTAGGAGTAGGATCCACCTTATGAGGCATGACTTTGAGTCCATCTTTGCAAGTAGATATTTTAAAGCAGCATGGTCGGTAAAACAGGTAATGGGGGAACCGATAAGATAGGACCGAAATTTATTGAGAGAGAATAATACCGCTAACAACTCCTTCTCCATAGTGGAGTAATGGAGTTATGGTTCGGTAAGGGTCTGGCTAGCGTAGTAGATGACATGAGCCTTATTGTCTTTTCTTTGGCCCAAAACAACCCCTATCACATAATCGCTAGCATCACACATAAGCTCGAATGGTAGGGACCAATCCGGAGCTTGCATAATGGGAGCGGACACAAGAATGTTTTTTAGTTTTTCAAAAGCGTTTTGGCATGCTTACGTTCACTCAAATGGGGTGTCCTTCATAAGAATATTGCTTAAGGGTATAGCGATGGCGCTAATGTCCTTAATGAACCGTCTATAAAACTCCGCATGGCTAAGAAAGAGCTCACTTCTTTTAGCGATTTAGGTGGGGGTAGGTCAGCTATGACATCTACTTATGCTTGATCAACCTCTACCCCTTTGAATGACATGACGTGGACAAGAACTATACCCTCGGTTACCATGAAATGGCATTTTTCCCAATTTAGCACTAAGTTCCTTTTCACACATCGGGCTAGTACTTTCTCAACATTAGCTAAACATAGGTCGAAGGGGGTGCCAAAAACACTAAAATCAACCACATACACCTCTAGCCCTCTGTCAACCATGTCACTGAATAAGCTTAACATGCACCTTTGATAGGTCGCCGGTGCATTACACAAGCCAAATGCCATACGTTTGTAGGCAAACGTTCCAAAGGGGCAAGTGAATGTTATTTTTTCTTGATCGAGTACATCTACCTCAATTTGGTTATATCCGGCATAAATATCTAGAAAGCAATAATAAGGTTGGTCTGCTACTCTTTCACTCATTTGATCGATAAATGGCAAGGGGAAATGATATTTCCTAGTTCTCGCAATGAGTTTTTCTGTAATCATTGCAAACGCGCCAGCCAGTGGTGGTACATTGGGGAACTAGCTCTCCCTTGGCATTTTTAATCACAGTCATGCCCGGCTTCATCAGGACGACTTAAATGGGACTCACTCACTTACTATCCAAGATTGGGTAGATAATCCCGGCATCTAATAATTTAATGATTTCTGTCCTCACCACATCTTTCATTGTGGGGTTAAATTGTCTTTGCATTTCACTTGAGGGATTAACATCCTCTTCGAGGTGAATCTTATCGATGAAGATTATAGGGCTTATCCCCTTTAGATTAGCTATAAACCAACCAAAAGAACTTTGGTGCTTCCTCAAAATCTTCAATAGCTTACCCTCATTCTCTTCATCTAAGCTAGAGGAGATAATAACAGGAAATGTCTCACTTTCACCTAGGAAAGCATATTTAACATTGGAGGGTAGTTTCTTCAACTCGAGAGTCATGAATGTATCACTAAAAGGCACCATGCATGCTTCCCTTAGCGGTAACTCTTTGAATCAAGAAACCCAATTAGCATCTCTCGCGTCCTCGTCCGATGCTCTCTCAGAGAGTAAGACTCTCGACTCCTCTATCTCCCTCTTAAACTTGGTGTAGGCTCCTTCACTCTCATTACTAGAAGCTAGGAAACGTTCTAAGGCATCTCCACAGTAATTTTCCTCAAAGTGTTCTTCTACAATCTCCTCAATTAAACTCGCCGCATGAAGATCATCTTCATCCCCTGCTTGTTGGGTTTTGTTGAAGATGTTTGTTTCTAAGGTCATATTCCCAAAAGTGATTTGCATCTGTCCATTTCTAGTATTGATGACTGCGTTATATGTGGCTAAGAATGGGCATCCAAGGATGATGGGAACATGATTTTTCTAGGTGAAGGAGGGATCCGTGTCCCAAATGATAAAATCTACCGGGAAGTAGAAAGTGTCCACTTGGACTATCACGTTCTCAACTATACCCCTTGGTATATTTACTGTTCGATCCGCTAACCAGGGAGTGATCCTTGTGGGCTTAAGATCAACCAGATCAAGTTTCCTATAAATCGAATAGGGGAGGATATAGACACTTTCTCCCAAATCGAGTAAGGCTTTTTCAAATTTGTTATCTCCAATGGTGCAGGAAATGGTGGGAGCACCGGGATCTTTATACTTAGGTGGGAGATCATTAAGAAGGATGGAGCTCACATTTTGTACAAGAAACACGTTCTTCTTTATGTTCATCCTCCTCTTGACGGTCAATAAGTCTTTTATGACTTTTGCATAGGATGGAATTTGCCTTATTGCATCGAGGAAAGGTAACTTCAACTTTACATTCTTAAGCACTTATAGCACTTCTTCACTTATGGTCCTGTTATGGGCAGTAACCAATCTTTGAGAAAATGGCGCAGCGGAGGGCGGTTTCACAACTACCTAAGGCTCACTACTGTTTTCCTTTCACTCTTGTTCAAGGAGATATCTTCAGCCTCTTTCGTGTCGGGCGAATTCTCCTTGTCTTTTGAAATGTCGTGTGGGGAAGGTGATAAATCAACAACTCTCCCACTACGAAGAGTGGTTACAACTTGGCAGTGCTCCTGTTTTTCAGTAGAGGTGGAACTAACACTAGGTTGACCTTGGGGAGGTCTTTGGCCTTTGGCAAGAGACTTTCCCTTCTCTTGGATACTCAATGAGGATTGCATCTTGGAGATGTTCGCATGTATTTCGACGAACATGCATTCATTTCTAGCATTAGTTGCACTTTGATAATTTATGAATTGGTTTATTATATCCTCGAGGCTCCACCACGTTGGAGCTATATATGGGGCTGGAGGTGGTGGCACTTGTTGGTATTGAGGAGGTGGGGGAGGTGGTACAACCTTTGAAAATGGGTTCATCGTAGCTTGTGGTTGTCAATAGTTGAAACCAGGATGGTTCCTCCACGAAGGGTTGTAAGAGTTCCCATGTGGGGCATTAAAGTTCCCCTTGAATCCTCTTATAGCATCCACATGCTCGGTGTGCATGGCCTTATACGCAGAAATTTTTGGGCATGCCTTTGTGGAATGGCCCGCCTCACAGATAGCACACACTTTTTATTTCAAACCATGGCTGGATCCGAAGATATTTCTTAACCGACCATCAAACCACTATTTCACATCTCTCTGAAACTGATCGAATCGATGGGCTATTAAGGTACTGCTATCCAAATGGCATAGACCAGAGGCATTTTGATTGATAAATGGTTGTCTAGGTCGAGCTTGGTTGGGATCAGATTTGTCCCATGCTTGAGTAGTCTCTGGGACATACTTAAGATGGGCCTCAACATCACATGAGTATAAATCCCAAAAGGGTCTTTCACACATTGTTTGCACAAGTTGTTTGGAAGATATTGTCAACCCATTATGGAAGAAAGATATCAGTAGGTGTTTGTCAAAACCATGGTGGGGGCATATGCTTACTAACTCTTGAAACCGTTCCCAAAATTTGTCAAAAGACTCATTATCATGTTGTCGAAAAGCTTGGATTTGTGTCCTGACAGAGTTGATCTTGTGATGTGGATAGAATTTTGAGAGAAACTTAGACTGCATATCTCTCCAGGAAGTGACGGAGTTCAGAGGTAGATACCATAGCCAGGTCTTATCTTTATCCTTTAAGGAAAAAGGAAAAAACTTTAGGCGAACGACATCTTGCGTGCAAGCTTGATCACTAAATATGTCACATGCCTCTTCAAACTCATGAATATGCAGATATGGTTTTTATGAATCCATACCATGAAATGTAGGGAGAACCTGTATTATCCCATTGCGAAAGTGGAACTGACCGACAGTATACAAAAGTAAAATGCAACTAGGGGTGACAGTTTGATCAGGAAAGAATAAGTCTTTCATGGGATGATAGGGAATCTCTCCCTCTCCAGTATCAAAATCAGATATTGCACTCGCACTCTCAAATGACTCTGTGTACTCACTCGATGTCCTAGATGTGTGACTCTAAGTTTGACTCAGGATGTAGCTACTAATAGAGTGATCGGGAGTAGGAATTGGAAACCAAAATTGTGGGACACGATGTGTATGGGGGCTTTTAGAGTCATACTAAACTATGGGGTTTTCGTGGATTCTGATTAGAGTATTATGAGGAGTCTGAGTTTGTTCAGGATTTTTCATTATAGGCTTTTCAGGGATGATGAAATCTTTATATTTTTTTTTTGAATTTTTATATGTTTTTGGGTTTCCTTGGTCAAAGTTTTATATTGAATTGATCTAACCCAAGTCTACATAAGTCCCCGACAAAGGTGCCAAAAAATTGACGCGACCACAAATGTGTCTAGTGTGCATGCTATTTAGGATCAAGTACAAGCCTGTCGCTCAAGTAATAATCTGATAAGTCAGGTATCGTTCCTCAGGGAAATAGGACAAACGGAATCGCAACGACGTTGGAAAGACGAAGTAAACCTAACTTTTACTTCTAAAAGGAATGAAAAGGTGATTTAGATTGTGAAACAACTACAACTAGATGCAATTTTGAAAATGATTAACTAGTCAAACTTATGAATAAATAAAAAGCAATTACTCTAATGAAGAACTAATAACGAATTGACTAAAACTTTAACTATGAAAGAAGTAAGATAGGTCGGTTTACACTACCCAACACCCTAGTAATTCACTTCGTAAGATACTAGATTCAGAATAAAAACTTTAAATGAATCTGGTTTTTAATGCTCCTAAGTATTACATATACGACAGATCATAGCCCGCATAGTATGTAAGCAAAGCATTAATTAAAATTCGATCTTTATTTCTCCTAAGTATTACGTATATGAGGGATCGTAGCCGGCAAAGTATGTAAGCAAGGATTGAATTAAATCGTATTAACTACGATACAATTCATATACGGTTTTAATTCCAACTTTTATTTCCACTATCATGAATTACATAGGGTGGGGTTCATGCACCCTAACTCTTGAAAACTTCGTCGGACATATTAAAACTAGAAGAAAACATGTTTTGGATGAAATAAAACATTTTTACTAACGAATGAAGATGAAGAAGAATGAAATTACTCACTAAGGAATTAACTACTGCAATAATGAAAGAAAGAATTGGAATAAAATTACTTGAATTGCAAAACTGGAATCAAAACTAGGGTTCGGTGTTTAAAATTTATAAGCTACGATTCTAAGAGTTTCAACCATGTAAGACTCTAATTTTACAAGTGGATAAGTTTGAATTTTTGATACCCGAACTGATCCCATTAAGGTGATTCAGTTCGGTTCCATCTTTGACAGAAGTTTTTCCCTGAGACGGTTCGGTTAATTTTTCCTCTCTTCGGTTCGGTTCCATCTTTTCGTGCTTTACATGAAGTTCTTCAAGTATAGGATCGGTTAATTTTTCTTCCTCTTTGGTTCGGTTCCATCTCTTAGTGCTTCACAGGAAGTTTCCCAGGATGGGATCAGTTCATTTTCCACCCCATTCAGTTTGGTTCCATCTTTTCAGTAATTTTGCCTCCTTGTATCTTTTTTTTGAAGATTTGTGAGTTCTGGTCTGGAACTCGGATTAGGATGTCGATCCTTCCTAAGCACTGAATACCTGCAAAATAGATAGAAAATACACGAAACCCGGTGTACTAATTATAAACTTATCAATAGCAATGATATGAGATAAATCCACTTGAATTACACTTTGCAGAGCACTAAAAGCCTCTAAATTAAGGGGATAAATGGGAAGAATTTATGACTAATCAAGATCTTTATTACTCTGAGAAAGATATCCATTTTTTATTGCAAAATTCACTATGATTCTACCTATTTTTTCAATGATTCATCCAATTCTTAAATTTTATCCTAGTCACTCATTGTGACTTAATCAAGCTTTTCTTTTAAAGAATTGTTTAACTCAACTAGTTGGGCATTTTTCACCTCCAACTTATTTAGTAAATCTTTTTCCTTCAAAAGGTTGGAATTCTCCACCTTTAACTTCTTCATTTCCTCTTGGGCTTCCAAAAGTAAATCACGATCTACCTGCAACTGTACATTCAAAATTGCACTCTCCACCTCCAAAGAGGTCACCTTCTCTAGTGCACTATTAAAGTCTTTAGATAATTTAGATAGTTGGTTATTTTTTTCCAACAATTCCCTTTTCAAAATAGCAATTTGTTCCTCCAAATTAACCTTTGGTTGATCTTTTCCCTTCTTTTTCTTTGGAGTCACAATGTTTTTAAGGGGAATATTCCAACCATGTGAAAAACTCATTGTCATTAATATCTTTAGCAAGTTTTTCTGATGATGAATCAGCATGTATAGGACTTTCTGTATAAATGTTCAAAGAGTAACTTGGCCCTTCAAAATGAGATTCCTTTTGTATAGAACTATCCTTAAAAGTTGGTTTATTTGTAGACTGCTTCAAAGTTGCTGTTGCGATGTTATTCTTCACATACCATTGTCTCAAAGAAGACAATTTCCATCGAATCTTTAAATTCTTCAACAGGAGAAATAATTTCAAATTTCTCACATGCCCAATACCGTGATCATACAAAAAACAAAATGATATTAATAATTGTATTACCTAGGTATTCATAATGGAAAGTACAAGTGATTTGTTCAAAATACACGTAAAATTAAACGTGTACTTTATAAATTTTACAATTGTATTTTGAAAGTACACGTGATTTTTACAAAGTTCATGTGTACTTTGTCAATATAAGTTTACATGTACTTTCTAAAGTGCACTTGTAATATTAATAAAAAATATAACAAGTGTATTTTGAAAGTACACTGGTTATATTTACAATACATAGTACCTATGTACTTTGTAAAATACAAGTGTACTTTATTAAGTAGAAGTGTACTTTCAAAACGCACATGATATAAGACGTGTATTTTCAAAATACACGTGATATTTTCACGTGTATTTTCCAAATACATGTGATAATTTAATGTGTATTTTGAAAATACACGTATTATATCATGTGTATTTATAAAATACACATGAAAATATCACGTGTGTTTTCAAAATACTGGTGATTTTTATTAAGTACATGTGAGTATTGGTATGAAAAATTTGAAATATCAGGATGTTTTTTTGCTCACCAATAGGGAAATGACACATCCAGTAACTCTGCTAGGTTTTGAACTTGCTGATTTGTCAGGTGAATGTATGAAAAACTCATGCACAACAGATGCCCAATCATACTTATTCATTTCCTCAATATTGTCGATGTATTTCAACCAAAATTCTGCAAGGGTAAAGTTTGAGTTGGAGAAAAACAACGTGTTCAAGAAGTGGAGACACACAATTTTTACAAAGTCGGCAATGGCTTTATGTGTCTCCAATTAGAGTGATTGCTTCAAACCATTTAATATATCTGACTTTCCTATTCTTTTTGCGAAGTATCGTGCATGTAATCCAGGTTTTTGAGCAGTATTCTGTCCCTTTTTCAATTCCATTGATTTTATACCCTTAACCAGTGGTATGCCAAATATTTCACTTATATTTATTGGCATTATTGCAATCCTACTCTTCATACTGAAACTTTTGGTTTCCATATTGTACAACTGGATAATTGATAAAATATTTCTATCCATCTTGTTGTGGTCCAATTCTACTACTTTCTCACTGTAGTAGGCATTGAAATGCTCCCAAAATGGAGTCTTCTTAAGAAGTTCAATATGCCTATTGTTTATTTTCTCTTTAATCTAATGAAAATCATGAAGAAATCTAACAATATTGGATTGATATTGTCATTCGTCTTTGCAGGACGTTTAGATTTCAATGCCACACTAGAACTATAACTAAAACTATAACTAGAACTGGAACTGGATGAAGAACCATCATCAGAACTGCTCTTTTTTTGTTTCTTTCCTCTTCTTACCTTCATCTTCATCCATATTCTGTTGATGTATAAACAAAACTCAAATTACTAACCTATAACGATATGTACAAAAAATAAAATACATGCAAATTAGAATAAAACATAGACTAAAACAATAAAATACAAGCGTATTTAACAAAAGTACATGCAATATTCTCACAAACAATTCATACAATTCTCAACAAACTACATGCTAAAGGGGGTAATATATATCGTCCGTTTCATGGTAAAACCTAACAGAGGTTGTTCGATAAGTCAAAAACCAAGATTCTCTATTGATAGGCAGGGTTTTGCCGTGACGCGAGAGTCACCTATGCGCCTGTCATTTTGAATTCGGCTCACCTAAACTATAGAAAAACCTAAACTTATGACTACACTCAACTGGTGAGTATAGCGGCCAAGTCCGGGTATCGAAAATATCCATTGAGACGAGTTGCTAGAATTTATAGGATTTAGTGCTCCGAAATAAAAGTGTAAAAGATGAATTACAAACTAAAAGGAAAAATATGCATAAAAGGGAAATATTAATCTAGGCGAGTGTACTGAAACTAGATTAACAAAGCGAGTAAAACTATAGGTTGCGTTGAATATCCCTCACCCGAGTTAATTTTATAAAATGGACACATGGGTAGACGAGTTATTTAGAATGCGTCTCGTTTCAATAGGTAATTGAATCAAAGGTTGTCACGCCCCTAAATCTGCGTAAAAGCCTAAGAAGATTTTGGCGTTAACAAATATCCCGAAAATTGCGCACGCAAGTTTATAAGCACGGGACATACATGATATTTCCCGTCAAATCTCCTAGGTGCAATAACGAGGACAACGCACCCGAAATAGACCCGTAAACACCATCACCAAAGCAAAGCAGCGCGTCAACCCGTGCGAGTTCCATTCAAACACAACCTAATTTAAATTAGCTAGAAAGCATATTAAAAATGCGGTAAATAAACGCGATAAATATACTTAGAAATGAAGTAAATCAAAGCATGTAAACATAATTAAGAAATCATGTAAATCTAATTAACAAAGCAAGAAATACGTAAATACAACTATATTAATGGAGAGGAAGATGAATACTGCAACTTACAACCCAATTGGGTGTCAAACCAAGAAGAATCAAAGAAGAACTCTTCAAATCCCCCAAACCCTAAGCTATTCTAACCTAAAATCTATTTTTACCTT